>LR746264.1:5544377-6846877 GCA_902729315.2 Spirodela intermedia
ACAATTAACTAGTTGGAAAGACATAGAAAATGACTTTTTTGAAAAAAATTATCCCTTTGGAAAAACTCAAAATATGAGAAAACATATATGAAGTTTTTCTCAAAGATCAAGAGAAATTTTACATGAGATATGAGAAAAATTTAAAGATTTACTTAGAAAGTGTCTTCATCATGTTATACCTAAGTGACAACTCAATAGAATTTTTTATAATAGATTATTATAATATAAAAATATGGTTGATTATATATGTGGAAGAGTTTTTATGAAGAAAACCTCTGATGAGATTTACAATCTTTATGTGAATTTAAGTGAAAATTCTAGAAATCAAACCTCTTTTGAATTATATGACAAAGATAAAAAGAGAAGGATTTATGAATTACATCATCAAAATAATTCTAATTTATGAAATGAGCTTAATCAAATTAATCAAATATTAGAAAAACTTGATTTACTTATTGACAATATTAGAAAGCCTCTTAACCCTCAATTTAATTCAAATAGTACTTATCCTATGTTGGTGAAAATGATTATTTTGAATTTAAATACTATAATTTAGATCAATCATTTCACCCTATGCAAGAACAAGTGCAAATGGCTCACGATTTTAATAGAAATAGGGAGACTTTTTCAAATTCTTATAATCCTAATTGGAGAAATAATTTTTCGTGGAGAGACCTAAATAATGTTAAAAATCTAGAAGCACTTAGACCCAATTCAAACTTTGAATTTCGTCCAAAATAAGAAAACAAATTTAAAAAAAATCAACCTTCTCAAACCCAACTTGATACAATAGTAATGATATAGCAAATGAGTCAAATGATGTAACAAACTATGAAATTTAGGGAATAAGAGAAAAGATGCAGTAGAAACAAATTATAGAGGCTCTTGAGAATAAGAGAGAAGAGGGACAACTACCTAGTCAGCCCATAGAAAATCCAAAGAACCACCAAATAATAAGATTTCAGCAAGGGGAGTCTAGTAACATAAATCTAGAAAAAAACTAACAAAAAAAAATATTAAGATAGTGAATACATTAATAAGTGAGAAAATTTTACTTGATCCTTATCCCCAAAAATTAGAAGAAAAGGAAAACCTAGCAGTCCAAAACAAAATCAAATAGGAGTAGAATAGAATTTTATAAATTCTACTAATGAAATTTTGAAAGAGAGAACAACCATTCTATTTCCTAAAGCTCTAGAGCCTAGACAAAGAAAAAAAAATGAACACAATGAAGAAATAATTTTTTTTTTATAAGATGTGCAAATTAGTCTTCCTTTACTCATTGTCATTGAATATATTCTTAAATATTCCAAAGTTTTGAAAGAAATATGTACACTGAAAAGAGCACATAGAGTAGAAAAATTATCTATGCATAGTAGTGCTTTATTATTAAATCAATTACAATATAAATTGAGAGATACTGGTGTCCCTTTAATTTCGTGTGAGATTAGTGGATCTATTTTTCAAAATGTATTACTTGACACCGGTGCTAATATTAATTTTTTACCTACATGTATTTGTGATAAATTTAATAATATTGATCTTAAACTTTTTACTATTATCTTACAATTTGTTGATAGATCTATAAAACATCCTAAAGGTATTATAAAAAATGTGATAGTGAAAATTAAAGGGTGTAAATTTCTAGTTGATTTTATAGTGCTAGAAATGGATTTTAATGGACAGTTTTATGATACATCAATCATCTTAGGGAGATCATTTTTACATACAACAAATATGAATATTAATTTTTCCACATATATTACATAAATTTCATGTGAAGATCAATTAGTAGAAATTAAATTTTTTGATGTATCAAATGATCTTAAGAAATCCCAAGTATATAATTATCATATCATAGATTTTCTAGATGATTTTGATGATCTAGATGTTACTAATGACTGTGTGCTAGAAAAATTAGAGGAAATAGAGAATATAAATTTGAGAGAAAAGAAAGAGGAAGATCATTTGAATTTAGAGTTGAAACCTCTTCCCTCTAATTTAAAATATATGTTTTTGAAAGAAAATAATTTATTTCTTGTTATTATTGTAGTTGATTTGAGTGATGAATAGGAAAAAGAATTATTAGATATACTTCAAAAAATAAGAAGACTATTAACTAAAAAATGGATGATCTTAGGGGCATTGATATGAATGTATGCATGCATAGTATATATCTAGAGGAGGGGGCTAGAACTAGTAGGGAACCACAACGAAGATTAAATCCTAACATGATAGAAATTATAAAGTAGTTGACTGCTGATATTATTTATCCTATTTCAAATAGCAAATGGGTTAGTTCTACACAAGTGGTGTCAAAAAAATTAAGAATCACGATTATAAAAAACAAAAATGAGGATGAAATACAAACAAGATTAACTACTGATTGGAGGATTTGTATTGATTATAGAAAATTAAATTCAGTTACTAGAAAATATCATTTTTCCCTGTCATTTATTGATCAAATTGTAGAAAAATTAGTTGAAAAAAACTTTTTTTATTTTTTGGATGGATACTCTAGTTATAATCAAATTTATAGAAATCCTTTAGATCAAGAAGAAATCACTTTCAGTTGTCCATTTAGAACTTTTGCTTTTAAACACTTGCCTTTTGGTCTGTGCAATGCTCCAGCCACATTTCAAAGGTGTATGTTGTCTATTTTTTCTGATATGAGTGGAAAATATATGTAAATTTTTATGGACGATTTTTTTGTTTTTGGTGAATCATTTGATAAATGCTTAAATCATTTACAATATGTACTTGACAAATGTATTGAGAAAAAAATAATTTTGAGTTGGGAGAAATTACATTTTATGGTTAGAGAGGGAGTTGTGTTGAGTCATATTGGGAGTAAAATGGGTTTAGAGGTAGATAGAGCAAAAATTGATATTATATCTAAAATGAAACCTCCAAATTTAGTAAAATAAATTAGATTTTTCTTGGGTCATGCAAGTTATTATAAAACAATTATTCAAGATTTTCTAAAAGTTTCAAAATTTCTCACCATGTTATTATCTAAAGATGTGCCTTTTAATTTTGATGAAAAATGTTTTGAGTCTTTTTGTGAAATGAAAAGATTACTTACTAAGGCACCTATTTTACAAGCTCTTGATTGGTTCCTTCTTTTTGAAATAATGTGTGATGCATCGAATTATGTAGTGGGAGCTATTCTAGGGCAAATAAAAGAGTCAAAACCTATAGTAATTTCATATGCTAGTAAAACTATATTCAATGCTCAATTAAATTATACCATGACTGAAAAAGAGTTATTAGTTGTAATATTTTTGTTAGAAAAAATTAGATCATATATTTTGGGAGCTAAAATTATTATTTATACTGATCATGCAGCCTTAAAATATTTGTTAAATAAGAAAGATGTAAAACTATGTTTATTAAGATGAATTTTATTGTTGTAAAAATTTGACTTAGAAATAAAAGATAAAAAAAGTTTTGAGAATGTTGTTGTTAATTATCTTTTTAGATTGAGTGATATAGGAATAAATGCAGCACCTTTACAAGACATATTTTCAGATGAACAATTTATGGCAACTCAACATCAACCATCACTATGGTATGCACATATTGTTAATTTTTTGGTTTCTAGAAAAATTCTAAAATAGTGGGATAAGAATAGAAAATATCATTTTTTTTTCAAAGATTAGAAATTATTTTTTTCATGATCTTGATTTATATTACTTGGGCAATGAACAAATTTTAAGGAGATGTGTTCTTGAAGAAGAATATCAGACTATTCTTAACATGTGTCATTCATCTAATTGTGGAGGACATTTCTTTGGACAAAAAATAGCTGTAAAAAATTATAAGTGTGGTTTTTATTGACCTATAATCATCAAAGATTCTATAGAATTTAGTAGAACATATATTTCATGTCAATCTATAGGTAACATGAGTAAAAAAGATGAAATGCCCATGATTAACATGTTTGTAGTTGAAAGTTTTAGTGTATGGGGAATAGATTTCATGGGTCCCTTCTCATCAACTGAAAAATATAAATATATTTTACTTGTTGTTGATTATGTGTGTAAGTGGGTGAAAGCTATTTTTACTAGAACTAATGATCATAAAATCGTGATGAAATTTATGCAGAAAAATATTTTTTTGAGATTTAGATGTCCTAAAGTGATTATTAGTGATGAAGGAACATATTTTACAAATAACTATTTTAGGAAATTGTTGAAAAAAGATGGAGTACACTATATGGAGTAGCCACTTCATATCATCCCCAAATAAATGGGCAAGTTGAAATAGTAAATAAGGAAATTCAGAGAATTTTGAGAAAATAGTTAGACCAAATAAGAAAGATTGGCCCACGAAATTATAAGATGTATTATGGGCTTATAGAATAGCTTATAAACATTCTATAGGTATGTCCCCATTTTGTCTCATTTTTGGAAAGCCATGTCATCTTCTTGTGAAAATAGAGCATAAAGTATTATGGGCTATAAAAAATTTATATATGGATGAAAAATCAACTGATGGGCATAGAAATTTTCAACTACATGAACTAAAGGAGTTGAGGAATGAAGCTTATGAAAATCATAGAATATAAAAAGAAAAACTAAAATCTTTCATGATAAATACATTAGCAAAAAAAAAGTTGACATTGTACAGAAAGTGTGGTTATATGATTTTAGGCTGAAATTGTTCTTAGGAAAATTAAAATCAAAATAGTTAGGGCTTTATGTGGTGGAAGAGACATGATCATGAGGCTGTAATGATTAAAGATTCTAAAAGTGATCATAACTTTAAGGTAAATAGACATCGGCTTAAACATTACATAGAATATGAATACCTTGCAGAAAAATAAATTTTATTATTAAAATAAATTAAAGAGTAAGATTAATATGTCCAACTAGAGACATTAAATTCAACATCATAAGAGGCAACCTATGGTTTTTATTTCATTCTATTTTTTTTAAGCTCTATTTTTCTTAGAATTTCATAGTACTTGTTTCTATATTTATTTATTTATTAAAAAAGTGCAGGAGGAGGAGTGTAAGATGAAGTGGAAAATTAAAAATAAGGTCGAGGTGGTCTTTCTAAGCTTTATCATTTATGATGACATTTTTAATGCTTAACTTTGCATATATGCATGATTCACTTGAAAACTATATTTTATACATATTCTATTCTGATTTTTCTGTGTCACTAAGGAAAATGTCATTTTTAAGTTGGGGGGTAAAGTATTCATTCTTAATTTATGATGTAGGATGATTAAGAACATGTATTTATATTTTTTTTTCATGCTCACTTAAAAAAACAACTTAAAAAAAAATATCAAAAAAATTATAGTATCTATTTTCTAGTTTTTTTGTCATGAACAATAGATTGTCAAAAATAGTAGAGAAAAAATAGCCTGAAATTTAAAATTCTAGAGACCCTTTCCTCAAATTTAAAAATAGCCTGAAATTAAAAATAGCCTAGACATATATTGCTGAAATTCGAAATTACAATTATAATAAATTATGAAAAATAGTTTTTAGTTAGTTAATATAAAATTTTGGATAATTATATGATTTTATGTGAATTTATATAATCTTACTTTGGAGATAAATGAAGAGAAATAAAATAAATTAAAAAGATAGAAAAAGGAGGACACATTGGCTAGCTGAGGCCATACAAGTGGGTCAGAAACATAATTAGGTAAAGCCACAAGTAGTAGACTTGAGCAACTAAGGACTAGTGGGGGACACACATGTGTCACTCCCCTTCCATGTGACCAATGGCTAATTAGGTAGGAGACAAAGAGTGATCATACACATGTGAGGGAAAGACTTATTGATGATAAAATCTTATATTACTATATATCCATCTCTAAACTCATAAAATAACCGATGTGAGACTAAATCAGTATCATAACTTTTTGAAGGTTTTCTCATAACTAAGATATCTCTTATTTATAAGAATGAGATACTATTATGACATCACTTTATAAAGGTATCCACATATTTATTTCACTCTTACTCATATAGACAAGTGACCGACGAGGGTTTGAATCTCACTAAAGTCAAAACTCATATTTTTATCTGATTAATCGTGATTTTTCTGTAAGTTTCTAGTGAATGATTAGATTGCCACAATCAATGTGATATGTAAAATATTATTATTAAAATTATTAAAGAATTATAGATAAAAAGATTGTGAATCAATCGAGTAAATCATTTCTAATTAATCAATGAATAAATCGTTGTTGAGAAGAGCACGATCCATCAAGAGATGAGTCACCACTTCTTGAAAGCATATCAAATATGACGAAAAGCCTCAATCTTGCTATGTGAATATGAGGATAAAGTTCCCTAAGATATGCCTCACCTCTATCGAGCTTATCTCTGTCGGGTGACAACCACCAAAGATCCATTGTATATCACATAAGGACCCCCTTAAGTGGGTAAGTTGTCATTGGATCTTAAAAGACTCCAAAGTTATGTGTGTTTGTGCTGCTAACTCAACAACCTTTCAAAGAAATACAATTGGGCCAAAGTAATACCAAGATGGGTGACCTTGTGAGAAGGTGTCAAGCTCAAGAAGACCTTAAGGAGAAAAAAAAGTAAAAAAAAAAGTGATGATGTGTCTCAAAGAGAAAATCAGAACTTTATCCTACTCATTCATCTATAGTGATTTACAAGTCACCAACTGAGTTAAAGGTTGTTTCTCTATCATGTCCTAAGATAACCTAGGTGGCAAGTGGAGACAGAATAAGGTTAAGGCATAAGGTGTTAAGAGCTAAAATCTACTTTTGAATGATGTTGTTTTATGTGAAGAAGTGTATATTGACTTAGGCACGCAGGACTAAGAGTCAAGACTTGCTCATGAGGGGTGAGAGTTGAGCCCATAAAGTCAGCTATATTTCCAAAAAAAGAGTGAAATTTGATCGAAGGATCCTTCGGTACTAGCCATAGCCTAAGTGTAAACTAATATAAAAATATCTATGTCCATCATAGTTAAGAGTGAAAGAGAGAGGCTAGAGTGACCTCGTGACGAAAATAAGAGACTTAGGTAAATTTACATATATATTTCATAGACTATGTTAGAACATGTGCCGACACATACACACAAGTAGAACACTAAAATATAACAGAAAAAATAAGATACCAATTCACCTCCTTCTCTTGGTATTTTACTTAGTCACATCAAACCTAATATGTCTCTTTTCTTAATCTCATCATATTCATCCAAAGAAATATTTAAAGATAAAAAAATTAAGATACCATTAATATCTTAATGATCTATTCATCCCCTCTTTTGAAATTTATGTCTAATTGGGGACCCAACACTATGTCTTTACAACCCCTTTTCACCAAATTACAATTCAATTTTTCTCAACTCTCCTCTTATTTCTTGACATTTTAAAAATACACAAGTTATGTTATATCATGTAAATCATGAACTCATTAAAAAATAATTATTCTATAATTATGATGTGAATCATCATTCATCTAGAAGCATAATTATGTACATTACTTTAGAGATTCAAAAATGTTCACACCTTCACTTAACTATGAACTCTTTCCATGCATTTTATTCATAATTGAAGTTTCAATAATTTTTTCATAAATTGATTTTGGTTTTTCATGATCCATTTGTGCTATTTTGAGTTATTTACCCTGATCATTATGTGCATATGTGATATTACAATAATTTGAACCCAACTAAATTGTTCTATTGTTATTTATTTCATTATGATAAGAGCAGACTTTCTAATGATGTACATGCAATGTTAGAGTTGTTATAATCTTGGTTTTGTTGACAAAAAGATTTTAAAGCTTGATTGATATAAATCAAATGATCCCTTAAAAGCTTGAATAATCATGGATTCAATACTTTAATCATTAAACCTTCAAAATCTAATTTGGTTTACATATTAGTAGTTTTAATCTGTAAAGTTATCATGTCTAGTTTGAAATGTACATTTCACACCAATGCAAATATTGATTTTGATATAAAATTCAGAATCCAATAGTCATGGCTTAAATGCTTTAGTCGGAAGCAATTTAATAAATTCAACTAGAATGCTTTGTGAACAACACACCAATTAAAATGTTGATTCTAAAATAGAATTTATAAAATATTTATCAATCTCTAATTAAATATCATAATAAGCAATAGTAGTTTTTTGAATTTGATTGAAATGTTTCATTGATGAACTTTAGAAGTCTAATTTATTGTCAAAATGGTATTTCTTTTAAATAGTCAACAAAAACATGAATTATGATCAAACCACTACAAGCTAAGTATTGAATTTATCAAAAAAAAATTAATTAGATAGTTTTTTTTACTAAATTGATCATCACCGTGCTAGTAAATCAATATTTGAAAGTTGAATTTAGAAATGGTGTCATACTTCAAAGAGTAAGACAAAGTTAGACACTTGATCATTCAAATAACTTTTAGACCTGAATTTCCATCATGGGTAGCTATAACTTGAGTACTTGAAATCAAATATTAGAAATTATTTATTAATATTTTCAATTTCATAAAAAACCTAAATCTTCTAATCTCGAGTCAGATTATATATTCCAATCATGTACTCAATGATCTAAATAGACTTAGCAAAGTATGTTCTAATTTTGGTGCACACTATTTGGAAAGAGGCCATTGAAATTAGATGGCTTAGTTTTGAAGATTACAACCAACACAAGTAGGAATAATTGTTTAATGATAATCAAGATTAAGCCTATCCACCTCCTACCCTTTAAACTACATTAGGCATCCCAACGTCCTTCAAGGGTTGCATTCAAGGTGGTCATTGTTCACAAATTATTTTCTTGATTTGCTCAAATTGATTTGTTACTACATTTTTTTTGTATGTCATTCATGATAACAATATAAAATAGTAATCTACATTATTGAGTTTCTTCACAACTATTTACTCCTCGTTAATAACTTAACATCTGATAAAAAAGGTAGTTCTTATAAAAAGTAGGGTGCCCCATCTGATAAAAAGTATTTTTAATTTGTAACATAAACCTCCAGCCGGGATTTGCCCCAACTACGCCGCTTCAGGACAACGTTAGCTGCCAGTCGTTTGGAATACTAGCCCCTGGACGTCGGCTTCGCCATGGCCGGGCCGCTTCGAGGGATCATGGCGTTAAACGTCTCCATCAACATAGAAGTAGTTAGACCGCTGAGGACCACCCCCACAAGACCGGCGGGGAGGCTCTACGGATCACCCTCCCGTATTAAACCACCATTCCGCCTTTCTCAATCTCATGGTTGGGCTTCGTAATTCGCCTATTCTAAACGACAAATCATCTTCCTTCCGAACCCAACTGGAAGGAGAACTCATCTCTCTCGCTCTCCCTCTCTCTCTTTCTGTTTCTTGGATCCATGTACGTATATGGCAGGCTCGGAAGAAGAAGCGGGATCAGCCCGAAGCCCGTTCAGAGGAGCTAGAGCCAAGAAGATCAGTGGGTCGGCGCCGCTGGGGTTGACCGACGGGTCTCTGTCCTCGGCCTCCAACCTGGCGAAGCTTCTCCCCATCGACACCGTCCTCACCTTCCAGTCCCTCCTGCCCTTCTTCTCCAACTGCGTCGTCTGAAACACGTCCAGCTAGTACGTCATCGCCTTCTGATCCCTCTCCGGGTTCTTCCTTCTATTTCACCGACAGCGTCGCCCTCAAGGGGAGGGTCTACTAACATGGCATTGCCGCCCCAAGCGTCGGAGTCCAGTGTTCAAGAAAGGAGCTTCAGGTACGGCTGGTGCACTACCTCCACCTCTTCCTGTCTGAGCTGGTGTTCTCGACGGTGGTCTTCGGCGACCGGATTGTCCAGTGCTGCTTCTCCGGCGCCGGTACTAACGCCATGGAGCTGTTCACCACTGGAGCATGGCGTTCACCACCTTCCCCACTACTCGCAGGGGGATCGGATCGGCAGTGATAGCCAATATAGAGGAAGAATTAATCTAAGATGAAGAATTATCTGATCCAGGATGGGTTGCATCTTTCTGATTCAATCTGAATCCGCGCTGAGTAAAAAAATATCCCGGCCGATTTTGGCCTAAAAATATCCAGTCCATCTGTTTTTGGACAAATCTTCTTACATTTATTCGCGTAATGTCTACATGCAGACTTTGTTGTTCCCAGTTTGCTCATATGATCAACTAGATTAAGGTCTGTTCCAACCGATTTTTATGGATATATTTACATATGTCCATATGAGCATGCATGCATGCATATAAGTATAAATAAATATATTAAATGACTGATCCAAGAGGAATAATAAGATTCTGATTACACAACAGATTTTGGGCACACAAAAAATACGCCTGCAATAAAACTGATTCCATGAATATATATAATTACATAATTATAGAAATATTACTTCTGAAGGGGTCTTAAATTGATTTTTTTTAGAGAATATAATCCAAAACTTGCTAGTCCAACGTATTTCAGGCATAGCATATACATATATATATATATGTGGATATCCTGGTGTGGGGGTAGAATTTGGATTGAGATCGGTCGACTCCGCATGCCCTTGTGTCAACGAACCGGGCCCAAACCTCGGCAATTCGTCTAAAGCCCACCTCGATCTGGTCTGGCCCGCCAAGAGGGAGAGAGGTCCCCGCGAGGAATCACCGCGGCCCAATGGGCGGTAATAACAAGCATCCTGGACCACATGGGATTGGGTGGTCCCGGCCCAACGGGCCCGCTTAATGGCCTCTGTCTATTATTCAGTCGTTTTTCTCACCTCTCGCTTTCTTTCGCTGTCTCAGAGGTTTTCCCGCCGCCGAATTACAGTCGCCGACGGTGGGAGGGCGCAGTGCTGTCTTGTAGAGAGGCCATCGCTGTCTCAGAGCTTCCCCTTATCGATCCCCTCGCAGAGTCCGGCGACGAGCAGAGGCTGCTTGAGATACCCCCGTGGTTAGTGAGCAGGAACACCAAGGGATCCGCTGGTCATGATAAACAAGAAAATTCCCCCAAACCCTTGCTGAAGGAAAGAGAGATCGTCAGTCGACGAATCAGATCCTGTCGATCTACTTTACTGAAGATTCGTGACGGTGAAGAATAGAAGGAAAATTATCACTGCGTCATCTTCCCCGGCAGATTTGGTCTTCTTTATTACTCTCAGCGTTTGTCACTTCGCCAGGTGTTTCGGAAAAGTCCGCCGTCGATCCGAGCGCGAATGACGGCCAGAAGTCCCCCATTCCCATGTGCTCTGCAAAGTACGATCTACCCATAGATCGCGAATGATCGCTGCACAGGGAACCTGGGGATTATTGAAGATGATCGTTATAGTTGAATTTCTGAATTTCTCCTTTTCAGGTCTGCTGGTAGAGTCACCGAGCGAGGTAGATTCCCTAGCATGGATCTACGTATTCACCTTCAGTCACGGTTTTTTTTATTTGTCATCTCATTCATCATTATCATCGTCGTTTAAATCCGACAGATATTCCGATACCTTCTCCTCAAATCCTACGCCATTTTCGTCGTTTTGGCATTCAAATCTGCGTCCAGCACGTTCTTCCCCGATTGCTTCCCCACGCCTGTGGATCCGCCCCGCATAGTCCCCGCCGTGATCAGAGACCATTCGAGATCCAAACCAGGAGAATTCCATGACAGGTAGAAAAACTTCACAGATCAATGATGCAGAGATCATTCGACAAGAGAGAGGGATGTATTCCTGACCCATTCCCTTCATTTTTTTAGAAGAAAAAAGAATCACAAATGAGGACGGAAAGTAGGCGGGGTTTGTCTGTTTTCACGGCTCTGTACCTCGTTTTAACGGCAGTATATTATGTATACACAGGGAGGATGGAGGAAGGAGATCTCTACGGTCATCGATCAACAGCCCAAATCCCTCTGGATGGAGACTTGCCGTCCATCTTGACGACCTTCTGCCGGGATCCTCTGTGCCGGCGACCTTGATCTTCAAAGGAGATGCTCTTCCTGATGTCGACCTTGACGATGTGGTGGTCCGAGGTGCCTTTGGAGGAGAAGACGGAGTACGATCCTGGCAGGAATTCGAACGGCGAACTGGGGGAGCTCAGGATGTAGTCCACGCGGGTGCCATACTTGCAGGTTCCCTGTACGTCTGCGAGCAGGGGAAGAAAGAGGAATCAGCCCTCCGCCGGGAAGAGACGACAGGCCGGAATGGGCGGGAGGAGGCGGCGGGCTTACCTTGGCCCTTGGCCAGGACCACGATGGCCTCGCACTCTCCGGCGAAGTCCTTGGCATCCACGTAGCTCTTCTCCTTGAGGAACTTAATCACCTCCACCTTCGGCGCCGGCTTCCCGATCTCCTCGTAGTACTACAAGCAGGAAGGAGGGAGGAATTAGGCACTGCTCGTCTTCTACAGCAAGGTGAGTTGCTCGGCTTGCCTTGACGATGTCGTTCCACCTCTCCGCTGAGTAGTCCATCTGGTCGAGGGCGTTCAGGCCGCCAGCGAGGATGTGGGGGCCCTCGCTGGACCGCAGGATGGAGTTTATCTGCTTCATCCTCCAACTCTCGTTGAGGTGGTCGAGGTGGGTGCAGAGGACAGTGACCTCTCCCACCCGGGGGACGTCGACGGTGGCCTTGAGCACGTTCCTGCGATC
This sequence comes from Spirodela intermedia, assembly GCA_902729315.2. Lineage (NCBI taxonomy): Eukaryota > Viridiplantae > Streptophyta > Magnoliopsida > Alismatales > Araceae > Spirodela > Spirodela intermedia. The sequence goes on from LR746264.1 coordinate 5,556,933, forward strand.
AACCCAAGACGAGAAAGGCGGCTGTGAGCACAACGCTGCCGACCATTAATGGCTGGCCGGCGTCGAGCACAGGGCGATTGCAAGGAGACCTGAAATCCGTGTCGTCGGAGATCTTCTGAACCTTCCACCTCTTGATCGGCCACCGGGAGAGGACGGCGTTGCCGTACTGGGGAGCCCAGCTCTCGGCGAAGACGTACCTCATGCCGAGCCCCTCCGCCAAGTCCGACAGTGGGCTCATCCCATTTTCCTCCTCTGCCTTCACGTTCTGCAGGGCCAGGATGTCGGCGTCGACCTCCCTCAGCACCTCCAGGATGCTCCGCTCACTGCGGGGGAATGCCTGATCCCCATCGCCGGCGCCGCCGCCGGCGGCGGCCGGGGAGCCCGGGGCTGAGCTCATCGGAGCCTTCCCGCTGTGGGTCCTCAACAACACGCCGCCGCCGCCGCCGCCGCCGCCGCCGCCGCCGCTGCCGCTGGAATTCAGCTTCTTCTCGCGGACCAGCGAGATCTCATTGTGTGGGAGGTTGATCGAGACCCTGTGCTTGGATTTGCCGAAGCTCTGCTGCTTGAGTATGCTCTTCGGGCACCTGTCGTGAGAGAGATTGCCCCTCGCCTCGCCGGCGTCCGACGACGCAGAGGATTTCCAGCTCCGGGGCACCGCCGGTGCTATGGAAAACATGGCGGCGTTGAACGTCGCGATCCGCGCCGTGGGGGCAGCGGCGTCCGGCCTACCGCCGGGCGACGCCGCTGAGGTCCGCCCAAGCGTGCGCACCACCGCGCTGCCGCCGCCGGCGGGAGACCTCCCTCTGTTCCCCCGCAAGCGGGAGCAGAGCCGCCGGAGCTTGAGGCTGCCCATCCTGATCGCGGCGTGGAGGCCAGCGGACGAGACGGGCTCTTCTTCTGCCGCTGGCTCTGGGGGGCAAAAGAAGAAGAAAGCTGCTACCTTTGCGGGGAAAAGATGGCCGCCTCCACCGCCGCTCTTCGTCCTCTTGCTGCTGGTTCTCATGAGCTGGGGCGCTGGGCGGACGATCCTTTGCTTTTGTTTATAGTCAGTCTACATGAGCACGGTTAGAGAGGGTGGGGAGTGAGATTGTGGTGTGGACGCCTCCCTCCGCGCCTACGGTAACACATTCGTGGGCTCCGCCACAGAGAGAGAGAGAGAGAGACTGAGGGTTGGAAGTTTGGTTGGGTTTGCCTCTCCGTTCGAGCCAATCCCAACTGCTCCACGAGAGAGGTGATTGGTGGGAGGGGCAGCGGAGTATGAAGGCGGAAAACCCAACAACCTCCTGAGCCTCGCCTTGCCAACGCGGGAATCGCGAGCCCGCAGGCGAAGCAGGTGCGGTGGAGGGGGGGAGGGGAAACTCTGCCCCGGATTTACTTCCCCTTCTTCCGCGCCCCCCTTCGCAGTCTATTTCCTTTTCCAACCCATGGGCCCTCCCCCTCTCTCTCCTCTCTCTCTCTAACCTGGTCCCGCACTACCAGTGCACCATTCCCTAAGCCGACTATTCAACTAGAACATATGACGCGATATGGTTGGACCCCGATCCGCCCCCCCTATCTCTCTCTCTCTCTCGCGCTAATAAATGTGTGTCGTCGAGGGGAGAAGGAAGAGGAGGGCTGCGGGCATCTTTCTCTCTCCTCCTTGTGGTGGCTCCAGTCCCTCCGAACACAAGTGCACACATGCGGTGCCAGCCTTCCTCCACGGTGCTCCAACCTGGACGCCGGCGACCGGACTGGGCTCCGTGCCCACACAAGTTCAGACGCCCATTAAAGTACTTCCCCTCAGCTTCGACTGGCCCCTCCCACCCGCGAGCGAAACTATCTTGATGGATTCTGGAGTTTCTGCTCGGACACTTACGTGGGAGGTTAATTTTCTGTTGACTTTTCGAATCAGAACCCCAAACCCCTTCCCCTCCCTCTTTAGAGAGAATAGGAGTCTCTCAACTAACAGTCGCCGCAGTTGAAGACCCACAGGGGAGCAGAAGAATCCTACGCTAACCACGTCCCCAGGCTTTTCCCCCGAAAATCAAACAATCTTTTCGGTCTGACCCACGAGAAGCTGCCCGCGTGGGATGGGAGAAGAGATTACTGCTCGTCCGGGTCAACCCTGTTAACCTCTGAAGAATTCTTGGGTTCCGTATTTTAATTGTGATCGTATTACAACTGGCAACCATGATTGAGTTGCCCGTACCCCGGTCTACATTAAAAGATTAATTCTTTCTTCAACGTGGTACTTCCATAGCTCTCTCTCTCTCTCTCTCTCTCTCTCTCCTTCCCTTTTTATTTCTTTAGAATATGATCCTCGATAAGATAGATATGAAAATCCAGAGCATCTCACATGAAATTCACCTCTCACTGATATTTTCTTTGAACCCCATCATAACATTATGTAAGATGAAGAAAAGCGCGTCCAAATTAAGTGATTAGTTAATTGCCGGGAACTACTAGCCATTTTTCTTGCAGAGGTTTTAATCTCAACCCTCTCTCTCTCTGTGAGACTGTTGAACGATAAAGCTTCGATACGGCTTAACCTGTTGAATAATCTCGCACGTAATCAATCCAACAGATAAATCTGGCCTTGGGAATGCCCCAGGGGCTTGGCTTTGCACCATCTGTTGAACCCTCCCCCAAGGAGAAAATGCCGATGCTTGAGTGGGCACACCCCATCCCCCGGAATCTTAACGACGAGACCCAACTTCTTTCAGAGTAGTAACACGCAATAGGGACACCACGCAACGATTCCACGACGTTCAGGTCAACGCGGTGGATCCGTCCAAGTGACAACCCGGTGGCTGTCCGATCCGAGGCAAGGTCAATGACGAAATAAGGGGCCTGCGTGTACGCCACAGGCGTAGCCCCCGTTGTCTCCGCGATCCGATGGCGGCGGCCCGGGCGCCACCGTGGTTCCTGCATCTGTAGGCATCCGGGTCTATTTTATCTTGTAGTCGCCTCAGCTTCTTCGTCACTCAACAGGGTACTCTGAATTCCCTCCCCCTTCATCGTGGCACGTAAGGCCATGTCCATGTGCTTCAAAAGATTCCGTAAATATGCCCTCATCCCCCGAGAACGACGTCCATATTATATTTATGTTCGTATCTATTTATATAATATACATAGATAGAGAAAGGTCGTGGTGGGGTTTTAGATCTCACGTCCGCGTGTTTCTAAAACTATGCGCTAAGTTTTGCGAATGAAAATAGTCAAACTGTCTTCCTTTTGTGTGTGTGCGTGGAAGTGACATCGAATTCAGATGGCGGCGGAGGGAGAGCAACGCTCTTCCCCCATTTAGTGGGCTTCGGGTCCCAATCCCCGCATTAAGCCCCTACCAGCTGCACCTGTAAAGTTGAGAGAGAGAGAGAGAGAGAGAGAGCATGCTTCACACGTAAGCTTGCTGCTTTTCTGTCTCCTTTTTCTCAGCGATTTGCAGGAGAGTGGAGCTCTCGGAGAAGAGATCAGCTCAGATAGATCACGAAAAACTAAAGCTCCATCCATCAATCCATATATGATGGATACACAGAAGGAAGATCCCATCCACGCCGGCCAAGACCCATCTCCCTGAGCGGAAATCTCAGCGAGATGATCCAATCTTCTCGAACAAGACGCGAAAAAGCCCCCCAAACGACGTAATCTCTGGTGCTTTTGGGCATGCTCAATCCTCGGCGAGATTTTTTCAAGGAAAGAAAAGGGCATGCGAGAGGGAATAATTTAACCAATGAGGGAAGAACCCACTGAGCCGAGCACTCATTTCAACAATAGACGCGGGAAAATGCCCCAACCCTTGTTGTCCCCAGCACCGATGCCCTCCTCGTATGCCCCATTTTCTTTGTCCATCGTACCCAGAAGAGGAAGAGAAAATTGCCTCTACTGATCACGAAACCAACCCCTACGCTCTCCGTCTGCATGATGAGTACTGTAAAGATGGAGCCTTTCTCACGTGGACGAACAGGGCGGGGGGCCACAGTCTGTCGTAGAAGCCAGCAACGTGGCTCCAAGAAATTGGCCTTCGTCCGGCGGGACACAGGGATAGATACAAATCGCAAGGGAATCGTCCGGCGCCCGCATGGTTGGCCGATGGGGGGCGGCGCCGCCCATCCGCCGTCGCCGACGGCGGAAAGGGGAAGCCAATGAAAGGGACTATAAAGATATGATCAATGATAGTGTACGCGGTAATGCATCGACAGGAGGGGGCTCCTCAAACGACTACCTGCGCAGCCGCCAGCCTCGCGATGGGAACCCTGCAGCAGGAGGAGAGGGAGATCGCGTGAGAACTTGCAGATGAAGTGAAGAGAGTGCAGGGCCCCGGGTAGGAGATGGTCGACATTCAGAGGAATGGGGGCGGTGGAGGACCTGAATGGGGAGCACGAAACGTAGTCCAGTCCAGCTTCGGCGAAGAACGCAACGGACGAAGGCTCCCCTCCGTGTTCTCCGCATATTCCCACCTGTTTTCACATCATCATCATCAGCCATCGCCCTGGAGATCTTGCAGAGATAGGAGAACCCACTAGAGATAGAGATTGAGAAAGAATAGAAAGAGAAAGACACAGAATAGATAGAGCGAGAGAGAGAGAGAGAGGTCTAAGAAACTAGGAACCAACCTTCAGGTCAGGTCTGGCGCTGCGACCTTTCTCTGTGGCCAACTTGATGAGTTGACCCACTCCCTTCTGATCCAGAACCTGGTCCGTGAAAAACGTTGGAGCCGTAAGTTTGAGCCCATGGTCTTCGTTTTCCAATGGAAAACTGATCGGCCTGTGTGTGTGTCCTACGGAGTTGGAATTCATAGCTAAAAGGGCAAAGCGTTTCAGCGACCCTGATATATTTTTCACCTAGAAGAGGCTATTTAATGGCCGGCGACTCATTTAAACTCATTTACGAAAGACCATAGAAAGCTGTAGCATGTGTCAGCTGAACTTCATTCTGGGCTGAGGAATCTCCATTTGAAAGTCAACGTGAGGGGCACAGAAACCAATCGATCGACTAACATAATAAATGCAGCATTATATGTAGTCGTCAGGTTACCATGCGGTTATTTCCGATGATATTTACGTAGAAGTATACTAATGGCATCGAGATGAATCCGGAGCGCATGAATTGTGAAACGTATTACTAGTCTTTTCAAGGGCCCGGCATGTAAAGATGGAATTTACCTCAAATGGATCACTCTGGAGGATACCCTTGGATAAATAGATGGGGAGAAACTTGCCCACATCGTCCCTGCTGTATCCAAAGGTCATTTGAGTGAGATCATTGGTACCGAAGGAGAAGAACTCCGCTTGCTCCGCGATCTGTCGAAGAAAATGGGGGCATATTTCAATGAAGGAAAAGCAAAAATGTACTCGACTGCGATGATGGAGAGCACACATTTACGGAAGAAGATCGATGACAGCATGAAATAAGTTTTTCAGATTTTATGCGCTGGCTAAGAGGAGGCCATTCTCTTGACCACATTCACCATATTTTTATTGCATCAGCGAACAAGGGCATCTGTGGTCGTCTGGACCAATTGAGAAGCTATTTTCCCTGCGGTGGAGAGAAACATATGGAGCGGAAGGAGGCGAATCTATGGGAACGGACCCGTTCGTAATGAAGAAGAATAGGAGAAGTTGCACAAGCTTTGTGAATTACCTCGTCTGCTACAAGCGCAGCCCTTGGGATTTCGATCATGGTTCCAACCTTATAACTGATTGAGAAGCCCGCTTCAGAGAATACTTTCTCAGCAGTGCTCCTTATGACATTCATCTGATGCCCTAACTCCTGCCATTAGTGGGTTTCAACAGCCAGGAGGAGCATAAGCAGCCATAAGTAGGTTGAAAACTCACACGAAACTCTGGTAGAGAGAGAAAATGGAGAGTAAAGAGAGAGAGGTAGGATCGGTCCACACATATTCAGAGAGAGCGAGAGCGAGAGAGAGAGAGAGAAAGAAGAGGAATACGGCAAAACATGCCTGCGGTGTCCCAACCAGAGGGACCATTATTTCAGGTAGGACTTTGAAACCCTGGTTGTTCACCGAGATCGCTGCCTCAAAGATGGCACGAACTTGCATTTCGGTTAATTCCGGGTATGATATTCCAAGCCTAAAGAACAAAGTGAGAAATGGAATTACTTTATTGCAAATGTTCCCAAACAGCAGTGGATCACCAATGCTCTGAAACAGGGTTATGAGTATCGGCGTTTGGATGTTTGAAACATATTTTTCCTGGCTTAAACATAATAACGCGTGGAAGGCTCTCTTTATATGCAGATCAGAAAATAATTTAAGAGAAAAATAGATTTCAAGTTGGATTTACTCTTATAGGATAAATCTTGTCGATTGCATTCTAGTTGAAAAGTACTGATCGGAAGACATTCGTCTTTCTCCATGTCCAGGAAGAATATGCTTATTCTAAAGGTAAATCTCATTGATTATGGGCCAGTTTTACAACTACTGAACCCAAGGATCTTACGGTCTTCGCAGAAAAAGTAAGCAGACTGAAGAAAAACCATGATAGGTCAGGCTGAGGTGCTAATGCACGCTGCAATAAGGGTTTCTATCACGTATTATTGAGCTCAGGTTGTCTGCCTTTAATACTGATGGATGCCCATGTAAATTTACTGAATCGAATAGTAGTATTTCCTTTCATCAAAAACATGTGGATTTAATTTGCTAAAAAATGGAGAGCGTACTAAAAAGGTGAAATGTCTTATCTTGAACATAATATGGACAATACCAACAAAATTTAAGAAGATAACGAGGTATCTCATCAGATGAGGGCTCATTGGCAAACGGTTGGTGATTACCGCAAGCTTGTAAGGCTCAAACATGAAACACAAAACTGAAACTTAATAATATAAATAAAATGAATCATGGTGGCAATTCAAACCTGCAACCACGGAAACCAAGCATGGGATTTACTTCAGATAACTTTTCAATTCTAGTGAAAATTTCATCCTCGGTCATGCCTGTGTCTGATGCCAACTGGGTCACAATTTCGTCAATATCACCTTCTGGGAGAAACTCATGAAGTGGAGGGTCTAACAGTCGAATTGTTACTGGAAGACCTGAAAAGTTAAAGAACTATTAAATTTATTGGGGTATAAAATAAAGTTATTTCTGCAACTAGCCCACGAAATAACCCATGAAAGAAACAACACACATATTACTTTGGCATGAATGTTGGTTGGTGTGAACCAACAGAAATTAGAAAATGACTCCACAAGTTGGATATGTATTGATGGGCTACTGCATCGAATAAAAGATGGCAGATTATTAAATAAGAACACAACAACTTATAAAACATACAGTTGTGAGTGATGAACACACTGTAATGTAGCCCACTGAAAACAAATTGCCTCATGACAATGAGTTCGTATGGTAAGACCTCACAGACTAGTTGGCCTACAGTTAAAAAAGGAACAATTTCTACCAGGATGGTGATGAAAATTCTTTACATGATTTTTTCATTAAAGCCATAAATCTTGACAATTTCGAACCAACTCGTATTGCGATTAATCACTTAAAAAAGGAACAATACGAACATGGCTGTGGATAACATTCCGCAGTGATGGAGGGTCTCACTTCAAGAAAGAATGGGAGTGACTCAGGATTTCTATTTCCGAGGGAAGAAACATGTCACAGGAAGTGATTTACATTCATACATACATGCATACACACACACACACACACACACTCGATTCCACAATCTAACCATACAAAATTACCATTCAAATGAACCTCTACAAGTAATAGTCTCCTAGCACAACGAATAAGGAATGGGAATAACTTGAAGAATTTACGCCAACCACAACTTATTCTCAAGCAAGGATGGTGAACGTTCCATCATCTTGGACAGTAAATGAGAATGCTAATGCTTGTATGGCAAATTTGAGCGCGAAAAGTAAGCGTTCAAAAAAGAAAAAAAAAATATGACAGAAAATTGAGAATCGACTTTGTACTTAAGTAAGAGCGCTATATTACCATCCATTGCCCGGAAAATGCCTTCAAAATCAGACTTCTGATAAGGCAAGAGGAGGTCCAATGCCGCTTTCCTTTGTTCAATGGTTGCTGCCATTATCATCTGTCTCACAGCCTTAATCCTTTCATCTGAAGCAAAGAACTGCAACCCGTACATGGTACATCGAAATTAGAGTTCATTAAGCATAAAGTTCTCATGAAGCTCTCTCAAAGTTCTCGTGCAGCTCTTCCGAAATTCTATATGGTTAACAAAAAACTTCAACTAAAAAGTTGGGCGTATCACAAAGTGATCAAACGTTCAGAACTTTCCAGGATAATATATCATCAGTTTCACTACTCTCTATACTATCAATTAACTTTAGATGGAGAACATATCTTCGTCTTTAATTTATTTCCAATATGCAGTGAAAACTAGAAAAAAGCTCTCCAAAGAGAATGAGGCATAGTTTTTTACCATGTGGCCCAAACTACAACAAAAATGGAGAGGTATGATGGCCATCAGCTATTTCATGCTACTCCAAAATGGAAATATTGGACACATCTTTTTATCTTTTCTTTATCTTTTACATTGACAGGCAAGGAAGATATAATTTACCATGTGTTCTGTCCTGCAAAGTCCAATACCCTCAGCTCCATTGTTCCTTGCTGTTAGTGCATCTCCAGGTGTGTCAGCGTTGGCCATGACCTATCAGAAAAACAAGTATGACATCATAAAATATTTACGACAAAAAATAAAGACACGCTATCCATTTTGTGAACAGGTTAAATGATGGTATCTCCTCCTGAAAAGACATAACTCTGTTGTTTTTCAGGACATGTTCCATCATTCCTTCAAGAATACGCCTTTAAGTTTTTCACGGAATGATGAAGTTTGAGAACCACTTAAGCAAATCTTCACGATCGTTTAAAATTTTGGCATATCCAATATTTTCTTGTACATGAGCGAAACGTGATTATTAGATATAATGACGTGAGGGGAGAGCAACTACTAAGAAGAGTTTAATAGGTAGAGAAATTTGTACCTTCATCTTTCTGATCCCATCAACCCAGGTCATGAAGGCCCCTAGGTCACCGCTTAAAGCAGGGGGGGATAGTGGTTGTTTTCCTATTATTACTTCTCCGGTGGACCCATTCAGCGACAACCAGTCACCCTCTTGTATCGTTTGGTCCGCTATAATGACTACCTGCAGAACAAGGATGCAAATGTCCTTCGTATTTATACTCGATTTTCCAAGGGAAAGCAGCACAGGGAGTGATGTCTAAAAAGGATAGCAAAAGTCAACTATCAATAAAATAGGGGAAGAAATTATTTCTTGAAGGCAATCGATATGAAAGACCTTCATACTTCCCGAAATACTAGAAGTGTCCACAATTCACCTTTTCAGCATCATTCACACGAATGTCAGAACATCCTGACACGCAGCATTTTCCCCACCCACGAGCTACAACTGCAGCATGAGACGTCATCCCACCCCTCGCTGTAAGAATTCCGGCAGCTGCATGCATACCACCAACATCCTCTGGGCTAGTCTCCGTCCTCACCTTCAGTACACAGATGACACTCAAGAAAAGTGATTAAATGCTTGAAGCATGTCACAGTTGTCAAGAAATTCAAACGATTTCCAGAGTTAAATAGCAGTATACTGGAAATCTTAAAGAAAGCTACAACCCCCCCCCCCCCCGAGATGAAGCAATGATAATAATGTTTAGAGAGTGTTAAACCTTTAATAACTCACTGCCAAAAAAATATATAAAAACACACGAAAAGAGGTATAACAAGTCAAACAAGATAAACAAGGCCGAGCCAATATGGCATTTCTTCTTGAAATATGACTAGAAATCATAAGATTCAATTCTGAGATATTCAATAAGTAGATAATTAAAGAGACAGAAGTTGAAGCTTCATGTATCAATGTCCAGGGAGGGAGAAATACCAGTATAACATCCTTTCCTTGAGCATGCCACGCTTCGGCATCTTCAGTATTAAAAACAACTTGACCAACTGCAGCTCCAGGCGATGCAGGCAGGCCTGTAGCAATCACTTTGTCTTTGTATGATGAGGGGTCTTCAAACTAAAAAGGCAAAATGAAAAATCTTAGGGGTGAGAAGCGTGAATATACTCATGTGAGACCAGTAATTGAAAGATGGGCAGCATCAAAGAATCATAAAAATATGAAAGTATGAAAGAAAATTTCTGAAATACATAAGTAAGAAAATTAAGGCGAATGATCGGAAAAATAATAACGCAGAAGGCACATTGAATAGGATTTCTGCTAAACTTCTAGAATAATAGGACTAAGAAAAATAGTGAATTAAAAATCGATATAGGCACATTAAATAATGCGGAAGGGACTCAACCAGATATTAGTCTTGAATCTGAAATGTCTAAAGAAAAAGTAAGCTTGTCTATGTTGTCTCTGATTTAATACATGGTCTGGCACGTTTTCCAAGCAGTTGGCTCTGTCCAATCCGGCAAAGTCAAGGGATGGGGCTGATCTCCGGAGGATGAACCATTCACCACAATATGTCAAAGTGGGATAACCCAGATGTGCTCATTATATAGCACATCATATTTAATAAGAAATAAAAATACACTGTAGTCTGAAAATTTCTGTCACCGTTAACTTATTTTTTGTTGAGAGCCACCACAGTGAGTGATGACTGAACAAAAATTAATAGCGCTTTCTATCAATCAGTATATGATTATGCTTTTTCGAGAACCTGAGGATGGAGAAGTTGATCAAGATGCCCTGGTTCCACCATCTTTATAGCAGACGAAATATCAACAAGGCCTTCATTGACCAAATCCACTGCAATCTTCACAGCTCCTTTCCCAGTGCGCTTTCCTGACCGGCATTGCAGCATCCAGAGTCTGTTCTCTTGAACAGTAAATTCAATGTCCTGTCATCATTGACACAGAGGCTTTCAACATGAAAAATACATCATTCAAGACTTGACGTGCATTTTGTGGTCATTTTAGGCAAAAGAAAAAGCATAAAATGCAGCCATATAATAATTTTCCCGCGATAAACAAAAATAATGGACAGACCAAAAAGACGAAGAGTGTTTTCAAGAATCAGGTACACAGACCATCATATCCCTATAATGCTTTTCTAAGATGTTGCAGTTCTCCACAAGCTCTTCATAGGCTCCAGGCATGCACTGCTTCATGGTATCCAGATCCTCTGGTGTTCTGATTCCTGCTACAACATCTTCTCCCTGCAACCGTAATATTTAGATTCGTTGAACATGAAACGGTCATAGAAGATCGAAGCCCACCAATGTCATAAAGAAAGCTTATACAACATGCATGTATGAAGTTCCCAAAGAGAAATAAGCTTGTTATCATAATGGATACACAGTGTCCATAATTAGGATATAAATCAGGCATGACATGAGCACATACTGATTCAGCATGTCTGGGGCTGATTCTAACTAGACTGGAACAAAGGGTTTAAAATGCTCCTCTGTCGTCTTTCAAAACAGAAGACTGTATTTCTGAAAATATTCACTGAATAGTATTTGATTTCGTGCAAATGGCGATGATATGTAGTTGGAAGTCAAGTGCACTCTTGACGTAATCTATGCACATTAAATAGTGAATCCATTCTGACGAACATGCCTCTAATATGTAGTCATTTAAACCTAATAACTGAAAAATCTCTATTTCCCTAAAATAAAATGATGGCAAGAGTAAGACCTGAGCATTGATGAGAAACTCGCCATAGAGCTTTTTCTCTCCTGTGCTTGGGTTCCTTGTGAAGAGAACACCAGTTCCAGAAGTACTTCCCATGTTCCCGAACACCATGCATTGAACATTGACAGCCGTTCCCTTCAATCCTGTTATTTGGTTGATGCTTCTATATTTGATAGCTCTTGGACTATCCCATGAATTGAAAACTGCTAGGACAGCCAAGTATAATTGCTTCCTTGGATCTGCAAAAAGATTGAAAATGTCAAATCCGACCTAGTTTAAGTTCTGACCATCACAGCAGTCCAACAGAAGAAAAAATAAATATAAGTTTCCTCATTACAAAAATGTCATCAGCGAAGAACTAAAGTCTGTATTTCCTCCATAATTTCACAAAAAAGGAAAACTATCTAGGTGATTCCAAAGAACTTGTCAAGTTAGCCTCGACAATAAGTAGCACTTAGAATCCAGGGATGGATGAATAATGACTTAAAGGAGATGCAAGAATTAGAAATAATCACAAAGCGGAGAGTGTTCGAAAGAGATTAAGCAGAAAATGGTTAAGGGTGAGAGGATTGATACTCATTCCTTTTTCCATGCACTCCTTAAAATGGTAGTGAACAAAAAATACACAAGTCACGTTCAAGAATTCATAGCTGTGAGATAGTTTCTAAGAAAATAAAGAGTTGCTTTGACAGCCATTTAACAAATTTTATACCAAGATGCAAAAGAGAAAAACAAATAAATGTGAAGCATCTAAGAATGAAATATGTGCTATGTTAATAATCTCAAAAAAATAAAACTAAGTTAAGGTTGACCATACCTGAGGGGAACTGTTCGCCTTTGGCTTCAATGTATACCTTCTTATACTGAGCCACTAGCTCCTTAAGATCAGCCGCTGTGAGGTTGGTATCCAGGTTCAGCCCTTTTGCGGCCTTTAGTTCTCCTAGCTTCTCTTCGAAGAGTGAGTGTGGGATGCCCATTACCTATACCAACGTAAAATACACATGAAGACAAGCGTATCTCAGTAACAACAAATGGCTCGTGCAGTTATTGCATGACCCTTAGATCCACTGTGAATGTCAAGCACAATGGCTGGATATTATATCGTAAGACCAGTACCGAAGATACCATGTCAAACGACATGAGCGGCATGTACGTTCCGAAGCGATAAAATCAAAAAGTTTCACACTAGTTGTTCCCGATACGAAAAACTTTAACTCAACTGGCACTTTAACATGTGCCTTCTCTGTCCCTTGTTCTGGAGCTGGCATTTTCACTCGCGCTACCCGAAAGGGAAATTCACGGGCAACCGTAGAACCAACAAGCATCCGCCGCGTTTTACTGGGAAGGATCGAACCATGGGAACGAAGGAGTAGGCTGAGGTGGAGAAGATGGAGGGATTGGCTAGGAAGAGACAGGAACAGGAGGAGCCTGTTGAGAAGTCCAAAAATGAGATTCCAAAGAATGTACATTAATTAGAGACTGGTAAAAAGCAAAAGTATGATAAAATAAAAGTACAAATGTCTTCAATGCTTATGTGGAAAAAATCCCAGTGAATCAAAAAAAAATTATTGCGAACCAAAAATTTCTCTTATAATTTCATAGAACGACAAACTTTAATTTTTGTGTCAGCGATTCCACGAAGAGAAAGAAGCCATTGATGGAGATTATGGAGATGGGAAGTAAGCATGAAGAATGGACTCATCCTGCCTCGAAACTGCCGTAACTTGGTCCTATTTTAACATTAAGCGTCGTGAATGATTCCTTTGATAGCATCGATGAGTGAGAATACCAGAAATCTCTGCAAGAGGAACGAAGACGAGGAAAGGGAGTGATTCGCTCATCGCATACCACGTTACCGAACATGTCTAAGAAACGACGGTAGGAATCGTAGGCGAAGCGCTCCCCGCTCCGGGCGGCTAATCCAGCCACCACCTCGTCGTTCAGGCCCAGGTTGAGAACAGTGTCCATCATCCCCGGCATAGAAATCTGCAACGACGATCAGCAGGTGGTTTAATCAGGCATTTTGACCGTCAATCAAACTACGTTTTGCAGCGCAAGGACGGTTGCACCGGCGCATTTGGGGAGTAGCCTGATCGTGGTGAGCATCGTACCGCGGCGCCAGACCGGACAGAGAGGAGGAGGGGGCGGGAGGGGTCCCCAAGTGCCGCTCCCATATCCTGCTCCACGGCGCCGAGGCCGTCGAGAACTTCATCCCAAAGGCCCGATGGCAGCTGATTGCCATTTTCACGATACTCTTCGCAGGCCTCCGTCGATATGGTGAGCCCCGGTGGCACCGACAATCCGATGCTTGCCATCTCCGCCAGGTTCGCCCCCTTCCCGCCCAGCTACAGCGTCCATCGCCACAAGAAATTTGAAAAACTTCAACGTTATCCAGCTACCATCCATTATTCAATGGTAATAATAATGACATTGGCGTTGACTTCAATCCGATGATGATAGGACCATTTCGATTCCTTGTTCAAGAAGAAGCAACTCACCAGAGACTTCATGCCCTTGTGCCCTTCGCTCTTCCCCTTCCCGAAGGTGAACACCCTCTGTGAATAGAGAAGCCATTAATCAGACGATGAATTTAGCAAACTGCATTGACACCAGGAGCGGATTCCGGTGAAATCAGAGAAAGGTCTTCGCCAGATGGCCAGTCATCAGTTTGCAAAGTCGCACTGGAGCAGAGGAAAGAGACAGATGATCAAGGTGGAACAGCATCATCACTGTGAGCAGCTCGCGTAGACGCCTCCCATCTTGACGCGGGCTTCCGGCATCTTTTGTCCATCGAGTACAACTTCTGTGGACGAAGCCAACCGAGTGCCATAGCCAGCTACCACGTGGACCACCTCGGTGGCCAAGAGCGGCCACTGACTTCAGAGCCCCCACGGCTCACACGACTTCAGACCCCTCGTTTTTGTTTTATATTGATTCCATATATTGACTTGCTTCTTCCGATTTGTACCTTTTTGATCGCCGGTGTCGGAGTCGCCACGGCGTTCGGCGGAGTCGGCTGGCGACTCCGACGGTCGTCGAGCAGCTCTCCTCCCTCGCGACCGTAGCCAGCAGCCTTTTTGTTCATCACGACGCGGGTTCCAGCGTTCGGTCTGCGTGCGATGCGGACTGGAGACGAGGCTATCCCATGTCTGAGACTTCCTCCCTTGAGGAGACCTGCGCCGCTACGGAGCCGGCCCCCTGGCAGCAGCCTCCGCACGGAGGCGTCGCCTGTGGCCGCAGCCGGCCGTAGCAACCCGGCCTCCATTGCGGCGGCCATTCCTCTGCGTCTCCCCAGATGATCGAAGACAAGAGAAAACAAGGAAACGAAAGCATTATCCAATGAGAATTTCGGATAGTGATCAGCTAAACAGCAGGACAGCCCATATATCAACTGCGACCGCAGCAGGGACTCGAGGATCATGGCATCATATTAACTGCTGATCAATCACCTGTACGCTCACTCAGAAGATAGTCCCAGAAACAGCAAAAGCGAAGAAAACTCGAAGAATCCAATTCAAGCCTCGGGGACGATCAAATTACTTGAGAAAAGGAACTCGGACAATGGAAATGGGAATAATGAAACGAAAACATCATCCAGTGACAAATTCGGACAGTGATCAGCCAAAACAGCAGAACAGCCGCAGAAATCAACTGCGACCGCATCAGGGACTCGAGGATCACGGCATCACATAAACTGTGAATCAATCACCTGTAAATTCACTCAGATGAAAGTCCCAGAGACACCAATACGAAGAAAACTCGAAGAATGAAGTCCAAGCCTTGTGGACGATCAAATTACGAGACAAAAATAATTCGGGCAATGGAAATGGAGACTCCGCTAACGATCGACACACAGATGGTGAATGAGTCGGAATGATCATACCCGACTCTTCTCTTCTCCGACGGGAAGATCAGATCCCGAGGGTGGGTGGGCGAGCAGCATCTACAGCGGCCCCTCGCAGTTCGTCCTTCTCGTATTTCATGAAGAATCTGCGCCGCGCCCGTTCCTGTGACGACAAACGATACTAAGTGGTGGGCCCATAGCATGATCCTAGGGACGGTGGAAGCCTTGATGAATTGATCCTGGCCGTTCGATGCGTGGGCCACGGTATTTTCTGTGTTCAGTCTCAACGACCACCCCGCCGCCTCAATAAATAAAAAGCGAGGGAAGTCCGCCTGGGGGAGAGATTCAGAGAAAAAAGTGGGCCCCTGTCAAGTGAGGAGCCCACACGTGGCTCCGGTTTCTGACACACGATCTCTTATCCTCTGCCGCGGCGGGAAACGCCCGCCACCGTCATCTCCAACAAACAGCGTGTCAACTGCAGCACTCTTCTTCCACGTTCCACGTGTGAATGGGGTCTTCAGAAGCCCGGGTCCATCAATCCGGCCCAGGCCTTTTTTCTCGGCCCGGGCCCAGACTATTAGAATTATTCTATTCTTTTATTTCTAGAATAAGAATAAGACAGGAGCCGGATATCTCTCTGTGCCTGTACCCATCATCTCTAATAGTTGAGTCCATAAGGAAAAGTTAGGTTCGAGATTTTTTTGATTTTTATTGAAAATGGGTAATTATTTTCTAAATTCCTCTCTCTCTCTCTCTCTCTCCTCTCCATGACTAACCTTTTTCAACTCTGAGGCATTGACCTTACTAATGTTTCGCGGGGAAATTACTTGAAAACGATGAAATATTGTATATTATTATATTTAACGCCGCTAATTAAATAATAAAAGTATTTTATGCCTATTTGTTGGGAGGAATATCTCAGTCAAAAGAGAACCTGTAAACGTCACTCGTTCGGTCTTTGGCTTCTTTCAAGTGGAGGGCATTAAATCAGCCAAGTTTGAAAAGACGGGATCCTCGCACAGAAGGTCCCGTCTCCTGAGACATAAAATACTAGTATTCACCATCCTCGGATTCACCATCATGGGTCTAGAAGGTCAACGGCGCACGTCAGTAATATCATGGACTGCTTCCGCGGCGCTGTATCAGCGGCGAGGCCTCGTCGCCGCCGCCGGCTGGTCTCCCCGTTCTCTCACTGAGGGGCTCTTCTGATTCTCCCCCTCTCCTGGGTTTGGACGAAATCCCTAAATTTATCCGAAACTCGGAGGGGGTCCGAGAAAACCCTAATTAAATTCGGGTCGGTGCGCAATGGCTGGTCGGGCTGTCGGGCCTCTCCAAGTTGGGGTAGCCTACGCCATGCCCGGCGGGGAGAAGGCGAGGAGCTGCGGGTAAAAGGACGAGGACCTTCAATGAAGGGAGACTGCCAAAGTAAGAGGAATTTTGACCTAACACGATTCCAAATGGAAAAACTTCAATCATTTTCATTTCTGGGGGCAAGACAATGCTTTTGGTGAGCCGTGCCCACTGATCATGAAGTTCGAGGAGGGATCTTTTGCCCAGCATCAGATTGATCTGCATCTTATTTATTTAATTATTTTTTTTGGGTTCTGCCTCAATTGATTGATGGATTAGCGGATGGGATTAACCGGAGTGTAGAGGCTGAGCCAGATCAACAGAACCAATTGGATAATAAAGATGGTGGCCTGGCCTCAAAACATCTGCTGTGGACTGTGATATTGATCTTAGTATACCTTTAGTTTTTCACCAGATTCTGACTCAGAGAGTAGCGCCAGCAATTGAGATTATTGATTCTAAGGGGTATCAGAGGGACAGACGAGCAGATAGATATCAGGACAAAGTGTATATCGAACCAATTGAACCTACGCAATCAGTCAGAGATCACAATGCCTGATCCTGTTTCATTTTTCACTGGTTCCAAAGGTTCAAATAGGCTGGGTATAACTTGACACAAGTAGAAGGCAGAGTAAGACGGATGAAGTTCTTCAAGGGTCATGCTGGATGGGGGACAATGAGTTCTCATCACCCGAAAGCTGGTGACAACTGTGGAGATGTAAATGGCTGGTTAGAGAGAGAAAGCTGGGGTTATAGAATCCTGGGAAGGAGGATGCTTTTTTTCGACAACTGAGACTGCAGGACTTCACCAGGAGGCTTAAAATGTTTTTCGACAACACGCCTTTGGAAATTTGGAGGAAATCTTGAAACAATTCACATGTGGAAGGTGAGTGGTCTCCTGGCCGGCCGCCTTGGACGAAAATGGGTCTCATCTGGATTGATGCCCTGCCAAGATAGAGAAATACAGGTTGGTGAGTATTGCCGAGGGACTGTGTTGTTGATACCAGACACAACATCATACAAAAGCATGTACCTTTCTCGCTGGTATGGTGGAGAGATAGCATCGGCGTGTACCTCTACTTCTCACGGTTTGATTACAAAAGGAACAGGGAGGGGGGGGGGGGGGGTTGAGACCAAGATTGGGAAAGAATAAGTTCATGAATATATAAATATCACAAGTTATAGGTACAATACGGAAATATGTACCTTTCTGTTGATGTGTTGGAACAGGTAAGTATCGGCATACACATTTATTGCTCACCATACTTTTTATTACAAAGGTTAAATGAATGGGTGGGAGAGGGGGGGGGGCAGTGGTCGTTGGAACAGAAGCTGGGAAAGAATATGAGATTTAATATATATGAACGCATGAAAAGCTACACAAGTAGGACCGTATCACTGCTGACCTTTGAACACCAGCTAGTCCATGGCCATGTACATGGAAGCTTGGCCTTTTGGAAGCGACTTCATGTCTTTCCTTACCATGCCAATCAAAGAAAGACGTAGGCCAATAGATAGATAAGTGAGGAAAATTTTTTTGCGAGCCACGTCCATGTTCAATATAAAGGCATCATCGTATGGGAAGTTACGGTTCCTCCTTGGTCGAGCGCATCGTTAGATTTGTGTGCAGGCTGATTCGAGTGGTTCGGAAGACATGCTAGTCAGGCTTTGTGTACTCGAGGAGCATGTGGGGCGACCTGTAGATTTTTACGAGTGTCCAGTAGAGGACTTCCTCAACTTCCAGCTCGCCCTCAGCCCTTGCGGCATAAATGTCCTCGCAGATTGCTGTCAACCTACAGAAAAAAAGGTTGATCATGAACATAGCTTGTTCCACAACTCTTCTGAAAGAAGCCAAACTCCAGCGTAAGAAAAAATTTACTACTGCAAATGCTTCTAAAATATGTTAGTGACATTTTAATGTCCGATACCCAATCTTTTTTATTTATTTATGGTTTAACAACTCATTCCTCCCCGATAAGAAACGCATGAGAACAGAGAAGATTCACATCAGGAACATGCATATGGGGCGCTCTGAAGCTTGAATTGAGCTTTCCCTTTCTGTTTAGAGGACAAAAATGTTTACTATTTGCAAACTAACAAAACAAAGTTGTACATCAAGTCATTACCTGTCACAAGATGGAAGATTCTCGTATGGTATTCTCATCCTTAGATCAGCGCATTGGAGTCTAATGAACCGTCCGACTGCGAGCACAAAGGTAAGGTAAAGGCTCCAGATGTTGAACTTGCTGAGAGTTTCACCAAGTATACCCTCTGAAAAAAGAATGCGAACCGATATTAAGGAAAAAGGAATGGTAAAAGAGGACTGCAAGGATATAAGATAGAATTCAACTTATCATATGAAATAATATATTTGAGCACCATCGATCTCTAAAGTCCCTTTAGGTTGGATAGCCCTACACAATACATTTCTCTTTCCATAGTTCACTTTCTTATAATCCATTTGAACCATTTAACGGAATCAAATTTTATGTTGTTAGGGCAACATAAACCCAGATCAGCAGCAGG
Source organism: Spirodela intermedia (assembly GCA_902729315.2). Classification (NCBI taxonomy): domain Eukaryota; kingdom Viridiplantae; phylum Streptophyta; class Magnoliopsida; order Alismatales; family Araceae; genus Spirodela; species Spirodela intermedia. Next base: position 5,576,295 of record LR746264.1, read on the forward strand.
CGCAGTTCATTTGAGGGTAATCTCGTTATACAATCCTTTGAAACAGCTGGGCATTCAGATATTCAACTGTATATGCACTTTGCAACAGTAATGATCAGTATTCCAGTTAATTCAGGTTATCTTCAACCTAGAGAAACTAAAACGCAAGTAGAATACTGATCATTACAGTTGAAAGTGCCTATCCAGTTGAATATCGTAAAGCCCAATTGTTTGAAGGCATTGTAATGCCAGATTACCCTCTAATGAACCCTGAAGAACTTCGACATAATCCGCATTCAGTGAGTCGCAGCTAGCTATATCAGCTTTTCAATTTAGGATCCAAATCATAACAGTGATTCTCCTCGCCAAAGGTGTTTTTGCGTTTCTTCACACTGTTTGAGTGAATAAACTCTACGGTGGGAGAAATTCTAGAACCAAGAAAGATGTAAAAAAGTAATCTATCATTTTCTATCATAAAAAATAAAAAAACACCAAGGATGCTAGTCAAGGGTATATACGTGGTGGTGTCTCCTCAGAGACAATGATAGCCATTGGACCAGTCAGATCAGTGCATTCTTCCACATCTGGTGCGTGTACATCACGGAAGGACCACCATGAAGGCCTTCCTTTGTTTAGAGAAATATCACCAGCGACAGAATTCCTCTGCAAGCATACCGATTGATAGGGAATTAGAAAGAAATTGTCATAATCGATTTATCACGGTCAACAGGAGCATAAACATTCATCTTATTATTCAAAGGAAACTACAATGTATCACATTACATACTGATTGCTTAAGAACCCGCACTTCACCAGAGCCTGTGACTTGGAAGAACCTGGAATAAATGTCTTCTACTCTGAAACTGTCAGCAGTTCCATTCAGAACATCTTTGACAGAAGAAGAGTTAGTACATTGAGGACCACAAGATGATTCATACTTCACAGTTTCCTTTCCTTTTGGCCTATCCCTCGTCAATACCCATGAAAAGATAAGCTGCATTTTGTGGTCAATCGACCTGATAAATCTATTCTGCACCACAGAAGGAACCAGCCATGAAGAGCTTGCATCTTCTTGGCAGCAGATCAACTGAATATCCCTCATATTGTATGAATCTAATAAATTATCAGGGTCAAGATTGGAATGGATATCTGAATAGTCTATTTTCTCACACATACTTGTCTGATATATAGTCAATCTTCCGCCATCTGTTTTAATTTCAATCTGGACCCTGGCATCCATAATGGGATTTTCAATGTTTGTAGGATTGACATTGCTGTAGATCTGAAACAATAAAATTCTAACCGTAAATATCCAGCATGATGAATCAAACTCGACATATAAAGTCACAGCATAGTATTCTTATCCATCATCACTTGTATCGGAGTTATAAATTGAGGTTTCGAGGACGAACTGTACAGGGTAGAGGATAACTGGGAATACCATTTATAACCGAAAATACCACCTTGTCTGACTGTCAAATTCAACATATTTTGCCAGGAACTAAATTTTCACAAACCCACTTATCCAGTATGTGTATAATTCATAGGATGAACCGTAAATATGAAAATAGAAAAATGATGCTAGAAACATCTTCTAACTGTCGAATTCATCATAGTTAAGGAGAAAACTTGATCCTTATATATCATCAATTCCATTGGGGATACAAAAGTAACCTTCTAGGATGATAGATTGACGTAATAAGCAATATAAAGATTAATAACTCGATGCTGCTACTAGAAATTCATTATAATAAACCATGATACTGTCACATTCAATAGTAGGAGACAGACAAGATGATTTTGACAAATACTGAAAATGATCGAGTCAGAGATCTAATACTTTAGGCCAGCACTACTGTTGACACTTCAACAATGGAAACTATCAAGCATGAGGGCACTACGCACTAACCATATGTTACCCTAGTGAGATCGATCAAATGAATTCACTGCTGCAACGGCCTTGGATTTGATCGTCACATTGCATTATTAATGATTTTTATCACAGGATGTTTGTGTCGGTGTCACGTTCGGCTGAAAAGTATGGACCTCTTGGGATGACTCAGAAAAGGGGCTGAATCTACTATTTTTCACTAGGACTACAATCTCGGTGGCAGAATTAGGCTGCATGCGAGGGGAGCCTAAAAAGTGACTTCCCCGCAGTTGAGATGACACGACAGTAAAGAAAGTGAATGATATTCTGGGGATAAGTTAAAAAAAAAAAGGCAAACTGAGCCGTTTGATGTCAAAATCAGAACTTTGATGTAGCATTATTAAGATGTTTGTATGAAACTTCTAACTTGCTGTCAACACACAGTATATCCATGACTCTGGACCAAGACCTAGGTTGATTGTACATTCCTAGTTCAACGCACTGCTGGAACAATGATGAACCGATATTGCTCGTGACAATGAGTCATCAACTTTCAGTCTACTACTATGAGTAGTTCATTCTCACTGACCAACCATCGGTAACGAAGCCATGGACCATTTCTTTATTGGCAGTGACAATTTGAGCGAGAGATATTGACCAACCTCAAACAGTATATGGAAGGAAGTAAAAAACAATTTAATAATGAAAATATGATAAAATATGAAGACAAACCATGACGAAGTTCCCAATTAAATCTAGAATGATTTACTTACCCACATAGGCGCCCAGATAACACAGATCAGTACGAAGAATAAACATATCCCACTGCAGCATTTGGTCATTACGGTTTGTTTTTGCCCTTGCTGATGGCCTGCTCTGTTCAAAACCGCATCACATTTGACAAGATACAAGCTTGCATTGATATCCTCCAACTAAATATAAATTAAAGAACAGGTTAGAGAAGATACGAATGCATCAAATAAGTTTGTTAAGTGGCGAACAAGCAGCTCACTTATAGCATGCTTTGAATGGATGAAAGAAGCCCATCTTATTATAAAAGGACCAGATTGCGTCAGATAAAATTTATGCCATCTTTCCCTACACAGATGCGCCAGGAACTTAACTCTTCTTGACTTTCCTCACGATAGTTACTGTAATAAAAAGAAGGACATAATCTCGCTGCATATTGTAACACCGTCTTTCATTCGTTCAGGCACTATGAAAAGATAGCTACCCAATTTCAACAAAAACAAAAATATACCCAAAATTCATGTAAACTAACACTTCCAATTATAACATATGCCAAAATACAACTCAAACTTATATAATCTAAGCTTCTCAATTTTCACAAAAGCATGCATTCAACTAAACCGTAGGTTTCATTCTGAGGGGAAAAAATGCATATTTGAAAAAAAGTGTTGAGCATTGTTTTTCAGAAACAACTAACGGTAACAAGATATTGGCAACAAATGATTCATAATCTCACCTTTAGCCAGTCATACATTGTTAAAGATGTCAATGTGCAGGACCAATCGAGTACACATCGAAGCTCATAGAGAAATGGTAGAGCACGATACAGACGAAAACCCAAGTAGTTAACTTGTGTAACCTGACTTGTTAAGAACTGCCTATACAAGGTACTTTTATGGGGAATTCCGTGCTGTATCTGTATGGCCTGTAATGCCAGAGATAATGCCTTTGTGAGATAGATGGCTCGAAGGGCTAATCCTCCCAGATGTTGACGTGGGGGCTTGAGATACCAAGCATACTCTGTGACAGAGTATGTGAATAAGACAATATTGAAAAGATAAAATACAACTTTTACGGTGGCAAATGAGCACAGGTAGATGACACGATCAAGTACAATCAAGAAAAAGAGGGCCTGCAAAGAGGGGAAAACCATAAGAGAAATAAGTTCACAGTGATGTTTATTAATTTTATAAATGTTCACATAAATGTCACACATTTCTGGAACGCAAATTTAAATGCAAAACAATGAATAACTACAGATGAAGCATGGGCATTGTCTCATCAGACGTAGGGTTATCACGTTGAGAAATACGAAAAGAATAACGTATACCATCAAAATAAGTACGAACTCTTTCGGAAATTGATCCTCAAGCTGATAAACTTCAAGAAACTTGCTGTTGTTCTTGATAATAGACTGGTAGAACATAGCCACTAGAAAGAAAACAGCCAAATCAGCACCAAATATATATGCATATAAATCAACATCCCTTTTGCCGCCTCCAATCACAGATACTACAGGATATGGAAACCCTAACTCTTCAAAAATCCCAACAGATTTTGCTTTAAGAATTTCATCTGCAACATCAGCAGCTGGCGTCAATGTCCAGTACCATTCCTTGTCAGAGCATCCCACAGAAGCATGAATAACTTCAAAGACAGCCAGGGCAATATTTTGATTTTCTTGACTTCTTTCAATGCTCTGAATCCGAACTCTGCTGGGGCTGTTGAAGGAATAAGGCTTCTTTTCTCCATAACTTTCTTCATGAACGGAAAGAAGAACCTGGTTTATGCCCGATTCCACTGTCTCCGGTTGGATTCCGTCCTCTGGCCACTTGTTTACATCCATTGAAAGTTGGACAAAATAAGGAGGAGTTTCAGATCCTTTTGTCAGTGATTGCCAGTACCTAGAGAAATTTCTCACTAGTATTTTTGTTCCATTCACTATTGGCAAAAAGATTAGTCTAATCTTGTCTTTCCAGTAAAAGCCCACAGAAACTCCAATATCAGAGAATTTTTTTTTTGAAAATTTCGATTCAGATGCTATACTCCACTCTATCCTTGCAGTTATTGTCCTCTGTAGCAATGTAAATACGTATACCAGAAAGAGAGGTAAGTTGCTCATAACAAATGAAGTCACAGTTTGCTGTTCAGGGAACCCTAGCCTCCGGAGTATAATCAGATTTAGTTTTAATTGACAGTGTTGTATAGCTATCTGATAACAGTATTGAAGTAAGATATAAACCTCAGTATAGACAAGAACGATAAGCCAGAAAAAATAACTAGGGCCAGAGTTTACGCAGAGAGCATATAAGAAAAGAGCTGCAAGGTATAGCATGGACAGAATGCCAAAATTCCAAAGGAAGACTAGAACAAAACAACAGTAACACACAACGTCATTATTGGCTCGTATTTGTGCCCATACGAAACGGCATATTTTCCCAATTTGAAGGCTAGCTGTGGGCGCCATTCCAGTGTCAGAATTCACAGATGATCTATAATCAATGTTCATGTGTCCGGCATGGATCTGACCCTCAACTTCATCATATAGTGCATCATCGGTTGGTGAATCTCCAGATGACTCTGAATCCTCTTGTTCTATATTCAGAAAACTTACTATGTTGGTCACGGCCTGGTTACCGAGGGATTGAACTTGAGAAACACCATCCCCAATTAACTGGACGGCAGAAACTAATGGATTTTCCTTAACCTTGACTTTTTCAACTTTTATGTTCCCATCAGGATCTGCATGGGTGTCTCTTTCCCTATGTTCAGTAATCTCACCATGAGAATCAACTGGAAACATCAGACTGTCCACTGATGACGAGCTTTCACTTTTTTGGCTGATAGGCGAGTGCGGTAACTCGGACGTTTCCTGACGTATGAGATTGTTCTTCTGTATCTCAAGCATACCAAGGCTCAAAGAAGACAGAAATTCTGCACTTTTCTCATCGTTCTGGCTTTGGGAGACTTCAACTTCACCATCATCATTCTTGGCTAAAGAAGAGTGTCTCCTCCGCCGGAGTCCTCTTTCTGAAGAAGTGCCATTAAAGTTGGAAGCAGAATTCATCCTCTGGAGTTTTATTTGCAAATTGAGCATCTCAGCTTTCATTTTTTCTACTTGCAGATTACGTTGACGTTTTAGCTCTTGAGCCTTACGAATATGCTGGAGATGTGCAGTTTTCCAACCAGCCCTTTTTTCTTGTTCCCGCACTATAGACCCGATCTGTTCAGCCTCAAGGTACCTTGAGACATAGTCATATTCTCTGGAGCAAAAGATGTATGACTGAAATGATACTAAGAAGAAAATAATGATTTCAACCAGCGCAGATCGCGATGTGATACGAAACCCATAATCATATTTGTGGAACCCAATTACCTCATATGCACAGCCAACCATCTTACATTCTCCTGATTTATAACCAAGATAGGGAGATTGACAAGCCAGAGAAAGAACTATCACGATAAAGTTATACATGCGCAAATATCTGAAGACTTTATTCTTTCTCTTCAGTATCTCAAGCCTCTTTGTGAAGAAAAACAGTGCAAAGAAAAGATATCCAAAATGTAGAATGTCATATTCAAGAGTCCCAATAATCATAATCAAAGCAAGTACGACATCTAGCAAATGGCAATAAAAGTATACTCTTAGATAATCAAGAATAGTCCACATGCTTTTCGTCTCAAAAGAGAGGTCTCTCCAAATGAAAGAAGATTTACGTTGAGACATCATCTGGTGGTATGTCTGAGATGATAAGAGACCGGCTGAATGATCTGAACGGAGTTTGAAAGAAGAGAATATGAAGACCAAATAGTAGCTTACAAGCATCCGTGTGTCATCAACAACAATACCTGCTTAAAAGACAATAATTACAGAAGTACCCAAGAAAATATGATTACCTTTGATATAAAATAAACAAGTATATGAGATGTAGTTATTAGGAAGGGATGGAAGAGGAGTACCTAGCCAGCACTTTCTGCAGTAATCAAAGTGTTGTTCTGAGCTACTCCAGCAATCATGGCAGTGAATGCTTGTCTCATTATGTGTATGAATCCAAGGTATCAGATCTTTCCACATAGCAAAATACTCAATGACCAGAATGGATGCAAATGAGAAAACGAATATGGGCCACAGCTTACAAATAACTTCTCTCTTCAGAAGAATGCATACTGCAAGTAATGCTACATAAAATACTGAGACAACATTTAGCAAAGCAAAACTGGCAAGAAGTAAAGCAATCATGCTTATCTCGAGGCCCAAAAGTTTGAATATATTCTCCATCCAAAATTTCACGTATATTTTTAATGCAGTCTTTTGCATATCAAGCCTCTCCTTTCTCAAAGCAAGTATCAACTTCTTGTTCCATTTATGACTTTCTTTAAAACTTCCCCATATATAGGCAAATCTGCGTCTTCTTGAGTCTGAGATTCCTGTTTCAGGTGGCTCATGATTAGGTCTTATTTCAGAAAAGGATGGGCATGAATTCTCTCCCTTGCTCTGCTTCACAGATAACAGACTGTATTCTGATGGTGGCATGCTTTCTTCACCTAACTTTGAGTCCTCCGTTCCAGTGTTGTCATGTAAGATGAACAAATGGCATGGCTCTTCCCATTTTCCCTGGTTGACCACCGAGGCCGGCATCATATTCAACCAATGAAAAGTATTGTATTCCAATGTACAAGCCACTATCACCAAAACCTTTGCCCTCAAGCCTGACTCAAGGCCCCAAAAACCATGTTCAAATAACCGAAAACCAATAAATTGCGACAAACCAGAGAAGTGCTGACCAGGTAGCATCTGAGCCTCGTTACCCAACATTTGGAAAAGATACTCAAGTATAAAAAGAATTCCAGTATAAACAAGCAATAATTTGGACGGAATACGTGAAGTTTTTGGTAAAGTAGAGCAGATGACTAGACCCAACAGATACAGGAAGCCAGATGCACTAATAGGAGTCAAAGATGCATAAAACACCGCAATAGATAATATCTTCTCACAATGCCATATCAGAAGTCTTCTAACGAACCCAAAAAATCCACTTTCGGATGCAGTAACATCTATTTTCGCGCTGTCTCTTCTTTGTCTCCTTTCATAACTGTAAAGTTGCATCACTATCAAAACAACCAAAGATTGCCAAATATTTTCTAATAGTGAGGCATTAGGATTGAATCCGAGATCAGAATAAAGATTTAATGCTTTGGACATCCAAGCCTGAAAGGTTGTGGAAATGCTTAGGCAATAGCTGAAGATAAATACAATGGTGGCATAGAGTTTCAACGGAAACCAGAGGCGCCTTTTTGTCTTCTCCACAAGCTGCCTTCCTAATATCCAAAATAGAAGGCAAAATACATACCCAAAAGATATGTAATTTGGAATGACAAGGTATACTGTGAAGAGAATAGTGAGAAATGCCACATATGTTCCATATGAGTGATAGGCAGATAAAAACTTTTCACCAACTTCACTCAGATATGTTGCTACCCATTTTACTGAAGAAAAGAAGATCAAAAGAGATATCAGAACTACACGAATAAAAAAAAATGTATGACAGCAGTAATTGTGAGTTTAAAAATTATATTTGCATTTGAAGAGGAAATATTGTTTGCTTCTTAATGAAATGTCGTCAAATTTGAACTATACCACGTTTAGAATCAGACTCAGCATCTCCTGCTTTAGGTGATGCATAGACCGACAATAATACCGACTTATCTAAACCTGCCTTTAATATGCTGAATCCAAATGGGCGACAAGGAGTGTGCTGTACGATAGCAGAAAATGAGAAAAGCATTTTAGAACCATGGTTCTGGACTGCACAAAAGCAGACAAGTACAGAAATTTCCATGAATTCCATCACAGTGGCATGGTCCCTGAGACCTGCAACATAGAAAACATAATTACGTCAGTTTCAAAACATTTATGATAAATTCTGGAAATACCGTTGAGAAATTTCATAAGACAAAACAAAATAAGCCTAATGACCTACAGTATTCTCCTACAGTATTCATCTCCTACAGTATAACAGAAACGAGGAAGAAAATAGGATCACGGACACTAGTTCTCCTACAGTATTCAGCGGTTCTCAACTCCTTTCATATAAGCCTAATGACCTCCTCAAACAAAGTAATGGTGAATAAATCAGAGGCCCGAAAAGGCCAGGTACATCAGGGATACGGTAATGTGAATAAAATTACAACATTGCGGTGTTAGGCTAAAAAGGAGAAACATAGATCTGAACCGAGAAGATTTAAATCCAAGGCCAAGAACCATTACAAGAACCCATAACCACAAGCACACCCGTTGCTTTCATAATAAGAACAAAGATCTACAATTAAAAAGGAAATAGTCATCCTCCACATGATCACCATAAACATACAATTCAGAGTTACAGATCACATCATTGAAAATATTTTTTTACCTCATTAGCATCCGCAGATCAGATATAATCCGAAGCAAAAAAAGGAGTCCCATTTAAGAAAGGTTTATGATGTCAGGTAATAATACTCAAACAAATTAACTACGAGTTGAAGAATCTGATTTCGCAACATGATTTTAATTCTCTTTCAATTTATGATCATTCTAGCATTCTATTTCAACTGTGAGTCGGCTTCTTAATGAGTTCATACATGGACAACACAAATGAGGCACATACTCCAATACAGAACCGAGAGTCTTGTCACAAAAAGAAATAATAGGGTTTTCCAACGCAAAAGAAATACGGTATTAGTGGCTTGCTGCTTCATATATTTAAGCACATGTGGGACTCATCAGACAACTGAATGATAAAAGATTCCATATATGGCTCCCAAGTAACCACATTCGATTTTTCTCAAGAAAAATCAAGGGTAGGATAAAATGGCTAATTGTAAAGGAATCAGAATCCCAACAAAATAATACCTGACTGTGACAAAATCATCTGAATCAAAGAGCCACATCTCTCCAGCATGTTGGAAATCAGATTAAGCTTAAGGATATAAAGCAGAGTAAAATGTATCTCACAGAAAAGAATAAGGATTTGTCGTATCTTTATGCTAATTGAATGGCTCAACAGATAAACCATAAATAAGATACCTGCAGCCAAAATGTATTCAGGTTGAAAAGAATCAGTTTTATGAAAAAAATAAATTTGATTAAATACAAATGGTAGTCATTCCTTGAGAAGCCAAAGACATCCTTAAACAAAACCACCTCCAATAATAAGCATCGTCAAATCACACCTATATACATAGATAAACATATGTGGATGAACACTCCGTACAGTAAGAGCATCGACATTATGTAGGTTTCTTTAAAATCAAGAAAGCTAAAACTCAAAAGAATGAGGAGAACATAAGCACTTCGGAGGGCAAAGAAAATGTCCGTCAAGTCCAATCCCCACCTGAATACTAGTATATTCGATCAAACTCGCATGTCTCACATGTCTTTAAATCAGGAGAATACTAGTATATATTCGATCAAATCTGATAAACTGGGAATGAACTGCATTAACATCCTTTGTGGATGGACAGATTATCCAAGCTTGGCGTTCTATCAATCTCGATAAGTTAGATGTACCATGGTCAATAGAGTTCCCCAAACTGGAAAGGCTGGTGAAATCAATAGGGTCTGAAGAATCTATTTAAGTGGAAATCAGGTCTTCACTACCAAAAAATGGGAAACTATCCATTCACACACATCCAGTGCATCGATTGACGTGCAAGTTGGGAACAGTGTAGGAAAAGGCTTATGTTGAAGCAAAATATAAAGCTATCAAACTGCTATTTTGGTACATGAATGATAACTTCTTAACTCAACATATTGATTTTTATGATGACAAAGATTACTATTTCTACACTAACTTATGTTGATTTTATGTCTTCATTTTGGATCATTTAGAGTGCCAAATTATCTTAAAAATGAAACTAATATGACAAGGGTTGACTCCAGTAAGTTATAGAGCCAGTCATGTATCTATTATGTACAAAGTTATATGACAGAAGTAACACGGTCAATTCAGGTGTCAACAACCACCAACCAGGCATCAACAGCTCGGTAAGAAAAACTCAAGAAGACAAAAAAAAGAAGGATCAAGCTATCTACAGAAATAAAGTCTTATATATATTTTCAACTACAGGGTGAACTGAAAGCTCTCACGATGTAGTCAAGCTCTTTTCATAAGATTCCTAAGCACTTGCTATACTGGCTTATAAGTTGTTTTCTTCGTTGACCCCTTCAAATTATATGCGACCATAATATGTTGTCCACTGCTTTGACATATCTTTCTCCACTCATTTTCTCTTTGTTTCATTTATGGTTTGTGAAACCTCGCAACATTAATAGCAGGACAAAACTATACAAACAAAACTGAAATTGTGTTTTTTAAGGGCTTATTTGAGCTTCTTCCATTTATATTAGATGTCAGTACACCACAGACCCTGTCATGATTAGTGATTAGATGAGGATGCTCACATGAGAGAAAGTACAAGAGACAACATATTACAGAAAGGTGCATGTTGATGTCATGAAGAACACATGCTACCAATTAAGCATTGTCTTAGGAATTGGAAGTCCAACTCCTTGGAGATTACAACTGATTATCCAACCAGAAGCGAGCAAAGTGATTCATATTCGCTAAAGACAAAAATGACACCTAACTATGTATGATCCTAAAACTTTAAGAAATGCAATGAATCTTAAGGCAAAATTCACCTAGAACTGAGCATGGTGTAAAAAATCGGTCGATTCCAATCCAGACCCGGAAATTGGACTGAGATTTACCGTTCACTTATGAAATAAAGTTTAAAATTTGAAACTTAATTGAGATGAGACTAATTCTCCTAACAAAGAACTGAATACATGTGTATACTTGACAAAAATTACACAGTTGAAAAAAAATCAGTACATTTGACGTAATTAGGGTTTACAGTAACAGGCGTTCAAGTAACATAGTGCGATAACTGCCATATTTGTTCCGTTGGAATTCATACTGCACCAGGGAGTCAGACAATGGCCATCAAATCTGCATGACACATTACTCCAGTCGGATGGAATAGCTGATGTCGTAAAGTTTTCTTTCCCCAAAAATATGTACGCTAAGCACTTAATATGCCCTACAGCAGGGGTCACCTTAATGAGCTGTCAACAACCAGAAGGATTAACTCAGTGCTATTATCTAATCATATAGTATTGGATTCTCATTTACATAATAATTTCACCAAGGAGCCACCATAGGAAGCAATGAAGTTTTGCAGAACGAAGAACCGCATTGGTGAGTTCTAGTTCTTATTGTAGTCCCAATTCTGGCAAAGAGTTTGCTAGATCTGATCCAAGAGAAAAAGGGAATGGAGAGTGAAGACAAAGAAGAAGAAGATGATACTGGAAGGAAAAATATTCCAGTAGTAAAGAGCGTGCAAGAGTCACATGGACTACCTTTTGATTAGATAGCCAAAATCTAAGCGGTCTGCAGATTAAAATTTCTGCACATAAGAAGATTTGGCAGGTAACTCAGGCAGGGAATGGGAAAACTTTTCGGTCTACCCACAACAGACTAATTCCTGTCAAGGTGGACTATTTTCTCTGAGATGTCCTGTAGCCTAGCAATGTTAACCAAATGTTACAGTCAACAAGATGTGTTGGCTCTTCTCCCGTTTCTCTGGTTGTGCTCTTCAGTTCCTGACTTCCACCACCATCTCTAATCTTTAACACCGTGAAGCCATGACTAATGCTTGCATTTAGCTCCCTTTCATTGGTCGTCACCCATCTTTGCACTACTTTTCCGTTTGATAAATCACATTCCCTTCTGACTCTCTATTCTCTCAACCCCTCATTCTAACAATACAAAAAATGAAAACACTTAAGCATCACCTAAGAGCCTAGATATCCCAAGACATTCGGAGATCTTGGATCATGTTGGCGCCTTGATGACTTAGAGCCAGGAATTAACAACTGATCAAGGCTTCTCAAGCATGAAAAAAAACATTTACCCTACTATAATAAGGATATGTCTAATTTTCAGCTTCTCTCCAGGGCATTTAAGTAGTCAGGTCTAAGGAACCAACCTTTTCAAAATGAATGTGGGATTTGGACAAAAGAAATGGAGAAAAATCATACAGATACTTGGCTGCAGGTGGACATAATTTCCTCTGAAGGGTCATCTCTTCATATACATCCAGCTTGAAGAATAAGTGGGTTCTTTAAAGAAACGGATGACAACTTGCATGATGAGAAATAGTATAACCAGGGACTCGGTAGGCCAGATGCAGGTATGCTTGGTAGGAAGTGACGAGAAAAATTGAAGTGTGAGCCTGGAGAAGGTTCATCTTCCCTCCCCTCTTTTCATCTGGGAAGAGAGCCTTTATAACTGACCCTCTATAATCGAAAAAAGTTATAGAAAAGTAGTTGATCATTGGAAAAAATTAATTACGCTAGCTTCAAATTGTAACTTATTAAGAAGTTGACTGTACAGACATTGAATTTGGAAAAATTCAATCGGATCTGACAAATTATCTGGTTTGCCTTGTGCAACATCAACTGAACGATTCTACAAACATGCACCGAGCCACAAGACGGTATCTTTTCGATGTCTGACACACAGGATGAAGATAATCCCACCTTGGCACATCTTTACTTTTTAAAAAATTGGCCCCTTAAGGGAAGGTTCGATTTTCCAGGGTCGAATCATACTAAGTTCTCTCAACCTAAAGATTCTAAACGCTGATGTATTGCTTTTCACTTATTAGCTGGCCTCTTGCAAAGTAAGTAAATCAAGTAAGCATTATCAAAGAACAAAAAAGTATTTTTGATCTTTAACTACCACACTCCCACATAGTTTTCCACAAAATGTTGGATCGTCAAAGAGTGATATATAATCAAAAAATTGTGAAACATCTCATGTCCCAAGAAAGCTGTAAAAAAATTACAAGATTGCGAACTCTAAACAAATTCACCAATTAGTTGCCCTAAGTGTGCTCCATTCACCTTATTCCTCTATTATACAGATTTAGTGCAGATCCTGAATATATGCACAACACTCAAGTTAATAACAGATCCTTCACGTTAAAACAGATAACCCAAATTATTTAGTAACAACATCCAAGGAAATAATTTTATCTTTTGGCCATGGGTATGAAGTCTGTAATGATTATTTGAACAAACACATGAAAGTTTATCTTATTCCAAAGTAAACCAAGAAAAAATAGATGGTCAAATAAAGTAGATTATCAGATCAACATGTGACAACAGAACAAATTCGAAAGATAATTGAAAGTTTTTCAACAGACAGACTGAGTAGACTTCACGTACCATATACAGCATGAATAAAACCAGGTTTCAAAGCAAGAAGAAATATCAGAGTAAGTGTAATGGCACGGGAGATTTTGCGAAGTCCCCAAGCTAATGTAGCTATAATCAATACCTTGACATCTTCTTTCTCTGTATCCAAGGAGACAACAAGGATCACAAACATTCTATTTTGGAATTACAGAAGCAATAGTATCACAAAAATATAAAAATATCTCTGTATGCCTTCATGTGTGTGGAGAATTCTCTTCATCTATTGAAGACAATGGCAACATACCCCATTAAAAGAAAGGAGACCAAAACTGAGAAGCTAGTAGATTCAAGTTAGAGAGTAAAAAAGACTTCAATATTTCAAGAACGAGCAAAAATTAATACATATTCATCTTCTAATCTTTTTTGTATCGTTGTAAACATCACTGGACTGCTTGAATAGTCATTCTCACCTTCAGCAACATTTTCATCAGTTGAGGACTGCCCATCCTCGTACGATGTGTACAAGAAAACAGAATTATTCACAAGGTTACCCATAGCTACCAGAATGCCGAGGCAAAACTGTGCAAGTAAAAAGAACCCTGGAATTGAATAGTGCCAGAAACCAATTGTTTCCCAAATCTCTGTGTCCTGAAATTTTGTAAGGTCTGGTTAAATTAATCAGAAATAACAAAAGATTCTATAAAAAATAGAAATTACCTTTGAGAGTTTCCTGTTGAAGAATGTGAATGCCACATTGAATACATATGTGCAAGCCGCCCAAAAGAGAATGAACACGAGAAGTAATCCATTCAACCGATGCAAGTCAAATAAGGAGGGAAACGCATATAAAATATAACCAACATAGGCTAGCAAACCAAAAGCACATATACTTGCAAAATTGAAGCTCCAAAATGAAAGAGCAAGCAACAACACCTGTCATGTTTACCACTGAAAGTTAGATTATACAGATCATACAGCATTCTTAACCGTAGTTGATTAAACTCGTAAGAAAATTGTTTATCATATCTGATATGGTCACCAACTATCCATAGCTGAAACATACTTAAATATTATATGCGTTAGAGGGGAATTTTTCATTTTATAGGTTTACACTACAAGGTCAATAGGATACTCCTATACCATTTCCTTTTCATTAGGCTAATTTTGAATCACCAGCAAAGTCGTTTCTTCTGTAAAACAAATAAAACTTTTTTTACTGTTAAGTCAGATGGGAAATATGTGCTACAACTTGGGCCTCTGCAGCATAGATTTTCTGTGGCATCCTTCAGCCTAAACTTCATCAGAGAGAAGGCACAACGTAACCATAGCCTTACTGAGATCCACTCTACCTCTCTTCTCTCTTGCTCTCTTCATTGTCTGGAATTTCTGGTAACCTACGATACTGATCTGAATGGCATCGATCATATATTCCTTCTACTTCATCAATACAGTATGGAGTGCTATTTATTGGTTTCAGGTGTATTGAACGACAGACAGAGTTTGACACACCTTCATGCTGCTAGTACGTACTTCATCCTCTACCCCTCCATTTATACCTCGATTATTCGAGATTGCAATCCAAGGGAAAACTTTAAATTCTTATTAAAATAAATATCTTTAGTACATATGCCATTTATGCATATCCGATCATCTACTCAAAATAGACAATGACTAAATTTATTGGGTCGTCCAACTCAAAACCAATTGGCTACGGCTGATACTTCTGTATCGCCCAATACAAAACTATTATTTCCAATAGCACTCTTACAAGCAAGTTCACTTTTAGGGTTCATTACGTCTACAATATCAATGAGGTGCATGCAGCCTAATGATAATCCTCGAGAATTGATCTTGATTGAGATTCTTGCAACTTGAAGAATGAAAGGAGTTGATCTTCACAATCCTCCTCTCCCAAGAAGATGAATCAGTCGCCACTTGTTGGATTAGAGTTTCCGCAATCCCAAAATCTTACATCAATTATCTTGGTTACATGAGTTAATGGGCCAGGCCAATTACATTAGTCTTTAAGTGGATTGGATAATAGTCTAATGGATCCACTGAACATAAGGAATGACAGAGAAGGACGAAGATACAGTGAAAAGAATCAAATAGAAAGGAAAAGCAATCCCAGAGAGTTCAACACCCCCTCCCAAGTTGGGTATTGATGTTTTCCATGCCCAACTTGGACACCATCCTTTGAAATACTGGTCTTATGAGTCCCTTTGTGAATATGTCAGCAACATGTTCTGATGTCCCAACATATATCAGATCTACATCTCCTGTTTTTACTTTTTCTTTGATAAAATGTTGATCAACCTCATCATGTTTAGTCATGTCATGTTGTACAGGATTTCGGGCAATAACTATTACTGACTTGTTGTCACAAAACAATTTCATATGATTTGATTTATTGACTCTCAATTCATCTAGTAGACCTCAAATCCATAAGCCTTCACATATCCCTTGTGCCAATGCCCTGAATTCTGTTTCAGCACTAGATCGTGCTGCTTGTTGCTTCTTGCTTCTCCAAGTCACAAGATTTCCATAAATAAATGTACAATAACCCAATCTTGATCTGCGATCTATAATAGACCCTGAATAATCAGCATCAGTGTAGATTTCAATAGATTGATTCTCTCCTTTTTTGAATAGAATGCCTTGCCCTGTTATTGTCTTTAAATATGCCAACACTCGATATGCTGCCTGCAGGTGTATATCTCCCTTAGATCATTCATATGCTGACTGAGTACATTTACTGCAAATGTTATATCTAGAAATGTATGATTTAGATATATCAACCTCCCAATCAACTGTTGATATGAGCTTTTGTCCACCTGATCAGTCTTTACCTTCTCCCAAACTTAATTTGGGATCAATTGGAGAGTCAGCAGGTTTTACACTCTAATTTTTCAGTCTCTTGAAGTAAATCAAGAATATACTTGTGTTATGAAAGAATATACTTGAATATGTAGCCTCAATTCCCAAAAAATATTTTAATCTTCTTAGATATTTGATATCAAATTCCCTAGATAATTTTGACCAAGGCATTTAATCTCCTCAATATCATCTCTTGCTATGATGATATCATCTACATACACAATTAAGACTGTAACCATGTCTGGGTCGCCACACTTAATAAAGAGAGTGTGATCCCCATTGCTTTGGATTTACCCAATAAATATGCATTTTATAGATCGTGGATCAAGTTTTCCTACTATGCCTTGAGCATGAACATAAAAAATATATCTACATACCCTTGAACAAAGATGAATCTTTACTTTCACATGAGGATAGAATTTGCCCAACAGTTCCATAGGACCTTGATTTTCTAATGTTTTTGTTGGAATCCTATTAATAAGATGAGTACTAGTAAGCACAGCTTCAACCCAATAATGCCTCGGAACTTTTTGTTGAAACAAAAGAGCCCTAGATGTATCCAGTAAGTGTTTAAAGTAAGGGGACAGTCAAATTGAAAGTCTCTAGCATTATCTGATCTAAACCTCTTGACAATAGTTACGAATTGATTATAGATCATTTCACAAAAAGATTTCACCACTTGGGTGGCATCTGATTTTGATTTTAGGAGGTAAACTCAAGTAAACCTGGTACACTCATCAACAAACAAGATGAACCACCTGCATCCAGAGAAGATAGTCATAGGTGCTGGCCCCCAAATATCACTATGTATATAATACAAAGGAGTCAATCTTCACGATCCTACTCTTCCAAGAAGATGAATCAGTCACCACTTCTTGGAGCAGAGTTTCCACAATCCCAAAATCTTACATCAATTATCTTGGTTCCCCGCTTAAGTTCAGGTTACATGAGTTAATGGGCCAGGCCCATTACATTAGTCTATAAGTGGATCCGGTAATAACCTAATGGATCCACTGAACATAGGGAATGACAAAGAAGGACGAAAATATAGTGAAAAGAAACAGATAGGAAGAACAATCCTAGAGAGTTCAACAATAATCACTCAAATAGCATGCAAGAGCCATTAGACTGCCCAACTATTATGTTTACTTTTCATATCAATACGAGACAATTCTAAGAATAAAAACTGCCAGGCTATGAGTACAATGATGTAATTATTTAATGCGATGCAATGCTTTTTAAAAGTTTGAGACCTATATCTGTACACAACAACAATGTTTCGGTATACATCAACAACTGATGACGATAATTATGCATATGGAAAATTTAGTTTCAACGGTTATCCATAAATTTTGTAGAGGATAGCGGCCACTTAAATAGAAATAAGACATAAAAATAAGATCTGCCAGCCTTTTTTGGCAATTTAATGGCCGCCTTTGAAGAAAAATATAGCCTGATCTAATTATAGGTCAGGTCCCCAGTCACCTACTATGAGAAGTTCACATCTGGTTTACAAGTGTCAGCAAAACATAGTCAAACAAGGGACATGCCCTTGCAAGTCCTTCACTCAACACAGATAGATGGGAGAAACTTCTATAATAACGATGATGCCACCAAAGACAAAGGACCTATGCTAAAAGAATCCATGTCTATGATCAACAACAATTGCATCGACAGCATCATAAAACATTTACATCGATCTATATTTTTCTTAGATTAGCAGGATTGGACACAAATGATTTAAATATAGCCTTTTAAACATTTTTCAGGCTAATAAAACCTTTAATTACAGATCTTGCATTAACCTGTTGGTACAAGGGAAGGTTTCCCTAAGGAAAGCATTTTCTAGGACAGCTCTGAAGTAAAAAGATTAGAAAATGAAGTGAGATAAAAATGATATCATAGGCACCCACTGGAAAGCCATAAGTGAAGAAGTTAATACTGAAATTCCGGAACACTGATCTCTGCAGCAAGACATTTGTATGCCTCATCCCAGACCTGAGAGCATTAGAACAACCTCATAAACTAATATATATATATATAGGAAAGAGAAAGTATGTAACAGTGACAAAGTCTACTAATTAAAGTCAAGATTCAATTAAATTGAAAACATTATGTAAATGGATAAACACCATCAATAAATTTCACCAACGTTATGACAGGAAAAAGGGTATTATGCTCAATAAGCTTAAACATATGTGAGATCTTATTACCATCAGACAGCAAAAATTTCCTGGTAGTTATTGATTTCCTAATGAGCCAAGTTTCTACGAAAATATGCAAATATCTACTAACTAAATTAATAATTATTTACTATATTTTAGGATGTACTAAAGATTGAAATCACTCTCTAATGTAACAAAAATGAATCAGAAAATGATTTTGTTACTTGCAACAAGGATAATTATAAAAAAAGCCAGTAAAATAATTCTCTGTGACAGACGGAATAGTAAAATTTGGACAACCTTATCGATGAAGAGTTATTGCTGCTGTCATTCCTGTCATTACTGGCCATCCAAGACAATCTTAACCAAATTGCTTCTTAACCCCACCATTGTATAAATTTTATACCAGCACAAAACAGTGATTTGAATGGTTTAACGTTCTCTGCAAAAACGGCATGGTACAATGGACACTGCCACCTTTGGCGTTGAAATATGTCTGGAGCATTTTATGCTTGAAAAATATGAATACAAAGAATGGAAACGAAAAACAAGGTGAACAAAACTGACAAGGTGAAATTTCTCATAGATGGCACATCTCCAAGTACTTTCAACCTGAAAATCAAACGAAAAGGAAAAAGTGGAAATTCTAGAGATTAACCAAAATATGTTTTCAGGAGGACCAATTCGTGGTTATTATGTTTAAATGGAAGTATTGGTTTCTGTCATTGTTAGCAAGGCTCATTACCCAACTCAGATTCTACCACTTGCATTAAACTGGAAACACAATGAATGTGTTTGGCCAAATTCGTATAGGAGCATTTTATATTCATCTTATAAAGCGCAATCCACAAAGGAGAAAATAAAATTTATATTAATGATATGAAAATAATACAGCCAACTTGGAGGCGTGCAGATCTTATTGACCCTTAAAATCGAATCAGAGGAACTAAAATACCTTCAAACAAAAAAACTTATCAAGGACAACTGGGTCTTGTATCAAAATAAAAATAAAATATGTAAGAACCTGGTTTTAGACTATCTCATGTGTTCTAAGTATATCTACCTGTGTTATATGGTACTTATTCTTAGGGTTAAAATTAATGTAATTAAGACATTGGGCAACAAGTCTCTACGTCAGCTACCTCTGCTAGAAGCAACTTGACAATGAGTAGCAAAAAGATCATACTGGGGATAGGCCAGCAAATCTCAAACATTTAAAATCATCAAGTTGGGATATCTGCCACAAAGATGTTATTGATCTTATTAAGAAACCTATGTGGTATAAGGTTCTTACACTTCAACTTGTCATAAACATTTATAGGGAACTTTTCCTTAGAAATATCATTGCATCATCACCTTCAACAAAAGTATGAATGCGTCAAGAGCTTTGTTTTACTTTAGATTTCCGATCTCCAAATACCATTGGCAACTTTTCAGGTGTAGATACAGATTTTCAACAGATATTCTCAGGCACACTATTCCTAGATACTCAGGGATGAGAAATCAGATATCGTGTGCATCATTGAGATCCATATGCCACCTTTTGCATTAATGTCACCAACCTCGTTTTGAACTTCATGTTACAGCGTAAATATGAATCATGTGAAGACAGTTTTTTTAGGATGCATGAAATTGTTATCTAGGTTAATATATTTAGTACTTGAGATTAGTGTGTGGCTATAACACCACTTGTCTCCTGCATTGAACAAATTCTTGAATGCCTACATCGTACCAGAGTCCACTTGGACAAATCGACTGTTTCTCCCTTGTCTCATCTCCCGCCTGAAAAGATTTTCGTTTTCTTCTCTTGAACTAAACATAAATTAACAACAAATAAGTGGCATCAAATTATTCAAACAGGCTTTATACTGTCATGTATAATAGTTCATTGAAGCCACTCACACTTTGGAAATAAGCTGATACCTTTCCAATTGCGTTTGATCTATGAAGAAATTTTCTACAAAGAAGCACAAAAAGCTGTCTCCAACAAAGAAGAAACTTTTTTCCTTTTTGCAATTCATAAAATGGTCCTACCATGATGGATAACAACAGAATCATACAATCAAGGTTAAAACAAAATCATGTGACTTACGATTATATCTATAACATAAATTAAAAATTCGTAAATGACCTATATTATTGGGATCAATTTTATTTCTAAAAAATATAATATGAAGAGGGATGATGCGTAACCACTATAATTTGTTACCACAACAACAAAACTTACGCATTCTGTTTCATTGCGAATTAGGAAGCCACATGAACTTCGAATGAAATAAAACTAGAGTCATGTTGGAAGCCATTCTTCATAGATGGTGAAAGAAAAGCCTACTCAGGAAATAAGGGCCATGAGATCATACAAACGAAGAATATGAGCTCTGCAGTTTCAATTATCTAATAGAATTGCATAGAAAAAAATAGAACTCTTGACTCTGGGAACCAAAACAAGAAATAAAAGAGAACAGTTACCTGAATTCTCTGACAAAAAATGTATGGTTTAATGGCAAAAGGTGCTCCGCCATACTGCTATCTTGCATTGACATAACAGATTCCATTTCTTCTAGATCAGTTTTGACAGAAGAAAGCTTCATTAATAAAAAAAAATGATATATTAATAAACATAAATAATCAAAGCAACAAGCGTTCTCCAGAAGTTTATAAAGAAAATCAGGCAAAGAAGAATAACACATACTGAACACTACAGAACTGTATTTCAAGTTAACCAGCAAAAACAAACAATCATGATAGAGAAACAAAAGCAGTTGCCAAATTTGCAGAAAATCGTCTAGTTCGGTTATATTGACATTTTACCATTGTCAGCCCCAGGGTGTCAACCCAAAAAACCATCTGTTTTCAAGCTCTATGAAGATTAACTATACCACAAACTCAAATTTAACTGAGACAGTAATCATATCCAAATCACATTCTCCACCACATAAAGAGCATTCTATGCATAAAAAATCGATTTTAAGTTCTAGAGGATTTAGATCTATCATCTTTCAAAATATCACCCTTGTTGCTTTGGATAATTCTACGCCAATAATTATATACCATTGTCAGACCCCGGGGAGTCAACCCTGGTTGATTTAGTCAGACCAGACACTCTCAAGGATATAAAGGTTCTCAGCCAATGCTTTTTACATTACACTTTTGGGAAATAATTATAACTTCTGTAGAGAATTCAAGTCCTATTCAACACATTTTTGCTCAAGTGCTGGCAGATTTTTCTTTTTTCGCCTGGTACAAATAGCCAGCTCATGTATCATATGTGAGCCTTTTGTCGTGCCAAAGAATCATATCAATAAATTGGTCAAGAGCCACTGTTACATAAAGCATAATAATGCAGAAAACAGCCTATTTTGCGGTTGGATCTGAAGCGATTTAGTTTGTTGGATGAGAAACGATTAAGTTCTAAGAAAAAGTTCTTTAGTGATATGTACTGAAGGAGTCATACCATGAAAAAGAAAGCCACAAGAGAAAGACCAGAGGAAATCTCCATCCACTCTGTGGTCATTGATATCTTATTCAAGCCGATGAAATCACCAACTATAGTGATAATCTCTGGAAACTCAACAGGCAGCTGGTAAATATACAGGATGAGAATGTTGAAGCAAGCATACATGAGCAGAGGTCGCCACCACCTTTATGACCACAGGTAAATTGTTATAAACTTCCAGAGTTTCATATCACTGTATTTCACTATCTAACAAATTTACCTTCAACACAAATTTGCCAATTACAAAAACTTTATTTCCTGTTAAGATTGATTATAACAGTTCAAAAATCCTTATCACATGAAGAATGCATTGAAATGGAAAATGATCTCTAAAAATAGATATTCGAAAAAGATATTATTTTACATGAAAAAATTTCAGACATAACAGAACCTGCTTTACACTTGTTATCCGAGTCAACCATGTAGAAACCTAAACAATATACAAATCTTCCCAAATTTGTTGAGAAATGAAGTAATCAGGGCTATTTGGGCAGTTAGACCATCAACCAACTTGGGCCACCTTTCGGCCTACTAAGCATGTATCATTTATAGCACTTGTTGTCGAGATGTACTTACATGTTTACATATATGTCCTTATGTACCTTCATTTCGTGTTACATCAGTGTGTCTAAAACCTTCTAGGGATCTGGTATGAATACTGGATCCCGCTCTCCTTGTAAACAGATTTTTGATCAATAAAGTTTGAGTTCTTCTTCCACGAGTGCTGGGCGCCTATCAGAGCTCCAGACCGTGTGTTATCTCGACTACATGGTATTAGAACCATTCTAGGGTTTAAAATTCTATTTTTCAGCACCGTCACAATTGACACTGCTTTGTCGGCATTCTCTCCATCGTCTGCTGGAGTTACAAGCGCCGTACACTTCCGACAAGGGATCTTCTCCTTAGCTGTGTTTCTTTCAGAGTGAATCCAGGTGTGATTGCTCCATTTCTTCGTTTCCACACTGATCTACTGTTCTGTTACAGTTCTTGCACCGTTTTTCCTTGTCTCTATTGAGATTTATTCACGAATCTGATTTTTTCGTGATTTTGGACATCCTCTTTAAAGAGAGAATGTGGGAGACAATTCTTCATCATCTGTGGGGGATCCAACCTCCACAAGGGAAGTTAATCTTGGTCCAAGTGTTCCAAGATTACTCATAGAACTTCCTGTCATGCCTACAGAGTTCAAACTGACTGGATACAATTTGATTCAATGGTCAGAATATGTTCGAGAGATATTGACTGGAAGAGGGATGTTACATCATCTGATTGAGGGGAAACCAGATACAATGTCTCGAGAATTTCATAGATAGAGAGAAAAAGATACATTAATCAAAACCTAGCTTTGAGAAACAACGATTCCTCAAATTAGCCGAGATTTTTTCTTTCTATCTATAGTCAAAGATATGTGGGAAACAGTTCACACGAAATTCTCACAGAGAAATAACGAGGCACATTTATATGAACTTGAGAAAAAATTCATGTCCACAATTCAAGGAAATAAATCTGTGATGCAATATATAAGAGAATTGAAAATTTTATGATAGGAAATCAATTATTATCTCAGCATCGATACAGAAAAACCTGCAAAAATTGTTGTCCTATAACATTTTATAGAACGAAGAAGAGTGTTTAAAATTTTGGCTGAACTTAATTCCATTTTTGATCAAGTCAAATTTTGAGTTGTGAAAGGAAATATGATATAGATTAAGCTATTTCCATCATTTTCAATAAGGAAAGTCGTCAAAAATTAATGTTGTCAGTGCCTGAAGTTGACAATACTGCATTTATAATCAAACAGGGAGAAATTATGAAGAAAGCCTCATATCAAGCTAAACAGCCCCAGCATGGCCAAGGAAGAAATTAGAAGACTGATTTTCGTGATAATCTGTGGTGTACATATTGCAGGAAAGCTTGTCACACTAGAGACAGGTGTTATAAATTACATGGTAAACCACAAAATTTTGGCACTAAAAAATGACAGTCAATCACATTTGGCAGTAGGATTATCAACTAGTCATTCTTCAGATTCCCAAATCAATCAACATTCTTCTTCTCCTTAGATTGAGGATATAGAGTGATTTCAAATTGAGCTAGAAAAACTGAAGTCAACAGTGACACAATTCTCATCAATTTAGTCTAGTATGTTTCACCACTCTCTTGGAGTTAGAGTCTCTTTTAGAGATATTTTTAATAATTGGGTAGTGGACTCAAGAGCAACAGATCATATGACCAACTCCCCCAGCCTTTTCACCAAATATAATCCTTGTCTTAGTGACAGAAAAGTGACTACTGCAAACGGATCCTTTCTAACCATCGCAGATATAGGAGACATTAGACTTGAAGCTCTAGGGGTTCTTACTAATGTTCTTCATGTTCCCAAGTTATTTACAAACTTCATTTCAATTAAAAAACTTGTCAGAGACTCACCTTATCATGTCTTTTTTGATGAAGATGTTTGTGTCATATTTGATATGGTACATCATTGGAGGACAAGAGTCGCTAGAGAGCGTGAAGGTCTTTATCTTCTAGAAGGACTGAGCCAAACACATCTAGTGGAAGCAGATCAATCTCTAGAACCTCTAGAAGATGTCCTTAAGATACAATTGATTCACCAACGGATGGGTCATCCATCCTTTAGCACTTTGAAAATAGTTTTTCCTATTTTGTTTCGAAAGGTGTCATTGGACACTCTTAAATGTAATGTGTGTGAACTTTCTAAACACAAGCATACTTCATTTCGATCTCAAGGGGAAAGGAGTGATGTTTCTTTCTTCCTAATTCATAGTGACATTTGGGGACCATGTCTCAAACAAAAATCCAATGTGTGGGATGTTCTGAAATCTTTTTGTGTCATGATAAAAAACTAATTTGACCCTAGTATTAAAAAATTCAGATCTGATAATGCTCAAGAGTATTTTAGCCGAAATCTAAATTATACTTCTGAACAAAGGACATCATACATGAATCCTCATGTGTCTATACCCCACAACAAAATGGTTTAACTGAAAGAAAAAAATCGTCATCTTTTAGAAGTCACTCAATCAATTTTATTTCAACATCATATACCTAAAGTTTTTAGGGAGAGGCTGTTCTAACAGCCACATATCTCATCAACCAATTACCATCTAGAACCTTAGACTTTCTTAGGCCATTAGATTCATTAGCCAAGTTTTTCCCAGACCATCAACTTAAAACTAAGCTAGAACCTAAGACATTTGGTTGTCTCTTTTGTTCATGTTCATAATCAAACAAAAAGCAAATTAGAACCGAGATCACTTAAATCTGTATTTCTTGATTATGCTACCAATCAAAAGGGGTACAAATGTTATCACTCTCCTTCTAATTTTTTTTTTATTTCATTGGATGTTACATTTCATGAATCGAATTCTTATTTTAAAGAATCTCCATCCAGTGATCAATATCTCCACTCATATGGATCAACATGTAGATTCTTCCCTCTCATCTTCAGCTAGTAACCTGTTCATTCTCACTTCAGTCCCTAAAATACTCAATCCTATATTGAGTTCACTTCCTGAAAACCTAAGGTTTGGCAAAGTTTATTCTAGGCAAGGAGAAATTCATTTTGGCCACTGATGCAAAAGTCTCTTGATAATCTATTCCATATACTTGTGGATAACCCTTAGTAGTAATTTTCAGCTGAAATATTCAACAATTTGATGTTAAAAATACATTCTTGCATGGTGATTTGGTTGAAGAAGTCTACATGACTCTTTCACCAGGATATGAGAGTAATCATTCATCTAATCTTGTTTGCAAGTTAAAGAAATCCCTTTATGGCCTCAAACAATCTCCACGTGCATAGTTTGGAAGGTTGACAATAGCCATAAACAAACTAAATTATAATCAAAGTAATGCTGATAACACATTATTTTTTAAACACTCTTTTTCAAGGGGAGTTATAGTGCTATTAGTTTATGTTGATGATATTATCATCACAAGAAATGATGAAGGGGAGATCTAAAACTTGAGCAATTATTTAGCCCAAGAGTTTGATGTCAAGAATTTGGGACAAAAGTATTTTTTAGGAATCGAAGTGGCACATTCTTCTAAAGGCATTTTTATTTCTCAACAAAAGTACATAACAGATTTGTTAGCTGAAACAGGAAAATCTGTATGTAAACCAGCCAATACACCTATTGATCCAAACTAGAAATTAAGTATGGCAAATGAAGAAATTTCTATTAACTGTGAGATGTATCAACATCTCATTGGCCGACTACTTTATCTAACACACACTCAACTAGATATCTTTAGGAATCGAAGTGGCACATTCTTCTAAAGGCATTTTTATTTCTCAACAAAAGTACATAACAGATTTGTTAGCTGAAACAGGAAAATCTGTATGTAAACCAGCCAATACACCTATTGATCCAAACTAGAAATTAAGTATGGCAAATGAAGAAATTTCTATTAACTGTGAGATGTATCAACATCTCATTGGCCGACTACTTTATCTAACACACACTCAACTAGATATCTCATATGCAATGAGTATATTGAATCAATTTATGCATCAACTTAAAGAGTGTCATTTACATGCTGCCTACCAAGTGCTACATTATTTGAAAGGCACACCAAGAAAAGGGGTTCTTTTTAAACAAAGTGAAAAGGTAGAGGTTGAGATGTTTACAGATGCTGATTATGCAGGCTCAACGATTGATCAAAAGTCAATCTTCAATCATATTACTTTTGTTGGTGGCAACCTTGTCACTTGGAGGAGTAAAAAACAGAATGTAGTTGCTCAATCAAGTGCTGGGGCTGAACTTAGGGCACTTACCCAAGGATATGTGAGTTACTTTGGGTCAAGAACTTACTTGACAAGTTACAAATTCCTTTATTCAATCCTATGAAGATTTATTGCGACAATAAGTCAGCAATCAATCTAGAGCACAGCCCAGTACAACATGACCGTACCAGACATGTGGAGATTGATCGCCATTTCATCAAAGAGAAACTTGAGGCCGATGTGATTTGTATATCATACATTTCAACCAATAATCAGTTGGCAGATATGCTTACTAAAGGCATCTCAGGGACACAACTGTAGAAGATTATTCCCAAGCTGGGAATGGATGCCATCTATTCACCAGCTTGAAGGGGAGTGTTGTTGAGATGTACTTAATAACATGTATACCTTACAAGTTTACATATATGTCCTCATGCACCTTTCATTTCGTGTTGCATCAGTGTGTCTAGAACCTTCTAGGGATCTAGTATAAATACTAGATCCTGCTCTCCTTGTAAACAATTTTTTGATCAATAAAGTTTGAGTTCTTCCACAAGTGCTGGGCGCCTATTAGAGGTCCAAATCATGTGTTATCTCAACTACAGCACTACCATAGTGAGCGCCTAATTTCTTAGAGAGCCTTTCTTGCCCCAATTCTCTCCTCTATATCAGCATCAAGGTTTACTAGGTGTTGTTTCATCCACAATACAATCAATGAAACTCTTCAACACTAGACAGTGATTCAGATTGTTCACAAAGCTGGTAAAACCTTTGGGCACAACTTTTCTTTTATCTGATTTTTGCAATTCATGAAACTGGATTTCCTTTAAGTAGATTTTATAAAAAGATAAGAACTGATAATCTGCAGGTAGAATTCGCAAGCATGTGGGTCAATTGGTGATAGAACTTAGATGGCCATCAAGCATTTACCCTGATATGGGACAACAACATGTTAGCATTGCCATTTGCAATCTTCATAAATGTGGTTGTTATTTGAATTATTGCTAGTGGTGACATCAAGCATGTTACTGCTATCTGGACTTCTTGGCAAAAATGGAGTTATTGGCAGTATTAGACCGTTTGACAATGAGTCTAGTAGGTGCATTCCTGAGAAAATCAGACTCATAAGCTCATCGCCAATGGCCTTTTAGTATATTACTATCATCAATAGATCCATTTCCACAAGGTGCCAGTTTCGTTGCAATTTGTCGTTAGGTATATTTCTATTTTTCGTTTAACTTCTTTTAGTCTAAAAGTGTAACATTATGACCTAAACTAGCACCAAAATATTCTGTATAGAGCTGACACTAAGCTGCATTAGGAGGTACATTTATTTTTGCTCCGATTTATCCGTCATTCCTAGAAGCTATGAAACATAAATACATTCTGTTTTTGCAAGAGAATAATTCGGTAGATCTGGAATTAAGACCTTGTTTTCTTATGTTTCAAGTACTACCAAATTTAATCCCGTGTTTGCCACTCATTAACATTTGATATTTATTATTCTTATTTCAAAAAAGTACTTTTTGCAATGGATAAGGATATTCCCAGCTGTTCGTACAACCTGACTAAGCCTCTTTTATTTTATTTCACCTTATAATAGTTTTCTCATTATAAGCTATATTTTTATAGAAGATGTGTAGGTGCTCTCAAGCGATTACTAGCATAATTGTTGATATTATGTAAACGATCAAGTAAAGAGTGATTTCTTTCGCTAGTGTTATGAAGTGTGATCATTAAAATTTCGCTATCTGAACATTGCCTGCAGAAATACAATCAGTTAGCAATTCAGAAATCTATATGCAAGCATAACATCAGCATATGGCACCAAAACCTCATTTAAAAAGAGCGCAAAAACTATTGAAACTAATGCTTACCAGAACAAACCAAGAAAGTTGCTCGTTAAAGACCAGTCAACGAGGCCTACACAACTGCAGATAAAAAAAGGGAGAGAAGCCCAAGAGGGATGGCTGATCCCCACAACAAGCTGAAGAGGAGGCAAGAATAAGCAGCAGGCAACCTTTACATGGGAACCTTCAATAAGACAGTTCGAACAAATCAAAAATTTAAATAAGAAGAACTAAAATCCCCCATACGTAATCCACAATAAAAAAATATATATGTTCTTGTTAATATAAATAGGATGCTCCTCATTCTACCTGACCCAATAAATAACTTTGACTTGGTCAATAATGTACCAAATTAACTTTCAAAGTGGACTACCATATATACTATAAATATGAAAGGAAAATGACAAATGAATTCCATCATTGATAATGCGTCAAGAATTAAGTTGTAGGAGCAACTGTTGCAAATCAATGGAAGATTCTGCAAAGTGCATACGGAGACATAAATGCTCTTAAAAGATACGGAATATCAAATATGACGGTGAGGTAGAAGACTTCATCAATTTCACTGCAAAGGTGAACCGAACTGAACATCGTCAAAGTAATTAATTTTCGTAGTCTAACTGAAAGAAGATTTTTATGTCTTTACTAGATGGATTTATAGTGTCTTCTGAATGGGAAGATCATTGCCCAAGAATGGAAAGCACATGCTGGACCAAATTGGGTCAGGCAACAAGCAAATCTTCTTGAAGACGAATATTAATATAAAAGCAAGTGAACCTTAGGATTTAAAAGGTATTTGATGAGAGATGTGTGAATATTATAAGTAAACAGAGCGAGGATAGGCACAACAACAGAGGGTGAATGAGGCATGGCAAGAAAAATACAAAAAAAAAAAGGAAGGCTGGAGCAAGCATTGCAAGAATTGATCCTATGGGGACGGACAAAGCAATACATGGGAAAGATTACGAATAGATTACCCAGACAGAGAAAGGGACTTGATGCCCTGGAGAAAGCAGGGATCCTTAACAGGGGAAACAAACAGTATAGGGAGCATTTATGGAAATTTTGGGGAGTTACTTCTTAGGGAGGGAGTCTACTGGAACCAAAGATCAAAGGACTGATGGGGGGAGAAGACGAGACAAAATACAGCAGATTTTTAATGAAAAATAAGCGGAAACAAAATAGAGTGTCCGATGAATGGGAAACATGTGATAACCTGGGTACATAAAGAAGCACACAGTGCAGTACTATTCCAAACACTTCACAGAGGAAAATAGACGGGGAACTTCATTACCAGAAGATATAATACCCAAGATACCAAAGGAAAACCATCGAAATATCTAGACTTCTACAGATGAAGAGGTAAGTGATGATACTTTTGCATAAGGAACATCAATTTGGCAGAAGTAATTGGTTTTGAAAATTGGGTGCAGACGACTAAAGTCTGAAGAAAAAAGAGATCATCCAACAGTATTAAAGAAGAAGAACAGTGAGATGTACGACCTAGTATTGCCAATGATGTTTTCAGTGGTGGGACCTGCCACAGGAAAGATGTGGTGATGAAAAGCACAAAGTTATACTTGAAAAATGCCCTAAAAACTATACATCCCATTTTCATTTTAATAGCTACTGAATATGCAGTACTATCCATTTAAAAAGATATATCATATATTATTGACAGTTTCCCAGAAAGATGGTTCTAGCATACAATTTTTGGAGGGTGGCCAATAGACTACAATTCGCTGATTGAAGGCACATATAGATATTTGAACCTCCTTATAGTAATTTCAATGTATAATACAGAACATAGCATTCCAAATGATTTTCCTACAATGAAGAATTTATACATCCAATGGTGGACCACTTCAGAATTTCGAAAGTAGGCACAGCTTCACCGCCCATTTGGTGAAATGAAACAAATTTGGAATATCCCCGTCCAAATATTGTTCAACTAAAATACTCCAAGTTTCTTTCCTTCGAATTCATTTCTGTTGATTCCACCTGTCGCATGGTAGAAAACCCTGCTCTTTTTTTGGTCTTCTGTTCGGTACTTAGTACGTTATAGTTGCTTTTTTAGCATAATAGTGGCATAAACCACCTAACAAAAAACAAGTACAAGACATAGAACCATGTCATTGGGCTGTGACAAAAGTAGTTTTCTACAAGAGAGTTCATCTTCCAACTCATTGCAAATAAGGTACCCTTTCCACTGTTCTGTCATTCTCCCCAGCCTAAATTTGTTATCTAGCCATTTCAGCTCCAACATTAGGTAACCCACACGTTCCTGTAGTTTCATCCATCTGCCCCTTCTTACTGTATCATATTCACTCCTTACAGCCTTTCACATGGCCAGATCAGTTGACTCTGGCTTTAGCTGCACAAATTCAGGAGCCCCAAAGGTTAAACTGCCTACGGTTATCCCTATGATTCACCCCCCCAGCAATAGTCTTCCATCTTATTTCCCATACTAATGATAAGTGTAAACTGACAACTGCAAACCTCCAAATGTGCAGAGCTAACGCCCTACCAGTTCCTTCCTCTTTTGCCGAATTGTCAAAACTCATACACCAGCTCTTACCAATGCCGATTTCATATGAACAAATAGTAATCAATTCTCAAAATTGCTGATTCTTATTTTTCTGACATACACATTACAAGGTACCATTGATCATCATGGCCTTAAATGGCGGGATTCAACCACTTAGAATCTTTATTGGTCACATAAAATCTTGAAACATTAGTGACTCGTACTGCATTGATCTGAACATATATAACAATTTTAGAGTCTTCCATAGACTATAAATTAATGTCAATCCGATGTAGTGTCCCTTTAATCATTTGTCTGCTTCACAACTTTCAATAACTTGCCACCATGAGACCTCAATCGTCCTCAAAGTGATTTCCAGTTTCAAGGGACATTATAAAATCTGTCAAAAAAGGCCTTATTGTGCCCAACTCCTTAAACCAATATGGTTTCTTGTTTTCCCTTCATTCCTTTTTCTTTTTCCCACCTTTAGCCATTTTTCTTCTTCCCTCTCACAGTCCTTTCACTCAATCTACATAAGCCTCAGTCTCTTAACCAGGCAACCATTCCTTGGATGATCACCTGCAAGGCAAAATGCCTTTGTGCTCCCACCATCCTTCGCCAACCATTATCAGCTTATAAGCCATGCATTTAAAGAACATGGGAATGTAGATAAATCTGTTCACAAATAAATAAACATCAACGTAGAAATGAAGGAAAACAATGATTCTGAAGAAAAACGAGTATGGATGTTGAGATGTTTTGCATAATATTCTCTCTTTCTAGTACATCAAAATGTCATAACATGATTTGCTTCGTGTTTTCGTAATTAAAGAATCTGCAACATTAATAAGACAACAATTAAATCAACATATTAGTTATAATGTGTTTTATGCTTGTAAATGTCTATTGTTCATAGAATCAGCAGGAGTGGAATTTAGAATCGTAAAATAAATCCATGCGGCACTAAATACAATTCAAATCATTAGCAACCCAGGAAACCCCAAGTTATGACCAAGTCAAAATGTACAACAAAGATTTGGCATACAAACCTAGCCTCTCCATTGATAAGGAGAGGTTCCTCCAGATAGAACCTTGATGTTGCATAAAAGTCCCACAGATTTCTAAGATGCCAACCAAAGCAATTGCCGATTGCATGATCAAGAAATATATGATGGAACTCGAACCCCATGGTCGAACACTGAAACACTTAAAGGCTTTACATCAATAAAAATAATTCTTATAACTGATTTTAGAAACCACAATGTTAAAAAAATGCATAAAAATCAATTTCGATGAAGAAATTTTCCCTCTCATGCTTGTCCATCCAGAAAGCTCATTTGTGTATAATGTTTTGGATTTTTAACCAGAAGAGCCACAGAGTAGCATTGTCATTGTTAGCCCTCTTCATTTTCAGATTTTTGACACTCCAAGCTGATAACAGATGATCTTTAAATTTTACATCGCGGTGATGGTACAACTAATTTAAAGACAAATGGCTGATACAAAATGGCTTGGATCTTTACAAAATGGCTGATACTAGGAGTCTATTAAGAGTAAAAGGTTCGCAAATATGGCTATTTCCTGGGATCAGAGTTTAGCAAAAAAAGAAAAATATTTAGGCTACAGGGGAACCAACCATCCCCAACCAAGTTCTTATTACTCAGGTAAAGTTGTTATCTTACCTTAAGCTCCCCATAAAATTTCAACGACTTCAGTTTTATCCTTAACAGTTTTTACGACTCATTTTATGTTCAAAGAGGAGATCGTTGAAAACAAAATTTCTCCTTCACCTTTTAAATCTTAAAGGAAGCCCCTAAAGTGTCCAGCACTTTTTGTGACTGCCTTGTCCAAAAAAATTGTTTTCAATCTGCAGAGTATCAATGATTATGAATAGTTATTTCATTTATTATAACAGCATGTTTTCTGCTATATGTTATGAGGACACACACACACAACACATATATGAGAGGAATCAGACACAGAAAGATGAAGAAAGAGAGACAAATACTGTGAGAGATATAGACACTCCAGCCTTACCTCACAAACCCAACAAGGGACGCCCACCAAACAGTTGTTGCAGTAGATATTTCACCCTTCACAAGCCAAATAATGCGAAATATAATATTCGCCAATATTGCAAGGAGAGAGAAGATGATTATGCACCACATCAGCAGAGAATGTCGATGAGGCTGGTAACCTAACATGCAGCAATTAAAATTGCATAAATACATCAATGAAATTTTGATTATGTTATACTGAAATACGAAAGAAGGATGTCAAATAAAAAATTAAAAGGTTCGTGCAAAGAAAAAAGGTGTATCAATAAAAGCAAGATGCGGTTCAAAAGAAAATACAATAGGTTTCTGATTTTCTTTATCCGCACTGAGAAACAAAATCCTCAGAAGCCTGATCAAAAAACTAGGCGATAAATGGGGAGCATATTAGACCAGCAGCTTTGAAGACCTGATGCTGTCAGCATGCCTTTTTTCTGATGGTAGCATAAGCCACTTCTGCATCAATGAAGGGAAATACAACAAAAGAAAACTTCTGGCTATGGACCCCAAAATTACACAGCCAGCACCACGTTCAAAACTAGCAATAGGTACAATGTCTCAATCACCGAGTACCAAAGATTTTCTCTCTGGGAGAACGCTAAGTGGGGAGAATCATCACCATAGAAAACTTGCCTTCCCCAGATTAATCAATGCAAAACAAGATAGGCATCCCTTGATACTGGGTACCATATAGGTTTTTATAAGGAATACCACACACGAGGGGGAGGTGGACAACTTTGAGAGGAGAAAGCCTCCCACGTGGAGGGCAGAGGAAGCTCCGACTACCAGATAAATAGACCTAGGGGTCAACTTTTTCAAAGAGTCGACCCTGTCCGGATAAATATCAGGCAAGGCTGACCTTATTTTTGTTTTCAGGCTGGAACTTGACACCCAATCTAAGAAACACTGAGCTACGTGAATTTCTTTTTGATACTGAGCTATCTGATATAGAAGCACCTTCCGTCATAATCACGAAATCTCAATATTTTTGATCAAATCTTCTGTTATCCCTTTCAATCAGATAACTCGCAGATCTCAGTTGTAGCACCTTTCCACTATTCAGTATCAGAGTGCATATGACAGAGATCGTTCCAATCACACAAAACCATGATGGATGCACAATTGTGAACCGAATTTGAACTAAGTAGAATGGAAAATTCCATACAACACTATAAAAGATAGCTACATGGACTTATTCACTCCATATTAAACTAAACGCATTTGTTTCTTATTTCAGGCGTCAAAGTCTATGATTTATCCCTCATATGAGTCATTATATAGGTCAACTGAAGATTATCATCCTATACCAGCTGCTTCTACCAAGATCTACGCCCATTATCTACAAAAGCAAGTTCTCTTGAAAGTATGAACTACACAACAGTAGGTTGCATAAGCTATTAAAAATCCTCGTTTATCAGCTTGGTCTAACCATTGAAATGTATTCATGCACTTCACTACCAAATTCCTTTTTAATTTTGACCCATTTCCCTCTTAATTTGCTGTAAAACGTGTCGAAGTTGACCAAGTCGGCAATCTAAATTGCTATAATGCTCCTTCTAACCAGTTGACACGCATTAACTTCAGAGACAGCCAGCCCCAACGAATGCTTTATATTTTGACTAGAGATGCGATAAAAGTCTTCAGAAATTTTTCAGCAAAAAAATCCTCTTCGAGTTCTTTTGCTCTCGTTCCCACCCCCCAACCAAACAAAAAATGTCTATAATCACCACGCCTGCTTTGACAAATATGAATGCCCTCAGAAATCCCACTCCAGAAGCATGTCACATGGAGATGAGATTTTTCCATACAATTAGGGTTATGAGGACAAACAATCGCATAGTCCCCATATAATGACACGATTCACTATAGATAAATATAGAAAATTTTGCAGTAAGAATGCAATTCGTCATTCAAAGAATGTTATCAAGACAAGTATTCAATCAACATAATTCCAGCTCACCTAGTCATATTATTTTCAAAAGTCGAGGTCAACAGTCACTTTTCTTTCTGAATTTTAATAAACAAGTGGTACTATTCACTTCCACACAAAAAATGAGGTCAATGTCTTCGGCCACCTTGAACAAATGGACACTGCAAGATAAAGCCAACAAGTAGGTCACTGGCAAAAATGAGAACAAACTGGAAGAATGGAAGGAACACTCTCAGCTATCCAATCAGTCCATGGAGGAGAGACTGTTTGTCAATTATGAGGCTCAGTGAAGAAAATGGTAGTTTGCATCATAGATTGAGGTACAATCAAGACGTTTTGGATGTTGTAGCCATGAGTGTCCACTGTTCATGACTTATAAATCAGTCGTCATAGCAGGGAGTAAAGCAATTTTTCTGGAATTTGATCAACCCCACTATTTTGGAGGTTAGAAAAGTTTTGTGGGAAAGAAACACAACCAAGATCCGAAAGCTTATTCCTTATCCTATTGAAGAGACCACAACCCTCAACCAAGAAGAGAATCAGTACACTAAATGGTAGGCCATATTGGACTCTACACCTAAAGAGAGTATTGTGCACACGAAAATCGAAAATTGGAGGAACTAAGGTTAGATGAGAATTCTGGACTACTTAAATCAATCAAGCATCTGAAACTGCTACATTGATTGGTAAATAGCTCGCCCAGAGTCTTTTTTCTCTTCGTTATGCACCCTGTAAAAAATAATACCTTGAAAGGTTTTTCTTCTCACAGAAAACTGTTCTCCACTTACCACACCATTTCCCCCAATTCCACGCCTGTAAAAAATCTCTTATCAAATGTTTCCTTCACAATATATTGGATTCATCCAATATATTCCAGAAAAAGGAACAGTATGAAATAACAGTTCCTTATCTAATTCATCTTCATCTTATTTAAATTCTCATTGTTTACGCCACTAACAAGTTATATTCATATCCTATGCACAAATATAACTTTCCTACGACACTTAATAATACCTATAAAAGAATAGTCTGACATAAATTCATCGAATAAAACCACCATAACTTATCTAACTCATCTCCATCTTATTTAAATTCTCATTGTTTACGCCACTAACAAGCTATAGTCATATCCTATGCATAAATATAACTTTACTATGACACTAAATAATACCTATAAAAAAAATTCTGACATAAATTGATCAATGAAATCACCATAACTAACAGAACAACAAATATATACATTTATAAATAAATATGTATGTGCGTGCATAAATATGCATAGAGAGAGAGACTTCATAAATATAAAGGCACAATCTCGTTTAGCATTTCCAAGGCAAACCTACGTTCTCTCTTAAATTTCTATAGGACTTTAGATCATAATGTACAACTGCCATACCATTCATATTTAAAACAAGAGAACAAAAATTACAAGGTATTGCTTTCAATGAGAATAAAGCAAATTCAAAATCTATAAATGTTACGACAAAGAGAATTAATTAATATAAAAATTAAAAATTACCTGATGTATAGGAAGGAAAGAACTTACTCTTTTTTGGCGCAAGAACTTGAATGGTGAGAAAAGCAAGCAAATTGATGAAAGAGATCAAACTCCAGTTATGCAGTGAAGCTGAAATTTTTGGATAAAGAGAACACCACAGGATTAGAATTTACATAATCCCAATTTGAAGACGACAGAAAACAACTAACTATTTGAGCTTAGTACTCTGGAGATTGGGAACAGAATGGGCTGGCACCGGAATAGAATAAATTGAAATACAGCTGGTAAGAAAAATAATTTTTGTTGATGATATTATGATACAGAAATTTTAGGCATCTCAGATGCTAAACCCAAGATTCAACTCGAAAACAAAGATCAAGCTCAAATAAGTGTGGAGAAAAAGAATAATATGCGAAGTGAAGGAATTTCTTTGTCTGCCAGTCAACCGTTTAGATGATACCATTGAGACCAAGCCCACAGATGACAGCCAGAAAAAACATGTAAGTGGAAAATAGGAATTAAAAAACTAATTGAAGGTCCTCAGAGTGCATTTGCACAGACAGGCAAAAGAATCAATCATAAATGATACCACATAACTAAATGCCCACTGATGACAACGAAATAGCATTTGAATGGAAAGGAGAACGGTGACAGATTTTTCAGGGTTGAGAATGCACCCCATCTACAACAAATGAACAATCAGCAGCATAAGAATAGTCGTTTACGCGCAGTTATGATCGTTTACCTGCCAATAGCAGAAGAGGCAGCACGAAGCTGCCAAGAAAGCTCCTCATTGGAGACAACCGGCTGCTAACTATTTTCCCTCCAAATTATCCCTCCTTGAGTCCCTTCCGCACCTACATCATGGGAACTCTGCGAGGTATCCTCTGACGCATGAAGGCGAACCACGATCCATCTGCAGAGAACATCCGATTCAGATCAAGGAGCGAAAGGACCAGCAGCAAGGAGAGGTGCAACCTCCAACCTCCCCCCCCCCTCCGTCTTCAAGATTATAAAATCTGACTCTGACGTCGAACGAGACCAAATGCGCTTGAGACTGCTCTCGACGGAAAACTGAGGTTGGCGGCTGATCGCTTTCCGCCGGCAAAATGGAGGCTCCGGTCACTTTCCGACCCTCGGCCCCCTCCTGCTGCGGGAGGCGGGCGCCACAGCAGCACGACGGCACCTTACGATCTCTCTCCCTTTAGCGTCCCTCTCCCGCGCGGTTCCGCCCGGCCTCTCTCACTCTCTCCCCTCGTTGGAAGGCGCGGCACACAGCAAGGACAAGGGCAGGATGGGCCCCCGTATTTTAGGGGGCTCGTCGGAAGGACGCGTCCAGGGCGTTCCAACGGTAATGGGAGTACCCGGTCCCACCACCGTCAAGCTGCTCCCCCCCTGTCCCTCTTTTTTTAATTCTTCATTATTAAACCATTATAAAATTTTAAAATAATAGGTTTCAAAATTCAAATGAATCACATTGTTGACAACTAAACTACCATTTTATGCCAATTATCATCACCCCATTAACCCCTCTACGGTAAAAATTGGTCATTAATACTATTTTGGAATAGTTACAACCATATTCTAACAAAAATGTGATTAATCTACAACAAAGTTTTTTTCAGTCATGACACCAAAAGATCACATTCAAGAACATTTTTTGCGAACATTAAAACTTTTTATGAAAAAGTAAAATTCTATACAATTATTTATCAGTATTTATTTAGATATTTCTAATCAACCATTAAATTTATTTATTACATTAAAATTACTCTACTTCTTTATATTATGAAATTAAAAATAAAAGTAACATAATGCTAGAAGAGTATTTTTGAGTTTATAGATAATTTCAAATATTTCATCATCTTGATTATATTCTTTCATGGAGGTATGCCACAATTATAGTACAGCTCCACATGTACTGAAATAAATTGAAAGACTAGGAGAGAAAATCAGACAATATCATTTTAACTAAGAAAAATCTAGCTGTAAAGTATCATAGGGCCCCCTGGACCAACTCCATGCGGATTATATCCTCCATTTTGGGTCTTTGCTTGTTTTTTTCACTTCACTTGAAGAGTGACGTGTAATTAGGGAAGAATTTACTATTTATGTGAAGGATTTAGGA
This sequence comes from Spirodela intermedia, assembly GCA_902729315.2. Classification (NCBI taxonomy): domain Eukaryota; kingdom Viridiplantae; phylum Streptophyta; class Magnoliopsida; order Alismatales; family Araceae; genus Spirodela; species Spirodela intermedia. Next base: position 5,615,414 of record LR746264.1, read on the forward strand.
GATCTTTTTAACTACTTTTAACCTAGTGATGGCAAGCAAATAACACATTTTTAACCAATGCGATTTTAAAGATGTATTTATATTATTAATAAAATAATGTGTTTATTTTTCTAATTTAAAGCTGTTTGTTTTCATTTTTGAAAAAAACTAATTTTTAAGATATTTCAAGAGGACATCTACACCAATACCACTTTGGTTCAAATATAGTGCTCTTCAGAGCAGCTCAGATTGCTGGAGCACAGAGGGCGAATCTCTTGAGAGCAGTAGACGGATTCCTTAACGCACAGAGAGCAACAAGTCAACTCGAAAACCATGATTTTGAATTGAATGAACAGTCTAGTCAACTAACTGGCATCCATTTTCTGTCGATGATGCGGCTGCCGGAATCTTCAACGGCGTCCATTCCACAGCCTTCTTATTCGTGGGCTCACTAGGATGAATGGCTGCCCCCTCTACGGAAGCCACGCGGGCTGGGGGATGGGTGAGAATCTCTGGGCGAGATCGAGTGCCGCCGTGGCGGGGTTCGCCTGCTCCTCCTCCGAGACACGCTCCACCGTCGCTGCCGCCGTTTCCGGCTCCGACGACGAATCCGAGCCCAGATAATACTTGTCCAGAGTCCTTCTCATGTCGTCGATCCCGAACGGCTGCATGCAAAGTAGAGCGCCCCAGATGGCTCGGTAACCCGTCATGGGAACGAGAGAGAGAGAGAGAGAGAGAGAGAGAGAGAGAGAGAGAGAGATACTCCGTCGATGAATTCGGTGGCACCGCTCGCGAAGAAGTGCGCAGTCTCGCCCCTGTGAAGCAGGCTGAGGACGATGATCGGGCAGACCACCTTCGTTTCCTTCCGCAGAAACCACACCACCTACACTTTCGCACATTACGCCGCAGAAGAGCCTGTCAAGAACCGCACGTGGAGAGAGAGCGAGAGAGAGAACGAACAAGAGAGAGAGAGGTTCCAGGTGGCCAGGAGGGAAGATAAAGAGAGTGAAGGTGCAAGGAGGTTACCGCGTCGCCGTCCGTATCTAGGGGGGCACTGCGGACTAAGGCGAGGTCGTAGTCGTAGGGGAGGATCTTGGGCATGCGGCGGTCGTAGACCTCGAATTCATCCACGAGCAGCCGAGGATTCAGCGCCCTCGCTATGTTTGCGAGCCGAGCCTGCGGAGAAAGCAATCAAGGAAGTGTGGGTTGTGCAGGCACCAGAAGAGACCAAGAACAAGGAAGGCAAGAGGGGATGACTCACCCTCCTCGTTTCGCAGCTGTCGACGATCAACACTCTTCCATGAACCAACGGCGAAGCCTCCGCGCGGCTGGAAATGGCCGGGTGGATGAGCGTTACGGCGCCGGGGGAGGGGTTCTTCCAGAACAGGGAGATGGCCGGGGAGGGCGCCGAGCGAACCACGGCGGCGGTGAGGGAGGAACTTGGCCGGTCCGTTGCGGCGGCGCTGGACGGGTCCACCAGGGGCATGGTAGCAGCGCGGGGAGGGGCCGGACTGGCTATGGCGATGGCAACTGGGGAAGAGCCCGGCTGTATCACGGTCAGGACGTCGCGGGCATAGGGAATAGGCGCAGAAGAGGATGGTTGAGAGTTGGCGGCGCCGCTGGAGGAAGCCGCGGCCGTCGTTGAGGCCCCAGGCCGGACGTTGCCGGAGGCGAGTTCTTGGACGGTAACTGACAAGCAGCGCATCAGGGGCCGTAGGAATGCCGGGAACCTTGTTCTTCCCCCGCTGGGGCGGCCATCCCCGGTGGCACCCCCGCCGGCACGCATTTACCCGAGAGAGAGAGACAGAGAGTGGGGGGAGGTCAGGAAAGAGGTAGAGGTCCAGGAAAGAGAGGGGGTGGATTTATACACAGATGGGAATGGAATACTCCATAGCCGCATTTGGTAGTTGAGAATCCAAGACTTCCATTGAAGCTGGAGAGAGAGAGAGAGAGATTCTTCTTTTATAAGATGAGAAACACGGCACTGAAACACAAATTTCTCAGAACAAAACCTCACACAGAAAAAGTTTCAAGGACTTATGTGAGGGCATCAAAATGAGACATTACAATTTCTCACATTTCGCAGAAACTGTTGTAATGAAAACTCAGCAGGCGAGAAGAACCTTGAAGATGGCGAAACGCTTTTGGGTTCAGATTTCCCTCAGATTTTGAGGTGTTTGATGGCCGTCTGGACGTCCTTGTCTCCCCTTCCACTACAGTTGAGGACAACCCTAGCGCCGTCCGCAAGGGTTGGGCAGAGCACCTCCAAGAACGCCAGGGCATGTGACGTCTCCAATGCAGGGATGATGCCTTCCAGTTGAGACAGCCGCTTGAACGCTGCGAGAAACAGGACAGCAGGGTTGCAGAGATTAGAAAACTACAGTAAAAAAGATCCTTCAAAATTTGTTTTAAAATAAATTTCAACTCGGATATCCTGGTTCCACCATGATAAGGTCCACAGCGATCACCATAAGATCATTGATTATTCATCTTTTCTTCTGCTAAATTTCGGAAAATTGAACTCAGATGGGCAAAAGTTACGAAAGAAGGGCATACTACCTTCCAGTGCCTCATGATCTGTAATGCTGTAGTACTCAGCCCGTCTGATATCCTTCAGGAAGCTGTGCTCTGGGCCGACTCCTGGGTAATCCAAACTGCAACCCATTGAGGAAATTTGATGAAGTTAACATCCCGGAAATATAAAGTTGATGATGAAACAAATGGACCATCATGATTGAAATGAAGAAAAAAGAACATACCCAGCACTGATAGAATGAGGTTCAATTATTTGTCCATCATCATCCTGTAACAAGTAACTCATAGCTCCATGCAGAACCCCGACATCGCCTTTGGTTAGAGTGGCAGCATGCTTGCCACTATCTAACCCAAATCCTGCAGCCTCCACACCTATCAACCTCACATGCGGGTCATCCACAAACTCATGGAAGAGACCCATTGCATTTGAGCCACCGCCGACACAGGCAACCAGCACGTCGGGCTTACCACCCCACTTCTCCATTGCTTGCTTTCTGGTCTCCTTTCCAATTACAGCATGGAAATCTCTGACCATCATGGGATATGGGTGAGGGCCTGCAACAGATCCCAAAATATAATGGGTAGTTTCTACATTGGTGACCCAGTCTCGTATGGCTTCAGAGGTGGCGTCCTTCAGTGTTGCTGTGCCAGAATGGACAGCTCGTACCTGCAGAGAACTTGTTACTCAGAGTGACATGGAGAAGATGGAGCAGTAAGCAATGGATAAGAAAAACTGATTTTTTTTTTCTAATCAGAGGATAGTAGACTCATAGATAATGGTGATAAATGCTGCCTATGACAATCCAGATAGAACTAGAATTCTCAGTGTGGAGACTGTCAAAACTGTCAAGATAAAATACAATTCGAGAAATGAGAGCAGTTCAGGTTCATCACGACGGATCTAAATCTCTTAACCAATGAATCAGATTCCCTCCAGGTAACTGGTCTCCTAGTTTTACCTCTGGTTTAATGATGAGGTGCTGTTGATAATGTGTGGCATTTTAATCCAAGAAGATTGTATTATCTGATTTCGCAGCCTATTCTGAGGTATGAAGGTAACCATACATTTTGCACGATTAATCGACACCTATATGATTATTAAACGGGCCATGTTGACAATAAGAGGACTTTCCAAGCATATATGATATTTATAGAACTTATACAAAAATATAGTTATATCGTTATTCTTACATTATATCTCAAGAACTGTTTGACCTTCAGTCAGAGTGCCTGAATGAACCCACCATAAACTACTGTATATTTTTCTGTTGTCCTCCCTTCAGTATTCGTCACCCTTAATTGAGTTAGCCAGAATTTGCCTCAGTAAGAGACTAATCCAGATGAGAAAATGACCGAATACCTATTTGCCTCCCACTCAGAATCCAAGCCTAATCCCATCTTATCTCGAGCAACACTGCCGTTCAACCCTCCTGGCTCAGCCTGGAGGTGGGTGGAAGCACAAATATAACTGGGAGCAGGCATTATATTACCAAAACCCCATAAATGTTAGGTAAGTAGATGCTAATTTGTTCATTTTCTAATAAGGCCAAATGTAAAATAAATGGCCATCAAATACTTTGAGGATATCTGTCATTCTCAACTGGCAACGTAATGGTGGAGGGGGTCTAGTTAATAGAAAGAATAAGATGGTTTGATAGAATCTAGAGAAATTATCAACAATGGAATACATTTATCGGTGATTTCAACAAGTTTCAGACTGAAAACCTTACCTTTTAATGTTAAAAACTTAAAATCTTTGAATGAATCCTAGGCATGCTGGACTAAACAAATCAGCCTTCAGAAGAAATATGTAGGTCCACAACGTCAGACATTAGAGATTGAAGCTCTTGGTTGGAAGAAGTTATGATGACCCCTCTCATTTTACATCATGTTTAGGTTAACATGGAAATTTTTTGGTCCATTTAACAAAAATAATTAAGTACCCCAAAAATGTTTGTTTCATAATAGTCAGAACCCAAAAAATACCATTCACAGAGTTGCAGGCTATGTTTTGGCGTCCAAGGACATTCAACTAGGTAACCTTGCAAATGCAAAAGAGAATCATTATATTTTGAACAACTACCATCAAGGTATGTAAGGACATTATAAATGAGAATCATTATAATATTCTTCCTGAAAAAGTTTCAAATAACTATTCAGACTATATTCGTACATTTTAATATATTGATAAGTGAAAAACACTCTTATCATCAAGGTTCAAACAGTTTTTAGTTGAAGCAACTACCAGGCAATAAATTGAAACATATGCATTATCAACCAGAAACTCCTAAAGACAAGGGAAAAATAAACAAGTACCACCATCAAATGCTTCAATACTGATAGGTGAGGAAAAATCATAATTCCATTCACCATCAAACAGATGGGTGTATCACAACTTACACAAAAGAAATCATTTGCTTGATTCAAAATATATGCACACGGTACAACAGCTGCGCGATTCAAACAGTTGGAATCAAATCCAAATTGATGGAAACAAGGGCTGGATCTGGATCATGATAAGTAAGACGATCAAGATGGCAACTAAGGACCAGACAACGGGGAAGATGTATGACTTCCACTCTGGTCCAGGGGTAGAACGGAGGAAACAAAATAGCCTGGAGCTAGATCGTTTTCAAAGAACAGAACAAATAGGATGGAAAAAGTAGAACTGCTTAAAAAGACCAAGCAATGGTGGTTGAACAATGACCCGAGATCCAGCAAAAACTAGTGATATCATTCTGCGTGTCTATGAATACAGGCCTATGTGCATATGAATAAATAGATAGAACCCACTGCTAAAGGTGGTAATCTTTTAGAAGTTAACAGTAATGACAAACCTCTGCTCCAAGAAGCCTCATTCGGAAAACATTAAGAGATTGCCTCTCCATATCCTGTGCACCCATGTAAATGATGCACTCGAGACCAAGTCTTGCACAAACTGTGGCTGTGGCAACTCCATGTTGGCCTGCTCCTGTCTCAGCTATTATACGCTTCTTTCCTAGACGTTTGGCAAGCAAGGCTTGCGCAATGGCATTATTGATCTTGTGGGCACCAGTGTGGTTGAGGTCCTCCCTTTTAAGGTAAATGAGTGGGCCCTCTCCATTAGGCCTCTTGTAGTGCTCGGACAATCGCTCAGCAAAGTAGAGTGGGGTCTCACGGCCAACATAGTCTTTCAAAATTCCATCGAGTTCTTCCTGCAAAGTAAATAACGAGAATAAGGAAAAAATATATAAAAAGGTGGATTTCATCAAGAATATATATAAAAGGAAGAGTTTCCAACAAAGAACAGATGAACCATGAAACATAGATAGATGCCTTGCACCATTTGTCTTCTTCGAGGCCAAACATCAAGGAATCTGTCCAGGTGCCTCATAGGTCATCATTCCTATGCTTTTAGAAAAGGAAACGGACACCGAATGGTAAAAAGAGTAATGACGGAGTAAATATCAACAATTTTGATCCAGAAAAAAAAGGAAAAAGGCGAATAAAGAACTAGCCATTAATGCTCACTTTCATCATCTGGTGCACAAGGAATTCATGAATCCGCGATTGTACTATTATTTGTCTTTTCTTTTGAAGATAAGTATCAAGGTCCATTCAGTAATTTACTCGCAGACTAAACAGTCATGAAATTTTTGTGAGGTCCCGGCACACATTTTCTGAGGATCATAAGACTTTCGGATCAAATCCACATAAGGCATATTATCCTTTAAGACACCTCAAAACTGACGAGTACCGGACACAATGCCTTCCCCCGCACAGAAAGTGTATCTTAAACCTTTTTCTTTTGAGGAAACAAGCATACGGTGTCCTGAGTTAGAAAAAAATCTTGACGTACAGAAAATAATAAAAAAAATAAAATGCAGAGGTTTCAAAGGGAAGCAGTAATCCATATGAAAACATTTGAGGGAAATCTTCCCAGCGCAGGGGAACTGGAATTTAAAATAGAATAATCTAATATCATGGAGCCAAAAAATCGAACGATTGCAGGTAGTGAAATGTAAAATGGACACAAAATAAACAGAGGAAGAGGCGAAGTTCGTCGCGCTAGCATTTAGCACAATCAGCGGTCAACAAATCCAAGCAATCGAATGATTTTAAAAGAAAGAAAATCAGAGATATTTCACGAAGGTCTCAAAGGAACAATAGAAGAAAAAGGCCGAATTGACCTGAAAGTTTGCGTCCTTGGAGAGGGATCGGAAGGCATCCTCCAGCTCGCTAAGGGCGTGCATCAATGTCTCGGGTACGTATTTCCCCCCGAACTTACCAAACCGCCCGAAGGAATCGGGCCGGGGAAGAGTGATCCCCACTGCGTCCAGCGCCCCCGTTGCCGCAGTATCCATACTAAGCGCGGAGCAGACGGCCAACGGCTTGGGCTGGGACACCCGGGAATCGAGGTGACGCCGGAGAAAACCGACGGAAGAAGGGGTCTTCCTAGAAAAAGGGGAGGACTTGATGGAGGGGCCTTCGGCAGGGACGGCGGCGGCGATGGCGCTCCGGCGAATAACCGCGGCTGACTCCATTCCTCTTCCCGCTTCCCCTCTCTGGAAGGCAAGAAAGCGTTTATCGTTGTTGGCCTTAGCCTGGTATCCTAGCAAACGGTCAGAGTATGAACACCGTCGAGAGAGTGATCCGATCGAGCCGGCCCTAAGCTGACGTGGTACTACAAGCCGTCGACCGTGCCAGTTCTGGTCGTTTCCGGTGGTCGTGGGAAGGGAAAGATCTGCGAAGCTAGCAAACAAACGGAATCGATTCGCCGGAGACGCATGGGGAAATGGATCGATTAGCAGAATCAGTGGTCAAACCCAACGCACACTCGGCGTCCTAATTTCCGTCATATCTGGCGGGTAGAGGGGCACGTGACGGGAGAGACAAAGGAGAAAATCAGAAGAAATAATAAATATACTGCGGAGTGGGTACGGGTCCTGCACTATAAATTTAACGCATGCAGAAGCCGGAAATTTCACCTTGACTTCTATTCTCTCTCTCTCTCTCTCTCTCTTGTTGGGTAGGTGGGAAATGTCTAGTTTAAGGTAGCTTGGATTTAAGGTCTTCATTTTTTAGCTTGACTTCTATGTTGTCCCATATTGGGTTCGGTAGGAGATGTCTGGTTGAAGGCATTCCGGGTCCAGGCATGATTTTTTCATGTTGACTTCTTCTCTAGTTCTCCATTCTCTCCCTCTCTCTACTTGTCACGCTTTGGATTTAACGTCTACCATACTTTTTCGGTTCTTTGATGTGTGATATGAGGATGCAAAAAGTCGCCTTCAAAAATAAAATATGGGACATCGATTGGCATTGCCTTCACGGTTAATTCCTCAATCTGATTTTTTCCTTCTGTAGAAAGATAACAACCATTTATAATCACTAGCGTGGATGAAAATCTACGTCTTTGTCGTTCAAGAGCCATATTTGATCCGGCTTGCGGCCGAAGTAGCCCCCCCACCTCTCTCTCTCTCTCTCTCTTTCTCTCTCTCCACATTTCTTCCCCCAGCCCACAACCTCTGTCTCTCTCATCTCTCTCTCTCTCTCTCTCTCTCTCTAGGAATCATCCCGCGGGCCGTGACTCCCATTCAAGTTGAGATTGGGTCTTGAAGGAAATTGAAGTACTTGCAATTTAATAATGGTGGTGAGTATGACAGCCAAGCATTCAAGGATTTATGTTATGAGCATGGTATTTAGATGGAGAAGACAATTTCAGGCATGCCTCATCAAGATGGTGTTGCTGAAAGAATGAACAAGACCTTGAATGAGCAAGCCAAGAGCATGAGTCATGTTGGATTGCCTAAGATGTTTTGGGCAAATGTAGTGAGCATAGCAGCTCATTTGATAAATAGAGGACCATCTGTTCCTCTTGACCATCAGTTCCTAAAAGAGTGTTGGACCAGAAAAAAGGTAAATCTATCCTATTTGAGAATTTTTGGATGGCTTTCATATGTTCATGTTGATTATGAAACATAAATCTAGAAAATCCAGAAAATGTTTTTTCATTGGATACGGACTTGATGAATTCAGCTATCAATTTTGGGATAATCAAAATCGAAAATTTTCGAGGATCAGAAATATGATATTCAATGAAGGTGTTCTATACAAGAGCAAGTTAGATTTAGAACCAAATTGTGATGAAAAGTATGCAAGTGACATGGATCATATTGAACTTGAAGAAATTTCGGAGGATGATTTACTTGAGAGAGTTGAGAACCACCCTAAAGATGCAAGTACAAAATATGAAGCCCATCCCACTTCATTTTAGCTAAGAAGATCAAACATAATAAAAAGGCTAGTTGAAAGGTATTTTTCCTCCATGCATTATTTATTATTGACTAATGGTGGTGAGCCTGAACCTTATTCAGAGGCAATTAATACTGAAGATTCAGTGAAGTGCGAGTTAGCCATGCAAGATGAGATGAATTCCTTGCAAAAAAATAGATATGGGTGCTAACTCCACTACCAAGTGGGAAGAGAGCTCTTCACAATAAGTGGGTCTTCAAAATCAAAGAAGAACATGATGACTGCATGAGATATACAGCAAGGTTTGTTGTGAAATGATTTCAACAAAAGAAAGATATTGATTTCATCTAAATTTTATCTCATGATGTGAAGTTAACCATGGTAATATTGATGTTTCATATGGTGGCTGCAGAAAATCTTCACTTGGAGTAACTTGATGTCAAGATAACTTTCATTTATGATGATTTAGATGAAGAAATTTACATGGTGCAACTTGAAGGAACTTCTGTTAAAGAAAAGGAAAATCAAGTATGCAAGTTGAAGAAGAGTCTTTATGGGCTGAAGCAAACATCAAGACATTGGCACAAAAGGTTTGATGGAAGTGGCTTCGTGAGATGTCAAATGAACGATTGCTGCTATTTGAAGAAGCTTGAAGGTTGCTTCATCATATTATTACTTTATGTTGATGATATGTTGATTGTAGGAGCTAAAATGCAGAAAATTAATAAGTTAAAAGGGCAGCTAGCAAAAGAATTTGAAATGAAGGACTTGGGGGTAGTAGACTAAATCCTTAGAATAAGGATTACATGAGACAAAATTGCTGATTTTTTGAAGTTATCTCAAGAAAACTACATTGAAAAGGTACTCTATAGATTCAACATGTAGAATGCAAGTCATGTGAGCACATTGCTAGCAAATCACTTCAAGCTTTCTAAGGATCAAACATCAAAGACAACAAAGAAGAAACAAGACAAGGAGAAGATCCTTTATGCTTTAGCCATAGGGAGCTCATGTATACTATGGTTTGCACCAGACCAAGCATACCATATTTAGTGAGAGTAGTGAGCAAATTTATGTCAAATCTAAAGAAGAAGCATTAGATAGTAGTTTAATAGATTCATTGATATCTGGGAGGCACCTCAAGTATGGCTCTTTGTTTTAAAAAGAGTAATCTAAAACTATGACATTTTATAGATTCTGATTTAGGTGGTGATGTGGATATGAGCAGAAGCACCACCAAGTATATCTACACCTTGTGCGGCATAACTGTGAGTTGGATTTGACAACTGTAGAAAATTATGATACTTTCTACTACAAAGGTTGAGTATGTAGCTGTCACTAAGGCTAGTAAGGAAATGATTTGGCTGAAAACTTTCCTTGGTGAGCTAGAGAAGTAGGACAATACTTTACTATTTTCAAACAGCCAAAGTGTCATTCATTTAGCCAAGAATTCCATGTTTCATTCCAGGACAAAGTATATCTAACTGAGGTATCATTTCATTCAAAGCATGTTGGAAGATGAAGCTCTGGAATTAGAGAAGATCAACAGGCTGAAGAACCCAGCATATATGTTGACAAAGGCAACTGTCACTAAGAAGTTGAGGTTGTGTATGCCCTCAATTCATCTTCAAAATTAGCTGATCTGCAGCATCGCATGAGCGCATGAGCACATGAGCTATTTTTATGTCTACTTAAAGATCATTCTTCAAGTGGGAGATTGTTAGAAGATGTGGAGAATTGATCAAGGCTTAGAATAGCAGCAGGTACACAGACCCAGGCCCAAGATGTACAGGATGCACTGATCCACCTAAAGGATCGCAAAAGGGGTATATAAAGGGGGCAAAAGGGGGTCGACGGTATCAATTTTCACATTTGATCATTCGTTTGTCTGCCCGCACTATGCTTGTCTTGCTTGACAGTAGAACAAGGAGAGGAGAGGAGAAAGGAGCTCGCACATTGATCAACGGAGCAACCAATGGTAGAGCAGCAGGCCTTCCTCCTTACTTGTGCTGCGGCTATAGCTATGGCAATGGCTGTTCGGTGGTGCTTGGCTGTGCTTGTGGTGGTGTTCAATGGTGACTAGGCCAGTGTATGTTCTTGTGAGCCAATTGCTCTCCAATAAGATAGTATATTACTTATGCGATTTGGATGTAGGAGGGTTTCTCCAAACCACATAAATCTCTATTTTCCCTCTTCCAGTGTTCCTTTTCTCTCCTGTCTTCCTCCCTCTTCTGCTCTCAAGTGTTTTTTTGTCTATATGAGGAGAGGATGCGGCCAGCACATAGCTGTCGTCCCCAATAAAAATACCACCGTCAAGTGTTGACACGAGTTTAATCCCACATTAATTGTTTCTCGACGTTTGAAACACATATATGTCTATACCTCATTTCTTGTTTAATATGCCTCTCCCAAAAGTATAATAGCTGGCACCTCATAGGGAGAGTATGTAGTCCGATGGTATGCCCCCACATACACATGTGTATGATCACTTCTTACCCCATGCCCAGCTGGCCCTAGGTGATGTGGAAGGGGAGTGATGCACACATGCTTTGCATGAGTCTTAAGCCACTTAAGCCTTAATTGTTGCTCCTTCGACTATGCTTCCAACCCATATGCGACACCCTCTACGTTAGTTTCCAGGTCTTGGCTAGCCAATAGGTCCCCCTTTTTCTCATTTATTCTATTTATTTTATTTTTCTTTATTTTATCTAAAAAATATGAATATAAAATTATATAAAATCACATAATTAATAAAAAATAAGCTAAAAACCTATTTTCACTATTTCATGTAATAAGTGTATATTTATCGTGAGTTAATTTCTAAGAATAATATTTAAATCATTATTAACCAATAATAATAAACACTTATTACATGGCATTGAGACAATAGGTGTTCAAGGCACATAATGCACATGTTAGTTGTTGTTATAGAATATGTCAAGTTTAAAATTTATAAGTTAATTTCACTAAGAAGTATAATTCATAATTGAATGGTGAAAATAGGTTGATCCACAAGGACGAGTGACAAACCAAGTGTCAATTTGATTATCTAAAAGTTGATGTAAGATTTAAAATAATAAAACTAACGAAATAGATAAATAATTTCTGAATTTATGAATTTTAAAAATATGTTTCTATAAAAAAATGAAAGAAAATACTTAAAAATAAGCAGCATTTTACCAAGTCAACGTTTAACTGTAGAAGGAGAGAGAATGCTGGACCTACTAGAATATGTGGTCCAATGAGATAAAAGGGGAAATAAGAGATAGAGGAGATGATTCAAGGAAGAACAAGAGGTGGAAGCTCTTCCACTAGTAATAGCGCTCATAGACAAAATCCTACAAAGGAAGACACCAGATTGAAAACTTCTAAGAGTTTAGATTATATAGACCCAAGTTTGAATTTTAAAAACTCTTGAATCATAATTGATTGAATTTTTAAAATTAAATATAATAATAAAAATAAAAGTCAAACTAAGTTTCTGGTGCTTGGCTTGATCACAATTGAAGTCTACAAACAGTCCAAGAGTGCATGCACAACCTGATCCACCCAATGGAGCTTTTTGCCACTCTAATAAATGCACTTGGTGAATCCCAATGTTTTTCACCCATTGGGAAGAGAAAGAGGATGAAACTAGTTTCTTGTATGTAGTTTGAGAGCTCCCTAGGTCTCTATGACCCTGTGTTAAGGCAAGAAGTGGACCCCTATGAATATACCTATGACCTTGTGTTGAGGCAAGAAATGGACACCTAAGCATTGGCATATAGGAGAGGAACTCACAGCTATTGTCATCACCATGAGCATCATTGCCACAATGCTCAGCTCCTCCTCTACTTGTCACATAGGAGGGGAGCTCACTGCACCATCATCACTGTCAGCATCACTACCGTTGTGCTCAGCTCCTCTACCTGTCATGCTAAAATTGGACGTTTGATCTGTGCACTAGCTCTCCTTGTTCCATTTTGGCTTGGAACTGTCAAGGCTAGAAGTTGCAACATTCCCCACTAGTTTCTAGTTTGATTCCACATTTTTCGTGATTATTTTGATTTTCAACATAAATCCTTCTTAAGATTCCTCAATTCTCCCTAAATCAGGGCTTAGTTTGCATAATTTTGATTTCACAAATATTAGTTATTATTGCAGAAAATTCCGACAAATGTTTGGAAAAATCCCAAAAAATCATAGATGGTAATTATAGTGATGAGAATCAGATGATGAAATATTTTAACTTATAATTAAACAATTAAGATGAAATTTTATGCATGTAAATGACATAAAGTAAAATATAATGAGTCAAAACATATCTTTCCTTAATTAGCCTTATAACCATATAATTTTATATGATTAATACAAAAATTATAAAAATATAACATGAATTAGCACATAAAAATATGGCATTATAAGCACATGACTAGGGAAATAGATTTCTCAATTTATTTTATCAAAAGAAAGAAGGATAAGTCACCTTTTGAGATAATAAGAAAGGAAATAAAGTACTATATGTAAATATCTTGTTGGTAAAATGATTAACTCACATTCCTATAATCATGAATAATTATGTGCCCATGTTATGAAAGCTGAAGTCAAGACCAATGGTATATAAAGATAAGGAAACGTTTATACAATTGTTAGAACTTATGAACTACATGATTCTTCACATACTTATGTTTACATCATAACTGTGATCATATACCATCAAGAAAATAATTAAATTAAACATGAAAGTTGAAGATGAATTTAATTATGAAGTGTTCATAAGAGGAAATAATGTTAGGAAATATATAAATCCTAATGACTATACGTCAAAAACAAAACCTGTAGAAATTATAGACATATATCTATTGGTCTACCTATGGCATCTAGCCTAGGAGGAAAAGCTTATGGTTTATGATAGTGGACTATTAAGTGAGGTATACTTGGATGTCTTTTCCTAGTTATAAGGATGTGACAAACTCATTTATGAAATTCTAAGAGAAAACTGAAAATAAAAAACTTAAAAAATAAAAAGGATTCTTAATGATCATTGAGGATAATTTAAGAATTTAAAGTTTTTTTAATTATATCACCATCTAGATAACTGACTAGAATTTTCATTTGTGAAAACACCCCAAAAAAATCATAAAGCTGAGAAAAAGAATAAAATCTAAAGGATATTTGTAGGACAATGATCATTGATAATAATTTACAAAAACATTTCTGAACACGTTATTAATAAAAGATACTAAAATAAAATGAATTAGGATTAGATATTCTTAAAGAAAAAAATCCAAATATCAACTATTAAAACCATTTTGATGTAAATTCTACATTCTCATGAAATTATCAAAATGGAAAGGAAAAAAAAATGAATTTTTTTTATCCAAAAAGTGATGAAGAACATAGGATACTCATATCACTCTAAAACTTGAGTATACAATAAAAGAAAGAGAGTTTTTGAATATGTTAGTTTTTTAATTTGCTGATGACAAGATTTTAGAGTTTGAATGACCTGAATTAAATGAACTCAAAATGGATTTAATAATAATTGACAAAATGCTACATCTTATAGATTTTAATTCAATGCACAAACTATTAGTTCAAAATTACTCAAATGTAGACTGACTAGTTTAATTGTGCTTATCATATTAGTTCAATTGTTGATTATATTATTAAATTTATATTTTTTTTACTGATTAAATTTATCAATTATCAAAAAAATTCTATAGTACTCAACTACGATGTTTAAATTGAAATATGAAAATATTTACTTAAGTGCACATAATTCAAATTTAGCTTGTAGTAGGTTATGTATTGAAATTACCACATTATATTCATGAGATGTCTTATGACTAACATGATAATCCCAATTGGCTTGGGTTTACATAGATAAGCTTGAGTCAACATAGATAGGCTTGGGTTGACCTAGATCAAGTTAACTTTGTTTATATTGATGCACTAAATTATGGTGTATAGAGGAGTGAGATTTATAGTTGTGCTTTCTCTTGCCTATGCCCACTTAACAAAGGTTTTCACCCTTGATTTTCATTAGCCTTCTTTAAAAGTATGATTGAAATTTTTGGGGTCAATGAATCCTAACATGATAATTTTAACAAGTTTATCCTTACATGGTTGACACCAAGACATCAGCTAACATCACTACCAAAATTAGTACTCCCTCAAAGTATTTCTAATGTTGTGAGAGATTTGAATGTGGGAGGAAGTATGGATGAGCAAAAATGCGAAGGATATTTCCTCAAGTAGATTTAGATATGTGTAGGAATAGATGATTGATCATCGAGCAATTATTTGGAAATTATTCCAAATGAATATTTATAGAACCCAATATCTTAACAATTGTAAATCAAATATTTAAGATTTGACCTGTCAAAGATTTCTTACGTTGAAATATGGGTAGACTAATTGTCAAAGGATTCAATTAAATTATTGATTTCACTAAATTTTGACAAATGAAGCAATATATTTGATATTATCACTTGTTAGGAAATAACGACTTTGCTGGATATCTTGTTTTCATGGGTTTGATTCTCTATGATGTCATATTGTTAGATTACATAGAGAACATATAATTTTCTCTTTCATTAGATATGGTCAAAATGCTTTGGTCAACCCATAGGTCTACCTAGTCTCTCTCAATACCACAATAGATTGGCACACCTTTTTGTGGCTGACAACACTTTTGTTAGTTGTCACTTTTCTCTCTCTTTTTATTTTAATTTTAAATATTTTTTCTTCTAATTTGATTTCAGTTGATATATATCTATTTTTTGACATATCTTTTGTTCATATAATGTCATAAAAGCATATTTACACAATGAAAGAAACTATGTCTAATGATTTTGATTTTGATTTTCAAGTTAGTGCTTTTCATATAGACTTTGTACTTTTTTATTGTCTTTATGTGATTAATTTTCAATATTAAAATTCGTAATTGTGACATAATCAACAATTGACTAGTGATATGCATAATTAAACTAACTATTTAAAATCTAGTGGCTAAGAAATCAATGTACATTATACTAAACTCTATAAGATGTAGCATTTGATCAAAGATCATTAAATCATTTTTTAGATCATTTAACTCAGGTCACCTATACTCTTAATTATTTCCATATAAAAACAAAGAATAGAAAATATTCAAAAACTAAGAAAAGAGCTAGAATTTATTGCACTCCCTCCTCAAAATTTGAGAATTATGTGCCATTGTGTATGATTAATCACGTGAAGATAACTCTATGCCTAATTTTCACATAAATGATGATCAACACAACTTTCTAAATTTTGAATAGGGTTTTTATTCGATCCACTTTATAGAAGACCTATTATCAATTAACCCAACACCTTACGACACAAGCTGATGACAGCCATGCACCACCTGTGTCTGCATTCTCAAAGGCACCCCTCTCTTTCAAGAGGATTCACGGCATGTCAAGCCCTTGTAAGGTTCTTCGCTTTGCATCAAATTAACCACATGCTCCACTGCGAATTCTGTTATGAGGGAACAAATAGTGGTCAAGTTAATTCATGAAGGGATCCAACTAAGCTTTTGGATCCGGATCCTATAAAGAATTCGGCTACGGTATCCCACTTCCGGTTCATCAGAGCCACTAAGAGTTCATCCATTCATTGATTTTGGTTCCCAAGATCATCTTGACACCCCAAGAAACAGCAGATATATAGAACCTTTCAACGAGATAGTGCTCTTTCAAATCTCTCTAAATGGAATCTGTTCCAAACAAGTCATCAATGGAAGCTATTCCAATTTAGCAGAATATTGCTTAGTGTTTGACTTAACCTATTCTTTTTAATGAATAGATCCGATTGCAACTACGAATATGGAATTCAAAAGGATCTCATCTCTGTTGGGCAACTATGTGATGATAAGCAAGCGGTGTTCAGTCAAATTTTAAGCTGATTATTGTATGGTGAAGGACCTCTAGACCAAAGAAGTGATTGGTGGAGGCTCTTTCATCCGCTTTGCTTTCATCAGAGCTTTTAATTCAGGAGCATCTTTCAAAAAAAAATTCCTCATCCTTTTGAAGAAAGAAAAAAGTTTTTGAATTAATTTATTGAGTGCAAGTGCTTTCTTTCAATTAATAAAAAGAAGTCCAAAATCTTAATCCAATGTGCAATGTAAGAATTTTCAAATGCTGCTTATGCCAATCCAAAACGAAAAGAGGTTACAATAAATTGAGGAAATAATTCATGTATAATCTTAGAATGGCTATACAAAGTAAAATAAAACGTTATATAAATGTATTGAATTTTTATTTGAGCAACAGATTTGTGAAGAAATAAAAAAAATTCTATTATTATGTGTCTAGATCTTTGATAATTATAAATGAGTAGTTGTATCTGTATATTAATATCTTATATATAGATGTTAGTTAAAGGTAGAGAATACAATTATACATGTGTTATGGACTCATTATGACATTCATAATATTTTATTATTTACATCTTAATATATATTATTTTACTTATTTTATTGATACTATGAGATTAACCCCACTTGACTTTTTTAAAGTCATGTGATGATTGTAAGGACTTTGGTGAGCTTTTATTATGAGTTAGAAGTAATAGAAGAAGTTCAAGTTTTTAGTCGAAGAAAAATCCAAATCTTATCAAGAGGCCGACCTAATATATTTATGGGCCCAAGAGAGGGTATCATCTTGGTCAAGCCCATTTCGACCTTAAGCGGCACATAACCTTGGCTTAGTCCATTGGGACATAAAAAGGTTATCAAGAGATGAGGTCTAAGCCATTCATCTTAGGGCACCTGAAGATGAGACTAATAAAGGAGGATTAGAGTGTAGCCCTCATGAAAGAATCTGAGTCGTCCATTAACATAGTCAATTATTAATCATAACTGTCTATTAGAAGGGCCTAATTCTCTAGAGGTTTAAGGCCTCTTGTCCCCCTCTTAGAGAGAGCTTTTTAACTTTTTCTCTAATAGTAGCTAGCCAAAGAAAAAAAAAGGAAATTTAAAACCTGGTCAATCGTATTTTCGTGCTCAAGATTGTCATGGAGAAGAGGCTGCTTGGAGCGCATCAAGATTGTCATGAATTAAGCACCACTCGACTTAGGACTAGCACATAATGAAGTTTGTGTAAGATCTAAATTTGGGACATACTTATAATCTTCTCTATAGATGGATTAACTCTTAGTTTGAACTAATTTTATCATTTATTCTATTATTTTATTACATCAGATCTATTCTCTCTCTCTTTTGCCACAATTTTCATTTATCTTGTTTTCACTATTTTTAGATTTAATTTTGCCCTTCATAATCTCATGTATATCTATATATATAAGAAATAAAATAAATAATTTTTTTACTCTCATTATGCATGCTCCATGAGCCATCTCTCTTTCTCTCTCTCTCTCTGCCACTCTCTCTCTCTCATTTCTCTTCCTCCTGTGGCTTACTAGAGCAGTCACAATGGGGTTTCAAAGGGATCTGATTGTGTAGCCAATCTCTAAGTTTCCTCCGGGTATCTGAATTGGACTTCTAAGAAAATATGAGAAGACAAGGTTTATCATGGCTCATGCCTAGCCTGGCCCTATGGCACAACTACCAAAAAGACATAATGGAAACCTGTGGCCAAACTAACACATATAAGCAAACTTCCCCATTGTAAGACTTCCTGCAAGTTCACAGTGGAATTGCAGTAGATATTACATGGAATTGGGGAACGGAAATTATTTATGAGGTTGAACAAGTCTTCTACATGGCTAAGGAAAATAGGTACCTAAATATGGACAAGTGGGAATTTTTTTTCCACCCTGCTTCAACTTAGATGAAGCTGACTTTCGTTCTATCAGAAATAGAGTGACAACAAAGAAGCAAGGGGCAATTCTTGATATAAAGTTCCTGGAGAGAAGGGAGCTTGCATCGTTCCTCGCCGTACCATCCTTTCAGTTTTGGCATGTTTTCGAATGATAGCTTCCTTAGTGACGGAAACCCAATTCTTTGGTTGCTCCCACAACAGAATTGGCAGTCCACATATTCCACGCCATCCATGTCTTTAAGCCAAAGTTCTTCTAGTAATTCGAGTCGGCCGAGGGGTGGTAGTTGTACGCACGTTCTGCACTTGGAGAGTCTGACCTTCACAAGCTTAGAGAAGGAAGCATGACCTACCCATTCTGGAAACAAAGATCTATTATAGCCCACTATCCACAGTTCCTGGAGGTTGGTGTGGGGCTTTAGTTTCCTCAACACATGTTCATGCAGGGAGCTTAATTCACCTGAAGAAGGATTCCCACACCACTGCAGCTCTAATCTGGAAAGGAACTCCTTGTCGGACAAAATCTCCTCCTTTACCTCATCTACATGATGAATGTTATGGAGATCTAAGATGCGGAGGTCTCCACGGATTTGAGTCAGTTTCTTGAGCTCGCTTATTCTGCAATCCTTCAGTTTTCCGCCAACTACAAATTTGGACAACGTCTGAAGTTTCAACTTGTAAATATTCTTTGGCATAGAGCACAATGAGAAGGAAACTTCATCATCGAAATCGGCATCATCATGGAGATCAAGATGACGAAGGCCGGTTAAGTAGGATAGATCCTTCGGTAGTGTCTTCAGTCGCTTGCAATTTCTAAGACATAAAGTTTGCAGGTTGTATAAGTTGCTCACAGAATCAGGAAGACCTTTAATACTGGAGCTGGTGATCCCAAGGTATCGCAGGTGTATCAACTGCCCAATTGAGGCATCCAAACTTTCAATTTCAATGTTTCCGAAATCCAATACTCGAAGACGTTTTAGCTTCTGTGCCATATTTTGGGGCAGCTGCCAACAGATTTCGGGGTGACCGGGAAGCACCAGAAGTGTATATAAGCCCTTCGAGCTGTAGAAACATTCAAGGGTATCTTGGGCCGTCTTTCTGGGGCCGGATGAGCCCACGGAGGTGCTAGAGTGAAGATGATCTAATATTAGAGCTGAATGACGAATTGTCTCCTGCACACTACTCATCATATCATGGTGAATCATAGAACACTCACCTTCAGTTAGTAACTGGGCAAGTTCAGAAATTAGGCCACTCATCTTGTACTTTGTCGAGCAACCCTCGATGGGCTCGAAGAACAGCCGATCGACGAAAGAATCGAAATATTCTCCACCCACGTCTTCGACCCGCCGTTCATTTCCCGCGGAGATCTCCTTAGGAAAAATGTATCCCTGCGCCATCCATAGGCGGATGAAGGTGTCTTTGTCAAACACGTGACCCTTTGGGAATAAGCCACAAAACCTGAAGCACCGCTTCTGGTGAGGCGGCAGCTGATGGTAAGTGGACTCTAGCGACCTGAAGATCCCATAGCAACTCTCCTTAAGATGTAGCATGCCACTCTTCCGGAACTGCTCCCACGTTGATCTATCTTCACCGCGTAAACGGCTTCCCAATGTCTTTGCAGCCAGCGGCGAACCAGAACATTTCGCCGTAATTTCCATCCCTGCGATGGCCAGTTCAGGTTCCTTTCTGTATTCGACCGGATTTTCAAACGCATGATGGAGAAATACGGACAGACTGTCATCGAAAGATAAACCGCGCAAAAGTATTGATGGCCCTATCGTCCTCGTAATTCTGGTGGTTGTTGGGCTTCTTGTGGTTACAAGAATCCTGCTCCCCGGAGCCCCTGCTAGAAAGATCTTCTTGAGTTCGTCCCAGTTTGAAACGAGCTCCTCCCAATCTTCCGACTTCTCATTCCACAGGTTATCCAAAACAAGCAAGTACTTCTTCCCAGCCAGGAGTTCCTTGAGCTGCTCCTGCAACATGTGTAACTCTGAGAGGTTGGAAGATCCACCTGCGGCTTCAAGAATCGATCTAGTCAACTTGGTGATTGCTACATGGCGGGGCACGTAAACCCACATCTGGAGGAAGAAATTTTTGGAGACGTCCTTGCGGTTGTAGACAGCCTGGGCGACGGCTGTTTTACCGATCCCACCTACTCCCTGAATCGTAATCACGCCGGGATCGTTATAACTAGGTTTACCATCACTTGTTAACAGTTTGACGATCGTCTCGATCTCAGCTTCCCTACCAAACAAGGCAGATTCGCTGGAAACGTTCCCAGTTGTCGGCTTAGCATCATCCTGATCACCTGATATTCTATGAGGTAGCGCCTCTGCCGGAGGAAAGGCGTTTCTTGTGGGAATTTTGTCTATGTCTTCAATTATCTGCCGGAGCCTAACCTTTATATTTTTCTCGAATTGTAGACGGTTGGGGTTCATCCAAGATACAGTATCACGTACCTTGTGAAGGCGGACGGTCCTTCGCCTGAGACACTCCATCCTGATCTCGTCCAGCACGTCGTTCGCTTCGTACTGTACATCCCGAAATTCAAACACCCAGGGCTTCTGCTCCTTTTTGTTAACCTGGTTCTTCTCCACATCCTCCAGGATACTCTGGATACGCGTGAGGGATCTCAGCAGACTCCGAAGGTCCTTCTCCAGATCTGGGGCCTCTGCGCTACTTGATAGAATTAGGTGGCGCAAGTCTGTGAGGATAGCTTGAAAGATGGCCCCTAGGATCATCTCCCCGATTGTCATGTTACAAGGAGGGTGACTGAAGACTGGCTTAGCTTGGAGAAGGGGAGATTCTTCGATCGGGCCAAGTACAGGTCGAGATGAGACCCCGTGAGGGGAATCGAAGTCGTTCTCTTTAACGGCGAGGGGATAACGAGAAGACCACAATAGATGCTGCAAATTGTGCAGGCTGAGGCGAACTCCGACGGGAAACTTTTCCAGGCAACTTAAAGCAGGATAGGTTGGCTCAACTCTCATAAATCTCCGAAGAAGGTTGACCCTAGCGCCGGATGTTAGCCACCCATCCAGCCCTCCCCAGTATTAAGTACAGGGACAGGTAACTTTCTGAGTTTGTAATTGCCAGCTGCCTCGACCCTTCTGACGAGACAGCCTATCCTCCTTTGGGCCCTCAAAAATCTGTCCTCTCGGGCAGTACCAGTGAATTCTCCCCCCTCTGCTTCCGTCACCAACATCTGGTTGTATCCTGACAATCCATCCATGAATGTTCAACCCACCCGGATGGGCGTTAGGTTTTCCTGATATACGCCACCCTCCAAGGCGTGAGAATAAACTGACTAAATCAATTATAGGCTACAATTATTGCTATTTTCTCTAGTTCGGGTGTTGAACAAGCCCTCACGCATGCATGTTTTCCTTCGTTGATGACAAATTTTGGAGCAAGTTTTTTATCCTCCCCGTTGACGGGTCGACTGGCTTAGATAGTATCTCTTATCTCTGAATGGGGTCCACATGCATAGCCCAATCTAAGACGGGAGTCTACCTTGTGAAGATGGGGAGCGCCGCGTTGTGAGCGGCGGACTTGTGATCGAGAGAGCCTCATCCTGGCATGGAGAAACGCGTGGCATGCAGCCTGCCGGCGCCCCGCTGTAGATTCTCGTTAGGTAGCTTCAATCGAAATTTCTTCCGCTGACTCTTAATTTCGCGGCGAAACTTAATTGGACATCAAGTAGGAAGCCATTATCTATGCGACTTGTGAAATAAAGAAAAAAGAGTTGCTGAAGGAGCACTATTCATACGCAAGCAAGATCAAGCCATCATCAACTAATAATAAACATTCAGACTGGATGAAGTCGTCTCCACCGGGCCCCTCTGCATTAGTGTAAAGGGGCCTCAAAGAGCCAGCTTCCGCGACTTCCACCGCAGGCCTGCTTTCTTCGCTGCAATCATCATCCTTCCAGAAATAATCATTGGTCAATAGTCTGGTGACGTGACGGCCTCTTTTTATCTAACACTAGCATTTGTTATAGTTCCAGTGCTCAACCAGTCTTTCATACGCTTCCTCACGCAACTTCTAATCGCAGGGCATCTCCAATAATGTTCTGATTTCCAAGTTCCCCCTTTCATGTATCACTTTTATAAAGATTTACTAGCCCGTGGGCAACAACTGATTCAAACCAACGCCGAAATGTTCAAACAATTGAAAAATGTCATCATTATGCATATGCTAAAATTTCTTGGTCGAGCAATTAGCTCTAGCTGAATAGTCTTGAATGATAGAGACAATGCGAAAGGCGCAGGCAGTAGCTGAGGGGGTCTTATTTCTACCCACTCTGAATTTTTCTACAAGCCTCCCCTATTTATGCTGACAAGCCTCCGCTTGTCATCAAACTTTTCAAGAGCACAACAAATGTAAAAGCGAACTGACTTAAAAATAGCCCAAATATGGTTAGAGAGAATGTTTTGAAGGTTTGAAGATCTTGCTCGAATGATAGTGAACTGCTTGAAAAACATCAAACATGGGGAAGAACATTCTTAGGGTTTTATTACTCCCGTTTTGAAGAACAGGTGACATCTCATCCTTGAGAGTGTGTTATAGGTTCAATACTTGAGTCCGATTAAAAATAGACATGCTCTTGCGACAAGAAGGTATCCCCTTTTTCACCTCGTCTCTATGTTGTTTGGGAATATATCCAAAACTAGCGAGGGTTGACAAACGATCACACACCTTGCACACGGGCATGCTTGAGTCTAAAGAATGCAAGTGGAATATAAAAATCATCTATCAAAGCGTTCCTTCTTCTTTATATAATGTCAACACCCAATTAATTAATTTATACGTTTGTACAATGTTTTAAAATAAGAATCATTGAAGAGAACTATGACCTTTAAGGTAGCAATTATGGATCCCCAAACGACCATGCAGTGACTCTGTTAGCCCTAATTACTGAACACAATTGGGGATGCAACATTAAAATCAGTTTATATGACATGGCAAGATGAGAAAAAAGGGAAACCAAAGTTAAAACTTCAGATGATGGTTCTTGATTCTCATAAATATCATACCAGGCTGAGTGCACCTAAGACAATGACACTTGTATTTACCTTTGTGTATGTGTAAAAATTAAACTAGACTATGTTCAGGGGAAGGATAAGTTAACACCTACTGAAATCTTTTTTTTATGCTTTATCTAAACATTAACTTGGAGTCGACAAAGTATCCATTTGGATAACTTCAAAACGGGTTACTGATGCATGAACATGATGTTGCCAAAACTAGTATTATCAAATATAAGTTGAAAATTTGTATCGTTTCCGGATAAAAGAAGTCTAACGCAGGACAAGTGAGGCAACCCCCCCTCCCCTCCCCTTTCGGGAGCACAACCCATTTACCATGGCTTACACCAATAGTTGATCTCCGACTCAGAACCGACACTCTGAGCACAAAAACCCTGAAAGGCAGGAACAACAAACAATGAGAGCAGAGAAATAATTCTGCAAGAGAGACAGAAGGCACATCCATTCCATTAGAAATAAACAGCAAGCTTCTGACCGATGGAGTCCTGCAATCTATTACATTTTTCAAGCATTGCTGCCAACCTATCCACCCTCAACTTTTCTCCATCAACGAGTGCAACCTTTCCATTCGGAGCCACATAGTCAGCACGGCTCTCCCAAGGGGGAGTACAGCCGGCAGTGCCAATAACAAGATCAACTGCGCCATTAGATACTTTGGAGGTTTGCCGTCCATTGGGCTCAATCGATTCGGACCGCTGGGCCGAAAGAACGTTGCCGGCAGTGTCCACCCACTCCTCCAGGCGGATCCGAGACGAGGAACGCGCCAACTGGGGAGCCCAGGGAAGAGTGTTGTACTGAGCCGGCTCCATTGCAGGAAGTCTCTTCTCCATCACATAGGCATCCGTGAATTTCCCGCCGGACAAACCTACCAGGCGCCAATTATAGATCCGACGAAAGATCATGACCCATCCTGGGATGTTGAAGTGGGGAGGACCCCGGCGTTCGAGACAAGCTCCCTTCTGCCTACATCTCTTTATGGCCCTAATAAGAGGTCAATTCTTGCATCACTGGTCCAGTCTACTCTCGGCAACATATGAATGACTTGAGAATCATAGGGTAAGTCCCTCAGCAGGTCGATCTCTGGTCCCGGCCAGCCATTTCTGTTCATATCCACTGCTGCACGGATTTCCTCCGCAGAACGATCCAATGCCTTGTTAAAGATGCCAACACAATGGCCCGGACTAACCTCAGACGGTTCAAAATTCTCCGGGGCAGCCAGCAAAGAATTCAAGAAGCCCACGACCAAGTCACGCACCCCAACCCGGTGAAGACGGGGTTGGAGAGGTGAATTTTCCACCAGCCAATGTAGACAACCTTTGAGATGATTATCACTGAAGAAGCCCTTGGTAAGGTTCCCATTGTCAAAGAAGAAAACACGGTAGCTGCTTATAACTGCCCTGTTCAAGCGCCCAAGGGCCAAGCCGTCGATGATCACTGACTGAGGATCAAAACCACCTCCGTGCGAATCGTAGCAGCTCAAGATCAGAAGAGGCAGAGTAGTCCATGGGATACCCTCTGAGACGAGAAATATAACGGCAGACAAGCCAGCCATGGTGCAGTCCTCAGATCCCACCCTCCTAACAACAGAGTAGCAGCAAGGCTTTGGAGGACCGATCTCAGCAGGATTGTTCACAAGCATCCTCCAGATTGATAAGGTAGGAGAAGAGAGAACACACCCGTCATCCTCTGTTCCGGAGCCCATGAGCTTCCAGAGGAACGACGACAAGAACATTTGATTATTTTTACCTCCACTGTTGTCTATTTGCAGGCAAACGGCCAATTTCCAGACCAGGCATTTTGCAAGCGGATTTCTCGCTCTTAGAATTGGAGCAACCACCTCTGAAACATTAAACCTGCACCATGACCTTCGATAATTACAATATCGCTCCACTGCAGCATGATTGATGTTCAGACTGGCGGTTGGATGGCTCTCCTGTTTAGGTAAAATGTAAATAACATGAGACGGAAGTGTCAACGAATAAGAAAGGTCCTAAAAAAATAAAAAAACAAGTAGAGATTGCGGAGTTTTGGAGACTACTTACGATCATAGTTTGCCGAACAGGTGGTCCCAATGACAGCGAACATAAAACAACATATGCTAACGACCGTCTTTGCTCTCTCATTTCTCTCTTTATTGAGGAGTAACGCTTCTATGTCCTAACCACAGAAAAAGAGAGAGTAAAGTGAGCTTTCATCCAATGTAGAGTAAATCCTGAGAGGACAAAAGATCTCAGTGATAACGGACCTTAATATCCTCTTGAGCCTCGCGGTAACTTCTTTGTGGTGTACAGATGCTGCCGTTCGCTCATCCAAAGTGTACTTCTCAATTTATAGAACTAACTTTGGACTTTCTGGTTCCTCAGATTTTATGGGCATTCCAATCTGATGAGATGAGACGATTTCATTCAATGTACTCTCTGCATGGCTCAGAGAGTAGCTCATCATCATTGACGAGTGGTGGGATACATAAAGACTCAATTACTGGTGTATCACGTGCCATCCCCATCTGCACATTATCCGTTTCACTTTCAGCAACACTTTCGAAACTGGTGGGGAACGGCTCCTCAAGCATCATTCGATGTTCCATTACCTCTTTGGATCCATGGTCAGCTATAAAATCAGGCATTTTGTTGCAGCTAGTTCAATATATCCTTCTGGAACAGGAAGTTCCATTTCTCCTGCATCAAATCCGTTAATATCACTGGATGAAAGTTCATCAGGGCTAAAAAGGCCCTGATTATGTCAGACCATCCAAATATTTTTTGACCGTTTGAACTTGACTAGTTGTGAGCAGTTTCTTGGGTAGACTGTTAAAGATCGGCCCTCCTTTCAGCATGTATGGTTCCTCAAATCTCATCGTTGACAATCCATAATATTCTAAGAGGCTGTCAATATATCTTCTCCCTAAACCAAAGAAAAATAAAAGTAGGGTATTATGCCTAGCAGACCAATTATGAACTTGTACGGCTAAATACTGAAACCAGTATAAAAATGTGAGTCTATAGATTTAATTATATAGCACGAAAATATGATGTATCCTGAGGTAAATATCTCCTATCTTCTTAGCTACTGATCCGGGGATCCTGAACATGAGGGAGAGAGAGAGATCCGGGGGACTTTCATCCATGCTGTACATGCTAACTAATTAGGTTCAAGCGAAATTTCTTCTGCTGACTGTTAACGTCGCAACCAAATGATGAAGCTTATACGGACAGCAATGTGAGTTGGGTGCTTGTGACATGTCATATAAAGAAAAAATGCTTCTTAATGAGCACTCCCCATAAGCAAGCAAGATCAAGACATCACCTAAAGCATATTATTCAGACAGGATGAAGTCGTCTCCACTGGCCCCTCTGCATTAGTGTAACGGGGCCTAAAAAAGCCAGCTTTCACAACTTCCATGGCAGATCAGCTGCCTTTGCTTCAAGATTCCTTCAAGAAATAATTATTGGTCTCTTGTCCGGTGACATGACACCCTCGTTTTATCTAAGATTAACATTTATTATAGTTCTAGTGTTTGAGTGGGCTTTCATAAGCTTTGTTGCGAAATTCTCTACGAATGGCGTCTTCTTGTAGCATTTTCATGTTTTCCCTTTCATGTAGCATTTTTATAACGATTTACTAACCACTAGGCATCACTTTCTAGTCAACACTGAAATTTCAGACAGCTGAAATGTCATTTTTATGCATGTGCTAAAATTTCTTGCACGAACAATTTTCTCCAGTTGAATCGCCTTGAATAACAAATTCAATGTGGAGATAAGACTTCATGTGAAAGGCTCAGCTGGTAGCTGAACAAGAAACAGGAAATATGCACCTAAAATAGCGATGAAAACTTCGGGTTAAAAACATTCAAAGCAGCAGTATTGGTTCAACTCTCACTGTCATTGATTAGGGAGTATATTCTGGGTGGTGGAAAGGGTGCACATGAATGCCGACAACTCCCAATATATCTGCCACCCTGCATGGTTATGTAAACTTGCATGTTATCTCGTACCCAGAAAGTAAACTGAATGATAACGATCTCACTGCAACATGAGGTTTGACACCGTGGTTCAGACTTTATTAGAAAGCAGATTCATATTTTAGGCTAGATGAAGGAACCTACAAGATATGGGTGGAGGAGAGAATGTTAAGGAAATATAACTGGGGATACAACGCACTGGATAGGGAGAGTTTTCCTATATTTCAGGTCGACCCTGACGCCTATTATAGTCTCTAAGCCCCCTCCCCACCCTGAAAGGATAACTGCGAGAATTTTACAAGTTTGCCTCCACTATTTATGGTAACAAGTCTTACTTAAGATAAAAATTTTGAACAACACAACAAGCAAAAAAAAAAGCCGACTTAAAATAGGCCAAATATGATTAGAAAATGTTTTCAAGATTTAAAGATCTAGATTGAACGATGACATACCAAAACATTTCACCATAGGAAGAATCTAATACTAGAGTTGTATAACTTCGAGTTTCAAGAATTGGTAACATCTCATCATTGAGAGCCTAATACCCAAGGACCCTCAAGAACAGTTTGATGAATTGAATTAGAATACTATAATATTATTTTTAACTAGGAAATATTAATATATTTTCATAAGTGCTCAGAACTCAGATTAGTCCATAGCAAGTATTG
This sequence comes from Spirodela intermedia, assembly GCA_902729315.2. Classification (NCBI taxonomy): domain Eukaryota; kingdom Viridiplantae; phylum Streptophyta; class Magnoliopsida; order Alismatales; family Araceae; genus Spirodela; species Spirodela intermedia. The sequence continues at coordinate 5,643,627 of LR746264.1, forward strand.
AAATGACCACAATATATGATAATCACAATTGACTTGGGTTAACATATAAGCTTGGGTTGACAGATACTACCTTGGGATTACATAGATAGGGTTAGCTTTATTTTGGTTAGCGCACTAAATATAAGCATATTTGTTGTTTTTTCTTTATTTGGCCTATCTTTACTTGCCAAACATTTCTGCCCTTGGTTTTCATTAGTTTTCTTTATAAATATAATTTATATTTACAATATCAATGTATATTTTTTATAAGAAATTTAACAATATGACTTCATGCTAAATATCAAGACAATAGATTACCTTTTTACCAACATTAGGATCACTCCCTCATAGTGCATTGATACAAAAAATCAGATTCAATGAACTTACATCAGCTGCCTCTTTGTTGACAATTTGAATGTTAGAAGGATTTGGAAATGCAAGAGCATGCAATATATTATTCTGAAGTTTAGAGATGTGTAGGATTAATCAATGAGGCAATATACTCATTTCCACAAAAAATGTGATCAACAATCGTTTCTGTATAATGAATAAAGTTTTATTAGATCCAATTTTAAAAAAACCTATAATTATTTCAAGGAACAATTTATATTTGAATTATTATTATCATTTTGAGTGAAAGTGTTTGCTTTTGACTAATGAAAGAGAAATGAAAAAACTTCACAGAAAATGTGATGTAAGAAAGGTCATTCTAAAAAAAAAAAGAGTGTACAATAAAATGATACTTATGATTAAGAATTAATTCATGTAAAATTTGTTGAAAAGTTACATGAAATAAAATAAAAGATTATGCAAATCTCTTTGATTCTCATTTGAGAAACAGATGTGTAAAGAGAGGAGGAAAACTAACCATAGATAACTTGCCCTGTCTTCAAATCATCTCTCTCTCTCTCTCTCTCGTTCTCTCTCTCTTCAAGGGATATGAGAGTGCAGCTAATATTCCACTTTCCTCTGAGAATCTAACTCGGGCTTCAAAAAAGATCTGACAACACATGGTTTGACATGGACCAGGGATAGCCCTGCTTGTCACGTGCTAGATTATCGGATCATAGTTTCAGAGCAGATCTGCAACACTGATATAAGGCCAAACGGTGGTCCAAATGAGCATGCATGGCGTGTATGAGTTAGCTACCATGTGGTATACGTGACATGCTTAGAGGAGTGCTGCATACGTGGAGGCAATATGGTAGCACGGTACAGGATGTGAGAGTAGAAGAAGCTTAGTGTGCGTGTGCACTAGTATCGTGCGGCACGATGGCCACAACAACAACACAAGGTGGTCAGCAACAAGTGCATGGAGGTATGTGGCAAGTGGCGGCACGGTACAAATGTCATATGGCGCTTCTAATAAAAGACAATGGAAAACATTGGTTAAATCAAAAGAGATCAGGGGACATTTGGCAAGTTCGTAGTGGAATCATAGTAGATATTAACATGGAATGAGGGAACTAATGAGGAGCAGCTCGGATTGAGTAATTTAAGAAAACCACTTGAAGGTAAAATATTAGTTCATTTAATAGATCTAAAATATTTTCTACCATGAGATTATGATCAATTGACTATGCAAAGGTAGCTATCCTTATGATCTCTCACAGGTAGCAAGAAAATATATGAAATAAAAAAAATAAATATACTAGGAGATGAGGGAGATATACTAGAGTCTTGTGCTCCATTGAATGATGGGTGTGATTGTTGACTAATTTTTTATCGATTGTTGACTAACGACCATTGACCATGACTTACGACGCGGACCAGGCGGGGGTTGGTTCAGACCTCGTAAGAGGGACCGGCACAGACTAGATGGTCCGACATGGTTCGAACCAGTAGGACGAACCAGTGCAGACCAGTTGTTCGATCGGTTCGGACCACCGAACCGAGTGGTTCAAGCCTACGCAACCTGATCAAGCTGGGCCCAAAGGAAATGGGCTAATCAGGCCGAGAAGGTCAGGGCCCACAAACTGGAGGGGTTAAACCTAAATCGAAGGAGAGAGGAGAGAGTGAATCGGGCAGCGGCGGAAGAAAATGGGGGCAGAGCAGGCGAAGGGCGGAGGCTGGGATGGAGGCGACGGCAGCGGCCGACGGCGACAACCATCAACAGCGCAGGTGACAACGGGGGCAAGCTACAGCAGTGGGTGACAAGGACAACAAGGGGCAAGCTGTGGCTATGACTAAGATGGTGATTGGTGAGGGGCAAGCCGGCGGCGAGCAGAGGGAAGTCTAGAGTGATGAGAGACAACGAGAGGCAAACCGGCAGCTGAGAGAGAGAAGGTGATGAGCCCCCTTCATGGATCACCTTGACTCACAGATTATGGCTCCCAAGATAGGAATTAGGATAATTATCCATGTGATTGATAGCTGGAAGAAAGTATATGGCAGAATAGGTGGACAAAAGGGAAATCCACTCCTGCCTCTTCCCAACAGCTGAGGTGGGCTCAGTTGGAGCGCTTTCCACGTGGCTTGACTGTGGACACTAGAGTTTTCAACAATAATCCCTCCCATTTTTTGAACCTGGTCCTCAAGGTGAAAGTGAGGAAATTGATGGATAATACATTGTGCGCCTTTGGATTGCTGGGGCGATGCCGAATGTCTAATAGAGCCCCAGGTGATAGGAACGAAGTTGCGTAAGCGTACCGTCGGAGTCCATGACAGGAGATGGCCTTCTACTTCAATCACTAGGGAATTTCTCCATAGGAAGATGGGGACCTTGAGGACTCCGACGATGATGAAGCAGGGACCAAACCCTTGAATTTATAGCCTCAAAAAGAGGCTCGACGATTTCAATCTCTTCCATCAAAGGATTGAAACCGTCAAATTGTTTCAATCCCTTCCATCAATAGATTGAAATCGTCGACCAAGTTTCTACATGATCTTTCTCCATACTCCATTCCATACTACCTCAAAACAACTGTTGCAATAACTATTATGCACAATAATGGTATGAGCAGCCCACAAATGGAAATATTTAATAATCTCCCACTTGGACTGCACACTATGACTATCTAGTCATTTGTATATTTTTATCTTTATGATCTCAAAACCTAATTATTGTCACATAAGATAAAATGCATCAGTCTCGTCCATCAATACTAAAATATAGGACTGCAACAACTTTCATTGTGATTTCATGTAACTAAGCCATACCAATCACTTATGTTCTCATGATGAATGACATAGATTAAGTATGGACGTGTAGCATGAAAATTTCAAATAAGATTTAATTTGAACATTTCTAACAAGTCCTTTATACAAATCAACATTCAAAATAGACAAAAATAAGATTAAACTTTATTTCTATAGAAATATTTTACAAGTCCACAATGAAGAATACCAAAATACAAACTCCCACTCAAATCACAATTCTTTCCAAGGAAGAACACTCATGTGAGTGACATAATCTAAAAAGATCTTAGGCAACAAGCCTTTGGTAAGCGGATCCACAATCATTGAGTTTGTGCTAATATGTTTGCAGATACTTCCCCATTTTGAATCCTTTCTTTGACAACCAAGTACTTAATATCTATATACTTAAACTTTGTTAAACTCTTATTATTATTGGAAAATAACACAGTTGATTTATTGTCATAATATATTCTTGAGAGGTTTCTAAATACCACTCACGATTTGAAGCCCAGTGACAGTTATTCAACCATAATACTTGATTAGATGCCTCGTACATAGCAGTATATTCTATAGCCATTGTGGAGGAGGCTACAAGTGATTGCTTTGCACTCCTCCTATGAAATGGCTCCACTAGCTAGCAGAAATATATAACGTGACGTAGATCTTCTTGAATCTTGACATTTGGCAAAGTCAGAATCAATGTAATCGACGATCTCCATTTGACTTGACTTTCTATATGTGAGCATGTGATATTTAGTTTTTTGTAAATAATGTATGACTCTCTCTGTTGTTATCTCGTGATCCATTCCTTGAATTGCTCAAGTATCTGCCTAACATCCCAATAATATATGCTATATTTGAACGTGTACAAACTTGGGCATACATCACATATCCTATAGTCAATGCATAAAGAATGTTATGCATTTCTTTTACTTCATGATCATTTTTAGGGCATTGACTAAGACAAAATTTATCTCCTCTAGCCATGGGGGTGTTTCTAACTTTATAATTTTGCATCCCAAACCTTTTGAGAATTTTCTCAATATAGGCTTGTTGTGACAATCTTAGGATGTTTTGAGTGTGATCTCGATGTATTTGTATACCTAAAACAAATGAGGCTTTACTAAGATCCTTCATCTCAAAGTTCCTTGGCAAGAATGATTTACTTTCACTTAATAGAACCAAATCATTACATGCTTAGTAAGATGTCATCCACATATAAAATCAAGAATATGTACTTACTCCCTCTAAACTTATGGTATAGACAATCATCAATTTTATTCATTTCAAAGCTATATGAAGTGATAATTTGATGAAATTTGTGATACTACTAATAAGAAGCTTGCTTGAGTTTATATATAGATTTCTTTAATTTACAAACTAATTCTTTTGAGTCTTTAGATACAAACTTTTCAGATTGTATCATATATATGGATTTCCTCAATGTCTCTATTCAAGAAAAACTATCTTCACGTCCCTTTGATGAAGCTCAAGATCATAATGCACAACTAGTGCCATTATTATTCGAAAATAGTCTTTTGTTGAAACTGAAGTAAAAGTCTCTTTATAATTAATGCCTTCCTTTTGAGTAAACCCTTTAGTGACAAGACGAGCTTTATATCTTCTCCTTGTCACTTTTTGAATCCCTTATTGATTTTAAATATTCATTTACAACTAGTAGGTTTCACACATTTAGGTAATGGAATGAGATCCCAAACATCATTATTCTTCATGGAATTTAATTTCTTCATTCATGCTATGATCTACTTTTGAGAACTAGAACTTTCTATCACTTGATGGAACTTGATTTGATCATCTTTCTTGATGCCCAAGTTTATTTTATGCTCTTGAAGACATACAAAATAGTCATTTGGAATTGCACCCTTTCTCTTTCTAGTAGATTCTTCTTAATAACATTGATTCTTGAGGTTGTTGAGTTTGAATTTCTAAAGTAAAAGTTCTTGAGTATTATTTTGTTCATGAGTTATTATTTCATCAATGTCAAGTGATTGAACTTTATCTTGAACATTTTTAGAAACAATAAGAGACATTGATAAACAACCCTCCTCAAAAGTAATATCTCTAACCTTATCTCCCCCCATAAACTCATCATCCTTAAAAAATATAGAATTATCTGTTTTAAAAATAGTCTTACTAGTAGTATCATAAAATTTCTGTCCCCTAGATTGTTCGGAGTAACTAATAAAGTGACAACTCAATGTCCTAGAGTCAAGTTTTCTTTCATTAGACCTATAAGGTCTTGCTTTTACAAGACAACCTTAAACTCGTAAGATATTTTAAACTAGGTTTTTTACTTATCCAAAACTCATAAGGGGTTTCTAATGTTGCTTTTGTTGATACTCGATTGAGTAAATAAGTCGATGTTTTTAATGCTTCACCCCAAAGAGATTCAAGTAAAGAAGTTTGACTAATCATACTTCTTACCATGTCTTTGAGTGTTCAGTTTCGTCTCTCTACAATACCATTTATGCTAGGAAGTCTTGACATGGTGTATTGAGGGACAATTTCATACTCTTCAAGAAATTTAACAAAAAGTCCTTGACGTTGTTCACTCGATCTGTTATTTATACCATAATATTCACCACCACGGTCGGATCTTATGACCTTAATAATCCTTACATTAATTAATTTTCAACTTCAGCCTTATAATTTTTGAACACATCCAAGGCTTGAGATTTCTCATGAATAAGATAGAAGTATTCGAATCAAGAATAATCATCAATGAAAGTGATAAAATATTATTGCACATTCAAAGATGTTGTAGGAAATGATCTGCAAATAGTATGAATCAATTCCAAGACTTGTGAAGCTCGATTGGAACATGTTTTTTTCATATTCATTTGTTTTCCCTTAATGCATCTGACACATGTCAAAGTCTTTAAAATCAAGGGAATGAAGAATTCCATTCTAACACTAGCCTTTCAATTATCTTTTGAGAAATGTGACACAACCTTTTGTGTCATAAAGAGGATGAATTCTCATTTCCTAACTTTTGTTTTGTACCAATAGAACTTATTTAGAAGGATTATTCTGAAGAAACCTTAGTGTCAACCAAATATAAACTATCATAAGTATCAAGACTTCTAGTGCCTATAAGTATTGAATTTTGAAAAAGATTGAATTTTTATTTCTAAATAAACAATGATAACCAGATTTGTCCAAAATGAAAATAGAAATCAAGTTATGCCAAAAAATGGTACAATGAATGCCTTATTCAAATACAAATAATAGTCAAGTTTTCATGGTAACTTTAAAGACACCAACAACCTCGACCTTCGTCGTATTGCCGTCACCTTGATAGATGAGTCGTTCATCTTTATTTGGCTTGGGATGGACTGAGACAACCCTACATAGATACACTCACATGAGTATTAGCATCTAAAATCTACCCATCATGTGTATCTTGGTACATAAGCTAGATTTATTTTTGAACAAATAAAAGAGAGAAATGTACCTTTCTTCTTGAACCATTCAGAATGTTTAGCACAACCTTTCTTCAAGTGTTCAATCTTCTTACAAAAGAAACAACGTACTTCTTTTTGTTGCTTCTTCTTAGGTGGACCATTCAGCAATTTTGTTTGCCCTTACATTTTCCTTATCATTTATCTTTTCCAATGATGATAGAGTGAGATGAGCACTTTCACATTATTCTGACTTTAACCTCTCCTCCTACACACAATGCAAAATGAGCTCATTAAGGGACCAAGGGTCCTTTTGACAATTATAACTCACCTTAAATTGATTTTATTATGTAAGAAGAGATTTCAGAGGCATGTAAATAATGAACTCTTCTAAAAGTTCTAAGTTTAATTGTTTTTAATCTAGAACGAATGTAAGACATTTTCATAATGTACTCTCTTATATGTCTTTTTTCTTTATATTTCATGTTAGTAAGGCAATACATGAGAGTACTAGTCTCAGCTTTATCCTCTTTATGATACGTCTTCTCAATTTCTTAGAGGAGAAGTTTGACATTGGTTGTCTCTTCAGCTAAAGTATCCCTTAGGATATCAGGCGTTGTGCACTTGATGACCATTAGGTACATGCAATTTGATCTCTCCCAATTCTTATAGACCTTTTTTTCCTCAATAGAAGAAGAATCCTTAATGGCCTCAAATTGATCATTTCGCAAGGCATAGTTAACATCTGAAGCACCTAAGTATATTGATACGAATTTCTTTCATTTCTGAAAGTTTATACCACTTAGGAATGGAATTCAAATTTGTGCAAATATTTAAAACTTTATTTGAGCCTATACAAAGAATAAATAACTCACATGAGTAAAATTTTAAAGTTAAATTCAAACTATGATATTTTTCCATCTCAAGAGATCCAACACAACATTAATATTCATCTTTGGATGATATTTTAATTTGCAAGTTATCATCTTGGCATGCTAGTCAAAATAGTTAAACGATAAAAGATCACAAACAAAAAGTCTTCTTTTGGGCTGACTTAATGTTTCTTTTCATCTACGTCAATAATTGTAAAGTTTACTGGCATTGATATAATTATTATTTGGCCAAACACTCATTTTCCTTTGGGCCAACAAGTGTTTGCATAAATAACATCACATAGTTATGATAGTGTTTTGAAATGGACACTTTTAACAATAGAGGTTGATATATCAACATATTGATTACTAACGTCCACTTAAAACAAAATACTCGACAAATACATATGTTTGAATTTTCATACATGCATTAAATTCGGCCAAACATTTATTTTCCTTTGGGCCAACAAATGTTTGCATGAATTTAATGCATGTGATTTTATGATGTATGAACCAAAAATAAATGAATTGAATAAAAATATTGAGAATTGCTCAAAAATTTTCAAAAAAAATAAATGAATTTCCAATAAAGTGAATTAATAAAATAAATTGCAAAAATAGTAATGAGATAATAAAAATGGGCAAATTTTCCCTTTAAAAAACCTGTTGGGCCTGACTTGGCAGGGCGGCCTTGTGAGCCGGCGCCTTGCGCGGCAGACCTAGTGAGCTGCGCCTGGCTCGGCGGTCCTAGTGGGCAACCCCAAAAAAGGGCCCAGCTCGCACACAGGCCGAGCGGTCTAGTTGGCCGCTGCCAGGCCTGAGCCCATATCACTGGGCGGACCCAGTGGACTGGGCCAGTGAGCGCCCAGGACCGGGGTCCAACAGACGCTGGGAGGCGCTGCGTGGAGATGCCCGCGCGCAATCCGGCAATCGCCGGAAACGTCGGCAGGCGCCGCAACAGCCTCAGGCGACGCCGCGATGGTGTTTCGCGGCGACGCCCCCGCGCTATCCAGCAATCGCCGGAAACAACGGCAACGCCGCAAAACCCTCAGGCGACGCCGCGATGGTGCAGCGTGGCGACGCCCGCGCGCTATCCGGGAATTGCCGGAAACGACGGCAAGCGCCGCAAAACCCTCAGGGCGACGCCGCGATGGCGCATGGCCTTCAAAGGCCGCAATGCCGCGTTGCGTGTTGCGCGGCCTTCGGAGACGCTGTCAGGCCTCCCCGCGCCATTGCACGGCTATTTCCGGCGACGTCAGGACGCCGAAAACGGCAACTTAAAACAGAAAAATTCAATTGTCGGATAGCACGACGAAATGGGAAAAAATTTCATCGATGACCATGAAATCTGATACCAATTGATAGGAACGAAGTTGCGGAAGCAAACCGCCAGAATCCATGACACGGGATGGCCTTTTACTTCAATCACTGGGGAATTTTTCCTCAAGCAGATGGGGACCTTGAGGACTCCGACGGTGATGAAGCAGGGACCAAACCCTTGAATTTATAGCCTCGAAAAGAGGCTCGACAGTTTCAATCCCTTTCATCAATGGATTGAAACTGTCGACCGGTTTCTACACGATCTTCCTCCATACTCCATTCCATAATGCCTCAAAACAGCTGTTGCAATAACCATTATGCACAATAATGGTATGTGCAACCCACAAAACAGAAATATCCAACACCGGGTTATCCTGTCCAGCACATATTGTCATCCACTGGAAGGACGGGGATCGTCACTGGTGGCGGTCGCTGTTCTGCCCATTTAAGCTATATGAAATGCCAGGCGGATATGGGCCGTGAACGGTAACTCCAGCTGATACGCAACTGACCCAACCCACTTTGCGATCTTGAAGGGTCTGTAGAACCGTTGGGGTGAGCTTTACGAATGGCTGTCTTGCTACCATGGTCTGACAATACGATATACCCAGTCCCCTTCCGTAAATTCCAGCTCGTGGCGGTGGCGATCTGCGAACTGCTTCATCCGGATTTGTGCGCGCCGCACATGTTGTTTGAGCTGTTGGAAAGCTGCGCCGCATTCCTGCAGCAGTTGCTCAAGATCTCCGGCAAAACTGACTGAGGTGGGGGGAGGTCTCCTGTACATGATATGGAATGGAGTAGTTCCGGTGGAGCGGTTGTATCTTGTGTTGAACTAGAATCCCACCCCCATGAGCCACTTGTGACACTACTGCGGTCATTCACCTGCAAAACAACAGAGCTCTTGACCCCACAGTAGAGGGAGGTTGGTGATGCCTTGAAACACCTATGGGACTTGTCGATGCTCCTCGGTGGCCAGATGGTCGTCGCTCTCCTCCAATGTCTTTAAGTCGGAGGTCAGAGACAGGTTCCGCAAGTTCTGCGGAAACGACAGTGTAACCTCCAAGTCTAGCTCGAGCCGACTACAGCTTTTGACCCAACGCATTCCTAAGATGACGTCGATGGACACGAGTGAAAAAAGTAGGAAATCATTTGAGAAGTTGGCAATGAGCCCATGTCACATCTCGGAGCCGACCACCTTCTCTGGTGCCTGTGGCCACGCGACACTGGTTCGTCTCAGCAGAGGTAGGTTCAGCTCTTTGACCAGACATTGATTAATGAATTGCAGGTCGCCCATGTGCCTGATGCCCTTGAATTACCCCTCAGAAGCATATCACATGGTTGTCGGTGTTGCTTTGTTGGCGGTGTCAGCCCATCACGTCTAACTCACTCGGGAGACGTGCAAGGAGTTTTCTCCCACATAGGTCTAGAATGTCTCTTTTTGAGGGGGCGATTACCTTTTACATTTCTATAAATAAAACTTTTTTTTTTTGACGATCACGACAAATGAAGAATAAATTTTCTTGTTAGATCTCTCCCTCTTTTTATTATATTCTCTCTCTTCATCCAATTTCTTGCACTTTCTTGATCTCTTTTCTTCATTCTATTGCAGGCCAAGTATTTATAGAAGGAGATAAGAGTATTACTAACCCAATATTGTGTTAGTCATCTTAAGGGTGTTAGGAATGGGTTAGAGGTGTTAGAGAAAGGTTTGTTCTCATTAAGATTTCTCATAATTTTGTGATTTCTCTTCTAAACTTGAATTTATGTTCTTATTGTGATTCTCTACTTGCATATTTTTTATTACAACTGATATCATAATATTAGTTTGATTATTTATAGACTAACTATGACTTATAAAGTACATATTGATATCTAGAAGTTGGATAAGTCATCTAATTTTAATTTCTAGAGTAGAGATAATAGAGAAGAAGGCTGAAGGTTTTATTTGTACATATTTGTCTAATTGAATATAATCATAATTAACTCTAGAAAAAGTTATAGAGCTGATATATACCAAAGTCGATGATGGGTTAATGGACATTGAAGAGAAAGTTATTTAGATTGTGTATGTTAGAAGGAGATAATTTGATATTTCATATTTGATTATTTCAGTCAATTATTAAATAACTTCTTATAAAACCTTTTTTTCTAATGAGATTAAAATTATTATTCTATTTATTTCTCTTTCTTGATTCATATGATCATCTTCTTATGACCTTGTTACATGACATCACATCATTTGTTCTTAAAAGTGTTATTGATTTATTGATGAAATATTACTATTAGAAGAAAGATGTTGGTGAGACATATAGTAAAGGTTTGTATGTGAGGGTGGAAGAGAATTTGGAAAACAAAATGAGAATAAATTGTTAGCAGAGAAAAAGAGTCGGTCCAAGTCATGAATAAATTAGTTGAAAAAGTAAAACTTATTGCAAGTGTCATAAGAAGGAATAGTTGTAGAGAGATTATCTAAAAAATTAAAATAATAAGACTACAAGAAGTGAATCTAGTTAGATTAACATTGCAAAGGTTGAAATAAAAATGATGAAATCTATTCTAGTCTTGTTGTAGTTGATGAGTTGTTAAACACATAGATTCTTGATATTAGTTGTTCTTATCATGTGTCTTAATGTTGATTGATTTGATTCTTATAGAGTGTAATGAGAGTTAATTCTATGAGAAATAATACAACTTGTAAAGTAGTTGACATTAGTTTGATAAAGGTTTGAATGTTTGACAAGGTAATTTGAGAGTTTGTAAATGTTCATCATGTTTCAGTATTATACTAGAATTTAATTTCGCTTAGAGTTTTGGAGATGAATTAATGTTGCTTCAAAAGTGAGAATAGAATCTTTAGAATTATCAAATAATTACTTGTTGTGATAAAAAGAAGATGTTAATGAATAAATATTTATAAATATGAGAAAAATATTATTTTAGGTGGAGCTTGTATTGCAACATCAAATAATTCTATTATTGATGATACTCTTTTATGACAATTACAATTTAATCATATGAGTGAGATAGATATACAAAAGTTACATGTATGAAGATTGTTACCTAATGTGAAAACTTACAAATTGAATTTGTATAAGTATTATGTCATAAAAAAATAATATAGAGTGACATTTAAAGTGGTGAAGCATGAGACAGGTTATGTGTTGAATTATATTCATTTAGATATGTATGGTTTGATTGAATATTATTTTTAAGCAGTGTTAGAAATTCTCAAACATCTAGTGACTGATACTTCTAGTTATAAATGTTGAATGTATACAAAAAAAGGACATGGAATTTTGAATGTCATCATGAAATTTTGTATTTACCTTTGTGTATGTAAAAACATTAAAGTAGACTTTGTTCATGAGAAGGATAAGTTAGGACCTACTGAAATATTTTTTTCAATGCTTTATCTCTACACTAACTTGGGGTCAACAGAGCATAACTTCAAAGCAGGCTGCTGATGCATGAACATTATGTTGCTAAAACTCGTATTATCAAATATAAGTTGAAAATTTGTATCGTTTCCGGATAAAAGAAATCTTAACGCAGGACAAGGGAGGCAATCCCCCCACCCCACCCCACCCCATCGGGGAGCACAATCCGCTTATCATGGCTTACACCACAGTTGATCTCCGACACAGAACCGACTCTCTGAGAACAAAAACCCTGGAGGGCAGAAACAACAAACAACGAGAACAGAGAAAGAATTCCGCAAGAGAGGCAGAAGACACATCCATTCCATTAGAAATAAACAGCAAGCTTCTGACCGATGGAGTCCTGCAATCTATTACATTTTTCAAGCATTGCTGCCAACTTATCCACTCCCAACTTTTCTCCATTAACGAGTGCAACCTTCCCATTTGGAGCCACATAGTCAGCACAGCTCTCCCGAGGGGGAGCACCACTGCCAGTACCAAGAACAAGATCAACTGCGCCATTAGAAACTCTGGAGTCTTGCCGTCCATTGGGCTCAATCGATTCGGACGGCTGGGCCGAAAGAACGTTGCCGGCAGTGTCCACCCACTCCTCCAGGCGGATCCGAGGCGAGGAACGCGCCAACTGGGGAGCCCAGGGAAGAGTGTTGTACTGAGCCGGCTCCATTGCAGGAAGTCTCTTCTCCATCACATAGGCATCCGTGAATTTCCAGCCGGACAAACCTACCAGGCGCCAATTATAGATCCGACGAAAGATCATGACCCATCCTGGGATGATGAAGTGGCGGGAACCCCGGCGTTCGAGACAAGCTCCCTTCTGCACCATGACTCTTGCCTCCAAGGAAGCCAGACTCTCGCATGGAAGTCCAACGCTGTGGTTGAGGTAGCTGAATAAGGAAAGCTCCAGCGCTGCCTTCTGCCTGGCAATATCATCAAATCCAATGCAACCTTGGGTCAACCACATTAAATCATCAGGGAAGATCGGCAGCCTACATCTCTTTATGGCCGTGATAAGCGGCTCAATTCTTGCATCACTGCTCCAGTCTACTCTCGGCAACATATGGATGACCTGAGAATCATAGGGTAAGTCCCTCAGCAGGTCGATCTCTGGTCCCGGCCAGCCATTTCTGTTCATATCCACTGCTGCACGGATTTCCTCTGCAGAACGATCCAACGCCTTGTTAAAGATGCCAACACAATGGCCCGGGCTAACCTCAGAGGGCTCCAAATTCTCCAGGGCAGCCAGCAAAGAATTCAAGAAGCCCACGACCAAATCACGCACCCCAACCCGGTGAAGACGGGGTTGGAGAGGTGAATTTGCCGCCAGCCAATGTAGACAGCTTTTGAGATGATCATCACTGAAGAAGCCCTTGGTAAGGTTCCCATTGTCAAAGAAGAAAACACGGTAGCTGCTTATAACTGCCCTGTTCAAGCGCCTCAGTCCCAGGCCGTCGATGATCACGGACTGAGGATCAGAACCACCCCCGTGCGGATTGTAGCAGCTCAAGATCAGAAGAGGCAGAGTAGACCCAGATGGGATTGAACTCAAAACATTATCGAGCTGACCTCTCTGAGTTGCCCATGGGATGCCTTCTGACACAAGAAATATAACAGCAGACAAGCCAGCCATGGTGCAGTCCTCAGATCCCACCCTCCTAACAACAGAGTAGCAGCAAGGCTTTGGAGGACCGATCTCAGCAGGATTGTTCGCAAGCATCCTCCAGATTGATAAGGTGGGAGAAGAGAGAACACACCCGTCATCCTCCTCTGTTCCGGAGCCCATGAGCTTCCAGAGGAACCACGACAAGAACATTTGATTATCTTTACCCCCACTGTTGTCTATTTGCAGGCAAACGGCCAATTTCCAGACCAGGCATTTTGCAAGCGGATTTCTCGCTCTTAGAATTGGAGCAATCACCTCTGAAACATTAAACCTGCACCATGACCTTTGATAATTACAATATCGCTCCATTGCAACATGATCGATGTTCAGACTCGCACTTGGATGGCTCTCCTGTTTAGATAAAATGTAAATAACATGAGACGGAAGTGTCAACGAATAAGAAAGGTCCTAAAAAAAGAAAAAAACAAGTAGAGATTGCAGAGCTTTGGAGACTACTTACCATCACAGTTTGCCGAACAGGTGGTCCCAATGGTAGCGAACTTAAAGCAGCATATGATAATGACTGTCTTCGCTCTCTCATTTCTCTCTTTTTTGAGGAGTGTCGCTTCCATGTCCTAGCCACAGAAAAAGGGAGAGTAAAGTGAACATTCATCCTATGTCGAGCAAATCCTGAGAGGACACAAGACCCCAATGATAACTGACCTTAAAATCCTCTTGAGCCTCGCAGTAACTTCTTTCTGACGTACAGACTCTGCCGCTTGCTCATCCAAAGGGTACTTCTCGACTCTCAGTGCTAACTTTGGACTTTCTGGTTCTTCAGCTTGTATGGGCAGTCCAATCTGATGAGATGAGTCGATTTCATCCAACGTACTCTCTCCGCATGGCTCAGAGAGTAGCTCGTCATCTCTGGAGAGCGTTGGGATACATAAAGACTCAATTACTAGCGTGTCATGTGGCATCCCTATCTGGACATCATCCGTTTCACTTTCAACAGCACTTTTAAAACTGACGGGGGACGGCTCCTCAGGCATCATTTGAGGTTCCATTACCTCTTCGGAGCAATGATCAGCAATAAAATCAGGCATTGTTTTGTCAGCTACTTCAATATAGGCTTCAGGAAGAGGAACTTCCATTTCTCTTTCATCAAATCTCTTCCATTTCTCTTCCACTTCAATATCACTGGATAAAAGTTCATCGGGGCTTAAAAGATCCTGATTATTGCAGACATCATCGAAAATATTGTTTGACCGTTTCAACTTGACCAGTTGTGAGCAGTTTGTTGGGTAGTCCACCTCACTATTAAGGAACGGCCCTCCTTTCACCATGTACGGTTCCTCAAATCTCCTCGTTGAGAATCCATAATATTCTAAGAGGCTATCAATATCTTCTCCCTAAAGAGAACGAAAAGAGAAATAACAGGTGTTATGCCTAGCAGACCAATTAAGAACTTGTACGGCTAAATACTGAAACCAGTATAACAATGTGGGTCTATGGATTTAATCCTATAGCACAAAAATATGATGTATCCTGAGGTGAACAGCTACTATCTTCTTAGCTACTGATCCGGGGATCCTGAACAAAGAGAGGGGGAGAGAGAGAGTAAGTTCGACAAATAGGACAGTCGTATGCAAAATGAGTCTACATGCAACTGACAGAAGTTTCCTTCTATCCACCTATTCTGCAATCAAACTTTTCCGAATTAGAGGTAAGTTGCAGTACCAATTTCCTGTCTCAAAACCTACGACCATAGCTGGCCTGTCCATTTCTTTTCTCTCGTCATGAAACTCCACAACTATGCCTTTCTAATTGTCTAGTTGAAAAGCTAGTAATTTCTTCCAAGATACCTAGCATCATCCCGTTTGCACACATTTTCTCCTTGAAGTACAAGAATAATTTACGGTCAATACTCTTATTACTGCACATATTGTGATTCATCTGATCAATATCGACCTTTAATATTATTAACGATTTGATAAGGTTTCTGTTGATACAGATTCAACTAATTGACAATCCTGCAGGGTATTGACAAGGTGTAGTTCAATCACCAATTACTTGCAACAATTAACAATCACAGTGACAACTTTATTAACCAACGTACACTATGAAAACAAAATAGTGAGTAGGTCTCATAGAGTACCTCCATGGCAAGCCATTTCACAACATGTCCAACTGGAATTCCTTGATTGCTTTGAAGGCCACAATGGAGCGATGCAAGTGCCTGTGTCCGTAACTGCATAAAATGTATCACGTCTGCTGTCAGACTAGGGACAAAATTTTCACTGACAATTGGATAATGCAAGAAAGTTCACAGAAAAGCAACCATATTCTATAACTGTAACCTCTATTGCAAATAGAAGTGTTAAACTTGAACTAAATACAACACCTGATAAATGTGACAAAATTAATCTTCTTGAAGAAATCAAAAAGAGTAAACTTCATTCTCATAGGCATTTAACTTACTTGTGCCCAGCCTAGAAATTCAAACAAGCACCATGGGGGAGTATCATGGCATAATCCCAATTATTGCCCATATGACATTCAGATTCAGCTAGCGATGGAGGACTGTAAATTGTTACCTCATTCTCATAATCTAGGTTAGATTTTCGAGCCTGTATAGATTCAGAAACAACCGTCTTCTTCCTTGAGAACAACTCACCTTTACCAAATCTCACATTTTCAGAGGCAGAGTTTGAACTTTCTTGAAGGTTTTCTAGAGTTTCAGATTCAGCTTTCTCATAGACCTAGATATGGGTTCAGACAGAGGAATATTCAAGGAAATAAGAAGTGATGGTAGACAAAAAAATTCCCATCATTATCTTCAATGATTGACCTCCCCTCTGAACATAGGGTTTGGTGAAGGACTCATGTTCGTTGAAAGTGGCATCCTTTGATGGAGGGTCATAACACATACGCTTTCTGAGTTAGAGAGTAGCCTCAGAGAGACAATTCAACACCCTTGGATCTAATTTCCATGTTGTTGACCATGAACATGAATAAATGATACACATTCAAATATCCAAAGGACAAGATTATTTACAGTGTGTAGGTTTGGATAGAATAATGATATCCCTTCTTTTTGAAAGTATGGAGCTAAGATAAGAAATAGTCCTCATCATTATCTGAAATCAAACCTTCTTACATTGACCTCAAATTGATTCTTGATCATGGAGCAAAGATCTTGGAGAACAGTACTGACATCAGATTTCTAGTTCAGCAGAGAAATCGAAGTAACATGAATAAAATCATCAATGAATAGCAAAAACAATCTAGCCCCAAAAATATTAAAAACTGTAGGACCCAGAAATCAAGATGAATAAGATAAAAAAGAATACAACTTTTATTACTAGCTGAAAAAGTGACTTGTTTGTTTTTACCAAGTTAGTATATGTTACAATTAAAATCTTTACCACTTTGACCTTTAATAAGAAGGAAACAGAATTCTAATAACCATAAATGACAGATGCCCAAGTCGATGGTTAAGCCGAACTCTCTCCTTCTTGGATGGACAAAGCTCACGAGAATAAGGTAATTTTCCCTTTTACAACGTTTTTCTGGCTCGGTGCTTCAAGCCAGTAGAGTCCATCCCATTTTCTATCATATCCTATCATCATTCACGAATCCTTGTGAAAAAATACATGATTGACTATGATGAAAAACTACTTTGCAGTATAAATCTTGGGCCAGCTTTTGGATAGACACAAGCTTTTTGGACAATCTAGGGGCATTAAGAATTTTTTTTAAAGTCAATGAAGGGTGTATTTTAACATTTCGTACACCTGCTGTAGTAGTCAAAGAGCCATCTGGTAAGTATGTGGAAAAGAACCATCTAGGGTTATTTTTCCTACTGCTTGGACAAGAAGAGAATGTGGAAAAGAAATCTGTCGAGTGGGTCATATGATCTGTAGCTCCTGAAGCAATTATTGAGGAGTCAGCAAAGGTTATACCTACGACCTTTAATTCAATAGAGGATGGAAATTCAATTAAAGACGGCAATGAACAAGAATCTGTGAGTTCGTCAAAATTGTCAATGCAGGATATCACCCTCTCAACCTCTTTTTGGCTGAGACTGCCATACGCATTTGGTGCTGCTCTGTTGTCCGGACATGAGCCTTACCATTGTTCCCTGACCGCTATCTTCTCTGTCCCTTTCCCTGACTCAGAGGTTTTCCATGGACCTTTCAACACAATTCGTGAGCATGGTATGGCTTCTTACAGCAAATGCATCATAGGCTATCTTTATGGTCACCCTCAGCACCTTGTGCTTTCTCCCATTTGGGCTGAATCATAGCCACCTCTAGCCACCAGAGTCGAGCTGTACATTATTTGTGGTTCAAGCACCACGCCTCGTCTGTTTACTCTCCTCGAATCAGTGCCACTGCCTCATTAAGGCATGAAACCTCGAGCGTCTTGATTATTTCATTGAGTACGAATCTGAATTCTTACTCGACCAAATTATGGTTTAAGCACAGAGGGAAAATCATAACTCAATCTTGGTCAATGAAATCCTCAGGACATTTGTTTTAATCAACCTATAATGGTCACGTGTCGTCATTAAGCTTTCAACTGATAAAAATATTCCATAACTATTTTACTTCTCTGTTTTGTGACAATTGTCTTCACCTTAACTTCATATAACTGAGCCGAATCACTAGCTTTAAAATATGGCAGTTGGATTGCATCCCAGATATCAACACTACTCCAGGATAAGAAGTTCCAATATTTTAGTGGGAAGCAGAGAGTTTCAAAAAGCGAGATCTAAATCATCTGATATGATTAACAGTCAGCAATAAAATTCTCTCATAACTCTTCAACTTCTTTGACGAAGCAATATGCCAGTATGCCCATAAATAACCAAATAACAGCGAGCCTTCCATGAAAGAAACTGTCTTGATGCCATACAACTCTGCTATGAGAAAATGAATGTCCAGTACCTTGGAAAAGTGAGCATGCATGAGGCATGCTTGAAGATAAGTTGCTTTTCTTGCGAGCTTGAAGAAGGCAATAAAGTTACCGGTTCTGCAGGCTCTGAAATTGATAATCACTCGAGCTATTAGCCTATTTCAAAGCTATTACACACATTTGGCAAGATATAAGAAGAGGAATATTACCTTGCCACATCACGGGCAAAACCAATTTCAGGAGTGTGCCGTATCTCTGGTGGCATCTTTGCAAGATCCAGCGAGAGCTCAGCAGGCTCAACCTAGGATGACAACTCATAATATTTAATCAAGTCCACAACAGAAAGAAGATAAAGCTTGCAAGCGTGAGGCTGATTTACCTTATAACCTGGATGTTTATCCAGTTTAAGAAGTGCATAATAACCCCGAAACTCTTTCTCTGTCTGGATTCCGCTTCCTTGTTTTCTATGGTCATCGTACATCTGAAATAACTCCACAGACGTTTTGTTCATCTGCTCTATGTTCAGATGTGCATCAAAACCCTCTGAGAAGCCCTCTCCTTTCTGGTGCTCGGAAAGCTCATGCATAGCAATGATGTGAAGTCTTATCTAGAATCATGAATCAGAAAAGCCAATTAGCGGCATCCACCATATTAAGAAATTGAGTAATTAGGATGCCAGGTGGAGAAAGAGACCATCTGCTCAAGCATATCAATTGCATCCTGGTTAAAAATGTGCTGCATCCTTAGGTCCATGCGGACAGCTCTCATTCTATCCCAAAGGAAATTATAGAGGCTAAGAAACTGATCATCATAAGGGTGTTTCAATAAACCCAGAAGATAATCAACCGTCCTTCTCAATACTGGCAACGGCCTTATCACCTCTGCATGACGTTCTGCCGTCCTAGTATACTGTATGAATTAGAAAATAACTTCCATCATGCTTCCTGTTATATAAACCTGACTTCAGAATAAATCCTAGCTTACATAAGAACCCCTTAAACGCAGCAATTAGATACCTTTTTCACTGCGAGAGATATGCTTGTATGGTTCCTGTCTCCATCCAAACGCTCATATTTGTCAAGATCTCCTTTCCTCTCACGCTCTCCCCTTTCGGATTCTAAAGAGTAAGGCAATGTTAATAAAATAACCAGATACTTTTTGCATTGTACCCTGATTATTTTTCTTTAAAATGAACACATATCTTGTCAACCAGAAGAAAAGCATATCCCACAGGGAGTCATAACACAGAAAAGCTTCCAGTGACAAAGATGAAAAGTATACCTGGACACATATCTGGACATACACCGTGTATTGGCGTGTATGACTCCAGGCCTTCATTATCAGGCAGAAGGCCCCCGTTTAATGAATCTGGTTTCCTGTTAGAGTCCCCAATGGGAAGCTTTACTGCCTGCGGTTGAACTTGACTGGTTTTATTTCCAGAAACTTTCCTCGAAAATTCAAACGACTGTTCTTCTGTTTTGCTTAGTTCTACATGAAATCGTGCCAATCTTTTTGCTTTAGCCTCCATCTCCCTTCAGTTGAAAAATAAATCAGATGGATGCAGAACAATTATTGGGAATAATCACAGTTAGAAGAAGTGAAATGCCAAATGGAATCACCTCTCGGAATCCAGCTCAGTGGAGTGTGGAATATTTAAAGAAGCAGCAGCAGATGGTAAAGGAGGTGATCTGGTCCTTTTGGGACCCTGAAATTGGGCAGGAATTCGCGAAGAGGAGGTTCCACCAGCATTTGCAAGAGCATGAGAAGCGTCAGACATTAATTTTTGCGTTGAATCAATGGGAGATCTCTGGCGACTATCAAATCGAAACGCATCATCCCTGAAGAATAGATTACCAGTTCATGAGTCACTGACAGTCAGATAAACTTCTGCAATGCTTCGTTGGTCATCTTGAGGTGATCCATGTTAAGTCAGATACATTGCAAAATAAAGTGCTGATAAATACCTTGCAAGATAAATCCATGTTGGTGATCATTGTATCACTTTAATTTCCAGCAAACAAGAGCAAAAACTGAATCATGGCAACCATATTTACTAAAGACATTTCATTACTCCAGATAAAGTATTGAATCACTAAAACACAACTACGTTAATTGCGTCCAGTTTAATTCTAGGTTTCAAACATATGGATCATGTCTCCATTTGGTTTCCAGTGCAAATATAACAGGTAAATATAACAGGTTTCAAATATGTGGATAAGTGGATCGCCTCTCCCTCTTTTCTTCCCAGTCGAACACACAGAATCTCCATCCTGGACTAAGCATTTTCTCGGAGTCAACATGGAATCTCGCCTGGTTCATAATCTACTTGATCCCAGTACACTTGGGGATCAATTACTTGGTAAACTTGCGTCAACAATTCCAAATCATGGTCGTGGAATGCATAAGTTGTAAACTTCAACAGTCTGAGGTGGCCATGATAACAACTTATCCCTCTGAAAATTTATTGTTGATTTTTCTTTTTGTGACAGAAACAAAGCAGGTAATATTTTTAAAAATATTACCAATTGATTCTATGAAGGCTCTGGAAAGAACCAATTGATTCTGTTTTTTCCCCCGAATTTCTTGTGCATCCGTCCACCACAGTTGAAACCTACTACCGTTTAATGTAGTGGGATTTTTGTTTGTAATCAATCCGGAATTTTACTTTCAGTTTCTAATTTAAAATCCTTGTCATTCTGGCCGAGATTTATCACTCTGCATGGTATGCAAATGCCAACTGTAACTTCTGAGCCTCCAAAAAAGATATTTCTTGAAAGGCTCAATTATATGGAATGTCATACGGAATCTCAATTATATAATAAATTTCTGGTTTCTTGTTATAAGTTGCTTCACCAACTGTTCAAGAAAGATGGAAAAAGATTATCAAAACTGATTTCAACCAGCACATAGAAGATCAAATTATTCACATGCGTTTTACTCCAGTCCTGGTTCTATCAGCCATAAAAGACTATTTTTTACCATTTCATTATCCAAATGTTTCCCAAAATAGAATGAAGTGAAGTGAAGTGATAACAGGTAACATCCCATTACATAAATCAAACTATTTATCAGTAATATTTCACAATTGAGGATCCCAATATAATCCTGTCGAAACTGCTGAAAAACATTTTACTGACACCACGACAACTCTTTCACTGTCACGCGGCCATAGCTTTGGGAGGTAAAAAATCCCTCATCCAACTCCAAAGTTCTAACATACCTTAAGTCTATTTGTAATCCAATTCCCATAACATTCGCCTCACGAACTATATGATCCACAAACCTTTATACAGATATCCATTAGATAAGAAGCTACTCTTAAAAAAAAAAAAAATCCATCAAATAATCTTCCCTCGATGTTTTCCACAGTCAATATTGTTGAAATATCTATGTATATCATATCAGTTGGAAAAGATTGCCGGGTCTCACCCTAAGGTCCACTCTAAAAAAACTCTGATTAATTGATAAAAATAGTCGATTCGAAACCTCTAAGCAGGTCCTAGGATGCAGTGGCATCTGTGTGGATGTGTGCGAAGTTTAGCACCAGAAAAAATATCTTCTCCAAGGGGACAAATAGTGTTTTCTAGATACAAATCTAAATGTTATCAGAATAAAACTAGACGAAGTCGCAACTGATTATACATCCACATATTAAGAACAAGAAAGATACATATGAACTATCAACTGATGCATATTTAACAAAAGAAAGACCATTCATCATAATTGTCCCAACATAACTATTCAGCTACATAAAGCCAACATATAACTCCTCCTTTACGAATGATCATGCACCAGACACGATCCTCATTCTTTATTCCCAAAGGAAGCAAAGAACGAAAAAGAAGTAGAAATGACTAAGACACGAACTCAAACATCAGCAGGCAAGCCCTAGGGTGGTGAAAAGAAACTATCTAATAGGGAAGGGCAAGAAAGAAAAGACTCGGAAAACAAAGACATTGGTTTGCATACCTCCGTGGTTGCTCCGCCGGTCGGTGCGGAATGGACGGCGGGAGTTGCGGCTCCGGCGCCCCGCCTGAGGGTATGGGGCTCCTGAAGGGGGCTGCCGTAGGGGTTGCCGTAGAAGTTGCGGCAGGGCTTGCCGACATACTTCCGAAGAGGAGAGACACGCCGCCGCCCTTGGAACCTTCCCCCGGGCCAAAACCCCGACCGAATCGCTGCCCAAGATCCATGACGGAGAGAGCGGAGAGCGATGGGCAGGGGGAGCCAAGACTGCGGAGGAGGCAAAGTGCAGGCACAGACCCGAAGCTCTCCGATAGCTTGCCGCTGAGGTACCACTCCACATGCCAGCTCCTCCGCCTGCTGGGAGGAAATCCCGCGCCCCCATAGAGCGAAGAAGCCCCATACTGAGAATAAAAGGGCCCGAGTCACAAACCCGAGCCGCGACTCGGACCGGGGCGAACCGGGCGAGTTGCCGACGATCTCCGTTTTTTGTTTTTCCCAAAAAAATGCCTGGCAAAAATTATAGAACGACATACAAACTGCCTCAATTTTATTCATACACTCCCGCTTTTTATTTTTAGATATAATTTATTTCAATTTAAAATTTCGGACTAAGGATAATTATTTTAATTATATATTCGGATATTATTTATAATTTCAAAATAGGATATCAAATGGGAATGAGCTGAAATTGTTCAGGAAGCCCGGGAGAGCGGAGAAGGGACGGAGAGAGATGGGAGTGCAGCTCCTGAGGGCAGGCCAGCGACGCCTCTCCTCGTTTTCCTTTCTAAAAATGGCAGGCAAAACCATATGCGTCGATTTCATTAATAAATTCCTATGTTAAAACTTATAATTATAGTTTCAAGATTAAAAAAATTGGGCCCATGGAAATTATTTCCATATATATAAGGATATTATAATTTATAACAGGATATTGGATGGGGTGAAGAAAAGCTGAAATTTTTCAGGAAGCCTCGGGAGAGGACGGAGGTGAGAGAGAGAGAGAGATGGGCGTGCAGCTTTTGAAGGCCGGGACCGGCATCGCATCCTTCCAGACCACGAGGACGGCAACTCTCGCAGCAGCGGCCACCCTCGTTCGCCCTTCCAGGTCCTTCGCTAGCGTACCTCAGGCCCGCGCGTCCCTGTCTCTGTCGAACTCCCCTCAGGGAACGACGGGCTTTGGGCTCCCTCGCATGAGCGGTGGCGGCAAGGGGAGAAGAGGCGTAGCTGCCATGGTCTATTCCGAGAACTCTGTGCAGAAGTCCGAGGAAGAGTGGAGGGCAATCCTCAGCCCGGAGCAGTTCTACATCCTCCGCCAGAAGGGGACCGAGTATGGTCACTGAATTCCGAAGTTGCATCGTTTTGCTTGCGTTTTCGATCGTCTGCTCCCCCTGAAAGCAAAATCGCTATGTTTTTTTCTTTTCCAATCTCCATAATTATTTCTTGAAAGTATCCATAATATTATTAAAAGAAACCCTTGCATGCTAATCGACGTATCATGGCCGGAATTTTCATCAACCTGGAATGGATATCATTTTTCTTTTTTTTTTTCGGGGATTAAAATTTCATCAAATGAAGCAAGACTGGGGTGCATGAACAAGCCCACGGAATTCTTTTCTTCATTTCTTGAGCAGTACATTGACTCTCTTCTGGAACGAAATTGCTCTCTGATTTAAGATATAAGAGAAACTGTATGTGCGAAGGTTTAAAATCTCCGAAACAGGTGGAAGAAAGAAATGCAGGATCACCACTATGGCCCTCTGAGTTCTGATTCAAAATATATAAAAAATAAATAAAAACAAAACTCTATCCATACCTATCACGTTGCTAGGGAGCATGCCTCAGATATAAAAACATAAAAGAAGAAAGATGGGGAAGAAAGTGACGACTTTGGCTGACTGGGTCAGGACACTTGAATACTATAAGAGCTATGGATATGAAATCCACCAATTCATTGATTGATAGATGGGAAAATATCGTCAATCTTTGGTATGATGCAACAATATTGCATACTTATATAGTCCTGGAGGTTAGGTACGTATAAGTAGGTAAATATGAGAAATCCGTTGCTAGTGGAATCCAAGATTAAAACTAAGGGATCTTTGAATCTTACATCAAGAGCTGAAGCCTCTGTCAGTTCTCTTAAGAATATCCTAATATTGATTGTAATAGAAAGGAGCCTGAGGCTGTGATTAAAAAGGTGGGCATACTCCTCTCTCTGATTGCCCAATTGGT
Organism: Spirodela intermedia; assembly: GCA_902729315.2. Lineage (NCBI taxonomy): Eukaryota > Viridiplantae > Streptophyta > Magnoliopsida > Alismatales > Araceae > Spirodela > Spirodela intermedia. Next base: position 5,668,513 of record LR746264.1, read on the forward strand.
GTTGAATTGCATGGCCCAATTACTCTGACAATTTCATTCTGTGGATCTCCGCTGGTGCAACAGGGCTATCAATCTGTTTTCTTGATCAAAGATAAGGGGTGATTAAATGGCACTCCTATCAACACCAGATTGAGTCAACGGTCGGCGTCTAGTATTCAGTAATTATGTGCCATTGTTGCATTTTCCTCTTCTGGCTTCCAAGTGCCAAAAAACATCCTCAATGGAGGAAAAATAAACCTGCTTTCCATCTGACTCTACAGGGACGTGGTTAAGTTCCCTCTCCCCATCTTTGTGGGTGGAAAAAGATGTCGTAGTTTTTTTTTTCCTTTTTTGGCAATTTAAGGTCTTGATCATCTTCTGGTTGTCAGATGGACACGTTCATCAGATATTGCTGTGCTCGTGTAGGTATCCGGGCACCGGAGAGTATAACAAGTTTTATGAAGAGGGTGTATACAACTGTACAGGTTGTGGAACCCCACTGTATAAATCCACGACGAAATTTGACTCCGGCTGTGGCTGGCCGGCGTTCTACGAGGGGCTTCCTGGGGCAATAAAGCGCACGGTACAATCCTCTCCGTTCCTTTCCTTTCCTCACTCATTTTCTTCCTGGTTCATCTTGAAATCCTTTTAATGAACATCATAATATGAGGTGTGTCTGTTGCAGCCGGATCCTGATGGAAGGAGGATCGAGATCACGTGCGCAGCCTGCGGGGGCCATCTGGGTCACGTCTTTAAAGGTGAAGGCTTCCCAACGCCCACGAATGAGCGCCACTGCGTGAATAGCATTTCGCTCAAGTTCACCCCCGCTGAGTAGTCCCCCCCCTCCCTCTCCACCTCCAAGAACAGATATAAGTTTATGGTTTCCACTCAGTGTCTTCTTGATGACTGGAGGGCTTCCTTTCTCTCTCTACCCCTCGTGTCACTGCGCATTTATGTCAGTCGCTGGTATAAGAAGGTATTTCTTTGGATCATACATGTGGGTTGTTTCTTCAAGAAGTTGGCTTTGTCAAAGTTGTCATTTTTATTTTATTTTTTTCTGCTATTAAAGCGATAACTGGGGTCGTTGTTGCAATGTCTGCACAATTTGATCGCTTGTTGGTGCATAAGTAGCCAATTCTGTTGAATCGTTGATGTGGGTTGCTTCTTCGGGCAGAATTCGCCGCCACCGTGATGGTGGGTTTGTCAAAGTTATCATTTTTATTTTTTGTTTTATATTCTTCTGCAATGAAAGCGATAATTGGGGTCTAGAGAGAACCAGACTATATTCTTGAAGAGGTGTTTACTTATTTATATTGCTCTGACATGAAGATAGTCTGATTTATTTTTTCCCATGAATATATTTGTGTGTCCAATCAAGGCATTCGTGCCAAGAAGAAGTACAAGAAGTCAGGGGATCAAATCTACTTTCACGAATTTCTCCGAGGTGTGGCGGCGAGACCCAGAGAATATAGTCAACCCGAGGAAGAGCTCTCGATGGGGCGGCACCCCTCTCTGGCGGCGCCGCCTTCGTCCTCGTCGCCGCCACCTTCGTCGTCGTCGTCGTCGAGAAGGTCGAGGAAGCCGTCCAAGTAGGAGGGACAATCATCAGACCAGGGACCGCGGCAAGCGGCGGCGCGCCACCGCTGGTCGGCGATCATCTCCGGCGAGAGTCCCCAGCTCTCGAGCTCCTCGGTGGAGTGGTGGACTGCGAGGCTGTACTCGGTCCCGCAGGGGCCGAGCTCCATCACCCTTACATCGCAGTTGCCGGGATTGTTTAGCCTCTCGAACTCCTCCACCGTCCACTTGAACCACTTCATCAAGAACACCCGTGAGGTCAACCCGTGGGAAACGATCACCAGGTTCATCTCCCGCCCTTCCTCCTGGTTCAGCCGCCTCATGTGGATGTCCCTCCACAGCGTCTCCATGAAACCTGCAACTCCCGAGCTCAAAGTCAACCCCCCCACTGAAAACAATGAGCGAGCGAATATTCATGGCGACGGTTTCCAGGGTTCCTACTGGCGACGCGGTCGAAGACGTCGGCGGCGGATTCGCCCTCGGGGAAGCGGAAGAAGAAGCGGCCGAAGCGCTGGCGGGTCTCCTTGATGGCTCGCATGCGCTCCTCCACCTGGAAGTTGCCGAAGTCCTGCTCGCGGATGCGGCACTCCTCGCGGACGCCGACGACGCGGCGGCGGGGGAAGGCCCGCCCCAGCTCGCGCAGCGTCGAGCGGGTGCGCTCGTAAGGGGACACGTAGAAGTACACCTTCCAGTCGCCGACGGAGGCGGAGGAGAGGAGATCCCGGATGTTCATCCCGGCGGCGCGCGCCTGCTGAACCCCGAGCGGCGTCAGGGGGATGCGATAATCCGGCGTCGTGCTGTAGGCGGCCATATCGAGGTTCCCCATGCTCTCCCCGTGCCGCACCAGGATGATTCTCCTTGGCAGTGCCATCATCTATCTCTCTGTCTCTCTCTCTCTAGATCGCTCTCTGTGGAGGTAAGAGGAAGAAGGGGGAAGAATTCCAGGTCTGATTCCACCAAGTAGGTGGAGCACATGGTTGCTTGTCTTCTTCTCCTCCGGCGGGTCTAATAATCCACATCGACTGACGTCCAATGTTGGAGGAGGGGGGGGATAGCGGTGGCGTTGACAAGGCAACCTGTTTTTGGCCGCGGCCAACCCGCGTCGGTGGATTTGTTTCTGAATTAGGGTTCTCACCGGGGTGAAGGTAAAGGAAGATTTCTTGTCGGACTAGAACACGGCTTGGGCGGCGCCGTCTTATCCCCTGACCCAGGCCCCAAGGGATTGGATTTTTTACGTACAGCTAAGATTCATCGGTCCGGAAAGTCAGCCCACCAGTGGATTAGACTTTAACTTAATATTTCTATCCCACTTCACTTTTACCCGGGCAGACATGGGTCAGGTCAACTCCCAAGACTTACCAAACTAAGCCATCCCAACATAAATTTAAGAGAGAGAGAGAGAGAGAGACAGACAGACAGACAGACACAGACAGAAGGGAGATTCTGATCTGCACAGCCCATCTAGACTGCAGCAGGTACAACAGATACCGGAGACGAGAAGAGAAGAGAAGAGAGAGGAGAGAGGAGAGAGAGATACTAGTCTCCACAACCCATCTAGACTGCAACAGGTAACGATCTCTTCAACAGTGGGATCATAAAGAAAAAACACAGGCAAAAATATTTTAAAAAAAATCAGTCTTGGGTAATAGCGGCCCCATTCTCCTTGGAATCCTCAGGAGGGTCAATCCGAGCCCCAGAATCCTTCAAGAACCCTAGCTCGGACAGGTCCTGCCTGGCCATCAAGTTCTTCTCCATCCGGCACTCCAGGTACTTCTTGGAGAATTGCCTGCACCTCTCGGAGAGGTAGCCGGAGGTCTTGAGGCAGGCGAGGTACTCCTTCTTCTCCACGTCGCACTGGTGCTGGTGATCCAGAGGGAAGACGCCCTTCTCCGGTGGCACCGGCCGCAGCCCCCGGTTGCCGCCGAAAGCTCCGCCAGCACTCATCTCAAGGATCGCAATGCAGCCTTCATAAAAATGCTCGGTAAACCAAGGTTTCAACATAAAATACAGGGCATTCTGTTTCTGGAAATGTTCTCGTTTCATAGAAAGCCACAAAGTGTTCATCCACCTCGAAGGAGGTGGATGAATCAACAACTGAATCTGGGATCTGGCTCAAATCTGGGTTGGCCTGTTCATGCTTGACAAGATCATACATAGTGCTGGAAGCAGGATTTCTATGGGGTTTATACATTCGGAAGGGTCTACAACAAACATCCCTGAGCCAGCATGGAAGATGGAGATCGGATCAAAAATCTGATATAGATATAGATACAGATACATATGTAGAAATAAATATGATTCACCAGGCCAGAATTCCCAGTTTTTTTTTTTCCTTGAATACTCTGCGGTAATTTCCTGGATCTCCAGCATGATTCTCATGGAGGTTGAAAAAGCTGTTTCCTCTGCAACAAATCCTCCGATCCATCCACTTACGAAACGCTTCCTATTATTATACGACCGTAAGACAAATAGATAAATGTCACAATCCACTGTCTAGAGCAAGACCAGCAGTTCATGCCCGCAGATTACTCACAACACTACAAGTATTTGGCATTCTTAATCTCTCCACGCTCTCTTCTCATCCATGTTACAGATCCTGAAATCCAGTCCGGGTCTCACACAGCAGCCTCGACCACTGATCTCCACATCTCATCACTCTCCCAAGCCCCCGAGACCTGAAGAAACTTTAGTCACCAGGCTCCCCCTGCTGATCCACTACAGATAACGAATTGCAATCATTTTCCTAGATTGTTCTGAATTCCAGACTCCGGCTGACATTCCTTCAAAATATTCTACAATTACTAGCAAGTGCATGAAAAGATCCTACACTTACTCTGCGGAACATTCTCGCAGACAATTGATGAAGGTTACTAGCGGGAATAAACTGTTTATGAGCTGATTCTTTTATTCATGAGGTTGCTGCGTGATTTAAGATTTTTATTTAATGATATATTCATAACAAGTTCCCCTAAAGTGTGATGGAAAGAGAATAATTCTTAAAGAACAAGCGGAGAATTCCAGGTGAACAAAACGGAACAGGAAAATTCATTTATAGGCAGAATCACGACGTATGGAATTGCACACAATTTTGCAAAGAAACAGCCCGCTCATTTCTTGAGAAGAAAAAGAGATGGAACTCGCTCGAAGCATCAATTGATTGCACAGTTGCTTCAGCTCCCTGTTGTCTGAAGAAATCCTCCCTTCAATTGGTCTCTTTTCACGAAAAGCAAATCGAGTATTTCCCTATGATTTCGAATGGCTGCCCCTAATTCATGTTGATTACGTTTCGCCTCTTCCTCTGAGAAAGACGCACTGATCATTACCAATCAGGTTCCTTGCGGATCAGGTCATCCCTATAGGATAAAAAAGAAACCCCAGTTATCTTCTATCCTTGTCTTTGAACCCCAGATATCTCCCATTCTATTTTGAATCCATTCAACGAATCTCCCATCGACCATCATATTCCGAAGATTACGGCTAGTAGGATCAGGATCAGGCTATAAGCATGAGAAAAAACAAGACTATTCTTCATTCCTGGGACAACCATCGTATAGTGCTGCATTACCTAGGTAGGTAGCTGCCGTTAAGATCACAGGAATTCTGAAAGTTAACAAAAATTCGATGAAAAACTTTTCGAATGAAAGATCTCGGGGATGCAAATTATCCCCAAGGTCTAGAAACGAATGAAAAGATTGTAAAATAAATATCTGTAATACAAGGATTGCCAAGCTTTTTACACTCACCAGGATGAAGAACACCGTTTCTGCGGATGCTCCAAGGGAGCGAGAACCCTCCTCCTGACTCAGTTTACCGTTGTAAACTAGTCGGCAGCCTCAGTTGTCACAGTTTCACCCGCCCAGAAATTTCTAATCCGCTGAATCTGTCGATTCAATTTATAGCATCAAGTTCCGGTCGTTGTAGTCGTCGTGACAGGCATCGAACTCTACGCCAAAGGTACGCCCGACCGCGGGGCATATTTTTTAGCTCATCTTCCGACCAGATTACCATCGACCTTTTCCGCGTATGCAAAGATGCAGATGAAGGTGAGTCGCAGGAGATTCAATTTTGAAACCAGCACAGGAAGAAAACAAGCTTACCATGGCGATCAATGGTCGCAGGGCGGCGGAGGGCGACGGAGGTGGAAAGAGAGCTGAGGGGAGAGAAACCAGCGGACGGTGAGTGGGGGGGAAGACGATTGGTCCACTGCTTAATTGGGCTTTTCATTAATGAGCCATACGTTATTGGGCCTTATGAACCGACCCGGAATTAATCGGGTCTCTTGTGGATATGCCCCTCACCTCCCTATCGTCTTCCTCCTCTTCCGGATAAAGTGGTGAGATACGGAGAGGTTGGGGACGGAGAGTTCTGGAGGGGAGTGGAGGGCTGCGGCAGAAGTTGAGGAGCTGGACAAGGCCATGGCTCTTCATTGTTTATCCTCTTCGTCGTCCTGCTTATCGCTTTCCCAGAGACTGAAATCCTTGTCGATAAGCTGCGGGAGTAACAGCGCTCATGCTCGCCCTCAGCCTCTTAAATCCTTGGCGTTCTCCACGAATGTGGTGGTGACGGCGCTACCGAAAGGTGAGCTTGGGTTTTTCTTTTTTTTGGGGGAAATGATCGTGTACAGGGAATTTTTTCGATCGTTCTTTGTTAGTTTTGTGAATGTTTCCTTCCTGTTCCAGCGGGGATGTCGATGAGAGCTGTGGAAAAGGGAAGCCCTCGCCGAGGTCTGTCTGTCGTCTGCGAGGCCACTACAAAGAAGGCGGACTCGGCTGCTAAGAGAGCTCGCCAGGCCGAGAAGAGGCGGATATATAACAAGTCCAAGAAATCGGAAATGAAAACCCGAATGAAGAAGGTTAGTTCTACGGCCTCGTCACGTTGAAATTAAAGTGTATAGGTGTGCTTTCTTTCTATAAATCTGGGGCATTTTGTGATGTCGGTGTCTGTCACGAGAATTCAGATTGAATAAAAAATGATCTGAAAACATTTGGTGATATAATCTCGCAGGGGTATCAATTCAGAATCTCTTACCCTCGTAATAAGCAATCTGGAAATGAATTTCTCTGCTGTGAGTTCCGAGAGAAGAAATCAGCCAGTATTGTTGACCGTAGGGTTCCGTTGTTCTTCAATCTCAGGGGTCGGAGTTTAACTTAGTCTCTCACTATCCCTGTAATCCGATTGTCACCCTGTTTTATCATAATTTTAAGCGTCAATATCATGTGCTAATCGTTAATCACGTCGTGTTCTCTGCTTCGGAAGAAATTCGTTGTTTCTGCCAGGTCAACACCGTTTCAGTTTAAGCCTCGGTCAACTAAATTGCGCTTAGTCTGAATTTATTTTGGGTTCCGGTCTTGTTTTGGATCTGGATAAGTCATCATTAATCAACGGAAAGATCATCGCGAGATTATGTTGAAAAGTAATTTAATGACGTTAGCTCCTGACAGAAACTAGTTTATGTTGCTAAGATGTGGACCTACGAATCCGCTCTTCCTGGTAGCATTAGCTGATTCATTTGATTTTTATTTTATTTTCCTGGCCCAACTCTATCCCTAAGAGTAGGCGACATTTAATCAAATGCCAGCTTCATATCCGCTGTAGAACAGCGCACAAAAAGTAGTTCAGCACAGAAATTGTCACTGCTCCATTTTAATGCCCGAGCTTGCGACATGAGCGTGAAAGATGTTCTTCGAAGCGTGGCGTCTCCCAATAAATTCCCTCAATTTTTTTGTATCATCCCTTTCATATCTGAAATACAGTTGGGTGAAATTGGATCATGGTCAGACCGTCCGAGCAGGGCAACGGTCGTCTGATCCTACTGTCTGTATGCGAGGGGCGTCACACTATTCCAATTTTTTTTATTATTATTCTTTTATTTCATGAATTATGTTTTTTATCTTTATTATTTCAGAACTTCCGTTCAGGGATACCATAAACGATCAAACACTGCCCCGGTGTTTGTGATGTATATTTTTGATCTTTGAGACTAATCTCCACAGTCCTAGAAATTAAATAACACATGCTTTGTGCGATGGGAAATTGTAGAATACTGCCTTAATAGTTCATTGGCGATGGCGGGGAAGGCACTGACCCAAGAACTGTTGAATCAGAAGTTGAGTTGGGAAAGAAAAAATGAAGACGGAGGTTGTTGTGTTCTTCCTCAAGGATTAGCCCAGCCTGCATTGCCCATATAAGCAATTAAATGGAGGATATAATTATTTTTTACTGGAAATCTGTTTACAGTGATGAAGAAGAGTCAACTTCTAGCGAGCCACTCAAACAATCAGCTGCTTCAGTAGCCTCATCTCAATTCCCCGCTAATCTTTTCTCAACTTGGATGCTCATTTAGGGTTGGAATTTCTTTCTATTCTTATGATTTTATTCAAATCAGCATTACATACATCGTACATTATTTTGGTAGGTCATATTTTTCCTTTCGAAAATTAGTGAAGAAGAGTCTCAAGAAACTCTCTGCTCTCAGCTCCCTCACTCAATCTATCCTAACCCACGTATTTCACTTCGGTTCAGAATTTCTTTCTATATTTATGATTTATTTCAATCAGCATTGCATACATAGTATTTCATTTTGCAATACCATATACATATATATATATATATGTATCTCTGTGTGTGCATTTTTTTCCTCCCAATCCTAAATCATGGAGCCAACCCTAAATCATCCTCCCACACCAGGTTTTCGAAGCATTGGACGAGCTTAAGAAGAAGGCGGAGGCGCAGGCCGAGGAGCTCCTCCCGGTGGAGAAGCTGGTTGCGGAGGCGTACTCGGCGATCGACAAGGCGGTGAAGGCGGGCTCGCTGCACAGGAACACTGGCGCCCGCCGCAAGTCCCGCCTGGCGCGGAGGAAGAAGACCGTGGAGATCCACCACGGCTGGTACACCCCCTCACCTGCCGCTTGAGCTTCAACAGCCCTCCGCCATGTCGCATCTCTTGAAGAGATAGATCCATCCCTTTTTTCTTCTTTCTCTCTGAAACTGTGTTCTCGGCCATCAGCTTCTGCTCTATGAACTGCAATTTTTGTTCAATCCATGATAAAAAGCTTCAAGATCTTCCCCATTGGCCTGATCGATCTCTGGAAGTGTTACAAAGCAGGTTTTTTTTAACAGTAGGTCAACCCCAAATTTTTCCGAAAGTAGTCAGAGAAAGGGAGAGAAGAATCCATAGCTTCCATTCATCAGACATCACGTTACTACAAAGGGAAGGCTTTCAGAGCAGAGCCCCAGAGAGGGGAGGTTGACTTTCCCAATTAGGAAAGTCCCAGGTGATCCACTGATTCGAGCTCTCTCTGGTATATCTATCATCTACCTAAATATAGGAACTGGGGGAGGGTGGTTTAGTTCCTTCAGCTGGCACCGCAGCTGAAGCTCCGGACGGCTTCTTTGCCCTGGAACTCCTCCTTGGTGACGCAGGCGGAGGCGGTGAGCCCGCAGGTGCTGAGTGGCCGCTCGACCGCCGCCAGGGCGGCGGTGGCAGCGGCCTCCGTTTCCAGGAGGCGGCAGTGGCGGTCAAAGGCCGCGACCGTGACGTGGAGCCGGAAGTCAAGGGAGAAGAGGAGGCTCATCTCCAGTCTGTTCATCTCCCCCGTGCTGACGCCGCCCACCTTGGCGTAGTACGCGTTGTTGAAGAACCTGCAGATGGATAGGTGAAAAAACCAGGGAAAAAATAAGTTAGGAACCCAGAGACGGAAAACCAGATGGTGGTGACAGCTGGAATTTGGGTATTTAATTATTAAATTAAGTTAGAGAAAAGGGAAATGCGAGAGCAAGGGAAAAAATGGTAGGAAAAAAAGGAGGAAAAGGGAGCGGAAGAGTCATCATTTTAAAATACGAAAAAAAAAGCAGAAATAAATCCTGAAATCCCCCAAACAAGATAAAAATCGGGAAATTAATTATTTAAATTTATTCAGAGGAAAGGAAAAAAAGAAAAAAATAAAACTGGAAGAGCCAGGGAAGTCGGAGAAGATCAAGAAAACTGGTAGAAAAATACGTGGGAATTTCCTGAAATCCCAAAAAAAATATCGTGTAGTCTTGAGAGCTTACGATGAATACGAAAATTAGGAGAAAAAAAGAATGAATTGGAAAATTAATTCTTAAAAAAAACTAAAATAAAAGAAATCTTGAACCTACCCATCATCGATGAACTTCGCCGCCACAACGACACTGGTCATCAGCAGGCGGTGGACATTGAGAGAGGTGAGATGGGATCCTGGCCGCTGGAGAAACCTGTCGATGTAGATCTCGGCGAGGACGAAGCAGGAGGGGCTGCACCTCGAGTACTTGAAGATCCGCTCCAAGTAGCTGTTTATGGTGAGATTGGGGGCTCTCAGGCCATGGAAGATGGTGGTGGAGCCCTTCTTCTCCCTGTTCTTCTCCTCGATAGGCTTGTCGTTCTTCTGAATCGCCCTCTCGAGGAAGGAAGAGAGGAGGGACAGCACCCGCGGGGCGGCGGGGGTCTCCTTGCCGGCCCAGCTCAGCCCCAGCGACGAGTAGAGCTCCACCTCCGCGGCGGCCGGCGCCGGCGAATTCATCGTCCGATGACTGCATCGTTCATTAAGAACAAGATGATTCAGTGGGAGCATGGATTTATCAGTCTGATCTAAGAGAATGGCCGGGATCATTCAGTGACAATGGCGCGATTGGTATCAAAAGCTTCCGATATTCACGGTAAGAAATGATCCTCAACAGAAGATGAAAATATCGATTTTCTGTTCTTAGATTTATCTGTGCGCAATCTCGCATCACACGTTAAATCGCTCTCACTCCCTCTCTCTCCCGGATTACTGGAAGCCTTTCGGAAAGATCCGAATTTATGCAGGATGAAAACCAGGTCCTCGGATGGCTCTTCCGGATGAAGCTCGGGAAGAGCACATGAATAATATGGGAGAGGCCCAGATCGCCGCCGTTCCCGATGAGCACACAATGTCTCCATCACCCGCCCAGCGGCCAGTTTATTCCTCCTCGCGGAGCCCTGCTGTTAGAACGAAAGAGATCGAAAGATGCAGGCGGAAACCATGAGCTGAGAGGAGTTCCCAGACATCTCAGGCAAGAGCGAGCGAGAGAGAAAAAGAGAGAGAGAGAGAGAGAGATTGGGGTAAAGGCTCATGAAGCTGGGAGAGAAGAAGAATCGAAATGAAGAGAATGCAAGAGATTCCCATGGGGAGGAGGCAAGAAGGAGAAGCGAGCAAGCAGCATAGGAGAGAGAGAGAGAGAGAGAGAGAGAGAGAGTGTTCGAGCAATAGGAGAAAGATCACCGCCAAGAGTGGAATAAAGCTCGGCGGCTGCCTGCTTACCCTCGAGAAGCTGAGACGGGGCTTCCCAAGATCTTCCCAGTTTTCTTCAGAAGCGCGTGGGAACGTCCTCTTCCGAATCAGACTCCAGCTCCTTCATAGCTCCTCCCTCCCTCTCTCCCTCTCTCTCTCTCTCTCTCTAACCACCCCTATCCGTGGTTGCTTCGGAACACCTTTTCCCTCAGGACGCCGCTGCTCCGGCCGTACCAGGCCGCGGGAGGAGGACGACGAGTAGATAAGAAGAGAAAGAGAGGAAGAGAGAGAGAGAGAGAGGGTCCCAGAGAGCTGCTGCCCTCCAACCTCCGGCTCGGGGGGGGCCACTCCTGTTCCTCGAGGGGTGGTGGCTCCAGAATAAAGTAAAAGGCTCCAACTTTTTTATATTTTGGGTGGTGGGCGGCGCGGCGGAGGTACGAATGGACATCCACCGGCAGGGGAGCTGGCCGGCGGAGGAGAAGGTACCCGGTCACGTGCATCGCCCCGCCTCTGAGCTGGCGGCAGTGAGAGGAAATGCTCTGTCCTCTGTCTTCTTTCGACTGCTTCCCCCCCGCCCCTACAGTTGATGACGGTGGTCGGCTCCCCTTCTCTCTCTTCTCTCTTATCTCTCTCTCTCTCTCTCTCTCTCTCTCTCTCTCTCTCTCTCTCTCTCTCTCTCTCTCTCTCTCTCTCTCTCTCTCTCTCTCTCTCTCTCTCTCTATGACTGCCGGCTACCCCGTTTCCCGACGAGGACTCCCTCGATTCCTCTCTTGAGACTACCAGTCAAATCATCCTCTCCCACTGTGCTGCCGGCTCCAAAACTAAAAATAAATACACTCTCTCCCCTCCTCTCTCCCTCCCTCCCTCTCTCTCTCTCTAACTTAGGTTGGTATTACTTTTACGTCCATCTCGGAAGAAGGGAAGCTAAAACCGGCACCGGTGACGGCGGGGGAGGCGTTCGGGAACGCGCTGTCGGAAGGAAGCCCCTTTGATTCTCCCGCCGACGGATTCCGGACAAATCACCAGGAAACAGTTCTTAAAAACCCATTTATAGATAATTATCACGATTTCTACATCTTCTGCAACCCCTATCGAATTTCCTTATCATCCGGATCAATGGTTCATCAGATCAAATGCCCCCACAAAATTCTCTCTCTCTCCCTCTCCCTCTCCCTCTCTCTCTCTCCCCATTGCTGACAATGAAGATCTGGGAATGTTGGGACATGGAAACAGATCAGCCATCAGGCTGTAAGAACAAGGAGACGCAACCCTGCTAAACAGAGATTTAATTTCATATGATTTTAGTGGTTATGATAACATTAAAACATTGGATGTGGACGTGTTTGGTTAACCCGTTCCAACTAATGTGGCGAGCTACAATTACCAGATTACCGTCTCTCTCTCTCTCTCTCTCTCTCTCTCTCTCTCTCTCTACCCGGTTATGGTGCCAGCTGGGCAAGGCGTTAACGTGCGAGGTTGAAGGATGCAGCTATCACGCTATGCCAGCTCTCCATCTTCTTTTGCTTCTTTCTCCTTCCGCTTACGCGGAGTACTGGAGGTCCTTCTCACCGACGACGCATCTCTCTCTCTCTCTCTCTGGTGGGTCTCCAAACCCAGAAGGACAGCGCAACAAACGGGGTCCTCTCGCTCTCTTTTTCTCCTCGGATTTATCCAAGCTTCACTCTGCTGCCCACGCGGCACAGCCAACAAGAAACCAGAGAGAGAGAGAGTGGAGTATGAGGTGGGTTCTGGGATTGGACTTGAATCATCGCAGCCCACCTGGTAAATCCACGGCCGTCGAGAGCGAGAAAAGGCAGACGGAGCAGAGCTTTCGCCGGCGGCGTGGTGCCCTCCAGCTCGACGTCACCACCGTTGAGGCGTCTTCGTCGTCCCCGTAGCCCCCGTCGTCACCTTGACAACACCTCTCTCTCTCTCTCTCTCTCTCTCTCTACTGTGCCCATAAGCTGGGTCAAACCCTGAATCTCTTTCAGCACTTCCATCCGGCCCAGAGCGAAAGCAAATCCATCATTTAATATTACATATATATATATATAGAGAGAGAGAGAGAGAGAGAGAATCAGTAGAGAGGGAAAGAGGATCAAAATGCCCAAGACTACGTTTTAATCTTCGTTGTTCGGGGAGCGGGGGAAACATTATGCTCAGCAGGGAACGGAAAGAATTGAAGAATCGGCGTCTTCCTTTCTACCCAGAGGGAGGAAGAGGAGGAAGAAGATGGAGTCAGGAGGAGGCGGACGGGGACTTGAGCCTTGGGGAGGAGAGCAAGAGGCGGCGGAGGGCGAGCATCAAGACCCAGGTGGTGCGGGAGATCTTCTCCTTGATCATGAGGAGGAGGGCGGAGCTGAGTACGGTCTTCAGGATCTGAGCCTGCAGCCCCTTGAAGAAGCCCGGGGCGCCCTCGCTCCGCCAGATGGCCGACAGCGCCCCCGCGAACGCCTTCGGGGGGGACTTGGGCCGCCCCCCTCTTCCTCCTCCTCCTCCTCCTCCTGCCTTCTCCTCCGCCTCCGCCTCCTTCTCTCTCCCGTTCGACGCCTGGATCATCACCTTGCACCTGTCCAAAGACAAGATCCCAAGACATCCATGAATGAATAGAGAGAGAGAGAGAGAGAGAGAGAGAGAAACAGACGACGGTTGGGAACCGGAGACGAGAGGAGAGAGGGCTCTCGGCCGGGAAACCCATGGAATCCATGGGTTTTTGGGCTTACTTAGATAGATAGAGAGAGAAAGATAAACTCAAGAATGTGAGAACCAATAGGCCAGCAATTGTGAGGAGGCTTACGAAGAGGGGAAATGGCTGTGGCCCGGCAAACCCCCAGAATCCTTGGGTTTAGGTTATTCACAGAGACAGAATTAGATGAACCCAAGAATTGCGGGGGCGGAGAGAGAGAGAGAGAGAGACCCAACGGCCTGGTAATTGGGGCAAGGCTTGGGAAGCCCGAGACAAAGGTAAAAGAGAGGAGAGAGGGTTCGGGGATGAACGGTGAGCTCCCAAGGTAGAGGAAAGCGTCATAGCATTCAGAATACCATGAATGATTATCAAAATAAATGGAAGTCAACGGGTCTGAGTACCTGATGGCTGGATAAGTCAGAATGGTGGCGATGCTCTTGGAAACAGCGCCCAGCACGAATGCAGAGAACGCGGACAGAGTCTCTGGGGAAGCTTCTGCTGTTGACCCTGCCTTGTCCCCTGGCCGTCCTTTCAGAAGCCTCAGTTTAAGCTGGTCAAACACTGTGTACTGCAAAGTTTTTCAAGGCGAGGAATCAAGAACTGAGGGGTCAAAATTATCATCGCACAACGGCGCTCCACATTTTGACCGTCCGAGCGGTGCGTAGAACAAGGAAATTGTGATCAAGATGCTCGTGGTCTCTAGGCAAAAAGAAGCAGTCAAATCATGGCTTGATAATTTCCCAAACAAGAAAAAAATATTTTATCCTTCGGTTAAGACATTCAATGGGGGAATCAAAAGTGGGGAACAGAGGAGAGCTGGTCGCATGATGCCAAAAAATACTCTCTTTACTTGTAATTACAGAGAGGGTCTTGTGATGATAAGAGGAAGCCGATAAGCGTCAAGGTCAACGATTAAAATCACGGAATAGTATATACCTGAATAGCGGGATTTGATGTGAGGAGAAGCGAAATCCCCAATCCATCAAATGCCTCACTCCATGAACCATCCGAGAGAGTTTCCCACAGACCCCTTGATTTCCCAAATTCACTTGTTTGCATTCTAGACGAGGCGGTGTCCAGTGGCTGCAAGGTGGAAGAAGTTAGCACCGAAAATTTTAATTCGAGGCCTCATCATATTATATATATGTTCAACGACGCTCCCTCTATTCCTGATTGGTATACCTGTGTAACAATGGCAGTGCAAGCACCAGCGGCAGCGGCCACCACCAGATTCGCCTTTGTTCCTATGGATTTAAATCCGCTCTTCTCCAGATAGAGCCTCTTAAAATAGCTATAGCCATAGAAATAGACAAACTGGGATATGAATGACTGCAGATTTTTAGTTCCAATCCCCTGGTACAGTGACAAGATCTGGCGAGACGAAACTGCTTCCCATAAAACGTCAGACAAGTTCCTGGACAAGATAAGATAGAATATAATATTGCTCAGGATATTCTCTTCGAAGAAACCAGGCATTAAGCAAACGTGATAATGCTCAGGATCCACAAGGAAGAAACCAGCGATTTAACTTGCATAAGATAGCTTCTTCTGATTCAGCTTATGATCAATGAATGATAAGAAATTCCCTTATAAAGCCCGGTCCAATAAAGCAGGAATTTTTTAAAGGAAGTTAATGAGAATGTTATTTTCCCTAATAAATAAATACCTTCGGCCAGGAATGTGGCAAATCCTTTAAGGTAATCACTTCTACGTCACACCAAATGGTACAGCAAGACTTAACACATAACTACTGGTTGAGGCTTTATTTATTTAAAAATGCAATTCAATATGACCAGCAAAATGGATCAATGAAACTTGATCAGAAGCTCTTGTCCTCTAGAAACGAACCATGAGAATGAGAATGCATCAATGATCCTAAGGCATGGATGGATGAGCTGAAGTGTTACGTCCTTTCAGAAATTAATATTTGCAAAACGTAATCCACGCAGGGGACTGTTGCCTGCTTTGTAGGAGTGACTGAGCCTGGAAGACATTGCTGGAGCCTAGAGTGATTCAAGATCAGACAGAACGAACCTACCCCAACACAGACCTCTCTGCAGCACCATCAGTCAGGGGAAAAAAAAAAAACTAACCGGCAAGTTACAACGAGTTTCAAGTCAACACCTGTGCACCTCAAGAAGCAAGTCCGATTCTTCCCAGCAAGAAGCCAGCAGAAAACTCATGGAGTTTTAAGTAGAGAATTCCATTCACCAACCCAATTTCGAAGGATTGATGAAGATCGTTCAGTTCCTATAGAACAATAACTCAAAAACCCCGGCCCAACTTTTCTGTGAGATGAGAAGTGCGTAATATTAACCCCAATTGAACTAATTCATATTACAAGTTTGGGAATATATAAGGAAAAAATAGTTGGTGAAAGTAAGCATAAAAGGGGATTAAGCTCTTAGTAGTTGCACCGAGAGATCGTTGTTATGCTAGCAAAAAACACGTACAGATCAAAACACGATTAGAAGATTTTTACCCATCTCCTGAGGTATTTTTATAAAGTTTCTTTTTTAAAAATAACATCAAATTGTGATTTTTTTTAATAAATATAAGAAAAGATGGCAATTATTCAAAGTATTTGACTCATATTTAAATCCGTGTTTCCTGAGAAATAAAAATGGCGTTTCCTTAACTACCCTCATAGAATTGCATGTGATAAAAAAAAATTCTGTGAATCACCTATGTACCCAAATGTTTAACCCCACTAGCAGTTTTCTCTATTAGAATTGCATCAAATTCCAAAAAAAATCTATGAACTAATCCAAGAAAAGAAAAAACTAAAGATGTCAAACTCCACTCTCCTTTCATACATCCCGTCTTTTTGCACATGCCATCTTCCCCACACAGACAAACGGCTGCTCCTATGTATGAACTAGTCTCACAGACACCCTCCGCTACCTACAGTTTTTCTGAATGGAAAGATTAGGTTAGGTTGTGACTGCAGGCTCCAGATTTCCCTTCTCAGCTCCCTGGCAGCGGCATCCTTCCCACAGGCTGCAACCATCATTCCCATCATGATCCTCGTCTTCTCAATAATTCGTCATTATTTCCGCTGGAATAGCATGGGACAGTTGTCACCTCAGTGGAGAGCAAAAAGTTGATCAATACAGATAATTAGCCTATGTCAGTAGATGTGCGATTCCTCAGAAACACCTCATGTCTCTGATATTCATGATCATTGTCAGAATATCATCTCTCGGAATGGGGAAAAAAACCCAAGTTTAGTTTCATCCTACGTATCGACAATGATACAAGAGCAGAAATAAACAAAGAAAATGACGAAGCATATCAATTTCCAAGGGTTCAACTTCCATGGTGATGATAACTAGATCTGGAGCATGTATGTGCCAGACGTTCAAATAAAAAGGTACAGAAAGCAGAGAACACTAGTGCTCGAAACAATTGCTTTCCAAAACCAGAACTCCTAGGATGCTGTCCAAAAAGTCACGTATAGATCCGCAACGATCTCTAGAAACGTATAGATCCGACCATTCCAGGCCGCCCCAGAACCATGTACGAAAAGGGATGAGATCAAACATACCATCAACAGGAAATATATTTTACCAAGTTTCTCGAGTAAAACAAGTAGCAGATGTTCGGTCCCGCTCATAACGAAGTCGAAAGACGAGCACAAAATCAACCGCGATCGCCTTATATTAGTATGCTAATGCATACCAGAGGAAGATCGAAAAACAGTAGAAAAAAAGGAAACAACATACGAAAAAGACGATAAACCCTTCAAAATCCCCACAAACCTGTACTTAGGGGGCCGCCCATGACCGTCGTCGTCGTAGGATCGGATCTCCGCCTGGTACTTGGTCTTACAGGTGTCAAGCGGATAGAGCGCGGTGGTGCTCACCAGGGCTCCCACCGCACCCGAAGTTGCCTCCGTCAGCGATTCCCAGTCCATACCCATCCTCTGCCTTCGCCGCTCTCCAACACTCTTCCCCCCTCCTCCTCCTCACCTCCAAACGACACTAAATAACCAAGAATTCTCAAAGACTGGCCGACGAAGCAAGGCAGGGAGATCTCTCAATCACAACTCAGATCATCTCCCTTCGCCTCTCCCGGTATAACTGTAAGCAGAAGATAGTAGTATCCTCTTCTGAAACAGTCTACTCCGGCAGGGACCTTATAATTTACAACTCACACAAACCCAAACAAGGGGAGAAGAGAGAAAGAGATGGCGAAGGGGGGATGATCGGAGGGAGCAGAAGAGGAGGAAGACGGTGATGTCAGCGGCGACGCCAACCAAATCCCGCCGTCTAGATGCGAAAGCTGGTGGAAGCGTGTGCTGAACAAACGGATCCGTCTCGCGCCCCTCGACCTTTTTATCTCTCCTCTCCAACCCCGCGACAAGAACGGAACTCTCTCTAACCCCAACCCCCCCCCCCCTCTCTCTCTCTCTCTCTTTCTACGTCTCCCTACTCGAGGTGACGGGTGACGGGGGGATGCGTTAGGCCCCCGGATGCGTGCGATCCGATTTCCACGTGGAAATAACTCCGATGGGGACCACGGAGACGCCCGGTTCGATCTGCTGCCGGGCCGAGTGGAGACCGCGTCCTGGTTCTGGCCGGTGCCGATCGAGTTTGACCGTTCGGGTTCCTTCGAAGACCCACATCTTTGTCCGAGCCAGGCGTCAAAGTTGACCACCAAAGTCAACAATCCTTACCGGCCCTTGCTTCTCTGACTGCCGTAGTTCAAACCCCACGCCAGCATGCAGACATTTGAAAGAATAGAAAGTCAATCGCGTCGACCAGCAATCGGATCTTTACACGGGATATTCATATACAATAATATCGCGGGAAAATAAACAAAATTCAATGATACCATCCGTAAAATTTAAAAGAAAAAAAAATCAGAAATTCCCCTCACAACAACCAGACTACAGGGGGCGGAGGGACGATCACCCAAACTCTGCATCCAGATCCAGCTTCCTCTTCAGATGGGACCTGTCCACGCTGCAAAACTCGGGCATAAGCGACCGCATTAGACTCCTCATCCAGAAAGTCAACCCCATCCAGGGCGGTCTCAACTAGAAAGTCAACAGATATCTAACCTGTTAAGCTTCGGCCGGGGGATTGGCTTTGACCCGAAGGCCGCCGCCAGGTCAATCGACATCGGCATGTGCCCACTCGGGCCGCCGCCACCGCCGCCCCGGTCCTCCGCCTCCAGGGGGTTCCCCTCCGCCTCTTTTGGCAGCATCACTCTCCTTGACTTCCTCGGCGGCGACAGCACCACCGGGCCCTTCTGCACATTCAAGTCCGGCAGCCGGCGGCTCAAAGACTCCCCTTTTGGAGCGGGCCTCGGCAACAGAGCCGGCTTTGTCGGGGCCGGGACCGACGTGAAGTACCTGCATGCAGAATCAAGACTTATACTCTCTCTCTAACTCCCTATCTCTATCTGTCAATCTACATGTGTAAGTGAATTTGGATAAATATATGTCAATTACGTATGAATGGGGGGGGACCTGTGATCAAGGGCCTGGTGGGCGGAGATTCGGGTCTTGGGGTCGTAGGCGAGCATCTTTGAGAGGAGGTCGAGGGCGTCGTCGCTGGTGTTGGGGAAGAGCGAGCGGAGAGGCGGCGGGGGGACAAACTGGTACTCGACGTAGTCGGGGAGGTGGACCATGTCGGGCCACTGGGCCGGCGTTGGGGTCCCAAGGGCCGCAAAGATCTTCCCAAGCTGGTCGATGTCGCTCACACCCTGTCGAGTCAAAGCCAAGAAGGGATTCCATTCCATTCAGCACACAGTAAGAACAACTGAGAGAGACTCAGAGCGAGAGAGAGAGAGAGAGAAGATGAGTTCAACGCTTCATGTGGATCTCGGACATTTTAATTTTTTTCACCGAGGGGAAGAAAGAGGAGGATCGGGGATAAATTGACCACCAGAAGGATCAGTTCCCTGGAAATGAAAAACATCTTAAGAGGAAAATTGTAGAGTGATGAACATTGGCCATTTGTATAGTATGAAGACTAAACTAGTCTGCCCCCACTGGGCTGTTTTGAGGTCAACCACTCCCCATATGACTACTACGCTCTTGAGACAACACTCTTGAGAGGTCAAAGAATGGTAAGGGGCGACAATGTCGTTGCGCGGGGATGCGATTCGCCAAGCTGGGGCAAAGAAAACCGTCCGGCCCCCGGATTATGCAAAAGAATCGAAAAATTCATGCACTGGAGATGAGCGGAAAGCTGCATAGAGTGTTACATAGTTCCCACCACCCTGGTTTTTCAAGAGGGTAAAGCACAAGATATGTGGATAAATTGACCGCGAGAAGTTCGAGTCTTCTGGAAATGATAATCTAGGAGGAATAAACAGAGTTCTCGGGGCTACTAAATGAAAATTGACCTTCATATATAGTGATCACATTTAAGTGGCTGCAGATTTAGTTCTCGGGGCTGCATATTTTCTCAAGAAGATAAATACGAGAAGAATTATTTTATTTTTTAATAGGTGCATCAGGGCAGCTAAGGGACCTTGGAATTGACGAAAAAACCAGAGCACAGGAGGAGGGAGACAGGAAGAGATGAAGAGTGAATACCTGCAGAAAAGGCCGACGGAGGAGGAGCTCAGCAAAGATGCAGCCAGCTGCCCACACATCGACCCCCGGTCCATACTGCTTCGCACCAAAGAGCAACTCGGGTGCTCTGTACCACCGAGCAAAAACCTGCGGAGTAGAATAGAAGACAGATACAGAGAGAAAGGAGAAGCCTTTATGGACTTGAACTCCGGGCTGAATAAAGAAATTGATGAAAAAGATGATAAGAAGAATCCAAGAGAGAATTTCAAACAGTTTAAATTTGACTATGAATAATAGTAAAAATAAAACCGTTGAGAAATTGGTAAGATATTCCGAATAGGTGAGAACGTTGCTTTCCCATGAGGAACTGGTTGAGATACCGGGAAAGGGAACTTGTTGGAAATATCTAAGAAAGAAGGGAAAGGAGACAGGTGAGGAGCATCTCATTAAATGAGAGGAATCAACCTGTCAAAGATAGAGATACATAGCAGCGCCTTATAAGGTAATTGGCCATTGCAGGGATAGAGACCCATCCACGACCAACATAAAGCAGTACAGAAGACACGAAGAGTATGATTTAAGAGGAAGAAGACACTGCTTGGTATCTGACAGTTTCCAGGGCCAAAGTGGGATTGGGATTAAGGCCAATTCTTTACTGATTTCCAGGTTTAAATCCATGGAAAATTTTCGACCTTCTCGAAATGTATCTTTCACCACGTATGATGTATGAATGGCGGAACCGGAAGCTCCCGGGGCAGTTTCAGGGTGTTTCATAGGAAGCCGCGTGATAATGATCAGTAGACATTCAAATAGTTTATTCATTTAAAAATTCATGCAAGATTCCATAGGAAATGTTCAGTGCCTTTTGAAAAGCAGCATTAGAGTAATCATACCACATTTCTAGAAACAGATTAGAAGACTTACAATGCCATAATCTAGATCTTTTTCTTAAGAAAAAGTCTAGGGAGTTATCTTCAGATTGCCTCTAACAATGATAGTCAATTCCTAACAAGAATGATAAAAAGAGCAGCCCAAAGAAAATAGTATTATTTTAGAAAGGTCTCATCCCTTTAATATACTGCGTACACACATTTTCTGAATTATTATTCTACATCACGGTGTGCAACTTCAAGATATTTTGCATTCGGCATTTCACAAAATAGTCAAAACAAACGAAATATGGATTTTAATAATAAATGATCAAATAATATGATAGAAATTTATTTGCACCACAAAATTGATGCAAGGCCTTTAACAGCAGAATACCATACATTATCTAAATATAGGAATCTGTTTCTTCTAGCAGCAGGACAATCTTAGTTAAGGATCGTAGATATCCCAGATATGCCAGGATTGGAAAAAAAATACTTTATAGCAGTTTTCCGACATAGCTCTTCTAACAAATGACACCAATGCTTCCCATGTACTATGCAAAAAACTGATAACTGATGATTGATCGATTCCTTAATAACTTACAATCCAACACAACAGTTCAGCCTCTTCGTGTATAATGCTGCCAACTATGAAGCAAGCATATATTGGAGAACTAAATGCACACCAAGTTTACTGCAACATACTACCACCATTCACAAGTGAGATCTCGAATGGACAGAAAGATGGCACATCTAATAAAACGCAAGATGTCAAGGAAACGCAGTAGCAGAGGAGGTACTTGGTGAGTGAATCTGCGATCCGGACTTCCAAAAATGCGAGCTAAACCAAAATCTGCAAGCTTAAGTTGACCATCGGCAGCAATAAGTAGGTTGTTGGGCTTCATGTCCCTACAACACAAACTCATATTAGTGAAATAACGATAGCTTAAAAGAGAGTTTCTATTTGAATTTTTTTATATTAACGTACCTATGGAGGACCCATTTCCTATGACAAAATACAAGACCTCTTAAGGTCATTTGTAGGAAGGATTTGATATCTGCTGGAGAAAGAACAATATTCCGGTCACGAATAACTGCCTCTAAGTCACTTTCCATGAACTCAAACACAAGATGCAAGTTTCCTTTGTGAGGGAAAGCATCTATCAGTTCTATTATATTGGGATCCTTGAGTTCCTTCAGCAGCTTTATTTCCCTGAGAGCAGTAAAATTTATGCCCTCCTTTTGTGCTCCAAGTCTAATCTTCTTAATTGCAACTATCTGTCCAGTCTGCACATATCCTAACGTTTATAAGCAGAAATCATTGTAAAAGGAACTGCTGTAAATAAATTTTTAAGATAAGGTGAAACTGTTATAGATTTCTAATCAAGACGACATTAAAAAGCGAAATCTCTGAGCACCAAAACAAAAAGAAGGAAAAATAGCTGCAATGACTTTCATTTTCATCAACCTACCTACTATTCTTAAGAAATAAAACAAAACTCAAATCATCAACAAATGCAAATGAAACTGAAAATTTAGCCAGGTTTATGAAAGATATCCTTAGCCACGTTTAGAATGTGATCTAAGGAAAACAAAATGCAGAGCTAAATGTATCGCCTTGCTAAAACTTAACAGCACAGTGGGCACAGAAAGTAATTTTCTAGAAAAGGGAAATTTTTAATTAAACAAGGAATCTAGGAGCTTAGAATATTTATGAAACAAGGATATAAATGCAAAAAAAAAAAGCATAACCACGTGAACGGATGATGAGAAAAAAAATACAAGCTCTGGACTTAAATTTATGGTCACAAGCATGCTCAAATAAGATTTTTCGGGAAAAAAACAAAAAATTACGTCTTCAATGCAAAATGACTCCAAACATTAGGGCTTATAATAGTATTTTCTAGGAATGCTGAGCGTTATACGAAGTACCAAGGCATGAACTGCATTGCAGTAAAAACACATCCATAAGCTTGTGGAGAAATTCACTTAAATATGTACATTCAGATGCTGCGTTTTTATATATCCAGTGATATCTTCTGTATCGGACACTAAATAACATCAAAATAAAAATCACTTCAACCAAATAACCCTCAAGTGTAACTGGCCACAGTAACCGTAAAAATTACGGCCTCACGCTTCTTGATAGAAATGAGTGATATCCCTTCATATCGTTGACTCTTCCGTAGATGATCAGTTTTCCAAAATTTGAAAACTCAAAAAAAATTCTTGCAATACGCGGATCTTGGGGCCTAAGGCCCTGTGTAATATACCAACAACAGGATAGATGATATCTCTCTGAAGGTATGCCCCTCAGAGCAGCAACACATGTACGTCTTTGGCAAGTGAATGTGCTTCACTTAGAATAAAAAGTAGTGTTACCAACTACACGTGGAAAATGCATATTTTCTTCCTCTCCTTGATGCATAAGACATTGATTGTAAGGAATAATTAATAATTCCAAAAATATTAAAGACATTAACAGAAGGTAATATCATACAGTTTCACTTTCAGATTACAAAGTTCCTAATAACGTTCATGTAAATTATGTGAACTACAAGTGATTTACGTGCTTTTAAATGCATAAGGCTTAGTATCAAGCACTAAATCTCCTCTCCCTAGAGGTGGAGACACGTATTTACCGTTCCATATAACGTTTAATAATCTCTCAGGTGAGGCATGGTATTCTCAAGGAAAAAACCCAGAAAAATTTACAGTTACAAGATATCTCCGCCTCAGAGGCTTTCACAGCAACACAATATTTTGCACTATAATCTTCACCAATCTGAGCATCAAGAGATTTCCCCATTTAACATTCTACTAAACAAGGTAACGGTATTAAAATTTCTCTTTCTCCGAAACATCATTCCACGGTTATTGAGTTTTAATGTCTCTTATAGAGTCAGTAAACTTGCAATAAATAAATAAATAAATAAAAACATGATAACAAGGACCCATGAAAACGGGTGATCCAGTGGCTGCACAGGTGGATCGGCTTTCTTGAATGTTCCCATAGTCAGAGGTAATTGAAATAGAAAATCATTCCTCTGTACAGGGAAAACTATGGGAAAGGGATCTACAAAACGTCAATTATCATACACGTCGCCGTTGTACCAATCTACCGAATAAAGAAACTGAATGCGCAAAAGGAATCAAAACCTCTCATCATGGTCGAAGGAGGGAAAGGCATTAAAATCCATCGTCCAGAAAGAGACGCAGAAAGATGAGGAAAAAGAAAGTACTGGTGGATTTGGGGAAGCAGCCAGTACTACAGACCGACCTTAGTGTCGACGGCCTTGAAGACGACACCATATGTACCCTCACCGAGTACCTCGCGCTTGAGGTATCGGTCAGCGACACGCTTGAAGTTGCCTTGATCCACCCCGCCGACGGCGGCGGCGGAGGGAAGGCCAGGATCGGTGGGATCTAACCGCATCATCATCCCGGTAACCAGACTCTTCACAACACCAGGGTCCCGTCTTCCAGATATGATCTCATCAGGCAAACCCTAGCAGATGGCTGTTGCGATGATGCCACAATCGGATCCCTCCGCAAGCCGCCACTACCGCCGCGTCAGAACGACAAAGTTCCTGAGGGCTTCATCGAGTGACTGAGAGAGAGGGCGGGACAGACAGAGAGACAGGCAGACAAAGCCAGCTCTTGCCGCGCAGGGGGCGGGCGGCGGTGGGCATCTCTAAATAAGTTGGGCCTTCTTGTCAAACAAGGAAAATTTTCATTCATTGACAAGGATTTTACTCCATATTTCGATTCTAGCCCAAATAATTCTATTAATTATCGTTCTTATATCTGGATACTTGAGAACTTCATAAAACCCAGTCTAATCTCGTTGACTCTGAGAAGTATAATTCAATAAGTCAACTAACCTAACTCACTTTTGGGGGGCCCAAGGGCCACTTGTGGCACCCCTTAGATAAGCTAAGTTTTTAGAGTAGAACCTCATTAAGGGCATAAGGTCACAATTGTTTAGGTAGACACCATGATGTGTCAGAACATACATAGAGGATATGTCACCATGATGTCGGCATGCCATAACATATATAAAAGATCGACGTAGAGCCACAAGGCATTATAATATGGTATCCGCAAGCAATGAATGTTCATATGAACTCGCAACTCAAGTAAATAGGATTATTAGGTTAGAATAAAATTCACATAAGTTGTTTATGAACCTTTCAATTGAAGCATGTACTGACGTGTATATAGTATGATGACAACGCAACACATACATCATATGTATGCATGCAACTCAGGTCGATGACTTCATTAGCATGAAAAAGTATTTAGAAGAGCACCTCCTCAAAATTTTGATGACAACTACATACATAGAATGATATTTTAGTAATTTTACAATGATACAAATATATGAAATATCATCGATCATCATGTACCATAAGTAGAGAAAAAGGTAGAATTTTCTGAAGAGAGTAAGGATGGTGGGAGGAGTAATTCAATAGCTATAAAGGTGTTGCTATTAAGGCACTTCTTAGGATAGAGAAATAGATTATTTTGCATAGAGTGAATTGTAGTCTACAAGGGTTGGGTCCTCTCAAAAGCTTCTCTAGGTGTGGTTAGGGTTCTATAGAACCACCATTGGTTACAATGAGTTACTCTTCATTTTTATTTATTTTGTGTACTTTTTGATTCTGGTCTACATCCTCTTGTTGGAGTATCATATTAGGTGATTTGGAACTCATGACATTGGAAATCACTAACAACCACATAGAGTTGATTGAGAACTAAATGAAAGGGTTCAAGGTTAACATACAAAGCATCAAAGAAGAGTTGCAGAAGTTTGTGGGAAGACTTTTTTTTTCATTTATTTAATATCCTATTTAATCACGAAATAAAAAGAATTGTTATGTTGCTGGAAGAGTTTCTAACATATGAACATGGTGGAGGAGTGGAGCATATCGAAGAAAAACAGAGATCCACCTAGATGTAATGACAAGACATGCAACATAACAATTCTTTTTAATCATCAACAAAAATGGGGCCTCATGATATCATGGTTTCTAGCACATTTAGCAGAACAAGACCAAAGGGTGGAGAATAAGAAATTGATTTGTTGACATAATATTCTCACCTTCAACATGACTAGTATGAATGATTAGGTTATTCACGTCAAAATTTGTTTCAACATGAAATTATTTGGCTTTCTAAAAATATTTTTGCAAGCCCTACACTGTAAGGTTAGAGAAAAAAAAAAGATGAGTTGACAATTTTGGGTTAATTACATAGTATTGAACAAGACCATTATTCCTAATGATATTTTGAAAGAAAGAGCTTCTCGATGAACTCTATGAAATAACCATCATCATAAGCTAGACCTCTAATTACATTATCATCAAGAAAGGATGAAGAAGAAATATATGTATTGACTACTTTCTATACCCATCAATGCAACTATGAATTCTTAGTTATGTTATTTAAATCAACCAATGCCTTGGCCACCTTTAAAATATTAATAAACTAGATATTGTATCATCTCATTTATAAAGTCGTCTTCATAAATTTTGATGATATTTTGATTTTCAACAATATTACTAAAGAGTATAAACATCATATTTACCAGATTTTTTCAATATATTATTTAAAAATCAATTCTATGTTACCTTAAATAAATGCACATTTGGTCAAGGCTTGTTGGGATTGAACCAGCAAATCTACAAGTAGACCCTGAAAAAAGCCTCTGAAGGGGAGTGAATATATTTCTACATTCTTCCCTTGGAAGGGGACAACCTATTGAGGAGCTCATTGAACCCAAAGAGTAGGGTCTATTACCTATAAACCTAAGGGGTCCTACTATAACAATGTACAATATTAGACTGCCATATAGATACCCCCTCTCCCCCTCATTTTTCTTTCCACATAATACAACAAGAGTGCTTGAAAAACTTGGGCCACTCAATTTCAATAGAAGAGGTAACAATTAACAAATATAAAATTGTAGTGATGACTAACTAATTGAAACCAACTAACTTACATGATTTAAAAGAGGTTTTATGAGATTGACATGTAATTATGATCAATTTATGGTATGTTATGGAGAGTTAGTATGACCCTTGACACCAACTAAAAAAAGAATCATTCACATAGAAGGAGACAACACAAAGAATTTGAATGATTTAACCCAACAATGAAGATGACACTACTTCTTGTCATGTCTAATTATCCCAAACCCTTTGTATTATAAATTGACACCTCTAATTATGTACTTAGACCCATTTAAATACAAGATCATGCCAATTGTACATTCCAATCAATCTCTCTTCGAAGATAATAAGTTAAAATCAGTTTATGAGCAAAAACTTATAGCCATAGTACTAACTATTCATAAATGGTATCCTTAATCACTTTACTATATAAATCTCAAATTTTTCCTGAACAAAACTAGGTACCCCCAATATCAAAAGTGGTTGAAAAAACTATATAAACAGATCAATTTCTTATTTTTACAAAAAAAAAATAAAATCCTGGTTGTGGGGAGCAAGGGCAAAAGATTCTACCTTTCCATCCGCTGATTTACGGTTCACAAATTGGTAATGTTCAGGAGATGAAGTGATTTCAAGAGAATGTCTTCAAATAGGACGGCGTAGGAAAATGTTTTTGAAAACCCATTATGACTTGGATTCTGGGCGGTACAGATGCGCGCGCCGGGTGGAGAGAGAGCAGCAGAGGCCGAACAGCGCCGCCCAGCATTGGCATTGGTGCCAGGAACAGGGAGACGCTGAGCCCCGATGCAGTCCGCCCGGCGGCTGCGGGAAGCGCTCGGTGCCGCCGTGCGCCGCCTCGCACACGGAGCGGCGTCGCCCGCGCGTCTTCTCTCCTCGGATCCCGCCGGCGGCAGTGACACTCTCGGCCGCCGCCTCCTGCGCTTGATATACCCTAAACGCAGCGCCGTGGTGGTCCTTCGCCGGTGGACTGAGGAAGGCAAACCCATCCAGAAGTACCAGCTGAACCGCGTTGTCCGCGAGCTCCGCAAGCACAAGCGCTACAAGCACGCTCTCGAGGTGGGCATCACTGGACGGACATAGATACCCTCGAGGGGTTGACTTTTGGTTGCTGACGCCGGAATTCATTCTCTGCGGACTTGCAGATATGCGAATGGATGACGATCCAAGAGGGTTTCAAGCTGCTGCCGGGGGACTACGCTGTGCACTTGGACTTGGTGGCGAAAGTCCGCGGCCTGGCCAGTGCGGAGAAGTTCTTCGAGGACCTCCCCGGGAGAATCAAAGGGCAGCAGTCAACCTGCACCGCCCTCCTCCACACCTTCGTCCAGAGCGGCCTCTCCTCCAAGGCAGAGTCCCTCTTCAAGGAGATGTCCGACCATGGTCTCATCAGCTGCGCCGTCCCTTACAACCACATGCTTCACCTCTACATATCTAGTGGGGAGCTGGAGAAAGTGCCCGTAGTCATCCGCGAGCTGAAGAAGAACACCTCTCCGGATCTGTTCACCTTCAACCTATGGCTGAGTGCCTGCGCAGGTGATCCGGAAGGCGCAGGTAAAGTGTTTGAAGAAATGCGCCAAAGAGGAATATCCCCGGACTGGGTGACCTTCAGTACTCTGGCGAAGACATACACTGCAGGGGGTCTCCTTCAGAAGGTAAGATGGGCTCTTGGGGAGATGGAGGAGAACATCTCCAGGAAGGACAGAGCTGGGTATTGCTCCCTGATTACTCTTCACGCGGCCCTCTCTGATAAGACCGCTATCTGTAGAGTATGGGAGAAGATGAGGTCGACCTTCCGAAAGATGAGCGACGCAGAGTATGCTTGCATGATCTCCTCATTGGTCAAGTTAGCGTCAGATGAAGAGGCAGAGAGGATGTACGAAGAATGGGAGTCGGTCTCCGGCACAGGAGACCCCAAGATTCCTAACAAAATCCTCGAATCCTTCATCAAGAAGGGCTCGATGGAAAAGGCGAAGATCTTCCTTCAACGCCTGCTGAAGAAGGGAATCAAACCCAGTTATAGTACCTGGTGCATTATGGCATATGTGTACCTGGGCGAGGAGAGAGCGGACAGGGCTCTGGAGTGCCTGAAGAGGGCCCTCTCGAAGCTGAAGAAATGGGATCCCGATGAAGGGATAGTGAAGGCTGTTTTCGACAGACTCGAGCTCTTGGGGGATGTGGAGGGGGCTGAAGAGTTCTTAGTTATGCTTCGGAATGTGGGTTACGTGACCACAGGGGTGTATAATTCGGTGCTTCGGACTTACGCCAGGGCGGGCAGGATGCCGCTGGTGGTGTTGGAGAGGATGGAGAAGGATGGTGTCCAGCTGGACGAGGAGACCCGGTATCTAATAAAGGCAACCAGCCGGCTCTGTGTCGGCAAAGTATCCGCCTTGATTTCTTGATTGTCTTCTGGTTTTGTCGCTGATTCTTGGAGAGCCTTGCTCAAGGCTCTCAGAATCAATGCAGGAACCAGATGGGAAACGGTCAGGCAATTCGCATCAATGTAAGCAGCTAATACAAGCTTTTATAGCTCTTTTCACTCACTAGTTGCTTACTAGTTGTTCATGCATAGGTTTCTTGGCAGCGAATCAACACAATAATTGTTTCTCCGTTGCAATTCAAGCATCAGTTAAGATTTGCAACTGATCTTCTTTCGCTGGTCTTCACCATTCATAGTGTGTTCATGTTTGGTGGGTGGCTGACAAGAATGCAATGGAGAACTTTTCAAATGGTCCATGGAGTTCTTTGTAAAGAGCAGAGCTACCATGATATCAGTTGCAAGATTAGCTTTGGGCCACGATGAAGGGCGGCTAAATTAATGCAGGAACCAGATGGAAAACAATCAGACTTTATTCATGCCGATTGTTGCGGCAAACTCAAACTTTCATGGCCATTTGTTCATGCATAGGGCAGTGGGCATGAATTAACAATATAATTACCTTTTAACTGGTATCTTTTCACCAGTCTTCACTGTTAATGGTGAGTTTGTGCTTGGGAGTTGACCTGACTGCAAATTTAAAACTTTTCTTATCTTTATATAGTAACTCAGGTTTGGGCGAATCATTTGCAAAGGGGTTCTCATTCTTCAAGAATTAGTAATTAAAATCCCACAGCAAAGACTTGATTTTCAAATAAATTTAAATCTGGGCGTGGTTATGAACCTAATGCTGGATTATTCCTTGCCTCTGTAGTTCAATTGTATTGGTTGTACAATACAACGGAATATTTTTCTTATTCTGTCCAACATTCAGTGGGTAGTGCGTCTAGGCCTCGGCAAGAATAGAGAAACCATGAAAGACGTTCCTACACTCTGAAGATGAATCTATACAAGAAGGAGAAAGTACAGTTCATAATAGGGAGAACCCTAAATATCCCCATTTAATGGTGTCAGTATTCTGCACGTTTGTTATAAAGATGAATCCTTCTATGGGAAACTCCGATGACGACGTGGGCCTACTGCAGTGTTCATGTTCTGAAGCCATGTGGCCCATAATGGTGACATTACAACAGTTGATTTATTTTCAATAGAACGCCGTCTATGAATCACACAGAATGAATGAATAGTAATAACAGATAAAAAAATATAATTACAAAGAACATCATTCCACTTGATGAGACACAATGAACAACCCCAGAAGAATGCTTGATGGAGCAAGACAGATGCCATCATAGATGATTTGAAGGGGTCTACCTGGGATTGATGCCATGTGAACCTCGAGCATTGGCGTGCCAAGACGCGAATTCTTTCAAACCCATTGATGCCCGGCGCAAGCACTGGTAATGAAACATTTCGGTGCAGATCTTGGTGCTTACTCAGTCTTGCCCAGAAACTAACCATCAACTGTGGTTAGCTGTGGAGACTCATGAGACACCCTGTTTGCCCACAGGTTTGCTACCTTGCTGAAATATTGGTTGTCATGCCAGATCACCGGCATAATATCTGCTTCATATGAGAAAATTGAGAAAAATGTAAGGCAATGGTGACATGAAGAGTTCAATATCCATGGTTAAATAAGCAATGCGCCGTTGGACTACAAACCCGGGAGAAATTCCAGAGGTAATAAAGATAGTCTGCAAATCTGCACCCCATCACCAGAAATATGTCCATGCAGAGCTTGCGCGCCAAGGTTGGAAATGGAGTTTATTGATTCAAGAAGTTCTTCAGAGGCCACCTTTAATTCGATGCTGTTGCTGGAGATAACCTCAAGAGCCTGTTTCAGTCCAGAATCTCTCCAGACCACAGCAGAGGTGTCAATGTTGCGCAGAATGTCCTTGGAATCTGCCAGATTTACTAGTATCCAAGGCTTGTATAATCTTGCTGAGGCGCTCAAGATTTCCACAACCCGGTAGATCTCTCCGAGGGCAAGAAAATACTGTTGAGCTGCAGAACACAAAACTATGTGGTTATTTGGGCCTGCTGCCAGCCACTGGACGGTTACTATGGTGAGCTTGGCCAAGGAAGAAAACCCCTATCTCGACGCCTAAAACATTCAGAATGGATAAAAGCAGGTTCGAGGTTTTATATAAAAAAGTCAAGTTCCCTAATCAGGAACTTATGGTTTCATCCACAAAAAAGTCGAGTTCCCTAATTAAACCCCATGAGGAGAGTTCATTTATTACCTTGGAAATTAAGCAGTAACTCTGTCTGAACATTAGCAGAGACTGCTTGTGCCCAGATCATTGCACCGCGCTGTAACTCTAGTTCACATGCAGACGCCATCTTAGACCATGAACTGATATAAGAGTGCTGTTCCTTGAAGGAAGACAGTGTCAAGATACTAAGGATCGAGGAAGCATGCTCGAAAAGCCACATAGCTGAGCTCAAGTCCTTCTCTGCCTATTCACCAGATCACCAGGTTCAGCTTCGTAACATCAGGCCGGGAGCATAGTATAGCAATTTTAGCAAATTACAATAATAGAAAGTCACAATTAAGAGACCCAAAATGGTCCGAAGAAGATATATGCTAAAAGGGGGGGAAAAGACCATCTTTATTCAACGGAACTGTAGCTTTCGTAAGTGCCAAAGACTGTTTAAAAATATTCCAGTATCAACAAGAGATAATCATAGTTAGAAAACCGACATGCTGGGTGAGGACAATAAGTTTCCAGGTCTGCTTCTGCTACAATAAGCGGACATAAATTAGTCAGAATGTGATCTCACGCATAACTAGGCAACTTAGATGGGAGGCACAGACCAACGCAGCTCAATGGGCGATGGCTCATGTACATTTTGAGCAAGACAAGAACAATGGGCCGTGAATGATGAAGCAAGATTGACTATTGTTGAACCGCAATCCCTCGTTAATTTAAAAGAAGAAGAAAAAGCCTCGTTCAAAAAAAAAATACGGACAAAAATACTACAAGTAAACGTGCTGAATTATTCCGTGAAAAATCAGAGACTTTAACACATGAGAGTTCATAGTCACAAGTAATGTGGTTTCCTTGAATGCTCACCAAAAATTCCATGCTGTTGTTGTTGATTAAAATAAGAAGTACAGCGCACATTATGAAAGCATCAAGCACGAATAAAATAGTATGAAAAGTAACGTGAATTTAGCAGGATAATTCACAAAGATGAGAAATTCTAATTCAAAGAAAAAGGTATTTTAATGAACTACAAGAGTTTAGATCATCAGGAATGATTATCATCCATTAGACTGAGTTAGAGTGTCCTCAATCAGTGAATTTGTCTGATTGCTGTGACCACAAAACAGTCCATAGAAACATCCTGATATTCAGAATACAGGTGCTCTAAGAATAGCAGAGAAAATATCAAACAGAAATCTTAATAAATGATGAAGGACATACTGGTGGTACTTTCTCCGACAAGCAATATTCAATGTTAAAGGCTTGGAGGCCTGAATCCTTCATGAATTCAAGTAGCTCATTGACAGACAACTCATCTTGTGGGCTCCTGTCCACGTGGTCACGATTGGAATCTGAAATTCCAAGCGTGATAAAAGCCGCCTAAAAGAAAAAAAAATTGGAGCTCCAAGAATTAATGGTGATACAACTATTTGAAACAAATTAAAAAAGGGCTAAGAAGCATTCGATAAGACTTTTTCTGAAATCTTAATGGAGCCCCCGATCAGGAAATTAGCTTAAATACCAACCCAAGTAAATGACGTGATCACAGTTCATTTTCCAGAATTATTACCATGTGCTTAAATATTACATTTTCTGCTCCTACAATGACCTCTGTATATGCAATTGCAGCATTTTATTTCTCAAAATAAAATGTACTGAAACTCAGAAATACGCCAAAGCCTGAATGTAATGAACTTGTAACATTGAAGTCATACAACTGAATCACTTACCTCAATTTCATCATCCGAGACCACCAACTTCGGTTCTTCGTCAGGTACACCCCTCTCATTGTTTTTCTGATGTCAATCATTCACAGATTTAGCGAAAAGACCAGATAATATTTTTATGAAAAAAATTATCGCAAAACAAGAACTAATTTTACCCTGAGTTTAAGATTATCAATATGACGAAGAGCCAACGTGCATGATTTTTGTTTGAGTCTTGAATAGAAATCTAGAAGTATCATTGGCTCCAGGGAAATGTTACCATATGTGTTTTTGGATGCAAAATCCTTGTCTTTGATCTTGTTATTTTGTTGGCCAGAATTCTTGGCACCAGTGCTGTTTAGAGCCTCATGTGCCACAGCTGATATTGCTAAATTCTCACCTCCAGTTATCTGCCCAGAGTAAGCAGAGGGTATATTCCAAGCATCAATATTCACATTGGATATGAGATCATTAAGACTGATGACTGATGCATCTTTAAGGGCTTTCGTTCCATTATCAACACTTTCAGTTTTCCAAGCGGATACATACAGATCTTCTAGGTTTTCATTTTGGCCGTTACTCTGCATAGGCAAAACCACATACGGATATCACTTAAAACCATTGATATGGAAAGTTCCTGTAGTACCTGTGCACTAAACAGGAAAAAAAACCAAATAAAAAAAGAAATATCCAGAAGCACTGAAATGAATAAGAAATAATTTCCTCTCTATGGTACATGAACTTCTTTTCATCTAAGGAAGGTACATGATAAAATTCCACTCACTTTCGGCTGTGTCCAAAGAGAGAACTATTAATTTTTTTATGGTATTCAAGCAATCATAGTTTTTACTGTTGTGTCTCAATTAATTCTTGTGGTGCTCAGATTCGGGAGTCCTAAAAAACTGGGTCCAGTCATATGATCAAGTCAGGCTGACTTCGTAGATGATATGGACTACATTCTTAAAAAGTTAAATAAATAAAATGCGAATTTTCAGTTCTCCAAGGTTTTGCTTATATTTGTGACTGAAAAAGGATACTAACAGTCCAAGACTACAAGTAGAACCCAATGTTGGCCAGGATTTGGGAGATAAATTCATTCGTAGTCCTATAAAACGGACTGAGCCAGAAAATCATGGTTTCAATTAATATTTAGAACAGGCGAATGAAGCCATTGTATCAGTGCCATATGAATGTCAATTTATCTCTTGAGCTTCCACAATAGACGTTGTCAGGGAAACTTTCTTCCTTACAAGAATGCCTTCTCTCAATAAAGAACTACACAAGTTCACCTCCACCTTTCACATGACAGCCTAAAAGGAACCCTTTTGTTCCTAGGTTTACTAGGATGCCAATCAATATTGATCTTTTGCTTTTTTTCCTGATGGTAAATGACACCAAACAAACGATGAGCTCGCAACTATTCACAGTTAAAGATCCTCCTACAATAAGAAAAAATATGTAAGAAGACAATTGCAGCAAATGAGAAAGTGTATCATTTTTGAAAATGAAGGTATGCCATTACTTAAGAAGGGTTTTAGTCCTAGCCTTCATTTTCTTAGCAATTAAACCCCCTATGAAAAGCTAGCATTTCATTCCTCAAGATAACATGAAACTTCCATGAAATTTAGATAAAGTTCTAATCAAATGAGACTGTCATTTACCTTCCTCTCTAAGATAAATTAAGATAAGAAAAAGGTAAATGAAAGTCAACTTGAAACTAGTCCTCGTGTGTTCAGGTTTATAGAATAACAGAAATTATCTGGCATTTCCAGCGTTCAAAGATAAAGAAAATGCAAGTTGCCGATGAGGATTTGTAAAGCTGTTCAATTATGTTAAAAAGCCCACGAAATTACCGTTGGTCCAGAAAAACCATTCAGAACTTCCATTCTGGTAAATGGATCTTTGTCCAAGACATTGTCATCAATACTCATGTCCCCGTTATTTACATTGGGATTCAAACCATTCTCAATATTGGCATGCTCGTCTCCTTGACAAAAAATTGAGGTAAAACCATAGCCATTGCCAGAAGGTGCAAAATCAAAACCATTTGTTTTCGTATCATTTGAAACAAGGGCTCCTTCCCATTGCTGTTCATCACTAAGGACTATGGGTAAGAGGTTGGTTCCCAGCATATCCTCCCGTTCTTGACCACTGGCCTTCAAAATTAAAGTGCCGGAAGTCTGCAAAAAGATTAAAAAGCAATAATCACATTACTAGCAAAATTTCTCCATTGGAAAAGGAAAAAATATTGACCCGTGTAATTTTGAGATCAACAGTATACTCAGATGGAATGTCCATATTAAAAAGTGGACGTGGAGTGTAAGGTTGGATGGAAGGAAATAGAAAAAAAAATGTTAAAAAACTGCAACCAATTCGCACTAATCTCCCTTTTTTGCAGAAAATTATTGTTGAGAGTTGAAGAATAAATGTGGATCAGTACAGTGTTAGAAAAACAGAGTAGCATTGAATTTCTTATGAAATTATATTTTTGAGTGATTTTTTGAACGAACTCCCATGACTTTATCTGGTTCTGCACGACTTATACTAGACAGGTGACCCTTGAAGTATGGAACTAGGAAGCCACGTAAAACTACGAAGGAAAGACTTGGCTTATTTTCTATGGACAGTCAATCAGGTCACTTATTTGATCAAAACTGATGAATAAACCCAACCACAAAGGAGGGAAGTTCGTTACTAGTCTCACCTTAAATTGAAAAAGGGTGGGGAGTCTGAAAGGTACTTGGGAATCATTGAGAGAAAAAAGGTTTGAAAGAGTTATAGCAAGAACATCAAGGAATTGCCTAATGGGTCGAAAACCAAAACATTCTCACAGACATTAGCACAAAAAACAATTGCAACCATTGTTGTGGTATCTGCACTGTATCAAGCTTATGCAAGGAAGCAGAATAGTTGGAGCATCTATTCCTTAGATATTGCTTCTCCAGTGATATTCAAAATTTGGAATACCACAAATCAGGGGATTTCACGCAGTATCAACACAGAAAATACAACTTCCATGGCAAGAAACTTTTGTGAGACTTTGAACATGCCAAAGCTGCAATGTTTGTGAAAAAAAAGAAAAAGGCTCAACAGAGGTTGACAATGAAAAGTAAACTGACCAACTTAGAGACAGAGAATGACTCCGATGATTAGATTGTAACCAACCTGGAATATGCTACCAATATCAGCGGGTTTCGCTTCTTCAACTCGAGGAATATCAGCTAAGTTGCCTTCCTTCTAACTCAAAATAAAGGAAATAAAATAGAGTAAATAAGTATCAGAGTCACAAACAGAAATTGGGTACGAAAATAGAAATTGGTCTACGGCTATAGTACCTTCACCAAAGCAGAATCTATTAACTCTCCACCCGGAGTACTGGAAACCGCATCTTTAAACTCCCAGCAACACTCGTCGAAACCATCTTCCCCGTCACCACCGCCATCCGTAGAATTGGAATTGTGCCCATTATCTCCATCAATCTGCAGCTTATCGCCGCCGAAGCTGGCATTTCCAGAAGCGGCAGGGCTAATATTGTCTTGCCGGCCGTACAGACCGGCAATCAGATCTTTCAGATCACCGCTCGGAGCAGATGCTAAGCCGTTGCTTACTGGCGACACGGAGGAGTCGAAAAGCCCACCACTGATGGCAGGAAACGGAGGATCGAAGGTACTCGACGATCCTTCCCCTGCGTCTTCTTCCTCGTCTCCCCCGAACAAAGAAAGCGGGAGCGCACCAGACGGCTTCTGCCATTCTTTCTCCACGCCAACCGTCGTCTCGGAGCTGATCGGCGTCAGA
This sequence comes from Spirodela intermedia, assembly GCA_902729315.2. Lineage (NCBI taxonomy): Eukaryota > Viridiplantae > Streptophyta > Magnoliopsida > Alismatales > Araceae > Spirodela > Spirodela intermedia. The sequence goes on from LR746264.1 coordinate 5,705,483, forward strand.
TCCGGCGTTGGGGCCTGTAGTCCTGGGAGCGGATCGAAGGAGAAAAAGGAATGAGAAGACAGAGTAGTTGGTGGCGCCGGCTGACGAGGGTTCCAAAAGAGCTCGGGCTGGAGCGGGTTCTCCAAAAATCCACTCCATTCATCGTCGTCATCTCCTTCCCCCGCCACGGGCCCCCGTTGCGCCTGGTTAGAGATGCCGTAGTTGGGAGGGAGATTGGGTGACAGCGATGCGGAGGCGGAGGCTGCGAACTCGAATTCCCCGAAATCATCGTCCTCCTCTTCATGGCTCATGAACATCGGTACGACGGCGGGCGACGCCGTCGTCATCGCCGCCGCCGCCGCTCGGCGAACTGAGCGAAGGTGGCCTAGCTTCCTCCTCAGAAAAGCGCGATTCCTCGCATCACACCAAAGACGTGGTCTCCGAATCCAGGATTCCAAACCAAGCGATTCGAAGGGAACACTCGCCTCTTAAAACGAGAGTGAGTATGCAAAATAATTCCACTTTCCCGTAATTACGAAAAAGGGCATATGATTAATATATTATAAATCGTTGTACTACACTGTAAATATACCGATTTAAGTATTACTTATTTCTGGTACTTAGTATAGATATTTTAAAATTTCCTTGGTGCTTGTCGGTTTCTTGTCGGGTCTCAAGTGCCCGACTGAGAACCGTTAAGAGGACCGAAAAGCCGAGGGCGCCCTTTTCACGATAACCGGAAGGCCTTGCGACGGCGGCGGGAAACGAGCAAGCGGCGGTGGCGGTGGCGGAGACGGAGAAGGGGAGGGGTTTGGGTTTCTCTATCTCTCTCTCTCCCTCGTCGTCCAGGAATCTCTTGGTCCATTGGTGTTGGGATAATTCGCCTTACGGCGTTGGTTTCTAGGCCGGTGTGTCATCGCCGTCGTCCCTTTGCTCACTCGTCTTCGCTGCTGCTCGCATGACCCTGGAGGAAGGCGGCCAGTGGCCATAGATTGCTTCTTGGTCACGACCTGCGGCATTTTACACGGACCGTGCTTCAACTTGAGAGTTTTTCCCGTGCACTTTTCACTCCGCCTGTGGTCTTGAGGGAACTGGCCCTGAACTCTTGATTCGCTTTGCATCTTCACTCATCCCAAGTTCCTGCGACGCGTGCGGCAATGGCTAGGGGTGGGGGTAGGCAGAAGAAAGGCATCAAAAACTCCAAATTCAGCAACCGTCTACCTGTCCAGAAGAAGAACATATCCTTTGGGGAAGAAAACATGGACGACGAGATAGACGCCTGTAACTAATGCATTCCTCTTTCCCTTTTCCTCTTACTGCTCGCGTATTTTATGGCCTTTTTCTGCAGTTCTTTTTTATGTTTGATCGTTTTATACCGTGCTTTTTGATCATTTTAACAGTTCACAAGCAGCGGGATATGATTCCCTTCGACAAAAGCCACGACACTGGTAGGTCATCGAGCTAACACAACTTTGTCCTTGACCACGCTTCACTGAACCGTCTCTTACTTGTATTTTGTTTCCGTTTCTCGGGGGTTTGGTTGAATGCTGATCATGCTTTAGATGAAGATGAGGAACAACCAGTCTTCGACTTTGAGGTTTGTTAATTTGACGCCTTTGTTTTTAGTTCAGTTTCTTTCGTCGTTTTCACAAGTAATTTGGTGATATTTGTAATTTTATATTGCCTTGTCCATAGAGCTTATCTTATTTATTAGTGGTTGTTTTTTCAAACTATTCTGGGTTTGAAGTCGTGAGAGTGGATCGTGGATTTTTCACTTCCCTGGGTTGTCTTGTACCTTCTCAGGATATTTACTGAGTAAAAAGATTGAAATAATTAATTCGGAGAGCTAGCTTTCTGAAAAGACAACCAGTTTGATGTGGAATTGGCCGAATCGAACTGAACCTGTTAATTTTGTTTTTGAGCTCATTATTTCTGAACAGTCATGTTCTCTCTACCTGCCATTTTTTGTGAAATAAAAGGTTGGTGCACTTGGCTTCGAGTTGGTTCATGTCTTTTTCCAACGTGTTTGGTGTTCATATGTTGATCATAATAAAGCAACCAAACAATGGATGGCAGAAATTTGAATTAACTTTATTCTATTCATCATATTTGATGTCTGATAAATATTTCCGTAATATTGGTTAATTTTAAAATAAAAAGAGAAGATGAGCATACGATGATTCTCATCTATAATTCTGTAGGAACTGTCTTTCATATGCCAGTTTTGTTTCTGTGATTGGACTTGTTGATTATTCTAACGATTTCCATTCTTTTTATTTTTTAGTGTGTGTGGGTCTTTCAAGTCTTTCTAGTGTGACACGTTGTGCATTCATTCGTGCTATCTAAACGTTTATGTTTAATTTTCTCACTCTTTGGAAAATATTTTTTTGTCATTTCGTTGTCAAAATTTTCATACATTTCCACCTTCTTGATGAGGTTCACATTTGGATTTAGGGTTTACATGATGACAGTGATGATACCGATGCTAGTGATGGAGATGCCAGTGGTCATGATGATGAAATTGGTAGGAACGGCAAAGACTATGAAAAAAGTAAGGATATCTAATCACGGAATGTATGCCTTGTATGTCATTTTTAAGCGATTATAAACCTTAACAACTGTGATCTTTGACTAGTAGTTTGGTATTTCACAAAAATCTTGGATAACTGTAATGACGAGCGTTTAAAAGACTGTAATTTGTTTACATGAATGTGGAAAGTTACATTCCGTCACATTGCAGGATATAGCAATGTCTGGTTGTCGTTCAAACTATTGTTTCCATGTACAAAACCGATTTCCTTGTAATCAGCAAGAGAATCTGGTAGTATTCCTTCATTTGAGAACTAACCAAACCAGTTACATATGTTTGACTACAAGAGCATCAGAAATCTTCTTTGACAAAGAATCTGGTAGTATCCCTTCATTTGAGAACTGACCAAACCAGTTACATATGTTTGACTACAAGAGCATCAGAAATCTTCTTTGACAAAGAAACTGACCTGAAGGCATATATATATATACACACACACATCGTTTGTTCTTCTAGTCCATCTCTCACCAAGGAGACTGGTAGATCAGGAATATGCTTCCCTCTAATTGCTGTAGAGTTCCAGCCATGATTTCCCATGAAAAAGAACATATTTTGTATCATTGTAGCTGGTTTTTACTATCTGTGGGATGCTTGATACTCACACACTGCTCTTTTCTAGTGGTAAAACAGAAAAAGATTTTGCAGAAAAAATATGGAGGAGTTGAGGATGATATGTCTGATGATTCTGAACAAGAGGAAAAACGTAAGGCTTCATTTGGTCGGGGAAAACAGTTCTTATATGGTGCTGACAACATCGATTTTGAGGTATTTCGTATCTAAACTGACGTCAATGATGCATACTGACTGAATTTTTCTCCCCAAATTTCCTGTTACAAATGATTTACGAATAGCTACGGTTCCTCTCTTTTGTGAAATTTAAGATACAATCAGATGAGGAGGACCTCGCTGAAGAGGAGGCCATAGCTGTGATGTCGCAGAAGGAGAAGGCAAAGTCTCTTTCAATGGAAGACTTTGGTCTTGAAGATGTTGATGAGGAAGAAAGTGATGATGATAATCAGGAGAAATCCCTTCAGGTGCTCAACTTGCATGACCGACCTCTTAAGTTTGCTTCTGGCTGCTCTCTGTGTAGGAATGATTTTAAACGCATGAAATATTAGTGATGACCATAAATAGGATTATTTTCGATTTTTTTTATTTTTTAGTAACGAAATATTACGGTTGTTTTAACACATCAGTTCCTCCTTGGATTCTGTAAGCCCATGTCACTTTGCTGAAAAGTCATTGAAAAAAATACATCTAATCGTATGCCAATGTGGTCATCATATGCTGGAGTGGAATTCTGATTAAACATTTGTACTTGAAAATTACAACTCGATTTGGTTTTTCCTTCTGCTTGCAGAATTTTTTTGCTGGGAAGAGACCTGGAGACAAATCAGATGTTTTTGGTTCACTCGAAGATGAGGCCTATGAGAGTTATGAGGAGGTTAAGAAGGACATAAATGCACTGACTAAGGAGGAGCAAATGGATGTCGTATACAGGTACTTCATCATATTCGTCTTGGATAACTGTTTTGATCATCATAAATCTTTCAGATGTATTGGAGTCTCAGCTTTGGTTCTGATGTTATGCAAGTGGAATTTTCTGAAGGGGCAGTCCTGAAAGATTTCTGTTTCCTTTATTTTCCTTTAAAAGGGGTATGACTGAGCATAACTAAATTTAAAACAGTCGAAGGTTCTTTGGATAGAAATGCTTACGATTTTTAAACATACTCAACAGGAGGTAGACACTCCGATAATTACTTCCCACTGTGAGGTGCAATTAGAGGCAAACCTTCTCTAATCAAGCTTGGCGGCGGATCCGTGATTTCAATGAGAATACCGCTGAAACTCCTGAGTTATGGCTTGAAACCTCTCTGTGTGCGATAACAATGGTTATAACGGTAAATCCCGGAGGATTCCTGAACTCAGGAAGCAAGAACTCTTCATTTTGAACTTGTAGAGAAAAATCAGCTCACTATCATTGCCTTTACTAATTCTCTAGCATTCTGGCTTTAAATAATTTATTCCTGAACTCCCTACCATTGTCATCGCGCTTCCTCCAAGAAAACTAAATCGTATCTTTAGGAAACACGTTCAACGTTTTCAGTTCCTTTATTGAGCCTTGAGAGGAATCATGTCTTAGGTAAACCCCATTATTAGCAATGCTAAACATTGTCATCCAGGATATGAGGTCAAGCAGAGTGAAAAACATGAAGGATTGGGGATTTTCTTCTTTCGATTCTTAAAGGTGTTGGAGCATCCTGCAGCTTCCTGTCAATGAGGACAGTGAAATGTGCTGTTTTGATACAACACTTCATGCATATGACCCTCTATGTGCAATAATTTATCTTAAGTTTCCATTAAAGTAAATTCAATATCTCAGTTTATTGGTTCTTTTCTATTAATTTTTTTATTGACATAGCCCATTCAACAGTGAAAATATTCTCAATTGATCATTTTGTGTCATTTTGACTTTTGACTTGAATGTCGGGTTTTGCATGTACTTATTTGAAAGGCCTGGTTGGCATCTTTGAAATTGGTCTTCTTTTCTTCGTGACACTAGAACAAGGAAAGTGACGTTCCAACAGTAACATCCTTGTTCTTCCTGGGAGTAATCGATAGTCTCCCAAATACCAGTCATGATAGTTTCACGAATCGAAAAAGAGATTTTTGGCAAACCTGCCAGCATGTCATTTGCTTTCATAAAATCTGTCACCGTCTATGTTCTTTCTTGTAGGTGCCTTGTCCTTGGTTAGCTTAATGAAGATTTTTTCCAGAAGTTCATTTTAGGAGCATTACATTTTTCATCTTACTCTAGTTCATTTTAAGTTTGCGTGTGGTCAGCTAGATTATAATGTTGATCTACTATTTTCAAAATAGAGTGTCTTTATTGTTGGAATTCACTTGGATTCAAGCAACTGTATTTTAACTTGCTTATGATACCGTACCATCATCATACTCTATTCTCCGGTGACAGTTTATTTTAGAGTTTGGACTTTCACTTTTGTGCTCCTGAGTTTGGCTGAAATTGATTATCCTTCAAATTTCACACGCGCTTCTGCATACACCCCCAAAAAAAAAAGAAAAAAGAAAAAGCGGAGTGAGTTGATATCATTAATTAAAATGGGTCTCTGCTTGATAATTTAATCCTAATTTTAACTGAATCATTTGCTAATCATCCTCTACCAAGCTTTGTTTCTCATGTTTTTTAGAAGCAGTACTGTTTTCTCTTGGAGCTCATCCCAGTTATTCTTTTGGCAGCTCTGCACCTGAACTGGTTGGTTTGCTGTCAGAATTGAATGAAGCACTGGACCAATTTTACAGACTGAAGCCTCTCTTGCACAAGGTAGCATTCTGAATGTTTTGACCAGTTGTGTGTCATATGAGATAGGTCATGAGAAGTAGAGTTCCAAAGTGAAATTTAATCCAAAACTCTTTTGTACGTACTAATTTTGTATTTTCACACTTTAATTTGTTGGTAACTAGGATCGTTTCCAAGTCTAACGCCTCATGCATTCTAGGATTTTCGCATGTTAGAAATCATGATTTGAGTATTTGAACTTGGCATTCATTCTACTTACGAAGAAAAATAACGATCCCAACCTCTCAAAATTCACCTCATGTTCTTGTGTGAAACAGGAGTCGTGTTCTGTCAATGTTGCCCTTTTTTCCTACTGCTTTTTCCTTTCGTCATCTATTCAGCATCGCATGTGGTGACTGCCCCTTCTTTTTCTCGTTTAATATTTCGTTTTTTTTCTTTTTTCTTCCTTCCTTTTCCTCATCTAAACACGTTACATGAATCTCACTCTGCGGATTTAGCTAAATGGGGACAGACCTGCCAAATTCTCTGCGCCTTGGCCACTGAACAAATTGGTAAATGGAGAATTATCTTGTGTGAGTCCCAGTTGGAGACAGCTTAATCACCCTCACATCACCGCATTTCACAAAAGTTGTACTGGGAAAGGAAATGTATGTTCGCTAAAAGCCCTTATGGAAAGCATAAAACAAACTTCCTTTAGAAAATGATCTGATATTCCACTATGCCAAGTAGGCTCAAATTATTTTTTTACAAACATTATTTGGGCTCTTTTCTGTCTCGGAAAAGCATAGCTTTACGAATTATAAAGATGGTTTAAACATAGCATCCTAAAGACGCTTTCCATTGTATAACATTATGAAAACGATTTCTATTTAGAGATGGTCCATTGACTTATGTTAGATGAATTAGCCTCAATTTCGATAGATATGCGGAATCTGTGAAATTTGCTCTGAAAATCGCATGCTTCTTCTCCCAAATTTAGCCTGGGTTTCATAGAAACTTGTGGTAGGGGATTGGGAAGAGTTGCATTGTTTCTGTTTTTTCTAGGCCTATTCCTTACCCGATGCCCAGTTTTCAGTATCATTTTGGGAAGTAATTTTTGGAACCTTACTTATCAAACGACAGTTTTAAAGTTAGGTGAGCGGTGAATGTGACCATGCCTTTCTTTCTTTGATGTAAAGTTAACTTTGATGTAAACTATCAGTAAGTTAATTCAATGTAATGATTTTGACCCCCGAAAAGTTTTTTCCCATGATCTTTTGATGTCTTATAGCGCAAGATCTGGGTGATGGGTGAGTATGCCCATGTCTTTCTTTCTTTGATGTAAAGCATGACTTTTATTTATATAAACTGTCAGCGAGAAATGCGTTGTTATGATTTTGGTCCGAAAAATCCTCTTTCATGGTCTCTTGGTTTCCGATCAAGGGAGATCTATTATAGAACTTCTCAACTATTGTATGAAGCTCACAGATTTTCTACCATATTGAAGGCAAAGGACACGAAAGGACTAAACTATTTTGAGACAAAACAGAAGCTGCTCCTAGCCTACATACAAGCTATTAGCTTTTATCTCCTACTCAAGACTGAAGGGCATCCAGTTCGTGACCATCCAGTCATCGCTCACCTTGTTGAGCTAAAAAATTTGTGGGAAAAGGTTTTCCTCTCGAGGCTTTTCTTTTTTTCACTTTTCTGTAGTAATCTGCCCACCCCGCGGCTTCTAGGAAGTTTCTCGCGTTTTTTCTGTCTGAATTCGTTTTGTGGGGGTGCTGCTGAATTTTAGACGGACAATTTTGCCTGGTGGTTATGTCATTCTGTTAAAATAAAATATATTCTTAATCTCTACAGGTGAAAAACATGGATATCACTATTTCTCCCCTGGTTGAGATAATTTCCAAGGACGACAATGGGAAGGTCGCGGCGATAAGTGTGGAGGAAGAAAAAGATGAGCCAGCATTAGGCTCAGCTGTTCTCACTGTCCCGCCTAAATCATTGGAGGTAGGTTGAGGTTTCTGTATTGTCATATGTATGTTATCCAAGGAGCAATTTCCGACATGATTCAGCACTCAAGTGTAATGATGATACTGCAGCAGGCCACCGACGTGAGTGAGTCTACAGAGAATGGCTCATCAAAGGAAGACAGCCTCCCCAAACAGGGCCATCAGAAACACCAGGTTCATAATTAGTATTGGTATCTTGCCACCAACAAACTCTTGTGTGGAAGTAACTCATGTTCTTTTATATGTGTTTGGCAGGATGGTCAAGTGGGGCATCAAAGCTTGCAGATGCTTAAAGTAAGGGCACTTCTTGAGCAAAAGTTGAAGGAAAAGGGTATTTTTGATTCTTTTACCGCAAATTCTGCCAGGATTCAGAATGAAGCTTCAAAACGTGTGAACAGGTGCACGCACATAATTATTGCCTGTTTAAAGTAGTTGTTTCCTTGTTAGTAGGCTCATCTGTTTCAAATCTCCAATTGCATCAGGCAAATGGAGACATTGGCCGACTTTGATGATGCTACTGACGGTGGCGTTGACCACGGAAAGAACGGGAAACTTAATAAGCATGTTTCTACGAAAGTCAAGAGGCCCACGGTATGCCATTTTTCATGTTCACCGAACTTTGATGATTCTGTGAAAAGCCTCGATTGTTAGATCCGTTGGTATATACAGATCATGCTTCGGTTTCTAGCTTTATGCAGACTTTCTTTTAACATAGTGAATACATCTAACTCACGCGGTTCGTCTCCTACCTGATCTTCCTGCACATGATCACCGATTATAATATCTCTGGTCATCGGCACGCTTTTGAGGGGTGATCTTGTTTGCCATTTACGAAAGTCATCATACGATCATGAGCATTGATATGCCTCTTCTGGTTGTATTTTTATGATCCAGCTGGCTTCTGGCGATGATGACTTACCCAAGAGGGAGAATATCGGAGAGAAGCGGAGAAAGTACGACCACCGGGTCCTCGCCAGATCGGGAGCCGGCTCCCTGGATGATGACGACAGAGCCGTCAGATCGCGGGGCACTGATGATGATACGGAGACTGACCTTGGACAGGTGGAATCAGAGGACGAGTTTTACAAGGAAGTGAAGAGGCAGAGGCTCACGAAGCTCTCGGCAAAGGCTGCGCTATACACGAGGCACGCATTCAGCGGAAAATTAATTCTCTGACCAATGGGTGCCCCTTTTTTTTTTTTTTTTTGCCTCATAACCGAAGCGGCTTTTCCTTCTGACTGTGTTTCTACGTTGACCTCGCAGAGATCCAGTGGTTCCATCATCTATAGAGACTGAAGCTGATGGCAAGCGGCAGATCACCTATCAGGTTAGTGTTTCTAAGGCGATTTGAGTGGGTCTCGGCCCCCAATCCTGCTTGACGAGGTTAGATCCTGGAGCTGCCTTTAATCCTTGTTCTCGTCGACCAGATGGAGAAGAACAAGGGGCTTACGCGCAAACGGAAGAAGCTCACTAAGATCCCACGAAAGAAATACAAGGCAAGTTTGCTTGGGTTTCTCATAAAAACTCGTCTGCTCTCCTCTCTCTCTTTCTACTTGGGTTTCTCACCAAAACTCTGCTGCTCTTTTCTCTCTCTCACTCTCTTTACTTGGGTTTCTCACCAAAACTCTGCTGCTCTTCTCTCTCTCTCTCTCTCTCTCTCTCTCATGAGTTGGTGATTTTCTCTCCCCTCTTGGTCCGATTTCCAGCTCAAACACGAGAAAGCCGTGGTGCGTCGGAAAGGGCAAGTCCGAGACATTCGGAAGCCAGCGGGTCCGTACGGAGGAGAGGCCTCTGGAATCAACACGAGAGTCAGCCGCAGTATCAGGTTCAAGAGCTAGCTTAGTTGTCTTGCCCCAGACTTTTTGCCCGCATCTCCTGCGAAATTTTGTCCGATTCTTTTTGCCTGACCCCATCTAATATTATCATCGGGCCGATAACCCCCCCAGAGGCCCTTCTTCTTCTTCTTCTTTTCATCATTCCTTCGGTTTAGGGTTCTACTGCGTCTCTATTCTACTGCATTCTCTGCCGTAGATAGAGCTTTCCACTTTTTTATAAATTTTGTTTTTTTTTATAAAAAAAGAACTGCTCCTCTTCTTTTTTTCTTTTTTTTTGTTGTGCAAATCCTATGATGACTAAACATGCTAGAACAGTTTCACATTGAAAAGAATATATTCTGTGGAGAGCACAGAATATATTCTAATATCATGAAAACAATGAACCGTCAGAATCTCGTCTCTTCTCTTTCTTTCTTTTTTATTTGTTGAGAAAGGAAATTGTGCCCAGACGACACAAAGACAGAGAATCTGATCAAGTGATTGATGGGCGTGAAGGATCCGTGTCTTGAGATCACAAATGGCCGAGTGTATGAACAAACATCATCACACTTTCAAAAGATGAAAATAAAAAATAAAAAATAAAAAGGGAGGGGGAGGGGGGAGGCAGCGGAGCTCACCGGGACTGTCTTGGCTAGTTGCCGGAAGAAAGCAAGAGCTTATTTCCAGAATACCGAATATTTTTTCCCTCTACAAATCTGCAGGGTGACCACCCTTGGATGGAATCACATCAATAATAATAAGGCATCGAACGATCCACATGCTCAATAAAAACAGTTTTCATATAACAAGGCCATCCTTAATCGTTGAGTTCTTTAATATTACGGTAATGCCGGATCGGATGTAAAACCCTTCAGAAGATCTGTCGGCCTCCTGGATCCCCTGAAATCGTACAGTACCAGTTAGAAACAATATCAATAAACCCTTTCAGAGAAAAGAGTACAACAACAACAACAACAATAAAAAATATATAGAAAAAATAACAAATAAAAGAGAGTGGGTAGCATCGATCATTAGAGTAATCGAGTTCAGATTTATAGCAACACCGATTCAGTTATTTCATGGAATAATAGTCTCGTTTACTGTCAATTATAGACATATATATTCTTCAATCATCAGCCAAAACTCCGGATAAGTCAACGGGTTTTATTGGGGTCAGAAAGGGCGCGCACCTCGGAATTAGAAATATTGACGTCTCTTCCGATCCGTGCGTTCTTGTCGATGATACAGTTCCTGTGAAGAGTGATCATAGTCAGACAACACAAGGAACACTAGAGGATAGATAGAATGCGTTCAGGGTGGGTCTGGTGAGAAGGACCTGATCTTTGAGTTCTCTCCGATTCCAATGGGGACCCTCCCTTCAGAGATCAAGGAGGCCACTTCATCCTCCGTCTCATAGTAGTCAGCACCAAGCATAACGGCGTCCTGCATACGGTCCCAGGAGTTTATCTATTTTTTTCTGAGCATGGGCTTGCCGAGGGAGGGCTGAAGTACTTGTTAGCGCATATACAACGCACCTTCAAGTGAACGTTTGAGTTGATGCGAGAGCGGATGCCGACGACACTATGCTCTACGGTGCAATTGTCTAGAAAGCTTCCGTGGGATACAATTGAGTCCACAATCTTGAAATAAAATAAATACAATTCCAAGTGTAAGAAATCTTCAATATTTCTTCTCCGCACAAGATGAGGAGGATCAGCTGAGAACAGTTCGAAACAGAAAATCTTAATTCATTCTTCTTTTTCAAGCAAGGAAACTAGAGATATGATGATTAGGATATTTAATTTTTTTTAATATTTCCTAGTCTGTTTTAGACGGCATGCCAGGAATATTAGTTTAAAAACAACCTAGTCCAGTGCTGCCTCGGTCTTTCAAAGGAACTCGGTAATCCCTATCGCAGAACATTGTGCCTGTAGGATGATTACAGTCTGGAAACCAAGCCATAAGAAAGCCCGACAGAAAGACGTTGACTGATTATTTCCGTTCCCAAAATAGGCATAAGACTATATTTAATCATTTCTGGCTTGATCGATCCTTCGTTTCCAAGGCTTCAAGAAAAAATTCACGAGATAAGACTCCAAGCACTTCTTGGAGCCTATTTTGAACACCTTTCGTTAAAGGTGTGGTTATTACCTTTAGGGTAAAATAAATAAATAAATAAATAAAAATCCAGTACAACAGTCAATGTGGCATAATATTTTTCATCGAAAGACAATTGTTTGGCGTTTGAGTTTCCAGGCTCCATTGTTTGACGTGTAGATAGATTCACGATTTTCTCAATTCCAAGCAACATTGAGTAATTTAGTTTTCTCCAAAAGATAAATCTAATATTGAAATAAAAATATTCTCACTTAGAAGAACAAGAATTTAAATTCCTGATAATATATGTCGCATTTCAAGTGGCATATTCTCATTAGTTACATGGCCTTTTTTGTTTAGTTATTGCACAAACAAAACAGAAATTAAATTAAAGTAATATCCTTCGCATCTATGCAGAAAAATGAGCCTTTAAACGAATATAATATTTTTAAATTCATAAATAACAGCAACCAACCTTGCTATTGTCAAACTTTGATGGTGGGAGATTTCTCCTCGATGTATAAATCGGCTTTGCTGCATCATAAAAGCTGAACCGCGGTGGCTGCCAATTCCAGAAACGAACAGTTACAGGAAGGGGGTGAAGTATGTTGTCATTTCTCCAGCTAATGCAGTCAGCACCTCCAGAATTCGCTTGCATCAGTTCTCATACAAACCCTACGTGGTTTTATTTTTCCTGGACAGATACCTAGAATTCATCGCACATATACTTTATATAATTTTTTTTATCAAGAATACCACTATTGCAGGACGATTTTCCATAATTAAGTGCCTAATTCTGGGCCAATCCCCAAGTTTTTCAATTTCCTACTCTTTAGCATTTATGCTATTTACAGAAGAATATGATGGGCTCCATATGTTCTTACGATTACCTCCTACCCCGAAAAAAAATTATGACCGCATGTACTGTGAAAAGCTAGTTTTCAGTCACCTATGGCGTTATGTTGATGCTATTAGTTTTATACAATTTTTTTGTTTGATGATATTACTTATGTGCTCACTTAACCATAAATAAGAAGAAATGATAATACCAGATGAAGACTATCAATAAGATGATGACATGTCTCATCAAAGAAGAAGGATAAATCTAAATAAATAATCTCTTACGTGTGCAGTAAGTGCGAGATTTGCTTCAAAGAAGGATTTGATCGTTCCAATGTCCTCCCAGTAATCATTAAATAAGTATGCCTGAAACGGACATCTCAGGTTAACCAGGTAAATAAGAAATGATAAAGGTAAGAGAGCACCTTCTATTGTTCTCCGAGGGGTCACATAATATTTAAAGTATTCCAGCGTAGAAAAGTGATAGACCCATATAGTTTTAAACTTAAAATGAAGAAAAGTATTGAATACGAGACGATTGGAAACCAACTGATCAAAAAGGCCCACGAGATATGTTTTGGAGGGACTGAACCTAAGTTTTCACAGCTGTGCGAACTAAACGATATGAATGATCCCAAAAGACTTGTCTTCCGGGACTCCTCTAAAAACATTGAAAAATAATTAACAACCTTTAAATTTTGGTGAGAGGACGTCAAATGGACTTTAAAGGTGGACAGGGTGGTGGCTGGCACTCATAAACGTTGCACCTGATTACTTGTTGGGGTCGTATCACTCATAACTCTTCTAATAACTTGGGGAAATCACTACCACAACTATTAAGTGAATATCTCAGTCGTAGATGAAATTTTTGTGCTGTTGTGGATAAACAGAAACATTGAGTTCAAAACATTACTAAAATTCGTTAATTAAAAATATTTAATGTATATAAGATGATAAATAAAAAGTCTTCTACTAGACGACCTAGAACCGAGGAGGGTGGGGGGAGGTGGGGAACTGGTCTGATGCAGTGGACTTCTAGTGCGCACCTTAATAAAGAATTCCTTCGCAGATGCAGGGATAATTTCGGATCCGAAGTCATTTGCAGTAGGAAAACGCCATCTGACGAAAAATAAGAGAAAAAAAATGAAGTTGTCAGTAATACATCAGTCTCTTCAAGATAGCTAATATCAGGATAAAAAATAATTTATTAAAAAAAAAGTATATTAATGGCCTAAATATGAAGGACACCAAGATCTTCAAGATAACCAATAAGAAGACCGTTTGGAGCAAATTCAGTCCACAATTAGCATATTTCATAAATAATGATGTGACTAGCACAAAAAGAGTGGAAATTGAATATAAATTTCAACCCAAGTAGGATTATGTAACGGAACTTACTTATAATGGAAAAACCTGCCATTACTATATTATTCAGATATCCACCCCACCCTTGCGGGGAATGCAGATGTATAAATGCATAGAAAGGATACAACGAATGTTTAGAAGGACAATTCACAGGGAAATAAATTCTATAAATCATTGATTTAAAATAATTTAGCATTTGAAAATAAGTGTAATCAAGAAAGAGAAAAAGCGGAAAGAATGTCCGCTGGAGACAAGATGATGAAAAATAAATTAAAAAATAAGAAACCTAATCATCCTGAAAGTAGGATAGATGACCAAAAAAATAGCTTCATTGGTTTTATATATAACTACTAGAACAACTGTGATGATGTACCTTAATAGGTTCAAAAGCAACTCCTTCTTGAACACATATATGCCCATGGAGGCTATGTATGGGTTTTTTTTAGCTTCATCTCGGGAAAGTCCCAGTACAGTTGTATCCACCTCCTAAAGAAGACGTAGACATAAGTATTTTTTAAATCATATTATGTCTGCAATCAGTAACGATCTACAAATTTTTGGGAAAAATATAACTCACCATTGCCTTCAATTCGTCTCCTTTAGGTTTTTCACTGAAAGACATTACCCTGCCTTTGTTGTCAATCTTCATTAAACCAAAATCCGATGCACGGCTGTCAGGAAGAACGCAGAAAAAATTCAGTAATTTGATACATCATGTAGAAAAAAATAATATTATAGGTAATTTACCATTCTCATACTCAAAAAAATAATTTTCGGAAAGTAAAAAATATGCTTGAATTTTTTTTTGTTTGCAGACAGTAGGCGCGCTTCACTCTTGCTTGGACAAAGGACTCGAGCCTCAAAGACTGACCGACGAGGGAGTTGAAATATAGGCCTGGGTAAAGCCAGAAATCTTGTCCGCTGCTCAAAAGATAGTTCTTTAACAACCTAGACTCGCAATTTATCGTCCAGAATGTTCCAACCTTGCCTACTTAGCATTATCCCAGACAAGTCTAATCAGAACTATCCTCCCACTAATCGACAGACTTCTTTTAGGCCGCTTCTTAAGATTAATTTCATGGTTCAAATTCGTTTATCCTGGGAAAAATCTTACATTCCTAATTTTATAAAAACACAGTGAATTATGTAATGAGACTATAAAATACCTGTCATCCATAGGAAGACAAGAAATGGTGATATCAGCTCCACTCTGTCGATGTCTCTGGAAGAAACAAGGAACATTTAGCATTCTAATGGGAAATAAAGTCGGAAGAAACGCCAAATCAAATATCTCACCTGAACAAAGTCCATATAATCCATACGATAAAGATGATCACCAGAGAGAATCAATACATCCTCAATATCTTTAGCTCTTGCATCCTATAAGCAAAAAAAATCAGCATATACAAAAGCTGACAGTAGAAAAGATGAATGTATGTGGCATATGTATTTATCTCCCTGTATATATATATATGTCTAATGTACCTAAAATGCCAATTTATAAATCTTTGAATTTTTCATCCACATCAAAAATATTATTCCAGTTAATTTTGAAATACCACGTAAAAGCCATTACTTCAGTTTTGGAAGGTTCTGCCTCCTCAAATCCCCACGAGAATGAGGCATAGTTCAGAAGCTTCAGCTTCCCATAAAAAATTTAAAAGAATGTGATGGAAGTATCAAAACGGGGAAATTTCCCATACAAGATAGTAATTAATACTCCATTTGACGAAGTAACTCGATCTCCAGATTCTGTCCGTGAACACGTTTATTTAAACTCACCCACATACAGGGACGAATGATTCAGTGCTGGACGCAATCTGATTTCACCGACTTGATATTTCTTTGCATTCCTATTATTCCACATACAGAACGAAGCATCAATAGCGTCTTCCGCTTTCTAAACATCATTCTCCCCCGTCTCAATCACTGCCCTCTGTCCTGTTCTCCATTCCCTCCTTTAGTAGTTCTTATGCTTTCATCAGTAATTATTTACAGTGATAGGTAACGTTTCTCTACTGTCCTCATTTCTCGTAGATTAATTTTCATATTTTTTTACTGAAAGAATGCTTCCATGATTTCTCTGTTAGCATGCACCTACATATGATGTGCGACCTAAAGCAAACTTGGTTAATATTTATTTTTTATCCGAGCATCATCCATTACAATAAATTAAACTCACTACTTTGAGGCCACATTGAGAGAGAAAGAGGCCAAAATTCTGGCATTTTAGGATCACGTAGACAAAATAAAGAGTATCCTTTCCCAAGACGTAGAAGGCCTAACTCATTCCATTTTCATCATTTTCAATATGCACTGTTAATAGGGATATATTTTGGATTAAAATATTTAAAACATTAGAGTTTCAAGTAAATCACCAACTTTTTCTAACCTTCTTCGAAAAGAAAGACATGAATGTTAAATAAAATAGTGTTTTTCCAGAAAAATAAAGTACAAAGTACCTCAAAAAGCCAATGAAACTGGCGAACTGCATCGGCAGTTCCTTGGAACCATCTCTGGCCTGCTTCACCTGGAGTCTGGGTTGCTGCAAGAACCTGTTATGTTGGGGGGAAATCAATTAAAATTAGTTGTATATTTTTCAATGAGACGATAAACCAAAACATTTTGATTTGTTCATTATGCTGGAAAAATAATTCCAACTTAACTAAGTCTGGTGCCATGGCTGCGAATTATGACACAATTAGGAATTAAGGTACCCACAAGCATAAGATGATACATTTTTTCAGCGTTTTTATCCGGGTATTTTGGTCAAAGGAGAGACTTGGGATCGAGAAAACCTTTTCTAGAAAAAGGAAGAATATATATGCTACAATGTGTAGATGACGATCCAGTCCTAAAATACCAGTTTCTACACCATGTATCAAGTTCAAGAACCCAGTAGAATAGCGGTAACTTAATTAATGGCTAAAAAAGAATAACTCTTTTACTACTCGATTCCTCCTGATGAACTCAGACCTGATTTCATTAATTCACTTTGGGGAGCGCGCGCGAAAACAACACGGAATCATCTCATATTTTCAATATCGTAAAAACTCACAGATTCCAAAGGCCCAACCTTTTGGGGAAGACAGATTAGATATCCTCAGGTTAATAAAAAACAAGGCAATTAATCCTTCAGTTCTCTTGAAAGGCATGCTCCACGATCATATTCTTAGACGTAAGATTGGAACGTAGACCGACCAGAATAAGGCCTTGATGTGTCGGAGCAGAGGGTGGAGATTCCGAATATGAATCTATCATTTTATATTCTCATCTATATTGCGACACACAGTGGAATAGATATTGTGGGCAACTAGATGCCGATATTCCACGGGCATAGCATTTCAGTGGTCTTTTTTTTTTGTTAGAAGACATCTCTTCGAATAATATTGTGCAAGAAGAAAGTTCCTAGATTCGTGTTGCAGTCGTGCAATGTTCCTTAGTGGACAATTGCTCTTGAAGTGATTAGTATACAAGTGAATCATAAAATAGGTTGAATATCCTTTTTTTGTGTCTTTATGCCAGTGGCATGCGTTCAATTCATGTGCGATGATTAAATGTCCAAGTGACAGTAAACCAAAGTGGACGACTAGAACTTGAGTGGAAAATCATGAAGAAGAAATGTGAAAAAAAATAGTTTGATAGCCTTACAATTACCTTCTTCTTCAATTAGCACTAATGTTCTACAGCTACTAAAACAATTATTTCTTCGAAGCAAATGCGGAGTCGCAAAACAGTCCACAGTTTCCAGAATATGTCTTCTCTTTAAATGCATATAATGAAACCCTGATTGTGATAACAAATAATAAAGTGGACATTTCTCCGCTATAATCAGTTCCTGAAACAAGTGATCCAATGAAAATGCAAGTATCGACCATTTTGGCACGTACCTCCACAAAACCATCTCCAAAGTTTACTCCGTTGCCCAAGTTGTATGTCCTTGCAAGGTGCCGGTTTAATGATGCGGAGTTGAACTGGGTGAGGATGTACACTTTGTTGAGACCACTGTTGATGCAGTTGCTCATGGGGACGTCAATCAACCTGTAAGCACCGCCTATCGGCACCTACACAGAGAAGAAAGGACACCATCAATGGAAAAAATATGAGCTTAAAAGAGACTGAATAAAAAATATATATATAAGAGATTAAAAATAAGAGAGAGCAAGAAAGGAAGATCTCTGATTCCATTGTCATATCCCATCTTGTCTACCGCAATCTCCACTATTGCTACTACTGATAGAGAAAGCACTTACGGCGGGCTTTGCCCTCTGCTTGGTAAGCGGGAAGAGACGCGTTCCAGCGCCGCCTCCTAGGATGATCGCCACAACCGATCTAGGGTTCCTCCTCTCCATTTCCAAATCTTTGAACTGCACACCTTCAACGATAATTCCATTACTCCAACTGTAAAGTATAGATTAAAATATTATGCATGAGTAAACATCGTCGATGAGATTTCACCGAAAATAGAACACAAGCATGGAAAGATATGAATAGACAATATCGTCTAAAATTCTGGTTCCTTAAGTGCAAAATATTTTTTCATTCATAGTCAGTATCTGAAAGCTTTCTGAAGTGTTTTGAAGGATTCCTTAGATACTCTTTGATCCTCCTCATTCCATCTCATTACTGTTTCTAGATTGAACAGCCATTGAATCAGGAAAGACGCTGCGGCGGAGTTTCGGTGCTGTCCCTGGTTGTGGTGCTACGTTACGAGAATCCTGACTATTGATTTTCTGCTCTTCGTTGTGCACAGAGAGAGAGATTATCGCTTAAACATATATCTACAACGTGAATTATATAACACAGGAATTTCGGATGCACGAAACTCAGGAGTAATCGTGAATCCATTCGTTGCTCCTTGTGGACCAACCTTCTCGATTCTACGTCCCTTCCTACCATTCAACTCCATCGTCATCGCGGCACTTGCAGCCTTTCCCTCAGGGGAGAGACACTCACACGTATGATGGATACGGGGAGGGACCTCCTCGGTGGAGAGACCTGAAGTGCACGACCAAATTAAAGAAAAACAGAGGACGACGGAGGAGAAGAATGCCGACGCACCGCAATCTCTTCCGGCAACTCGGTGGTGATGGACATGCGCGGAAGACACCTACGCAGAGTCCTCACCACCCTCCTCCCATCGCCGGAGTCGGAGAATCCCACCCGCCTGATCTTCCCTCCCATCAGCTCCCCTCGCCGGAAGCTTCCAACCCGTTCCGTCTCCAGGCGCGCCGCCGACAGCGTGATCCTTCCCTCCATCCGCAGCGCCATGGCGGAAGAAGGTTGAAGTCTAGAGAAGGCGGCTCCTGCCGGCGGTGATCACCGGAGTCGCAGAGACGGTAAGTGAGGACGACGCACTGAGCTCATTCGAACGTCCTCTTCCCCTTCGTCCACGTTATCCGCAGGCGCGAAGCGCATCCACCAATTCAAGTCTGCGCGGGACCCAACTGCCTGGTGGGGACCACACTAACTAACATCTACTGCCAGCGTGGACAATGGACCCCAAGGTGGTGGGCACGTGGGTTTGGAATATTCCCCTGACCAGTATTCCTCCCCCAATTAAGCAAAGATTAGTAACTAATACACCCCGTAAAATGCCCATAATCAGCCGATCCTAATGGGCTGAGTAAGGACTTAACCGGCCCACGAGTTGAGCCGCCACCTCAGCCACACACGCGATATCCCCGATAGTTACGAAGATAAAGCCGTTCTGATGGGGGCTTCCCGCACGTGCGGAGTGCAACTCTAGCTCAACCCCGGAAACTCATTCCAACGTGTAAACCCTTGTATTATTACACGCAGAGAAACTGTCTATTCACAACACGGTAGTCAGACCACCGTCACAACCCCAGAGTACACAGTTCTAGACTGAGACATAGAGCGAGAAAGAGAGAGAGAGGGGGAACCCAGGTGCTCAGCCATTGACGACGACGCCGCCTGCATGGTAGAAGCGAGGAGCAGAGATGAGGAAATCGAACGTTGCGGCGGAGAGGGCGGCGGCGATATTTTACCGTTGGGGTGGAGGACCTGGCCGGCGATGTAGGAAGAGTCCTGATCGGAGGCGAGGAAGACAAAGGAGGGGGCAATCTCGTGGGGTTGACCGGCGCGGCCCATGGGAACGTTCTTGCCGAAGTTGGCCACCTTCTCCTCCGGGAAAGAGGAAGGGATCAGCGGCGTCCACACTGGCCCCGGCGCCACCGCGTTGACCCGGATTCCCCTGCCGACGACCTGCGCGTGGAGAGCCCTCGTGAAGGCCACGATCGCCCCCTTCGTCGCTGTATAGTCGATCAGCGTCGGGTGGCCCCTGTACGCGTTGACCGACGTCGTGTTGATGATGGCGCTCCCCGCCTTCATGTGATCCAGACAGTACCTGTTCCACAGAGGACATCCGTTGACCCGTATATCCCGATAATATGGGAGGCGGGTTTCTCTCTCTTTCTTCCTCCCTCTTACTTGGCCATGAAGAAGTAGGAGAAGAAGTTGGTCCTGAAGACCCTCTCCAGGCGGGCCTCGTCAACTTGCTGGAGCTCGGGGGCGACGTGCTGCTCGGCGGCGTTGTTGACGAGGACGTCAACGCGGCCGAAGGCGGCGACCACGTCGTCCACCGCCTTCTTGCAGGCGTCCTCGTAGCCGAGATCGGCGGCGATGGCGATGGGGCCCCTCGTTTCCTCCACTGTGGCCTGCCTGAGCATCTGCAGCGTGTCGGCTGCGTCCTTGTCCTCCTGGTTCTTCACGTAAGTGAACGCCACCGTCGCTCCCTCCAGCGCGAAGTAGTAGCACACGGCGCGGCCGATCCCGGAGTCGCCGCCGGTGACCAGCGCCACCTTCCCCTGCGAACAAAGAGACGCTGTGGCGAGAAGAGAAAGGAAGGAACTAGCCGGAGAGTGGCGGAGGGATTACGCGGAGCTTGTGGGCGGGCTTGTAGTCGCCAGCGGCAGCCTGAGGAGAGGGCTCCATGAGATGCTCCTTGCCGGGCTGTTTCTCCTGAGTCTGAGGGGGGAACGATTGCTCGCCGGTGGCCATCGTCTCCGAGGGTCTAAGCCTCCGGGATGCGAGATTTCCTCTTCTGGGGGTCTTTTCTCTGCAGAGAGACAGAGAAACGGCGGAGGGGAAGGCGGCGAGAGGACTTCAAGGAAGCGAGGGCGTCGAACAGTGCGGATGAGAGAGCTACGGGGTGGCAAGGTTTTAACTGTGGTGGGTGGGAGAATGCGGACAGCTGGGGGCAAGAGAGCCTGGCGACGTGGCGTCCGGATTGAGGGAGACGCCATGTGATGAAGGCCTGGACAATACACGTGGACTGTTGTGTTTTTTTATACCGGCCCATAATTCGCCGAAGCTCGGTCCGTCCAGATCAAAATGAGGCATGAATTATCTTTTATTTAAAAACCTCTCTCTCTCTCTCTCTCTCTCTCTCTCTCTCTCTCTCTCTCTCTCTCTCTCTCTCTCTCTCTCTCTCTCTCTCCCTATATATATATATATATATATATATGTATCTATATATATAATTTATTTATTTATGTGTGCGTGTGCGTGCGTGTGTGTGCGTGTAAGCCCCTAGAATTAGATAAAACGATGGGTAGCCAGAATCAGTCGCGAGGCCATGTGGCAGGCCATGTGGACTACCGCGCGAGCATTCATTAAAACAGAGTGGCATCATTCCCCTTCAGCGCTGATCGCCAAAAGAGCAAAGTCATCTAATTTTTTTCTAAAAATAGGATCGAATTGCGGGCCAATCTGCCCATCCAGATCAAAATTAGGCATAAATTATTTTCATTTTAAAACCTCTCTCTCTCTCTCTCTCGCTCGCTCATGAAATAAGATGTTCGATTCTCATTCACCAGCCTGAATGAAAAGCACCCATCTCACCAAAGAGTGACACCCAAGAAACGCACTGAAGACAGCCATTAATAGTATTTTTCAGGGCGGCTTCAACGGGTAAACAGATAAAAATTTCTGTCATAGCTGCATTGACAGATGAGAGACAGTCCAATCAGTAATAAGCCGCAAGAACACGATTTACCTCCCCTCCCTCCCTCGAGGAACTTCAGTACAGGGTCTTCACGAGATTAAGAAGAGACCCATCTCCACCGTGCCTGGCTAAGAGGGAGATGGACATGGGCAGGTCGTCATCCATGCCCAGAGGTATGGTAACCTGCGATTTGCCGCATTTGGAAGGCTGCAAGTCAGCTTCTTTGCAAGTATATGGGCACAGATAAAGGTGGAAATCATGAGAGGAGGAATGAAAATACCTGGCAAAGTCCTGACATGCCGGCAATAGAGAGCAAGCTGAAAGCCTTCGAACGGAAGTCTTTCAGCAGAGATGGGTCGGTGTTCAGCTTGGGGGGAGGGCCAGGGAGTGTGGGGAGGACAAGGGCCCCATTATCCTTCAGCGATAATGGGTAAAAGAGACTAGTGAGGATTCGATGTAGAAGCAATGAAGTGTGATGGGTAAGCCGGAGTTATCGGTTGTACCTTCAGGAGTTCATCGAGGGCAGCTCTGAGTTCAGACCTGACAGAGTAGCAGTGAGGGATGGCGTCTTCATCCACGGTCTTAACAGCTTCCCAAACTCGTTCGAATATACCTGGGCCTAAATCGGGTCTGGTAGCGTTGACCCAGTCCCCATGGTTACTTTTAAACTCAAACCTACACGCCAGAGCCAAGGATTTAAGGCATTAAGACTAGATCCAATCCGATGGTAAAAGCTAAGATACTTTCCAAAGGACATCATGGAACAGAATCTCTCTCTCTCTCTCTCTCTCTCTCTCTCTCTCTCTCTCTCTCTCTCTCTCTCTCTCTCTCTCTCTCTCTCTCTCTCTCTCTCTCTCTCTCTTAGATGGATGTTAACACTCACAGAAGGGAAAAGGGGGATGGGGATCCCTGCGGGTCTCCCCAGTGATGATTTGAGGATCATAATTTAACGAATAACTGCAAGCAATTCCAAGCAGCGGTTAAAAAAAAGGTGCTACCTTTGAAGTGTTTGCATGGCATGTGATAGAGCAGAAAACACTGGTATTCCAGCATTCTTGGAAGTGCTTGCGTCCGAGAGTCGGTGCATAAAATAATGTAAACTGGGAACATTATTCGTGATATATTCACCAAGATCTAAGTGGATCAGATCTGAAATAATGAAACGTAAAATATCAGCTACTTGACCGATCACATGTTACCTTGTGATGAAACATGTGATAGGAACTTACGACCAATTGCTTTAGTTATGGATTCGGTAAATATTTCGCATGGTCTGCTGCCTGAAGAACTCAGATGCTGAAAGCAGTCATCGGGGATGAGAACCCGACTGGGCAGATCACTGTTTGAAACATGAGGTGGCAACACCACCTCCCCTACTCTAGCTAGGATCATAGGGTCCCTAGAGAACCAACCTGAGACCAAATACCCGTTAATGATCATCAAGAAGACTAATATTCCCTATATTAGTCAAATATTTCCACAGATGTAGATAATATTGATCAAGATAGAACAAAATAAATAAATGATATCAGTTCTTGGAACACAAACAACATAAAAAAAAACACAAAGAAAGGTCTGAGTAAAATGAATAAATATAGGATAAATCTTTCAGCTATTGAGGGAGTTATCTCAGGCTCTGTGGCGGCTAAATCCCCTGATATCAGAAATCAAGTGCTGACGATAATTGCGGGGAAATAATGCAACAGTGCACTGATTTTATGTGAATTTATCTATCCAACTTGTGATTACAATGTTCAAACTGATAGCGTGGGAAAGAGTAGAATAAATCTGAGTTACAACTAACTGTCATAAAAATTTTATCACTAAATAATCCCACCAATAGGTGTATACATCACTCGGCCCACTGTAAATTCACATCGATGCATAGAAAACAATCGTATCAATACAAGATTCCAATAGACAGAAAGTGGGTGTCCCAAAAGGAAAACTTAGGAAGAACTGTCTTCTCAATTTCTCTGCCCATTTAGTGTGGTGACATTCATTTGAAATATCAATTAATTCGTAAAAGGGAGAACCATTTGCGAAATTAATTTATCACCATCTCCAATCTGTCACCGAATCCGCACCATTCATTCATTTGAGAAATTCATTGATTATTGGGTAATAGTAATTTTAGAGAAATATTAAGTGATTTAGTGAGGAACACATTGCTAAAACAGGTTTGTCTAGACTGGGACAAAATCAGAACAGGACATGGCAGGATGGTGAAGACAGATTCTGATCAGGTACAGAAAAAACTGACAAGAACTAAAAAATTTCGACTCATGCAACAGTCATAGATTCTTTCGACGACCATCAAGTATAATCTGAATACAAATGGAATCAGAACCGGGACAAGACCATTGAATCCTCGGTTGGATTTTTAGACAGAGTAGCCATTGTTCATCCCGATCTGAATTGAATAAAGACTGGTTGATCCAAGCCCTCTTTGACACTCTATGGAAAATAATTTGGGTAGCGAACAGATCGGATCGATCAAGAACCAGCTACTCTAGGAAGGATCAGTAAAGTACCCAAAACAGCCAAGTTTCGGAAAAGGCTTACATTTTGGAACAATCCCTCTAGCTAGAACTTTAATATTTACCCTGTAATTATTTTGCAGAAAACACGAAAACCGTGCTTCAAAATTATTATTAAGTCAAACGAACACGAGAAATCATATATTATTAATTTATAACAACAAAATCCTTTATTTATCGCACAATATTCAACTTATCCCTCTCACTTGGGACTTTTCTAGTAATTATCAGCAATTAAGATTTCACGGTGTATGAAATAAAATATTTAAACTCTCTCGTCTGAGGAGGACACGATCAAAACAACAGCAACAGCGAATCAATAAAGTTTGCCGAGATAAAACACAGAAATGTCAATACATGACCGTTTATGATGCATTTACCGAAAGAGGAGGAGATACTAAGAGGTGGATTCAACGTTCTATTTATCCTCACCAACAGTGTCAAAGCTCTGTGCCATTGGAACAACACCAGCTGCGTCAACAACTCCATGTGAAGGTCGAATGCCGAGAATTCCGCAGTAAGATGCAGGTACTCTCACACTTCCACCAGTGTCAGTACCTGAAGAAAAGAGTCTTACATAGTATCCTTTGTCGATCTATGAGTTGAAACGTACTAACGGTTAAACTCTCCAACAGTGTTGACCAGTCTTGAATAAATTGAAACTCTTCTTATTGGATGATAATGATGCTTCCCATAAACCGAAATTATAAGATTAATGATACGATTAGGGGGAAAAATCACCAAGACAAACCCCATAGCGATAGTTAGTGGTGCATTTATCATTTCTCTTTTCTACTGGACGAATTTCGCAACACATTACTGCATCTACTTGAACAGGATAAAGACCGTGAAGATTAAGCCGGAAAAATCCTAATTCGGCACAGGAACGTTAGGTCCTGCACTCTGATTGCATCATATATACGCCTAAACAGTCCCCTGCCTTAAATATCTCAAACTTCAGATTAAGGAGTTTTCACCTAACGCAAAGTCAACGAGCTTTGCAGCCACGGCTACAGCGGACCCACTTGATGATCCTCCTGGCACCCGATCTTTAGCCAATGGATTAGTGGGTGTCCCATAATGCTTGTTTTGTCCGTCGATACTGAGCATAATCAAAAATGTGTTACCATGATGTAATAACGAGCATGATCACAATATCCAAGATTCATTCCATAAAATTACTTCTGAATGGAAAGTGATTCGACATTCCAATAATATTACTCAAGCCAAGAATTACACAGAATTGCTAGATATGGTAGACGTTGAGAAGTGAGAAATTTATGGGAATGTGTTACTGCCAAGACAGGTAAACTGCTCAAAGCATGTTGATAACCTGTATGAAGTATATAGTCAAAGGGATTTCGCGTGGTATTAGTACTTACTCAAATGCCCAAGATAAACTTCCCTAATACGAACCTGTAACCCATCTCGTCCATTACAGTTTTTCCAACACAAATTGCACCAGCTCTAATTACAGCCAAAACAACGGGGGATGTTGTGGTAGCAGCTGCATGAGTCCTTGCCCAGTCTGGGTTGCCGAAGCAAGTCACATGGCCACTGATGTCAAACCTGCAGACAAAAAAATTTACTTAGAAAGAAGGATGACAAGGTAATCTTTCAGATAATCTTCCTATCATTGAAGGGAAAATTTTAGTGGAATGAAATATGGAGTAGATAAGGTCCAGCTTAGGAGATCACTAGAAGCTTATAAGCATAGCGTGAGCTCACATGCTGTTTTACTAACGTCCTTAATTTTCCCTTTTGGATCATGCCCTGAAATTTTCAAAAGGGAAATGAGAAACATGCACTCAAACTGATAGAAGCTGCCGCTGTGACAATTTTGGTGGGTGGAGAGAGAGAGAGAGAGAGAGAGAGAGAGAGAGAGAGAGAGTCTACCCCCCTCCTTCATTTTTTATAATTAGATAACAGGAAAAACGGGATGATCGGAGTCCAACCCGTAGGTGTTTCTCATTACTGATGAAAGAAATTAAATTAACTGAACGCCAAGACGAACGTGACGCCAAATAGTATATATTTATTATAACCGAGTCGAAATCACAACATGAATCTCCCGATAGAACTCTTACACAACAGAGGAACCTCGTATGGAATTCAACGCAAGACGAAAACAGCAGCTGAAAGGGACCGTACATATCCTTGACGGCGAAGGTGAGACCCCGCAGAGGGAGCAGCCGGGTGGTAGAACCCTCCGGAGGTGGAGGCGCCCGCAGCTCGAATTTCTCCAAGAAGGCCCCGTAGTCATCCTTCCCCTTCATCTCCCCCTCCCTTCTCCCTCCCCCCAGCTCCCTCCCAGCCCAATCCGCTCGATCATCTTCTTACCCTTTATCAGTGGCAAAGCGAAGCCTTTGACCGGCCCAGCTAACTGCAGCACTCTTCCTTCCTCACCGCAGCCAACTGTGGGGTCGTGGGAGCTGATGGCATTCTAGCGGTGAATTCACCGCACAGTGGATATCCTAGGGTCGGCTAAGGCCTGCGTCGATATAAAAGGGTCCACTAACGGTCGACTTGCCGGCTCAGATCAGATGGGAGTAGCCTGGCGGCTGGGTGAAGGGAAAGATGGGAAGGCCACAAAGGTGAGGAGAGCAAGGGAGGAAGCGGTGGCAGTGGCTAATGGTTGCAGGTTGAAGAGGGAAGACTCCCGGCGGACGAAGCACGACTGCGCCTTCTCCAAGTGGGAGGTACCTTTTCTTCGCAAGCATTTTTTCACCTCTGCCCGATCGTTTTCTCTCTCGGGGTTGTTTTTTTTCGACGCCTGTTCGAACCGACCTCGCCTGTTCGATCATGCTATCGGTAGGCCTACTAGAGTTTACTGCGGGAGATCGATCCATGGGTGTAGGCCTACTGTGATCTGCCGGATTAGCTGTGATACATCAGATAGAGGAGATTATATCGATGACTCGTCTCTATAAACACTTTGCTATTGGAATCCTGAGCAATTATAATTCAAATTTGTGCTATTTATTTCCTACTGAAGGGCCATCCGACATGGAAAAGCCCAGTTAAATGCGCTCACACAAAATTCTTCTCCTTCATCCTCGAAGAAATAGATGGTTTTGATACAGAACAACGATGAAGATGATGTTTATATATTATTAAGATAAGAGAGATAAGAAGGGTCACCATCTGAGATACTACAATCATTGTTTTCCTTTCAGTAGTATTCTTTGGGACTAATTATGTAGTTTCTTACCTACAAAGTTTACAATTGACCTCATGAAATAAAATCGAGAATTTCTTATCATGTATCAGTGCGTGTTTTCATAATATTTTCTCATTTTTTATAGAACTAATTTCATTGTGCAAAGTATGGAATCCAACTGATTGTCTTCATAACCTGTGCCAGTTTTGTCTTATTTAGAAACGATTAGAGGATAGATCTTTCAAAGTTATCATGGATCCGAATTTGCATCCTTGCATCTTGGAAGTATCGATTCAAGTCAACGAGTTATCTTCTTAGGTACGATAGGATTGAAATGTTTTCCACATCCTTCTTCTGATATCTGAGCACATCTACACCTCCTGTTCTGGCACCAACCAAGTTTCATTCAACATTTATGGTGATCCTAACGTTATCGTTACTTACTTATTTTGTAATGCATAAAAACTCAAGCATAGACTAAACTTTCTGATACCATCATTTAATCCCGTCCAAATGTACCCTGATGCATATCAATGCTTTATTGATATTTGCATTAAGAATTTTCCCTCCGACTTATGTCCTGGTGTCAAATGTGCCCTTTCTTGTTATGGTAGAACAGGAAACTCTATATCCTATTACCTCACTTTAGTTTTTTAATCTGTGTTTTTTAAATGGTGTCATGAATAATTAGTTGGTACTTAGGGTTGATCGATTGCATCACGGGATATATAATATTTATTCATGGAGCTCCCTTTTTGCCGATTCAGATACTCATTGGACCCTCTGATTGGGAGAGCTACTCGTTGGGGAAGGATGGAGCAGAAAGATACAGAACAAATAACCTTCCGAACAGCTGTTCTTGTCCTGGTATATATGAGCTTGGAATAGCTAGGCTTTCCGCCAACTCTAGAAGGTTTGATCCAAAAGAAATTGTCGTTGTTTACCTTGGACAAGCTGAAAATGTTAGAACGAGGCTCCAACATTATGGAAGAACAGGCTCACATTTGGAACACGGTGATTCGACTGTCGTCCTTCAAAGCAAAGGCATCATCAGTAAACCTATTCAAAGAAGACCTGGACTGTTCAAAGAAGCGTTTTCAAAGGGTTTCTCTATCATGTTCAGATGGGCACCGGTGAGTATTTTGTTTGTTCAGTTCTATCAAACAGCATGATGGGATCATGTCTACAGTCTATATTAAGTAGTAAATTATATGAAATTAAAGATCTTCCAGGGAAAATGATTTAATTGATGGGTGAACCATGCAATAGCTCTCTAAAGCATTCAACAACTTTTCATTTATCTGTAGAAGGGATGTTTATTAGTTCTTCACTTCCAGAGAGTTACCGAATTCAAAGGCATTCTGACTTCCTTAAATCTTCTCAAAGAAATCGCTGAAATACTTCAATCTACTCAATGAATACACGGTAAAGTCCATTTTTGAAAAAAAAATCAGAAAGATTTGCATAATCGTTCACCTTCATCATGAAAGGAGAAATCTCATATGGATAATTCGTAATTATCTTGCACATACTATAGTTAACTTGGTATTTACCCTTCACAGAAATAGAATGACATGTCTCGTTCTCAAATGACATGTTCCAATGCATTTGGTGTGAGCTCCATTCAAATATAGCATTGAATATTGTATTCATTCGTTTATCTTAAGGGAACATAGAAGAATGAATTTTTTTATGTATTTATCCAAATACAATACCAAAACTGATTGTATTATTTATTTAATTATATTCTTGTACGCGCTGCTTATGTTACTCGGAGTGTGCTTATGCTAGCTATTTAAAACCTGCCTATGGTGCTTTTTTTTTTCAAAGAGTGTCATGGAGCATCCATAGCGGTAAAGACGAGAATGCAGCTACTCCTTTCTGTGATGTTAATCTACTTGTCTACTTGGCCACTTACGGCAGCTACTCCTTTCAATAAATTTTTACATGGGCAATCATAGTCGAATTTTTTTGCATCATTTGGGCACCTTCACGATTATTCTTCATCTCTTTCAGGTGAGAAGCAAGAGAGAAGCTCTTGATGCAGAAGCTCGTCTACTTGAGGTATTTGACTATGCTTGGAATAGAATTGGTAATGCTGCTTATCGTTATGAAGACATCATCTTGAAGCTAGACAAGCTCTCAAGAGCCAGCCTTTTCCGTAGCTTTCTCACAAAGCTGAAACCATGGACTTGGAAATTTCCTGAGGGGAAACTTCCTCAGTTGGGCATCGGATTCAGCTCAAGTGAGTCATTTAACCTAGGTGACTGCCCAAATGATTCAAAACCCGACCAGACTAGCGTGATTTTGGAACTTAATAAGTCCCAACGGATAGTAGTCCAGCGGAAGAACAATCCCCGTGAGGGGTGTGGTGGTGTATGTGGAGTTATCAAAGAGGATGGATCTGTTTGTGAGAGAAACCCAGTTTTAGGGAGAAAGAGATGTGGAGAGCACAGGGGAAAGAGGATCAACAGGAGCCCACCAGTAAATGGGAAGGAAGCCGAGGTACAGGAGCCCCCAATTCTATGCGGTGTGGTCCTGAAGGATGGGTCCTTTTGTTCCAACCCCCCTCCCCAGGGGAGAAAGAGATGCCATCTCCATAAAGGT
Source organism: Spirodela intermedia (assembly GCA_902729315.2). Taxonomy (NCBI): domain Eukaryota; kingdom Viridiplantae; phylum Streptophyta; class Magnoliopsida; order Alismatales; family Araceae; genus Spirodela; species Spirodela intermedia. The sequence goes on from LR746264.1 coordinate 5,735,760, forward strand.
AGAAGGGTTCGCTGAGCTCACCACAAGATGCTCCCCAGCTTCAAAATTACTATTTTTGGGTTGGATCCCCAGTCCAGGGAGGTTTGTTTATTTATTTATTTATTTATTTATTTATTTATTTATTTATTTATTTATTTATTTATTTATTTATTTATTTATTTATTTATTTATTTATTTATTTATTTATTTATTTATTTATTTATTTATTTATTTATTTATTTATTATTATTATTATTAAATCGTGTATTCAGTCGGAATTCGTTTGAAGTCCACCCTGCATTATGGGCACTATTTCTCCCATGATATCACTGATCATGCCGCCGTAGTTAGAAAAAAGCTTCCTTTTTGTCCTTGGGACATTGCTTTTTGGAGGGGGGAAGTAGAGGGGATTTGGGTTTAAAACTGGCATCTTGATCGAGGGAGAGATAGGGGGTCTCCAATGGTAGCCAATCCCCTTCTCCCCTTACTAGATTCTCGCAGAATCCGAGATTCTGGGGCGCCGACAGACGCTGGCCATAGGATTGAGATTCTGGTCCCGAGTGACGTGGACGGGACTGAGTGGGAGGAAAACGGGGGCCACATCCATCTCCCTCGCCGCCATTTGGACAGCAGTGGAGCGAGGATTGCGCCGCCAGCGTGTCGGCTTGCCTCGCCGGGCTCCCCGGCGATGCGGCTGAGCAGTCCCTGTCAAGTGCCTGTCCTCTTCCTCCCACATGGAAGAGGAACAGGACAAGCGGCGAGCCCTGCCACGCACAGCTTTCCGATTCCAGATTCCACAACCTGAAAGAATGCTATTCACCTCTCCATCTCGGTCGGAGAGAATACAGTATAGAGAGAGAGAGAGAGAAGGGAGCAAAGGAGGGCGTTGCCAGCGTCATTTATTGCTTTTGCTAATTCAAGTATTGACCACGGGGAGTCCTTGGGGCATGGCAATACAGACTCAAGAATCACGGATGCTCTTCTAATTACCAGCATCATTCTTCAAGCTGGGAGATGGGTTCCCCCACAAGGTTGTCTGGAGCCCGTTAGATCTCCTGCCACAATTGGGCAGCTTCTTCTCTCTGGCGGTGCCGACAGCGGGGGTGTCCTGAGCCCGTTGGATCTCCTGTTACTGCAATTGGACAGCAACTTGTCCCTGCCACCGCCGCCGCCGCCGCCGTGTGCCGCCCCCGCCGCCATCTTGGCCTTAACGGGGGCAGGGCGCCTCGGCCTCCCTGGCCGGCGGCGCCACCTGGGGAGGGACGACTGCGGGATGAAAACGCCGGTGCCTTTGACCTGCTCACCGCCACAGGCGATAGCCGCCCCCGGCGAAGATGTATGGAGAGAAAAGGCCTGCAGAACAACGGCAACAAACCTTCGTGAGGAGATCATCCCAAGAAAGAACCTATTTTCAGCAAGGTTTTACAGGATTCCCTCGAGGTGACCGCCGGATCTGTAAAGCCATTCAAGGAGAGATGTGGATAGAGAGAGAAGGGTTGACCTTCTTTACCCCGTACCTGGAAGGAGTGAGAAGGGCACCAACGAAGAGGGAAGCCCTCGTCTTCTTCTTCTTCTTCTTCGTCGAATATCAGCAGGGCAATCTGCCGGCTCAGGTCTGCGAAGAACAGATCATCTTCTAGCTCGACGGCCACATCCATCCCTACCATCAATTCTCTGTATGGCCGGAGGAGGAGAGAGAGAGAGAAAGAGAGCACTTGAGTTTCTTCTACTGTGTGAGTATTGCAAGGGGGATTTAAAAGAGGTGGGCAGAGGGAGAATGAGGCAGTTAAGGGGGGATGACATGTGGGTTCGTGGGGCCGCTGGCGGAGGTGGCAGTTGGCCGATCGCGCCCCCTCCGCCACCAGCAGCAGCACGAACCCTTATCACATATCCGCCCTCACCCCCCAACATACGAACGTGATCTGCTGTTCTCCGTCCTGGGCGGAAAGATGGTGACGATGATGTCGCACGTCTCTCTCTCTCTCTCTCTCTCTCTCTCTCTCTCTCTACCCGTTAATTATTTGGGTTTTCTTCGCCCGAACTGTATCTATTATTTGGGACGGGGGCATGCCTGCTGGCGATGAGAAGGCGGCGGAGGCGACGAGGAACTCGGATTTGGACACGTCTTACATCCTCACATGAGGGAACGACGCCCATCCACCCCCCCGACCACAGAAACATTCCTCTCTCTCTCTCTCTCTCTCTCTCTCTCTCTCTCTCTACTCAGCGGCTTGGGCGCGCGGCTTTGCGGCCCTACCAAGTTTCTCTCTCTCTAGACCCTTGCATGGCTGTGATTTTGAGGAAAACACGAAGTAAAACCTTGCATGGTTGCGTTCTCTCCCATCGTGAAAAAGTTGGAAGTCGAATGAGATAGCGAGAGAAAGAGAGAGATAGAGAGAGAACAGAGAGAGGAAAGCCGACCACATGGAGCTCGCTTGCTCTGGAAGTACCTTCGAGAATGAAGCGAGGATAGGAGGACAATTAAGCAAGAAGATCCTATTAATGAATAGAACAAAGAACTATATTGACCGATATACTTACCAGCACATCAATAAATATCGGAGAATTAGAATTTCCTTCCTGACGAAGGAACGTCTCTCTAGTGGGCATGTTCTCCACCGAATGAACTCAAGGAAGCCTACCCTGCTCGCACACCCACCCCAGCGAGGTCCAGTGGGGCCCCCCCCCACGTTGAGGATATGGTCAAAGGAGATCAAATCCAATTGGACCCAATTAAATTGGTATTGAAACCCGGATCCCTGCTTCCTGTGGACCCTCATCCATCTGAATCACTACTCCCCTAGTAGAAATGAGATATATTAATATATAGAGAGAGATAGAGATAGAGAGAGAGAGAGAGAGAGAGAGAGAATTTGGGTTCTTAAACGCCTCACAATGTGAGCAAAAGATTATAGAAGGAGAAGAGAAACACCCACCTCTGCAATGGAACCAGTTGGTTGATCGAGAGGCCATCTCTGCAATGGCTCGCAGAAAAGGAACAAAAGTCAATCCAGATAAACATTTCATGACCAACTTGGTCTTTTCTTGAAACCTTATAACCCAAAAATAGAGCCCAACCACCACCACCGATCAGAAAGAATCCAACAGCCCCGAAAATAGAGCCCTTGATTGGGACTTGCGATTTTACTAGCGTCCTGAGGAGAATTCAAGCAGGGACACCCGCCATGTCCACGTTGGCAGCTCCTTCATCGACTGCGCCCTTGAAGACAACGCGCAGCTTCCTCAGACAGGATGTCCTCTTTCCATTCTTGTTGGCAAAACCTGTGGCATGGATGATCCCCCTTGGAGCACGACCCATGAGGTCAAAGAGGGGGAGGGGAAGATTTGACCGAGTCAGCTCCTCAAGAACGGGGGGAGCCTGCATGTACAGGTTCTTCCCTTGGTGAGTGATGCTCGGTTTAGATAGCTGCAGCTTGGGGTGCTCTCCGAGGAGTTCGATCAGCTATTCCAGGCCAATTAGAAATGAAATCATGAGCAAGAAAACAAATTTAGACCCGAACAGCCTAATTTGTTCGTCTCAAAATTCAATTAATACACAAAATCCAATCACTTTCGCAATAATAAAATAATAATCACGGTGGAAAGTTCACCGCATCAAAGGCTCTGGTGTTGATATGCTTGGGTACGGTTTAGAATCATACAAAGCCAAGAATTAGGGAAAAACTACTTAGAAATCATCGATTAGGGCTTTCATCAGCAAGACAAAATACTGCATCAGGTTCTCAAGCCCCCCACCACACAAGACGACGATGATGACGGTAGTAATAGCAATGATGATAATTATAATATTATATTTCTATGCTAGAAAGGCCACCTCATTTCATTTGCTATTCATGTTTTCATCATAGCCATGAAACTTAAAAACAGATTTTAGCTACAATTTCATTGCTGAAATAATCCAAACGACAAACAGAACTCAGAAACATGGCAAATAGTAGTGGATGTATATCTCTGGGAACCTCAAGGGCCCTCACAAGGATTCCTTGAAGAGGAAATCTCCTAGCCCAGGAACAAGTCAAGCTGTTACTAAATAAGGAAGCAGGATTTCCTTTTCCAGACAGTTGAGATTTTTAGATATTATGGGGGCATAAAGCAAAACACTAAATGCCATTAGATTCTACTACCCCTGCTACCAGCACAGTAACTTGATCTACATCAGATGTCTCGGTAAAAAAAAAAATTAAATAAAATGATAGTAGGTTAGAGGGCTAGAAGCACCTCAAGTTTGAAAAAGCAACCAAATTTGTAGCTCAAGGTTTGTGGATTGATGAGTGAATTCGTGGATACATAGAATTAACATAAACACCCTAATTATAGCATGGTTGTGAGGTAGTCGTCATAGAAAATAACCAAGGAGACCCCTACCTCTGATAGAGTAACCAAGATGTCCAACTCTATGAGGGTGCCAGGCCCACATACCAGACAGCTCTGGTCCCTGACGAACTCGGTCACCTTGGTGTGAAGCCCCTCGAGACCGTTGTACCTGCAGAATATGGTAACGAGTGAGTGATTCTCGAAGAAAATCGCAAGCCAGTCCAATGATTAAACAGCCCAAAAGACTGCTAGGAATAAGGGAGATAATCAACATCTATGTAGCTTGGCAGACTAAAAGAAGCTACCCAGAGACCACATACAGCAAGAAGCTGTGGAAACAACTACAATATCTGAAGATATCCCCTCTTTCTACGTCCCCCGCACCCTCTAATTGCAGCATTAATTGGCAATAAAAGCAACTCCCCACCCAACGACTCAAGACTATCTGTGATGAAAACAACAGTCGCAACCAATTAAATCGGGTACGGATGCTCCCAACCATCCCAGCCACATCTCTTCTGCCCCAGATTTCTTGACCGTCCAATTGAAAGCCCCGAGACTTGATGTCAGTGTAGTAGGATCCATTGAGGGGCCCATGGCGTTGAGGGTTCCCATCATAGGAAAGCCAGCTTATGACCCTAGATAAGAAATACTAAATGGACAGGGTCTTGAAACTAGTGAGCAAAGGCATAAAACATGCGCAAAAATTCCTTGCAGATGCTAGACCTTTATCGCCCATGATGCCCAACTACTAAAACTAGAAACGGCATCGCAAATGAATGATTAGATAAAACAAGAGAAGACATGGTTACTTCGAGTATTGACGAACGAAACGCAAATAATTGATGAGAAATGGGTTTTTGTATTTCTACAAGAAATATGCCGAACATATAAAAGTAAAACGGATGAGAAATTTGTTCCCCCATGAATAGTCCGTCTCTAAAGCATAAAGTGAGGCAACAAGACAGGAGGATTTACGTGAGATAATTGGACAACGTTTTGCTGCACCCAGTTGCAATCTTCAGTGCTTCCAAGGCACATGCAGCAGAAACAATCGCATTGGTAGAGGCAATAGCCGGGATTATATTCTTCACAACACCCTGAGAAAAAAATTTAAAAAAAGAGTTTTACTGTATATAGAAGATATGAACAGTATATTAACCACCTTATACTATATGTCAATGTCCATCTAGAAGATTTATGGGAATCAGATGACTCGCTCTGGGAATACTGGTTTTGTTGCAGTTGTGGTTAAAAATAGCAGAACGTCATACCACATAGAAGAAGAACTAGCAACAAAACCTTCAGAACAGTCACCTACCTGAGTTAGAGAGTAAGTAACTCCAGTGATACCAAAAAGTTCTGCCCTTTTAAGAGCCTGCGTGGAATGCGGGTAATGTTAACCAAAACCGAAAGCCAAAAAGAAAAAATCATGGGAAGATCTATTTCGAGCCTCTGGAAAAACGAACCTCTGAGTAAATCCACTGCATATGTTCTGGATTATCAGCATCAAATGTTTTCCCACGATGCACCTAAAAGGAGCATAGCAGACACCAATTTAGTGCCGTAAAAAAATAAAAAATAAAAACTAATTTTTTTTTTTAGGCCAGTTCGTTAGCTGTACCTCATCCCACTTTATCAAATGTGCATATTCAATACAATGTGCAGCCGTCCTAGGGGTCTCAGCAAGGGTGCATAGTGGGAATTTCACTTGAGGAGGGAAAAGCCAAATCGTGCACTCAAAGCATGGAGTAACGCCCGGCATGATTACTCTTGCATGACCTTTGAAACCTTCAGTTCCACCATCTACCAAAGGTTTGATGGTTTCCTCACATGGATTGTCATCGTCGTCATATTCTAAAATTTGAAAAATAGATCAGACATGCTTCAGAGGAGAAAAGATCAATGAGACCTAGTCACTACTTGGAGCCATATAAAATAATTGACTCTAAGGAGCAGTGCACAATAGGTTATCCTAATGTCATTTAGATCCAAGAAATTCAATATGCAGCTGTTACTTATGTCGTCACAGATTTTACCCTAGTTTTTGACTTCTATGGAACTCTTATTATGCCTTTGTAAAAGCTAGTAACCCCTGAAAACTGCCATGGTAGCATAAATTGTGATGTATTTGAGATATCATAGAATGTTGATTGTCGGTTTGTTTCCTTTCCATTCTATGTTTTACTCGTGCTATCTCTTTCTGCATATTATTTCTGGGGCATGCGCCTCCTGCCAAACCACTGAGCTTTGCTACCCTATTATCTTGGTCTCACAGTCTTAGGGCTGCTTTAACAAAAGTAGGAGAAGCCCGACTTCTCCTATCTTTTATTTATGCCTTCTCGTGTGTTTTAATCCTTTAAGAAAAAAAGGGTTATCTAGTGCAAGGACAAGAGTATCCACTTTGAAAAAATAAAATTACGAGATCAGAAAAAAAATAATTTCGGGTCCCCAAAGATGCCCTTGGAACAGAATTTTCAGTCAAAAGTCGTTATACCCTTATTCATCTGATGTATTGGATAAAACCAGCTTCCTTGAACAAAGTTTGTGGGCACTTTTCGACAGGAAAATACAAAATAAAATGGCATCTTATTTTACATGGGTAGGTACATCTCCCTGAAGTGCTCTAATAATTGATTATGAAATAATACTCATCATTCGATTGTTTTTTATTGGCTGATGCCCATGTATGTATTTCTCGCTTGTCTGTGTTTTGGTATGTCCCCTGCAAAGTCTTATGCCATAAAAAGTTACGCCTAAGATGAGGCATCAGTAAAATAACCAAGACAGCAAAACTTTAATAGATAAGGATAAAAATCTGAATGAAAAAAATAAACAGCTTATGAAATGAAAATGACGTTATCCAAACGTTATTCAAGAGAGAAAAAAGAAAAAGATAATCACCAAGAAAACTACAGGCAACAGAGTTGATGTAGCTTCGAGCCTCAATGGAATCAAGACCAAGGGCAATAATATTGAAATCTCTGTAAAATTCAATGTCTTTATCTTCGATTCTGCAGAAGTGTGGTACTATATTTACCCCACTAACTCTCTCCATAACACGTCTTGCGGCAACCTCAGCTTTAGATTTTCCCACATCATGGATCCTAAAGTTAAAGATCAATCATTTCATTGAAAGAAATATCAACATAGCGAATTTAAAGCGAATAATGTTGAATCATAACATCATCATCCAGCATGAACTGTTCTTGAATCAACACATAAATAAGACAAAAAATCTAGCCCAAATTAAAAGGGATAATTTCATATTTTCTATAGACTAAATGTAGTGTGAAGTAAATAGTCCGATAGAAAGAACAACGTTTTAGAAGCAACTTAAAATTGTGGATGATTTTATCCATGAATTCAAAGAGTGTAGCCTCAATTAGCCTATAATGACAGCACAAAACAGGCTATTGCGCCATATATATACTTTTACAAAGTGGTTATTACCAGACTGCCTAAATAGAAGGTGATGAAAGTCGAAATGTGTTCAAATATAACCAGATAAAGCCAAATAAAAAATCCACCAGACACAAAAGAATAATCACAAGTTCACATAATGAACTTACATAATGAATGTGAATGTCCTAAGTTCAACCCAAACCATGAAATATTATAACCTCTATGAACAAAATCTCCGAAACATTCACTCACATAAAAAGTCTTAACCGTAGGTTTTTATTATCAATATTTTTTTTATTTCCTTTGGAGATATTTTTGCAAGAGAATTATTAAGCCCTATGAATATGGTTCTACTCTAACACACAAAACTATCCCTGAAGCATTCCCACCAAGGGAAGTCCACTGCTTATCTCTTTCTGGGAGGAGCTCCTCAAAGGATGACCACCTCATTTCACATAGACTGGGACGTGCTAAAAAAATTATAAAATTTGATCATGTATACCCAGAAGTGCCAACTGACTCTATTCCCAGTCTTCAAGTGGCAGCTATCATATTGTCCATACCAAGAACAAACTGATGAACGTCAGAAGCTTCCCGTGACCATACAAGGAATTACATGTTAAGAAGGATAGGCTAGTTATAAAGGTTTGGTGATCAACAGATGAGGGATTCATTTTAGAATACTTTCAAACGTACTGACCATCATGGAACTAATAAGAAATAGAACTCCAATTAAAAGTTTCAACCTTGAAACTTAGTATATTGAGTGAGTTCATTGAAAATGCATAGATTTATTCAAAGGGTCCAGGTCCCTTCTTCTAGATATTTTGTAGCGGTCAAACCCCATGTTAGCAACATTCAGAACAAATGCAGCCAAACTCGGTAGTTGCAGATTCCACAGAGGGAAAAATGCTCTAGAACGGAACGTTTAAGCTTTTATCACCCTGAATACAATACAGAAAATGCTGAGAAGTGATTTTCACGCTAACCGGATTACTGGTGTGAAGTTCTCAATCGCCTAACAAATTCTGGGTTTCAAGACCTGATGTTGGAATCGGGAGTAAAATATGCGTTGCGATGCAGTCGTACGGATAGATAGATAAATAGATAGATAGTGAGTAAGTAAAGGATGCCATTGTAAAGATTGGGACCTGAAAAGGAATTGGCGGTTGAGGTTGGAGACCTCGATGGTGTCCATGTCGATGACTTCGAGGTTCTTGAAACCGGAGAGAGCGAGATCCTTGAGAAGCTCGCAGCCCAGCCCGCCCGCGCCCACAACCAACACCCTGACGTACTCCCCCAGCTCATCCCTCAACTGGAGTCACAAGAATTTCAGACCGTGCGACGGCAGAAGAGACCAAAGAAACAGGAACGATCTACTCGCTACACTAAGAGCAAATCCACCCCCCAAAACCACCAAAAAAAAAACAAGACAGTGGAGGAGGAGGGGTGGGAGGTTTTACCTGAGGGCTGGGCTCGAAGATGGGGCTGACGATATTGCCAGGCCTGGCGAGGAGCTTGTCGAGGTCCCGCCATCTCTCCTCCGCCGAGGCGTCCCCCATTCCCGGTGCCGCCGCCGCCGCCGCCGCCGTCACCGCTTTACCCGCCCCTCGCCATCGGTACCTTCTCACGCCACGCCCTCCTCCCGTCCCCCCTCCTTCCTCACTCGCCCTCCTGGTGGAGGGCCCCCCTCCCTCTCACAACACGGTCTTCTACACACACGAGCTCTTTTATGTACCAGAGTGCCTATTTCCATTTTTTAAAATATGGAAAATACTATTAGTAGCGTCTACCGACAATTAAGCCCGAAGCCCGGCCAAATCATTATTCGAGCCGGGCCCGGGCTTCCGGTAGGTCCCACCCAAGAGTACTCTCTTCGAATAGACTATCTATCAGTGATGAAATAGAATTGGCCCAAATGGGTCCGGGCTGGGCCGAGAGCTTATAGACGTCCGGTCGAGGCCCAAAACCGTGGAAAATACGTGGTTTTATAACCATTTTTCTCTTGTTTTCAAGATTAAATATAAGAATTTATAATTTCGAAAACAAGAAAAATAATTTTTTATATGTATTCGATTCATTCCAAAATCTGAAATTCTTACCGACTGGAGAAAGAAGAAGCACTCTCTTGCAGAAACTCTGCGCCTGAAACTCTAACCCCACCCCCATTCCTTCACAGCGGCCTCCCGAAGAGCAACAGCCAGATGGCTGCCGCTGCGGCCACTGCTGCCGCCGCCTTCGCTGTGAGCCGCAGCGCTCCCTTCCACGTCCGATTGGCCGGCCTTGCTCGACCTTCTCTGGATAATCCCATCCTGAGGAGCCCTAACGCGCCGTCGCCGTCGCCGCAGCCGCAGATCCGAGCGGCTCCCCCCTGATCGAGGAGGACGGCGAGGACATCCAGTGGCTGCATTGCGAGGAGTTTCTGGATCGAGGCGGCCAGCAGGAAGATCGACGCCCATCGCCGCACGACGGCCCTGTCCAGCCCCCCGCCGTTCCTCCCCCTCTTCCGCCGGCCGGCGCTCCATCCCAGGAAGGCGACCGTCGCCGTCCCCCGCGCAGTGCTCCGGCGAGGCTCTGGCTTGCTGCGGAGGGGATAAAGGGGAAGGAACTGGTGGAACCGTCCGCCGAGGAACTCCCCGCGGTGGCGGCAGAAGAGAGGGCGCTGCGGCGGAGCGGCGAGTTGGGAGAAGCATGGGAAGGTGCCCGGTAGCCGGTGGGCCCAGGGGGGGGGAGAGATGGCGGCGTTCATCGCGGCGGTGAGTCCCTGTGATGCTGGCCAGAGCGCGACATTCATTCCTAAATCCTTTCTCAAGGTGACGATCTCTACGGATTTTGAATCGGATGCGGGTGTGTGCATCGGTTGGCGTCCGAGCAATCAGAAAATCCATTTTTCCAAAAGTAATAATAAATAATGATTTCGTATTTTTTTTATGATAAACGGATAAATTCCCATCTGTATATGCAAATTAATTTGGGACTCGTCGATAAAAATAAATATTATATAACGTATTCTTATAAAACGGATAAAAGGACACTTCCCAACGACTCTTTGAACCATTATCACTTGTAATTTTTCCTTATTTAATCATACGATTAAATTACAGATTCTCTGAGTTTAATCCGTATTTCATGTTGGCATCGGAAAATATAAGTTAAACTCTTCGGTTACTCATTAATTTCTGATTTAATCTATTTTTCAGTCTTTAGCGTTAAAAAATATCGGGCATTTTTTCATATTTAGAAAAATAATTTAAACAATAATTTCTGTTTATTTTCTGAAGAAAACGTCCTTTTTCGCGACAGGGCAAGATCTATGATACCAGGGGGAAACTAAAGAACATAATTTTTTCCCAAAAAAAAAGAAATTAACGTATAGTTGTAGTTCCTCTTCCCCGGCGGACAAATTAAATCAAAAGAAATTAATGGCACATTCCGTGTGGAACAAATAACTGCGTATTGTTTCTCGATATCCCTCCCATGAAATCAGGGAGCTGTTCTTGGCTCGCTCGTCTCACCGGGTTTGGTCAAACAATCGGGAAGACTCTGCCACCAGTTTAGGAAAATATCAGTATCATCCTATGATCCAAACTCCCCGGTGTATGAACATATGTGTGTGAGTGAAGGTGTATTTAACCGTCGTCTTCAACCTCCCGCAGGTGTTAGGGAGTGGTGGTTCTTGAGATCCCATCTGAGGAAGACGGCGTGGAGGAGCTCGTTCCAGGTGTCGGGGACTCCAGGGAGGCACCAGTGGCTGCAGTCCTGCCGGTGCAGCGGCGCCGCCTTCCCCGGGCCGAGGTTGTACACGGAGGCGTGCCCGTCACGCCGACGGGCGGTCAACTGGGTGACGTTCAAAACCTCCACCGGCGGGCGGTGGCGGCGGCGGCGCCGGGCCCTCTCAGAGATCACCTCTCCGGCGACCCGGAGAGCCCAGTGCTCCGCCTCGGCCGGCGGCGGACCTTCCAAATCTGGGAGCGTCTCCTTGTGGCAGCTCCCTCCTTTCTTCCAGTCGCCGCTCCTGTGGGGGATTTACACCGCCGGCGCTAACGGAGGAGGTTGGGGGAACGCAGCTTTTGTGCAGCGAGTTTCGGAATGATTGAGTGATCGATTGGTTACCTGAAATGGATCGGCGCGTAGCTGCGGAGGACGACGAGCGTTTTACGGGGGTTGACGTCTCTCCCCACCCAATCGAGTAAGGTCTCGATTGACTTCCGGTATGCCTGCTCCATTGTCATCTCCATTTTCACCCGATTCCCCACCTGGAAATAGTACCCGCTGCCGAAACAGGATTTGGCGGGTTAAAAAAAAACCTTCATACCCGATTAACTTAGTCCTCCTGTTTCTTGCCATAATTCGCAAATTTGCCTTATTTTCTTCCCCAAGCGATTATCTCCGAACGCATTTAATTTTCCTTTTCTGGTATGTGGGTTTTAAAATTTTCTTGGACAATCCTAGAGAGAGAGAGAGAGAGAGAGAGGTACCTGCGAAGGGTCTTTTCGTAGTTCCACCAGTGGCCGGAGTTGAAGACGATGACGTCGGCGGTGCGCCACCGGGATGAGCTCCAGTCCATGAAATCCAGCCTCAACGTGGCTCTGACCTTCCCCGGCGAGCGCGGCGGCGGGCGGCTCTGGGCGACGAGGAACGGCGCACGGTAGTACTCGACGGTGCAGTTGAAGGTGCGGAACATGAAGGAGAGGAACCCTCTGTGCTTGGTGATGGGGCTCCCGTTGACCTCGTAGATGGAGCTCTTGTCAGCGACGGCGGAGGAGAGAAGACAGAGGAGGGATTCCCACTGGTTCCTTCCGATCGAGTCCCCCACGAAAGCCACTCGCCGGCCCCGCAGCCTCTCCAGCATCCCCCTCGCATCGAACCTTCCCCGACCCACCCAGAAACCACACTCGTGAGTAGAGAGAGAGAGAGAGAGAGAGAGAGAAAGAGAGAGAGAGGTGAGAACCTGGGCATGTCGCAGTGGGCAGGCTGCCATCGCCACTTGGTATAGTTGTTGTCCGGTCGACCATTCTCCTCGCAGCGAAACCCGCCGTCTATAAACGGGCAGTCTGTGGAATTATACAGCGGGTAGCTTTCGTCCCACACCCACTTCCCCTCGAAGAGATCGCACGGCCCGTTCCCCCGCCCCTCCTCCTTCAAGGCCTCCAGCGGCCTCTCCTTCAAGGCCTCCGGCGGCCTCTCCTCCAAGGCCTCCGGCGGCTTCTCATTTGAGTCCTCCGCCAGCCTCTGCTCCTCCATGAAACCCACCACCCAGTCTGTGGCGGAGGGAACGGCGCTGTACTGCTGGTAGAAGAAGAAACAGAGGACGGAGACCACCAGAAAGATGAAGACAGTGGCCGCATGGACTTTGTCCACGGGCTTCATCCTCCTCGGCTTCTCTCAGAAGCCCCGCCGCCGTCTACCGCCGTGGCCGGCGGCGTTCCCCAGCGGCCTCCACGGGCCTATGTGGCGCTGGGAGGATGGCAAGCGGTCCTGCGAGGGCCAGAAGAGAAAAGGGAGCTTTACGAGACGAACACGGTTGTAGGTCGGAGCACGGGGAAGAGGACAGCGGAAGGGCTAGCCGGTGAAGGAGACGACGTCACAAAGGCTTCTCTATTCAGGCGGTGGGATTATTTGGACAGCATCGCTTACGTGGCGGTTACTAACCTTGCCGCCGCCGCTGCATTTAATCTCTGTCTCCCTATCTCTCTCAAGCCCATCCCTCTCGCTTATGGGTGGAGAGTTAAACGAAACCGAAGGACGGGCCAAGAGGAAAAAGAACAAGAGGAAGAGGGAGACAAACGAAGGAGACGTGCTGGCGATTCTGTCTCTCTCTCTCCAACTCGTCCACGGCTTCTTCGGTCAATTCGATATCTTCGCTACAGTCAACGGCGTTGCTATCGTCTTACCCAAAGCTCACGGGCCACAATCAAATGCGCGTATTTATATTTATATATATTAACCGCGGGGAAAACTCTAGGGGCGCTGACCATGATTCAGGGTACCTGAAATCTGCGGGCTCGGTCAGTCCGCTCAGCCCAATTTCTACAAGATCGACTAAATCTGTCCTCGTTGACCTTGATGATGGTTCGGATGAATGAATCCCAAAGTCAAAACCCATTAGGTTCACAAGAGATACCGTGGGAAATCCCATCACTGTGGCTGGGGGTCTAGTTTCCCATACTTGGGCCTTAGAATCCAGCCCGAGAAGTCTGGCTCAGCTCAATTTGACCTTCCATCAAACCCGACCCAACGTCTACAACTCTCTCTCTTTCTCTCTCTCTCGCTGTAAATGCACGTGGAGCGGACAGGGCCAATCTGGGCCAGTGATAATACGGTCCAGCCCTGGGCCATTAATAAGGGGGGGGGGGGCAACTATAGGACGAAGGGAAATAAATTATCAATGGGTTCACCCATATTAATATTTTGTATCGAACTTCGAGAAATGTGCTTTAAGGTCGAGAAAATAATGACCGTCTTCGTATTGGTTTGTTGGTCGGGGTAGTTTTTAAGTCTCATAAAAATGCACGACACGCCAAATTTAGAATAATTTGGTCGTCCATGTGAATTCGTTGGGTGTCCTGATAGTTCCCCCTAATGACTGGTAAACGGAGATGGAATTAGAGCAGTCAAAGGAGTTTTCCCGGGCTCGGGCCTTGCCAAGTTCTTCTGGGGCCCGTTCCAACGAAAAGCCCATGATTTGGACTGAGGAAGTTAGATAGATAGAGAGAGAGAGAGAGACGGGGGTAGATCGGGCTGAAGTCCAAGCATAGAGAAGACCATTTCCGGGCTTTTCTCCCTCGGGCCCGTCCAAACCGCAGCAGATTCCCCCGATTTACGTGTATTATTTATATAATTTTTGGTAATAGTTATGACGATGCAAAGGTCAACTAATGTGAATGCCAGGTAGAACAGCCATATTCTCCTCTGTTAGTGAAAAAACGGTAATTTATTGTTCACCAACTAAGGTTTAAAGCCTCAACCAACCAAAGTTGTCTAAAGGGGGGAGATCCCAGCGAACGGAATTCATATATTTATTATTTACATTATTTTATAAATTGTTTTACCTGCTGCTTCAGTGGGCCCGACCCAGGCTGGGCCTTACGAATAAAGAAGAAGCCCGGTCTTCATCTAGCCCGCTTTTAAAGAATGGCCTGTGATCATAAAAAGGCCTGAAATATCAACGTAGGGCCGGGCCCCCAACTTGGAGAGAGAGAGAGAGAGAGAGAGAATATGCATAGCGTAATGCTGAGCCGCTGGATTCATACACATCAACGGTCGAGATGAATCCTACCTACGGTCTAACGTGCGGATGGCGAGGCCGAGAAGCATCAATAGAAGGAGATGCTGTACAGGAGGTTACGCTATAACGCTGTCGATGGAGTCCTCCCAGCAGTCGGTAGCCGAGTCTTATCGAATAGGTTGACCCGTGTCAAGAGGGTAGAGGGTTGACCGATACAAGTGGGCCCCAATCCTCAGGAACCCGGTTACATAGTGCCAGCTGGGTCAAACAAACCTCGCGCTTCTGCAGCTCCCAACCGTTGTTACCGCTTCCACTTCTGGCCCAAATCCTGACGCGAGGAGGGCTCCGATTGGTTCAGACAAACCAAGCCAATCAGAACTGCCAACAAAGGACCAGGATTCTATTGCTGGTCCAAATCTGACCCAGACAGGGCCATGCTAAGATCAGATGAACCAGGTCAACCCGTCAGTAACCGGGCAAAATGGAGTCGGGTGGGACCTTCCGTGTAGAGATGTATTGTGAGATATAAGGAATCAATTGAAAGCTGCGACACTCAGCATGGATGATAGAGCCCCCCTGTATGGTTCAGGTGGTCGGATAGTTGTGAACCATTTAAAGATTAGAAATATGTTAAGTAATGCATGAAACAAATATATTTAATTCACAGTTAACTGAAATAATATGAGAATATTTTTTTAATATTAAGTAACAAGTACAAGTGGCTGATTACAAGAGAAAATTCAACCAACTGTTCAATGCACTTGACGACATCTCGGAGGAGGCTCTTGAAAGCATCTCCATGGAAGGATTTAAGCTAGAAATTAATGGGAAAGTCAAATTATTCAACATAAAATGACTTAGTGACGTCATAGAAACTTCCTAAATAGTGGAGGTAAAGAATAATATACTTAAAGTTGTGACAGAGTCAAGAAATGATAGGCTGAAGACACCCACATGATATGACTAAGTATGAATAATTAACTCCAGTGGTGAGTACAAGAAGTAATAAGTACTTATGATCAAGGAAAATAATTAGAGTACCAAGATAGTTCAATCAAGGGGCACAATGGTCTACCAACTGAGACATTTATACAAAGACGAATTATAATTATTCTTGGTTTATAAAAAGGACAAGGAACTGAGGGGTGATATAGAGCAATGGTTGACAATCAAAACACTTAAAGTTATGAGTGAAGACCCATAATGTAATATCAAGATCTCTATAGCTTTTGTTATTGTTAACAACACATGAATCATGAAGTTTGAAGGTATGATTGGTAGCAGAGAATTTGCAATATTAATCGGTTGTGAGACAACTAGCAATTTCATCTCTCAAATATTGTTCCAAGAG
Source organism: Spirodela intermedia (assembly GCA_902729315.2). Lineage (NCBI taxonomy): Eukaryota > Viridiplantae > Streptophyta > Magnoliopsida > Alismatales > Araceae > Spirodela > Spirodela intermedia. The sequence goes on from LR746264.1 coordinate 5,752,058, forward strand.
TTGAAGCAGTGGTGATTAGGATCACTCACTATATGTTCATTATAAGAAATGGTACAACCATAAGGGGAGTAAGAATCTATCAAAGAGTGACTTCAGAAATACAAAGGGCTGAAGGTCAATAAAGAATAATTACTCTTGAAACTGGGCAATATAGATGTCATTCTAGGAATGTAGTGGATTCTGTCTAAAGCTTGATGCCATGGTGGTGGATTGGAAATATATATGGATGAAGCTTACAATAGGCGGCTCCTCTATGGCAATCCACAATTATATAAGTCTAAAGTTTTATTTTAAATCAATAACTTATGACCTCTAATAGGGACAACAAGTGTTAGTGGGAGTGTGAAAATTAATCAAGGAGACAGGTCTCATAATATAAATTTATTTATTTTTGGCTCATAATGGCTATTACAAGTATCTAATAATACTATTTGGATTAAAAAATGCGCCCCTGCCCCTCCCATTGTAGCCCAAAAAGACACTAAATCAATTCTTCAAATTTTACTCTCTTTGGGGGTTCTAATGCCCTATGTGGATTCAAAGAAGCTACTTAGATCATGTGAACTGAAGATCAAGCTCATGTGGATTCAAAGGTCAATGTTTCTTCCTTCTGTAGACTTAGATTAAAGAATTTTCATAGAAATCAAGTCATTTATAGATTTAAGGACAATATTTCTATGTAAATCATGTATAACTCAAGCTATGTAAGCCTCTCTCAAATCATCATATTTTCATTTTCCACTACATTATATAATTTACTTGATAGTGGCATATTCTACAAGGTTATTGAATTTTTTGTGATAATGTCAACTAATAGAACACCATAAAAGAAGAAAATTAGTAATTTGACAATTATTATAGATATAAGTACCATTCTCTATATGATATCTTTTGACGGTAATACTTGGAGATATATATCAATAGATAAACCCATTGAATGATGGTTCATTCTTCTTCTGTACATTTCATGAATAAGAGTTGACTCTATCAGCCGACACATCCTATAAGAAGAAATGCCCTGGTGGTAGAAAATAAATTCTTTGTTGGGTGCCCACGATAAGCTGTTTAAGAAAAGTTAAGAATGACAGGTTTTTGACTAACCCAAGTCAATAAATTAGTTGTCTCGTCAGTAAATTTGTAATATTTCTCTAATTCTCTCGTCGTCCTCACTAAATGCGAATGCCGACGTTTTCTGGATTTTGAACATCGAAAAATGAGAATTCACTGAAGGTTTGGTAGTTTGCTGAATTAGAACAGAATCTTTAGTTGACAGGAATTCATCGTAGTTGATTCCTGAATGTCTCCGGCTCGCTGGTCGGAGCAGGCGATGGCCATCGCACTACGGAGCCCGGTGGCCACCGGGCGTTGCCTCTGTCTGGTTTCCTCTTGGGGCATCAGATCAACGAGCTCCCGCTCCCTGGCTTGCCCATCTCGTGTGCTCGGGAGGTGCTTCTGGCCGCGGATTTGTGCGGCGGTCCCGTCCGGCCGGCGTCCTGGGAACTCTCCCGTTGCAGGGCTTTTCGATCTGCCCGGAGGAAAAGGGTAATCACCGGACGGTCTCCTGATTCTTTCTTTGCCGGAGACGATTAGGGTTTTGGGTGAAAAAGTTCTCACCAGTGAGTGACTTCCCCCGCCGGGAGTGCAGTCGGATGCTCCGATTTACTGGAACTTGCGATTTCTCGTTGTCCACTATTAGTTGTACATCGCGCAATCTGAATCTAGTTCCGAGGGATCACCGTTTCTATCGATCAAGGCTAGATCCATGTCCGGTTCTTCGTTTGAAAGTTTCGCACTGTTTTTTTGCCTGGATTCATTAGATTAGGGTTTTAAATCCCTTCCTTGTTCCAATGATTCAAGGATGAGCGAATTCTTTGAGGTTGAGCTCAAGGTCCGGGATTACGAGCTCGATCAATACGGCGTGGTCAACAATGCCGTGTACGCGAGCTACTGCCAGCATGGTAAACGCTTTATCCAATCATCGCAGACCAATGGATTGAACTGATGTTTAGCTCTGAAATCATTGCCTTTATTTTTTATATTATCAGCAAGTCATTTTTCTTATGGAAAAGTATGCGCTGCTTTTTGGTGATCTTGAGCTCCAGTGATGAATTTTTTGAGGCAAAAACATTGCTCCTCCGTAACTTTCACCCGCATTTTGGATTCTTTCGATTTCCTTTTGTGAGGAAGGAAGGATCTCCACGATTTATATCTGATTTTGGATTAAAATGTTATGTTTTCAAATTTGTACTTTGGGGGAATGCAATCTATTCTTCTAGTGAGGAGCACAGAAACTGAGAACTAGGACTGAAACATTCCAAAACATAGGTCTGGCGGTCACCACTCTTCATACATTCACAGCAAACATGGCTTTTACCTCTAAAAAGTGGCACAGTTAGCTGAAATCAATGCTTAGGATAGAACCAATTCCTTGCTTGGAATCCAAGCTCATGGTTGGAGTGGAAATTCAAGTTTCGAGGAGACCATGTTGGAATAGGGACTCATCCTTGGAACGGAATAGAGCATGCTGTGATGAAACCATGATTGCGGTCTCTTTCTTGTTCATTGAACTTATCTTAGAAGGATCAAAAGACCATGGGGTAGTAGAACTAATAAGCTCATTTGAATTTCTTGTGTTTATTATATCTGAACTTGTCCAAAAAAATCTGCATCCTAGATAGTGAATCATATAAAAAATGTTCTATATTTTCCGTGGGATGGTTGTAAAAAAATCTACAACATTCTGTTGTTTTGATGGAGGCTATGAGAGGAGCCGAGAAGGTGGGAGTGGGATGCATTAGTCTATTTCTCTCCTCTTAATTTTGGTTTCCTAACAATAGATGAAACCGAAAACTATAGTGGTTCAACTAGCTCGGTCTACTTCACTCTCTCAGGGTCACATCCTTCAGTTTCACTAACTTACAGTACAAAAATTGAACAAAAAAGGCTTAAGCTAGCCTCACACTAGAATTTAAGGTGCCAGCCACCCAAGTGTTTCCTCAAAACACTCCTAGATTCACAGCTCTAGGGGACTAATCAGTTTAGTACTCAGTTATTCTGGTAAAGATTCATAGTTGTAGGTCAGCCCATGTACCGGAAGTACTCAAATACAAGACAAGAACAAGTAAAAGCTCTTGCAGATTTAGCCAGTAGTTTCCTGTGGCCTGAATTGTTTGGCCCAAAGGCTCAGAAGCATTCTTTGGAGAGCAGTTATTTGAATGCTTGAAAAAGAATGTGCAATGAGGTTCTTGGAATGATTTTTCCTCATTTGGGGTGTTCAGGAGACTCATCTTTCATAGGGTTGTTTTCCCCCGTGATTTTCGTATTTTTAATGGTGAGAAAGCAATTAGAAATGGTTATCTCAACAGCTACTCGCATATTCCTATTTTGTCCCATAGTACCGTGCCCCTTAACTGTGCTCTGTATGAGTCGACTTTGAGTTGACTCACTTATTGCTATGAATAATAAAAGAGAAAAACTTGCAGGAAAATCAGTTCTTAAAATTTTAATAAAATTTCACAAGATAGATTAGAGCATTTATGGTGTATTCAAGGATTATGAAGAGGTTCAATTTTTTCCGTAACATAAAACTACTGTTTTTACCCTTGTAAACGCTTTCTTTAAATTTAAGACCAGTTCTTCCTAGATAGTCATTCCTCATACCAAGTGAGTTGAACCACTTCGTATAAAGAAATGACTAATAAAAACTTGCAAGCACAAAAATGTAAGGGGTTTTAATCTATGTTTAGGATGTGATCTCAAAAATACGAAATTACTAGTTTCACTTTTACGTGGCATCTTTCTCACTGAGCGTAAAACTCATCTTGCTAACTGAGTTGTCTTCCTTCTTGAAAACCAGAAAGATAGACTATGTGTAACCCAATCGGTCCTGAAATCACATGAGACTTCTCCTAAAGTTATAAAAGTATTATGAAAATATTAAGATAAAATATAAATATGATTATGGTAGTGTAAAATCTCTATTTTACCTTTTTATCTATTTTATCAATATCAAAACTATATAGGCTTCAAAATTCAGCACAGTCTTGGTTTATAGAAACTTATGGCAATAAAGGCTGTGGACTTTATGCTTGCTGGGCTTCTTCTTCTTCTTTTCCATCTTGATCTGAGTGACTATTTCTGTCTATTTTCATCCTTCAGGTCGTCATGAGTTTCTCGAAGACATTGGCTTCAGTGCAGATGGAGTTGCTCGTGGTGGGGAATCGCTGGCCCTATCAGAGTTGTCTCTCAAGTTCCTTTCACCCTTAAAGGTACGTCTGTTATTCCTCGGAAACGAGGTCCTTTACAGTGAGACATAAACCTCCTTTATTTTACATCTTTCTTAAGATTTCCATTTACGTTGACATGAAATTTTATCATAATCTTAACAAAACGTGCTAATTGGAAAGCTATTCATGAACTTGATACCATTATGTTTAAATTATCTCTTTTGTTTCGTAGAGTTTTTTATGGGTATCTAGATACTATTATGAGACTGTCTTCATCATTAAGCTACGATTTCGATCGGCCTTCATATATATATATATACTGCTGATGTTGGGAAATTTTTAGCTGCATATTTTCTACATTCTAACCCGTTGTATAGATTTTTTCTTTTTTCCTGTATTCTACCGAGTCAGATTTTTTTTAAAATTCAGGATGTGTTTTGTCTTGGGCTCTTCATCTTTCCCAGGCCTTCATTGGGTTATAAATTATTCTAAATTTTGACATGTTTTCACGTTGGTGTTCGTGCACAGACAGAGTGGGGATAGGTTCGTTGTGAGGGTGAGAGTCTCAGGCTCCTCAGCTGCGAGGATTTTCTTTGAACACCTGATCGTCAAATTGCCGAATCAAGAGGTAACGAACGTCGCACCACAGCTGTTCATCTGACTTCCTTTCTCTTAAAAGGTTTCTAGTGCTCTCACATTGTTTTTTCACTGTCTAACCCCCCTCATTCCCCCCAAAAGCTGATCTTGGAGGCGAAGGCCACAGCAGTCTGGCTTGGCAAAAATGGCCACCCAGTTCGGATTCCTTCGGAGCTGAGATCCAAATTGGTGAGGGTCATAAGGGCTGATAAAAGCAACTGAGGGAAGTGTTTTCCCTACTAATCGAATCAGCATTGATATGGCCTTAAAGATTGGTCGCATTCTTTCCCACAAAATCATTTATTTTTCTCATACTCAGAGATCGCCAACTAGTGCTGGTCCTTGAGGTCAAGCTGTGCAAGTTCATGGACTCTTATATGATGGGTCTTCTGTTTGACTGAAGTATCTGAGAGTGCTGTCGCTTTTATTATTAGATGTCTTGAGTTGAAGGCTGGAGGCAGCAGCTGAGATGATGGCGCTTTTGAATGGAAATTCTTGGGCACTCAATAATTATGCAGAATGTTCTCCGAATTTCCCTTTCGTGGTTTCTGTTTTTCAGAATGGTTTAGTTTCGAATGGGGACTCAGTTATTATCCGAGTTTTTCTTTTCTAATTTTTGTTTTATAAGATAGTTTATGCTATAAAATTGCTATATTTTGACGATCGGTTCCTCACTGCCACCAAAGAAGACTAAAGCTACAAAACGGCTAGCTATACGACTAGCCTATCACTGCCGAAATTCTAATTTATCTCCATATATTTAGAAAAATGTAATAAAATCAAATGTCAGAATCTGAGCAAATTGTTGAACTTATTGACAGTAGTTTCGATAGGTTAGATGGAGAAATTATTTCATATTTATTTCATTGGCAAACGCCACATTCTCCCAAGGGTTTTCCTTCTTGAAAGTTTCACTCACGTATGCAGTAGATTGATTCTCTTGCATCAACATAACGTCAACCCCTACCTGTGGAAGAAGTCAAACAGTCATTGATCACTCGGATTTAACAATTTTTTAATGCTCAAAGGCTTGGTCAGCTCCACTTTTCCATGAAAAGAGCTTCGTTATTCTATTATAAGAGGGACTTGCAATACTTCCACGGATTTTGATATATTTAAGGACATGTTGTATGAAAGAGAGAATTTCTTGAGTTTTTTTTTTTGTTACCTTGTTTCAGCCAGGTCTTCTCGAGGTTTCAGCCTTGTTACCTTCATCATTTAGACATATTGGGTGCTTTGATTTTTCAAAGTGGATCAACTTGTGATGGGCATATTTGGAGTGTGGCCGGTTCTCCTGTACCAAATTAGTTCTAGAGTAAAACAGGCATATCCTCTCATTTATGGCAAACGGGGTTGTTTTTTTGTCTTGCCACTAGAAATGGATGCTGTCGTTCCTAGCTCACTCTAGAGTAAAATCTCCCAACGTTCCAAGCTAAGGGTAATAAGATGATGACATTGTTGAATGACTTTGGATCATGAGGTTGCCTCATGGTAAGTGTCATTGCCAAGCCCATCATTTGTCTTCATTTGAATAATATTTTTTATAAAAACAATGGGGCAATATGTTCTCATGTAGACCATTTCAAATGAACCTTCATTTATCTCACTCATTTGAAAGCACATGAAATGTGTGTAAAGGATATTAATTAGGATGAATAATAGTCTAGAGGGACAGCAAATTGGCCTAATGGAGTGGGTGTTGAAAAATAGTAATATAAGTGGAAAAAGGGAAATTGATCATAAATATGTTGCACTAATGATTGGACTAAGATCTAAATTTTTGTAACTAGTTAGGTTTTTTATTGTTTTCATGGATAAATCAGGAAAGAATAATCATCATGGAAGAGATACGAAGTTGAAATTGGAAGAGAAGAAAATTAACACCTTTGACCTAGCCCACCTGAAATTCCTTCTTCCTACTCTTCTTCAAAGATACATATGTATATCTAGATAGAGAGGGAAAGTAAGGGAGCATTGAGAAATGGAAAGAAATAGGGTCTTGTCTTGAGTTTTTTCCTAATGATTTCTCCATGCAAAATACTATTATTAATATCTGCCACCAATTATTTAAGCACTCATTGTGTCTTCCTCATTTATGTACATGATCAAAAACTTAAACAAGCAAAATAAGTCTATCTAAGAACTTCAAATCGTAATTCAAATCTCAATGTCATTCAAGAATATTTGGTATAATGATTAATTTAACATCATAGTCTACTATCATCAGAAGATGATAGTAAGAAGGATTCATCTTTTCTTCATCTCTTATATCACAAGTATTACAAGGAATCATATTCTCATATCCCATATGAGATAGATAGACATATAGATAGATAGATAGATAGATAGATAGATAGATAGATAGATAGATAGAGAGAGAGAGAGAGAGAGAGAGAGAGAGAGAGAGAGAGAGAGAGAGAGAGAGAGAGAGAGAGATAGATAGATAGATAGATAGATAGATAGATAGATAGAGAGAGAGAGAGAGAGAGAGAGAGAGAGAGAGAGAGAGAGAGAGAGAGAGAGAGAGAGAGATGTCCTAAAAGCCTTGAGATACATAATTAGGAACTAGTAGATTCATTTCATCTTTCCATGAAATGAAACACATCATCTTTTCCCCATTTTGCTATTTGGAATTGGGGATGAATATGCCCACATACCCAACACCAACAATGATAAATGCAAGAGACTGTAGATAGATAAAGATGAAGTAGTAGTTCTTATGGTGGGCATAGTTGTAGGAAGTGCATACCACAAGGTAAATCCCCACACCCAGCTCAAGAAGATGGAACCTAGCAATTCACAAAGAAATTAATTATTAATCACCTTAAGATGTGAAAAGTGATGAAGTCATTTACCTAAAATATGAGTTGTATTTCTTCATGCTTAAATAATAAGTCGAGAGCTCGACCTAGACTAGCTAGATTATCTTGCCTTGGTCTTATGTCAAGCCTAAAATAGAAACTTCAGACTAGACTATCTAAAAGACCTAGCTGGGCCTATCAGCACCCCAAGTAATTATCACTCAAAAAAAAATTCTTTATGGACATAGTTTAAAGGGCCTATGAAATTAAACACATACACTATGAATAGATGAAAGTATGTGAAATGTTTGCTGGTAAAATATATATTAGGAGACAAATACCGTGTAAAATACTTTGCAATAGCATTCCATGAGAACTTGCAGCCACCAGTCTGGCTCATGTTAGGGTTGGGACCCAACTTTTTGGTAACAACCCACTCATTTACTCTACCAACCTCCAATAGACCAATGATTACTACCTTGGAAGGGTGGAGTGACATAACATTCTCAAATAAGAACGATAAGACCACAAGATGGATAGATCTACAATAAAATGCAACTCATTAGGACTTGAGTGCCAAAAGTCATAAAAATGCTAAAACCTCATAACCTTGATGATAGACAAATAAAGCAAATGAAGTTTACAATAAACGATTTACTTGATTCAATAATTAAAATCGTGTGAAAATGATTTCTTAATCTTGTTATAGAAGGTATAAATGTTCACTCAAAGGTAAATCATATAAATATTGTTCATTAGCTTTATTTGCCTATCAAAGTAGACATCATAGAAACATGAATATATCATGTTTTGGATAAGACTAAATTGTTACAAAGATTAAACACAATGTTTATAGAGATTTATCATGATAAGTATTGAAAAGTGTGAATATATATATAAACTAATACTATTAAAGATTATCATATCAAATATCATGCTTATATGGATATTTGGTATTCTTAACATAGTAGGTATAAATAAGAGATCAAATAATTTTTTTCTAAATTTTATACGGTAAAAATGAAAGGGCGCAAAAATTTACAGAAGGGATACCATGTAAAACTATGACTATGTTATATTTTAAATAGAACAAAAAATGTGTGTAAAAGAAAAAGATATTTAGAACTTCTACAAATTTCAAAGATCAGAATCATCATAAGGAATATAGAGCTTAAATAAAATTTCATCAAGATTAATCTTAAACCTTGGGGTCCCAACACAATTTAGAAGTGTTATCATGATAGGGATGTAGCCAATTGACCAAAATGGAATTTGGACTTCTGGGAAGAAGGGTAATGTTGGGATTACAATACTAGAGTAGCAGAAGGTCACCAAATGAAATATGATCCTTCGAACAAGGAAGAAATTGTACATGAGATAAAATTTCCTCCATAATGAGACTTTTTGCAAGATGACGATATATTGTGTTAGAAACTTATGTTAGAACCATGCCTTATTCAAAATAATAAATAAGATACTAGTTTTTTGAGGATCCTCTACTTATTGTAATTTACATGGCATAATCGTTTATTAATTTAAGGCTATATTCTTTTGTCCATGGAGCAAAGCCAAAATTTTAAGTTATACATGAAAGGTAATGTTAGAACTATCCCACATTCAAACAATGAATAAATTATATGACTCTATTGATGAGATTCCTTCATCCTTTGCCTCTAGTACTCCCTTATCTGATGCTAATTAATGTATACTTCATATAAAAACCTCTTGTGGGAAAGAAACCTTATTATTTACTATCTCCATTGCAATTTTCCACACTAAAGTTTCAGGTTCACACGACCACCGATGTTGTTGGTTGCGATAGGCCTTGAAGGTGCTTGGTACTCACTTTTGACCTAATTAGTAGAAAACAATACATTAGTTTGGATGAAGATGATTTATTTGTAGAAATTTAATAGAAACTTGGTACCTTGACATCCCCTAGATATATGAACTTCCAACCTAGAAGTGTCGCTCTAATAGCTAAGTCCATGTCCTCAACAGTTGTTCTATCTTTCCATCCTCCAGCCTCATTAATGGCATGGGTTCTCCAAACCCCTGCAGTTCCTATACAATAGAATTATGTAAATGAAAATCTCGTATAAATGAATTTAATTCAGAAATTTTTGGATGATCACAGGCATGGATAACAGTTCTGATAATTTTTCTGGAGTTCTATTTTCTTACCATTGAAACCGAAAAATGCATATGCAGATGAGCCAGACTCTTGCTCAACCTTGAAGTGGTAGTCCATTGACATCTCTTGCATTCTCGTCATTAAACACTCGTTAGCCTTTACTAAAAAGGCAAAGTCACAGCATAGAGATCATTTTCATTCTTTAATTAAAATATATATAGCTAAAACTATCATTTATCAAAGATTCAAATGGCGGTTAGCTGCATATTTTAAAGATAGAGGGGACACGTCAATCTTACTCTATGAGTTTATGAGACTATTTTTCTAAATATGTATATTATTATTAACAGATGCTTCCATGTTCGGCATTATACTATACGCATAGATACCCAATTGTGATAAGAAATAATTTAGAATAATTGATATCAGATGATCTGCATAGGAAATCAACCACCGGAATATTTCAAATTTTGACTTTAATTTTAAGAAAAAACTGGAATTATTTCAGAGACTAGTCATTTCATTGAATAGTTGAGAAGGAATTACTCCAAGAGATATTATGTCATGGTTTGAACTCTTTGTCGGTTGATTGGACGAACAAATTCTAATATGGATCCCTCATCCCAGTAATTTACCGAATTTCCAACGGGCCTGGACGAGGGCGAACAAGGGAACCGTCCGGATCAGGAAATCAGACTCGGGCTGGAAGTCAGCGTCGAAGATGGCCACGTAGTCGCACTCTTTGAAGTAACTAAGCTTCATCCCCTCCAGCGCCCCCGCCTTGTACCCTCTTCGGTCTCCCCGCGTCTCGTACGTCAAGTCGACCCCTTTCGCCAACCACTTCTGGCACTTCTGCACGAGATCCTGCAAGACGCCGGAGGAGAAGAAGGCGCTGTCAGGGCGAGCTTCGGCTCTGACGGCGGGAGCACCCGGAGATCGACCTTGATCAGGGGTTACGTCGAGTCGTCGAGGACCTGGACGACGAGCCTGTCCGCCGGCCATTGCAGGCTGCATGCAGCTCCAATCGACAAATGGTAAACCTGTTCATGCTTCCGATATTAGCGAGAGAGAGGGAGAGTGAAAGCGAGAGAGAGAGAGAGAGAGAGAGAGAGAGGGAGGGCAACCTCCTTCTCGTTGTACATGGGTATCTGAACGATGACCATGGGGTAGGCGGCGGTGCCGAGCTCCTCATCTTCGACCAATGGCGCACATGGGTAGATCCTGCCTGATCGCCGGCGGAGAATCTTTTCCAGCAAGCTCACGGAGCCCATGAAGACCTTCTCCGCCAGCAGGATCGTCGACTCGACGGCGCACACCCAGACGGTAAACGTCAGGAACGGGACGACGACTACAGATCTCGACTGGTTTAAGGTCAGCAAGATTCTCCCCCGGCCGATGGAGATGGGTGGCCATCCCAGGCTTCTTGGGCTCGGACTACGTTCATCACGGACTCGGACATGGTGACTACGTTTCATTAGCGAAAGCAAACAATCCATCAGTTCTGAGAGCAGAGAGGAAGACGAAGATTGTGGGGAAGGAGGGGGAGAAGGAGAATTTCACAGAAAAAAATAGATAATGATCATGATTATTAACCCGCTTATAGAGCGGAAGAAGACGATTATGATGACAATGGAGATTTAGAGGGGAAGGAAAACACCTTAGAAAAAACAAGAAGATGATGAGGTGATAAAGTTGTTTCTGAAGAAGATGATGAAGCTGACAGTGAAGATGACGTGGTGGAAGAAGAACGTGATGATGGCGGTGAAGATGATGATGTAGAAAATGCTAATGAACATAACAGTAAGACGATAGTGCCCGAGAAGAAGGAAAAAGAAGATATTGAAGAAGAAGATGATGATTATAATGAAGAAGAAAAAGCCGGAAAAGAAGACGACGATATGACGATGATGAAAAAAGATGTTGCCTAAAGAGGGTATACTCTTCACCATGGTCTTCTCTGCGGCCTGTTCCCGCTGTTGGAGGGCCGAGGCTCCTGTGGGCACCAAGGGAATGTGCCTGGACAAGCTCACCTCACTCTACTTTTCTACATTTAACGCACATCCATAGTTATAGTGGCCGTCAGCAGGAGAACAATGAGGAATGAAAGGGAGATGGAATGAGGAATAATGAGGAATGAAATTTTGGTTGTCCTAACAGTTCCTGATAACGACTAGTAAAGGGAGACGGAATTAGAGAGGTCAACGGCTTGCCCGGGCCGGGTTTTTTCCCATCGGCCTGGCCCAAACCCAGCAGCAGACCCCTCTCCCCTTTTACGCATATTATTTTTATATAATTTTTGGGTAAGAATTGTGAGGGTGCGAAGGTCAACACGTATGAATGCCACGTGAACAGCCATTATTTCCCTCCATTTATGAAAAAGAGACAATTTATTGTTCTCTGACCAAGATTTAAATCTCTCCACCAACCAAAGATTTTGGAAGGGGGAAGAATCCCCACGAACAGATCATACATTTATTATTTACATTATTTTATATATATTTTTAATCGCTGCTTCAGTGGGCACGACCCAAGCTGAGGCTTACAAATGAAGAAGAAGCCTGGTCTTCATCAAGCCTGCTTTTATTTCAAGAAATATGCTTCAAATTCAAGAAATTTCTGATCAAGGTCTATATTGGGTTGGTTGGTTGAGGTAATCTTTGAGTCGCATTAAGAGGCGTGACCCATCAGATCTAGAGTAATGTGGTCAGCCCATGTGTTCTTGGTTGTCTTAAAACTTCCTACTATGATTAGGGAGACGAAGTTAGAGAGGTCAACATGCTTGTTCAGGCTTTGACCTTGCTAAGTTCTTTTGAGAGGGACATTTCAAAGAAAGACTTATGATTCGGGTTGAGACTGATGTAGTTCACGACACAAGTTGAAGTCTCAACTTCAAATTTGGGCCCACTTATCTTAAATTTGAGTCATAAAATGAAAAGTGCTAAAAAGTAGCTCACATATGTTACCATTGGATTGGAGGTCCAAAACGTAATATTTATTTTCTACTTTATGTCCTTTAGAATCTGTACCTAAGATCTATTCAGGATATTTACATTCTAAAGTCTGTTTTAGGTCATTTCAGAATTAGTCAGAGTATTTTTAGAAGATTCATCTAAGATTTCAATATGTCATAGTCTATTTTAAGTCATTTCAGAGTTAATCAAATTATTTTTAGAGGATTTGTTTAAGATTTTAATCTGTTAAAGTCTATGTTAAGTCATTTCAGAATTAGTCAAACTTTGTTCCCAAGATTTATTAAGATACTTTTTTTGGGAGCGCCCAACCTCTTTTCTAGACTTATATAAAGGTCCCTATTGTAACTTGAGGTACTCATTTTTTTAGTTGAATCAATTTTCTCTACTGTGAGAATTTTTTCCTCTTATTTGTAGATTCAGCCACCCCCTTGTGGATTTAAGAGTTGAAGACTCTGAATCTATAGATTTAGAAGTAGATTTCTTTTCCAAGATTAAAACTTTGTGAATTCAAACCCATATCTTATTTATCTTCTACATTACTATTGCATTAGAGAGAGAGAGAGAGAGAGAGGAAGATGAGTTAGATGGAGCTAAAATTCAAGCCATGAGAACATTATTATCCAAACTTTTTCCCATTGGCTTGACCCAAACCCAACATCAGAACCCCCCCCCCCCCTTCTATGCATATTATTTATATATAATTTTTGGGTAAGAATTGTGATGATGCAAACGTCATTGTGACATATGAATGCCACGTGAACAATCAATATTTCCTTCTATTTATGAAAATTTATTGTTCACCAGTTCACCAAACAAAGATGTTGGAAAGGGGAGGAAGAATCCCAAGGAACGGATTATACATTTCTTATTTACATTATTTTATATTTTTTCAATAGCTGCTGCAGTGGGCCGCTATCCAAACTGAGGCTTACGAATAAAGAAGAAGCCTAGTCATCATCAAACCCACTTCTAAAGAATGGCCTGCGGTGATAAAAAAGGCCCGAAAGATAAACATATGGCTAGGCCGTGACTTCAGGGGTGGGGGGGGAAGGGGAGAGAGAGAGAGAGAGAGAGAGAGAGAGAGAGAGAGAGAGAGGGTCGGTAAAAATATGGCTCTTTATACCAAAAAAATTCTAAGAAGGTTGGGTTCGTAATTTACCACTGAGTCATAAAATAAATTTCAGAGGAATGCTGATCCGCTGGATTCAAACGCATCAACGGTCGAGATGAATCCGACCGACGGACCGACAGGCCGATGGCGAGGCCGAGAGACATCAATAGAAGGAGATGCTGTACAGGAGCTTACGCTTGTGCTGCCTCTCAAAGGCCGTGACGACGCTGTCGATGGAGTCCTCCCAGCAGTCGGTAGCCTCCAGCTGCACTCAAAAACACAGTCAAGAAATACAGTCTTATAGAATAGGTTGACCTGAGTCAAGAGGCCAGAGGGTTGACCGATAAAAGTGGGCCCCAATGCTCAGGAACCCCCAGCTGGGTCAAACCTTGCTCTTCTACAACTCCCAACAGAGGATTGCGGGTCATAATATCTATCCGTTGTCACCGCTTCCACTGCTGGCCGAAATCCTGACCTGAGGAGGGCTCCGATTGGTTCAGACAAATCGAGCCAATCAGAACTGCCAACCAAAGACCAGGATTCTATTGCTGGTCCAAATCTGACCCAGATGGGCCATGCTAAGATCAGATGAACCAGGTCAACCCGTCAGTAACCGGCAAAATGGAGTCAGGTGGGGACAGAGCTTGGCCTTTCAGGACTGGGTTGGCTAATTAGGCGGACCCCAAGGGGCGGGGGGAAAGAAATGGTTGGGTGAGTAACAGCACCTCTTGGCATAAATCCAAGGCGACCTTGGCCCCAGCAGCAGCCTCTTCGTGGTTATCTTTCACTTCCAAGTTGATTATGAGCACCGGTCTCATCAGCGAGTGCTCTCGGTTGTTGAGATCTGCAGATGATCAAGGCACGGTTCTGGGTGAGATTATATTATGAAGCTGGGCACAGGGCTTCAGAGATGAGCCAAATGTATTCCTAAAACTTGGGCAGGAAAGAAATTTCCATGAATAATTCTCCCATCCCTAGAAGCCCTTGCGAGAGGGTAGAGGTTCCATTAGAGCTCATCCATGATAACTGATATGAAAATATATTTTAAACGGTTCGATTACGAGCTCAGTATCACTTACATAAGGAAGAGAATGGATAGCTTACTGATGAGAGTAAAAATAATCTAGCTGTGAAAAAAGCTTCAGGCAAGAATCCGTAAGATGGACAAAGTGAGGGAAAGGATCCAGATGGCATCCTTTTCTGTAGATGAGAATGAGGAGAATGGTTAAATATGAGAGAGAAAATGGCGTCAAACCAAATGCTAGGATAATCACGGAACAAATGCACACTGAATCATTCGCATTAGATTTTCATTTCAGTGTTCATTGCTCTTTAAACATTTCCTATATTTGGACCGCATGATCTCGTAGCATCAAGATAAACCGAACCCAAAATCTAACCTCGCCCGCCAAAATATATTTAGGGCAGGAGGCTAATATGTAGAATCCAATCAATGTGCCATATGACGTCTGGAAAACAAGTTGAACGATAAATGAAACTACGAGGTTTTCAGTTCCTCTGAAATGCAGCGAGCATGCTTTGTCAAATAGCAGTGCATGATCATCCTCAGAGACAACAGAGTGAAGAAGAAAAAGACTTAGAAATCAGTCAATCTTGGATCTGAAATCACGCTTAAACCTGATGTCTCAAGCATTGACTTTATTCATTTAATAAGAAGAGAAATATGCATATCGAGTTCATTGTATAATGACACTTAACCATGAGACCAAAATTTTGTTTCTGGGTAAATTCGGAACTCTGCGATCTAAGCAATATCACATCCACCATTGTGCTGATATAAAAGGTAGGCATGCGCATATTATTTCATCAATAGGCTAGCAGTAGAAATTCAGGCACAAAGGCTTTCATGATTAGATAGTTGAAGTATTATACATCATGCTTCATTTCCACGGAACAGACATCCTTCCGTCGACCGTAATGTGTCCACTATAGCAATCTACCTCACAACATCGATATGACATAGGCTCCTGATGAACTTAAGGGATTTGAAAAGAGCTTAAGATCCTATCGACAGGCCTAAAAGATTGTTTTTTATGGCGGGTATACCAAATCCATGAAGATTATTGAACAGAAAAACAAATGGGTCGCACGGTCCATGGAGAATTGAAGTGTGGGGAAACGTCTGACCGTCGAGTACCAAATCGAAGACCTTCTCCTCAAAGGTGAGCACCACATCAAAGATGCCGTCGGCCGAGTTGTCCTGCCATCTCTGAGGGGCAAGTTTGATGCCCGAATTACGCTTGAGCATCGGAAGGATGCCGTTGCGTTTGTATCTAGATTCCACAGAGTTCAGGAGAAACAGTAGGATTCACCATGTTTGGACTACCAGAATCATCATCCGAAGGTCTTCTTCACGATTTCGCGGGGACCCAACATGCTCGAGGGGAAGACCCGGAGACGAGGAAATTGTGAAGGACGAGGAGGGGAGGAGAAAGAGCAGGAAGAGGGAAGGATACAAGTCGGGGTCTTTGCGCCGAAGCTCGTCGTACATCTGCTTGTAAGGGGTGCCGAAATCGTATACGTTGGGCTCCCGCAGAGAGGGACCGGGAAGCTTCACGTGGCCGCCAGTGCCGTAGGAGGAGACGTCGAAGCCCTGCCTCTTCATCAGCGAGTGCGCCTCCATGCTCCTGTTCTGGTTCGACGAGCACACCATCGCGTACCGCAGCTTCATCCTCTCTCCAGCGTTTCCTCTTCCTCCCCTCCCCCACTCGATCGGTCTCCGCAACGCCGCCGGCGATCGTTCTCCGCCTCTGACAAAGTGGTGCCGAGAACCGCCGCCTTCCGGACGACGGCCGTACTGTTTGTTCTAGGGCCGGTCTCTTCTCCTCTACCTTCTGCTCTGGGCTACACTTTTTATCTAAGGTTCCATGTAAAATTATTTTTTTCCCGTTCAGACTATCGTCTCCTCGTATTAGAAAAGGCCCTCCCATGAGACACCCAGACTCGAAATCCCAAAACTATAAGAAGGTCGCCGACTGTCGGGGAAGAACGACCCAAATCTTGGGTCTACGTTGAAAAATAAAAATAAATATTTTACGTTAAAACCCACGAACTAATCGTAAATCACACGAAGATCCTCCTCAACCCGCCACATAATCAGTAGAAATTCCTCAAAAAGGTGGACACTGGGGATAGAAACAATCAGGAAGTTCCCCAAGAAACCCACCGAACAGGATAAAATATATAGTGTTCCTGTTCCATTCTCAACATCTGGGCCCGCATTCTTTCCCATGCTACATAAAAAAAAAAAACAGTCGAGGTGGCATCCACGTTGCCATGTAACTAACAGGAACACTCTCTGGAGTAGCCTCATGAAGAAGCGCGTCGGCCGGGTCAGCTTGCTCCAGTTGGCTGCGAGGCGCCCAAAGGGGAGGGCGAAGAGGAAGAAGACGAAGAAGAATTACAGTGCCCGTGAGTAGGGTGGGGGTGAGGAAACTGCATGAGCTTGTAGAGGAGGGCCCCAGTGACAGCCCCTGCAGTGGGGGCCACAAGGTACAGCCACAGGTCATCGAACCTCCACGACACAATCGCGGGGCCCAGCGATCTTGCTGGGTTCATGGAACCTCCTGACACTGGCCTACCACATTTTAGAAGAAAATAGATAAAAATTCTAAAATCCTGCCCTGTTGTAGATGCAGAGCATTGGCCAACATATCCTAAATATCTTATCATTAATATTAAATACCATTATTCTTGTGCATTTAATCAATTTACACAAAGTAAGATTGCCAGTTAAATAGATTTTTATATTAATCTATAACTAAAATGTGGTACAGAGATGAAGAATTGGAATAAATCCAAAATGAAAAAAACAGATGGTCCATTTTATTCAGATGTATCTGATGTTATGGAATCAACATGGTACATCACTTCTGGAAGGACTGTTGAGTTTAGATTCAGACCATATCATATTGAAAGAAACCCAATAAATTAGATCATTAGGGGTGAGATAATAGTGCATGAATTGCTCAGAGTTAAGGCCATAAGACTTGAACTTTGATGAGAACTGGCGACGACTACACCTCTTCAGTGCACGATATTAGCATCAGTAAATATTAAAACTGATTGATATGCTTCATGACCAGATGCCATACCCTGTGATTAAGACCGCGAGGCCAATTGATGCGCCAATAGCAAAACTAGCCACTTGTCCGAACTGAAATGGAAACAGAAACATAGATCATCCTCTGATTCGGCGAACAGGTTCAAGCCTCTGTGTATCTATCTCTGAGTCTGTATGAACTAGATGGTGATTCTCTCAGACCTTTTTTTTCTTGTTTTTTTCATGGGTGCTGAATCCAAAATCATCCTCATTCCTTGTAGAGATTCAAATTCCTCTGCGTATCCGCCCTTAAATCTGTATAAATTAGAACGGGATTATGTCATATTTTTATTTTCTTTTTTTTTGTGCCGGGGGAGGGGGGGTTGGTTGGTTGCTGAAACAAGAATCATCCTGATTCGATGGAGAGATTCAAATCTCTCTTTGTATCTATAGGAAGGGATTAACATCAGATTCTATTTATTTCCGCTTTTTTCTGGGTGGTGAGACCATAATGGAAGGAAGATCATGAAGTGACAAACAGGGTTGAACTGATTCTTACCACCTCAGCATGGAAAGAGAGGGCAGAAGAAATCAGCATGATGAACATGGTGGCGAACAGCTCCGCCCAGAATGCGGTCATGGATCCTCTGGTCGGCCTTGTGGCGGCAAACTCAGGGGGGGTCTTGTACACGAGCTTGCCAACGTATGCTGCCATGGTCGATCCGACCATCTGTGCGGCAACATAATAAGGGACCTGTGTCGGCAGAGGCATATGATCGAGCATGTTTTCGGCCATGGATTGCAGTCATGAACATGAATACCATTAAGGAGACTAGAACCTTAGCACTCTGAGAGGCATATGGTCGAACATGTTAGGAGCAAATGAAGAGTTACCTTGGACCAGGGAAATTCGCCAATTGTGGCGAAGGCTATGGTGATGGAGGGATTGACGTGGGCTCCCGAGATGGGTCCCACGACAACTGCGAGGACCACCAGCGAGACGCATCCAGTTAGGGCGTACTCCGTCAGACCCAGCTCCCCCCTGCTCACGTAAGAGCAGGATACTACTCCGCACACAGAGAACACCAGGATGAAGGTCCCGACCATCTCTGCAAGAACCTGCTCCACTGACGGAGTGCATAAGGAAACGATGAAGCTAGAGAGAGACATAGAGAGAGGCACAGAGAGTGAGAGAGAGGTTCCCACCATGCGGCCCAGAATCAGATGTTTCCGGTCGGAAACTGGGCCCTGACGTTGGACAGAAGGATCTTCATTTTCTTGATCGACGTGAAGGCTGTGGCTAGAGTTCCCTCTCTCCGGGGCCGTACGGAAGAGCTTCTCCAATACGCCCACCATCGCCCTCTGATTTATCCCCGGAAGATCTGAAAGCCCCAGGGACCGCCGGCGCAGGGCGGCAATTTATCGACCGCGGCGGCTGCTCCCCCTCTTGAGCGACCGCCGACAGAGGAAGCAAAACCCCGGCGGCGTCGAATTCGTGACGCCATCGATGAGCGAAGAAGAAAACATTCAGGCCACTCCCCCCGCCGTCGCTCCGATTTCCTACCCTCCACCGGCAATCTTTCCTTGAACAAGCAGAGAGTGGTTGAGTCCACACCGTCCTCGTGCCGCCGCGACCTCGCCGGAGAGAGGAAGCCCACACTTTGCTCGTGCTCCCCACCGTGTTCTTTAAGCCGGAATCCCACCGAGAATTCGAGCTCGGGCGACAGGGAATAGTGCATGGTCGAGGTCTCGCCAAAGGCCTCCGCGAGCGACGAAGACTCTGCATTCTGGAGGATATAAATCCATTCATTAAGTTTGACTTAATAGCTGCCTTTTACTCGAGTTTAGAATCCGAAGTTACTTCGGAAAAATCGACGACCCCGCGACCCGAATAGGTTCTAGTTTCAGACACTGAATTTCGGACAACCTAATCGATGAATTATGAGGCGTCCAACCTCCTTACAACCTAATCGAATTATGAAGAAGTTTCCCCATAAGTTCTATTAGCATAAAATGTTATGTCAGTTATTTTATGGCTTCTTGATGAGGCGGATGACTTCCTGGTGCATGGGTGTTTGATGACCTTGCCGGTTCACAAAAGGGGGGGAGAGAGAGAGAGGAGATTAGGGTTTTAGATAAAGAAATATGATGCGGCTATCATGAGAAGACTTTGGCACGAGGGTCAAATAATAATCTTAAATTAACCAAGTTCATTCATGTTCATCTCCATTATATTCACCACATACTAAAAGATAAAATATGCGCCCACCTCAAAATGAATGGAGCTGATTCCCATTTTGTGTGTCAATTTTTTTTATTATGCTCAACTACTCAACTAACTTTCATTAGCCAAACTTGATGTTGCTATGAAAAGACAACGGGTCATATACAACATGATAATTTAGTAAAGAGGTAGTAAATCAACTTTTTATTTGTCCCAATAAAATAAAATTTAAAGAATAAAGTTTGTGGCTGATTGAATCAATAGAGGAGAAATGAAATCCTTTTGTCATTTTTATATCTTTTGATATATGGATCGTTTGTGTTTTAAGGAGGCTGCAAACCTAATGAAGAGGATGAATTTTCCTTTTTACAAACTCATATCTACTTTGTGAGATCATATAGTCGCTACAAATTTAGTTGTTCCACACATAACCCACTCCAATCCAAGAGTCCCAAGGTTTGACCAGCACCTATTAATACATACCCTAAATATAAAGGCTTTGGTTGAGCTTCATAAGATTTAATAAATTGAATCAACTCAGGTTCCCTAAACACATTGTAGAGGCAAGCCATATTAAATCATTGGAAATCTCCTATAAAGTTGATAGCTTTAAGTTGGCCCAAAGTATGTGAATTACTGAGATATAAGAACTTAAAGAACAAACAGTTTTACTATTTTTGGCACATTTTAATTTGGGTTGAATGTATTGTCAACAATGATATGAAAATGTTGTTGGTCCTTTGGTAGGTTAGAATACTAAGAAAGGTGGTGAATTGGTTATTTAAAATTTTAATTTCTTTTATAGTGTTTTTAACTATTTTATTTAGACTACATTAAGTGGGTTAATGCATTGGTTGACATATGTTAAGTTGGGTCAACACACTAAATGATTATTAGGGATGGACATACTCTTTTATAATGGTCTGATCTTCCTTCACTTATGTTCAATTACTAGGGTTTCCTAATTGTGGTCTCCACCATTCTCTCATGAAGGATAAGAAATGAAATTCAAGGGATTAACAAATTTCTTCACACAATAAATTTTATGAATCTATTTTCTGATGCTAGATAGCAAGTCATTACCTTAAATTTATGCCTTGTTACCAAAATTCATTAGAGTACCTTAACATAGAAGAGTAATGATAGCATACTCATAAATGATCCACACATTTAGATGAATCACTTCTTTGATTAGATAAACTTTTGGATGCTTGAGGAAGTTGAGAGTGTTTTTGAACTAACACTAGAGAAAAGATGCAGAATTTTAATGCACATGTTGAATTAATGTAATGTTCAATTATATCTTGAAAGCTCTTGGGATGCAATTTCACTAGAACCTAAAAACATGACCATTGGAATTCAAATCTCCAAGATTTGATTAGCCAAATATTGTGAGTCACTCCTACATCAATTGACTTTTGCCCAAGTCACTTTGCAAGTGCCTAAAGACTAGGTTTTAGGTTAGGCTAATGGCTATAACTATACAACCTAAATACAAGGGCCTCAATAGACTTTCATTTGATTTAGTGAATCCAATCAACTCGAGTGTTCTTCAAGTACTTTCTTTGAGTGAGTCAGCTCACTTTTTATTTGATATTTTTGTCACAAGGAATGTTTTTAGTTTACTACGAGGTAAATGGAACTGCTTCCTTAGTTATAAAGGGTGTTTAGCCTTCTTATAAGGTAAGTGACTTATTACTTAAGTGAATAAGATTACTTGGCCTTCTTTAAATAATAGGAGCTTACTCACTTCTTAGGCCACTTAGATAATTGTGACTTCCTCATATAAGGTGACTTGACTCGTTTATGTTATGTAATAGCTTAGTTATTATATGTTTGGACTTTTTTTACCAACCTAAATATGTATATTCATATAAGGACCTAAAGTGGGAAGTGAAAACTTAAAACTAGTAATCAATGCAACCCAAACATGTATATAATTTTCTCATGAGTTAGAATATGAAATTTTCAATTGAAAATGGTCTTCTAGATGTAGTTTAAAACTATTACCATACTCTTATATCAATTCTTTCTCACTACGGAAGTAAGTCTCATCTAATTAATAAATTCAACTTTCATCTTAACTTGATTATATAGCATAATAATTGAACAATATCCATATATCATCATTAAGTGATTGTTAGTACTTTATTTTTATATAATAGCAAAGGTAAAATTAAAATAATTATCTCATAAATCAATATAAAATAATAATTGTTAAAATTATAATGCATTGATATTAAGTGATTTTATATTTAATTTTATAATTTTGATAATTTATATGATTTATAAAATAAGTCAAGACTATTATGGTGGATTTTGCTATTACAAGAATTTCGAATTGTGTAGTCATTGACCATTTATTTCGAATTGTGTAGCTTGACAAATATATGTTGTAGGATGTGTTTCCAGATAAACAACTTTTATTAATTCAGTAAGTAAGAAACTTGTCGTGCTGTGAAAATATGGTAAATTATCTGACCATTGAAAAAATACCTATAGGATGGAGAAAAGAAGAATGAGATCAATTATTCTCCTAAGTTAAATATTTTTTGGGATGACCTTGATTTATTTTATTTAGGAGAAGACCAAATTTTAAGATGTTGTGTTCCAAATGAAGAGCAAGCTAAAGTTTTAAAAAATTTTCATTCTTTACCTTGTGGGGGTCATTTTGCAAGCTAGAAAACATTGGCTAAAATATTTTAAAGTAGGTTTTATTGACCATCTTTATTTAAAGACTCAATATGTTTTTATTAAACATCATACTAAATGTCAAGCCATGATAAATATGAAGAAGAAAGATTCTAGGCCTTTATAATCCATTTTAGAATTTGAAATATTTGATGTATAGGGGATCGATTTAATGGGCCTCTTTCCTCTGTCATTTCATTTTCAATATATATTACTTACGGTAGATTATGTATCAAAGTGGTTAGAGGTTATCCTCACTTAGACCAATAACTATAAAGTGGTGACAAACTTTGTTCGCAGTCATATTCTTACTAGATTTGGATACCCCTGAATAATAATCAATGATAATGACTCATATTTTATTAATGTTCACTTTCAAAATCTCTTGTGAAAGTATGATGTTCAACATAGAATGACTATGTCATATCATCCCAAGTCAAATGGACAAGCTGAATTAACTAATTGTGAAATTAAATTGATTATGTAGAAAGTTGTCTCACCAAGCAAGGACTGATCAACCCGATTGGAGTATGTATTGTGAACTTATTACACAGCATCCAAAACTTCATTGAACATTTTACCTTTTTATGTTAGTCTATAGTAAAGCATGTCATCTACCTATAGAAATGAAACATATAGTCTAATGGGCTATCAAATAATTGAACATTGATCGTTTCAAAGGTGGAGAGAAGTATTTTTTAGATGTGCAAGAGTTAAATGAACTGCATAACAAAGCATATGAAAGTGTCAAGATCTACAAGGCCAAAACTAAGGAATTTCACGATAAACATATAATCAAAAGACAATTCTCACCTAATCAAAAGGTATGGTTATACAATTTGAAACTTCAACTTTTCCTTGACAAAGGAGCTGATGAGATGGGCCACAATCAAAGGCCCATAATCTGATTGATATTTTAAGGTGAAAGGACATCAAATCAAAGCTTACTTAAAACATAATGAAAAGGGGGCATGGGACAAGATTGACCTATTGGCTACACTCTAATCAATAAGATTGTCCAACTAAAGATATAAAACTCAACGTTACTAGGGAGGCAACCCTATAAGCATGAATTTTTACTACTATAAAATTTTCAAGTTAAAATTAATAGTTTTTCTTTTTGTATACTTAATTTATGCAAATAAGTCATTTATTTTACCTTTTGAATCAATTATGGCACAACAATAATCATTCTTTGAAAGCCTACAAGTGTCAATTTAATTTAGTTATCACAATTCCTTATACCCATCTGCTTCTTATGAGGTTTTATTTATTTAAATTCAAATGACATCCATGTCATATTCTCATTGAGGCTAATGAATTGAATTGGGGGGGTGGGGGTGAAAAAATGGTAAGATCTTACAATAGCAATTGTGAAGAGAAAGGAGTTAATACATAAGGTATAATTATGGAAGGAGTTAATATATATATATATCAACTGAAGTAACTAATAATAATGTATATTGAGGGATGATGGTGAGATGAATTAGAGTCTTTTATGAGAAATAAGAGAAAACCTTCTAATTGTATATAAAAATTTATAGAACATACATTGCATCTTGAAATCTTAAAGGATATGGACTCTAATGTTGGATGTGAAGGTAAATGTGGAAGTTTTTTTTTAGAACACAATATATGTTAGTAGGAGGCAAAGTGATAGTTTGATGATCACTATAGATAAATTGAACCATCATATAATAATATCTTAGAGAGTAGATTTCTCATTTGCCCTGTGGGGATTCAACATGTTTGAGTTGGGCAAACATCACTCACAAACACAAATAAAAAAAATAAAAAAAGAGGGAAAGAAACATTGGAGAGGAGATTTCCCAGTTGCCATGTGGGGCTTTCCACATGCATGATTTGGGCAAACATTTCTCACAACAATGAATCAAGAAAGAAATAAATGTGAGGGAGAATTTTTCATTTGCCCCATGGGGTTCCCACATGTGTGAATTGGGCAAAAATCTCTCACATATATAATAAAAACTATGAAAAGAGAAAAGAGCATTTGAAAAGGGGTTTTTCATTTGTCTTCTGGGGTTTCCACATGCATAGTTTGGACAAATAATGTTATTATATGCTCAAAATAAAAAACAATAAACATGGAGATATATGTCTACTATGGGATATAATGTAAACAAAAAATAAAAAAATAATCATTGAATCAAATATTACATTGCATAGTGACAATAAAAGAAAATATCAAAAAATATCTAGATCAGAAAAAATGAGGTTTTACAAACAAATGGACTAAAGATTAAGTAAGAAAAGAGAAGTGAGAAGTATGTGCATGATGAAGAAATTTAAATACAGATCTCAAAACCCTTTTGATTCTCACCTTATAGATTTAATATGTGCTAGACTATCAACATCTAAAGAGATTTTAAAAGATGAAAAGTTGGAGGGAGTGGACTATCTAAATTTTGATTCATATCTAATTTTTAAAGGATTAATAATGAATAGGTGGAGGGTTGTGATAACTTGATAAATTATTGTCATCAAAAGTAAATCAAATATAATAATAGAGATTAAAGTATGCATAAAAATGACATAAATATATTAGTATCTATATGCAATGCAATGTTAGCTAATAAGTGATTGCCTTGTATTTTTATCCTTAAAAGTATGATATGGATTTAATTTCAAAACTTTTCTTTAAGGCTTATGTACTTTAGCTATTAATATCCATGGTTGTAGGGACAAATGTGAACAGAAGAAATGAATGGACATATTAAGCAAAGGAGGGTGTGACATTTCAAGGTATTTTTAATTTCTTTCCCTTTTCAACTCTAGGCATAGTTTTTGTCCCGAGCTGGCCATTTTGTCCTTCCCCCCTTTTAGTGTTATCTACAACCTTAATGAGCCTTCTTTGTCCTTACCCCCTCTCATAGGTGTGTGATAGTGCTAGTGGTTTTGAGTTGAAAGTCACTTGAGGTCTTTGCATGGGAAGCCCTGAAGTAGCTAAGCCGTGAAGATCATCCTTGCCTAGTGCGACAAATCAAGGTCTATCAAGTTTTCCATCTATGCGTAGCATCGTCCCTCCCCACAGATGTCAAATTAAGAGAGAGTTTATTTTTAATTAATAGAAGTTGTAACTAGAAAGAACTTTGTGAGATTGATTTTTCTAATTGAATGTAATTTTTATATTTACCTTTTCAATGAATCACATGCTCTCTTTTGTTATCGCAATCAGTCCATACAAAAAGAGTAATTGTTGTCTTGTCAAACATTTCAATTATCAATGTCAATCAAGTTTGGATTTGAGGTGTTGTTGTGTCACAAGACTACAATAATGTTTAGCTCAACTTTGTGAGATTCTCTTGTGGGTTGAGAGTTTGCATCAATACATCAAAATTACATTGAAATGATTCAACCATAACGACATGAATGACATCCTTGTGTTTGACTCAGATTCTATTATTGCCTGATAGTTAAACCAAATTGAGTTCATATTATAAATTTAAGATTTGACGACTTTAATCGCAATGAATGAGGTTTGATTACATACACATATCTACAAGTATGTACACCATATGAGGACTCTCACTCAATAAAGAGGTCAATCATCACACATTAGAGACAAGTCATATTAATCTTACATACTAATGAGTCCATATTATCTTACATACTAATCACTAGTCAGATTTATAAAAAAATGATATTAAAAAATTAGTGGAAGAGATGTGTGATGCGATAATCATTCAACTTTTAGTGAGTCCATATAATAGCTTAGTTTTATTAGTAAAAAAATGACACTTAAAGATTCTATGCTCATTGTAAGAGACCCAACAAAATTATCATTTTGGATAGTTTACATATTTTTACCATTGATGAACTTTTTAATGAGCTATATAAAATTATAAATTTTTTAAGCTAGATTTAAAGTTCAATTTTCATCAAATCTAAATGCATAAGGTTAATGTTTATCAAATAGGTTTTAGAGTCTATACTCGAAATTACAAGTTTCTAGTAATGTCCTTCAAACTCAAAAATACTTTGGCAACATTTCAAACCATAATGAATAATATTTTCAAATTATTTCTTTTGAAATTTTCTTTTTTTATGATATATTTGTCAATAATTTAGATGCAAAAATTATGACCAATATCTTACATCTTGTTCTAACTACTTCAAGAACATCAACTCCACATCAAGGAGAATGTTGAGTGAATATGTTCATTTAATTCCTATCATGCACCCTTATACATAAAAAAATTATAAGGCAAAACACTACATTTCATCATCAAATTGACAGTTAAAGGTTATCGACATGAGTCTTAAAAGTTATCTACAATACTTTTCTTGTCCTACAAAATGGAACAATGATTCCCTTGGGGTGAGTATTTGTACAATACAACCTTCTACTTACCCAACAACATTATACTTTTTTTAAGTTGTCTATGAGTGTGATTTGTCACCAATTAGGTGTCTCAATTCTTTACTAGCATCAATTGATTCTTTTGAGGTTAAACTACAATAGCATCACACTAACCTAGTGTAATCAAAATATCAACTCATTTGAGCTCAAGTTTAAATAAAAAATATGACAGACCAATCTCTTTGAGAGGTTGAGTTTTCCAAAAGTGCATGGCCTACCTTAAGCTCAAGATCTACAAAATGAGTCCTTATTATTGATAGAACGAAAAACTTTCACCCAAATATTTTAGGCCCTATAATGTCTTTAACCATGTAGGTGTTTTTACCTACAAGTTAGATCTATTAGAGTTTTCTCAAATATAACTTACTACATCCAAACCTTACTCCCTATATTGATAAGGAGCTTTAAATGATCATCTAACTATAAACATTATTTAACACTCACCAAAGCATTAATAGCATGGAGGTCTTGGTTAAATGAAAGGTCTATTTAACTTTGAAGCTACTTGGGAATTGGCACCAACCATCCATCACTAATTTCTTGACTTCCACCTTTCATATAAGGTGGAATAAATAAGAGGTATTGTTAGGTTTAGGACAATTGAGCTTAGTACCATGCCTATTGTCTGAATTACTTAAGCTTGGAGATGAAAGGTTAAGGGAATTTGAGACAAAGGCTCATTAAGAAGGATGGTTGTAAGAACCCTTAGGGGTTTTCACTACAAGAAATTTGGGAAGAAGTCTTTTGGAAAGTGATGGCCAATCTCAAACTTACTCATAAATTGGTTATAGGATTCCCCCATAACCCTTCTCTAATTTTATTCCCTTCTTTGTTTCAATCAGTATTTTCTTTTAGATTCTCGAGAATTATCCCTTTTCCTCTCAATCTTGAGCTATTTTCTTAGGAGTCCTATCACTATACTACTCTAATTAAATATATTTTATAATAAAAAATATATTAATATCTTATCTTAAGCCTTGTATATGTAAATTTTTAGATATTTACATAACATGATTAGGATGATTAGAATTTGCAAAGCTGAGGGGTTGACTCACATATACTTCCTCTTTAATTTATCCATTAAAAAATACACTTTTGGCATCCATTTGATATAAAATTTTATTTTTATGAAATACATAGGCTAATAAAATTCTAATTAAATCTATTCTTGCTACTAGTGCATAGGTATCATCATAGGTTACTCATTTTATATGCATGTACCTTTATGTAATCAGTTTAGACTTTTTTTCTATCTACTTTTTCTCCATTTAATTTATTGTTGAGTATCCATTTAGTTCTAATTACAAACATTTCATTTTTTCTTAGTGCTAGAGTACAAGTTGTAATTTTCCTAAATTGTTTTAATTCATCAATATAGCAACAGTCTAATTTTCATCTTCAATATTTTATCTAGATTTTTCAATTAAAGTATAGAAATGAGTGCATTCCTAAATTAGTGTATTTTTCAACTTGGATATTGTTATCATTCATTTCTTAACATCTCTCAATATTTAATCCAATTAGTAATTTAGTTAATGTAGCCATATAGACCTATGAAATGAATAATTTAGATAAAGATATAGATATAATCTGAGTTTATGTTTTCAACCAATTCTATTAACTTTTTAAGAACCCAGATTTATTTAATTTTTTCTTTCATTAGTGCCCTACTATTTTCTCTAAAGTTCTATGTTCCTAAAGGTTTGGCTAATTGTCATTTGTTTTCATGTAACAAAATTCTAGAGTGCCTAATATTGATTTTCTAGGATAGTCACAAGTTTTTAATAGACATGTTGAACTAAAAGTATTTTTATTCATTTCTTTATTTTTTCATGGTAACATATGATGAGTAAATCTGATCTATTTTTTAACCTTAGTGTCTCCTGGTCATTCAATATATCATATTCCTTTTTGCTCCTATATCTATGTTGGGTTTTTATTGAATCATATAAATTTTGTTAACTATCCTTACATTTAATAAAATAGTTTCCCAATTTTTATTTGCCTTTCTCTACTATCCTCTTTCTATTGTTAGATTTTTCACATAATTTATCTTAAAACTAATTGTGATTTCAACAACATGTTTTCATTAGATGTTCATTTATCTCATTATTCTAAATTTTCATGTGCTTTTGATTTGTGCTTAATTATCCAGACATGGTTTTTATTTGTTCTTTCAACTCTTTATTTTCTTTTCTATATTTTTCATATCTTGTTTCTTTTGTGAAGGTATTATACAATTTAACAAGTAATTGTAATAATTCTTATTTAAATATTTAATTACTTGGCAAATCATTCACATCTAGGTCGTGAGTAGCAAAGTATATGTTTTCCTTCTTCTGATTATGATGAAGAGTTATCTTCATCACCCCATGTTGTATCCTTATTTTCTTCTTTTTCACTAAGTTTAGTCTTAAGACAATTAACCATGAGATATCATGACTTTTTGTACTAAAAACTCATCATTTTGCTTTTACATTTATCAATCACAACATTAGGAAATTTTAAAACTTCTCTCATAATTTTTTTATTCCCCTCCAACTTAACAAAAAAATCTCATTAATTTTCTGGTTAACATAATTAGTTCTTCTTATTTTCCTCTTCTCCTAAATATTTAGAGTCATCTACGAATTCAGGTGACTTCAATGTGAGTCTTTTTATTTGGTTTTTCTATTCAGACTTCATCTTTTCTTCAACCCATTTCATATGTTAATAAGGATTATAACAAGTTACCTAAAGAAAATTTATTCACATTCTTAGCCTCCTAAATGACAAGTTTGGGGATAAAGACATGAGAGTTTTCCACAAGATGATATTGATTGAGAGTGTATCCACAAGAGGTAGAACCACTACATAAATCCTAAAATATTTTAGTTTTACATCACATAAAATCAGGATATTAGGATCTGAAGAAAAAGTTAAGAACATTAATAATAAGTTTATCTAAGTCAACTATTAGATTCAATCAATTCAACCCCCTTTCTTGATCTAAATTTGACCCAAAACTTAATATTTTCAGCTCATCATCTTGGGTACCTAAGTATTGTAATCAAGTTTGGTTCACATAGAACTTTGAATCTAAAAAAAAATAGTTGAAAATTAGAAGAGAGGTGAACTCAATAATCACTAGTAGAGTTTTAGTAGAGAACCCGAGAATGAGATGTTCTTAGAGAGTGGATGTAAGCAAAGGGGCTGAACCCCTATAAAATTATTAATGTTCTCAAAATATATAAATTTAATAAATATTAGATATTTTATTATCATAAGAGAAGATTAAAAAAATAAGAATAGTTTCCCAGGAATCAAAATCATAATATCTTAGTCCAACCCAAATTATAATACCCACTTACTACATCACTTTGAAAAAAAAACTAGAAACATGAAAAGGCTTAAAGAACCAATTCATGCCCACTCACTTGATATCATACCTAGCCTATTTCCAAACCAACATAAAAAATTGAAATAATAATTTTTTTTTTATTTTTTAGTTTTATATAATTGTGCATTAATATTACACAACTATTTTTAAGGAACATCTCATATGTTGATATGTTACTATCGATGCATTAATCTATTTTTCAATGTAATGTTACATATATTGACAAATTAATATACCAAAATATCTATTGAATTTACTATATTTTACTATTTTATAATATGTTGGCATGTCACCAAAAAGTGGTTCAACTGTAATGATCTATTCTCTTTTTCCCCTTTTCAATTAGGATCCAAACAATAAGTATTTCACACTCTATTTTAATAGTAGGCTGGTAACTTGACTTACTATACTCTCAAACTACTACATATGTTCTCACTTCATTGGGTTTTACTAAATCCATAATAAAGAACATTCAACCACTTTCCCTAGATAGAATAGTTTTAACTAACTCATCAACTCACATGAGAATCATCTACAACATTGTTTGTTACAAAGGACCAAAGCAAAAGAAAACCAACTCATCTCCTCTAGATTCATAACACAAGTGGCCCAAGCATAGAAGAACCTCTCCTCTCCTAGATTTACAGCTATGGGGGACCAACTATTATTAACACTAGTTAATATGTTCTCAATTAAAACTCTAGATGGCTTTGGAAGTAAACACACTCTAAATACAAATAATAGCATTTTACCAAACCAAGAGTTAACCTTCAAACTTTTTTAGAAGCTTCACTCATCTAATTTCTCTACAATGTAATTTATCTACTAAAGAAATTATACTTCATATAATACAATATGACATAGCATAATTTTGTGTATACTAAATATCAATTTTGATGTACACTACTAGTTTGTAACATAACCTCATATACTAGCCATCTTTGTCAAGCTTACTTCTTATATCTTTGTGTACTTGCATGGATCCTCACTAGTGTCAACTCAAAAGATAACTTAAAATTTTGTACCTTTTTTTTTATTCATATGATTAAAACCATTAGTCACTCTAATGGCTCCATCTATAAACATATTCTTTCTTACTTCAATAGTTGTCCACTAAATAAACAAGTCAATGAAGGGCACATAGGATCATGCCAACCACTACATATGATGCTTGCCCACCTCTTTCATTCCTACTATTTCATTTGATGAGTTGCTTCCTTCCTAATAGAAGGTCTTACCACCCAAAGTGAATGGTGGCCATCTTAATACTTGCTAGATGTAGCCATTTGTTGGCTTCTCCACCAATTATCAATGCTTGACATAGAGAAGCAAAAGGACCTGATAAGTAAAGGAAGGCTCTTTTTTGTTATCTTTATTTTTATTTTAAATAATTTGGGATACTTTACTTGTCTTTTTACAAGGAAATACCTCACAAATAATGTGAGAATTGAATAAATCAAATGGGATACTTTAATACTCATTCTTTTTGTGGAGAGAAGAGCCCAATAAACCCTTAGAATCGAGATATCTAAAGAGAAAGATGAGTATAATAGTTTATAGTACCCTTAATGGGCCCTAATAAGCTAATTCTATAGTGGGCCAATGCCATAATCTAACACTTTTGAAATTAATAAGCGACTTCTTATATTGTGTTATTCACATTCCACTCTTTTTTCTCTTTTTATTTTCTTATAGTTGTATGTCATAATATGGTTTTTTTACTTGAGAGTGCATAATTTATAAAATAATTTCAGATTGATTAAAAGTTTTACATGGGCCTTTTTAACATGTTGATAGCTACTCAGTGTTAATAATAGATTTATCAAAATAATGTGCAATGTCCCTTTCACTGTTATAAGTTTGTGTCAACTTGAAAATATATCTATGTTCTAAAACTCAAAGAAGTTCCGATGAATCTAAATTCATAAGAGATGTGTAAGGTTAAAGTAAGGTGATGTCACCACCATAAAGTTCAAAAGTAATTATTTTACTCATATCTAATTTTCCAATATTAAAAAAGGAATAAAGCCTTGAAGTTTACAGAATATTACCTACATTTTAAGAATTATTTTCTTGATTTAATAATAAAAAGTGATGTAAATAACATCATAAAATGAGTAGCATTTAATTCTAGACCTCAACACTTTAATACCAACTTACAACAGCATCTACATCCACATAATGACGCATACGGACGTCCATAAACCACGCTACATCCAAAACCAGGTTGACTTTAGACATGATCAGGTTTCTGGTCGATCCCAGACCAAGATCGTGTGATTGGGGACTTAGTCGGGCCTCAAGATGATTAGACATGAATAGACATGGAGGCCTAGAAAGGCGGGTCTCTCTCTTTCTCGCCTTGTATGTATGTATAGATATATATATATATATATACATATATCCACTGCCCTCTCTTCCATCCATGTCCCAACAACCGCACATGGCGACAAGCGCCGCATCATGTTGTTGTTACTGTACGCGGCGGAGAGAAAGAGAGAGAGGAATAAAGCTTGCACGCTGGCGCCAGACTGACCGGAATTTCTCCGATATCTTGGACCGGCAGAGGCACGCCTTTCCACTGATTCCTCTTTATTTTTCTCACCAACGATTACATCCCGCCGCTCCGTCTGAAAACCAGGC
Organism: Spirodela intermedia; assembly: GCA_902729315.2. NCBI lineage: Eukaryota > Viridiplantae > Streptophyta > Magnoliopsida > Alismatales > Araceae > Spirodela > Spirodela intermedia. The sequence goes on from LR746264.1 coordinate 5,785,319, forward strand.
GCGAGCTCGTAAACCACCACGAGGACCAGGCCAACGGTGGCGCGACAAAGGTAAGGGAAGCCACATAGCCGGCCGTGCGAGGCGCTGCAAAACTTTGCCCGCGCGACACCGGTGACGAGGGAGAAGACCGTCGCCGGCCGTGCGTTGCCGGCTATCGGGTCGAGGTGAAGTTGAAGTTGGCGCAGGTAGTCTGCCGGAAGAGGAGCGACGAGCTGAAACCCAGCCGTGACGCCGCCAGGTCGAACTCCAGCAGGTTGTCCTCCAGCTGGTAGCCCCCCACGACGATTGACGTCCTCGGGTTCGTCCCACCGTCGACGAAGGCGAGACAGGAGACGCCCTCGTTCACGACCACCATCGAGTTGGCCCCGAAGATCCGCCAGAAGACCAGGTCGCTCTGCATCACCAGGTCGATCTGCGGCACTGCCGGCCCCACCCGCGTGGACCAGACTCCGGTGGAGTTGAAGCAGAACCCGAAGGGCTTCACCGGTGGCACCCGTTGAAGGGTCCTCTCCTTCGCGAAGGCCGCCACCACGGCCCGGTAGATGGAGCTCTCCAGGACGGTGTAGGGATTCACCGTGCTGATCTTGGTGCCCCCGAGCCCCGTCTTCTTGTCGATGGCCAGCAGGGTCCTGTTGAGTGCGACGGGCTTCCCGTTGATCTTCACGGAGGTCACCCCGATGAAGTACTCCACGGAGGGCTCCCCCTTAAAGGAAACTCCGGCCGTGCTGACAGGATTGACCAAGAGGGGGGTGTAGAGGAGCGGCTTGGAGACGTCGATGCCGGGAAGGAGCCTGTAGGGCCCGCCGCCAAAGAAGGCGACACCGACGGCGGAGGAGAGGCAGAGAGCGAATCGGCGGCGGAAGCTGAACGCCTTCGCCAGCTGGGAGGGCAGGCTGACCCGATTCCGCCCGAGCCCGGCGATGCCCGTGGCCTCCCGAGCGAGGCCCTCGAGGAGGAAGCTTGGGCCGCAGCCGAAGATGAGATCTGGGACGGCGGCGGCGGCGCCGGGGTTGGACCCGTCGGTGGAGGAGACGGAAAGCACGTCCTCCGCGGGTTCCCCGGAGGTGCTGGTCTGGATGAAGGGGTTCCCCGGGAAGAAGCTGCAGCTGTTCGTGTTACAGCCCGGCCGGGGAGCGAGGTTGCAGCTACTGCAGCTTTTTGTTTGGGCGGCGGCGCACTGGGCGGTGCGGCAGCGGACGGGACGATAGGTGGAGGAGGCGTAGCCGCGTTCGCAGTCGACCCAGAAGAAGCCACCGCCGAGGTGAACCACCGCTTGCAGGGGGACGAGCGGGGTGCGCTGGGTCAGGCGGGCGACGTACTGGAGGCTGGCGGCGTCCTTGGCGATAGGGAGGACGAGGGGCCTTGGGCCTCTGCGCTGAGGCGAGGAAGAGCTGCAGAGAGCAGACGCAGAGGAGCAGTAGCAGGGCGGAGGAAGCCATGGCGCGGGGGGGGGAGGGGAGGGGTGTGTGAAGCTGTGAATTGGAGAAAACTGAAACCTGCTGCGCTCATGCGCTTGTTGCCTCCCACATGGATGCGGTATCGGGATAGCGTGCGGCGGGATATGCCATCTCGCATCAATAATATCTTGACACGTCGAATTCATGCTCTCGCCATCTACGGACAGAGCTTAGGGATGTGGAGACTTGCCGTCGACTCTGGACACGGCGTGCGCGCCGAATCATCGCTCTTACCCATCATAACCCATGTGGGGCCCTGCCGCATCCACCCCATGTTGGTTCCCGTCGGCATCACCAATTATCGACTTTCTAAAAAAGAATAAACATTTTTTAATTTATTATTACACCATGGCATGCTCTCCGCAGAAAATATTTTGTCTGCCCTCGCCATTGAATATTCCTTTCTAATTTCAACCGATACTCTTCACAGGCTGATACGCCGACCAAGCGATCCCCACATGCATCACTCGTCTTTAGGTTATTTTTTCACTCGTCTCCACGCACCGTGATTGTAATATTTTCGACCCTAAGCTTAGAATATTCGTTTATTGCAGTTTTTTTATTTGCTTACGTGGCCAGAAAAATCAGCGGAGAAGCTTTTACCGAGAGACAAAAGTCAGGAGCATAAAAACCTTTTTCGTGAAATAATATATCCGTGAAAAATCCCTCAAAAGTTAGATAATAATCCATCGAGATCAATTAGTTCGGATGGATGCAGCTCACTAATTATCTATGTGACAGACGAATTGATATACGGTTGGAACTTATTTGACTCAATGCCGCTCAACGAGCTCCAGCTATCGTTGACCTGTAGACAGAGAGACGGAGAGACATTTATGAGCCAATGTGGTAGATATAGTACTGGGCCTGTGGTTGGGCCAAGTTGGGGATCCCGAGATGGGCCGGTGGTGTGCCGTCTCCCCGACAAGTCCAACTTCCAGATCATGAACGAGTTTCTATTTACACCTGCGCATTAAAACTCTCTCTCTCTCTCTCTCTCTCTCTCTCTCTCTCTCTTTCTTAAATCTCTGTCAAGTAGGGCGGAGCTTCCTCTGCGGTCCTCGGCGGCGCCGCCAACCCTGGAAGGGGCCATTTTCAAAGGAACTCGTTCGAATTCAACTGAATACTGTGTGGGGACGACGGAATAATCCATCGAGAGATGACTACCTGTGAACCAGAGACGTCATCGGCGGGAGCCGGCGCTTTCCACTACCGGGAGGTGGGTCTTGGGATCTCCCTTGTCTTGGGGCCGGCGATATTTCGCGTGCGTCCCGCCGGTCGCCGGTTACTCTTTCTCTCTCTCTTTTACCGGAGGAAGGACTCCTCTCATCGGACGGCGGAGACGGACTCGGTGGCGGCCGGAGAGCGGGTAGCTTCAAGGGACTGCTGATCTCAAGACTCTCGCCAGTGCTCCTTTTGACCGTAGCTCCTCGGATATTGCCGGGGAGATTCTCCTTCCCAAATCCCCAGAACCCTCTTTAATCGCAGGCCCCCGTGAGGACCAACTCGCAGATTCTTCTTGCATCCATCGCATCGCATGCAAACTTTCCGACATCCACAGTCCTCTTCTCTCTCCTCTCTTCTCTCTTTCTATATGTTTCCGGTCAAAAGCTGAGAGAAGAAGAACGAGCACCGACGTTAGCATTCGACGACTCTCCCTCACAGTCTCCTATTTCTTCGTCATCGTACGAGTCAAAACGACCGCATTAGGCGGGCTAGAAGCAGGCAGATCTACCAGTCTGCAGCGACGGCGATCTCCAGCCAGAGAAAGATGGGTTCGCCGGTGGAGCACGGCCAGGGGTGGCGGCGGACTCCGGCGGCGCTCACCGGCGAGCTGAACACCGATACGAGTGTAATAACGTGATAGAAAGGCACTGCGAAGAATACTAGCACGAGCGTTCAAACACTAGTTCCGAGGAAATCACGTGATATGAAAATTTAATTTATCCCCTTTGGAAGATGTTCGGTGACTTGGCTACTCCGCACGTGGGAGCAAGCCCTCTGATGATCAGCTCCATCGAGCGGTTGGCGCCCGTCGCCAGACGTGGCGACATTATTAGAGGAAAAATCGGAAATCGAGGCACAGTTATTCCACGTGGGCCATGTGGGCCCACCTTGTCCCAAGAGTTAGATCCCCCCTGGAGGCTAGACTTTAAGCGTAGCCGACGCCGGTCTGTCTTAAAACGCAGGGCCCGCTGAGTGTGCGCGGGTTCCCGGGGAGTCGAGAGCTTAGAAAATGTGAAGCTAGTAAATGCTATGCATAGGCTGCCGGCGATCCACGACTCGGGCTAACTCGCTCGTCTGGAAGCAGTGCCCTCTGGATATTCGGAGAGAGAGAGAGAGAGTGAGTGCGAGGAGGGGGGCGGTCTGAGGAGGAGGGAGGGGAAAGGAATGGCATATGACTGCATAGGAAGGAAGAGAAGGGGCGGATCTAGTGAAAGGACTGGGCTGAGCCGCCGTACCACGGCGGCGATTTGGTGGCGAGAGAAACAAGCAATACGGAAGGTGGATGGCAGGAGGGTCTACGAGCAACAGTTGGGAGGTGGTAGATATGAACAAGACAGTTCTAGAAAGCTCGAGTTGCACCATGGCGACTCGGGAAGCTCTCACACATCTCTCTATCTCTCTACTTCTGCTGTAGTTTTGAATGCCGACATGCAGAGAGTAGAGAAGGTAGATGGTAATAGGGCAGATGGCATCATTTAGAGCGGTGCCCAGGACAAGATCTAGCCGAGAACATGAACGTCTGGCATCTTTGGATGTGCCTACCCAGCTGGAGAACATGAACCTAGTGGCCGCTCCGACCCTTCCATACCTTCATTTATACCCACCCACATCCCCCTGCCAATCCCCCGATAGAGAGAGAGAGAGAGAGAGAGAGAGAGAGAGAGAGAGTCAGAAGTTTCAGAGGGAGAGCTGTTGGAAGTGGCAGCCGGATAGTAACAGGAGGGTGCGCGCAATAATGGAGGCTTGGCGTCTGTGTAGCCGTCAGTGTGCCCAGTTGTAGGGGGGACAAGGACGACGACGCGAGAGAGAGTGTAGAGAGAGAGAGAGAGTGGAGGTGGTGGTGTAGGCATTAAGCTTCCGGAGGGAGGGGAGAGGGAAGGAGCGCTCACAGCGGCGACTGAGGGGTCAGATTAGATTTAGCGGCACGAGAGGGAAAGGGGAGGAAGGTGGCATGTGCGTTAGCGCCGTCTGCCTCCCGCAGGCCCCGCACCTTATTCGGCCATCTCTTCTGATCGATATGCCGTGATACGAGAAGAAGTCGTCCCCACCCACATGGTGCTCCTCCCCTTCCCCCTTGAGCAGAGCCCCCGCCTGCCTTATCTCCGACCAGATTTATTTTGGATCATCCGCAGCCGCAGTAGTACCGCAGATCAAGAACTCTCTCTCTCTCTCTCTTACTCTACACTGTTCCGTATACTGCAGGATAACAGTAGAGGAAGATGGGGGCGAGGCTTTTCTTCGCCGTTGAGAAGGGAGTTAAGGGGAGGAGAAAAGCTGAGAAGAAGAAGAGAGATGGCTATTGCCGCTGTCTGCAGAGGAAAACGGAAAGAGAGGATTCATACCTCTCTCTCTCTCTCTCTCTCCTCTGTTGTCTCACGTTGCCGTCCATGGCTCCTTCCCGGTCCTTTTCGTCTCCCGTCTTTCGGAGACGAAGACAAGAAGGAGAGGAATCTACGCTCATTAAATAAAACGTTGGGGCAGGTGAGAGATATCAGTAGATCTAACTGATTACAGGTGGCGCCTTCCTCGTGGGAAGACACGACGGGTTGGCCCTCTCTCTGTCTCTGTCTCTCTCTCCCTCTCCTCTGCGGATGCTGTCGGCAGTGAGCTTTCTCAGGAGGGGCCGCGTACGCTGTCCGAAGTTTGAACACTGAAATGGACATTTGTGCAAATACGCGTACTAGCCAGTCAAGATCAAAAGGAAAAGGAGCCCGCCGCCTGTGGTCCAGTCGGAGCCTCATCGTAGAGGAACCCACGACGGCGGGGAGGCGGCAGCGCCGCCGGGGGGAAGACGAAAGAACCAGGAGCGTTACACAAGGGTTGGTTATTCTTACCTTGGGCAGGTTATACACAGATTCAAAGAGACATTTCGTCGAGAACCTCGCAGGCTCTGGTTTACAACCGTCGTCGGCTTCGTTCATCCCCGACGGAGATAGATCCCCAGGAAATCCCGCCACACCATCTCCATCAATCTATTTATCTATCGATGTCTCAATACTGTCTGTACGGGACTTCGTTGTCAAAGCACAAGAATTATAAAAAGAGGAGAAAAATGGCGGGGGCAGAAAGTAAAAGCAACCAGGGCTTTATGTGTGGTGATGCATGCAGACCGGACCAGACCCCTCTGCGATCTCCTTCTTCCTCTTTGCTTGAATCACACTCTGCTTCACTCAGAGAACGGACGAACCAGGAGAGGGGCAGGGGGAAGAAAGGTACAAGGAAAAGCAGGACGCCGTCGCCGGGGAAGCGGAGGGTCTTCTGGTCCGCCGCCGCCGCCGCCACTTTTCACATGACGGAGCAGCTGTTGGTGTTCTCGTCGCTGAAGAAGTGGGTGTATTCCGGCGGCGGCGGAGGCATGTAGGAGACCGGCGGCGGCGGCCGTGGCGCGTAGGGCATTGGCTGGAATGAGCGGTCCTGGCCGTTCATCATCATCCTCTGTTGCTGCATCATGGCGGCGAGGTACTGCTGCTGGTAGGGGTTAGCGGCGGCGAACATCTCCGGCGTGATGGCCCCGCCACCCGGGAAGAACCCCGGCTGAGGGCCGCCGGCGGGGAGGCCCTGGACCGCCGCCGGAGGAGCCGGCATATTCATATTTCCCATCTGGCTGCCTCTGGGCATGTTCATAGCCCCCATCTGGGCCATCATGGCGGCGTGGCTCATCGGCTGGCCCCCAGCCATCTGCCCATTCTTCTGCCCGCCGCCGCCGCCCTGCTTGCCTACGGCGGCGGCATTCCCCTGGCTGGTCCCATTATTCTTGTTTCCATTCCCCCCGCCACCGGCACCGCCGGCGAGATTCAGACCATCCTTATTGTTGCCGCCACCATTCTTACAATCCTGGGGCCCACCGCGACCGTGTTTACCACTAGCGCCACCAGCGCCACCTCTTCCATGGTTATGGTTTCCGCCGCCCCCGTCGCAGCCACCTTTCTTTCCAGCACCCCCATTTTTCGTCTCCTGACCACCCGTCGGCGCGGCCGCCTTGGGCTGCGGATTCCCGTCCCCGCCACCTTTCTTACCGTTGTGGAGGTGGTTCTGGATGTTCCCGCCGCCGCATTTCTTCTCGGCCCCCATGAAAGGAGGGCCGCCGTTCATGGCCTTCATCTTGACGTTCTTAATGTCATCCTCGAAATCATCTTCGAAGCAGTCCAAGTCGTCGAAGTCGTCGTCGTAGTCGTCATCGTCAAACTCGTCGTCGTAGTCGCTGCCCTCCTCCACCGGCTCGCTGAACTTCACCGTCTTCTGGTTCTTGCCAAACGGCATCTTGAGGTCCTTGAGCTGGGGGAAGTTCAGATCCTTGAACCCCTTCATGATGTTGTGGTGGTGCTGCTGAGGCGGCGGCTGCAGCTGCTGTTGCGGCGGTGGCTGGCCCTTCTGATTATTCCCTCCACCTCCCCCGCCATTAGCGGGCTTGCCGTTGTCCTTCTGCCCTCCTTTCCCATTGCCCAGCTGCATCTTATGGAACTGGTTATTGAGCTGATTGATGTTGCTGCTGGGAACCTTCGGAGCGATGAGCTCCGCTGGCTTCCCGGCCTTGCTGAGCTTCTTGATGAGGGTCGCCGCGTCGACATCGCCGGAGACCGTCACCGTCCCCTTTTCCGCATCAATGACGGTGGTGTAGACGCCTGCAAATACAACCGATTGAGGAGGAGGGAGACGTAAAACAAATCTGCACAACGCCGGAAGATTTAGCGGAGATGTACCGTCGATCTTCTGGAGCAGCTTCTTCACCTTCTGCCTGCAGCCGTCGCAGTGTATGTTCACCTTCAGGATACAGGTCTGCGGGGAGGAGACCACGGAAAATCAGAACAGAAAACGGGAATAGGAAGATAGTAAAGATGCTGAGGTTCGCAGGATGTGGGCGGCTTCCATGGCCGCCGGGCATCGAGGAAATTCAGCAGTCCGAGTAAAGAAGAAGCACCTGTATCTTCAGAACCTTGATATCCTCCTCCTTACTCATCCCTCCCGCGGTGCGTGAGCAGAACGAGGAGAGAGGAAGAGCGATCCTTGATGGGGACGGTGAGACAGAGGAGAGGGGGGAAGGGGGGCTGCTACGGAGAGCCTTCTCTTACCAGACGCTGAGCCGGTGGTCCTCGTCCTTGGGAGGGGAAGCCGAGTGGGAACTGCCGATGGCGGAAGAAGGGGGAGGGGAGGGAGGGGCGGGGAGGTGGCTTTTCCTTAATACAGAGTCTGGCCCGGCACTGGCCCTCGCAACCTTTTGCCCTTTATTCATTTACTTTCCGTTCTTATTCTTTCCTCTCTCTCTCTCTCTCTCCCCTCTTCCTCCCCTCCTCCTCGGCCTGTGTTTTTCTCCCATCGAGCTGGCGGCGTATATTAATTCACCGCAGACTTCTTTAGCTCTCTCTCTTTAGAGTTGTACGCTTGTTAAGCTCTGCAACACACCGCATCCCTCTCTCGTTCTCTCTCCAGTACCTCACCTCTCTCTCTCTCTCTCACAACTTGCCGTCTCAACCTCTGTAACTCGCTGCAACAGTTCCCCCCTCTCTCTCTAGACATTGCCCTCGTTGGGCTCTGCAACCGGGGGCCCACTCTCTCCCTCTTCCTGTGTCTGTCTCCCTCTAGCCTGAACAGTTCACTGAAAAAAGAGGGGGAGACGGAGACGTGTCGCATTGCGGTAATAAAAATCCCGTCTTTTACGCAGCTCGCGGCCTCCCCCGCCCTCGTTCCGGTCGGCGCCGCATATTTACCGGGCAGCCACAACGAAGTTACAACACCCGCGGGTGACCCAGCCGAACGGAACGAGGAGCCCGTCACGCAGATCTTACCGTACACGTGGCCCCAGCCTTCCCCTCACGTTTGGAGGCGGCGGCGGGCAAGGAAGGCGTGGCGGAGCGAGCGAACTCGGCACCACGCCCACGAGCGGGCTCACGAGCCCGGCGTGGGGCGGCGGCGGGCGGGGTGTGCGGTTTGGCGCGGTGCATGTTTCCCGTTGGCGCCATGAAAGTGCTAACCATGCCGAGCGGCGGCGGCGGCGGCTTCCTCGCGAAGCCGTAGACGGACAGATGGAGGGGTAGAGAGAGGGATGACGTGGGGGAGGTCTTGGTTTCGTCATTGGGACATTTAATCACTAACTTTATCTGCAGGCCGGAACGCCGGAAGGGGGAACCCCCCCTTTGAACCGCTCTGCCCTTTGACTGATGTCAGTTCTGTTTTTAATTCTTCTCGCCGACCACCGCCTCCTCTCAGCTTTCCGCTACCATTTGTAGGCCATATCGGCAATCAAATCGGCCGCGTCCCTCCGCTTGATGTTAACGGTTACCCGACCTCTCTCTACCCTCTACCCCTCTCTCTCTCTCCCTCCACCGTCTTCGCAAAGAACTGCACTGACGGGCACGTGAAGCAAGAGGGGCCGTCTTCTCTCTCTTGGGGTTCAGTGAATGCAACGCCCTCGGTTCTACCGAGGCCCTGTTGACGCTCTCTCTCTCTCTCTCTCTCTCTCTCTATCCCATGCAGACTCTGCCTCTCTCTGCCTCTCTCTGTCTCTCTCTGTCTCTCCCCTCTCCGAGAGAGCAGTGATTCATTATTTGTTCGTCACACCCGCGGAGTATATTTAGAGAGAGATCGGAGATCATTCCCGTTCGCCGAGGCGTTTCGAATATACTACGCCCCCGAGGGTTCATCGGCGAGAGAGAAGAGAGAGAGAGAGAGAGCGCCTCAGCTGCAAGGTTGCCAGTGGCAAGGATGTCAACAAGTGCCCACCCTCTCTCTCTCTCTCCTAGTTCTTCTTGGTCAAACCATCTAGATAGCGCCTGGTAGGGTCTCCCCCTCCTGCCCTTCCCTCCCGTTCTGAAAAGCCTCTGACGCGCACAGCCACCTTCCTTCCCCCGCCAACAGGGGACACCCCCAGTGATCAACAGAAGCCCCCACCGCCACCGCGGCGGTCGTTGACCCCACGCCGGCCGCTGTCCCGTCCCCTCCCCCCACATGCCCAGTTAATTGAACACCCCCCCCCCCCCACCCCTCCTGGCGGGACCGCATTCTCCGCGAGGAAAGCAGCTCCTGCCCGCCATGATCGCCGTGATCAAGAAAACCGACCGACCTCCGGGATGCAGCCATTGCGGCGGACTTTATGGCGGTGGCGGAATGCAGCCGCCGGAGGAATGCAACCCGATGACAGAATCGCCTCTCTAGCCAGCGAGGAAGAAGAAAGAAAGAATGTGCGCCGGCGGAGCCCCTCCTGTACCCGCCGGCGACGGCGGCGGAGGAAGAAGACACGGCACAAGCGGCAGCAGCTGCAGAGGGACGGGAGGAGGACGTTCTGCTTCTTGGTACGTGCAGCGCGTCTCCCCCACCTCGCGGCCGCCCCCCTTATGGACGAAGGGGAATCTCTGACACTCCTCCCATATGTTTACAACGAAAACAGCAATATCTGTCCTCTTCCCATTCTCTCTCTATCTCTAGGGTATATCGTGTGGGTTGCGGAGACCGTCCGGCGCCGGATACTGCCGCCGGCGCCGGCGAGCAGCTTAAATGCGGACAGCGGCGAAGGCAGGAAGAAAGAAAGGGATGAGAGTCACGTCTCGTGTTGTCTCGTCTACTCTGCCCCTCTCCTCCCTTCCCCTTCCCCTCCCTCCCGGCGCGGAGGATATCCCGTCCTTCGGACAAGACGGGCGGTTCTGAAATTGGCAGACTTTTAGTCGGAGAAAAAGTCTGTTTTCTCTTTACCAATTTTAGAAACCGGAAACAACAAAAAATGCTTGTTTTTTATTTCATAAAACAAATGCACGTCGATAACCGTGATAAATGGAGTCATCAACGTTGACCGGGGCTGATTAGGTCGGAGTGGCGGCGCCAGATTGGGCTCTGGAGAGAATGGTCCAAAGTCAACAACGTATTTGGGTCCCACTAAATTGAATAGCTGTTTTTCTGGTTTCTAGACCGGCTCAGCCCACGTTTTTAGCAGGTTGGGCCCAACGCTGGGTACCGCTGTGAGGGATGCTGAATATGGGCCTCGTGTGTGATTCGGCCCAAGTGATTAGCCATAGCGGAATATTCGGCCCATATGTCCATTTTTAAAGGGATGAGGCCAGCTGAAGAGGCTGCTGATCAGGGAATGTAGACCGTTAGATCCAGATTGACTGGGTGGATTCTGCTTTTTCGGGGGTAGAGGCACGGTCGGAAGTCGCTTTAACGGTCCGAAGGGTGGGGGTATTTTGGGCATTTATCACAGCTTCTTCACGTCCTCGTCGCCTCGCATGGCAGTGGGCGTACGTACGTACGTACGAAGTGGCGCCTACTGCAGACTCCGCTCACCGGAAAGCCCAGGGGGTTGGTGGAAGGGGCTGACGGGGGCTTTTTCTAACCCATCTCTCCTTCTCTCTCTCTCTCTCTCTCTCTCTTACACACACACACACATCAAGCGTCGAAGGAAGAGGCGGTGCTGGGTTGTTCTCTCCTTCCCTCCTTCGTGTAAGAAACACTAGAAGCTTGTCATCTTCCCTCTGCTTCTGTTCACTGTTCTTCACGACCCCTATGTGCGATTTTCCCTTTTTCACGTACGGTGGAGAGCTCCGGCTATCTGTGGGCGTAAGAATAAATAACCAGTGGTCTTGGGTTTCCTCCTCAACTGTCTCTCTACATGGGTTCTCCGTCTTTCTAAATTGTACCAGCTAGAACAGTTTTCGAGCACAGACACTAGAGGACGTAGAGATGGACTTTTTGCATGCGAGAAAGTCTCTGTGCGACATGTGATCTATCTACGCTGTTAATGGATGCGCCAGCCCTGGAGTCGCTGAAACCAAAGCAATGGCTGGCTTCGGGAACCTTCACCCCTTTTTTCCTCGTAACAGTTTCTGGATATTTTGTTTTCCAACGTTTAGGATCGGATCGAGGGACATTTTAGTGACGTCCGGTTCCTTCATTGCTGTTAAGAAGCCCGTAGGTCGGTTCCTGTATCACTTTCCTGTGCATCTCTATCATCTGGTATTCCTTGAAGAAAGGCTACGGAAGCTGATTCCCATTAGGTATTGTTTCAGACGGACGAACGGAGGGTAGAAGAAGGAGAAATAAGAGGGGGAAACATCCAGTAACCGATTTTACGGGATCATTTTCTCATTGCATGTAATTCACCCTTTTTTTTTCCAAAAGAAATTGAGTCCTCTTCGAGAGTGTCGATGAGCAGATCCAAAAACGGAAGAGCCCTGAAGATCACAACCTCAGGGCATAAGATAACGTGAATCTGGATTTTGGGTCGTCCAATAATCAGCACCGCCTAAGCAACTTCGTCCAGGATTGGCCCCAAGTGTCCTTTATTTTTGCTCAAATGTTACTCCACGATATTGACGTCCATCATTTTATTCTATTTTTTAATTCATGGGTTCTCATATTGTGAATGATTTCGAATACTTCTCTAGTTTTGTTATCTTTCCTCGCGTAAATTATTCATGGGTGTATTCTCACTTTCCGAGAACTTTGTTTATAATTCCCGCAACTTGGAAGGATCCGTGGTAAAATCCTTCAAAATGTTTCACTCTATTCAGACATTATGGAAGGAAACAGCCAAGGAACGTTTAACCACTCAGAACCAGTCAGTTCTTCTGTAGCAGTGGACACTGAATGCGTGTGCGAGCACGCCCTTGATGCTGCTGTGGACGAATTCGAAGCGCAGAAGAACAGCTTTGTTGCAGAATCTCTTCTGCCTTCTCCACTTTATGATCAACCTTCCTGTGATGACGTTGATCTGCTTTCTGCCATCCCTCTACCACCAGATGGTATCCCGCAGGAGTTCATCGCAAAATATGGTTGTTGGAAGGCGGACGATGATCCCGAGGGACCAGGGCATCCTCCGAGCAAAAGGCTGAAAAGGCCCCCGGTTTTCTCGGGTAATAATATACTCTAATGAATTCGATTTTTCGTGCAGTATCGGCATCTTCAGTTGAGTGCTAGTTGAATTTGTTTTCCAGAGTTTCACTGCCATGATCAAAGAGACATGTTGAGCTTGGAGGATTATTTAGTTTCACTGGTAACGTTTCTCATCTCTTAGAATCGTTTCTGCTGATTTTGTTGTTTTGATCTGATTGTGATTCGTCGTTATATTTAACGTATTATCCATAAATAGGATAGATTCCACTGATTAATTTGGAGCGAATGAATTTTTTTCTTAAAAAATCTTATGTGAATTTTTAAAGCAACAGAATACAGTGGATGTGTGAATATTTTCATTTCATAAGAAGAATTAGCACGTGCGTAATTTTTTCCTTGTGGATGATATTTTCACAATGGCGTTCACCTTTTTGAATCATGTCTGCATCAATTAATATCTAACAGTGTCCATGTCCGGTGGAGGAACAGCTATATGAGGAAAGTTATAACGCCGCCGTACAGTCTGAAACAGCAGCAGTAACTGTCGCCGCACAAGGTCTTTGCTCCAAAGAATCCACCAGTTCAAATGCTATTGACAGCCGGGTAAGACTTAATACCCTGGAAAAACTGGGGCCCTGAAGCAGTAGCCTTGCTGCCATTAGAGTTGCCGCCTAATTGATGAACCTTCCAGATGTTCTCTTTGATGGAATTCTGAAGGGTTTCGAAAATTTTGTGAATTTTAATGATCGATTCGACTGGATTTGCGAATGTTCCCTCTGTTTTCCTTGTCTGATGATGGGTTTTCTTCCATCAGCGGCGAAGGGCCAAGATTGCAGAAGGAATTAAAGCGTTAGAAGAGAGCACCCCGCAATCTGGAAAGGTTCACCTTGAACCGCGTTCTGTTTTCCGCCATTGTAGCTTTCGACTACAAGGAATCATCCTGCCTTGCTGTTTCTATGTTAAATATCAACAGAAGATCTTGCAGAATCATAAACCGGAATGGTGGGATCGACCCACACGTCCCGGACACTGCGCTTGGTGATGGGCCAAGATGTTTTCTGGAGGTCTTACAGCTCCTTTACATTAGAAATGGGACCTCACCCTCCACATTCACGAAAACCCTAACATGGTAGAATGGGTACCCCAGCATCACACTAAATCGCGTCAGTAAGTCCTTATCTTACCTAAATTGTCTTAGCCGGTTGGCCCCTCGGTCGCAAAACCGCGAAAAAGTGGGACCCAGGCCAAATGTTTCTACCCCCTCCACCCAGCCCAGGACTGCGGAAGAGAATAAATACTCACTAAACGAAGCATGGTACTTTTTACTTGATCTTTCTGCAAAACTCTTAATATTTTATATGGTTACTGAATCTGATCGATTTTTCTCTAATGGCCTGAATCTCTGTTTATCGAGAGCGACGAATGAGGCTCACTCCATGACACGTGGGCAGATGCCTTTACCCCCTTCTCTTATAGCAAAGAAGAACATGGATACCCTCTGTCTGACTGAAATTATCTTCCATCTTTCAATATTTAGACCGGATTTGGCCACCTGTTTTTCCGTTTTTTTAATTATTTTAAGATTTTCTTGGCTCAATTCCTCATCATCAAATAGAGGATCTATTGGCTCTTGCTTTTGTTTCCTCACGTTCATATCTGAGCTTGGTACACAGGGCACGAGAGAATCGGTGCTTGATGATGCGATCGACTACATCAAATACCTGAAATTGCAACTCCTGGCAAGTCACGTCCTACTTAAGCGATTTCTTTTCATATTCTTTAGAGCAATGGAAATTCGTATCACATGATTCAGTGGCTCATCGATTGTTTCAACTAGCTTCTGCTAGTTCGATCAAATAGTATCCGGCCCAGGATATTGCGATTGATCTATTTGGATTAGTGTTTTTAGTGAAACGTGAGCCAACAAAATACATAGTCTCTTTCAAGCATCCTTTTCAATTGGGGTACTGTTTGCCGCCCAGAAATGAGTCAAAATCAGGAAACTCAGTTTAATGCCTGGCTCTTAGTTTAATGTTCCAACACTCCATATATACTTCGACAGAACGTGGAACATGAGCCGAGATAAGTACTTTTGACCTGATCTATTTCAACCGCCCTTCTGAGTTGACGAGAAATGAGCAAAAAGTAGAAAGCTCTGGATGTATTGTTGTCAGACAAGGGAGCGAGATTGCTTCCAATTGTGTCTTCCCTTAAATCCACCAAACCAACGTGGCATTTCAGCTCGCACTCGGCTCTGTATGACTTTGTGCATTCACATCTCTACCACGTATCATGCAGGCTCTGGGTCAAAGCCGCCTGGGTGGCGAGCCCATCCATCATCCCTTCGTTCATCTTGAGGTACCCATACATCTTCCTTCTCACAAAGACCTTCCCCCCCCCCTTTGCCCTAACCTTTGACAGTGACAACCCATCTCTAAGTTGAGGAGTCTTGAGACGTTCCTGTTGGCCCTGCCTCCGCAGGGCTTCGGTCACTACATCCTCCACCAGCAGATGCGGACGGAGCCCCTGGAAGAGGTGATGGGCCATCTGATGGAGTCCAACCTGCCCACAGCGATCCGGTTGCTGGAGAGCAAGGGGCTCGAGTTGCTCCCCATCTCCTCCGCGGATATAATCCTCCGAGCTGGTACAGCATTGTAGACAGCCTTGGCTGAAGATCTCCCTAGGGGAGGTTGGGGGCTTCCATACTTAATCTATACTTTAATTACCGACATCGGATTATCTCTGGCTTAATGAGTGAATCTGAGAACATCACGGGACCTTCCATAAACTTTTGCTGATCTCTCTGTCTCTCTCTCTGTCGCTCTCTCTCTGCTTGTTCCGAAGCTGGGGAAGTCAATGATAAATAAACGGGCAAAGTCGTCTAATATGAATCAATGGGGCGCACGACACGGTTTATTTCATTGCCACTTCTTTTCTTGTTGGGGGTGGGGGATTTGGGAGGGAGTGCTCCCCAGGAAACTTGGGTAGAATTTACAGGCTTAGGTTTTACTTTTCATGGGTGTCTACGGACGGATCGATCTTGATCACGAGCGGCTGGACCAGGTCGGCGGGTGTGTCGGAGACGATCGGCAGGTGGGGGCCGTCGTTGGCCCCGTTCTCGGCCAGCGCTTTCTCCAGGGCAGCCTTGGCGACCTTGGTCACGCAGACCATCAAGACGGCTGCAAGTGTGAAGGGCAGGCGGGCATTAATGGCGAACTCAGATTTCCATCGCATATTTGGCACAATCTGGGATACTAAATGGTGATTTTGGGGAGAAGAAATGTTCTAGGAGCATTCGGCCCGAGGATATAAGACATGAGGGATCAATGAAATCATATGGATATTGGAGGGGGATGGGGAGCGGGGGGGGGGTTTACTCACCAGATACAACAAGTCCAGCTATAATAATTATCTGCACGCACAAGGAAGAAATGTAAGCATAATGCAGACATCCCAATGCAAATGCACTAAAACAAATCTCAACAAGCAAGCAGTTGTTTTAAAATGGTGGTCCCTTATTTCGTTGAAAAGTATTATGACATCAGTACCCAAAAGCTACAACGCAAAGCCCATAAAGAAGGGGGAAACATTCAGTAAAATGAGGGGAAATAAGCTTCTTAATGGAGATGATGGGCGTGCCATTAATGTGAAACTTGCAAGAGCATTCACACAGTTCAACGGAGGAATAAACCTGTCTTCTGGAAGTTTTGAACCGAAAAATGGATTCCATCAGCATTTTAAGTCAGAATGTCAGCTCGAGATGTTCTGCAGTCACTGTGATGATGCCCGTTCATTAATCTAGAACGCAAGAACAGAAGAGATGTTTTTTCGGGAAAGATCATCGAGACTATCCTAACCAGATACAATTATCACACCATAAAGTATTCAACTTGATTGATGGAAAAAAGGTGGAACTGGATTTGAAATGATGAAACTACCCCCGACAAATTGGCAATATCTGCTGTTATGTTCGAGTTAAGATTCTCATTGTGGCAAAACTAGCTCTCATTCGTGCTTACGCTTGACATATATCAGATGATCCAGATCATTATCTCCTGAACTCTCACAAGGGGACTATACACAAGTGCACAGAACTAATTCTGCATTATTATTTATTTATTTACTTACTTTACTTTTGCCGGTTCTTCAAATATGGGAGTATAAATGATCTTAATTGCAATCGATTTGCCACGGCACAATACTTTTACAAAGAAAGCTTCTCCACCGCATTGAGATTTGAAAATAGACCATTCTTGGGCTTGAGAAAAACGCTTCGCAACAACACAACACACTATCCTAATCATAGAGAACCCAAAACACTGATGAACCATCAGATAATGTTACCTGGAAATTTCAGCCGACATGTATAAATAAATTATATTGAGTATTTCTAATATAAAGGAGACAGGCTAAAGTGATGTACAAACTACTTTTCTTTCATACTGCACTCTATCCTAGTCATCCTATAGAACGAAGAATCTGTTTCCATATTCTCCTCTTGGAATTAACCAAAATTGCTTCTGAGGATCATTCTCTCTTCAACTTAAATTATCACGACTAAAATTTTCCACAGAAGAAAATCTCCAAAACTTTGGTTACACTTCTATAATTCGTGCATCCGTCCAAGGAGGATCCATAGATGGTCACTAAACTACCTTTATAACTTTCTCACACAGTCATAATTCAGAGAAAAGCTTGGGTCTTAGTTTAATCGTTTAAGAATAGTCAGACAAACGAGGATTTCTACAAAATACTGTCGTCTTAACAAGCATGACCTCATTCTTAAATGTGCAAATTCATATAGTATGCGAGCATTCACAAACTGCATTGGCCAACCATTGGTTGTCGGACTATTTTCCTTGCTTTCTTCTTCAGATGAGTCTTACAATAATTTTGTGGGTCAAGTGCTCTTTCTAATAGTTTCCATTTTGTAAGCGCCACTCTCATGAATCTATTCATGCACTTCTCGTCTCTCTTGATTCTCAACCTCCCAGAAAATGACTATGAGAAAACCTATATGTGGTTGTGCTCCCAAGCTATGATTGATCTGAGCATCCAAGATGGGATGCTGACTCAAAGGGAAAGCATCAATAGACATGCTGCATTTAACCCCAGGGAAGGCAAAAACAGCAAAAAAACACGTCACAAAATTTTGAAGCAGAGATATGAAATACAAGGAGAATTTATTCATAGCAAATCAGACGAGATTGATAAAAATCCAGTGCAGCATCTAACTAGAGTTGGCGAAGGGAGATCACCCAACGAGTGGTTGAAAATTCACTCCATCCATGCGTCACATCAGAAAGATCCTTTAAAGTTGTTCCAATGTACACCAAAGCAAGTGTGATTGGCTGCAACAGAAGAGAATCAGTTACATCAGCATTTTTAATAGAAAAAGGAACTTAAGATGAAACATAACTCGTAAAGGCCTTCAATGTGCAAAAACCTATCGTAACAAACGAAATTGGTTACCCAAACAATGAACCTCATGAACAAATGGGAGGCAAAAGTTGCAAAAATAAACATTACACACGAAGCGAGCCATCAATGTGCAAAAGAATTCCGAAAAACAAACGTGAAAAAGATTCCAAGCTGTAATCAACTATCTTTTTCACAAAACTGTGCCTTCATGAATCGGTACTCAATTACGCCCAAGGATGACAATCTTTCGAATAAGCTGCAGCAGCGAGTGCAGAATAAACACCAGCAGCTGCTTTCTCAGAAACATTTATCCTCACTTTCTGAATGAAATATGTCGGCCAGTCTTTTCATAATAATTTTGGTCCAAGAGGAAGTAAGGTCATAAAGTGAGGCATCCTGTCAACTTCCTGAAGTAAGAAATATTGAGAGAAAGCAGAAAGCGACAGGTACACAAAAAATTGCATGATATGTCGAAATTCTTACCATCATTCCCAACCAAGATGCCATCATGTATTCTCCAATCCCAATAGGGGTCACAGAGAGGAGGTAATTCAGCATGTTGAATGGTAGCAGTGGAACAAGACGAAGAAGCAAAACTATCTGCAGAGTGAGAAAACTCACAAAACCATTGCATCAGTTAGGATCAAGCAGACTCAATTTAGCACAATAAATATTCCGGAGAAAAACAATGTCAAGGGTATACACATATCTATACTTGAAAACTAGACTAGCCAGTTCGATTTCAGCAGTCACTAACTTACATAACACTTGCTATAAACCCAGGAGTATTTAGATTTCCCGGAGAAACTATTTAGTTGTATGATTCCATTGGTCGAGTAAACATTTCAGAAAATTTCGAATTTCAGCCTTGGTCCATACTCAGGTTGGTCAGACCCGGCCAAAACCATTGACACCACAATATTGAGGTTTGAATATCATTTTCGCTAGCCTAAATGAAGGATAAGTCAATGTACATAACCTTCAAAGATCTTTTGATATATGAGCACCATTGTGTGTTACCTTAACTAGATTAAGTAGAAGAATGAATGCATATATAACAGAACAAAAAAAAACTTTGGGAGTAATAAAGAATGCAGAATGTAATTTAAATCGGTATAGTTTGAAAAGTTACAAATTATCCTTTTTGAGTCTTGAGTACAGCAAATATTGTCACATGTACAGAATATCACCGAAAATGATCACTTAATGCCAAGAGCATGATTATAAGGAATACAACCTTGAAACCAGATCTCTGAATTGCAATAGCAACTGCCTGGAACTTTGGATAATCCTTCAGCTTGGAAAGAACATACGACTTCCCAATCTAAATAAAAAATAACAGATGAATATGTCATAGTTAGAGACAATGCCACATAACTGAGATGTCTTCATTCTAGGTTAAATTTTTTAAAAGAAAAATATGCAGAATAATTTTTTTGTGCAATTAACATAGGCAGAGGATAGAATGCGAGATAAAATAAGAAAATTTAAAAATAAATATCCCGGGAAAAAGCTAAAAAGGCCATTCAGAAAAGGCAAAGTAACTATGCTTGGACGAAGATATGATCTTAAAATAAAAGTAGCCAAAGAAAAAGTATAATCGGTTTTAAGGTCTGAAAATGAGACATCTATATTGAAACAGTTGATATGGTAGGCAGATACCATGTAGTTTGCACAAGCTGGATTGTGGCAGGCTCAAACTGAGTATATTTGACAGAAATCATGATGCAGGTTCCGGTCTATTACATAAATAACATTTTTCAAGGTTATTTAGGCTTAATGAATTTTTCTAACAAAGCAGTAGTGAACATTGTGCTATCATTCATAGATAGGACACAATCTGACGTAAATCCCAAAGGACGTCTTACAGCCCTCAAATCACACAGTAATGAAAGTCAGGAAAGAATCATTCTGTTGTTTCATAGATTGGCACACAACATTCCCTGCATGTTCAATCTTTTGCAACATAATCCCACATTTCACTGAAACTATGAAACACAATGATTAAGTGATGATCTAAAACTTACTGTTCTTCCGAGGATGAAAGCTGCTGTTGCTCCAATTGTGGCACCAAGAGAATCAGCAACAAAACCCATAGGCAATCCAAAGAGATAGCCACCTCCAAGCTAAAATGTCAAATTCCAGATATCACATAATCCGCTATATACCAAACAGAAAATGGGGAAAAAAGGAAGAATGAATCTGCAAAGGAAATGCCTCAATGTATGGATAGACAGTGTAACTAAATGAAATGGAAACAGTTTGAGCATCACAAAAATATCATGATTTCGATCTGCATCAGGGTACTCTTAATTGACAAAACGCTAATATGAATAATTTGTTTCACCCAAAAACCATAAAATATCTTTTGAAGATTAACTGGTCAAACACTGGTCCTAGCTCCATGCAATAGCCTACTGATATTTCCATAAGGAATTGTTGACATGGCATTATTGAATGTATACGTATATATGTATATATATATATGTCCCGTATGCAAAGAATGATATCCCCTGTTTATGGGAGTACTGCAAGTAAATCTTCATATTCCATAGTTAGGAAAGAAATAGAAGAAAAAAAACTTTGTATCTACAACTATCAAAGCCAATTATGAATCAATACCCTTTCATACATGCTGCATTTAGCTCTAAAAGGTAGCATAATGATATAATAGAAAATTCAAAGAATAAAGAAGAATACACTTAGTATTGATTTTACACAGAATACACTTTAAAGGTACATCAGAGAGAAAACAAGTTATGAGTATAAAATATAAATAACCTGGGTGAGAGATCATCATCAAAAGAAAGCTGCAAATGAATTGTGGCTCAGGAAAAAGTAACTCAACTCCCCCATAAAAGGAAAAAAGGAATCTTACTGTGAGAATCGAAGCAGGAACAGCTAGGATTGTCAGGGGGATGTAGGCGATAGCCCTGAAATTCAATTAAAATTTGTAACATGGGAATGAAGCATATACTTCAAAGGATGGTAGATTACACCTACCCAGGATCAATGCTACTCTCAGACATAAAACCACTAGTATTCATCGTGATAGACAAAATCCATGGCAGAAATGCATGAGAAGACATGCAAATTATTCAAAAAGGGTACAAACTATTCAAACATGCAACACTCCAGGAGTCCCTCTGGACACTGTATGAGAAGATATCCTCTTTGATAAGTTAGTCCACTGAAGCAAGTTCAAAATACTCAACATGATTTGAAAAAATTATTATCAGCTGAGCTGCATGATGCTTGATTCATATAAATGCATGCTACTTGATTAAAAAGAGGTCATCTCACTAAATCAACCATAAATTTTACTTTCTATAAAACAATTTTTTTCACTTGCGATTGGTGCTGAATGTCTGGAATGCAAGACCTGAATTCGATTGGAGACATCATCACGCATTCCCAACCAATATTTCATGATGTGTGCACTCATTCAAGCAATTTCCTAGGGGCTTTGATGTTTGGCATGGTGCGACACATACTGCTGAACACAAATTGTTCCAACAACCATGGGCAGCTACATTTTCTTCCAAGTCTTCACAGACTCCGTTGGGGGAAAATTATCTATGAAGGACTAGAGAAAACAAGGATACCAGAATCTGCACCTTGACAAGTATGATATATTACTTCGCGAGTACAATGAAACCTGACTGCTTTAAAAAATAGAACTATCGATGAGTATTTTCCCTCTTCATGTATAGAACAGTCTGGGAGGAGCGAGAGATCCGGTATATGTGCAATTGGAATGGTTCGAAAACTCTGGGCCACTGACAAGAGAGCTCTTATTTGTACTCGTTAGATATGCTTTTCTAGATAACGATCCTAATGCACATTAAATGAGGCAAAGTAAAAGTCCATTTTTTTGTGAGGGAACAGTTCGATTTAAGAGAATTTGTTTTTATGCTCCAACAACTGGAAGCTGAGGTAGCACGAGCTTCAATCTAGCTAATATGATACAACTAAATCCTTCCACCTTGTAGGTTCTGGTATGATATGGAGCCAATCAAACTCAATGATGCGCTGGACTGGAAAATAAGGAATGTAAAAGGTACAAAATAACATGTTCCCCTTCAAAAACTGTCTTAAAAGGGCATATCATTTTTTTTCCTAACATATACCAGAAAAAACTTTTAAAGCTGTATTTTTAGTTCATTTTATGCAACTATAAGCTGACCACCTTTCATTGTAATGAATCAAACTTGTGTAAAAGTCTTCCTTTTCCCGGTTCTGTATTCGGACAAAAGTCCAACTGGTTAAACTGTGTAAAAGGCCACACTGGTTAAACCAAGCCAAATGACAGAACAACCCATCCACCTTCCTCAACAAAAGGACTTACAAGTTGGTAAAACTTGGCACTACTGAGAGATACCCAGACAGCTGCAAAAAGGAAAACTTTCAATAAATAATAAAAACTTACAAGTTTTTGCTAGTTCTTAGACAATAAAATTTAATAAATCAAGGATTGTCTAACTAGGTGGCAAGTAGAAACAAGGGATAACACGGTTTGTAATTTACAATTGAAGCTTGGGTATCCATGGAGAAATAAACTGCATTCGACCAAGGGTAGAGAAGACAATTAATTTCTTTCATTCACTCACCTATTGTAAAATAGTAGTTTTACAAGGATGTTGAAGTTTGGGTGCTACCCACAAGTATAGGATCAATCTTCATTATGCTTTTCGCCTGAAAGTGGACAAATACTTTTCCTTGGCCACTTCTATAAGCAGTGGGAAACTTCGCATCTGTGAGTAACTCAAAAATTAAATTTCCAGATTCTCCATCAATTGATAGAATCTCGGTTGATTTAGTTCACTCCACAATGTTCTTTAGCCAAAATGATGTTTTAGCTACCTGCCCAGAAAAGCATCCCAAGTTCCAGCGCTAAAATAACTTTTGTGGAGAAAGTAATAATGGTGTGCTAGGCTGTATGATGTGGTACCACAGAACAAATGGAGTGCAACAACATTAGTGCTAAAAAATAACAAAGAGAACACTAGCGGCTTGCCCAAGTGGTAGAACAGCTTGCAGAGCGGCAAAAAACTAAATACTACGGGGAAAAGAAAAAGATTGAACTGAGAAAATCTGCAACAGGGAACATAGAAACAAAACATAAACAAGGAAACAGTTTAAATTTAAAATGGGGGACAATTAAAATATCACTCACAACACAAGAGGACCCCATGGCCCAAGGTTCTCGTTGATCCAAATCAAAAAGTCCTTCAAGATCTGTCGACAAGTGCCCAGGGATTAGTAATTTTTGGAACAAAGGTACCAACCCATATTATATCAAGGAACTTGAAACTACCATGCATACAGTGATTATTTTCAACGAATTGAGAATCAGAAAATATGGCATTACCGCAGAATAAATCGATAAAAGTCATCATATAAGTAACAAGGACTTTGCTGTGAACTACGAATATCAGGGAGGAAAAACATAACGATGCTCGAAAAGCAACATTTGTCTGTCAGAGTGGTCTGAGCAAGGCCAGGCCACCTTAAAATATTAACCGGAGTAGCAAACATGAGTGAGCATTTGAGTGGGAAAAAAAATCAGGTTAGATTGTTATCATCCTATAGAGGTATAAGTTTTTGCCAATGCCCACACCAATGTGAGATTTTTGAAGTTCTAGAAATATAGTTGTTCTTATCATTTCAAAGAGGGAAAATTAATCTTGGATGCAAAAGCTCAACAAATTGTAAATGTGAGAGAGAAAGAACGAAGTGGCTATTGTATATAACACATGGCACTTTCCTCTACCGGTGACTTTCAACAAGTCATCAATGTGAAATGCCACAAATGTAAATGTTGTCCATAAGAGAGCTGAAACCATACAATCTGTGTACAAGCGTTTTCTGACACTCATCACAGAAATTAGGCAGAAAGACCATCAAAGTTTGTTTTAAACTGTAAGTTGGTACCATTTCATAAAGGCCAGCCACAAATTTTCGGTCAAATATTTGACAAACCATTATGATATGGCAAAACTATTAACATTCGTTGATATTTAATAAATTAATTACTTAATTAATTACTTAATATTATTTAAGATATATCAAAGTATCTATGATGAACCAGGGATGAAGATAAGCTACCCGCTAACACGATTAGAAGCAAAAGAAAAAGTAATGACCTGAATAGGGCTAGTTCACAAAAATAGGCATACAATATAAACAGCCTCCTTCATCACATTAGCTTTCAACTGAGGCATATATCTCACACGTCCTCACCTTGGGTTCTGAAATTTTGAAGCATATGCATGTTTATTTGACTCGTCTACGAATGACTAGAGCAACCAAAACGTAACTAATAAAAACATAAATCTCTACAATTCCTCAAAAGCTCAATCCTCCCTTTCTTTTCATGGATGAATGAATGAAATGGCAATCTTGATGCTTGATTTCTTGATTGTCCCAGATCCTTGCCCTCAATCAGCTGATAGATCCATCACCCAACACCAATCAAGATATCTCAAATGCACGTATGCTTCTATAAATATTCTCAACATTCAGAAAATAAAGATAATTGATATAATATGAGGTGGCTAGAAGGAACCTTGATCAATCAACATCTCAATAGATCATTAAATGAGCATTTTACTTGCGATGAACATACGTTTCTTCCATAAAACTATAAAACAATCATTCTAGTGGGAAGGCTACGAGCATACTCCCCAAAAACCTGGTTCGAAAGACAACCTGATCTCGAAGGCCATTATTTCTTTCGGAACCCCTTATCAGAAAAGAATATCATCGCAAAGGAGATGGATAAGGCACCGTCTCAGAGTTCTTAAGCAGTAGATGACTGTCTCTCATTTAAATGAAAAAATGTTAGCATGCTAGCTCAAATTTTCCACCATACATTGCGTTTCAGATACCAAAGTCAGAAATTTCTCGAAGTGAAGATTCTACATTTGGATTTACAATGTCAGTCATACATCTTTAACACTAATTTCCTCAACGATTAATACAATTTCAGATAATACCTAAATTGTTTCTCTAGAAAACCAGTCGCTCTGTTTTTAGTATATCAAGCTAGAGATTCCTACAGTTTTTTATGGATCATATCACCGAGTTATCCACGCAGTTTTCTAACAGCTGACCAAGTCAAGAAAAATGAAAGTGAAAGAGAAGTTGAAATATATATGTGCAAAGAGATGACACAAGTTGAAAGAATTAAAATCCATTCGGAGATCATGAGAGAAGAAAAAGAGCATCGAAATGAATAGCACCTCAATTAAGCCCCACCTATCACATTTAAAATAGCATACCAAAAGAGGCTCAGAAATGATCCATCCGTCGCGGACAAGATAAAGAACAAATAATACAGGGGGACAATGATTCAGTTGACGTTTTCCCCAAGCACATTCCACAGCTAATGAATTCAAATCCAATTACGCAGGAAGTAACTAAAGTCAGACAACGAAAAAGCGTCCTCACAAGAATGTAAAATAGATAACCCGAGAATTTTGACATAAATAGTGGGAATGGACCATAAGAACAGCCAATTAGATGCGTCAACGATGACTGAAAAAGAACCTAGGCACCTTCTCCACAGGAAGGGTTATACAGGCGGTGGTAATGGCGGCAAGAAGTAGTAGCAGGAGCGAGATCCTGATGACGGAAGCCCACGAAACCGCCATGGACGCCGCCACCAGCCTCCGCCGCCAGGGCCTCCCACTGCACGCCTCCTCTCCCTCCGCCCCACCTCTGCCGTCCTGCCTCCACGACCAACGTGCCCTCAGACCCTCCCCGTTTGCCAGGATTTAAAGTCTCTACCTCACGCTTCTTTACAGAGGAAAACGCCGTCGCCCTAGAGATCCAGAGGTACAATCCTGTCTGTAAACGTGATCATCATGGCCGGCGTCTCATCCCGGACTAGAGGCGCCGTCGTACTCCCCCTGCCCCCCCTTCTTCCCCGCTCTTTCTCCCCCCTTCTCTTCCCTCACCTCCCCTTGTTGCACCCCCCACCCCGGCCCCCCCCACCAATCACCTTCTCAAGTAATAAAAATAACATGATTATTTTCATTGCACCCCCGATAAAATTCCATACTTGCATTAAAACCTCACCGATTTACGTATTCTTCTCGCATCCCGACCGTTTCGTACCATGTGCATAGAGGGAGTAACCTGTTTTAATGCACAACAGTTGGCATCTGAACTTTCATATCGCATGCCCAAATAATAGGTTTTAAAGAGAGAGAGAGAAGCGCGAGAGGCTAGAGATACGCGAGAGAGAGAGAGAGGAAAAAAGACTGTCTAGAGAGATGATCTTCAGACGGTGGCTTTGCACCTTTTTCCAAGAAATATTTCAGCTTCCGTAACTAATGATAGAGAGAATTTATTTGCCGCATTATACGATCTATAAAATCCCCACAAAGATATATACCCCACGGGGAACCAACGCCTGCGGTGAACAGCAGAACCAGCTTCGCACCCGTTGGGGCGTACCCGGCCGCCGCCGCAACATCCCTTCAACGTGAGGCAGAGGGGTCGGCGTATCTCGCCGCCGCGCGTTAGCCTTGATCGCCCCGCCGCCGCCTCCAGCGTCCTTCGCCGGCGTAGAGCGAGCGGAACCTCTCTCGCTCTCTCTCTAGGCGGGTCCCGTACATTGTGGAAGCAATCACCATTTTTGAAGGGGAATTGGGTGAAGATAATCGGAGTATGGGCCAAGAATAAACAGCGAAGATTGACAAATCCATACCAGATAAAGGCCCATACGCATGGGGAAGACCAAGAGATCGATGAGACAGATGATCAAAACCTGTAAGGGATGGCTTTGGCTTGCTTCGTGGGAGATTCGGAGTCGGCGATAGCGACATGAATGTACCTGCCATCGAAAAACTGGATACAATGCACAGATTGAATGAACTGTGGACGCCTGACGCTAGAATCTTTGGCTTGCTAGAATCAAAACCGGTACCTTACCTTTCCGTTCATCTCCTCGACCGCAACTTGGGCATCCTCTTCGAGTTCAAACCAGACATATGCAAATCCCAGTGACTGTTTCGATACTTTGCTCGTTATTACTTTCACTGCAACATCAGAGGACAGAGAAAGAGAGAGAGAGAGGGATCAGCTGAAGGAAGAACACCAGGTCTCTCTGCGTAAACACTCCTTTAAAATACAACATCAGACAAAGCTCTAAGGCTCGTCATGACGTCATTTACAAGGGTCTTCACAGAGAGATGCAAAGGGTTTTGGATGAAAGATTTCTGGGACATTTTCTGATGCCTATTATCATCGCAGTCAAATAAATTGTTAAGCTGAACGATATGAACCACCAGAGCTGAATATATTTCCACACCAGGAAAGCCAAATTTGGGTCCGACCATACCGACCTCTTGTGACATCCCCAAACTGGGAAAACGTTTTGACCAATGAACCTTCAGATGTTGAGCTGGGAAGACCTGCGTTATATTAGAATGCCACCATATTATCCCCCATTTAAGAGGAAAAATAAGCAAGTAGATGAATAAAACAGAGCTTTTGAGGTTTTATCTCCTTTGAATTCGTGCAGTGCGGGGACTCTTGTACAGACGATTATAGCATTGGTCCTGTTCAGACGATTGACCAATCTAGGACGTAATTTTCAGAGAAAGATAGAAATTTACCGATTTAACTGATGCTGATCAGAATCTTCCAGATTGAGGCGAATACCCCTTGCTGATAAACGATTAGCAAGTGTTACCCTATTTGACGTCAGATCGAGATCTATGCAGCTAAACCTTCAGAGAAGGATCTCTAGACGCTCTTCGCCTTTGAAGGCCAATAGTAGGGTTGAAAGAGATCAGAAAGCGGGAGAAAAAAGTAGGTAAATTGCAGCAAGCTGATGTCAGATGTCCGAAGAACGGACGTAAAAAATCCCAGGCCGAAGGAGATATATTCAAGCAGGAGGGTCTTGGCAGAAGAAAATTAACCGTAGAGGATTACGATGGCCAGTATACGAATGGGCCAGTGCATTGGTCAATGTGTGACACAGCAGTTAGGTCAGCCAAGGCATTGATGAATTCGTCGAGCGTCACTCTTCCATCAAGCAGTTAGGGCAGCCAAGGCATTGATGCACAAGCGGAAGAAATGCAGAGCATTACAATGTTTGCCACAAAAAGGAAGAACGAATTGGAGAGTATGGAACAGCAGAAGGAAGAACGAATTGGAGAGTATGGAACAGCAGTTGCTGCCGGAGGAGCATCATTTCTAACCAGATCTCCAACAGAAGTAGTCAACTATAGATAGATCAATCACAGAGAATCATAGGTTAGGTACAGCGAGGGAAGCAACCCATTGTACGTACGATGTATATGGAACAGCAGTTGTGGTTGCTGAATCATTAATGGATCAGCCGCGGTTTCATTCATTCATCAGGAACTGAACGATGGACGGGGGCTTATCTGGATGCTTGCCGGCACCTAGGTTACAGATACATGGTGTATACGACATCGCTACCTTTGATGAAGACACGATTGCGGGGGGGAAGGCCCGGCGCCTGTCCCTTCGGCGAGGAATCGGCGAGAGCGCAGAGGCGGCGGAAACGGGACGTCGCCGGGAGGGGTTGGCGGTGCAAACCAAGTGCGGCGGCGACGGGTGCTCCCAGTACCAGCTTCGACGGTGATGCTCCTGTAGCTGTAGGAGGCCACCGGCTTTGAGGTGAAGGCTGAGGGAAGATAGTGGGAAATCTGGGAGAGCAACGGCAGGAGCAGAGCGCCATCACGGCTGCATTACACGGCGGAGGGTCTCAGATTGACCGAAGAATTGTGTGTAATCGGAAAACCTTTTTAAAAGGTTATTTTTAATTATTATTATTATTTTACTGTCGATGAATATTCAATTTTAGTATTTTAAATTTTTACCCTTTTATTGAAATATTTAAATTTAAACCAGTACACAAGATTTGGTTCTTCCACTTAATTTTTCCCTAACTTTAGGCCTATAGTGGGCAGTTAGGATGCACTTGTACTCATTCGTGGCTCCAGTTGAGGAAATAAATCGTCGTATAAACGTAGTTGCTCTCCACGTATGTGGGGAAGGAGAGACTGCCAAGAAGCATGTGGGGAATTGATGGTCAACGTAAAAGAGTGAAAGTAATCTCTCACGTATTAAAAAGTAAACTTGATTGAATGAAAGTCAAATGGGAGAGTGATCTTCCAAGCTCTTTGAATGCCGGTCAAGTTATATGTGAACGTCTTTGGGGTCAAGTTACCCATAAAAGTAATTTATTTTTTTGCCAAGTTAGGGTATTTGGTCCCACTTTTAATGGAAATATTTCAATGCTTATGGCGCTGCTTTCATGAGGGGGGGTAAGTTCCAAATATGCGGTGCCATTAAATGAAAAGCGAGTAGGAGGGGATGCTATTACGTTGGTCCGCGGAGTTTACACATAATTATTATCGTGCGTTGGAGGGGCGGGGTGCCAATCGTTTAGGAGGCGCGTGTTTTCCGTTAGTAGGGCGCAATGGTTACTCTCACCTTTGTGGTTCCCGTTCTCCACCACCCCCTCCATCTGGCCGCATCGCCGGGGAGGGAGCTCACCAGGTCGGGGAGATTCACCGGGGCGACGGCCGGCGACCGGAGCGATTGACGTCGGTGTCGGCTTGTGGGAACACGCGTTCTGGTAGACCCGGTGATTCCTTCTGTTATTGGACAGCTGTCAGTAGGACGGACTCTTGGTCTGGGGGTGGGGATGTTCTCTCTCGGAATTAGTGCCGGTCGGGGTGACAGGGGAGGGGAAGGAGAGGGAGGGCGCCCCGTCGGCGACGGAGGCCCGCTAGAAAGCGGGAGGTGAGCTAGGGAGAGGGTGATCTCTTCCCCAAGGTGGTCGTCTCCTTTCCTCTCCTCTCGTGTGAGATCACGTGAACCCTGCGCCGTCCGGGGAACGTGACCACCCAGAGTTGTGCTGGCGAAGGAGAGGAGGCGACAAGGTGGAGGCAGGGGGATCAGACTGGTGGAACTGCGCGTCACATCTCGGCTTCTTCTTCCTCTCCTCAGTCGGCTGAATCCAGCCAACTTCTGCTTCAACTTCAACCGACCGGCCTGGGGGGAAGCGGAGTTCCGAAATGGCGGAGCATCCTCCACGCCAACTCTCTGCCCTGCCGGTGAGCTCTGCCCTTCCTTTTCTTCCTCAGAGAGAGAGAGAGAGAGAGAGAGAGAGGAGGGGCGAGTGTGGAGCAGAATGTGGTCCCAGTGGAGCTGGCCTCTGCCGGTGGGGTCTGGCCGTTTGCGGCGGGGCAGGAGTGAACGGCGCAGAAGAGTCCCCCCAGTCGGATTAGGATCTGGATTACATTCCCACGGCGGAGCCGGCGAACTGACGACGGGGATCCCACCGGGGAAACTCGAGCTCTCGGCGGCGATTGCCGGTTGGCGGTTTCTGCATGGAGGCTTCCCTCCCTCCCTCTCCTCTCTTCTCGAGTTGTCGGAGCCCGGGGGGCTTCTGCAGTCATCCCGTCCGACTTCTCACCCGTTTTTTTTCTCGCAGATGGCAGCGCAGGGGAAAGACGACCGCTCACGACGCCGCCGCCGCCACCGGCGACGCAGGGGTTCTCGGTCATTACAGAGGCCGCGTTCCCGGCCTTAGCGTCCTCCTGCTCCTCGTGGTGGCGCCGCCGCTTCTCCTGTGGTCCATCGACACGGCCGTCATCCGCAGCGACGCCTGGCAGTCCGCCGTCTCCAGCCACCCCTACCCTACCGCTTTCATCGCCGCCTCCGGCACCCGCTCCGCCGCCGGCCCAGTCCGGCAGATCGCCGGGCGGGCAAGTGATCCCACCACCAACACCGGCGTCCAGAGCCCGGCGGCAGCTCCGCCGCCGCTGGGTGGCTGGATATCCGTCGAGTTGGAGCCCAACCTGACCTCGATGCTCCTGTTCCGGTGGCTGACCCCCGGAGGGGAGATCTGCCGTGACGCCCGCACCACCAACATCTCCATTCCTGCCCTCGACGCTGGCAGTGGGGGGCGTGGGACCCTCGACTTATCCGCCGGGCCGGTCCACGAGTTCGCCATCTTCTCCCTGTACGACGGCGGGGGCCGCCGGTGCCTGGGCGGAGACTACTTCGAGACGGACCTCTCCGGCGCTCGGTGGAAGGCCCGCCCCCCTGTCAAGGACCACGGTGACGGCTCCTACGCGATACGGCTGCAGGTGCACCCGGACTTCGCCGGCGAGTACAACCTCACCGTGGTCCTCCTCTTCCGCAGCTTCGAGGGGCTCAGGTTCTCCACCGAACGATTCGCCTTCCGCCGGGAGCTGCGCAGGATCCCCATCCGCTTCCGCAGGCCGCAGGCGGCGGCGGGCTCCTCGCCGGAGGAGCTGCGGCCCTGCCGGGCGGCGGACTTCCGGTCGCGGGGGGCGTGGTCGGGGCGGTGGACGCGCCACGCCGGCAACGACTCGTGTGCCGTCGCGCGCGACGGCCGCTACCGTTGCCTCGATCCGGGTCACCCCTGCGCGTCGCCGTGGTGCCGCGGCCCGCTGGGGGCGTTGGAGAGCAACGGCTGGGTCTACTCGGCGCACTGCTCCTTCCGGGTGTTCACGCAGGAGATCGCCTGGCGGTGCCTGCGGGGGCGGTGGCTCTTCTTCTGGGGGGACTCCAACCACGTCGACACCGTCCGCAACATGCTCAACTTCGTCCTCGGCCTGCCGGAGGTCCAGTCGGTGCCGCGGCGGTTCGATGGCCGCTTCACCAACCCGAGCAACTCCCGCCAGTGGGTCCGGATAACCAGCGTCTTCAACGGGCACTGGAACGAGACCCAGAACTACCAGGGCCTCCACTCCCTGCGCGATGACGGCTTCAGAGCGCTGGTCAGGAGCTACTTCGAGGAGGACGGCGGTGCCCCCGACGCCGTCGTGCTCAACTCCGGCCTACACGACGGGGTCTACTGGCGGAGCATCCGGGCCTTCGCGGAAGGAGCCGAGTACGCCGCCGCCTTCTGGGAGGAGGTCCTCGGAGGCCTGTGGGCGAGGGGGAAGGCCCTGCCGGCGGTGTTCTACCGGACGACCGTTGCGACGGGGGGGTACGCCTGGAGCATGGCCTTCAACCCGCAGAAGATGGAGGCGTTCAACGGGGTGCTGGTGGAGAAGCTGCGAGCGAGGGGGCTGCTCACCGGCGGCGTCATCGACCAGTTTGACATGACCTTCCCCTGGCACTGGGACAACCGGTGCAGCGACGGCGTCCACTACGGGAGGGCTCCGGCTAAGGCCAGGTGGCGCGACGGCGAGATCGGGCACCACTACTTCGTGGACCTGATGCTCGTCCACGTCCTCCTCAACGCCTTCTGCAACGCCGCCGGGCACCACCATAGATAACAACATCAAGAGGATCATCACTCGCCCGAGCACGGCAGCGCTCACACCCCACCATTATTCTCCTCTCGCGTCCAATCTAAACATCAACACACACACTGTAAACAAACTCAAAAACTCCAAAAGTCTGAGAGCAGCAGCCCCAGCAGCACAATCATCTCTCACTGCATTCAAAAGCGTATTCATTCTACAGAGATTACAGCAAGAACAAACAAGCAGGCAGGCGGAGATGGAGATGGAGATGGAGATGCAGAGCCCCAGGCAGATCCAGCGGTTCTGCAGATTCACCCACAAAAAATCCGCGTCCCTCACTTCTTGCTTTCAAGAAGGGGCTCCGTGAGACTCACGTGACCTCTGGCCGAGCTCGGATCCCTCTCAGAAGGTTTCTTCATGGCCAAGATGGGCTGCTGACCTTGCCGATTTTGGCTCCCCTGGATCGAAAAGGAAGAACAATAAGGATGAAGGGCAGAAAGAGCAGAGAAGACAACAAGAAGGAAGGAGGAGCAACGCACCGCCGCCTTCTGGCTGGTTAGTCTGCGGGTCGAAGGCGCCCGAGCAACCGACGATGCAGCCGCAGCCGCAGCGACGCGAATCCTGCAATCCAGAAGAGATTTCATGCTGTAAATGAAACTGTATGGTGGGAAGCAGCTCGCGGGGGGATCGCAATCTACTGGTACCTCTTGTGGACGTCCACATACTCATCGGTCTCATCCACAATCTCCTCCTGCAGTGAAGATACATGGTCAGCGAGCACAGCAACTGATCAAATACATGAAAAAAGAGGAAGAGCTGTTTACTTTTTACTCTCCACAGATCAGCTGAATTATTGACGGGCCCTCCATAAATTCTCATACTCTGATTTTTCATTCACTTGATCCAATTGATTACATTTCAACATGATTTTATGCAAAAAAGATTAAACTTATCTATCCCCCTCATCAAGCTTGTCTCCCTCCAACTAGTGAGAGGGAGAGGGAGAGAGAGAGAGAGAGAGAGAGAGAGAGAGGGATAGTAGTTTTTCTTGCATAGAATCATACATTAAACATGAGTAATTAGACTAAAGGACTAAAAAATAAGCGTACGACAGTATACCTGAGAAGCGTGGGGTTTACCTGCAAAAGCTCTTCGAATACATCCTCCAGCGTGATGATGCCGATCACCTCGCCATCTTCAATGTCTTCTTGAATGGTGGCAGTGGCAGCTGCAACTGCCACCGCATCGTTCGGGTGCATGGATGGTTTGAGGACAGCGATTTCATTATCCTGGCCTTTCTCAATGTCAATCACAGCGTTCCCAGCGATTTCTGCAAGTTTAGAGAGGAGAGGGGTCTTGGAGTCCCCATCGGCCTCTTTAACTTCTTCCGAGCCATCAAAGTAGGTGGGTGCAGGCGTCTTGATCTTCCCTCTGGACTTCACCACGGCGGCCATGTGGCTGCTCCCCTTCTGGAATTCATTCAGTATATCATACAGGGGCATGTCGGCTGGGACCCTGCCAACATCCCAGCGATGAGAGCGATATGTGTGGAGAGATGTCCTAAGAAAAGAATGGGGCCAAATATGAGAACCTTGGGATTCTTCGAATGGAGACTGCGCTCACTGGTGTCTCCGTCTCGGCACGGACTGTCAGAAGACTCTTGACCTTGTTCCCACCATTTGCATTAAAGAGGAGATTAACATGTCAGAAGAAGGCCTTCATGCACATAAGTTGAACACAGATGAGGCGTCATGCACCAACCAGGAGAAGGCCGATGATATTCTTTGGGCTCCCAGAGTAAACCGGGACCCTACTGTGTCCCCGAGCAAGTATCTTCCCAATAGCTTCCCTGAATAGAACAAAATTGGGGTGACAAGTTAGCCAATTCAATAAAAATGATAGAAACGTTTGGCGACTCCAAGAGTCTAACTATGCATCAACCATTATTGTTAGACTGGCAAGAGATTAAGAACAGCACAGAGTCTCGTGATAGGGAATCAGGAAATAACTGGAAATAGGTTGTGTAAAAATGGGCACCACTGACTGAAGCATGTATCGACAAAATTCTTAGCAAAAACAAAAAATTATTTTTTGTTTAGGTGGGACATATGATAGAATTAACACATTATAATTTCAAGCACGGAAGAATCCTCACCAGTCCAACTTTGAATCGACATCTAATGAAAATGTTGATTCAATTGGTGTCATGGCTTCTTCAGCTGTCTGGAGAAAGGCAACCACTCCAATCAGAATGCATCTCCAATTTGAAGTGAAGTAAAATGCAAAAAAAATGGCATAAAGCCCACTTGTCAGTAATATTGTGAAATAATAAGCAGAATCGAGGCAAATAGGCCAATGCTCAAAATTTAGTGGCCGGTGTCTGCATAATAAGGTAGAAAGCATCGATAAGAGGACCCTCCAAAATGGGAACTGTTGAAGAATCCTCAGTAAATGAACCAACAGTTTATTGTATTTTACATTTGAAATCGTCACAGAACCAGATTATTTTCCACGTGATAATACTAACACCCACACACACACACGTTATCAAAATTGCATTTATGTTCAACAAATGCAAGACGGTTTAAATGAATTTTTCTACATATTGATCTAAGAAATGCAACATAAAAAACCAGAGCCCTGCAGAAGTCATGGTTAGTATCCGCTTCCAGACCAGCCCCCATTCAAACCCTGTTACGCTCAAAATGACTATGCAATCTATCACGCAAAGGCAGACAATAATACTCCACTAATCCCAGATCTAGAAGTTATCCTCACTGCACACAAATTCATAGGATTCGAAAGGTAAAAGTTCATCTATTCCCTTTTATTTTAGAACACTTACAGGTCCCTTTGCATCCACCAAAGCTAAGATAATGTAGGTTAACAACCACATCATTATTGTAATGCAACAATTATATTGCAGGTTGAAAATGAGATAACATGTAAACAGATCCAGTCATCAGGTTAGCATATAAAGGCTTTGTTTGTGGTCGTCTCAACTGAACTTATGACAGAAGTTTGATGTCAGATCAAGGAGGAGAACGTTATTTCAGAGGACATTGACATTCCTAGAGATTTTCTTGCCCTGGAGAGACTAGGACTTTCACCAACGGCTATTCGTTTGTTGAATCAAAAGACTACCATCCCAGGAAAACCAAATAATATGCTACCAACTTGGAATTTTGCAACCAGAATGGCACTGTCCTGATTTCATCACTCAGTCTTCAGTCGATGGATGCATTTTAAAACAAAGGTAATCTGGCCCTTTTGGGGGGGAGCCAACACTTGCACTTTAGGTAAGTGTAAACAGATTGGCTTCTGATAAGTTAAGAAATTAACTAAACCGAAGGACTTCTCCACGAAAAAGATTCAATGTGGAGTCTGCCAGGAGGAGAGACCAAAATGATCCGCGAGGAGTATTGAGGAATTTAAAAAACAAGGGAGTCAGGAAGGTCTTGCATAGCCCCAACGGACAAGGATAATTAAAAGCTGGTCCTTGAAGTCCACACAGGAAGGGCAGCTATGTTATTGTTCTGGGAGAGGTGGTCCTTGAATTTTGTGGTCTGTTTCTTATGTTATGAGATGTGAAATGAACATTATAACTGAATACAAAAGGTTATTCATTCTAGCGACATGAGGAAGATAGTCAACATAAACTTTCATGAGCTTTGTTTTGGACTATTAAAAAATTCATCGATTGAGACCTGATTAAGTGAAATGGGTTCGAAGCTCCTACAACTGTGTAATGATGATATGTCCATGTACTCAACAACGAAGCATGTAGAAAACTCAAGCACGAACGACATATTGTTATGAACTTGAGGTTAAGAAAAACCAGGTTATTTTCAGCAGTATATATCAGACCATCTAAAATACCCTAACCTCTAACGTGTCTCAGAACATGAATCCAGAACTTCTATCGTAGAAAAAATAAACCAAGTTGTCAGAAAACGAAATCATAATTTTTTCTCGTCCACCAATTCACCAAGAAACCTTTTCAGTCAAGTCCAAAGCTCCGCTGATTATTGTTGTTTCATCGTGAGTAAGTTCCCCACCTTTACCAGCCTAAAATGATGGATTCAAAGATATTAGGAGATTTTCTGCGCACGGAGCATATATCTCAAGATGAAAAACCTAACAAAATCTACAAGGTCATTAACAATAAAATTTTAAATTTGAAGTACCTCTTTGCTGTGGAAAGAGACCAAGACCTTTAACTGTGCTCGCCTGAACAGGGCAGATTGGTTGTGCCCAAGTACACAGTCTAGAATCTGAAACCACGTCAGGAATGAGTATGAAATAACTGGACTAAACTATACTACAACATTGAAGAAATTAGATAAAATTAGAAGAGCGAGCTAGAGTAGACAGTATCTACAGAGATAGATGAAACATTTTGTACGGATACTAATTTAGAATGTGCAGGCAAAGAGCAACCAAAATCAAAGCTACTAACTCATGAATATTGTATAGGAATGACAGCATCGGTGCTTACTGAAACTTCTTTCTGAAATTGACTCTTTGAAACCCATCAAAAATTTCAGTTTCAAGACATGGACCAAAGCTCGTGTTTTGAAGGGGCAGAACTCATCACATTATGCTAAGATTGACTTCTCGAAAGCTATCATTTACAGGCATGCAGTGGATCAAGGTCAGAGAATCGGTTAGAGTTCACAGATTGCCACAGTCCAATCCCATTAAAATTGAATTAGATTGACCATATTGGTTAAACGAGAGAAGAGAACCAAATCTCCTGTCACTGTGATATTTTATATTTCTTTTCCTCTTCTACTGTCCTCTTTTCTTTTTCCGCTCCCTACTGCAGGAAAGACTGAACTAGCCTCTCAAGAAGCAAGAACTAGCCAAGCAAGCCGGTGAGAATATGTTCAATCAATGCCACGCCATTTGATTTCAAGCTGATGGATTTATTTTTTTCTTTTACTTTCATGGAGGATCAGGATTTTCCTCTTGAACATTAAATAAGAACGCAAGATTCCAATGCGTGCTTCCATGTCCATTCTTTTCTTTGATAATTTAGAATCCGCCTGATTCTGGGTCAATTCTTTTCTTTTCTTTCCTCTAAAGATTCGACATAACTTCCTGATTTTGTGACTTCGGACTCAGATGTGGCTGATGTCAATCACGAATCAGGAAATAAATTAACGTCCCGCACCTTTTGGCATTTCTTTTTGTTTTTCTAGTATTCCTTAGGAATAGGAATAGAGGTTATATTTTAAATAAAAATTGAGAAAAAGAGGCTATATTTTGTGAATAGGAAGTGAATCTACTGTTTATTAACTAAAAGGACGGAATTTATAACAATCTTGTCTCTGAACCTCTGCAGGGACATAAGTGGAATGCTTTACAACACGTCCAAAGATGTAAGTGGTTTTAAAAAATATTCCAGGGACAGACGAATTTTCCTGGAATGATGGATTTGTTCAGTAATTTTTAAGTGATCTTAACAAATGGATTACGTCTGCTTATGTCACATACTTTAAACATAGCTGTTTATGCCATTCTACTCCGAGTTTTAAATGTAGCACTTCTTTAGCGGTAAAGTTTAGAGTCTCATGAAAAATCCGCTTACATAATTGTAAAAATTTCTTAATTTAATATCCCCGGCATATTTATTCATCAATTGATCCACAAAATGTAACTTACTCGTCAACATCTATGGATGCACAAGGAAAGAGGATATTCATGTTATGTACCTAGTTTTGACTTATATCCTCAAGCAGGCATGCCTACTATAGATATCGATAGCCTTAAACATATAACAGAGTTCCATAGGCATATATCCTCACTATAATAAGCATTTAAAATATTCATGAGGCATTATCCAAATTATACCACAAAAATATACACCTGAAAATATACACATCCTTACAACTATCGAATCCTATCATTTTGACATCTCTTAGAACAATTTTAGAATAAACAGCAAGTCCTTATGAAACTAAAAATGTAAAAGATAATAATTCTTTACATTTAAAATAGAAAAGAAAATGTTTTAGAGTGTGTGCGAGACTTCCATTGAATTTGATGCCGTAAGAAAGGGCAAAATATTAGACCAAAGAAACATATTCTTAGAAGCCTTAATTTACATCAGATGAATATAGGCAGACTACAGAAAATTTCAGTAATAGCCATCAGAAGACTACTTATTAACAATGGGAATATGACGACCATAGAGTAAAAAGTTGGTGACATTGATCAGAAAAAAAGAACAAGAATGTCCAAGTACCTCAAAATTAGGGATTTCAAACTGCTGGAGAGAAAATTTACCTTCCCAATAGGAAAAGCTATTGGATAGCAAACTACCATCAGAATACGCACAACCCAAGCACAACTGGCACCAACCGTGAGTCCATATCGCGAACATATTGCTTGTGGAATCACCTGGGAGAGACAATCAGCATAATTCATATGTCTCCTATACAAAGGATGATATCGTATTTCAGATACTTGAATATAGATGATTCTAGGAAAAAACACATACCTCTCCAAAAGCAAGAACAAAAGTTACAGACAATACAACCGCTAAAAATGGATGAAATAATTTATCAAGAAAAATAGGAAGTGCCTGCAAGTAAACCATGCATCAGCAGTTAAAATTGAAAGAATCAAAATAACAAAAAGATAAGGTAAGTAGCAGTAAAGTTGTTCGTCTATAATATACCGGAAATCATCCTTAAAAAGTAATTGAGCGGAAAAAATCACCAGACCTGCTGTTAAAGTGCTAAATGAACTTTGAAAGGGTGTAGGATAAAAAAGTTCAGAGCAAAAAATAAGGAAAAAAACACTCACACAATCGCATTGCTGCAGGTGCAAGTTGTGTTATCACTTCAGCAGCCATTAGACGTCATAAGCACTAAGTATGATGGATGATGCTACATTTACCATCAGATGTTTTGAAAATTGAGTGTGAAGAAAACTGGATCAAGAAAGAGGATTAAGATTCCACTGACTTCAAAATTAATGATCAAAGGTATAGGGGGAGAATGATAGTGAACATGGTATAATACGCTGGGGCTACATTTAAGATACATTATTTGTGAGGCCTATGTTGCTGCTTACAAAGGGATCAAAAATGAGCTAATGAAAAGCCAACTAAGTGTATTTTCCTGTTAGTTGCTACGAAATTGAGAGAGAGCTATTTCATGTTGAATTAAACGCTGCAAAAGGATAAATTGTCCTTCAGAACAGGTGCATTCATCCTATAGTTTAATATATTTAGAGGGAGGTCTACTACAAAATGATAATGCACGTATCTATCATATAAATCTATATGCAGATAATTAAAAAACTTGAATTAAAATACACTAGTATACTTACCTCCATTGCTGCTGCATTACAAAGGAGCAAAGTCACGAGAAGTTGATGTTGCTTTTGCACAACAGGAAGTATAGTGGCTGCAAAATGTAACACAGCAAGTTCCTAAGAGACAAGCAACACATATTTTCAAAGAAGAAAAATAAAAGGTTAAATAACAATCTCATGTAAGGCTCCTGCAATGCATTCTCTGCTAGAAAATCACTTTACAAAAACTATTGTCGATTCAAAGAAAGACAGCTTCATCTTTACATCAGCAAGCTAACTGACAACTCTTCGAGGTAAGTGAAGCGTGACCACCTGCACTCCATCTATTGGCTTGTACAAAGACCTAAGGAACAGAACCTCCCTATAGAGGCTCACCCATGACAGGATTGATAAGATCGGCCAGCTAAAGCAAACTTATCCTCAGGAGGATAGATGGGGCGATTCAGGTAAGATCCAATGTAGATCCAACTTTATATTCACTCGTGGGATCCGGATTAAGGTCACGTGGAATAGATAAAAAAAGCTTTTTAGTCAATTTAGAAAATGTTCTCCTTCCCTTTGGAATCCATAATGACTCAATTATTAATTTATATATTTTATTTATACCATCATGGAAAAATAATATTTTCTAGCTTTTAGGTCGTTTAAGCTCATAGAAAAGATGTAGCCTAAACATATCATGAAAGAAAGACTTGTTCAGTTTCCAAAAGACAACCTTTCTTAGAAACTCAAAGGCAAATATTACATGCATCATCATTGAACCTCCGACTCATTGGACTATGGTGTCTGAAAAGATGCTTCTTTCTAGTCATTATCCCAGAAGATGATGGACACATTATGTGGGGCATTCACAAACTACGTTTTCACTGTTTCATCACGGACACACAAAAATTTGACCAGCCTACAATATAGCAGAGGTCAAACTACGAACTATTCATTTACCGACAGGTCTGATGCCTGCTTGGTCATAATAAGAAAGGATATGCAAAACCTTATTTGGAAGGAGGGGAATATATGCAGACACACCAATGATTTCAAAGGGTTCCTCTTCCCTTATCTATTTCCCATTAAATAAATTTGAGTCAAATAGCTCCTGCATGAAAGAGACGCAAAAGATGTGAATCTTAGGAGTAACTATCCATAACAGGGAATGCAACTAGGATCCTCGTCTGGTTGATGTGAACCTTAGGAGTAACTATACTAGTGTATACTTCAGTCATGGATGGAGGGCCCGACATGCAACTGCAAAAAAATTCTTCCTTTCTAGTGAATATGAATTTGCATGTTCATGGAGAACCAAGAAACAGAAAAAAAAGAAAATCAAGCATCCCCTTTTCAAGCAACTACACAGCAAAAGAAGAATGAAACGTGGTATCGCGGAGAATAAAAAATCATCAGCGAAATTATTTCACTGCCACTCGAACGCCTTGCCTTTAGAAGCTAGAAGCATGAAGACCTCAGGCACATGATTAATCAACAATTCTCAAAACCCATTCTAACCTACCAGCTTGTTTCTTCTCTGTGGGTGTCCCCCCTTGATGGAGCACTTCGAGGTCCACGAGCCCGAGGGACATGAGCCCAAGTGTGAGACCTGACATGAGCCCGGCGAAGAGGACGAGAAAGCAGGATATTCCGGCGTAGATGTACCACCATGGCGACTCCAGTGAGATGTCATCTGATCCAGCGATGACGCTCGCCATCCCTCTCCCTCCCCCAGCCACCGCTACCACCGTCCTCGCCACCGCCAGCACGTTGATCGGGTGCATCGCTGCTGCCCCCTACCTGGATCAGCAGAGTCCCAATCGCCCTCCAGCTCTACACCCCCTCCTTCCGCAACGACAACCCACAGAACGAACACACGGCAGGCAACAACCGGCCACACCGCAATCTGAACCGAAAATGATCTGACAAGGAATTATAAATATAGCAGTTACCAAATAATCAAAGACAAAATTTGTCATTAAACAAACCGAGGAGATCTCTCGCCCGTGGCATCACCTACCTTGGTTTAAAAGGTAAATCCAGCAACAAACGTATAAAAGAGAAAAAATATGAAGGATTGCTGACAGAGTCGGGGCGGGGCGCAGCTAGTCCCCACCTCCACCTTCTCTCTCTCTCTTCTTCTTCTCCTCCATGTTTCCGTACTGATCTTTTCGCTACGTACGGGTCCCGCGGATTCCAACCTGTCTCTTCTCCGCCTTCCGGAAGTTACCTCCAGTTTCCTCCTTTACCCCCGCCCCGCCCCTCCCCGGCAAGCTCCGCTCCTAACCCCGCCGCGCCCCGCGAGCGGCTGGAGGTTTCGGCATTTGTGGCGACGGACCTGACCAGGCGCGCAGATCGTGACGCAGAACGCGGGCCCGCTTTGCATCACGATCTCTCCGCTTCGGCCACGTGCCAAGGTAATTTTCTAAACACCAGATAAAATGGAAATTGCGTAAACACCCCCACCCCGGGGGATACAGTACGAACAACATTTTCCAGTAACACCCTGTAGTTCATTGTTAAAGTAATTCACCGTCGAGACGCATTGTATTACGGACAAAGGGAACATTGTCGGGAGGGGGGGGGGGGTTGAAAAGAGCGACAGGGTGACAACGAATCATGTCCTTGCAATACATCAAAGGCTCCAGAGAATTTTTCTCTATTCATACGTGACCCCGTGCCACGTGCTCTTTCCTTAATGCTCTTAGTTAAATGACCCACTTGCCACTCCCATATGCAGGAGTCCCGTCAAAATCGGATCATTCCAAATTTGGATTTTCATTACTAAGTCGTAAAATTTCATGCAAAATCTGTTCATAGTCTGTTTAATAATAGAATGGGCCTAGGCCCACATGGTGGTGGGTCTTGGGCCTCCACATTCACAGGCTTCAGCACATGCCTTCCTTGACTAGTTGAGGCATCATTAGTATTTGTTATTAATGACTTGACACTACGATTAGATAGAAGTGCCTTTGGATCCTTCTCTCTTTTTGGCCGCTCTCTCTTAACTTGTAGTGGGAAGTCACCATATAGGGAAATATTGCTATTTTATTTTCTTTTTTTACAATCTAGCATGGGATCAAGGTTTAGATTATCCACTTCAGGCAATTTGCTCTCTCTCTATCTCTCCCTCTCTCTCTCTCTCTCTCTCTCTCTCTCTCTCTCTCTCTCTCTCGCTCTAGTGATTAATAACTATTTACACCTAATGTTAAAATGCTATTTTTAAATGTATTTTCAATTAATTGTTGGCCTACCACGTGTCGTACAACTTTGAAAACAAACACCTAAAAAATTGAACACATAAAATAATGCTGAATTTTTAACTTTCTTAAACCTAATAAATCTCTTGAGTTTTTTTCTTTTTAAAGATCAAAATAGATCTCAACACTTTTCCCATATCAAGAAAAGGATAAACATTAATTTAAAACAAAAACATGAAGCAAAAATGTAGATAGCATAAGATCTTTGATTGAATTTTATTTTAACAATCTACCTTGATATGCTTTCTAAGGAAATAACTCAAAATTTTTTAATCCCTATAAATTTATAACATAAGAGGGGTTATAGTTTCAAGGTCACTATAATAGGTTATTGGCTTTAAGAGCTTAAGAAGTTTTGATGATCACAAAATGTGTGGAAGGATAAACTAATAAAACTAAAATAATAGAATTGTATATTCAAATAATCTAGATTGTGGCTTCAGAAGCATTAATTATCCTAAATATTTTTGATGATGACAAACACATATATGATAAATAAAGGGATCAATCTATGTTGAATATTAATTACAAATTTTATTCATATAAGTCATCTCTTCGACATATGATTAAATGTAATTAAATATATATATTATGAAAAAATAGTAATAACATAAAATGTCAAAAGACACTTCCAAGAATGTATATGACCCTCATCTTTTTAGTTTCAGATTAATCATGAATTTATCACTCAAAATCATTAATTTATTTACAACTGTTGCAACTACACATAATTATGAGGTATTCAACTAGTAAAAATCAATGACTTGGACACCATATCTTGCATAATTCATTGAAGTAAAATATTAGTATGGCATCTTGTCCAGTATATTAGATGTCAATTATTGAAATATTACTTTGAATTATTTTCGATAGAAAATTAATTGACTAATCGAAATTATATCAATGGCCATCAATTTTATGTTCTATTTTGTTTCTTCTCTCTATGCCATGAAGCTATATCACTTGTGAAGATGTGGTCTCTTCAATCAAGTTGAGGAAGATTACATTCGAATCAAATTTTGTTACTCAATTCTATATCTTCTTGTTCTTTGATCAAGCTTCAAAGACTACTCAAAATTTCATTCAATTATCTAAGAAAAATCTAAAAATAAATTTGAGATTTTGATGAAATCAACGTGATCATTATGAGCTGATTAGTCATTGAAAATATGCTGAATTTACAAAGCAATTGGATTCACAACCTTTTCCAATTTTGTGATCATAACATTAGTTTTAAAATATCCTTTAAGGTCTCAATATCCTCTAAAG
Source organism: Spirodela intermedia (assembly GCA_902729315.2). Classification (NCBI taxonomy): domain Eukaryota; kingdom Viridiplantae; phylum Streptophyta; class Magnoliopsida; order Alismatales; family Araceae; genus Spirodela; species Spirodela intermedia. Next base: position 5,829,353 of record LR746264.1, read on the forward strand.
TGAAACCAATAGATAGTTGTTAATCATTAATATATATCTCCAATGTTATTGGTTCAAATGTGTCTAGTAAGAATTTATTATAATGAAAATATAACAAAAAATGTCTTAATCAAATAATAATTTATAAATCCAAATTGTTAGAACATTAAGTACATATTATTTGGACAATGATGAACACTTAGAAGGTTAATAAGAACATCAACCAATACTTGTTGCTTATGATACTCAATCTATCATACATGAGCATGAATTTAACTGAACATAAATTTTGAAATAAGTTAGAGTAATGATGAAAATACCTAAGTAAGAACACAAATAAGGTTATACAACATCATTATGTTGAATTTCAGAATTTCAAGAATTTTATTGTGTCATTATTATTTCGTATTTTATTGTAAAATTTGTCAATATTTACATTAGTTATCATAGTGAGATCGTGATGATTAGCACATCCAAATAAAAAAATATTTTAAAGTAAAGTATAGGTATAAAACCTGTCTATTTTGTACTCATGATGTTAGATCATCTTTTTAAAATGCTTTTGAGATCAAAATAATTGATCAAATTCATACCACAAATTCATACTACTTTATTTAGACTTATGTCATCAATTGTATTTTGATAATATTCAATCTTTACTAGACTTATTCGAACAAAAAAGATAATATATATATATATATCTGTGTGTGTGTGTTGGTACGTAATAGTTACACTCTTTTCTTTCCTAAGAGGACATCCAAATGCTTAAAAGACATGCTGCATCAGGTTCCAACTATTTGAATTTAACATTCATTTTGGAATTAAAACTTTAGTAGAAGATGGAAATTGAAGAGATTTTTTAATCCAATTTCTCTATGAGCACCTCCCTCATAGATGATCAATTTTGAGCAATCACTTCTAACCCCCTATGATCTTGAGGATTATTTAATATTTTATATAGAACATTTAAATTAGAGAGGTCTTTTGTGCTGATAAAACTACACGAACAAAATGTCAAGGAATGAAATTTAAGCATCCTAATATGTTCTTTGATTAGATGAAATCCACAATGACTTCCACCTTCAACTAGCATCTATACAAGAAGATGAATGTAAAATTCAGATTTCATTATATTCTTCTTTATCAAGTTTTAAGTCACACCAAGTCAACAATTTCATCTAGAAACAACACATGATGATATCCTTCCTAATATTTTTGAGAAAAGTTTGTGATTAAATTTTATTTAATCACTTGGGAGAGTTGAATCCTTTACTTCGTTGTTAGTCACCTAGATATATGAATTTAATTAATAATTTCATAATAAAGTTCTATGAGATGGAACTTGTTAATCAACTATTGTAATTGGAATGATTGGTCTAGTAGAATTGAGTTGGATATCATTAAAGATTCGACATAGACAAGGGGCCAAAGTACTTAAAAAATCCCTAAGTCTCATACTTCTAGATCTTAGAATACCATAAAACTTTATATTTGAGGAGGAAAATCGTAGATGTTAGAAAACATTGACCAAAATAAAAATTAGGAACTAATCAATTACACTCTCCCTATCTTGATATATGTATAGCTTAAAATATAACACAAATAATCTTAAACAACATATGAATATAAATTAGAAACTAAATAATTCTTTTAATATAAATCATCATTACTCCTAGAAACAAACTTATATGGTCAAAGTATCATGTGCATTGGACTAGATTATTAAATTATAATAGCTCTTTGTTGCTAGAAGTTTCAATTACAATAGTTTTGAAATGGCTACTTACAAACTTTGTCTAGTTTTATGTTAGTGGAACTATTGATTCTTTTAAAACTCTTTTGAATAGATCAACTCTTAATCCTATTAAGACAACACAATAAACACCAAAAATTGAATATTGGCATATTCTTTATATGATACTTGCTGATGTTCTATTTTTTCCTAAATTTTACTAAATAACACATAATTTTAAATAGTTCTATCAATATGGCCATATTTTATTTGTTTGATTAGTATTCGTTGATTTACAATTAATATAAAGCCTTTAGATTTATAAATCCAATCAATTCACTGTATATCATTAGAATTAACATCTCCAACTAATTTAGGCACATCTCCCCAAAACCCTCCTCTAGATTCATGACTTTAGGTTGGTCAAACTATATTAACTTCCCACTAATCACTTCTATATTGACAACTTTAGGTTGTAGAATGAATTTAACAAGTTTTACACATATAAATGATTTATCATTCTAGTTAAATAGAAAATATGAACAATTAACCTTTCATTTCTATTTGAACTCAATGGCTTCTGCATGATTTCTTTTTCTCAATGTAACAAATCTTGTGTGAAAGATACTTGATGTTTGAATAGAAACTAGATCTCTCATCTTTTCAGCACACAATAGTATTTGTTTCTCATACATATCCTCTAAGGTGACATGTGGGTAGGCATTGTAGTTCTTTTTTTCTTTTCCCCTTGCCTCCATGTAATTTCAGATGAAGTGCCCTTTGTAAAATCATTTTGGGTTGCTAGTAGTCTTATACTCAATAGAAATTGGGCCATTTTCTATCACATCTGTACCTTTAAGAAATACCAAGTTATATTGTAAAATCATAAAAGTTAAAAATATTTAGTTTTTATGTGTTCACTTGTTTCCTTGTATTTGTCTCTCAAATACCTTTCGAATGGGTACATATGTGACTAGTATCTATGCTTTGTTTTGAAGTGTATGGAGACCATTTTACCCTTGGGTAAATTTTGTGTGATGATTTAAGGCTCATTTTCATGTACAATAATTTAAATCATCAAGTAACACATTTCTACTATTTTTAGATTTTATTATGTTTTCCTTCTATCAATTTTTTTATCATCAAAGTTATTTAGGCTCCAAAAGCCAACATCAACATTTTAGTCTAAACGTCAATTTTAGCTTATTTTCTGCTTGATTCTACATTAATATTTTTTTTTCTAAAGAGTGTAAAACTATTCCTTACTAAAGTTTATAAATACAGGAGATTATTAATTCCAATATGATTATTTAAACTCTCTTCAAAGGTGATATATGGAACAAGCCTTGTATTCCTTATCAAAATACTTGATATATCATTTTGGAGTCCCAACATTTTCATATGTTTCAAACATTAATGGCTCTATATATATATTATAGTAATAGATTTCAAAACACAGATGTGTTTGAAGCATAATAAATTTTAAAAGATAGACATAAAGTTGAGATGGCTTCCTAATCAAGAAAAGTAAATGACTTATCTCTCTTTTGTAAGTCACAAGCACAAGACATATCTCACTAGAATACTGGTTTTGTTGATGATATGATTTAAAAGTTTAATTGATTAAATTGACGATTTTGAATGTTTTATTGATTATTGATTAAATATATTGATCCTTACACTTTAATTTTTTTATTTAATTTAAATATTAGAAGCTTTAATTATTTGAATTAAACACGGTTAATTTATTTGTGCACACCACACCAATTTAATTATTAAATTGAAAATATTTGTATTGATCATAGATTAAATGTTTTAATCATCATATTAGTTGCTGAATATAGTTAGAATGCCTATTATGATTTTGAATTCACAGTGCCTTTATTGATTGAGGATTAATTTTTTAACCATCAGACAAAATTTTGAATTTAGTTAAAATTTTGATTAGAATATCAAATTTTGAATGTTTTTACTGATCATGGAAAATATTTTACTGCAAGTCATCAATTGGAATATTGATTTTAAGCTCAAGTATAGAATGTCTTTATCAATCATCAAATGAAATGTTTAAATCATTGAAACAAATTTCCAAATTTGATTATAATTTTTAATTGCTCAACATTAGAATGTTTAATTCTACAAACTACACGATTATGATTAGCTTACTACATATGGAATATTGAAATTAGCAAAATTAATTATTAGGATATTTTGTGACCACCTAATTATTATAGTCGTGGTAAGTGAATGGTTTGGAAAGAAGTGAAGTGGACTCATGCTTCAAAGAGTGAAAATTGATAACTTGTCATTCAAATAATTTTTAGACAAATTTATGTCACATGTATAAGCACCCATGTTCATTGGAAGGTTAAGTCAAAACAAGTGCCATGCAAGAAACAACATCAAAATTCGAAGTTTTTAATTTTCTATGGAGTTTAGAAGTTTAACAAAGATTTTATGAAGTTACATCTTAGATACTCATGTGACAGTCAACAGTCAGATTTCATTTGTTTTTTAAACTATTTAGTTAAGGTTAATCATTTGCAATCAGGTTTAATAAACACTGGGGCATTCTTCATAGAGTCAATGTAGAATAATGAATTAACATTGAACTTTTCCTTCTTGGCCCCATAAAGTAGTGAATCTAGAAAAGATGGGACTTGTCTCGAGCATGACATCTTGATTACCCATAGTTGTCAATCTACAAGCAAGTTCTAGAGGCATTCAACTTACTAGAATCGTGAATTCAATAGAAGTGAACTAATGATTATCTTCCTTATGATTATCAGCTCTACTTAGACAAGAAAATCTGAGTTCAAGTTGAGACGGTATTGGCTCACCAGTGATTATACCACTGAAAAGTCTTCCCATGATCATCACTCCACCCTATACCAAAATCTTCAGGCCTGCCTTTTACACAAAGGTAAGGGTCCCCTCTATTACCACTCTCTTTAAAGAAAAAAATCAGCAGAGCTCAGAGGGTGCACTCTTTGTTCCATCCCTTTAACCTCCCCTACAAGTACTCGACCTGAGGATTTGAAGTGATCCATACCATGTACTTATACCCTACAATGTAAGGTCCACGCTCAAAACTGAAATCCTTGTCACCTTACTGCCATCTTCTCCGATGTCTTTTCTACCAGGTTCTCGATACTAAATACAGCAACCGAAATCCAAATTATTGTGAACTACCCTCCCCAAGGGACTGAATGCCCAACCATTTATGAAGCATCCAAAATGTCTGCCCAGGCATCATTCGAGATCGTGAAATAGAAAAGGATGACAATGGGCACAGTATCTTGTAGAATCTCGAAGTAGAATGAAGTGTTAAAGCATGAGAACCTAATGAGATCAAAAGAAACATACTGAGAGAGATGCAAGAATCATCCCTTAGGTTGCCAGAAAAACTCTGTAATGACTGTTTTGAGCAGACAGCTAACAGATGCATTGCATCCCGCTATTACAACACAAACTTATGATATGTTTATTGCTAGCACTATGACAGCATTTGACTGGAAGAACAATATTCATCATCCCATGGAATCAAACTTAAGGAAATCAGAGAATAGTGGGAAGCATCCCAAGTGATGAGATCAACCCAACAGTAAAAATAATGTTTTTTACAGAGTGGTGCAGGTAAACTATAGTCATTCCAGAAAGTTAAAAGAATATACTAGGCAGTTCAGAACAGAAAATACCCCCTTAATAGTCCTCAACCAATCAAAAAGACTCACAAAAAGTTTGCAGATATGTGAGTAACTCATACAGGGCATAACCTTGGGCTATGATACAGCTCTTCCTATGAGGACTGCCTTTCTCTTCTGCTTTCCCAAAACGACATTAAAATACTTATGTACAATAGCAGATAACGTTCCCACAGGTTCAACAAGAAATCGCACTTCTCAGAATCACTGTCACCAGTGAAGGCACTGACTACCCAGAAAAAAAGATTTGAATATCTGAGCAGCCATAGAATCATGTCAAAAACGAATCCTGCAAAAGAGTGTACCAATATTAAAAAGGCCATAATGTGTCGAAGCAAATGAACATTATGTACAAGACAGGAAAGAACATACTTTCCAAGGAATCTCGGTTATCTTGGTCTCCAGTAACCAGGTGCTGAGAAGAAAAAGAAAACAAAATTCAATCACAATTAGAAAACAAATATGGATTAAGAAAATAAAAAATTGAAGTACCAAACAAGAAAGACACCTATGAAAGAACAGCTGATTAGGGAAATCCATCTTACATCACTGATAATGCACTACGTAGATTCAGGTGCTGAAGAGTTACAGAAGACTCAAAAAGAAACAACAATGTACGATTCATGAAAAGACCAACACTAGCTACACAAAGTACCTCCAGCCACCCTAGAAATCTTATTTTCCACTGGTGGTCTTGCTGCAGCTATTGAGTACCGATAACTTGATGCCCTTGGTGGGTTAGACCAGCCACTTGAGACGGATGAAACTTCTGCTGGTGGACCATGGTAAGCTAGTAAGTTAGGGGATCCTTCAGCCTTCTCTGGGAGCATGGGTCCTGGACGGGAATGAAGAAAGTTAAGACCAAGCTCCATGACAGTAAAAAAAAAAATATCTGTACCATGTTAAGACGTTATGACCCTACGACTCAGAAGACCCACATCACAGGACCGTGAGAAAGAAACTAGTAGAAAAAACTATCATACCTGAACGAGCAGCTGAAGAGAATCTACACCTGTCCGACACTTCACTTTGAACAGGTCTCCTCGCACATCCATCACCGTAGAAGTGACCTCCTTGGGCTTCATTTGCATACTGAACTCTCCTATCGAATGGAGAGGAGTGATCCCTCCAGGTCTGAGCACGGTCCTTTTCAGTGTGGTCATGGGAGAATTGGTTTGAGATGCTTGGAGGTGGTGGTTGCATATGGTAGCCTTTATTAGGCAGGGGGCCATTTCTTATTGGAGGGGCATCATTTGCACTGCCAACAGACGAATGAGAACCACTATGATACCCATATGAACTCTGATAATTGCAAGAGGAAGATGACAGCTGCATCTGCTTTGGATAATCTATACAACCAGGAGCATAACAGTCCCCTCTATTTGAGGCCCTTAGGTTCATACTTGAGCCACAAGACCTATGATTGGACAAGGGATACTGCATACTCTGCCAAAAATTAAAATATGATCAAGGTTGCTCAGAATAATTAAAGGTATACGCTGAAATCATTGACAACAAGCTTTAAAATGGGATATTCAAGGTTAGGTACTACTTACATTCCTACCCGCATAACGATGTGAATCCAAACCATCACCATGGTTGCAGGGCGCTGCAGGCAAAGGTGGTGGAACAATAGGCAACATTGGAGGACAGGGGGGCACCACGGGTGGAGGTGAAGAGGGCAGAGGAGGAGGAGATGGTGGATTATCTGCTGGCAAAGGGGGAGCAAAGCCTAATGAAACATGCTTATCTGGCTGGTAATGGGTTGCATGCCCAGTGGGAGCTCTTCTGGTTTCATATGTCGAGCTGATTCCACCTTCGCATTGTGGGGATACATCCTCCATCTCAAGCTCACCATCAACATCCTCCAAGATGCGCGTATGCTTATCAGGAAAAGAATTTAAACTTGCCTCTACCTCTTTGCAAGTCTCGGTATCATGTTCTGGGGTAACTGTCTCAAAGCTCTTTTCATCATCTGCACTTCCTTCCTCTTCCTCATCCATCAAGTGAGAGCCAACAAGAACAGGAATCTGAAAACTAGCATTGCTGGCACCAGATAATCGACCTGTTAGTTAAACTTACAGAAAAATACCTTATCTCACAAGATGAGGTCGAAAAAGTAACCAACCTGCCATACTCATCAACGAGCATGCCTTCCATCTCTCTGATAGGATCATTCAGTGCTCTTTCAGCTCTTGGAGGAAAACGTGAAGAGACACTTGAGAATGATGCCCCACTAGTAGACTCAAGTTCTCGGATATGATGCCTCACAATAGATTCTGGCAGGATTTTCCGTTCATGCCACAACCTCAAAACCTATTGAAATGACACTAGAATCTTACAATAAAGTGAAAAATAAATAAATTAAAAACCATCCACAGGGATCAACTAATTTACCTTGAGACATTGTCTACGATTATCACAAGCAGTATTTCCAGGGGGAGCAGCTGCGAACAACAAACGGGGGAGCACCGACTGAAATAGAGAAGGATAGGAATCTCCAGCAGCACCTGCAGACATGAATATCCTTCAGAAATTATCAAAGCAAGATAATACGTATTGCATGATGGGCCATCAAAGTAAACTGCATATAACCTTTCTGAACCCGAGAGCATTGGGTAATAGAATCAACAAGAAAGAATAGGTCCAGTTTTCTGCTCAAGTTCACTGTCCTTTCCAGGTTTTGAAGAAGTATCTGAACTACCTACACAAGCAAAACAGCAGATGCTAGTTGATTACATATCAACACAATTGATAATGTCATTGGCATTTTCATAGACATCACAGCTAAAAAAGTAACCACAGATATATAGACAAACTGGCAGACTGGCAGATAATCCATTGTGTGTTGAGAGAGAGAGAGAGATTGAAATATTCTTTGTCCTTCAGTAAATATATAAACTAAAAATTCTAATGCATTTATATAGTTCTAATGGCAGGCATATTACGTTCAGAACTACGAAAATTAAGACTAGTTTGATTAGTAAACTTGTTCCGCATAGACATTCAAATAATTCCTATCAAGATCCTCTCTCTGTCGGATGCAAAAGTGCTGTGATTTTGACACACCCATTTTCACATGACAAGATGATGGGAAATAGAAGAATTATGTAAAAACATTCTGGAGATTGAAATGCTACGTTTCTGAAATAGAAAAGGAAATATTCTCCAGTGAATTCTCCCAAGGCCACTCCCCTCACCCGCCCCCAGGCTCCTAAAAAAATAAAAAGTATCCATTGAACTCAGGACCTCATTTCCTGAGACGAATTCCACAACTCAATTGCTCTGAACGGTTCCCCAGATAGATACTGAAAACTTTGTTACTGAATGAGGCAAGAACATGATAGCATCTTTCTATAAAATTAAAAGAACTATATAAAATATAGATAATACACAATAAAATCTGACGAAAGATTAAGAACATCTCAATTAGGGAAACAAATCACATGCCGGGTCTAAAAGTCAATGTCAGAATGGAAATTGTATCTAAATGCTACTTTATGCAGTTAGTGCATGAGGAGAGAGCTATGGTGTCAAAAAATGTATTTCTCAAGTACGTTCTCCTATTTCATGTACGAATATGTCAGTACAAATAGAAAGGTATAAAAAATCAGTTAGGCCTTTTTCAGGTCTCGAAGAGATTGGCTTTCAAAGGCCACGAAATTTTTAGGCAGGAAATAACCCATAAATAAACCAAGCTCTGACAAGTAAGAGGTTATAGACACAACGAAGGGGCTCTTCCAGTTGAATTCCAAATCTTCTAACAATAACCATAAATGAAAATTCCATTCAGGAAGTAATAACTAAAATTCATACTCATAATTAAGAAAATGTGAAATTTTCAACTTTATTAAAAAAAAAGAGAGAATGTTTAGCAGCATACTTGTTAGTCTCTTAAACAGACTAAATATACAAAGAGATGAAGAAAAACATTCCTATTTCTCTGTTGAAGGCAGACGACTTAGAACAAAAGGTAGAGAGCTTACCTCATTCAACAACAGATCCCAGACATGACTCATAAAAGCAGAGAATAGGACACAGCATCAAGAGACAATCACGTATGTACTACAAGAAACTATAATAACATTCTTAGTGGAAAGTGGTATTTTTTAAGTCGTCCCATTTGTCCAAGAATCCAGATCCTCTCTTTTTAGATCTGGATATGACAACTTCTGGATGTATCTAAGTAAAAGCATTGAAAACTTGAAAACCTTCTGTTGAGGAACATGGGACTTTAGCAAGCAGATATTCATTAACTACAGACTCTTTCACGTACTCCATTCAAGGATGATGCTAACAACGAAGGGACCTTTTTTACGGATGAACAAAAAATGCCAAAAAAATATCTGACCTGCCAAAGTTATCTATTTAGCACAATAGAAAAGTGTAAAAGCTTACCTGTGTTTTCATTGTTTTTCCTAGGCGTCAAAGCCCATGGAGAATCCTCTCAGAAAACTTCAACAGTTTTAAGTCAATTCATTATTCTCTTACCATTCGTGTCAAAATAAAAAAAATTACTGATATTTCTAGAGATGGATTCCATGACTGAATTCAAAATGAAACGAAGCCTGTCTGAATTATTATATTTCATTAAGCATTCTTACGATGAAAACAGGTCATTGACTAAATATCTAAGGTCATGCTAAGACGGGAAAGCATTATACTTTCTACAGACCGTCTCCCACTCAACTCTTATGATTGACAAAGTTAAAAATAAAACATTAATGAGATCGTACTCATTAATGAGTCGAGAAAAAGCCTACACTGTTTTTTTTTTCGGACAGAGGTTCTATAATCTCATAGATCCTACTCAATTTGACCTAGGCTGTGCATGTTGGCTCAAGAATAGTCTGCATTACTTTCTTCAGAAAATCATAAGGGGAAAGCATTATACTTTCTATGGGCCCTCTCTCTCTCAACTCTTATCAATGAAAAATATCAGAATAAGACATTAATGAGATCTTACTCATTAATGAGTCAAGAAAAAGCCTAAACTGTTTTTTTGGGGCAGATGTTCTATAATCGCCTGGATCCTACTCAATTTGATCAAGCATGTGCATGTTGGCTCAAGAGTAATTTTAACTGAGATTAAATCAGGCATATTCAGATCGGGTTGGTCCTAAAAATTGTTATCCTATGTATAACTGTATCCAAATTAGGACAGTCAGTTATTTGACCAATGAAAGAGTTTGAATCACACTTATCTGGCCGTCTTTGGAGCAGTTACGCCAAAAGCCACCACAATGACGTCAGAAAACCCCATAAAAAAACGACAATATAAAGCAACAGAGGGTAATAAACAATCCCCATAATCCATTCATAATTGCCAGCAGTACTATCATTCATTCAAGAAAACTCAGCGGGAGTATGATGGTGGAACTAGCACAAAGATATCTTCATAATTGCCCTGACTAAAATGAGCGCTGAAGAACCATCTACCACTCGATAAAATGATGTATATTTATAGCATCTTCTTTGAATTTTCCTGAAAGTTATATAATTTAAATAATTGAATTATTCTTAGATTCATATAGTATATTCATCATCATCATATGAACATTAATTTTTGCATTACATTTGGTGAATGAAGTTACAGACAATCTCAACCATTTCAATAAACAAAGACTAAGCAAAGGAAAAAATTATGTACTTTTTTCTTCTCTATCAGAATTCCTATCTAATAGTCCTGATATTGTCTGATGTTTGTGAAAATGTAATGCATTTCCAAGACACCGAATTGAGAAATCAAATGTTTGACCAGACTTTGCTTGCTTGCAGGACATAACATCAAGGAAGAGTAGAGTGCAAAATGTTAAATCATAAACAACTAGATTTTGACATAGTATAGAAAAAGGGAATATCTAAATCAGACAAAATACAAAAAACCATTACCTCACCGGCAATGCCATACTTCACACAGTCAATAGCCACACGAGTAGCTCGGCCAATGCTCTCTTTTGTTCTTGACAATGTAGACACCAAACTCTCAAAAGATTTTCGTGCTGCACTAGCTTCAGCATGCGTCATTGATTTGTTCAGAGTTTTCTCGTTTTGATTGGGTGCACAATCAGAGTGCACTGTATTAATTTCTATCAAATGGACTGGTTTATTGCATTGATGATTGGGATCAGGACTTATGCCACCTGAATGCAAACTGCAAGCAGTTTCCTCAAGAAAAATCCTTGTATGATTGACCGTTGACTTAATGGGCGATAATTTGTGGGAAGAATTTTCATAATAAATCGTAGTTGGCCGTGACGAACCATCCGGAACAGGTTTAAAATATTTACTCTCAGGCAGATAACCATATTGAGAATGAGGTCGCTTTGCCGGGGCAGCAGCAATCAGATTCTTCATTGAAGTAGAATCAGGTGAGACGCGTGGTTCCTTGGGAGTTAGCATATGTTTGACTCCCACCGTCAGCTCCTGTCTACAATATCATTGTTTGCAATAAATTTGGAGTTTTAGAGGTACATAATAATGCCAGAATTGATATTGAAAAGATGCTTAATCATTAAATAAAAAATGATAAAAACATTCTGGTGGAAGGCAAGAATCTTACATATCACCTCCATCTTTTTCATCAGAAAAAGAACTTGGAGGCTTCATACCCCCATCTACAGCTGAAACAAAGACTGCAGCACAATTTGAAGTTAAGGATTTGTCAACACTGTCATCCACTGAAACATTGTCCACATGGTTGGAAACTGTTGTGGCAGTTCCACTTTGAGGCTCAAATTGTGCCCCCCCAGAATCAACAGGTGACTCCTTGCATAGTTGCAGTTGCACATTGGTGCTTTCTCCTCTGACTAAAGAAGACAAAGGACGCAAGGCATCATGACCAGATGCAGCACTAACCTTGTCTCCACTCTCAACAAAACAAGGGTGAGGACTCTTATCATGCAGCTCAGTTATTACGGTTTTATCAGACAGCTCTTCAGGGAAATTGAAATCTTTAGGCTTTACTTCGCAATCCATGGGTTGAGTCATGGAATTTTCAAGAGACATGGCGCCACATTTCTCATCTGCAGAGGATCTAGGAGATCCATTTACAACTTGGAAAGCGCTTGAAGAATACCCAGACACTCTATTGGGCATTTCCTTCACATCTGGCAACAGTGTGCCATGCAATTTTCTTCGGCCATCAGAGTTCACATCAAATAAAATATGATGGGTACCCACATTACAAAATTGAGCACTGCCACTAGAAGATACAGAAATTAAAGTTGAAGCTTCCAAACAACCATTATTTGCTTCTGCTGCATTTGCAGACATCGCTTCTAGAGCACGATGAAGCCTTTTAGAAGGAGGCAAAGCAGCTTCCACATCCATTGTATTCCCCCTCGATGGGTATTTGTTTTCTTTCCAATGGATGCTAACGTGTTCCGTAGCCTGCATTTGATCATCTGTGGGCAATGAACCATCCTTTCTTGACGTTTCATTAGTCGCACAACTGCCATCTGAGCTCGAGGACAAGTTATGATCAAATGAAGCCATATCCTTTTCAGACTTTACAACTATGCCAACCAACTCATCCGACTTTTGCTCTTCAGACACATTACCCATCCGGACTCTGGCTCTTTTCACTAATGGAAGGTGTTCGTCACCATCTGTCTGTAAACGTCTCTCATTTAGACTATGACAACAATCAAATGAAACTGGGCATGTATTTCGTTCAGAATGCACAAATGCCGCTTCCTCCTGCTTGGTAGATATTGCCGCCTCTTGATCAAACCGCTTTTTATTTGGTTTCCTTTTCTTCTTAAGGACAATAATTGTTCTTTCAGTATCGAATCCTCCATTCAATTCAAGACCTTTCTCCAAGTTATCTATCTTGGACTCAGCTTTGCGATTTGATTCCACTATGCATAGTTCATTTGATGAATACGTCCCTGATTCCACAACTGTAGGTCCAAACTCAATATCATCATTACCATTGTTTCCTACTAAAGTTGAAACTTCTGAAGATGTATCATGCACATCCGGAGACTTCTTCACAATATTATCATTTAATGAAAAATCGTCTGTCGACTCATCAGACACAGAATAACTACTGTTGTATTCAACTTCAACTTGTGTTTCAGACTTCTGAAATTTGTATGTATTGATCCCAGCTTTGCTTCTCGACCTCTGGTGAGATAGAGCTCTTTTCTGGATGTCACTTGAATGTGATGTGTCTCTAGATCTCCTCCTAAGCGAAGCATTAGAAGTTAAAGTAGCATTCCTGAGATGATCAACTATAGATATCTGATCATTTTGCTGTCCACATGTTATGTCTTTATTTTGAGCAGTATCATCTTTCGTCAGAGCCATGGGAACTTCCTCTGAGCCATGTGAATCATCGATTCGCAGAGAACAGATGGTTTCTGATGGACCATTAGAAGAAACCAAAGACTCTTTTTTAAGGTCTTTCATCCAGGAGTTTACACCCAAACCTTCTACATTCTCAGCATGTGACTCAACACCTTCATCCCCAGAACACAACACATCATTGATCATATGCTTCGTTAATCTTTCAAATTTCTCACTGATCTCATCTACAGCACGTACAAAATCAGCACCTTTACCCTGCCGTTTTACAAGAAGGGATTTTTTCTTCTCTTCTGTAAATGCTTCAACATCAGCATGGTTGCAGAAAGCACTGAGAAACGAAATCCAAATATGAGCACAAAATGTGATGAATAATGAAAAAAAATTAGGCATCGAATATGATAAAAAACAGATTGTATACCTACCTTCGACTCCAAATCTGAAGGTATTAACAATACTATAAAGAGAAAAAGGAGTGCATGACGAATTTTAACAAACTACATCACAGGTATCATTGCAAAAAAATAAATCAACGTAGCGTCTACGAAGTTCACAATTGTTCTTCGTGTCTCACATGCAGGTTAGGGTTTTTGGTTTCTATCTTCTCCTCCAAAGGGTGCTCTTTGCATGACTGTTATATGAATTGGTTTCTATCTTGCTCCTCCAAGGGGGCGGTCACTCCTATGATACATTGTAGAAACATTTAGATTCCCCCTGGAAATCATAAATGGTTGACTTCCACTTTATAGTCACCAAGCCATACTGAACATTATATCTATAAACATGACGGTCATATCACAATGATCAAAATCAGTGTTTTGCAGTCCACTGGTTCCATAAAAGGAGGGAAAACGCTGGCTCATAATGTAAAACCATCATGTGTTTTTCTCTGGTCAAACTTTCCCTCATGACCCAAATATGGCCCATATAACTGGAACATATTCTCCGTGTCATCCCTTAAAACTGTAGGAAACTCAGCAAGGGAGAAAACGCCAGTCCATGGAGGTGGTTATCATTGATCGTCTGTGCTGGACATTGCTTTTCAATGGACCACAATGGAAGGAAAGTTTTGCATCGCCCACTGACCTTTCATGTACACATGCATTTTGAATGTATAACAAGTGATTAGATGGAAAAAAACCAAAATAGTAAATAAGAACCATTCAGAAAGAAATAAACCAAGGGATCTCTCGTAGAATACCTCTCCTTTCCACTTCTATAGGAGTGGATGGCCTAAAACCCATGTAAAGTTGGAAGTTAAAAGACAGTTTTGCTACGAATGATAAACAAAACCCTCAGAATAGCCACGAAAACCCCTTCCCCAGAAAGGAAAAATGAGAAACACAACCCACACAGATTTGATTGAATGCAAAGATCAGAGATGGCACTTTCATTCTAAGTTACAGAGTACAAGCGCAATGTACAAAAGCCTCGAACATCATCACTCATGATCCTCGAACAACAAATTTGAAACCCACAATCAGAAAGAAGTATCTTGTTCAGGTAGGGCATAGTAACTTCATGCCTGTTGGAGGGCATAAGTTAACGATAAACTTTAATATTACACTTTTAACAAGCTTCTTTTTTGCCAGCGTTTCACTGGTCTACTTCTATGACAGCATATTCCATTTCCTTTCCCTTTTTCTCTGCTCAGTAATGAAACATCAAGGACAAAGGAATCAGTTGAATAAGATGGTATCAGGCTTAACCGGCTTGAGGTTTTACGATTCAGTATAACACTGCTCACTGTCAACCAACTTTTGTCAAACTTTAGCTAAGATGTAGAATGAACAAAGATCAGACAATCAATCCTTTAAAGAAAAAAACCAAAAAATCAAAACCATGCCATCCCCTCCTAGGTCTTCACCTCTTTTTACACAAATGATTACAAAAAACCTAAAATACCTCCATTTGAAAAAAATTACAAGATCTAGTCAGAAGAGAATCCTTCCACAGAGACATGGCCTACAGGATTCAGGTCTAGACGTTTAAAGAATATTTGGTTTATATGAGTGCTAAACTTGTGATAAGCCATGACATTTCTCAAAATTCTAAGTAGATTACTATGATCCGACTTCAACATTTCTCATATTTGATGATTGTTTTACCCTTTAAAATTATTCAAACTATACTCAGACAATACACCAAAAGCCCATCTCACCTTGACGACAGCAAAATAACGCAGTCCACCAATGTATTGGTTAAACTTAAGCTCCTTGATCTAAACTGTATCAACCCTTAAAGCGATTTTGGTCGGCCTAAAGTAAATGCGACTTTGCTAGAAAATTTTATGCATGTACGAGACAAACACTACTTTTGTTGCCTGATAAACGAAGAGAACTAAAATAGCAAAATAAACTGATAATTGATATAAAGTTCATGCACGTTTGCCAACGCATATTACATTATTTGACATACAAATTGTGTTTTCATCGTAAAAGATTTCCATTATGTGAAAGGAAAATCAACATTTGATTATTGATAATATATACTAATTAAGCATCTGAGTTTTCACATCAAATAGACAAGATATCCACGTAATAAATTTAAGTTCATACATCGTTGAATAAGGGATCAGACTGTAATAAACCCAACATTGACAATTTGACATCTAAATTTTAGTCATTTAGGTTATGATTGACCTGTGCTTATCACAGAATAATCCTGACCACTTTAACTACACCCGCCAACATTTCATGTGGATAAGAAAAAACTCTTTCATAAAAGGATATAAAGAATTAACTGGAGTTCAATGCTGAGCAATAATTGGAGCTATTATATGCATATTTTGGGAGCCATGAGTACGGTACTGATAATGAGGCTCCCCCCAAATCAACAGATTAGAAAAGAAAAAAGAGAGTTTTTAAAAACATTAAAGATAAGCTCCCCGATCAGGCTGATATGAGGATTAATAGCTGAATCCCTGGAATCAATAATTGTAGATGGATAGGCAAAAATTTGACCATCAGACCCGATCCAGCTGGTCCAAATCGCAAGCAGGACAGAATGTATGAAGGCCTGGATTGCACAATACAATTCCAATCCTGGATGAATGAGACACCATTGGCCTATTGGATTTTATCAAGCTCAAACAAATGATTGAACTAACTGGGTCTAAGAAGGCTTTGATCCCTCAATGAAATCCAAAACCTGAATAAATCAGCCACCAACAGCTAAGTTAACCTAGATCCGACAATCTGATGAGATTCCAAGCATTACGGTCATATGTCAAACTGTCCAAGTGCCCATTTTACACAAAGGTGATTTTAGAGAGTATGCCTTCATTAATCATCGAACACCCACACCCACCATAGTACATTCCTTGATAACATCGATTGGAGAATGAAGAGGACTAAGATTAACCATGCATGATCTCATAGTTTAGATAACCGTTCAAGATACAAATAGGAATTGGAAAGAGCTTTTAAAGCAAATTAACTGTAAGTTATGTTAACTGACTCCATCCACATTTCAGCAGATTATCTATGAACAAGGGTTAATATTTATTCCGTTACATTGGAAAAATTCCATCCAAGTGTAACTGATCTTCAAGCCAACCCGTTATCTAACTAAAAATTTGATTGCATTAACACCTTGATTTTAATATGATTAATTTACACAGTATTTTCGCACAATCTAATTTATTGAATTTACAGAGTATTATATGCACAGTATGAGTTTAACCTCTAATTAAAATAGGCATTTGTAAATGCTTGTCTTACTCTTGGTAGAGGCCACATGGTGGGGAGGCAAACTTTCAAAACCCTTCTACAATGAAATGAATTTGATTCATTTGGTAAACATATGAAAATTTCCGAGCAATGAAGAAATTTTTTGATGTAACCAATATTAAAAATACAGAGAAGAACCTTTAAAAACCTACGTGTCAACAGTGCAGATGCCACCAACAGCTACCATCACAATGAAATAAAACTAAGAATTTTAAGATCATGCAGTCAAATAGAGGCGGATCTGCCCTAAAAGAGCATAAACGATACAGGAGAGAATGTTGGAAACATGCCAAATGTCCAATGTTCTCATTTCTTGCTTCCAAGTAGTCTGAAGGTCACTTCTCAATTTTCATGTCAGATTCACTTCCCACTTTTGCTTTCAATATTGATAACGAAGGATATGTGACGACTTAATCAAACTCAAAAAATTATATCACAGAGAAATTCTACTGGCATACTCGAATTCAAACTTTTCACTCGGCCATTGACTCTTAACAGATATATGATAAGCTCAACCATAACATCCACAAAAGGTTGCAGTACAACGAATCTAGGACATTTACATTTCAAATTTTGGGCGATTGTGAAATTCAGGATAATGGTCTTTCCTTGTACCCTCGAGCATTATTTTTTATGAGAACATTTTAATACAAAATACAGAACATACTCATAGATATCATGCGCCTTCAATACCATATTGTCATAACTAAAGTAATGGATACAATAAAATGCATAAGCATGTCCGTATCCAAAACAAATATTTCTGCAAAAAATGTAATACTACGGTGTATTGACAAATGTGAAAGGGAAAAAGTAAAATTGGTAAATCCTATCATATGGCCTGGCGAATGATGAACTGATTTGAAACAACTGCCTGCACAGTATAGGTTGTTTTCTGTTGACAGTCAAACTTCTCTAAAAACAATTCCAATAGTGCAGGAAGATCGAATAAACTATGATCAACGGTTGTATACAAAAAAAAATAAAATAAAATAACTGCCACCATAATTTAAGGATCAATATATCATTAGAAGGAATTCCACAGTATATCACAGCAGCAACATGAAGAACCCAGACCTTGATAGAACATCTCTAATTTTATCATTTGGTACTACTTTCCATCAAAAGCCATCTTCTATCCGGTTTCAGCTAATCGGGAAAACTAGTAAATATATAAAATGTTAAGCTCATTTATGTAAGCCATTTAACAGTACAAACGCATCTACGTACACCAACCTTCATAGAGGTCCATCTTCAAGCTCATTTTCTAGACACTGTGACCAGAATAATCTCAGTCTAATACTCAAGTAAACTTAAGAGAATTTACATCGTACTAACAGACCTACAAAAACGTGTTCATTATCCCATCCTTCATTTTTCATGGAAGGAAGGTGAATGTTAATTGATTAGAAAAAGCATATGGTCATAATCTTACAAGTCGGCTAAAAGAATGAAAATTAACTTTAAAGTTATTCAAAAAATAGATTTTAGTTATAATTTAATCTTCATTTTTTTAAAACCAAAACTCGAAACATAGAATGAAAAGACCTTAAAGGCTACAGCTAAGCACATGGAAACCTTAAAAAAGTATTGAAAATAATGATGAAAGCTGCTACTCACATTTGCTTCGTACCAAAAAAGTACACAAACAATTTTTTCCTGTCAGATGAATAACCCCACTTTTGGGGCTCACTTATCTGCAATTAAAAAGGAAAAGTCAATAGTCACGCAAATCTGAATGGCAAAAGACTCTAGCCAAAACCCTATTGATATTTCCAGTAGGAAAGGGAAATTATCAGATCAAGTTCAGTAAGCAAACGAGCGAAAAATAGAGTAACATACTACATTTAATTTTCCTAGGTTTTCATGAAAGACGTGGGTAATTATTTTTGCAACGTTGCCTTTTACAAACCAAGGGATTAAGCAAATGCTAAAACAAGAAAAGTGACAATAATTTCATGTGTGAGGACAGTCTCTATGATTAATTTTCTGAAACCCTTGATGGTAAATATTAGAATCAAAATTTATCTCGGCAAAATAAGCATGCATCCATGAAGATCGATGACCTACAGAAAGAGAAAACAGAGTCCTAAGAACCCACCCAAAGTTTGTGGAAGATTTGTGCTTTGCAAACACGGCCAACGCACCAGAGTACCAGATGCAATCAACAAGCACAACTCCAAAAGTTTTTTTTCTTTTTCTTTTTTGCGGAGAGGAGAGGGGGGATTACAGAATTAAGGCTTTAGTGGACATACCATGGCCGGCCAGGGCGGGAACCCCTTCACCTTGGCCAGGACGAGATCGCCGACCTTCCACTGCTGCTGAGCGGCAGCCGCCACCGCGGTGGCCCTTCCTTTACGCCGGCCAGGTGCCATCTGGGGGATAGAAGCGAAGGGCGGCCCCTCCCCCGCGCCACAGAGTCCCCCTCACTTGGGCGAGACGGAACGGCCGTTGGACCCCAGTCGATCTCTCGTCTTCTTCTCTTCGCCGAAAAAAACAGAAGCTTCCGCCGGCCAGAGGGCTCCGAGGAACTTGGGCGAAAAGCGTCGGAGGCCCGAAGGCATTGATGCGGCGGCCGGGACGGAAGACGCCTGCGACAGATAGGGCTGCAGAGAGAGAGAGAGGGAGAGAGAACCCCAGAGAGAGAGAGAGAGACGGTTCTTGCGTTCGGCCTCCCAGAAAACACCCCTTCTAGATGCACTGAATGCGTGAGAAAGGCAGGCCTAACGATGAGGTGAGTCGGAGGAGCCGAGAATTCATATCCCCTCTCTCTCTCTCTCTCTATCTCTCTGCCCTCTCCTCCCCCCGCCCCTTCCGCGTTTCTTCGTACGTTTCGATGTGTATACGTTTATCATGAGCAAGGCAATTCCGACACGGTGGGGTCCAAGAACAGTGGAAACCGAAAAACCATGGACCCTTTGTTTCTCTCTCTAGGATGCACATCCGCCTGAGACCTTTAATTTTTCACCCAGTCTGTAAGAGAATTAGCGTTCCACTCCCCTCAATATTTTGAGGATCAAACATATTCGGAACTAACATAAGTAGCCTTAGCCAATTACTTTAATCAAAGGGAGATTATGTTATTTTAATCAATCATAAGGGTAAAATCCTGAAAATATTGCAATCCCTTGATATCGTCGTTGTGAGAGCTAACAACACTTTGATTAGTCAAAGTGGACTGAGCAATGGCCATCTCTCTGTTACATATCATTAAGCCCAGATCCCACAACTGTTGACCTCATTTAAACTTGTCATCACCCTCTAAGATCCATGCAAAGTTCACAACATCGGAGGTGTAAATGGCTTACTAAAAGATCTTACCAATCATCACAATATCATTAGCTATGGGCTTTATAAGATAAACCTTCTCCTCATTAATCTCAATGAACACTAGATTTCCTACCATAATCATATATTTTTACTTTAGGCTTTACTTTTCTCATTTTGTTTTAATAAAAACTTAATTGGTCATTAGTGATATTTTTGTATTAGAGGATTTGTGTAGAGATGAGTGAAATGACTAATAATGTATTTTATATAATAGTTGATGGACTTTTAAGTCTTAAAAAATAATTTTGTACTAAGAATGTAGTTTCATAATCAATTCTGCTTACTTTGTGATGCCCCATTGAATCAATATATTAGCATCTAGTTTGACTTGATAAATAGTGTTAGCATAAAATATTAGTATAATTATATGACTAGTTGAAGCACGAAGAAGAGGGGTGAATTAGAGTTTTTTATAAATAATAATAATTTTTTAGTTCCATTAATTTCTTATATATGCTGGTTTATATGTTGACAAATGTGGTATGTGTATTAGTAGATGAGATGTGTATGTCAACACATAAGCAAAAGGTTGTGCATAGTAGTATGACCTCTCATCACTCTTTCACCAATGAAATTTTTGTATACTAGTTAATACCTAATTCAAGTATTTTTAGTCTTAAAAATAAAGTATCCTCAAGTATTCATTATTCCCCTCAATAATGAATAATGATTTAATAAGATCATTAACTTAAAACACTCAAGTTCATCTTCGTAAAGACATCAATTCCTCAAGTAAAATTTGACTACAAGCACTACTTGACTTCATTAAATTCATTTTTTTTATAACTCAATTACCTTAGAACCTAATGAAGAACCATGATTATATTAGTTAAGTTGTTTGAATGACAAATTAAGTTGATAAATAATGTTATTATTATTTGTTCATCATTGATGCATCAATGTGAAGATCTTGATGCAAAGCATTGAATCTCTAGGCATTTTTTAATATTTTAGACTAGAACTCTTGTTTTGATATACAACCCTTTGTCATGTACTAATTTTTATTTTTTTTAGTTCTTCTGGTCATTCAAATTCTTGGTATTTTTTGGAGTATGCAGTTCCCATATTTTGACCTTCCAATCTTCTTTTATCTTTACTCTTTTAGTGATTTGAATTCAGATTTGAGTCAGAACATTCTCACTTGATGATGAATGACTTGTTATCTACATTTCCTCCAGATCATCACATTTAATTCATTTTTTGTCTATATACTTGTCTAATGTGTCACCATCAAGATAAACTTTCCAAAAATAAATATTTCATCTATTATTTATTTTCTTTTTAATTTGAAAGATGTAATAGCTAAGAAAGTTTGTGTACTTATCAAGTAGAAATAATATAGATAAATAAATATTATATCACAATAATTAAATCATTAGGAATATAATATGGGAAAAATATTTTGCTTTCACAAATATGGAAACACATTTATAACATGTTCACACAATATGACCCTATATAGCATGTACTTAAACTTTCATTTGTAGATATTTTTTCAACTTATTTTCAACTATTTTTAAGATATAAAACCAACTTAATCTCAAAGCTGAAAAACTTATATGTAATTGTTGAGCTGAAATCATAATAATTAGAAAAAATATTTCATTATATTTAATTATATTTAATATGATTAGTCCATTGAATATATTGAAAATTTAATTCCCATAAATTAGGTATTTAAATCAAAACTCACTTTATCTATTTAAAATGTGATATATTAACTATTTAATAAAATTTTACTTGTAATCATTAAAATCAAGAACATCAATAAACTTGACATAGTACATGAGATTTTATAATGAATAAATATTTCATTGGCACATGTGCACCTCATTCTAAAATAGGATTTCTTAAGGTATGATACATGGCTAAACTACAAGTGCCCATCTATAGTACTTTGACTATTCTTCTAAAGGTCAATATTTGGCTATGAGGTTATAATTTAAGATCACAGCCAAGTGTTGTTTTTTTTTTTATAGATTTCAAGAAGTTATTGCTTCATTCACAAGGAAAGCCAACTGTTGTATACTTTTTTTTGAGATTACAAGAATTTATGACTTTATCTTCAAGGAACATAAATGTTAAACTTGAATATATTTTTCTAAAGTTTCTACATATAATATTTTCTATTAGTGTATCAAGTCATTTGAAAGGATAACCATTCCAATAAATCTTTTTAAGTGTAACACATTCGTGTTGAAATTCTCACAAGGATTTTAATAGTTGATGATGACACATTTTAAATGTAAATAATTAAATATTTCACATCTTCCAGAATTATTCTTCTACTTATATGTTGTTACAAATAAATCCTTATCTGAATTGAAAATTTAAGCATGAACTAATAGTTTCTTAAAATAAAGGTTTCCATTCACTGATGATACTAAGTTATTAAACACTACATACCTCATAATATTATGTGTCTAGTAACAAGATATATGTTTGAACATGACATTGTACATAATGATCGTCCATAGAATATAAATTATCTCCTTGACTCTAAATATTTCTTCAATTCATGACATTTCCATGCATAAACTTGATTGAACCATGCAATATCAATCATTTAAGTAGAATGGAGAAGTTTAATGAATGGATCTTGCCAAAGTTAATCATCTTGTACATGGAAGACTAAAATGTCTTTACATTGTTCTCTTTCTCTAATCAAACCTATAGCTATTAAAACTATCTTACAATGAGATGGTCTCTTCCTGCTAAAAAATTAAAAAGTAAATTAAATTAGATCATATCACCAAATGGAGAGGCTTTTGTGAATTTTATCTCCAACTTTGATGCAATATGTATTACACAGTTGTACCCATCATATATTTTAGGTATCCTAACAAATAATTAGTGTTCATTAGAGATGTACTTCATTTTTAATTTAGGCTTTGAATTTTTACCTCTATTTTATGTGAAATAAAATTACACTATATAAGTTAGAACCAGAAAATTCCAACTTTAAATTTTTTGTCTTTCCAAAAGACTCATTAATGTTTAAGACAAGGTTAAAATTTACTAGCTAATATGTAAAATTGTATCGTGTAGTAAAGAAATTGGCTCCCACTTCATTATTGCTAAACATGCATTGCTAATATATGAAACTCATTAATGTACCATGTGCATTCCAACAAATGAAACAATTACTAAACACATAATAATAAACGATATAGTAGTTGAACATTAAATTCAACAAATGAAGCATGCATTGATTCTTAGGGAAACCAATTATCATTAGTCAATTGGCTTTTGAAATTCACCTCATATATTACTTTCAAAACATGATACATAGCCATGTCAAATCATGTTTTAAATCACTTGGTCGTGACTAGAATTTATATCGCATAATCAACATGTTTATGATATGAATTAGTGAAAGATTGATTTTTTAAAAGTATATTATTAGTTGGTTGTTTTTAAGTGCTTCTTATTTTTAAAAGGTTAGTTTATTTGATTGGCTCTTTAGTAAGACAAATAAATTTACTGGTGTAGATACCTTTTTCCTTTCAAAAAATTTATGTCCAACTTCCTTATTAGAATCAATCATTACAGATATCCTTATTCATTATGATATCACCACTAAATGGGGAATTTACTCACAACTTAAATTTTAAGTCATTGTCAAATAACTTTCAGTTAAATATTTATTTTAAAAATAGATTAATTTCTAATCTATTATGCGTCACAATGCTTAAAATGTTATACTTCATAACATTTATTTACTCACAATGCTTTCAATATAAACCAATGTCAAGTATAACTATACTTCATAATATCTATTATTTATTAGACATACTATTTCATAAATTATTTGTAATGACTTAGGTATCCTAATAGTGCAATGCTTTATAATGTGACTCAGACATGACATCATTTTTTGTCAAGAAATTATTATACATGAACTAATTTCTGTTTTTTGATTGTCAAAACTTCAAATTGTTTCTAGGGTTTATTTCTAATACAGTACTAATTAAATAGGTAGCTGAAAGGTGCTTGAAAAGTTGTCTTCTGATAATTGATTCACAAAAATAATTACGTGAACCCAACCCAACTTTACTAATGACTAAAATGAACCCAACCCAACTTTACTAATGACTTGCCATTAGCAAAATCCACTAGGAGGATCAAGAAGATTATTACGTGATTTAGGTTTCCACTAAACCAAGCACATAGCCCTGGTCGCAAGCTCACAGAACTTTAAGGAGAGTGTAAGATGCAAAATTCCTTCACTATATACTGAGATCATTATGGAGGGTCTAGGAGGATGTTGATATCATTGGTGATGTCTTTGAAGCTCCTACGAAGAAGCAATCTTACTACCTTTGGGCCACATCTGTCTGATCAAAAATTAAACCGTATTTTGGGGGGCCACATTACTGTTTCATAATTACAATAAATCTGATGCATGCAACATGGTAGCTAGTTAGTCATTCCTAAGAATCCCCCGGCAAGATATTACCATGAAGTAAATCCATTAAGTATTTCCTGTCACTGACATTAATAAACTCTTAGTGAAGAGCATTTATCGTAAAAAGTTGAATCCGCCCTGAATGGATCCGGACGTTGACGAACCATTCCCAAAAAAAGGCCAAGAGGGATGACCCACAAATCAGAAAACATCAACTCTATACCGTCTTATGTCAACAGGTGGGTCTAAGAGCCAAATTCAAACCCATGTTTCACGGGTCCAGAAGCAGTATTATGAGAGCTCCTCCTTGTTCTTACAAGAGGATTGCTCTCCTCCTCATCCATGGCAGCAGGCTGCTCGATGTTGTCATTCTTAAAAACGGGGTGGATGTATGCCTCATGGAGATAGGCTTTCAAATTGAAAGCAGGGTCTGTAGCGCGCTCTAAAGTGTCCCTGACCATTGCATCCTGTTATAAATTAATAGGAGAGTGTACGAATATCAGCTCATTTTCTACAAGATTGGGGGGGGCGGATAAAATAAGAAAGAATTTAAAATATGAATCGAGACTTTCCTCTAACAACAGCAGCAGAAAATTGGATGCGAATAATTAGTCAAGAGTCGGCCTATAGTTAAGCAAATCAACACAACTGTAATTGTAGCTTCATGAACCTCCACTTGGGTTTTTTTTCACAGCAATTGCAGCTAGGCAAGGGTGGCTAGAGAGTAGAAATGCTAACTTTACCCATGTTATTTCTTGAAACTATATGGAACTGTATTGTCAGTAAGCAGCAGAAAACTCGGATAAAAATTAGACAATACATTTGCTAATATTATCACACACCTGCAATGGAAACTTCACAAATGCTGGTTCAAACCGAGTTTTGCATAGAACATGGAACCAGACGGTCAATATGGGAAGAACTAGGAGTAATGGAGTAGAATCAGAAGCTTTTTTTGAGGTCATTAGTCCCATCAGTAAGATCTGGGAAATTATCATAGCATATAGTATACGTCTATGCACATCTGGCCAGAATGCAGCACCGCTCTCATATTGCTGGTGGTAGACATTTATGATCTAGAAAAGGTAAACGTAAATCTTAAAAACCATTGGAAAAAAAAACACTGTTTAGTCGCAATAAATAAATAAATAAATGTCCAAAAATAAAAAATAAAGATGTCCACGAGTGTAATAAGTGTCGCATATTTCACACAAAAATTATTAACAGGAATATAAAGGAAAATTTCTGTTGCGACAAGGGCCATCAAGGAATTTTTAATGGCCATCAAAATAAAAATAAAAAAAATAATTCTATGGTTCTAGAAGGATTTTCATAGAGAAGGGGATGCAAAATGAGGAAAGAGAGGTGTAATAAAAGAGGTAGCCATACCTGATGGCGGAAGACGACATAAGCAAAACCAAAGAAGATGACAATGAAAGGGAGAAGAATCGGTGTCACCACTGAGTAAACAAGACCGAGCAAGAAATAAAACTGTATTCGAGGTTCAGATGAAGCAAATTCCAGGCTACCAGGATCCATTGCTTGCTGCCTGTCTTGTTCAGTTTTCACTATAAATGTGTTCCTTAAATGGTACATAATAAGAGGTTTCACCCGAAGAATTTCTGCAGCAACCCCAGACCAACCATCAACCATTATATAGGTAATGAAAAATGTTGCTTTCAAAGGGATAGCCACACCGACTGTGATTGGAATGCTGCAAAGAGGATTATAAATGTGGTCAATATTGTGTCTCCAGAGAGTCTTTGATAGGATAGGGTACAGATTTGAGGTTGTTTTTTACTCACAATCACGAAAAAGTGAATAAATGGGACAGAAATTAGAAAACAAACCATGATTTTTCACCGAGAATATGGAGTTCGTTATTTTTTAAAGATAACGGAATTCAAATCCCACAGATTATGATCCAGGGTCCGTCGAATTTAGTCACAAAAATGCAAGATGAAAGGGACACCAGGTTCACCATACCTATCAATAACAATCTTCAACAAGAACCCCAAAATGGACAGCAGTGGAAAAAAAAGATTATCTCATCCCACTAAATCATCAGTAGGCCATTCGTCACTAAAAAGGAAGAGCAAGCCATGTCTAAAAATGTATTAATGTGCATTGATGATATCACATATCACCAATGTAGGTCGTCAAGCAAGAAAAAGGGAACTTTCAATACATATTAAGGAAACATACTTGCTGGCAGATTGTTTGATCAAACTGTTAAGCTGTTCAAAAGCTGTTCCTGTTATGATGCTCCCTAGAAATACATTCACCAAGATGAAAAGGTAATATTTTGCAGCAGATCTCCTCTCCAATGTAGACAGTGAAACGAAGCCTTCTATCTTGGACATTGTCATAAGTATTTTTGGGAGTAGAATAAGGAAAATCTTCAATGCAATCCCAGGGAGGAAACCTTGAATGAAGGACTTGATGACCTTTCTGCAGCAGGAAAATATTTTGAATATTTGAAATAGCAAGCATAAACTTGAAACTAACTAGTTCCTGGATAAATTAAATCCATAGTAGATTAAAAGGAATCAAAAAACGCTTACATCTCCATTATGGGACTGAGAAATGGCACGACCCTCTCAATGCCCTCAAGGCTTGCAAGAGACTGAACAAATGCAATAGGAATCATAAAAAAGAACGTAAGGAAGAACAATGCTACAGCCATAATCAACCTCCGGATTGTGAGCTTTACATATGGAATTGCAAGATTAGGCCAATACACATCACAAGGTTCTGGAGCCCACTCTGTTAGCCACAATGTTGGATTACTTGACTGCTGTGTTTGAGCACAAACAGCAGCACCCCAGCGGGTTTTGAAAGAAACAAATGCAACAGGCATTATAGCCTTTGGATCATTGATAACTCGTTCTCTTTCATTAGCTTCCTGCACAAATATTGGCTCTTAGTTTTTTTCTGATGGAAATATGAGGGTAGAGAGGCAAGAAAGGTTTTTAATCAAAGGGCTCTAAGTCTGAATATAATTCTTCATAACACGATTAAATGGAAGACGATGAAGCCATTCATTTGGAAACAGACATAACTTTCTATTGACAAACGTCATGTGGCATGAATGCTAGGGAAGGACAAAAGATGAAATCTTCTTTTAAGCAATAACTCTTTTCGTTAATCAGGCGGACTACAAAACCAAATCGATCTATCCTGCATGTGAATTGTGTCGTAACATATTGGCCACTACAATACTAATCAAGGCAGTTCAAGCCATATGAAGAGTTTGGTTTGTGTTTGCTGACGGGGGGAGCTCATTTAGCAGTAAACATTAAATATCTAGAAAAGCCCTCTCAAAATTCATCTACAGTCAAAGTAAGTCAACCTATTATAAAATCTATACTGTTGAAACTACTGCGCAAAATGAACACACACCGTTTTTACCAAACCAAGTCAAAATGAGGAGAAACATTTAAATAGAAATCTGTATTTTTGAAAAACTTATAGGCATTGAATCCAGATACTTTCTTTCAATAGAAAAGAGGAAAAATGAGAAATCATCTAAATTTCGACATATCTTTCATGGATTGAATTTTTTGGATTCAAAATATAGATCTAAATATTATATGATCCACCTAACTTTTCAAAAATACATTTTCGTGAAAACCTAATTAACGATTTAAGCTTAAAAATAAAAAAATAATTAAGAAAGGCAGAATTTTTAAAATTAAGAATTGATACACGTTCCACATTGCATCAATACCTAAATGAGAAAACTAATTAGCATGACGCTCAATTTTTATAAAAGTAAGTCTAATACGAATTCATTTCAGAGACCCAAGAAATGTCGATCTAATACGAATTCATTAGTGACTGATTTGAACATTTAGCAAGATCCCATGAGAATAAAGTTCATATGACATGGCAACAAATGCCGAGCCATATTTGTTGGCATAAAATTTACCTCTTTGTGGTAATGTTACTAAAACAGATCAGACAATCATCATCGTTTTGTAAAGTTAGAGGTAATGTAACAATGGTAAAGAAAATGTCACTGAGATCCTGCCTAAAGAATCAAAATATAAGGGTTAACAAAATGAGATAGCTAAATGGCTCCAAAAAATTACTTCTTCAGATAACTTCACAACTTTTTGAGTGTAGTATTCAAGAGCATCCACTCTTTTCCCGCAAAGACCTAAAAAGCCTGTCTATAAACAAAAAGATATATTAAATAACATCTTAAATGTTATTTTACTAAAAAACCTAAAACATAATAAAGCGTAGACCACAACCATAACAGTCAAAATTTCTTTGAAAAAAATATAGAAGGATCAAAACCATGGAAACATTACAGAAACAGAATAAACAAATGCAAGATTAAAGCTCATATATGAAGGTATTGTTACCTTGGTTGAGGGTCGTTTACCAGAATTCTTTGAATATTTTATTTCATAGTAGTCGAGCCAGTTCTGTATTTTTTTCTTTTTCTCCACTAACTTAGAAAGGTAATTAGCATTATACACAACCTGAATGAAAAAAAAGTGCAGATCAAAATCAATATGGCATTAAAAAGAAATCAAGGCAGGAATAAATATTTAAACAAAGGAGGAATTTCACATTTGGCACTTTAGACTATGGCATACGGTGGTGATACGGAAAAGTGTTCATTTCCGAGCCTGCATGTGCATATTTTAAGCTTGGAGGCGCACCCCTCACGCAACAGAAATATGTACAGTAAGGGAGGCAGATCAAATGAGAAATGAAAATGAAAGGAATCTTGGAAAGCAGACTGCCAGCCAATAAAGTACCTTAGTCGCTGGTAATATTAACAACTGTTAAGTTGGTTTAATAAAATTGAACAGATCCTTAATATTATGAAACCCAGGTTATCGTAAAGCATGGAAGAGCACACATATTGACAGATAAGGGGGGCTATAATCTAGTAACAGTGAATTCAGGTTTAACATTTTCAGCCAATACTACTCTTTTTCTGACAGAGTAAGGGGAGAGACTGCATCTCTTAAATCGCATGTCGACTTTGCATGAGGGCATGAGTGCTAAAGACTTAAGATAGTTGATTACTTGCACTGTCAGAAGCATCCTATTTAAGAGAAGACAAGGACTAATTTATGAATAAAATTAAATGAGCATTCCTTTTGCGTCATATGGATGTAGCACAATAAAATCGAATTACAAAAATCTCCCATTGTTTAGGGCAGGATAACCTGATAAAAGGAAAGTGATGATCACTATTTAAGTTAAACAGTGATGAAATGATACCTCTAACCTCCAACAAGGCACTGATACTGGAACAAAGAAAGTTATTATATACATTCATTGTTCTAGAGTTGTAAATTGTTTGTGGTTTGCTTATTTCCTGTTGAAATAAGTTCAAAATAAAATATTCAATACCTGATGCGTGAGATAATGATCAGGGTGGTTCACACAGAAAAAGTGCTCCAGATGCTCATTGATTGTTTCATCCGTGTCTGGAGGAACATTTCTCACAAGTACCTGAATCAAGCAAGGAGGGAATGAAATGATCAGCAAATAATGCATAGAAAACTGAACTCAGTAGCTCAAATAAAAATCAAAGCTCTGGAATCATCGTTTCTTCAGATATTATCAGGTTTTTACGGCCCAAGTATCAAATAAATAAAATATACTAATTGTTATAAAAAAGAGAAAGACTCGCATACACTCATCTAGATGGGCTGGGATAATACTAGTAAATAATTGTGAATTCAAGCATTCAATAACAAACCTAGTGTGATTCACTAGATTATTTCTCTCATTTTCCTCTGATTGTGGATAGATAGGGTATCTTAGATCTAAAAGAAACATCAAACCCTAGGTATTCTTCTGAGACATTTAATTTTTTGTCCTATTGTAATATATCTATATATATACCAAACCTTAGTATGATTCACTAGAATATTTCTCTCATTTTCGTTTGATTGTGGATAAATAGGGTGTCTTAGATCTAAAAGAAACATCAAACCCTAGGTATTCTTCTGAGACATTGACATTTTTCTGTCCTATTTTAATATCTATATATATATATATAAATGAATGGTCGTTATCATCATCTATTTTCTTTGACTTTAAGCCGAATATCTAATGCTTTAATATCATTCGTTCTCATGTTGCATTAAATCCATTGATGTACTTAGTAAATGCAGTAGCATTTATAGCACGATCTTAACAGGCTCATCTTGAATCTAATGATGTACCAACCTCTCGCTCCCAGTATAAATGAACTGCGAGGGTGCTAGAGAAACTAATACAAAAAAGCCCCTTTATTCTGCATGGGACAAGAGCTAAGAGCGTTCTAGAATTTCTCGGGCATCTGTACCATTTTCAGTGACCTCAAGCCTCTCCAACTCTGAGGGTAATGAAAACATAGCCTTTTTGAAAGACAATTGATCTTTGATCTCGTGACTGACAACAGTGGACACAGCAAATCTATTCTTGTTAGCTCTGTCCTGTGTTGATGACAGTTCCGGGGACAACACAAGAAGGTGGAGAGAGAAAAAAGGGGGGCGTGTACAACTATAGGAAACCGTTATTGAGTCAGAATGTAAGACAGCTGCCTTATTTCTACTGTGTTTCCCTCATTTCTAGCGCAATAATCACCTCCTTCATCTTTGTTAGTTTTTTTTTTTCACCCTTGCGTAAAAGTACCGTACGAATTTGTTCTGTTCATTCGTCTCACACCATGATTAGTAAAGATGTCAAAATGAAACGAAATCAAATGAGGATTAGTCTGAGATCAGTATTTATGGACTTTTTTCTGAGAAAGAACGTAAAAAAACTAGAAGCTATTGTGACAAAAAAAGACTTCAGATTACCATTAGGCATGGACAGCAAAGGATTAGAAATGAAAAAAAGTATATTATGTCAAAAAAAATTTGACATAATGCAACTGTTTCTGGTTAATTCCTCAGAGGTATATGACCAAAATGCACGAAAACTAGAGTATAAAAATTAATGTTGAAAAATATCTAGAAAATAAGTTGCAAAGTCGCACTAAGAAAACTGCATTAACACTGAATTAAAAAAAAGTAGCATACGCATGGAGAAGAAAATTGAGAACCAGTAATGGAAGCTCACTGTAAATTGATCAGGACGGCGTCTTTCAGATGCAAGAAAACGCAATCTCATGAACGCTATGACCTTATACTCCTTGTATAGAACATAAAATGTCCAGAATGAAAAAACATAGGCCATTACCAAATGGGCCCAAAACCTATATAAAAAAGGAAGTGCACTAATGTAAAGTCTGTACATCAATAACAGAAAAAAGCATCAGCAGTTAATCTTATACATAACGTAGGGTCAAAACAATTAGCCTTTGGGTTTCATTCAAGAAGAAACGAGCACAGCCCCTGCAACAGCCATAGAAACAGTGACAAAGAAGGAAAACTGAGAAAGAAAAGAAAAATAAAAGACAACTCCTTGCGTTGTGTGCACATGCCAAAGAGTACATCATGTAATGTCACATGATCAATAGACTTAGGCAAACATTTCACTAGACAGACATTGCAGTTTTGTTAGGATGTGCTAAGCCAACCCCAATTAGTAAATCGGCTCACATCATGGGCTCACACCTACCAACCAATATCTGAAAGTCCCCAGCACATGACATATCCTCCATTTTCCTGAAAGGTTGGTACAGTTAGGCATACATAGATTTCTCAGGCCTTCCTGTAGAGAGGTAACTGAGGTTCCAACTACAGTCCAACTGTTGATAAGAAAGAGATTAGAAAGAAACCTAGAATCCAGAAATACTACTCTTCCCTAAGAGTTTTATCAAATAACCTGATGAGTGAAGAAAATATCATTAATCAACAAAAATATCCGAACATTTCAATAAAGTTTCCTTGGGGGATGCTAAAAAATCAAGCAAAATGTGTTCAGCACACATGTTCTGTCACTTACTATCATTTAATTTTAACATCTGGGGCTCAAATCAAGAGGAAGAGCCTTTTTAGGGAGACACATAATTAACTGAAAACCTCAGCATTCCCATGAAGTGTACTAAGGATGATGATGAAATATGATGATAAGTGTTAGATTGTGGCCTTGGCCCACTATACACCCTTGTACTTATCCCCCTTTCCCTTTCAATCTCTCAATTCTAAGAGTTGACAGCACCCTTTCTCTCCACATGGTATCAGAGAAATAGGGGCTCGATCTGTTGCCCTCGCTCTACTGCTCGCGCTGCCATTTCTCCGGCAGCATCTTTGGTGCTGCTTTTATTCTTGGCAGCTTCATCAAGGCATCCAGCCACTCACCGGTGGCCTCAGCCACCAGTTTCTCCATGCTGCTGCCTGCACAGTATCTCCGTGCTCTCTCTCTCTCTCACGCAACCCGCCCTGTACAACCCTTGCTGGTGGCCTCAGCCACCAGTTTCTCTGTGCTGCTGCCCATGCAACATCTACACTGCTTTCTCTCTCACACAGCCCGCCCCACAGCACATGCTGGCCCTCTCTCACCCTCCACACTGGCATGTCTGTACCAACATCTCTTGCCCTCCGCGCCAGCACACTGGCCCTCAGGGTGCTTATCTCAACGCATCCAGCCCCTCCCTTGCCGGTCTGTACTCTCCAAGGCTGGCATCAACAGCAGGATCTGACCTCAGGGTGTCTTGTGCATCGATCTGGCCACCTATGAGTCGATCTGACCTCTCCAAGGCCTCTTGTGCATCAATCTGACCCCAGGGCATCCAGCCTTCTCTTGTGTCAGCCCATGATCTCTAGGGCTTCTTGTGCGTCGGCCTATGCATGCATCTTCTACCTCCTTGGATGCTGTCCGCTTGTGCCTCTTGTCATCTGGTTGAGTTATATCTCTTCCTTTGATGATAGATACACTATGGTCATCCTCCCATCATTCGCCCTTGTCTTTGGCGACAATACCTTCCACCTCACCTCTTGCCTCATTCCCTCCCCAACATTCCATCACAGCTGCATTGACTCACCTAGCCTATGGCTCGTGGGCATCTACATTCGAAGACTTCCTTCATGCTCATTGACTTCTACATCACCTCTAGTCGCCTCCACCTGATGTCACATCTTAAGGCTATTTTCATTGGGAGCATCTTCACTCTGTCATCAACACCTGACTTTGTCAAAGTGTTGAGCCTTCCATTATTCAGCCTCTTAGTCGCCTAAAGCTAGCTCACCTATTATGGTAAACTATCAAGATGATGTATGCAAACAAGACCATCAACCGCACCATCCATCTTTATGAATCACTCTTTACTTGTAAGTAAGATAGTCGATCATTCCATACATATTTCAACAAATTGCAGGATATCGTCACCAAGCTATTTGTCTATCAACCACTGACCACAAATTTGTCCAATCTCACTCGTATTGTGGCAAACTCTACACAGGGGCCTTTCTTAGCAATCTTCATCTGGAGCTCACCAATTAGATCCATGGTCAGGTTCTCTCTGGCACTCAAGTTCCTTTGATGACATATCTTTTCAACAGCTCTTCATGTGCACACCAGCACATCTCTTGCTCATGCCACTACTACAGCCCTCAACTCCTCTACCCTTACTGCTATAGGAGCTAGTGGAGGTCATACCTCCAAAGACTACCAAGAAGGGGAAACGATCAACTAAGTAGAAGAATTCCTTCCCTCTATGCTTGTATTGTGGTAAGCAAAATCACTTGACTAAGAAATGTTGAAAGGAGTTTGGTAAGCCAACATGGGTCAAGCTGCGATCAGTAGCAACCTGCCTTCTATGGCTCCTCTACCTGCATCATCTATTCCCATGGTCCAGATGACCATAACTCTTAAAGAGTATGCAAAATGAAAGGCCTTTCACACTTCCTCTCATAGTTCTTCTGCCAACCTTGCCTCCACTTCTACGTATGACACACCCACTTCAAGTACACACTCTACTCGCCTCTTGTACTTCTTAACTTATCAACTCAAGGGCCTCTACCTATATGACAGGGTCCCCTACCTTTTCCATTCTCTTACACCCACCAATTATCTTCCTTTTGTCTATGTCCCTAACAATCGTTCTTGCCCTATCAAAGGGTATGGCACAACCACTCCTAAACAAGCCTTATGTTCTTGGTTTTCTTAAAAATCTTTTGTTAATTAATGCCATCACTCATATACTACATTGTGTCGTCATCTTCTTTCCTAACCATTGTGTCTTCTAGGACCTACATACTAGACAAAGGATTGGTTTGGGTCGTGCAAATAGTAGTGGCATCTATGAGCTTGTTCTCGACTCTCCTTCCTTGAGACTTCTAGCTTTGTTTGCTTCTTCCACACAAAATTCATTAATTTTGTGGCATCACTATTTGGGACATCTATATTTATCAAAACTTCAAAAATCTCTTCCATGGCTTACTCTTTTTGAGTTTGTGTGTGAGTTGTGTCAACTAGACAAACATCATCACTCTATATATCCACCTCGGGATTTTATCCCTACTTTTTGACCATTTGACCTCATTCACTATGATGGGGGACCATCTTGAGTTGCTTCTCCGATAAGATTGCAATACTATATTGTTTTTGTTGATGACTATATTCGCATTACATGGGTATATCTTCTCAAATACTACTCTTAAGTTTGCGGCATAATCCACTAATGCAACACGAAGATCATCACATTGTACTACCCCCAAGATTCTCTACATGGACAACGTCCTAGAGTTTATCCAAAATGCCATTCAAAGCTTCTACAAGAACAATGGCATCATTCATCAAACTACTTGCCCCTACACATCTCAGCAAAATGGCATCGATGAATGGAAGCAATGACATCTTGACATTACTCCCACACTCATTGTAGTCATGTATGTCCCACACTATCTTTGGTCTGATGCCCTCCTCACTATCACCTTACTCATCAATCACCTACCCTTGTCCACTCTTGGTGACATGATTCCATTACATTGACTTTCTCCTCAAACTAACCACTTTCTTTTCCCTCCCCAAGTATTTAGATGTACTACATTTGCACATGACCATGCTCTCTCTCTCTCTTTAAGTTGACACCTCGTGCCCTAAAAGGTGTCTTCATTGGTTACTCTCACACTCAAAAAGATATCGAGTCTATCTTCTTGACACTCGTCAATATCTCACATTTGTGCGGATGTCACCTTCCATGAAGACATCTCGTACTTCTCTTCTTTTGCTACTCCTCTAGCATCCTCCTCACCACCTCATGGTTTTCCTCCTTCATCCTCATCCCCACTTGTTTTAGTGGTCCATGACTCTCATGCATCTTCACTACCCTCCTAGTCCTTGTCGTCTAACCTACTTTGTCAAGTCCTTATCCCCTTCTTTCAGTCTGGTACCACTCTCATTGGTTATCCCTATCTCTCCAACTGATGATCTCTATCGTCCCATTGCCTTCACAAAGGCACTCGCTCTTGCACTTGGCATCCCATCTCTCATTTTGTTTCTTATGATCACCTTCACCCTTCCAAGCCTTTGCTCTCTTTGTCTCATCTAAGGATACCCAAGACACATCATGAGGCTCTCCAAATACTCGAGTGGAAGTTGGCGACGGATGTCAAATACTCTACCTTGGTTCAAGGCGACACCTAACAACTCGTTCCTTGTCCAATTAATGCCAATGTTGTGACTTGCAAATGGGTGTACTACCTCAAGTACAACCCTGATGACTCTACTGCTTATCACAAAGTGCGTCTCATTGCTCGCAACTTCACCCAAGCCTACGACATCGATTACACAAAAACCTTATCTCCCGTGGTTCGTCTCAACTCCATTCATGTACTTCTCTCTCTAGTAGTCAATCAAGCGTGGTCTCTCCATCAACTAGATATTTCCAATGCCTTCCTCTATGATGATCTTGCTGAACAAGTATTCATGGAGCAACCTTTGATATGTTTCTCAAGAGACTTCTCAAGTGTGTTTGCTCAAGTGGGCTATTATCTATGGGCTTCGCTAGAGTCCTCATGCTTGATTTGAGAAGTTCACGTGTCTCATTATTACTTTTAGTTTTGCTTCATGTATGGCTGATCTAATAGTGATGTGCAAATCCACATGGGGTGGGTGTGTGATGCTTGCGATCTATGTCAATGATATTCTCCTAACTTGATCAAGTTGGCATCTCTACTTTAAAGGCATATCTTCATCGACACTTCGTGACCCATGATCTTTCCACTCCACAATATTTCTTGGGGATTGAGTTTACTTATCGTCAAGGAAAACTTACTCTTTCCTAAAAGAAATGTGTTAGACCTTCTGCAAGAGATAAGGCTATTAGGGTGTAAACCTACTTCATCACCGATGGAGGCTCGACTCAAGTTTTGGGAGGATGATTCTCTCAAATTAGAGGACATCCACCAATATTGCCGTTTGTTCGATAAACTACTTTATCTCACTATCACTCGTCCAAACATATCTTATGTAGTTGACATTCTTAACCAATTCATTTAGGAACCTCATGAGATGCATATGGAGGGAGCACTCTACATTCTTGCATACATTAAACGAGCTCCTAAAAAGGAGCTTCTCTATCAGCACCATGGCATATCAAGATTGAGGCCTACTCTGATGTCGAGTTTGCTGGTGACAAGGGTGATCACAAGTCAACTATTGACTATTGCACATATGATGGCGACAACGTACTCACTTAGCACTCTAAGAAATAGTGAGTCATCTCTTGTTCTAGTACAAAGGCAAAATATCATATGATGGTTGATACTGCAGATGAGTTGTCTCTTGTTCTAGTACGAAGACAACTCTAGAATGGGTTTTCCATGTTGTCATATTGGTCTAGGAATGTGACAAAGTTACAAATGATTATTACACAAATTTTTGTTCATTCCTCCATGCATGTAGATTAAGATTAAATTTCTGCAACCAATGCATATAATTTTCTCTTTCCTTCATATATAAAAACCAACATTAATCATTTTTTAGAAAAGTAATTCCACACTTCCACACATTTATAGAAAATCTCAAACACCCTATTATGGCCACAATATCTCTAAAAACCATAAGACATCTTCACTTGCTTTTGTAGGTCTACTCCAACCATTACTAGTGGCTGCACGAATCTGGGAGGACTTAACTACGGATTTCTTGGAGGGATTACCTTGATCTAAGGGCTTCAAATTTGTATTGATTGTCGTGGACAAATTGAGCAAATATAGTCACTTTATTCCTCTAAAACATCCGTTTTCAGCTCTTGAGGTTGCACTTATCTTTTCCAAAGAAGTGGTACAACTTCATGGGATGCCAAGATTAATTATTTCAAATCGTGACGAGCTTTTTACCAGCACTTTTTGAAAGGAACTATTCACACTTCAAGTGTCAAATTAAAAATGAGTATTGTATACCACCCTTAAACCAATGGGCAGTCAGAGGTCATCAATAGGTGCTTGGGAACTTACATAAGATGTTTTGCATCCAATAAACTAAATTCATGGAGTCAATGGTTGCATTGGACTGAGTACTACTACAACACTGTTTCCTATTCGTCTCTCAAGACAACCCCATTCAATGTGGTTGATGGATGAGATCCTCCTACCATCATCAAATATGACATTCCACCCTCACCTCTTTATGTAATAGATCAGCAATTACAAGACAAAGATCAGATGTTCACTATCATCAAAGACCAACTGAAGCACGCCCAAATCATTATAAAATAGAAGGCTAATAGAAGGAGATGAGATGTTCAATTTATGAAAGGGGACTTTGTCTACCTTCACCTTCGACCATTCAAGATGAAATCCCTAGCCAAAAAGCCAAATGAAAAATTAGCACCATGGTATTTTGGACTATATAAGGTCCTTCTTTGTGTGGGCCAATTAGCCTATTGATTGAACCTTCTGGTCCACTCTTCTATTCACCCTATGTTTCATGTACAGCAACTACGCAAAGCAATAAGCCTTCAAGATTGTGTACAACCCTGTCCTCTAAATTTAACATAGGAGCTCAAATGAAAACTTGAACCAAAGACTTGTCAAGAGCTTCGGCCTACAACAGCAAGACCTAAGATCCTAATCAAATGGGCAGGTCTTCTAGAATTTGAAGCAACATGGGAAGCAGCTTCAGAGATAATACATAAATTTCCTGACTTCCACCTTGAGGATAAAGTGGATTTGAATGGAGTGCTGATATAGTACCCCTAAAGACATGTTCGCCATAAGAGAACAGTCTAGAAGCTTCTACAATAAACACTAGGATAAGAATAGGCTGAACAATATAAATACCCTCCTATGTGAATAAAAAGGGGTATCGTGATAGAAGGTCACGAGAGGAAAGGGAGAGTGGGGAATTCTCTCGAATTAATTCTCATCTATTCATTCTTTTCTCTATTTTATTTGAATATATTGTTCATTTTCCCTTCTTTGTTCAAGAGGAGAGAAGGGGATCGTATCAGAAGGGTGGAATAGTTCCCTAAATTTCAAATCATACTTGGCTGGTCAATAATGAAATTGCATCTCCTGTTGCGTCTAATGAAAGACATAGAACCTATCAAATCATTCCACGGTGAAGTATCAACAAGACTCAACAGCCTCCCTTATAACCTATTAGTACATGCCACTCATAACAAGAATGTGATGACTTATGGTAATCTTATGGACAAAAATAAACAAGTGAACGCATTAATGTTAACAAATCGCTCTACACCAAGTCAAATTAATAAACTGAATGAAAAAGAAGTGGATAGTAAAAAAATATACAGGTAGCATATATTAGAGAAAAAGCCCTAAATCAGGGGACCCTCAGAAAAGTACTCTTGCAGACGAATTATCTAGTAAATGGATACCATAAGAACCACTGGAAGCCAGATAGCTCATCACAAAAACCATGGAATAGTAAGAAAATATTTTATCCCCTATTTGTAGTTGATAATTAAATATTAAGACTGGTTCACAAAAGAAACACTCACAGCAAAAAAGTTAATGTATGAAAATATGTTTCTTTAAATTTTGCATGGAAGCATAGGCCTAACAAGTTTCTCAAAACAATTAGTAAAGAAAGTATCTGCCAGTTTACAGATTTAATCATAAAAAAATAATATAGGAGCTTAGTTATTTTTAAAAAATAATATTTTCCCTACAGGAAGGGTATCAGGCAAAATAATAATAAATAGAGTGAAGTATGTCAAACCTCTCTGATCGAGGTGCCACATTTGATATTGAAAGCTTGTCGATGTCACTAAAGGTAACATCTTTAAGATCCTCAAGAGACCTACCACCACAGTTAAAAGGTACAAGAATGCATAAAGCGAAAACCATAAAAGGAACGAATATTTTCAACCTAAAAAAACATTAAAAACAGTTAGTTGCTTCACCAGAAAAGTTTCAAACATATTGATTCATAGATAGTATTCTCATGCATGAACTTTCCCCAAATCATATAACTTATGACCGACAAATTATCCCAATATTTTCATTACAACAGGATCATAGTATCGGTCTTAGATTGAAAATGAGATAAATTCTGAAAATTGGTAACTATACTTCACCAATGCATCTACACAATATTTCAGAGATAACAAGTGATGGTTTAACATTAGCTGTTCTAGCATGATGTAACTCAGATCAATGAAAATTGAAAAAAGGGTGCAACTATAATATCCAGCTAACTAGAAGCGAGAAAAAAGAAAGCAGCATTAAAGCAGTCCAAAGTGGAAAACAATCAACTCACCCAAGAAGATAAATCCGAATATATACAGCGGAATCAAGTCCTGCATGGTCAATCAACTCTAGTTCTGGCATTTTGATAGCTTCTGGCATCCAACTAAGAAATCTTAAATATGACTTGAAATCACAGTTCACAAACTTTGTTACAAAACCTCCTGACTGAGTTGGACTGTCTCTTATCCCTTTGAAATACCATTTCGGAAAATACACTCTATCATTTATTGGCTGCAGCCTCAGTATAGCAAAGAGAATAAGGAATATGAATGCTGAAAAAATATTGATAGCTGCGGCAAGACTGATATCTCGAACAGTTGCCATTTACTTCCTGGAAAAATCACTGAAAGTACATAGAAATATAAACATAGAGAAGGCTTAAGGACCGAACAATATAATACATGAATCATACAAAAAAATGAATACGAATCATTCTCCAATTACACATTTAATACCACCAAAAATAAATCTCTACAGGTCCAAATGTCCAAAAGCACACTCAAAGTTTGGAGACTGCGGGAACTAGAATTCGGAAGCATTATTTTGCATTGACAAAGACAGTAGATAAAGTTTTAACACATCTGGTCTGACTTTAGAGATCACAGATATAGCCTTCCTCAGAACAGCTAAAAGAAATATTTAAACAAGGACCAAAATCATCTTGCCATCGATGACATTAACTGGTATCAACCAAAGGAACACAATCCAGCTGATAAAATTCCAAACTGACGACCTTACCAGTACACTGTCATAGATTAGTGATTGGCAGTGCTTCAGATCACTCGTTTCTATTCATCAGTTTCAAATTTAAGATCCATGGCCTTTCTTCAGAGAATGATCAGAGAGAAGTGGTACTATGTGCTTTGAAAATATTGAAAACTGAAAAAAAATAAAGTTGATAATCATAAGAATTTATTGCAATTGAGCTGACATGACCCATAAAACAGAGACGATATTTATAGAGAAAAAAAATAGATGTACACATTTCAACATAAATGTGGCTATTCGTTTAGGCAAGAAAACGATGATTCTGTTCTGAGCACCGAAACATTTGAAATGAAGTGCTTTTGCAGGGAATAGAATATTTAAACATCCTTAAATAAATAAATAAATATAATAGGCAACTAGATCATCCTCTACTTACAGAAGCTTTAATCAAGTGGAAAACAAGGAAATTATCTGATTAGCAATAAAAAAAATTCCTGGTACAATTATCACAAAGTATAATAGAATGAAACATAGGTAGGGATTGAGGGAAACAGCTATCATTTGTTACCTATGTATGAGAACAGTTGTTGAGAAAGCGACTGAATAGAGTGATCCACTAAATTTTTTGAAAATCATTCAATTACACAGTTGGATCATTTCTTTTATGAGATATTATGGACCAGATTCAATGCAGCACTTGTCATCTAAAAGATCCGGGTAAAATAGTATCTTTTGAACCAAGCGGACAGATATTGAGAAAACTGTGGAAGTCATAAACACAATGGGTCATGAGTCGAGGCTCAGATTTGATGTGGCAACCTAGAACACAAAGGCTAACCTGTCCTCTTTTTTCCTATGACATACTATGATGTCTTGAGTGGAGAATAGGCCCTAAATGAAGAGAAAGAGAGTTATATGCAAGCGTGTGAACACTATTCATGCTATCCGTTTCAGCACAGGCAAATGAAAAAGATTGGACGGGGAAGAGCATCCAGTCGCAGGATTTTGACAATTAGTTAAATAAATAGATCCTAAAAATAAATGA
The DNA here is from genome assembly GCA_902729315.2 of Spirodela intermedia. Lineage (NCBI taxonomy): Eukaryota > Viridiplantae > Streptophyta > Magnoliopsida > Alismatales > Araceae > Spirodela > Spirodela intermedia. The sequence goes on from LR746264.1 coordinate 5,871,923, forward strand.
TAGTGGAACATTGAATAAGGATACACGGCCAGAATCCAATTTCCTTAGATTTAGGGAGATTATGAAATGAATATGGAAAATTATTCACAAGAAAATAAAGCCCTAAATAAATTTAGGAAATTCAACTTAAATTTTCACAAAGACCCATTAAAGTAGCTTTTCGACCACTGAGAGAAAAAAAAGAGAAACAGATATATTTTAAACATGATATAAATCACAGGTTAATCACCAGAGTCCCTCTTGTGGAGAATATTGGGATGCGCATTTGCCCTCTATCAACTGACCAGAAGAGAAGGGCTTCTCAAAAATATGCTGGCAAATTCTGTATGGCGGACATAGTAAAATAAGAGGGAATAAGATAAAAGACTAAGCAAAATATAGTATCACAGAGAAGTTGGACTTTAAAACATGCAGATGATGTTCACGAAATGTTTTGTCAAACCTTTTAAATTAAACAGAAAGAAAGGACGAAGTATGTAACTAAATCGATAGTAAAAACCTTATCAAAAATCTTAAAATGCAGAGTACAAAGGAAACATCCCACTTTCAAAGATAAGATAAAAAAATTGAAGGAGTCCTCTCCAACAAAAGTTCAAGAAAGCATTCTGCATCCAACTTCAAGAAGATTACAACCAAAGATACAAGATTCCAAGGGTCTTGAAACTCTATGTACGAACACTATAATTTATCGAAATGAATTTGATTTAATTCGAACTGCGTGAACAGAGGTAAAGGGACATATATACATATATATGGAGAGAGAGGCACAAAAAATGGAAGTAATGAAATTTGTATTTCCTGAATTAAGACAGGATATTTATCTTCTTTCAGGAGATGCTGAGATGCCAAGGCGCCCTAAACGTGATCTTTGGAGAGTTTTGGTTCAACTCAATGCCACTTAGGCACAAAGATCAAAAGAAGCTTATTGAAAGAATTGAAAGATGAGAAATCACATGGACGAGGACAATTGTTATAATGCTCTGGAGATGTGCTAAACATTTAGGATGTGGATACAAATATCTTGACATCCATACCCAAGAAAATTTTAACTATGTTCAATAAAATAATCATAATTTTTCTGTAGAATTCTGATTGACAAATCACTTTTATAACTAGATTATCTACTCTTTATGTAATCACCAATGAATGATCATTATAAATACATCAAAAAGAATATATGAGAAAGACAGAATCCAGATTACTTTCCCATAACAGTTTAACACATATCAGCACATGAGAAAAAATCTTCCCCAATGAAGAAACAATGAGGTGATACGGAGTGATCAAAAGGGCAAACCAGGGGTTGTCAATAAATAAATTCATACGTTTTCGAAACATAAAACGAGGTCCCCGAAAATTTGAGGAATCTCTGTAGTGTAAAAGAAGAAAGAGCTTCAAAATGCAGAACTCGTACTACCCACTTCCATTCTTTGCGGATCCTCATCCATCATGAGAACGAGGTGGGATGCGTAACTGGGAAGTATATTGATAAAGATAAGGAATGAGGAGAGGGACAGACATGAAACGGACACGACCTGGCGTGTGCAAAAACCCAGAGATACGGCACTTTCTCCTGCGTCGTTCGTTGTGGACGATGACACAGAGGCTCGGGCACCGAGAATAAGTGAGAAAGAGAGAGAGAGAGAGGAAGCTGTTCCGGCTCTCCCGCTTCCACTCCCCGGTTGCCTGCCATTCTCTCGCTACGTCTCTCTCGCGCGCTCCCCTGTTCTCTCGCTCTCCCACCCATCTTCGCTTCGGCGCGCACGTTTCTCTCCCGTTTCCCATTTTATAGGCATTTCTCATATTTTTTCATTATTACATTTATACCCACATATCACATTGTATAAACTAAAACCCTTATTTATATGTTCTCCATAACCCCCTGTTGCGGGGCAACGGCTTATTTGAATTCAAATTCCCGATGATTAAAGAACATTTTTTTATTTCTATAGAAAGCTCGAATTTGGTATTATTTTTTAAAATCGAAAATAACGGATCCCTCTCTCTCTCTCTCTCTCTCTCTCTCTCTCTCACTCACTCACTCACTTTCGCTCTCTTCAGGGGGGGTCGTTAAGAAAGAGTGCCTGCTTATTAAACTAAAAAAAGAAACCACGATTATGAATTTAAAATGGAAAGTAAAAAAAATATAAAAACGGCCCAGAGCATTCCGTTAGTTTGTTGTGATGGGTACGTGTGCGGTGGAGAGCGGAGGCGGAGGTGGAGAACGGGAGAAGAGGGAGTGGGGGAGTAGCAGCAGTACGAAGGAGAAGAGGGAGGGCCCGGCGGCAATGCGAGCGCCGTGCTTCCTGATGCTATCTTGTTCTGCGAGTTTCACCGGCGGACCGGGAGAGTTCTTCGCGTAAAGGGGTGCGTATCTAAGCGATTGTGCAGGATCCTGTACTGTGCCTTCCCTTGGATCCTGCGGCACTATTCGCCATGCTTCACTGAGAGGATGTCGTGTACGTACTCGAGCTTAATCCCCGCACCAGACTGTTTGCCTGTCTGGCTTTCGGGCATTTGCTTCTAAGTCATCGCTAGGATCGTCCGATCGACGTGGTACCCCCATGGCGTCGAATGGGGTAGTGTGATTTCTTACGTTATCCGAATATAATTGTCCTGACGTTTGGTATAGTTTGAGCCGGCAGATTTCTTAGCGACGCTTGCATCGGCAGAATTTTCCGTCACAATATTGATCTATCCTTGCACTTTTCTTCTAATTCTGTGGCTTAAACTATTCCACCTTTTATATGCCCTTTATTGCGCTGGTAGCTACGAAATTTTTTGTATCAAATTTTGTAACCTTCGTAACATTAGTATCGTATCGATTTCCAGATTTTAAAAGTTGCAGTCCAGTGTTCACATTATTTGAAGTCAAGAGCTTGCTTTTGCTCTCTCAGTTCGAATTGGATGCAGACGTAAATGAATGAAAATTTTAATCAACTACCGGAAATTTAATATGACCCTTTTTTATATCCTCGTTGTGATTCTGCAGAGGTTTTTTGTTCTTTAGAAGTACTTATGTTCCTGGACTTATTTGCTTTATTGCTCAACAGGAACAAGTGACTATTTAGGAAAGCAACTTCGAGCACATCGCTAGAGTGCTTGGCATTTAATAATTCGAATCCATTGAGCTCAAGTTGTCCTCCTGTAAATATAATATCAAGTTATGATGGCAAACGTTTTGCTGTCTGTTACGATGAATACTTTTAGTCAAAATGGTGCTGGAATGTATCCAATTTCCACTAATAGAGAGCGTCATTGTCATTGGAAAGGCAGTGCTTTCAATGAAATGAAGTCGAGCAGTCTAAGAAGCGGAACTTGCATAAAGGGCAAAGTAGCACCCATCGGCAATGCTCTGGAAAGGCATGGGTTGAGAGTTTGTTCTGCTTCACAACGAATTGATGCGCACACAGAGCCAGATTTGCATGTGACCAATAAAAATGAAGAATTGAAAAGAAGATCTTATAGATTTCAGACAGAAAATGGTGGGGTAGTGAATGTGTCCATTGGAGCAAAAGAGTTTACTTATGCTGTACATGTTGAAGTCTTAAATATGCCATCTTGGTTCAATGAGCATAACTCAGTATTACGCTGGCAGATGTTGAGATCTGATTCATCATGGTCAATCAAGATAGATTCTCAATTTTCAGCTTTTAATGCACGCCAACTTGGATCAGAGACTGATCATTCTAGTGATATTCTATTAACTCAAACATCTCCCGGTAGACACACATCGGAGTTGGAAATAAATTATTCTGAAGTTCCTTTTTGTCTCTCATTTCTTATTTATTCATCATTTTCATCTGATGGTGCTAATGGGCGGGTGGTCAGAACTGCTAGAAAGACAAGCTTTCGGGTTCCTGTGGGTTTTGCACCGGGAAATCCAATGCCACTTGGTGTTTCTTTCTGTGATGATGGGGTAGTAAATTTTTCTCTGTTTTCAAGGAATGCTGAAAGAGTTGTTCTCTGCCTTTTTGATGATCAGTCAAAGAAGCCTTCATTAGAAATTGATTTAGATCCTTGTGTTCATAGAACAGGCGATATTTGGCATGCCTCTTTGGAAAATGTGAGGAACTACATCAGGTATGGTTACCGGTGTGATGGAGATCTGCTTCACAATAAGGGAGGTAGTCCTGTGTTTCTGGACCCATATGCAAAGGTAATTAGAAACCTCTCACCTGATGACAGTGATTTTTCTCTCTCAAACTTTCTAGGCCACATTCAGAAGGCAACAGCTTTTGATTGGAGCGGTGATGTTCGTTTATGCCTTCCAACAGAGAAATTGGTCGTTTATCGATTAAATGTGGGTAAATTTACTGGGGACGAATCTAGCACTTTATCTGAAGATATTGCTGGAACCTTTTCTGGTATTGTTGAGAAAATACATCACTTCAAGAATCTGGGCGTCAACGCAATACTACTTGAGCCAATCTTCTCCTTTGATGAAAAACAAGGACCATATTTTCCATACAATTTTTTTGCCCCAATGAACATGTATGGACCTAAAGGTAAAGGTGAGTCAGCTACGACTTCCATGAAGGAGATGGTTAAATCTCTGCATGCAAATGGTATAGAGATTTTATTAGAGGTCGTTTTCACACACACTGCTGAAGGGAGTGAAATGGCCAATCAAGGTATTAGTTTTCAAGGAATTGACAAATTGTCTTATTATGTCGAAGAAGATAAAAGATCAGGAGCCAACACTTCATTAAACTGCAATATATCCGTAGTCCAGAAGATGATCATCGACAGTCTCCGTCATTGGGTGATTGATTTCCACATTGATGGATTTTGTTTTGTGAATGCATCATACTTTACGCAGTGTTCAAGTAAACACCATTCATCTCGCCCACCGTTGATTGAATCAATTGCATTTGATCCAGTACTGTCTAATACGAAGCTCATTGCAGATTTCTGGTCCCCTCGTGACATGTCATACCATGAAATTGATTTTCCCCACTGGAAGAGATGGTCAGAAATCAATTCGAAATTTTGTAAAGATGCTAGAAACTTTTTGAGGGGTGAAGGACTTCTGAGTGATCTTGCGACCCGTCTCTGCGGTAGTGGGGATGTCTTTTCAGATTCTCGGGGCCCTGCTTGTTCTTTTAATTTTGTTACAAGGAATTCTGGGCTTTCTCTCGTTGATTTAGTCAGTTTCAGTGGGAGCAAGCTCTCATCTGAGTCTAGCTGGAACTGTGGCGTGGAAGGTCCAACAAGTGATAGCGCTATCCTTGGAACACGACTCAAACAGATACGTAATTTCTTATTTCTCTTGTTTGTATCTCTTGGAGTTCCTGTCCTTAATATGGGCGATGAGTGCGGCCTGTCAAATGGTGGTTCAACATTATACCGTGACAGATGTCCATTTGATTGGGCCTATCTAGAAACAAGTTTTGCTCTTCAAGTTACACAGTTTATTTCTTTTTTAAGCTCCCTTAGGGACAGGAGAAGTGATCTTTTTCAAAGGAGTACTTTCCATAAAGTTCAAAACATACAATGGCGTGGTCTTGATCTCTCTGAACCCAAATGGGAGGACCCTTCTTCCAAGTTCCTGGCTTTGACACTAAAGGCTGACAAGGATGAAAAGCAACCTGACTCCGACGAAGGAGACATGTTTATTGTGTTCAATGGCAGTGATGTGCCATCTACTGCAGTTCTACCTGAAGCTCCAGAACGATATATGTGGTTCCGTTTAGTCGACACTGGCTGTCCATTTCCTGGATTTTTCTCTAATAGTGATGATCCTGATTGTTCTCATTTTTCAGGACTAGAATCTTATGAATTGAAGCCTCATACGTTTTCTTTATTTGAAGCCAAAGAAAGCAGTTAAGGAAGCGAATCCAGACGATCAAACGGTTACCATCTTCCAACATCCGAGTTTCCGTAGCTCTGTTTCACAAAAGTGTTGGATACTACCTGTATATTGTTTTTTTTTTATTTAGTTATTTTATATGCTGATGAAATAGAATAAATACATTACTCTCTGAGCATATGCGCATCTACTTACTGATTCGGATTATGCTTGGAAAACCTCATGGCATTCGAGACCTGCTTTTCAGCTGCTGGGATCTTGAAATAAGAACGAGAGTTCATGAAGATTCTCTCCAGAAATGTGGACGAAATGTCTCCCAGCGAATACGATCTTTCCTTCTTTAGATGAAATTTTTTAGGCGGTAATTCTCCAAAATAATGGGTTCTGGAGGATTAGATTATTTGTGTTTGTTCAGGAAGATCTTGTTTCTCACTCTGTTTGCTATCCCTTCTTTTGGACCGATCAAACAGAAGGTATTGCGTCACCGTGGTGGACAGATAATGAAAAATGTGGCGTGGGAATCATATTGTATCATGTAGTTCCTTCCGAAAGTCTCCATCATCACCGATGATATGATCCATTAACATAAGGTGGCGTATACTAACCTTAAAGATTTTTGGTATTTTGCCTACTGTTTGTTACTGGTAGTAGAGACCCACTATATCTGCTGACGGGGGGGCTGCCACATGACGCACTGATGTGGTGGATGATGTGGCATAACATGGAGCATTGGTAACAGCTTGTTCATTGAAACCCACCCAAATGTCGCGCTCAATTTGCCATTAGGTACATCACTAACTGCAGACCCTGGTTTTTGACGTTTATATTCAGTTGATAGGGGATTGCTTCCCTCGCTTCTCTCGTCTTTATCCTCATCCGCCCATGATGTTTACCCAAATTAGCAACCGTTTTCAAGGAAATCGTGGCGACCGTCTGGATTGTTGATTCCTTCTGTTTTGATTTGCACAAGAAATATAATTGGCTATCCTAAAATAGAAAAATCTACGTAAAAAGTAGGTTCCTTGGTCCTGTAAATTTTTTTAATTGGTTTATAAGTTTTCATTGGCATTGACAGTCGTGTAGATGACTATTGCCCAAGTTCTTTCTGAACCATCACCGCTTTCTTTTAAGCAAATTGCCATTTTTTTGCCAGGCTTATTCTTGAATCCGACCTTTGTGACCTTTGTGGACATGTTGCTTTAGCATCCAAAATCTTTGAACCATAGGAAATCTGCTGGACTGTCACCATCACCTCGGTCTTCATCCGATCAATCTGTCTATCGTCAGTTTGATATTACATCTCTGTGATAATAGGTGGCCTTTGTCCTCGAGAGTTCCCATTCCGTCCGGGTAAGCATTACCAAAAACGGTGCTGTCTGCGCGTAAGAGTTCCTCCAGTTTTAAACCAGCATTTCTCGGGCATCCGCGCTTTAAACTCCCCGAGACCTGGCCAGTGAGCCAGAAATAGTCTGGCAAATGGGCCAGTTGGAGCTTGGGATCTGTGTACATCTGTCTCACAAGAAAGAAAGGGAGAGAATTGGGGTGGGGGGCAATGAGAGAGGAAGCTGCCATGTGGATGATTGATTCTGAGATGACCAAGAGATGGGTTCTGACATTACGGGTTTCACCCTATTGAAACCCGGATCTTGCCGAAAGAATGACCAGCCGCTGGATCTTACCCCTCGAATCCTGCCTTGTCCTGACCCTTGGTTCGTTATCTTCTTTGTTTGTCAGGGGGTGACACATGCCATGACGTGACGTTATTTGAGGCGAAGAACGAAGGCATTCATCCTCGCGGAGGAGACGCTGACACCAACCGAGCCCATAAATCCTGGTGCGCGATCTCCTCCGGAAGAATGTCGAAAGTGGGCAGTCCTCTCTCACTACTCACTACTCACTACTCGCTGCTCAATTCTTTGTGCAGTATGTTTGACTCAGCTGTGGCCGCCCGTGTCCGGATGCACTGGGCTTAATCAGGAGACCCCACTCCTAGGAGGCTGTCCTTCAAGGCGACAATGATGGGTACATGTTCCAGTGAGCAACTTCAATCTTCTTGACCTGAAGGTAGGCCTGCATTCGTAGCGGATAGGCACGGAATGAGGTCTCCCCTCTTCGCACAAGACGAAGACCACCTTCGAAGGGTCACCTCAGGAACCCCGTTTTTCCCGCGCAGCCCGTGAATGCCTTCCGTTCCTACGGTCATTAAACTACTGCACAGTAGAGGGCCGTTGATCTTTTACCGTTTCCCCGGGTAGCGAGTAGGCCGCGGCGCGCGTGGTCCCCCCCCCCCCCGCCCCGCCGGCGGACGGACCCCGTGCTACGTCGCCGTCCGGGCCGCTGGCGCGCGTCGGGGGGTCCACGCCCGCCCGCGCGCGCGCGCGCCAGTTGGCCAGATGGACACGACGGAGCAGGTCGGACAAGGGCGTGGAGGCGCAGGACCACACTGACTGGCGAGCAGCAGCAGCAGCAGCAGCACCAACAACAACAGCAGTAGATGGCGGCGACTGTGAGGTAACGTGGTAGGCCTTTGGAAGGAAGGGAGGAGGATCTAGCTGGGCTCTCCCTGTTGCGTCGCGTGCCGGCTACGAGAGAAAGCGTTGGTGCTCTCCGCTCTGCCGTGCGGGCGCTGGCGCCGGGTTTCGGCAGAACCCCCGTGCCGCCGCATGCGCGCGGGGGCGGGGTGGGCCGCAGTGGGAGGACCGGTCAGATGGGCTGGCGTGATCACCAGGAAGGAGGGTAGGAAGGAAGAAAGGGTGAGGGGTGGAGTAGCAGGAGGTGAGGCCTGGATTGACGGAAGAGGACAGCTTAAATGGTGGGCGGTTGGACAGGTGGGGGTGGATGATTGATGTGCCGAGGACAAAGATAGAAGGCCGAAGAGGACAATAAAGACTACGCAGATCACGGGGAGAGAGAGAGAGGGTGAGCGAGGGACACGTGAAAGCGTCTGCAGAGAGAACCAGGAACTAGAGAGAGAGAAAGAGATGTTGACTGACTGTATTTTCCGCCACTGAGGGGAAGAAGGAGAAAGGTGAGCTCACCGACGTTGTCTCGAGGGTGTGACCATTTCGTCAAACACCCCTCAAAAGGCGTCGCTTTTCTAAAGAAGCTGTGCCCTCTCTCTCTCTCTCTCTCTCTCTCTCTCTCTCTCTCTCTCTCTCTCTCTCTCTCTCTGGCTCGCTCGTTCGCTCTGTTTGTTTATCTGCTGCAGCTGCCTCCCACGCTTGATCTACACGCGTTTTCCCGCGTGGAGGCGCAATGGCTCGCACCGAGCCGAGCGTGGCTCCGGCAAGGCAACCGTCGCAGGTCGCCGCCGACGTCCAGCCGGCGGGGCATCACCACCGGCATAGGATCCTCTCCGCCAGCAGTCCCACTTTCATGACAATCCTCATACCACTCATATCGGTGGCTGCTCTTGTCGCCCTCGCTCTCGCCCTCCTGCTGCTCCTCCGCCGGCTGAGGTCCTCGCGGCAGACACACGGCGCCGCCAGCTCCGCCTGCGGCAGCGCCGTCAGCCGCGGCAACGACATCCACAAGCGACAGCATTCCGGCCTGGGCGTGGGACACAGCCCCGGTGAGTGTCCGTCTTCTCCACAGCCCCCGTCTCCCCTTCCTCCCACTTCTCTGACGTTCCTCTGCTTCCATGGAAGATGTCAAGAGGTCCATATACGGCGGGACCATGGGGTTTCCCTTCCAGCCCAAGTACAGAGGCGGCCAGGTTTTCACCTACCGGGAGCTCGAACTGGCCACGGAGGGGTTCAAGGAACAGAATGTGATCGGCAATGGGGGCTTCGGGGTCGTTTACAGGGGCACACTGCCCGACGGTACTGTGGCTGCGATCAAGATGCTGAACAGGCAAGGCAAGCAAGGAGAGAGGGAATTCAGAGTTGAGGTAGACCCTTAATCTTGCTCCATTTCTGTCTTATAGCTCTTCGATGCTGAAAGGGGCATAATTTCTTCATCCCGTTATACCTGCTCTCAAAAACACCAGAAATCCCAAACACGGTAAATTTGTCGATAGTAGAACCGACACTGATGAAGGCGGGGGCATTTCTTTCCTGAAGCTAATTCCAGGATTTGTGGGGAGAAATCCGCTTATGAAGAAAAAATGGCTCGTCTAACCCAGGAAGAGACGATTGTGTGTATCTTTTGTTCTTAGTTATGATGTGCTGCTTGCTTAAGATGGAGGCGAGGTGATGGCCATATACCCCCGCAGCCACAATCCTTTTGAATGGTGGCTCCCTGGTTAAGTTGTTCAAGGAACACTGACATCTCAGAAAACGCATTCCTTACAGGCCGAAGAACCCAGGAAGTAGTGACAGAAAAGTATATGCTTTGCGTATACAGATCAGCGGTACCAAATCTGGACCAGCATCGGCTGCAACATCACTGTCAGTTCTAACTTCATCTTTAGCTTAGAGCCTTTATTGGTTGTGTCTGCATCACAGCTTGACTCTACCTGTGCTCAGTCCTTGAGAGCGAAGGAATAGAAGATATGGTTTAGCATTTGTAACTTTAATGGCGGCTGCTGCATCTGTGGCTCAAATGGGAATTCATTGAGAATGTATCTATGAAGCCACTTATACATTCGCTAATGAATTATGGGGAAAATAATAAAACAGTTTTGATCACGAGGATCACTCTGGAAAAAACTAGAGTTTTTCTTACTGGGAGATAATGGGCAGGATTCAGTACCATGAATTTCGCTTATATGTGAGTGAAAACATAGAAGGAGACAGGGCACCATTTTTCCTGTACCGTTGACCGGCTCATATTTTTCTATATTCGAGGTTATAGTCAATATTTATGTTACAAAGAAGGTTACAGTCTTGCACACACGGCATATGAAAAAAGTAGTAAAGCATGGTCCAATAATTTTAAAGGCACACACTGAGTCAGCACTCGGCAGAATTGAAATTTCTGCGGTAAAGTAGACAGATCTTTGATGCTGCCCAGCTTCAATGCACTATACTATGTTTCCTCAATATACTTATGTGTTGACAGGACGCCTTAAACACTGGTAACAATGTTTCTCATCTCTGAAAATGAAACTAGATACTGTTTATCTCGAATAAAAGAGAAATCATAAGTTATAAATCAGGGTGGATAGTCTAGAAGTAAATTGCTACGTATATGATTGACGGATTGGCACATCGTATGGTGAAATCAACTCCATATGTCATGCTATCCGAGCTGTTATCCCATGAGAAGAAAGGATGCTCAATTTTTCAGGAAAAAAACATTCTCTCCACTTGTCTACCAACACTGCGAGTTTACTAAGGTTCAAATTCTATTATTACACGCCAAAGATTCTTTTATTTATTTATTTTACAAGTAACATTTATCAGTAATTATCATAGTCTTGCCACCGTGAGAACAAAGTAGCCCTATGGTTCAAGAGCATTCATGTGGTACATTTCAATCTCTCTGTTTTCCATGTAGATCCTAAAGAAAATGCCTGGGCCTTTTGTACTTCCTACCAGTTTTTTCTTTCTTTGGAAGGTGTTATTTCTGATGGGCATCCTGTGGGCATCTTTGTTGAAGCTTAGTAATTTATTTTACCAATTAATGGTGAGCAAATGGTTTACATTTTCATTTTCTCTTCATTGTAGTTGTTGGTAGAAAAGCAGGCATGGCGTCGAATTTTCATGGTCACCTTTACTTCAACATGGTACTAGAATAGCAAGTTGTCTATGGACTTCATGCACCCTACTCTTATCTTTCATATGGCAGAGCATGAAATAGTCAGCCTGTTAGAAGACGTACCAGAATAGTCTCCCATTGGTTGAATATGTGGGCCTACTCCACTCAAAGCCACTTACTTTAACAACCATCTGTAGCATAAAGTTTTGGACATAAACACAGAGATGTTTAGTTTCAAAACTTCACCCTGCATCATGCAAAAGAATCCGAGTTTTGCCCTGACACCACTCTTGCATCATAGAATTGGTTAATAATCAGCTAACAAGTGAAGCTGTTATCATAAGTAATCTGATTATTTCAATCTATATTTTAACGTTCCCAGCACAAAGTCAAACGATGTCAGCATGTTGTCGGGGTGATGGATGCAGGATAATTCGCTCCAGCAATTCGTCTAATTATATGAGTGTAACAATGGATGCAGGTTGATCTACTGAGCCGGTTGCACTCTCCCCACTTGGTCGGGCTACTGGGCTACTGCGCAGACCAACACCATCGCCTTCTTGTATTTGAATACATGCCCAACGGTAGCCTACAATGCCACCTCCACCTTACCACAAGGAACGGCCAAAACAGGGCACTTGATTGGGGGACTCGGCTGAGGGTTGCTCTGGACTGTGCGCGGGCCCTTGAGTTTCTGCACGAGCACACTGTCCCAGCAGTCATCCACAGGGATTTCAAGTGCAGCAACATTCTGCTGGATCACAACTACAGGGCGAAGGTGTCAGACTTTGGCATGGCAAAGATTGGCTCCGACAAGATCAATGGTCAGGTTTTGACTCGAGTGCTGGGGACAACAGGATATGTAGCCCCCGAGTAGGTTGCCCCATTTGTGTGCATTTATTTGTCTATTCATTCGTTTTCCCGAGCATTAAATCACCAATATTTGAAGAGAAAAAGCTATCTCGAACATACTTTTTTTTTTGTTTTTGTTTTGTTTGTTCTGATACTATTGTAGGTAGAATAAAGGGGCTCACCGGGATGGGTTTGTTATGCAGGTATGCATTGAGCGGCAAGTTGACAACTAAATCAGATGTTTACAGCTTCGGGGTTGTTCTTCTCGAGCTTCTGACAGGGCGGGTGCCTGTTGACGTCAAAAGGCCTCCTGGGGAAGATGTTCTTGTTCCGTGGGTTCGTATCAAAATCCAGTCTTTTCAAGCTCCTGCAGTTAAATTTCACACAAGCGGACCATCAGGAAGATATTGCAGCTACCCAAAAGATGATAATAACCCACCTGGGGACCCCAGTTGATTTGGCCTCCTCACACCCAACGACTTTTTAACGATCGCTGTTCCATCAGAGTAGCAAGTTCACCTGATGCAGGTTTTACTTTTCAGTGTAAACAGGCCTCATAACTTTCCCCCTCTCCTTCCAATATGAAACATCCAACCTTCACCCACACTCTCTGAGCCCTTTATGTCACCCGTCATCAAGTTCCTATAAGTAAACATTGATATTTAGATACGGCGTCTGCCATTGATGTAGGATGGAAGAAATGGCTTGGCTCTAATGTGTTTGATGGATCCTTCTTTGACTCCACAGGCCCTTCCAAAGCTAACAAACAGGGAGAAACTCATGGAGATGGTGGATCCGACTCTAGAAGGTCAATGCTCAAAGAAGGAGATGATTCAGGTTAGCTTGTTTCGTTCTCGTCATCAGAGCGGCTGCCATAATCTCTGAAAGCACCCAAGGCATCAAGAACATGGAAAACCCCGGCTAAAAAATCATGAAAGTATTCGATTCATATTTCTACAAGAATCATCGCCTAATAATTCTTTTCTGTTCCTCCCCATTGCAGATAGCTGCTATTGCGGCTGTGTGTGTGCAGTCAGAAGCTGATTACCGACCTCTCATGACGGATGTTGTCCAATCACTCATTCCATTAGTCAGAACCCAGTCTGGGACTTGCCCTACCACGCCTTCCAGATTTCAGCATCCATTGGCTAGCCTGCTGCCATGATGGAAAGTGACCGAGGGACAGACATTTACTTTTTACCATCTGATCCCAAGAAATCAGCAGCAAAATTGATTGCTCGGAAAAGAAACACCAGGGGGGTATACGAACTTTGGTCGGGGAAGATGAAGAGATGCAGATCATCCTTGTGGACTGGTGTTCTCAGATTTTGGCAGAAGGGTGATGCTGCACAGTCGTCAATACTTTTCCTCGAAGATTTTGACATCCAGAGTTTGGTATATGCTCTATGAATTGAATATACAGTTTGCGTGCGTCATCAGTTCAGGATGTAACTCACGCCATGCGATGTGGTGTATGATTATAATGATGCTCTACTTGTTGCTCGTTATTCATTCAATACAATGTAGAATCAGGCTCATTCCACATGATTTCTGAAGTGTTGAAAGCCGTTTAATATCTAACGCATGATGTATTAAATATAAATGATTCTGATGCACAAGTTTCTGACCTCTGTGGAGTCAAATCATGAAACAGAGACGAACCAAGTCCAAGAGGCCGTCGGAAAATCTCAATGAATTGATCAACCGAAAGCAGCTACCAATTTTCCGGAATTCTCCTGTCCAAAAGAAAAACTGGAGCAGAGGTTTGATCTCAATCATTACCCAGAGAATTTGTTGCTAGTAACGATGAGATTGTGGGAACTTGAGATAGAAAGCATTGCTCCCCTCATCCTTTTACCCGCGAATGACATTTTATTTTTAGGAATGTAAAAAAAATTTTTGCTAAATATAGATACAAGAAATCTGCGTTTCTAGATATTCACCCTGAAAAATCCATGCAAAGTCAACATTGTCATGATGTAGGGAGCTCGTCCCTGTATGACAGTCAACGAAAATCTGCATGACGCTTTTCTGTTGAGAATGGCCACATGTCAGGAAGTGTAAGAAGCTTGTTACTGATACAAAACTCCTCTCTTTGATTGATGGGAGAAGAAAAGTTACAGTCGGTCTCAAGATTATTAATTGCATTTATAAAATCTCCAGAATGATATTAAGATCATCGGGCACAGTTTCTCCATTAAAAAAAGAGAGAAAAAACAGCGTCTCACCATTCACACGCATCTGCCATGAGCAGAAAGTGTTCCTTTATGCCTTTAATAGGACCTCCCACTGTTCCCTCGGCAGCTTCAGGGTTCTACGGCCCATTTGAACTCACCCTCAAAAGCTGTGAGAAATCCTTTCACCAATAGTCCATACACGAACAGGTCCCAACCTCAAAATGATGAAACCTTTTCCTATCCCTGACCACCACTTTCCTCTTGAAAACCATGGAAATAAGCTTCATCGCGTTGTGGCAATCCCCGCAGATCCGGATATTCTTCACTATTCGCAATGGAGATCCATCCTCTGTGATGATGAACCCGAAGGCAATGGCTAACTTCTCGCTGTGGTACCCGATGATGATTTCCTTCTCCTCTTCTTCACATTCAAAGCCAATCCCTCTCGTCTCTGCAGCGTACCCGAACCTCCTGATCTCTCCTGCAATTTCCTCCCATTTCCGGTATATCTCACCGGTCTTCTCATGGGACTTGTCCCCCGCCGCAAACTCGTGAAAAACACCGTTGACCTCAATAGAACTAAACCCAGGCTCCCGCCTGATGCTTCTGCTTCTCATGGTTTGCCTGACTCGTTCAGCACTGCCCATGTTCTTGCACTCCACGAGGATATTGGATAGAGCAATGTAGGGCCCGTCATGGAGCCGATCGGACTCGATCAGAAACTCCCCCACTCTCCTGCCCAGCTCTGCATCTCCATGAATTCTGCACGCATTAAGGAGAGATCTCCAGATTACGTTATCCGGCTCCACAGGCATGGAAGAGATGAACTCCACTGCCTCCTTCAAGTGCCCTGCTCGGCCAAGAAGATCGACCATGCATGCGTAATGATCCAGTTCTGCCGCTATCCCATCCTCATCAACCATGCTGTGGAAGTAGTAGAAACCCCGATCGACCCAGCCCATGTGATTGCAGCCACACAAAACGGCCAGGTAAGACACTCGATCCGGCTCGAGCCCTTCGCTCCTCATCTGTTCGAAGAGTTGGAGAGCTTCCCCGCCATGGCCGTTCATGGCCAACCCGAAGATCGCCGCCGTGTACGTCGACAAGTCCTTCTCCGGTGGCTTAAAGCCCTGGAACAGCTGCATCGCTAGCTCGATGCTCCCGCAGTTGGCGTACATGCCGACGATTGCCGTGGAGAGCGACGGTTCCATTCTCACCCTTTTCCTCCTGACGTAGGCGTGGATCCACTGCCCGTGGTTCAGAGAACCCATCTGCGAGGCGGCAGAGAGGGCGCTGACAATGGCGGAGGTGTTGAGCTCCCGGTGGACCAGCTGCATCTCTCGGAAGAGAGACAAGGCCTCCTTCGGCTGCCCGCTCTGAGTGTACCCCGAGATCATCACTGTCCAGGAGACGAGGTTCCTCTCGGTCATTCCGTCGAACAGGCACCGTGCGGCGTCCAACCTGCCGTTCCTGACCAGTCCGGTGACCATGCTGTTCCAAGAGACGGTGTTCCTCTCCGGCATTCTGTCGAACAGGAGGAGCGCACCAGCGACGTCACCGTTGTTGAGGCAGCCGTCGATGAGGGAATTCCAGGAGACCACGTCGATTCCGCCGGCGCCGGCCTCGTCGAAGACTCTTCTGGCCTCCTCCATCGCGCCGCACGAGGAGTAGAATCGGATCAGGGAATTTCTGGCACAGACGTCGCCGAGGAGGACGCCGTTCTTCACGGCGGCGCCGTGAAGCTGGATCCCGAGGGCAGATCCAGGCCCCAGAGAGCCGCCGGCGCAGGCCTGGAGGAGGAAGGTGAAGCTGAAGCCGCTGGGAGAAACTCCGGCCCTAGCCATCCGCCGGAAAATGAGGGATGAGCGAGAGAGAGCCCCCGGGAGACGCGGCCGCTTGGCGAGGCCTCGAATGACCGTGTTGCAGAGGAAGCGGACGGCCGCGGCGGCGGAACAGGCTGGGGAGGGAGAGACGGCGGGAAGAGAGAAGAGGAGGAGAAAGAAGACGTAGCGGAGGTCGCCGGAGGGGTGGAGCGCGGCGTGGGAGACGGCGGTTCGGAGGAGAGACGGCGAGGCCGCGGGCAGGGGAAAGCCGCGGACAAGGAGGGCGGCGTGTGCCCGCTTCAGCTCCGGCGTGTTCCGGCATTGTCGGAGGACGGTTGCCGCGACCGAGGAAAGACGGGTGGATGGTGGCGCCGCCAATGGGACACCACCGCCGTTCATCGCCGGAGCTTCATGGCCGCTCTGTGCTCCGGCTTGTAACGGCCACGCCACCACCACCGCCACTACCCCGAGGGTCCTCTTTTGCCTTTCATCGGGGCCCACAGAAAATTGGACCGTGCGATCTTCGATCTTCGCGGTACCATTTAAGACCCAGATCACGATTGTGTGAGGTCCACAAGGTCAACAGATTTTGGCTGGGGCCCATCGGAACACTGGTGATACGTAGGCCGATCTTCCGAGATATCGCGCTCTTTGTTAATAAATTAGACGATGAATAATTAAAGTTAGAATAAAAAGATGAAAATAGAGATGAGAGGGTGACGTCGGCACCCCAGCCCGGGTGAAAAGGTTGACCAAACGTACACACGATATTTTGGCGGCGGCAGACGGAATTGCTGAAACGGCTCGTCCACTGCTGCTGCAAACCGACTGCAGAGAGAGAGAGAGATATAGAGAGTCGTCCGGCTCGGGGCAACCTAACCATCCAGTCAACGGAGAAGGGTCTCTGGATGGTCAACAGGCTCCAACAGTACAGTGGAGCGGAGAGTCCGGAGGGCTCCTCCCGCGGTCTTCTCCCCTTCCACGCCACGCGCTTCCCCACACCCCCCCAAACCAGCTGGCTCCCCCCCACCTGCCTATAAAACACCCCCCCACCCTCTCAAACGGAGCATACTTCTCTTTCTCTCTCTACTTTCTCTCTTACCTCTCTCTCTCTTTATCTTCTCGCTCAGAAGGGGAGAAGGGGAGAAGTGGGAGAGAAGGAAGGGGAGGAGGAGTATGGAGGGGATGAGGATGACGAAGAAGAGGGAGTTGGGGATGGGGATGGGGATGGGGAAGGGGATGTGGATGTGGCTGTTGTTGGTGGTGGTGCTGCTGCTGGCAGGGGGGGCGGAGAGGGTGGGGGCGTATAGTGACTGCGAGGAGGACGACATCTACGGGCTGCAGGGGCACTGCGGGGAGGCCGTGCGGGCGGGGGTGCCGCCGGCGGAGCCCTCCAGCGACTGCTGCTACTTCGTGGAGCAGCGGACAAGCCTCCCCTGCGTCTGCAAGAACCTCGTCGGTGAGGGCGTCGAGAAACGCCTCAGTATGAACAAGCTTGCCCGCGTCGCCGCCCTCTGCGGTGTCCCCCTCAAGCCCGGCACCAAGTGCGGAAGTACGACCCCTCTCCCTCTCCCTCTCCCTCTCCCTCTCCCTCTCCCTCTCCCTCTCCCTCTCCCTCTCCCTCTCCCTCTCTCCTCTCTCTCTCTCTCTCTCTCTCTCTCTCTCTCTCTCTCTCTCTCCCTCTCTCTCCTCTCTCTCTCTCTCTCTCTCTCTCTCTCTCTCTCTCTCTCTCTCTCTCTCTCTCTCTCTCTCTCTCTCTCTCTCTCTCTCTCTCTCTCTCTCTCTCTCTCTCTCTTACCCCATCTCAGCCACTCATCCTCTCTGTAACTCCCTGGGTTCGCTCTCCCTGTTACTCCCTCCAACCTCTCTCTCTCGCTACATTTTTTCTACTACCCTCTACTCTTGTCAGCTCTCTCCCTGTAACTCCTCTCTCTCTCTCTCTACATTTTTTCCACTACCTCTCTACCATACGTCCTTTTCACTCTTACCGTTCCCTCCCTCTCTCCCTGTAACTCCTCTCTCTCTCTCTCTAACTCCATTCTCTCTCTATCTCTGTAACTTCCCCTCTCTACCGCGCTCTCTTTCTCTCTCTTACTCCCAGATGAGCTGGTTTTTTCTTTTGAATCCCAGGTTATAAGGTCCCGGCAAGGCTCTGAGATTCGCACGTGAAATTGCACTTAGGCGCTGCGGCATCCCACTTGTGGAAAGAGCGCCGGGCGCCAGCTGGTCACCTACCTAGACGTGGCCGTCGCGCACGTTGGCCGACAGGGATTGTCTGAGCGTTCTGCTTCGTCGTCGGTCCAGGAAAAATAAGTCGTCGTCGTCGTTCTCTCCCGCCACTCGTTAGCAAATAGCGCACCTATTTGACTGTGTGTCTATATTTTTGGATGCGAGCTAAACAAAACTTTAAAAAAAAATATATCATCTTCTTTGCTGAATGGACACCTTTTGACTAAATCAGTCAACCGATAACTTGACTTTTTCGGAAACGACGACTTCCGCAATCTCTTTATAAAGATCGGGAATCGGCACGATCCAAAAGCGACTTGACCAGTTATGCTGCGCTAGAAATCGACACGTATGAAAATCTACCCATGTGAGGCAGATACTCGGTATTATCACGCCAATATTCGGTAAACGAGGTACACGTCGGATGGGATTAGTCAACGAGGGCAGATTATTAAGGAAGTTACACAGAGTGTTCGGGTTCTCCAAACTTCTAGAGGTACACGTCGGATGGGTTTAGTCAACGGGGATGATGGTTACTTAAAACCGTGTTTCGGACATTCTCCACGTACCCCACCCCTCTTCAGATTATTCCCCGTCTCTCTTTCACTCTCTCTCTCTCCTCCTCTCTTCCTCTCTTGTCCGCACGGAAAATCCGAGAAGAAACCCTAGCTCCTGGTGGAGTCGTCCACCACGCACCGATCGAATTCGCGGGGGAATACTCAGATCGGTGCTCTTAGGAACCCGCGGCGGAATAGATCGCCCTCTCGGGGGAACCCTGTGCTTTCATGGGAAGGAAAGACACTTGGTAGCCGCCATGTCCTGGACAAAGATGAAGCTCTCTGGGTGCCGCATCTTGAAGCTCTGGCGGGAGATCCTGTGAGCTCTCTCTGCGCGTGCACCGATTTTTTTTTGCTTAATTCGCTACCGGGGCGGTCCTCTCTCTCTCTCTCTCTCTCTCTCTCTCTCTCTCTTCCGGCGGAGATGGGCACCGGCACGGTCTGCTGGGCGGGACCTTGCATTCGACCTCCCTGCGCCTACGCGTCCTCTTCGTCCAACCCGCAGGATCCCAACGAGACGGCTTCGACGTTCTTGTCGCAGACTGTGAACGGTTCCCACCAGTTCAAAATATCTGGGTATTCCATGTCCAAGGGCCTCGGCATCGGCAAGTACATTGCATCGGACACGTTCGAGGTCGGGGGCCACTCGTGGGCCATCTATTTCTACCCCGATGGGAAGAACCCCGAGGACAACGCTGCTTACGTCTCCCTGTTCGTCGCCCTGGCCAGCGAGGGCACCGGCGTGAGGGCGCTCTTTGAGTTGACGCTGATGGACCAGAGCGGCAAGGAGCGGCACAAGGTTCACAGCCACTTCGAGAGGGCCCTCGAGGGGGGGCCTTACACCCTTAAGTACCGCGGCAGCATGTGGTTAGTTTCCAATGGGTGGCTTCCTATCTCTCTCTGGTTTGCTCCGGCTTGCTCCGGTTTCTTTTCTGCAGTATCCTTCTACATTGGCTCTCCATTTCTAGTGCCTGTAATTGTCTTTCCATTTTCTTTCTTCCGAAAATTTTCTTCATTAGAGAAGTCACTTCTCTTCTTCTTCTGTCTGTTCGAGAAGGGTAGGTGGGCATAGTTTCAACTGTTTGTCCTCCTCCACCAGGGTTCTAGTTTTTCACTTATTTTTTCTGATACTTAAGGGGATGTAATTTCTTTCTTTATGACTGGTTTCACGTACCTGAATGAGATCATTGCATGATTTTTATTCACCTGTCTCCCGAGCGGCCTTTAAATCATCCATCGTCAGATCCTGCTTCTTGGCCTTTCATGTTGGATTTACACGCTTGTAATGAAAGGAACCCCCTATTCTTTCGTGTGTTTTTATAAATCGAGGTAATCTGAACATTCGCTATGGCCAGTGCTCATTACTGCGGGGAATAATCTGTTCTTGTCTTTCGTTGAATGTAAGAAGTAGATGGGTGACTTTCAGATTTGCAGTGTTTCATATCCACAGGGCATCACTTGTTAAGAAGTTAGTGTGGATCTAGACTTGAGCATCTCTCATATAGTAGAGAGCAAACAATGATTTGAAATTAAAGCACGTCCTAAAAAACAATTTATACCACGTTTCCCTTTCAGTTAGTCAGTTCTTACGAAGTCACCTGGACCCCTCCTAGACAGCAACCTTTTTGGAGAGTTAGGGTACTTATCCATGCCAACTCCAAAGGCAGACCCTGTTTGTCAGAAACTTTATCAAACGCAACTAATGACAATTTTGTTTATAAGGGTAGAAGTTAATGGCCTTTTTAAGAAGAAAAATGTTCCTTGAAGCAACGGATGTTGTTAAACATCATTCCTAATCGATAATTGAAAGAAGGCTTTGTGTTACAAAACAGTGCATTGAATTCTTATATCCATCCTAGCCGGGTCAAGGCACTAATCCACTGATAAAATATGTGATAGAATCACGAAAATCTTTATTGGTTGGTTACCATGGTCCTTTTCACTGATAGATAACAGTCTTTCTTCTTGACAAAAATATCACTTAATTTTGTCAAGAACTTTCAATCCTAGTTATGAAAATGATAGAAACAATGTGCTTGATATTTCATTCAAGTATTGTTGTCTCTCTTTTCACAATCCGCATGTGTGAACTATTCAAGAATGTCACTGCATTAATTAGTTTGAGTTTAAACTGGCGTAGTACCCGATATAAATACTTTCTCATGCATTATGTTGGGTCAAATCCGTTATAAAAGTATGCTCTATCAAGTACTTACGCAAGCTGGAAAGTAGTCGCACATAAACTTGCATGCCTTGATCACCTTATGAACTATGTGTCCTCTGAAGACTATCTATAGGAATCACTTCAGTGGACGGTTCCTTACTACACCCGATAATGGAATGTCGTAATCATTTGGACATGACTCCCATAAGTGAAAGGGGCTCATATGATTTTGGCCATTGCTCTCAAGGACCATTAACTAACATTGGGTTCGAGCTTGATAAAATCACCCAAATAAGCAGCATGGATCTTTCATTTGCTCATGACACGCATCTTCAAGTTTTGTGAAGATCCTAGTTGGGTGATACACTTTACAAGAAGGGAGGTGATTTGAATTGAGTTTTGAAGATAAGCTCGGAGCTAAAATTTTATATTAATGCAATCGAGCGCTTGTGATACAGGAGAATTTGTTGTCGTTTGATCTCAATTTAGACTCTCTAAGCCTTGGATATTTTGCTTAGTGAATCATAAACTTATTACAACTTGACTTTTTCACAGTGCCAACCAAGTCTTCCTATACCAATGCAACAGCAGGCTTGTGGAATTCAACAGAAGATAAAATAAATGAACCAAAAAGATCTAAAACATAATTAGAGGACGTTATTGAAGCTCAGAAGATCAAGTCGGATGATGATTTTAGAGTCCTTTTGTAATTTAAGAGCTTGAAAATAATGCCTTAGGCTTAACAGTTTTAAATTAGCGGAAGTATTATTGTTCTTACATTTGGGAGGCTTCTATCGCCTGGAAAGTATTCGTTGGAAAATATTTACCCTTCAATGGTTGTACTCCTCCAGTTTTCACCATTCTACAGTTGCTATTATAGACAACGTAGCTGTAACAACTTTGCTGGTGTTGATAACTATAGGGAATGACTCCTGTGATATATCTTCTTTGCTATTCACGTGTCAGAACTTATGCCTCAACTGTTGACGCCTGCAGTTCTGGACCTGAAGCTTGATTCTTAGCTAATATTTTCTTCACAGAAATAATTTGTTTCTATAATTTTCCCTGCAACTTTGAGGGATCTGTACTTGTCATATTATGTTCATTTTTTACTATTTTCGGATTTTAAAATTTTCGTTTATTTCCCTAAAACTCATGCAAAAAAGTGGCACAGTATCGTCACAGTACCATGGTTCTTGATTGATTTATTTAATTCCTTGGTGGGGAGTGGCTTCTTTCAGGTTTTCTTTTGAAATTTCCTGTTAGCATAATGCTGAAAGAGTTGAAAAGTTAACCTTGATATGACTCGTCACTTTATGAGAATGACAAAGTACTGGTACTTGCGTTAAGTTAAGAGGTCAGATGAGTTGAACTTATGGAAGTTGGATTAACAAGTTCATGGCATAACCTTTTTCTTGGCTTGTTTTTAATGTCTATGGATTTAATACTAATATCTTGATTCTTTCGCTATGTTGGTTAGTCGTCCCTTCCTATGGATGTGTGTGTTTAATCGAAGTCAAGGCATATCTTCTTCTTCCATGAGTATTTGGATCCTACATCTGCGGTTGAAGTATTAATGTTTCAACCGGAATAATGCAGGGGCTATAAACGCTTCTTCAAAAGAACGGCCTTGGATACATCAGATTATGTTAAAGATGATTCTCTATTGGTTCGCTGTAGTGTTGGTGTTGTTAGATCACGTACAGAGGGACCGGAACTTTATTCTGTTGCAGTACCGCAATCTAACATTGGTCAGCATTTTGGGCAGCTTTTGGAAAGTGGTAAAGCAGCTGACGTTAGATTTGAGGTTGATGGTGAGATTATTTCTGCCCACAGGTTGGTCCTTGCAACTCGATCCCCTGTTTTCAGGGCACAACTTTTTGGCCCAATGAAGGATCGAAACACTGACTGTATAAAGGTGGAGGACATGGAAGCGCCAGTATTCAAGGTCTCTCTGCCATTTCAAATGGTTTATGCTAGATTGATCCAATTCCTTTTTTTCCTTATCCAAAAATTCATACGTTGTCTGCCTATCTTCTGTTTTTCTTGACAGACTTTTTTTCTGAATTACTTCATCAAAGTATGATCATGGAATTACTCGATTTTTGTTTCACGTTGTTAAACCTTGCTGCGCTTGCAGTAGTGTTACTGATTACATCTTGCGAATGCAAAGTATTGGGAAGACTATGGTTTTATTTGGTCATTTGTGACTTTTCTTTCTTATCATTTGGAATATATTTTCTAACGAGATGTGCTGTAGTTTTAAGCTTTCTCTGTCGAAATTCATATAGAGTGTGTGAGAGCTGTTGTTCTTCACACAAAGATGCGATAATATTGGCCTGCCTGTAACCACTGTGGATTATCCGTGAAATGATGAATACCAATTTTACTAACTAAGAAACTGCTAGTAACAGAAGTAGTTGCTGCAGACTGTTTCTTCATTAAATGCCTCAGTACCCTCATTTTGTGCAAATGAATCTCCAGTGATGGCAATGATCTTTAAAACATTTCATGTGGTTCCTTTAATTATTTTCCACTAAACCCAATCTGTCTGACAGTTGCGCCTCGTTTCCTGAATTCTGCCTCTTCTCAGATCAAACTGCATCGTATCATCCATGGTTTTACTGCCTAGATTGGTAGATTAGGCAATTAATGGTTTGCGGGGATGATTGTTATATTAATTTTCTCAGGCAAACTACTGACTGGTGCAACTGTGAATAGCATTGATATACTTGTAACCCTTCTCTCCTCTAACATTGATGGCAACTTTAAATGCTCAACTTATCTTTTTTGTTTTTGATAGGCAGCATGCAACAAACTATGGTGGGTATTTTGAGAGGTGTCGGGATTTTTGAGATACTCTCAATGTTGCATTTACATAGATTTCATTTTCTTCCCAATCACCTTCTGTGTGCACATTTTGACTGTAAGCCTCCTTTTTTCCTCTTTGATGCCCATCTAATTTTAACGTCTCCTTTGGTATCCCATCCTCAAAGAAGAAAATATTGGCCAGATTTTTTCTCCCGTTTGTCTATGTCTCTAGCTTATGCTCTTGGAAATGGGAGGACGATTCCCAGAGGTTTCCTTATCAAGATTCTCTTTGACATTGTCTGATGTGATCCTCCTTGCTTCATCTTCCAGGCATTACTTCATTTCATGTACTGGGATTCCCTACCAGACATGGAAGAGCTCACTGGTACCAATGCAAAATGGGCTTCCACATTGATGGGTCAGCACTTATTAGTAGCAGCAGACAGATATGCGATGGAGAGGCTTAGGTTACTCTGTGAGGCCAACCTCTGTGAAGATGTTGCCATAAACACTGTGGCCACCACACTAGCTCTAGCGGAGCAGCACCACTGTTTTCAGCTGAAAGCCGTGTGCCTCAAATTCATTGCATTACCTGAGAACCTGCGAGGTAAGTCCCCCTTTTTCTTTTTCCCTTTTTCTTTTTTCCATACATATACTGGTGTATAGTTAAATTACATTTGTGTAGGAAAGAACACTGTTCTCGGTAGATTGTCGCCATTAATCGAAGGCATATTTGCAATACAGAGAGAGTCTGCAAAGATGTAAAGCATGTGGAGAGAAAAAATTATGAATAATTGGGCCACTTAGTTGGGTACACGTATGTGGGTGTCCTGTTTTCTTCTTCTTTCAATTATTTTGACCAGTCAGGTTGCTTCTGGGCGAGTGGCCATCGGCATGAATCCCCTCCCTCCTTTCCCTCCCTGCAGCTGTGATGCAGACGGACGGATTCGAGTATCTGAAGGTCAGCTGCCCGGCCCTCCTGACCGAGCTCCTGGAGTACGTGGCCAAGGTCAGAGAACACTCTTTGGCCGCCTGTCTGGGCCCCAGTGAAGACCTGGATAGCGGGGCCGCCGCCGGCAGACGCGTGAAGCCGCGGATATGAGACCACTCTTTGGTTCTGCATCAACCCAGAACCCTCCCCTCTCTCTCAGGGTCCCTTCGATTGTATATCCCCTTTAATATCTTTGTCTGTCTTTCCTTTTTCGGCTGGTCTGGGAGATGCATACAGATGATAAGGCAGCTTGTGGGCGGGACCCATCGAAGATCGGAGAAGGGTTGGCTCTTCGTAACAATTTCATATGTTTTCTTCCTCTTTTTTCTTTTTTTTCTTCTTCGTCTTCTCTGATTTTAGGTCTCTGACGTCAAAACACAGGAAATTACGGGTTTTATGACATAATGTTTGTGTTAGTGACTCTAAGTAAGTCAGCTATTCCCGGGAGAGAATATTTAATTAAATCATGCATTATATCTTCTACAAGGAGAGGGCCCAAAAAGCTTGGTCTTTTTTCTTCTTCTTTTCCTAGTATTGAGCGTCGTAATTAATTAAAAAAAAAAAACGAAGCCCACCTGGTTTGATTCCAGGATTATTTTCCCGGAATGTAAAAATAAAATAAAACTGTAAATATATAAAGGCGGCGACTATAAGGGCATAAAGTCCTCTCACTGGAGCAGCCTTTTACATGATTAGGTTTTATGTTGGGGTGTTTCAGCAAACTGGTAGGGTTTTTATACAAACAATGTAGTAGACAAATGGATGAACCCTCTGCCTTGCTTGCCGGCGTCCCGTTCCCCGCCCGTCCGGAGGAGCTGAGGGAGAGCAGCGCGGGGAGGAGGGAAGTGGGTTCCCGAAGATGGTAATTCTTGTGTTTCTGTCTTCCTCTCTTTGTCTCTAGGGTTTCTAGGGGTAGCGGCGGCTTTTCCTGACATTTCTCCTCTCGTTTGCCGGTGGCTGGCCGGCGGTGCACTGCGGCAGCTCTTCTTCTCGTACTTCAAGGAACTGGTGGGGAAGGAGGTGACGGTGGAGCTGAAGAATGACTTGGCTATCAAGGGCATCCTCCACTCCGTTGATCAGTACCTGAACATCAAGCTCGAGAACACCCGGGTTGTCGACCAGGACAAGTACCCTCACATGGTACGTGCTTATATTTGTCCATCTCCACTCTCCTTAATCTTAATTTATCTGTATTTAATGTCATCATTTCTTTTTCTTCCTTTATTTCATCTCTATCTTGTATAATTCATTAATTTTCCCGTCACTTGGCTTAAGGGGTTTAGGGTTTTCAGTTCCTTGTTCATCTTCAGAAAAAATGGGTTGAATTAGTTCGTTAATAACGGAGAAAGAATTTTTTTTCGCAAATCCGTTCCTCCGCGTATCCATTAAATTTCCGAGAACGAAGGGAGTCTGCAACTTTATTCTAAGCTTACTCTGAAAAAACCTCTATTGGAGGTGTGTACCGAGTTGCTGAAAAGAAGGTGACAATCACCTCCTTTTTCGCTAAAGAATAATCCTTGTTCACGTTCTCGCCTTGCAACCGTCATACCAAGTAACTGTCCTCTAAACATCTGACTGTTCTTTCATCTTTAGATGAACCAAAGCATCGCACGCCAAAATTTCTATGTAGACTTTTTTCTCAAATCCCTACCAAATTTCTGTCGAGAATGAACATGCCCTAGACAAATTATCCTTCAACTACTCCTGGCATAGGTACCAAGAGACCGTACCCTCGTATTGTCCATGATTAGAGATTGAGTTGTTGAGCTCCTTAAGTGGTAGGGAACCTTTTTCGTTTTGTTTCTTTGTAGGATGAAAGTTGAAAAGTGAAACTCAAAGATTTGGGATACAGAATGTTCTTTCATATGGTTTAGGATTTTCAAATCTGAAATAAGGAAATATTAGCCACTTGCATAAAGTTTGTGGGGCTCTTGAACATAGCTGCGATTCGCATCCAAGGCTGATCTGAACATAAATTCTATTTCTGGCGGCAACCATGACTGTTAATTGAGCCATGGTGTATCTGAATATGATCTGAAAACTCACTACGTGTACTTGAGTCACGTGGGATGATTTGGATTTAGAGAATCTGGGTTTAAGGTCCGCGTTTGGATTGGTCTCTCTGACCAACCTATGATTCGCTTCTTGTGGAAGAAGGGCCATATTGCACTAAAAAGGGTCCTAGCAATAAGATTGCTACCATATTGACACAGCAGAAGCCAGAGGAAGTCGTACATTGAATCCATTGGGAACGAAATCCAGAATCCTTGAATCCATAGGGATTGAGAGTGTTGATCATTGAGTCCACAAGGATCAAAAAACGAGCAGCTTGAATCCACAAGGGTTGATAATGCTGATTAAAGATTTCTTGGATAACAGAAAGCAGTCACCAACCATACAAAAAGGAAATGTGTTTGAGCCTGACAGGCCCACCTAGACAACATTATTCGGCCCTTCATCATTTTACCTGTGCTCTTCTGGACTGCAGTTTTTTTACCTCTTCGCGTTTCCAGCGATTCTGTTCTACATCACATACGAATATTGGCTAACCTGTGCAAATTTCATGCTTATGCTATGCTATGTCGTTGCGATGAACTGACATGTCATTAGATGGATCAAAATGGACCCCAATCATCTTATAAGAGGGGTGTGCTATGCTATCTAGCATTACGCGAGATGTTAATAGAAAGTGAGGTTGTAAATATATTTTACTCTAGCATGATGGAAGTTTATAGGGGCGTTTTAATGCTTCCTGTACTAGACTGGAATTCAAAATTATTGGAAAATATTATTCATTCTGAAAACCGATCAAGCAAACTTGTGCGATCCGTTTTTTTTAATTTTTATGTACGATTGCATAGATCTTCTTTAGCTTTCTTTCCATTTGTAGGGGATCGCTTTGAATGGTTTTACTTTGAAAGCATTTTACAGGAAGTGACATGACCCAATAAGTAACTCGCACTATGGTTTCCATCATTATAATATGCCACTCTCTTGTTTACACCGTGGCATGCTTTCTATTGCAAAATTGTGCATTTAGCATAGTATTTTTGCTGTAGAACCAGAATAAGAAAGCGCATATTTTCACATTGTTGTAAAGATACATCCATAAAAAAGTTGTTGGAGTTAAGCATTCGAGTTAACAAAATAACCCGTGACATTGATTGGGCTCCTATTTGCATTTGCAAAATTTCAAGATATGTAATGGTTGAAAATAAGAGTTCAATATTAGGGAAATTAGAGAAACATGTTCACCAGAGAATAAGTGTATATTGAGAAATATCCTGCATAATAACCCATTTTGGGTGAGATACGTTTCATATCTGCTCTTTGAGAAGTCTTACTCAATTTAGAACCGAAAAAGATAGCCAGAACATTTTTATTGTTGGCTGGTTCATCCGAGTTGCTTTGTACTCTCCTTTCCGAGAACTGTTGTGGTGACTGCATGCTATTTAATCTTCTTTCTTCCTGATTTTCTGAGTTCTTTCCTAATTTACGGAGATCCTTAAGCAGTTTGCGTAAAGGCGTCACCATGATCCGCTCTCTGTTAGCTTGTTTATAAAGGCGTTTTAATGTCCCCTCATTAATGACCTGGAATCAGATTAATCGTTTGATCCTGCAACATTTCGTTCTTCTTGACCTGGAGTCAGGTATGTGATGCTCATTGATTGTTTTGTTCTTCAAAATCTTTGCAGTTATCAGTGAGGAACTGTTTCATAAGGGGTTCCGTGGTAAGATATGTCCAGCTTCCTCCTGATGGAGTCGACATCGACATCCTTCACGATGCTACAAGGAGAGAGGCGCGGGGTGGCTAGTTGAATAGGCTGTTCTTCGGTGGGAGAAGTATATCTACTCCGGCCAACATTTCCATGACTATGTAGCACGACTAGGGAAAAAAAAAATACTTTCTTTTTGTGAAAAAAAACTCTGGACAAAGTGCACACTCGATTGCATCATCTTGCTTGAATTCTCTGCAGCCCCTCATTGAGCACTCGGATGGGCTGTCAGATGCCATTGTTCCTGCGGGGAATCGGATGTTTAGTGTAACTATCGCATTTCAGCTGAGGGTTTCCTCATGGAGATCTGTCAAGACGACCTCCTCTGGGCTGGGTTCTGGTCTTGGAAAAGGCTTTGACAGTGTGTGTGTGTGTGTGTGTGTTGCTTTGACAGTGTGTGTGCCAGCATACACAAAAGGAAGTATAAGCCTGGACAATTAACAATCTTCCAACACTCATCCATGCCCCAGTGACACTGTGATGCAGTGGAGATGGTGGGTGCTGCCAGTGGTCGACTCCAAGGCCATAGACTGACTGGATTATAAACTAGTACATAGGATGGTAAATTATTGTAGTATGTGTATAATAGTATGCATTTATGATACTATAACAGTATGCATATGATATATATTTTATTAGTAGTTTTCCTTGGCTGGCCTATTTTTCTACCTACCTACCCCATTGAGATTCTTTCCCCACCCTAACCTGAAAGGAAATTGACATTGTCGAATAGTAATGGGTTACTTTTGAAGTTGCCTTTCCCGGATATTAGTTTGCCACAGGATTAACAAATCATGACCTGAGTAACTTCCTTGGGGTTCTGAGCATATTACTGCCACAGGATTAACAAATCCTAATTCCGCTCTGACCAGAGGCGTGTAAAAAGAAGAGCAATATGATGCCAGCAACTCCACAGAAACTGTCTATCAGAAGAATAATCACGATCGTAAGAGTAAGGTGGAAACTCTTGAAAGGTACGAATACCAGTTCGGGTTATGGGGACTGAAGGCGAAGCTCAAATGTCCTTACCAGCTTTCGTGCTTCGTGCGTGCAAGAAAACCACCTGAAATTCCAAGACGAAGCTTAGAGGCCTTAATCTTTTGATTAGGCGCCAGATTTTAGTTGGAAGGATTAATCTCCCAGGAACAAACGTATTTTTACTCTAGCGAGAGAGAGAGAGAGAGAGAGAGAGAGAGAGAGAGAGAGAGAGATAAAAGCCCATCGATGAAGACGATATTGGAATGTCAATTTCACATCCAAAAATTAAATCTGAAATATACATGAACAAAAAATAAACGTGAAGTTTATGTCTAAAATAGCGAAGTTTATTCCCAGAAACCCTCATTTTCCTTGGGGACCCGACACAAAGAGCTCTCAAATATAAGCTACCGATGGACTAACTCTCCAATGTGAAACTGAGGATGATGGATGTGATGAAAGAGCATGGGCAATATCTCTCTTCCCTTTGTCAATATTTCTGTTGTGAACTGAACTACAAGGAAACAATGAGACAGCATGTCAGTGACACTGATTTAAAAAAAAAAAAATAAGCCACAGAACTTTTCTTCATTTCCTATCCAAATAATTTTGTACATGAAGGAATCATAGCCTACCGAGCTTCAAACAGGTGCAGCAAAGAAGCTGAAAGGTAAACATCTCCAAAAACGACTCTTCTGATTGAAGTGAATGGTACAGTAGACTCAATTGATAAAAATTTGAGTCCCATGGCCATACTCTGTCTTTCCACATTTACTACAAACCCTAAAAACTGACTTGCCTATTCAATAGGTTACATGCATCACAGATAGGAAATTAGACAAAAAGATGGTCATCAGCATGCCCACTGCAAAGATCATACTCAGCTGAAATCTTTAAGCCTTCTTTTCAGCGCGTCCATTGACTTCTTCCGGGCGCTCTGTTTCGAGTTCCGAGAGGAAAGACTCCCGAAGAGCCTGTCTGGTGAATCCTTGAACTTCTCACAAATGCTTGCAACTTTCTTGTAATCCAGTGCACCATAGCTTTTCTCCCTAATCACAGGGTTCATAAAATTCTCGGGTTGATTGCTCAGTAAAAGATTGACCAGCTGCCGGGCTTCAGTTAAACAGTCCCTTAAGTTGCATTCTTTCTCAGCGTTGTTCAAGCCAGTGCTCCGGAACTTATCCTCTGCAAATGTCTCCAGAGCCTTCAGATCGTTGTCGATGCACATGACAGCATTAAGATTGAACCTTTTCACATTCTCACAAAGAAAAGCTGTCACTATAGAGTCGGAGATATGTTCAAGTGCCCCGCTCGCAATCTTGTGCAGGGCATCCAGAGGAAAGATCAGCTGGGCTGTGGAGATCAGAGTGTCGAGGTAGATGCATACCACATTGATATACTCATTTCCCATCTGAGGAGGATCCTCAGCGGTCCAATTGATGTTGTTAACAAGATCCATAAACTCATCTATCTTTGAGCTCACAAGGTTAGATAATTCAATATATGCAGCATTCTGCGTGGCCCTCAGCAAAGCTCGGGCAGTCAAACCACCATGAGGCCTCTCGACCAGACGCACAGGTATTCCACAAAGCTGGGCTGCCTGTCGCAGGAAGTGTTCACAAGCATGCTCAAGAACAGCTATATTAGCCGTAATCTGCATTGCTGGGGACACGCCTAATGTGCCATTGTGGATTATCTTCAGGAGAGCCTCGTTCAGAACATCATTCAAGAATTTGTCAAGATACCTCTTCACAACGTCGTAGAGATTAACATGGCTACTGTAAGATAAGTAATTAACAGAGTCTTCAATGAAAGAACGGACTATGCGACAAACATGAGGAACAGAGGAGGAAAAAGGAGCAATATATGGGAAGGCCGGCATTATATCAGACGTCTGAAGATTGAAAGATAACACATTCATATTGTACTCGTATTCCTTCCTTATAACCATCTGTTCATACGTGTCATTTTCCAGCACATCACTTATCTGCTTTCGGAACTCATTGATGAGGAGCTCATGGTACCTGTCTCTACAGTTATCAAGAACATCAAGTAAAGGTGCTACTTGGTACCCATATCGCTTGAGAGTAGCACCAAGAAGGGTTACGTAGTCTTTGATCAGGAGGAAGTGGCTTGCTATCTCCAAGCCAGAGAACTGCTCCTCCAAAAGTGAAGTCATCTTGGCCATGGCCGTATCCCATATCGTCTCCAACTGGCTGTGTGACAACAACCTGCCAGCAGTTCTCAGGACCCCATCCTCCACAATGAAGTACCCTGCAATCTGAGAAAAGAAGCCCTGATGAGACTCAAGAAATGGCTGCGAGGAGGAGATCTCCAGGTCCAAATTCAGCTGCAGCAGCCGGTTCTCAAAGTAGTATTTTTGGAAACGGTCCTGAATGCCGAGGCAAGTGTAAATATGATGTGCCCGATACACAGGCAAGAGATCAAACTTTATAAAAGACCCTTCCTCCATCTGTTCCACATTCAATGCATAAGCACAATCTCCAGCTCCAAGACGGCCCTGTTCCTCAGCTTCCCGTTGCTGCGTTCTCAGCTCCGCATCCCTCTGGCGTGCTGATGCAGTTTGTCCAATGGCCAATTGCCCAATCTCCTTTGCGCTCTGGCGTATATGGACTAGCCAGTCATTGAAGTCACTGCAGGCTTTCTTCTCAATGTAGGACCTAATAGCTGGTATTCGTTTCTCAATCGCTCTCTGCAAGACCCTGATGGATATCTTTTGCATGTAGTCCCTCTCAATAACTCGGAGTGTCTTGACCAGTGGGTGGAAGTTGGCCTCTGCAATATACGTGTTACACTTTGAACACAGATTCAAGACTTGGCCACAGAACTTTAACATTTGTATGGCCTCTGCAACGTTCTTATTGATCGAGTATATAGCAAGAAGCTCCTCGAGCTTCGAGAGAAGAGAACTCGCAACATCTTGGAGTTGGGAATTCTCACCGGAGAGAGCATTTTTTAGTTCATCGGCATCTAATAACACACCACGAAGCTCATCAACAGCAAGAATGAACTCCTCGTAGTGAACTTTGCACAGTTCTTCTATCTCAACTTCCTTTTTCTTCACAATGCTCCTGAGCTGATTCACGAGGACTTCAGGCTTCCCCACTTCGAATGCATGTCTGACGATGGGACACAGATCCTCTCCATTCCTGATTGCAGTGGCCAGGACCCCATCTATACCTCCGTCTCCATTGACAACCGCTGGTCTTTTTTTCTGTTTGTCATCCATGGTTCTGCCCAGACCTGTACAATGGCGCAAAAAACATTACATAAAATGAGAAAAAATTAAGATCAAATCTTGGAAGAAGAAATAACTAGAAGAAGGCGAAATTTTGCATACGATCACTATCTTAATCACTTGCAGGAATGATGCTTGCACTATGGCCATGAAAAATTAAAAAATGCACGAAAGGCAAACTAAATTTTCTGATGGTCCTCTCTGAAAGACGACGAATCTTGTGGCGAACAAGTAATAGGAGACAAAAAGGTTGCTAAATACAAGAAAAGTAGGCGAAAATGCTGCAACAATGAAGACTGGTTTCTCTCGAAGAACAAGGTATCATTCCTTCACCATAGTTGGACAATAAATTGGATTGAAGGGTTCAGTCTGTCGCATTAAACTTCAACAATGGCTCACAGTAGAGACCTTGCCATCTTTCAGTTATTCAACATCACTCCCTCTGCCAACTTTCTGAGGGATTTCAAACTTTGGGTTATAACATCAACAAACGCGAAACTCCACACTTCCACTACCTCATAAGACAAAGGAAAACAAGGGAGAAGGGCTGGCAAAGAGACACGAGAAGGAGGGAGAGGGACGGCCACGGAAGAAATGGACAGACAAAGTGGCAAGAGAAGACTCTGGTTCACTCGAGGCGAGAATGAAGGCGATTTCCAAACCTGCTATGCCCAACTGGGAGGATCAAATCGGCGGGGCTTGCTGCACTGCCTCTTGCCTTCTTCGAAGAGGCAAGAGGTGGCGAGGAGAAAAGAAACAAGAGCAAGAGAGACCAAGCAGCTCCTCTCTCTCTCTCTCTCTCTCTCCCTCTCTTTCTCTTCCTATTCAAGCAATTTTCTGCGCACTGGAAGACGATATCTTTGTCGGCCAGAAATTGATGCCCGTTTTCCTCATAAAGAACGTGTACCAAAAAGATCATTCATTGCCGACCGACAACTGGGATGAGGAAGCAAATTGAATCCTTGTCCTTTTCATAAAAAAAATTAATCTTTTAAAATTAGGCTCGTCCTCCCGCGGGGAAACGTGCCAGGGACGACCGCTTTATCCCACAACTTTATACAATTTAAACAGCTACTTTACAGAAATACTCTATATATTTTATTTTAACTCCCTATCAGCTCGTCGATAGAGAAGGAAACATTTGTACCTTGCTCTCCTCCCGGCCAACACGTGCTGCTCCTGCTCCTGCCCCTTGACTGAAAGATAGGGAGCGACCGCCGCAGAGACGGCGGCCGAGGAAGGTAGAGGGCGATGACTACGACGCGATGAAGCAGATTGGGAGGGGGAGGGCTGACGTTCAGAGAGAGAGAGAGAGGGACGGGGCCAACGATTGCGATGGGGATGATGCCGAGAGGAAGGGGCCGAAGGTGTTGTGGGAGAGGGGAGAGCCAACAAAAGGGACCGACGAATGGAAAAGTCTCCCACCGGAAAAACCGGGACGACGAGAGCCGGTGCCGATCTCACAGGCCGGTTGATCCGCACGCCGCGCCAGGCTTCCGCTTCGGATGAGAAAATAGGACGGGGAGGAGAGAATGAGCGACAGGTCTGATAAACCGGGAGACAAGATGCATTTAAAAAAAAAAAAAACCGATTAAATAACGTTTTAAAAAAACAAAAATTGGCGCAACATTCTCGTAAATTAAATTTCATATTTTCAGTAATTGGTAGTTATCCTCCTCAGCTTCTTTCAAAGTATTTTTTAAAACTACTATCTTCAATGATAAGGAAGTATTTCCATATTCTTAGAATGTCATTAAAGTATTCCTATAGTGGTATACATATCAATTTTTTATTACTATTATTAATCACTTAAATCTTGTTTACTAATAAAAAGTAGGTAAGCCATGGGGTTGGATCAATTTTGAAGCATGAGGTCCAGCTCCATCCCAACTCATCAACACATCTACTTGTGCACACTTCTATCACAATATTAAAACATTTTAAATATATATTATATTTTTTATTGCCCTCATAATTATAATTTGATAATATAATTAAAACACCATATTATATTCTATCACAATATGT
Source organism: Spirodela intermedia (assembly GCA_902729315.2). Classification (NCBI taxonomy): domain Eukaryota; kingdom Viridiplantae; phylum Streptophyta; class Magnoliopsida; order Alismatales; family Araceae; genus Spirodela; species Spirodela intermedia. The sequence continues at coordinate 5,907,020 of LR746264.1, forward strand.
GGAAAAGGTGGCGTGAATTGGAGTTTTTAGTATTAATATGTATATGTTTATATATTTTAGTATTTTTTAAAGAATAAATATATATACAAGTGCAAAAGGGTAAAAAGAAAAAAAAATTTCATGAGGTGTTAAATTATAAACATTGTGAACGCCTCGTATAAATTTAAGAAAGGATCCTTCTCCCGGATCCTCTAAGGCGATGCTTTTAGTACTTGGAATGCCCGTTCGTCGTTCGACCAAATTACCACAAAGGAAGCAGGAGCCATTCTTATGGTTTGCCCTGCGGGCAGATGATATGGGCATCCTTCTCCAAGAGCACCAAGTCCGCCGGTGTAGCCGTGGCGTTCCCCAGGTTCTCGAGCCTGCCGGTGCGTCTCTCATCTTCTGAACATAGCGTCCCCATCGCATTCATCTGCTTCTCCTATCACGCCGCGACCATTGCCACGGTGGTCTCCTCTGACGATGGTTGCGGCGGCGACGGCAAGAAGAAGAGTCCAGATGTTAGCCGCCACACGTCGGAGGATCGCTTGCCGGTCCTCTCAGAGTTGTTCAAATCTTCAGGGCATAATGCGGACATCATTTCGGAACTAAAGGGAGTTCTGTTAGAGCGGAAGATGGGGTGGTCCCATTCACTGGAGATGGAGCTGCAGAGGTTCCGCGGCAATGGTGATGGGGTCCCTTTAAATGCTTATGTCGTCTACAAGGTCTTAAGGAGTCTGCCGAACTCGGAGCTGGGCTTCCATTTTTACTCCTGGGCCGAAACCCTTCCCGGGTTCAAGCATGATCACTTCACCGACGAGTCTATCCTCTCATCGTTGCTGAAAGATGGGAACTTTGAGCTCCTGTCGCAGGTTCTCAAGAAGATGAGGGACCGCGGATTCTCCCCTCACCGCTCTGTTTACCGGCTTCTCATATCTGGTTATGTCAAAGCAGGTCTGATTGAATATGCGGTTCGGACCTTTGACGAGATGATCGAGTCAGGCTGCCGTGAGTTCGGCATCGATTACAACAGGCTTATCGGAGTTCTGATTAAGAGCCATTGCTTTGATCTGGTTGAGCGGTACTACGATAGGATGACCCAATTGGGGTTCACCCTGAGCCCGTTTACGTACTCCAGGTACATTTGTTGCCTCTGCAAGGTTAGGAATCTCAGTCGAGTTGAGAAAATTCTGGCGGACATGTATAGACTCGGATTGGTCCCCGACATATGGGCATTCAATATGTACATGGATTCACTGTGCAAGGATAACAAACTGAAGGCAGCCTTGGATGTCCTCGAGACCATGACTGAGAGAGGGAGGCAGCCAGATGTTGTCACGTACACAACTGTCATTAACAGCTTGTGCAAAGCAAGACGTTTCCAGGATTCAGTGGCTCTCTGGCGTGAGATGATGAGGAGACACCTGAGACCAGATAATGTCGCCTGTGGCACCTTGGTTTTTGGGTTGTGCAACCATGGGAAGGTTGATCTTGGTTATGAAATTGTGATGGGAATGATGCAGAGAACTATCGAGATAAGTGTTCCCATATACAACGCTCTGATAGGTGGGTTCTGTAAGACCAATAGGATTGAGAAAGCTCATGCAATTGTATCGTTCATGCAGAGAAACGGGTGCAAACCAGATCTGATCACGTACAACACACTCCTGAATCATCTCTGTAGCAAGCTCAGGCTGGAAGAAGCGGAGAAGTTGATACTCAAGATGGAAAATATTGGCATAACTCCCGATAAGTATAGTTATAATCAGCTTCTGAAGGGGTTGTGCAATGCCAACCAGCTCCAAAAGGCATACTCCTTGATGGTAAACAAGATGGAGGTCGAAGGCTTCTGTGATGTCGTGTCCTGTAACACTCTCATTAATGCACTATGTCGTTCTAGGAGTGTTGGAACGGCCTACAGATTATTCAAGGAAATGGGCAGAAAGGGTATAAATCCAGATATAGTGACGTTTGGTACTCTCATTAATGGACTCTTCAGAGAGGGTCATCCTGATTTAGCAAAGGAATTCTTCGATGATATGATTCATATGGGCATCGTTCCTAATGTCGTCGCCTGTACTACCATGATAGATAATGTTTGCAAGTCTGGTCAAGTGGGAGTGGCTCGACGCTTTTTCCTTGAGATGATTGAGAAGGGAATCACTCCTGATGTGGTCGCATACAGTTGCCTTCTAAATGGGCTATGTAAGGCTTCTAGGGTACATGAAGCCATGGATCTGTACGAGGACATGTGCCTCAGGGGTTTAACTCCAGACGAAGTTACCTTTAAGTTGATAATAAGTGGTCTGTTACAGAAAGGGAAGATTGCAATGGCTTGTAGTATTTGGGACCACATGATGGAGAAGGGATACACTTTAGACAGAACGGTATCCAGGGAATTGGCAAATGCTATGAAGTCGAAGCAATCATCCGACTCGAATTTGCAGAGAGGTAGGTTTCCATCCGTCGGAATTCTTCTCCCAGCTGATTTACCATAAAACTTGGTTTGTAAGAGATAATATAAAATTGAGGTGATTCTATTTTCATACCTGAATAAATTGCTCGATGTTATTTTTAAATGACGCATTTTTTATATATTCCCGTTTCAAGAAATTTTCTTGATATATCTTATTTGGCTCTTATTTTCCACTTTTTCCTAGCTGGTGGCTTCCGGAGATTGGAGCCCAGGACAGAGACCTTTCTCAACCACACGCCAAGGAAATGGGGATGACTTGTGCAAGACTATTGGCTTACGTTGGGGGTCTGTTATACTCACAGGGTTAGTATTTTTCAAGTTTTGATTTCTTAACTATATAGCGTCTACATCTCTATTCCTCTTTATTCTCTACTATGCTACTGATGATGTATCGTAACGAATATTTTGAAATGACAAAATGGGTATGCATTTCCATGTAATATCTGATTTTGTTGTTTAGCTCGTTGCAGAAAAACTATCTTCTTGCCAGCGCATCTTTCGTGGGCAAAGTTCATATTCTTGGTAAGGAAATTGGAGCAAACATACGAGGAGGTCTACAGAATTTCGTACATTTTTCTTAATGATGATTGCGTAATTGTTTCCATGACCGATGACTTTTTGCTAATTATAGATTACTTTAGATCATGTCTACATTCTCTTGCTATTGAAAATAAATAATGGCTTTAAATTCTATGTTCCATGTGAGAATTAATGAGATGAATCCTATCTGATTGTTCCTCAATTGCTGTATCTCTAAAATGAGGAACAACCAGTAATATCTAGATCATCATGTTGCTAGATTTTTTTTCTTCCTAGCTTATTGTTGATGCCAAGATTACTGATGTGACATCCGAGTTCGTTGTACTTTGAGCTCTCATTATAATAAATGGTGCTTTTTCTTTTGTCCTTCTCAAAGGGAGACTTACCCGCTCCTCTCTCTCTCTCTCTCTCCAGCGCACAGACAGTTGTATGATGTTTATTGAGGATCAGTTGGTCAACTGTCCCTTGATGAGTAAATTGTATTTGGTTAATATTCCTGTATTTATACAGTTTGACTCGCTGCCCTTATTATCTACACAGTATTTGAAAGCTCATTACGCTCGGTCACCCCCTTCCTCTGCGATCGATCCTTCACAGCTCTTGCTTCTCTTGTTCCTTTTGTTGACTCCATCCGTGTTCTAGTTTATTTCCCATACATTCATCAAGCCATCTGGTCGGCTTGGTCGGCTTTGCTGCGTATATCTCTCCTTCTTTGCTGCATATTCTGTGGGTGACATTGTTTCTTCATTCCCTGCAGAGGAGCTTCAGTCAGCGTCCTCGGAGTCACTGAGATCACGGTGATGACCTCTCCATGATACTTCCTGCAACCAAGGCTTCTGAAGGTAAGCCGCAAGGGTTACTTTGCATGAAGATCCGATCATCTCCAAACGCAGGAATTCAGGAGGCGTTGACTTTCCATCTTTAACCCAGGGACGATGACCCCAAGTTGACCAATGGGTCACTAAGCGAGGACATTGCCCTTAGGGAAGTTTAATTGGGGTTTCCATCTCAGGAGGAGCTTTGCCAGCTGCCCACGAGAGATTGACTTGGTGGGAATTGCGGGCTTCTTACTGCTGGGTCTTTGGCTGGAGGACGGTCTCCCACGAACTGATGGGACCCGTTGACCTTCACTCGTTCATGCGTTGACTGATGGAGAGAGAGAGAGAGAGAGAGAGAGAGAGAGAGAGAGAGAGAGAGAGAGAGAGAGAGAGAGAGAGAGAGAGAGAGAGAGAGAGCCCATCTGAGGTTTTTCTATAGAAAATGGGGTTTTGATGGAGCAGCTTGCATCAGCGTTTGCGTTTTTAGATGATATTCCGGGGACATGAACCCCGATGGGCAGTTCTTACCACACATCTGGAGGCGTTTTCTTACTGGATGAGCCAGCGATTTATAGCATTTGTTGAAAAAAATAAAATTGAGAGAGAATAACAGTCTTCATTTTAATCAGATTACTCAGCGACCCAAAAAAAATCCACGGAAACTCGTCAAAAGGAATTTTTTTTCCAGTAATATGTCGTTCGATAATGGAAAATGCAAATAAATAAAAATTTGGTAGTTTTTCTGAATATCAATAGATGGAGTAGGCCATCAGGGATCCGGATCTTGGAGAGCCGTGATGCTTACATCTAGCTGTCTGATCTCCTCCAGACCATCTAATCGACTCCTCCGTCGCTATTTCCTTTTCTGTTCATCTTTTTCTTGGGCTTCTGGGAATATTTGAAGAACATTTAAATTTTTTGAGCCGTTCAAAAAACCTTATTTTTTAATTGTCCTGAAAACTAGTCGGAACTCCCCATATTTCTGGGAAATGATTTTCAAACCCCGACATTTGATTTTTCTGACATACATTTCAAACTTTATTTTGCATTTTACCGTAGATGGTACTCCTTTTTCAGCTCTCTCTTTCTCTCTCTCCCTCCCCGCTGGGTTCTGGATTTGGAGGGGCCAGCGAGGGCATTACCGTTGAAATCCCTGGGCGGAGCAGTGGAGAGAAAGCCAGCAGAGGAAGGCATTTGGCATGTAATCTCTCATTTGCAGAGCGGAACGGTTTGTGAAGAACAGAGTGGTTTGCTCTATTGCAGAACCAAGTTCTCACCCCCTCTGCCGGACGTCTCTGACGAGAGCGAGCGAGAGAGAGAGAGAGAGAGAGAGAGAGAACGCGATAGGAAATTCTCTGTGCGTCGAATTGTGTCTCCTGCGTCTTCTTTCCGTCGAGCATCCCATGAGTTCCGAGGTAGAACAGTGCGGGTCCATAACGGCAACGAGGTTTCTCTCTCCCTCCCTCTCTCTCTCTCCCCCACATACACAAACACACATTGTCTCTGATTTATTTGTTAAGTGTAGCCGATGAGGTTCCTCTCTCCTTTGTTCTGTGTATCCTGTTGCCGTTGTTCTGTGACTGTCGGACAACAAAGGGTAGTTCCTCTCAGGCGCTTGCTGCGTGCTGTCTGGAGTAGGCAGAGAGCTCGCCTTCATTCCACGAATATCTCCCATCCATCTAGTGGTGTAATTCGAGTGCTGTTAATGGAATAGTGGTTCCTGACCGTCAAATCGTTTGTGACGAAATGAGCAGTAAAATCGTTTTGCAGTGAATCTTGGGTGATTCAACTGTAATAACTATGATAGATGGAATGTGGGAGGGGGCGTTAAAAGGAACCTTGGAACGACACAAGATTTGTCGGGCCATGCATCTTATTCAATTGACCGAATTAAATTGTTGACAGAACGCTTATCGGATGATTTTTTTTTTTTTTTTCACACGAGTGATGTTTTTGGATGGTGAATTTCTGAATGTTGCAGTTAACCCCTGTTCATGTCTTTGTAATGACTTTGGCGACTTCAATGTTACTGATTTGTGAAGATTATTGGAAGAAAATGGCGTATGGCCAGCTTACTCTCTAGGATTAGCAGAGTGATGTGGTTGATGCTTTTGTAGATAGATTTAAGAAAACTTTGGACATTCACAGACACTCAATGGAGCTGCGTTGATACTACTAATAACCAATTAAATATGATAGGATGAGCTTTTCTACTTTTCCAGCCCCGATTAGAACATTGAATCTTCCATTTCTTTTAAAATTCGCTTCAAGTTGGAAAAATATTTGAAGATGTTTTTGACCGGTGTTAAAGGATAGGATAACATTTAGAGATATTTTCTGAAAATTTGAGTGCACAAAATTTTCTCTTCTTATGGAAAATTATCTTTGTTTGCCATTGTAGATCATCTATGTATTAGAGCACCCTTCTCATCACACTCTCTTTCGTTTCCTCCTCCTTTTTCTGTTTTATATTTCCCGTTTTGCTTTCAAGATTTTAGTATACTTTCGACGTTTCCATCCCAAAGATTTCCTTATTTTTACAGGCATAAATGCTCAGCATGCTACAAGCAATACAAGAAGAAAGAGCACCTAATTGAGCATATGAGGGTCTCATACCACTCAGTTCATTAGCCAAAGTGTGAAGTCTGCAGAAAGCATTGCAAAACATTGGAATCTGTGAGAGAACATCTCACAGGTAAGTAAGTAATCGGCTGAAAATCGAAACTCAAACGCATATGTTCTCCTGAAGAAATTCAGCAGCGCATAGATCTTGTTGGAAACTAATATGATCCAGGCGATGGGGAATCATTTGCATACCGTCCATATCCAATTCAGAATAAAACCCAATACTGGAGGCTGAATCATAATGCTTTATTAACTTTCTGGCTCAAAATAAGATTTGGCACATACTAACCTTATCCGATTCAAATTGGCTTAACGCGAGTCAAATGGACTTTTGGGTTCATTCATCATTGTCCTTGGTTCCCACATCTGGAGCACTAGTGTTGCAAGCCAGGTAAAGACTACTATGTTTATGGGGTCTTTCCACGGTGTGGCGCATCTTGGTTCTTTCCCAGATCATTAGAATCAGCGTAACACGATTTTCTAGGTGAGAACTGGGCCCAACATCCAGACGTTAACCGTTTCAGGGGATGTTGTTTAGGACCTCTAAGGACTGAATTGAAAAGTTCCACATATGACAACTAAAACCGGAAAATGCTGGAGAAGGGTTTCATTCAGCTTCTATATAACTACCGAGGTGAACATTTGAACCTTATTCTGATGCAATCAAGTTTTCAATTAACCAACTTTCCCGGAGAAGCTCAGTTTTCTGTGCTTGCTCATGGCACGTTTATTCTGTTCATTCCCGGAGAATAAACTGATGTACATTCATTCTGATGTCGTTTTATGAATAAACTTGAACTTCTATGTGAACTAGTTAGTCTGAAAAGCTGACTATAGGTCCACTTTCCAAGAGAAGCTGTCCAAATGTCTTTACTGTTCGTGGCTGCATCATCTGCTTAAAGATATTTGACGCCCCTGACGAGCTTCTGGCTCACAAAGAAGTCTGTTGCTTATCCCCTGCTTCCTTTGTAAGTCGAATGACAGCAATAGCAAGTATCCTGGTCTACGAAACATAAACGGTTGATTTAAACAATTTTATTCTGTATTAAAAGGCATTATGCTCACTGAACTTGAAGTATATTGATTCTAGGATGCGAGAGATCCTCTATTTGAAAACTCTATGGATAGTAGAATGCAAGACTCGTGCTCCAGTCCTGACGCAACCAGGAAACAAGTTTCACGTGTAGTTGCCATGGATTGTGAACTGGTTGGTGGAGGAAGTGATGGGTCACTTGATCTTTGTGCTAGAGTGTGCCTCGTTGATGAATCTGAGAACCTAATTTTCCATTCATATGTTAAATCTCAGATCCCAGTCACCAATTATAGGTAATTTTCTGGTTTTCATATTTTATAGCATAGATTTGCGGATTTTCTTACTGAGATTACATGATGAATACTTTCAGGTATGAAATAACTGGTATAACGGAAGAAAATTTAGTAGATGCATTGCCACTGAATGATGTCAAGCATACAATTGAGCAGATACTCTACAATGGGGAATCCATTGGCATTGCCCGTGTAGAAGGTGGCAGAGCTCTGATTCTTGTTGGCCATGGCTTGGATCACGATCTGTATTGTCTGAATATGCATTACCCTCCTCATTTGCTAAGGTAAAATTTAGGATTTCCACAACTCTGTTATCCTGATCCTGTAACGAAGGCCTCTTATTGGTCTCTGATTGATATACATTTGCATCTGTGTTTTTCTCTCATATCTTGTTGTTGTTGTTGTTTTTTTTTTTTTTTTTTTTTTCATTTGCAGGGACACCGCCAAGTATCCACCTTTTATGAAAACAAATTTAGTCAGCCACTCGCTGAAGTACCTCACACAAAACTACTTGGGGCAAGTCACTCTCCTACTTATTCTCGTCCATATATTCAAACATTGCTCACAGAGTAGCCTCACATTCTGTGAGAAAATAGTCTCGTGTATTGTAAATATTTGGGCCTCTTATCGCCAAATACTCTTCAATTTCGCTATTCGATTTATTTAACGCCAAGCAATGTGCAACAGAGTGTACAAGGAAAGGCTCAATACTAGTCCCTCCTGGAAGTTAAAGATATATGCTTGGTTTTCCAATTATGGCATGCCAACTTATCATATATTTCCGAAACTTTGGTTAAATTATCTAATTATATATTTGAGGGATTGGGTTTTGCAGATATAAGATCCAAACTGCTGCACACTACCCACTAGAGGATTATTTGGCTGCGATGAGGCTTTACAAAAGGATGCAGGCCCAGTTGCATCGGAGAGAAGAGGTCCCTATGTTATTCTGTGACTATGACTCTGGCGAGCCTTCAAATGTCAATGCTTTTGATCTCACCAGATCTAACGTACTGGAGAAAATGTCCTCAGAAGAACTGCTTGAGATGTCAAGATCCGAGTACAGATGCTGGTGTCTGGATAGGATTTAGACATTTGGATGTCAAGATCCCGTTCTTCTATGACTGAATTCACTCACTAACTATGATTGTTCATAGTAGGAACAAATGATCATACAGAGCTGAGGTTGTCAACATTGAGGGCCCATTGAATTTCAGAATCAGGTGAGTAACAGAAAAATGTACAACATTAATGATGAACATGCTTTTTTGTTTTACATGGTTTTTTTTTTGTGGTACAATGTTGCATGGGTTTATGTGATAGCCTATGGTACTTACTCACCAATGATTCACGCATTTATCTTCAATAATTGTCACAATTCAAGCGGGCATAGACTAGTTGAATTATCGATAATATTAATATCAGCTCCTTGATTGGAAATCCGATGAATAATTGAATAAATAAGTTTCCATTATTTTGAATAGAAATAACTATTATCACACAAATTTTCTGCATTTTCTAAGATACGTGAGCTTTTTTATGCTTATTTTCGACATAACAAGGTCCTTAATTACTCGAAGGTGCCATATTCTTTTCTCCTGCAAATCTGCGCTATTAGATCTAACTTTGGAATTTATTAAAGATATCCAAATTTATTTGAAAATATGTTCTAAGACCTTAAAAGTGTTGCGATTTAGCACTCATTGCCATAGATACGTAAACATCTGCGACATTTGCCTAAAACTGTGCTACAATACAATATCTGGTAAGCTGAAGAGAAGCGACGGTTGATTGAGATTAAAAACACTATAACCAATTCCAAATCCAATAATTCAAATTTTGGGGTACATTTTACATAAATCGTATGTTTTTCTTTTTTTATTACTATTAAGTGATATTTTATGCTGATAATTTGGGGGAACTTATTATATTTCTATAGTTGTAATTAATAAAGATGAATTTGTGTAAATGGCAGATAAAATGTGGGACTTGAGAAGCGTATTATACGTTATAAGTCGTGGGCGGAGGAGTCGCACAAGAAACGAAGTTATTCCTGAGGAACATCTGAACCAGCGCTGACTTTATTCGTAGGTGACCCTGAACAGAACACAGGGTCTCTGCTTAGCGCGGCGGATCACGCGAAAGGTACTGCCGGGGAAGTCTCTCTCCGTCCCCATCTACTCTTGTCTCTCCATCCGCGACTCGTGAGTAGAGAGGGAGGGGGTCTTGCTATGATGATGGCCGCTGCAGTGGCGTCTCCCCCGAAGCTGCCGTCTCATGGGGGGGTGGCGTTGCTGGGGGGATTGGGATTGTCGGCGTCGGTGCCGGCGTTGTGGGACGAAGTCGTAGAGCTCACAAAGGGAGCGGCGGAGAAGGGAATGGACGCCGTTGCCTGGGGCTCCCAACTGGCTTCCGCCTTGCACGCCGCCGGGGTGTCACTCCCTTCCCCGGGCCTCGCCCACGCCCTCGTCTCGTACGTCTGCTGGTCTGGTCACCATGTCCCAGCCTCATGGAAATACGTCGATTGGGCTCTCGCCTCCGGGCTCGCTCCTCCTGTTCTCGTTCTTGCCCACCTTTCTATCAGGTCTGCAAATTGTACACTCTGTCGTACGCATGAATATCGCCACGGTGCTTCCTGTTTGCATTTTGAATAGACAAAGTGTCACTGTTCTGTCATATAACTATTTTATTGTCTTCAAGACTGCTCTTAATCGTTTCAACTTTTTATCTTAAAACAAGCGGATTAAATTCCAAATGGTCTAGGAAGTTGTTTAACCTTGGTTGAAGACGCTATTTCCGAGGGTTTCGCGCTCTCTATTTCCTTTCTTTTCCGTTAATGTTAAACATACTCCATTAAACTGTTTTTTGAATGATATATATGTTACCGGTATGGTTACTGGGTTTCGTTTTTCACGTTAACACTTTTGAATCCTTGCTTTGTTTAGCGTGTACTAAACCTTATTATTCCATCTCCTTTATTCTTCAGGGTTCTGCCGTATCGACGTTCAAGGCCGTCGGCATATAGACTTTACATGGAACTCCTCAAGAGACACGTGTTTACATTCGCTCCAGAAGTGAATAAAGCTGGCTGGAAACAGTGAGAATAAACTTCGCCACATTCACCTTTTTGGCAATATTATTACTAAGTCCTTCTGTTCTGCTCGATTGCGTTGTTTATTTCCTAAAGTCATTTCTTGTTTAGCAGTAGCTTGTCCAGTGGAGCAATTTTCCTGTAGCAAGGCTCTTAGTTGATCTGGACTGTGAAGGAATGTAGCAGTTCACAAAATCATATCGTTTTACATGGTATCTCTGTCCTTGCTTGAATGTGCACATGCTAACTCAGTCTGCTCTGATACTGATTCTACACGGTCTTGTCCTATGCAACTGTTTTGGTTTTATGGACAGCACACCTACTTGGTCTCCATCTATTTATCTTTTTTTGGACATGCTGGCAGTCTTCACGAGGGGGAAATATACGCAGTTCCTAATGGGCCAAATCATCTACAGACCCAGGCAATGACCTGGATGCTTGCAATCTTAAGCCATGTAGTCTTCACATGCTAGCTGCCCATGACTCAGCGTAAAAACTTTTATTTCGGAATAAGAATGAAATTTTTGGATATACCAGTGGACTACATTGGGGGGAAAATTTAAAAGTTTCTAATTATCCAAATTATTGTCAGAACTGGCAAAAGGCCTGGAGGCTTTCAATTTTAAGACATGAGGTCTTCAGATGCCATCTGCGTTTGACTGACTGTAAAAGCCTTCATCTCGGAATAGTAATGAGGAGGAAAGGGCGGCCAATATCACCATCAGCATGGCTAGTTATTTCTGTAGCCACCGCAATCAGCGTCAGCCTGTTGCTGCGACCAACCTATTGAAAGTAGCAGACCCATGGGGTGAGGGAGACGAGGAAGCAAACAAACTTGTTAATGAAGGGGCTTCCTTTTTCCCCTTCCAGCCTTTCTGAAGTTGACGCCTTTGTTATTTCCTGTGTGGGATGATTTTTTGCTTACTTGTTCATCTTGACTTGAGGTTCAATGATTCTGGTTCTCCAAATGTGCAAGGGACAGCTGAGTAGTGTAGCTTAGGCTTTGAAAGGCTCATTGGAGCTGACTCAGCATGGGTCAAAACTGTTGTGGCTTCTAAATTGATATGAGCCAGCTTGCCTGACTGGAATTTGTTGACTATAATTGAGATTGCATTGTGAATTAGATTCCTTAGTGTCGATCAAAAATGAAGATTTGAGTCTCGCTACAATGTGGAAAATATATATTTTGCTTGATTCCACTTCAAACCACTCAGCAAGCATTTAGACTAACATGCTAATTTGTTTTTTCTGGACACTGTTCAGCTCAATCAGATCACAGCCCTATGTGACTTTGATGAAGTCCAAATGACTGGTTGCCTCTTTCTTAACTATGGAGATAAACACTCTCCATAGAGAATTTTCCCCTTTTTGGGTTGCATCAGGAAGGCTCACTGGATCATCTCAACCATTTATTTCATGAAAGAAAACCTAAGTTGACTTCTTGTGCTTATTTTTTTCCTGTCTAGACGGGCTCATGAATGAATTCTTTTGGTCAATTTACTTGTGTAACAGTCTCATGGTTTTTGAAATATCTATAGACTTGCTCTGGATATGGAATCGTTTGACCAGAGATGTGACTTAGAGATCCTTAAGTCCTCTTATAACTGATTCATAAAGCATAGGATTTTCTATATTTTCAAAGGTATAAGTATTTTTGACGTAGATTAAGCTTGGTTAGAATTTGGTGCTCCCACAAACATACCATCAAAGATTGTCGGGCATTCTACACAAATCAGTTATAAGACATGCTTTGGCTATGAGATAGCTGAACTCTTGAGTTTTCAACCTATTCCTGGAATAACGGACCAGGGCTTGATGATGACAACGACAATGATTTTGAAACCATTGTTATTCAAGTGATCTTTTTGCCTGTACATTTTTAACTTGGCCATCTACCATGGTTTGTGAAGTTGGTTGATATTGATTCGAATCAGTTACTCGGGATCATAATTGAGGATTTGGTACCTCGTACAAGGGGAGAGAAACCTGCTCTCCTTGTAAATTTAAAATATAAAACAAAAATCATTGTCAAGGATTTTGGAGGAGGGTGGTTTTTTATAGTGTTCCTTCATATGGTAGTAGGAATGAAGAAGAGCCAAATAATTAGAAGAAACGAGAAAGAAAAAGAAGTGTAAGTTAATACTGTGGCTAGGAGGTAAAGATGATGGAAAGGAAGTGCAATACTGTATAGAAATTTATATATGCCAATAAAATATGTAAAGATTCCATATATATGCATTCATTACTTTAAAAATATTTTTTATGATATATTTTTAAAAGCATTTCCCTGTTACCTTTTCTTGTAATGTCTCCTAGCTACTAGATGGTCGGCCATTATGTTGATTTCCTTTAAAACCTTTATTTAGCTTTATTACTGTTAAAATATTCTTTTTAATGCATTTGACTTTTTTTTACACCTAAGGCGGGCAAAATGTGTGAGACAGTGATTGGGGACGTTCTAGAATGATCTACATAATCAACTAAGTTGTTGCAAAGGATCAGAAAGTTCAGCTATTAATTGAATACCTTATTGCTTCTCTGTGAACTATTTATTTGGACTAGAGTTCAGTGGCTAAGCCCAAAGTGAAGAATCAACTCTCCACAATAATTGGGAACGGCATGCTAGTACTATGAACGACTTGGTGTCAAATTGTGGAAATAATAATATCAAATGATCATTCTCCTGCTTTACCAGACATGTTGAGCTCTATGTATTCTTGTACAAGTGAAAAGGGGATGGACTCTGCTTACCCAAGGCGGAAAGGAGTGGGTCCCTAGTCTAGCTTTAGTTAAGATTCTTTTAAAATTGTATTCACAATTTTCTACTTTGAATACCACGTTAAGTTTGTCGCTGAACAATTTAATGGATGGGACCATGAATTTTTCACATCTAATCAATTACAAATAAAGATGGTCCTATTTGTTAAGTACTATGAGATATTCCATCTCCAACAATTGGATAATATTTCTTACAACAGACTATAAATTCTATATTGAGTAATTATTTAATCCTTGTCCATGATAGTTGTTAAACTCTGTAATGTCAACTAGACATGCTTTTCCAGTTGATCATATTAAGTTTTTAAGCTAGAACACGAAGTAAACCACGTTGTTAGACAACCTATTGCCATTGATATTCTTATTGTTAACTTACAATTTTGGTGACTATGAACATGCCTCAGGCATATATAACTAAATATTGTATATCCATGCTCATCTTTATTGAATAAGATGTTTTAGCCAATGAGAAAGGCTTCCTTGGTGAGGCAAGGACCTATTAGGGATGTTTGTCTACACATCCAAACATATTGACCTCCTGACTTTGCTGTCTGGGCTCTGCCTCGATGATGCCTTGAAGACTGTGCGTTGTCTATTGACAATTTGTCTGATCTCAGATTTGATCCCATTCTGACATCCTTGCCATCTACTGCACGACTGTTTTAATAGTACTTTCAGGCGGCGATAAGCTTACAGTGTATCATTGTATCATTTACAGTGTAGTCAAGATATTCCTGATCCATGTCTTATGCCACTGATTGACAAGTGGATGTGATTTCTTTGTTTTGTTTTTTAAAATTTTCTAGGGTAGATTTCCTGCATTTTGACTTATTTCTTTATAAATTTTATTGACATCTTCTGTAACTATGAGAGCTGAAAATGCAATTGCAGGATTTTGTCGTCCGTGGATGCGCTTCTTCATCTTTCAGAGACATTTGGTACCCAAGATTGTGAACCAGGGGTGTTATTAGTCGAATTCGTTTTCTGTATTTTGTGGCAGTTAGTTGATGCTTCCTTGGATGACGAAGGTTTGTTGGAATTGACACCAGAAAAGAAATCATGGTGGCTAAATAAGCCGCAGGGCATGGACATCGATGGAGAAGAGACTTTTGACGAAAAGAGCGAATTCTCTGAGAAATTATGGAAAGCAAACACCGTCATGTCCATTGAGCTTGTTGGGATGCTACTGCAACATAAGTTAATATCTGGGCTTCTTTGCTTGGCGCGCCAAAATATGTATGAGCTTTGTTTACATGTCTTACGAGGTCCTTTTATTTTTGCTTTACACAACTAGCATCATGCTAATTTGTGGTCTTCTGGCGTGTCTATTGATTGATATTTGCGATAGGTGTAGCTTTTTTATTATCCTAAAGATTGGGGACATAGGAGAAAATGCATTTGGATTTGACCAGATCAGATTATTTCGATACTAGCAGTTTTTGTTGTATTTTGATGAGTTTTACAAAATATTATATTTTATACTACTGAGTTCGTCACTGCTTAATTTGAGAAGTGTAACATTTTTTTGTTAATGTTTATTTTAGAGGGAATTTTCAGGATATGAAGAGCATCTGCAGTTTCTTTCTAGTGTTTGGGCATGTTTGTAGTTTTGTATTTATTGAGGATTCTACACTTGGCGGTTTCCTACTCTGCTGGATGATGATCCAGGAATTTGATTTTCATTGAATTCTCACAAAATATGAGATCCAGTGGTAAATATAACAATTACTATTAGTCAGTAGCTTATGCTTTCTTTGTATTCTTGGGTTTATTGTTTCTATAGGACTTAGAAGTTTATTTCATTTCAGTGCACTGTTTTATCAAGTGTTCTTTGTAATTGATGTGCTTACGTGGAAAGTGCCCTAACGTGGTTGTCATTTATAGCGTTTTTTTAATATGATAAAGCTTCTGATCAATTAGTCCTATTTATACTAGGCCTTTGCATTGGGGAATTTTCGCACGCCGTCTGCAGTTGGTTGCTACAAATTCATTGGCGTTGAGGAATTCAGCAGTGTCTCCTGACAAACTTTTGCAATTATCATTACATAGTCACAGGGAATTGGGTCGAGCAAGTGAACCTAGTCAATACCAGGAATTTTGTGCTATTACTTCTGGACCTCATTCATCTCTGGGTGGTCTTTGTCATGGGGCCAGCCATTCTTCTCTGTGGATACCTTTGGATATTTATCTAGAAGATTGTGTTGATGGTTCAGTTGCAGCAACCAATGCCATTGAAATTATAAGCGGTAAGGACGCTTTTATCCTCCATTTTTCAAGTGTGCTCTTAATTCATTATCCCTTTTGTATCTGACATTCAGTGAATGTATAGAATATCAATTCTCAAGATACAGAAATTTTCTACAGGTTTAGTAAAGGCTCTTCAAGCAATTAATAGGACCACCTGGCATGATGCTTTCTTAGGTCTCTGGGTGGCAGCTCTTCGGCTTGTCCAAAGGGTGTGAATTTCTTTTATCTATTTTTCTATCATATGTTTTCTTGTTTGATATGGATTTGTATTTGGGGTATGCTTTTTACTTAATATTCTTTCTTGTTTTTTGTTCATTGGTATAGGAAAGGGATCCCATTGAAGGTCCGATACCACATATAGATACACGTTTGTGTTTGCTTCTGTCAATAACAACACTATCAGTTGCTGATATTATTAGGGAGGAAGAGACAAACACATCCGAGGAAAGTGGAAACGGTGCCAATAATCCATGGAAAGAGAAACTCACTGCTGGGGAGCGCCGGAAGGCTTTAATGTCCAGCATACAAGTACTGGGGGATTATGAGACATTGCTGGCTCCTCCAAAATGTTCTATTTCTGTAGCCAATCAGGCTGCAGCAAAAGCGATGCTATTTATTTCTGAGTTCAATGTTTCTAGTGGTTACTTTGAAAGCATTAGCACGAATGAGAAGACATTAGACTGCTGTAAGTGACTTGTCTACTTTATTATTATTTTTTAGTTCGCTGCCCTTATATATTTTATTTTTTATTATTTATATTTACAGTGTTTTAGCAATCTTGTGACTCTAATATGTTATTTTTAGCTGGTAATATGCGACATCTGATTGTGGAGGCTTGTATCGCACGAAATCTGTTGGACACATCTGCTTATTTTTGGCCAGGCTATGTGAATGGTCGTATCAGCCAGCTACCTCATGCTATGCCAGGCCAAGGTCCTGGATGGTCAGCTTTAATGATGGGTGCCCCTCTAACCTCATCAATGATAAATGTATTGGAGAACACTCCAGCTTCAAGGTATGGCAGTACTTGACATTTATAATTAAAAATATGCTGAGACATTGACTTTATTTCTTCATTCAATCATGCGGCATTACGTGTCATCAGTTGTGATTGCTGTTATTGATTTCTAATGCCACAAATCAACTATCTTCGGAAATTGTGAATTGCTTTTGGCTTCAAAACAGGGATTCATTGTTGTCTGGTCTCTAGGTGCCTCTTGATTCACTGGATCTAGTGTGATTGAATTGCTAAATTATATATATGTATATATATCCATATATGTGTTAAAAATGTTTCACTGATACACGCAGATGTGTTTGACCTGTAGGCCCTTTTTAGCTTGCGAACTTGGTGTGCAGTGCATCCAGGTGAGAGGTCTCCTAATGTAGACTCCTACAGAAAGGATTGGTGGAGCGTAGTTTGGAAAGATGTTTCTAGGATTCGGGTCCTTCCCACTAACTTAGAGACGAATTAGCTTGGGCCATAAGGATGCCGCTTGTCTCACAGCAAACTTGTGTTGATCTATGCATTGGGTCCAGGACTTACATTCCGTAGGTTTGCAGATCATCATCATGGCTTTTTCAACTTCTTGTCAAGTCAGATCCCCATGCCATTCTTCTGGTAAACATACATAAAGAAAAAGAAACCATCGATTTGGGAAATACATTTGAAGTGTAGCTATAATGCAAGCTTTTCAGAACTACCACAATGGCTTGTATCCTTGTTCTATTGAAATTGATTTCTAGTTTAAAAACTTCTGTATGCCCTCTATTTATATTACATGACGCCTTTTTTTTACTTATCTGTGATAAGTAAACTGAATTAAACTTATGAATTCAATGTAAGTTTAGGAGAGCTCGAAAAGATATTTGAAATTGCATCCAATGGATCAGACGATGACAGGATTTCTGCTGCCACTATCCTCTGTGGAGCCTCCCTTATTCGAGGATGGAATTTTCAGGTAGCTGTTGTTTTGACTAAAATTTCAGTGGTTTCCTCGGATTATCACTCATGATAATTGATCTAATTGACTGTAAAAATTGAACTCATAATCTTCTTATCATTTGCAGGAATATACTGTTCGTTTTGTCGTGAAGTTACTCTCACCCCCAATTCCTGTTGATTATTCAGGGATTGACAGCCATTTAATAAGTCATGCTCCTGTACTGTTTGTCATTCTCACTGGAATATCATCTGTGGACTGTGTGCAAGTTTTCTCGTTTCATGGTCTGGTAGGTTCTCTCTTAATACTGTCTTCTGGGCGTGATGCGATCAAATCCAATACAGTTCTATCACTGACATGCTTGAATGATGTTGTTGCGTTCACATTCATTTTTTACCAGGTTCCAGAGCTTGCAGGAGCATTGATGGCTATTTGTGAAGTTTTTGGGTCCTGTCTGCCAAGCATTTCGCGGACTCTCTCATCAGGAGAAGTTTCCACCCATGCAGTATTTTCAAATGCATTCATTCTTCTTTTGAGATTATGGAAGTTCAATCATCCACCTCTAGAGTATTGCATTATGGGAGATGGTGCTCCTGTTGGGTCTCAATTAACGCCAGAATATCTTTTATTGCTTCGTAACTCTTATGTAGTAGCTTCTAGTCAGGAGCAAAACAGCAGAAAGCAAGTGTTGCCAAATACAACAGATATGAATCCTATCTTTGTTGACTCATTTCCAAAGTTGAAGATTTGGTACCGGCAGCATCAAGCATGTTTAGCTTCCACACTCTCTGGTTTAGTTCCCGGAACTCCAGTTCATCACAACGTTGACAGTCTTTTGAGCATGATGTTCAGGAAGCTCAGTAGAGGTAACCAATCTGTAGGGTCTGGTGCATCTGGAAGTAGCAGCCTGAGCAATTCTTCTAACCCTGGAATTGAAGATGCTTCTTTGAGACCCAAGTTAGCCGCATGGGACATCTTGGAAGCAGTCCCTTTTGTTGTTGATGCTGCTCTAACAGCTTGTTCCCATTCAAAGCTGTCGCCTCGTGAATTGGCAACTGGTTAGTTCATCTTAAAATATTCCTCTTCTTTGATTAATCCCACGAAGCTTGCTATTTTTATCTGCATAAATGTTTTGTAATAACTTTGGTAGCCTATTTTACTAAATGTCTTGCATTATTGTATTAGTTGTGGTAGAATAAGAATCCCATTTCGTAATGGTAATCAAATTGAACAGGAAGCATATTTCATGTGAAGCATAGAGAAATTATAATAAGATGTTTTATGGAATATGAACTTCTTTTTGAGTTTCAGTTTGTAGTATCGTGATCATTTCTAGCTTTTATGTTTCAGGCCTCAAAGATCTGGCTGATTTCCTTCCTGCATCATTGGCTACAATTGTAAGTTACTTCTCTGCAGAGGTGACGCGTGGAGTTTGGGAACCTGCTTTCATGAATGGCACAGATTGGCCCAGTCCTGCTGCTAATCTCTCGACTGTTGAAGACCACATAAAAAAAATTGTAGCTGCCACTGGTGTTGACGTTCCAAGCCTTGTCACAGGTGGCTTATTGTTTTGTTTAGGTTTTCTTATTGTATGAAATTAGATCAGATAAAATAGTACATTTTCATTTCCTTCTAGTTCTCTCTCTTTATTTCTTTAGTCTTTGAGTTTTTTTTTTGCATTTAAAACAACAAAGAAGCACTCAGATGTTAATGTTTCTTGATGTTTTATAAAACGGCAAAATTCCCTGAATAATCACATCTTGCGTTGGTGACCCATTGATCTATTTTGTTAAACAATGGAATCATGGCTAGTTCTGTAATTAGGAATTCGTGATTATAGAGGTTGGATATATCGTAAAGGAATTCTGCAATGCGCCCACGTAAAGAAAAGTAAAAACAGAAGTTGTGCAGTTTGCTTTCCCTTTTACTCCAGGAAATGTAGGTAAGAGCCATTTTTCTTCTTTTCTTAATGAACGTTTATTTTTTCTTGCACACTTATCTAAAAATAAACTATTTTTCCTCCAAAACATAACTTTTGTTGTCATGATATTTTGGACATGAGAATGTAGCTATGACAATTGACTGCTTAAATGGAAGTATAATTTTCAGTTGTCTGAGCTCATTGTACATAAATTCGCCGATGCACTGCCTTTTAGTTAGTGCATTAATGCTTAGTCCCTTTTCTACATTACCATCTTAGGCCTAACACACGCACCACAACGACCAAAGGCCAATCATTTTAGAGGACTTGAGCCATTCTTGCTATTTGGGTTTTTTAATTCTTATTGTTCATTTGGAGATCAAAGTGTTCCGTGCCAAAGCTTCCTCAATAGTGATTGCCATTACCCCGAATTATCTCCGTGCTCTACTTTTATCATTTTATAACAAATGTTTCTCTCAGGAATGAAGTAGCAACTGTCATTTACGCATATCATGTCGTCGCCAAATTTTCTGGGTGTATTTTATTTTTTGTTGCTTGTCTCATGCGTTTGGAACCACAAATGCTGACGAAGAGCGATTTAGTTACGTCTACTTTTCTCAAAAGGTTTTATAGAGAAAGTCCCAAGTACAATATGTTTCCGGACCGATCTTTGTGGATTGCTTTGTAACATTTGGCAGGTCTTTTCATAGTATAAACCTCTTCGTGTCTACTTAGTAATAATCTGTGAATTTTTTGAGCAAGAGGTATGAATCCTGAAAGACTGGTGGCAAAGAGAAAGGGAACATCCTGATTTGTTTGACTTGGATGGGCAAAGATTTGACGTGCAACTGAACTAGGACAACAAAGACATTGATGCCAAACGAAGAGATTACAAGTTTGTGGCGGTAGGTTATTTTTTATTTGGTGGGAAAGAAACTAGAAATGAAAGAGTTACTCTTTGGAGACTATATTGAGCCAACTCCAGCGATGTGGTTGTGAAGATGGTGGATGCAGAGTTCTCTTGGAGAAATAATTTTTCTTACCGAATTGAGACTTGCTCAGGTAAATTGGCGAATAAAGAAATTGTTACGGCTGATACTAATGGTATTGTCGTGCCGAGTATTAGCAGCTATTGAGTATTAGTGGTCTGCCTCTAGGGGCTCTGGATCCCCTTTTTCGGGATGTGGCATGATTGCTCTCTGGAAATTTCGCTCAGCTCTTACTTCAGTTTTATGCCAGAAATGGTATAATCTACTCAAAATCTTTTATGGGTAAAAGATTGCCTGTCTTTCTCCCCTCTGATGGCCATGGAAAGTGTTCCTAGCGCTTTCAGCTGTGGGTGAAGAGCAGAAGATTTCCGCAGAATTTCATAAGCTTGGGAGACATCATACGCCAAAATTTCAGATTAACTGTTGATTGCTCTCAAGGAATGTAGGATCAAGAATAATTAAGGACCCATTTAATCGGGCAGGATTAAGCATAAAACCGCCATTTTTTTCAAAGCATTTACTAGGAGTTGAGCTCTCTGTTGGGATTTCTTCTGAATTTTTTCCCTTTTTTATCTCATTTACTTTCCACCCTAGAAAAAAACTGTACTTCTGTCTGATTATCTTCTGACAAGTGTGCCTTGATGACTACAGCAGGTAGCTCTCGAGCCAGGCTTCCACTCCCTTTGGCAGCATTTGTGAGTCTTACAATTACGTACAAACTCGACAGTGCTTCTGAGCGCTTCCTCAACTTGGCCGGCCCCGCCCTGGAGAACCTTGCAGCAAGCTGCCCTTGGCCAAGCATGCCGATTGTTGCTGCCCTCTGGACTCAGAAAGTGAAACGCTGGAGCGACTTCCTCATATTCTCTGCCTCCCGCACCGTCTTCCATCACAACAACAATGCGGTGGTTCAGCTTCTGAGGAGCTGCTTCAATGCCACCCTCGGCCTCTCGGCTGCCCACAGCAGCGGCGGCGTCGGGAGCCTCCTCGGCCATGGCTTCGGCTCCCACTTCTGCGGGGGGCTCTCTCCTGTTGCACCGGGGATCCTCTACCTGCGCATCTACCGATGTATCAAAGATATCTTGTTGCTGACCGGAGAGATCCTCTCTCTTCTCATGTCCTCGGTGAAGCTGATAGCTGATGCAGGTCTCCCTAGGGAGAAGCTCGACAAGCTGAAGAAGGGCAAGCACCGGATGCAGTATGGGCAGCCGTCGCTGGTATCCATTATGACCCAGATCAAGGTCGCGGCTTCCCTCGGCGCGACATTTGCCTGGCTCTCGGGTGGCTCGGGAATCGTCCAGTCTCTGTTCCAAGAGATGCTGCCGTCCTGGTTTCTGTCGGTCCGGGAAGCGGACCGTGGTGGCGAGGGCGGCACGGCGGCGATGTTCGAAGGCTATGCGCTCGCCTACTTTGCAGTGCTCTGTGGAATGTTTGGTTGGGGAATTGGCTCCACCTCTGTGTCGAAGAGGCGCCCCAGGGTCCTCAGAGCTCACTTGGAGTTCCTGGCTAACGCCATCGATGGCAAGATATCTCTCGGCTGTGGCTGGGCAACGTGGCGCGCCTACGTCCTGGGTTTCCTGGGGCTTGTGGTGCAGTGCGCCCCCTGCTGGGTACTGGAAGCCAGCGTCGACGTGCTCAAGAGACTCAGCTCGGGGCTGCGGCATTGGAATGAGGACGAGCTCGCCTTCGCCCTCCTGGAGCGAGGGGGCGTCCCGGCGATGGGTGCGGCGGCCGATCTGCTTCTTGCAAGCCAATGAAAAGAGGCGTGTTGTCTTCTATTTGTAAATTATCCATCGGGGGCCTGTGAATTGCCTTTACCTGTGTGAAATATTTTCAGACGGGTGAACCTGTATCACAGTTGCCGATCAGAGTTGGGCCTGTTGGAAGAACATGCCTCATGAGGGCCAAGGTTTGAGGGCTTGGTTTCCCTTTTAAAGCACGAGGAAAGCTTCAGAACAAGTGGAATGTGAGAACATCTCTACGGATTATTTCAATATAGTCTTCATCAGCCTGCAGGCACCTAGGAAATGAAACTCGAGCCAAACTAACTTGGGTTCTAAAAAAAATAATTTTTTCGTATAATAAATTTAGGAGAACATTCTGTGTGAACTTTCTCAGTGGCGCTTGGAGAATCGGTGCTCAAAGATACGTCGTACATGGAGGAGGGTACATAAAAAAGATACATACGTATCTTTTTCATCCCGTAAGAAGCATACGTACATACGTACGTATGTATCCTTCTAGGTTTCCCTCTACAAGTTTTCCACTGGTTTAATCACACGACTCCACTGCAGCCTGGTAGCTTCTTCAGCCCCCTAGCTTGCATTGCCTGCCTCACCAGAAGCACATCCTCCCATCTACCAGCATCTGCATATATATTGGAGAGGAGGACTTTGCTCGCCCCATGGTTGGGCTCCAGGCTCGTGAGGCCCCTCACCGCCTTCTCCCCAATCTCCACATTCCCGTGAGTCCTGCTCGCAGCCAACATGGTGCCCCATATGACCACATCCGGTTCCATGGGCATGGCCACCACTAATTGGTGGGCCTCCTCGAGAAGCCCCGCCCTGCCTAGGAGATCCACCATGCAGCCATAGTGCTTGATCGTGGGTTCTATTTTGTAGGCATTCTTCATCTGCTCGAAGTAATGCTTCCCCTCTGCAACCAAACCTTTGTGGCAGCAGGCACTGAGAACCCCGATAAATGTGATCGAATTAGGCTTGATCTTGGTGTTCTCCAGTTCTGAGAAAATTCTAAGAGACATCTCCGCATGCCCATGCATGGCCAAGCCGCATATCACAGCATTCCAAGGGGAGATGTTCGCTGCTGAATCTCTCGTCTGGTTGAACAGAAGCAGTGCCTCTCCGATGCTCCCACACTTGGAGTACATGTCGATGAGGGCTGCGCGCAGGTTGTCGGTCAGCCAGATGGAATGGTGCCTTATGTAATTATGAACCCGTCTCCCTTGTTCCAAAGTCCCAGAAGCAGAAATAGCAGACAGAACACTCAGCAGAGTGATTTCGTTCGGCTGGATCCCCTGAGCTTGCATGCCATGGAAGAGGTCCAGAGCCGCGGAGGGCGACCCCTTCTTGGAATAACCTGCAATCATCGTGCTCCAGGAGACGACGTCTCTGTCGGGCATCTCATCAAAGAGCGACCTTGCCGTTTCCAACATGTTGTTGTGAATGAATCCCCCGATGAGGGCATTCCAGGATGAGACGTTCCCCATGTCTCCTGACCAGAACTGGGAAGAAGCGAGCTCAATGTACCCACATTCGGCATAGAAATGGACGATCGTCGCCTGAACGAAGGCGTAGGAATCCAACCCACTCTTCAGAATCACTGCGTGGAACTGCCGGCCTTCGTTGAACGCCGAGAGGCGGGCGCATGAAGAGATCAAGTCAACGATCATGACTTCATTCGGCCGCCCATCTACAACAACAGTCTTGGCCATCTCACGGTACATCAGCAAGGCTTCTTGAAGCCGGTTGGCCCTCAGATACCCGTCAACCATGGTGGCCCACGAGACCAAGTCCTTGGCGGGGATTCGCTCAAAGAGAACCCTCGCTGCGTCGGTCAGACCGGCCTTGGCGTAGCCGTTCAGCATGGTGTTCCATGTGACGATGTTCCTCTCCGGCATGCTGGTGAAGACAGTCTCCGACTCCTTGATGCTAGAAGAGAGAGCATAGAAATGAACCAGATTCGTCGAAACGAGGAGGAAATCCTCGAGCCCAGATTTAATCGCCAGCCCATGAACTGCCCTCCCTGTTACGATTGAATGAAGGTGGGAGCAGGCGGAGGTCACACTCGACAGGGTCACCTCATTCGGTCTGATGTCCGCAGAGAGCATCTCCTGGAAGACCCGAAGCGCCTGTGCGGGCTCGTCACGCTGTCCGAGACCCATGATCATGGTCGTGAACGAGACGCAGTCTCGATCGGGCATTTCGTCGAACAGCCGCCGGGCGCTCTCCAGCCGGCCCAGCTTCACGTACATGACGATCATAGTGTTCCAGGAAGCAGCGTCCAGCGGGGAACCTGACCGGAAAATGGATTCTGCGGCGTCTGGAGCTCTGCACTTACCATACATGTTGATGAGCCCGTTGCGGACGAAGACATTGCAGCGGTGGAGGCCGGACTTGACGGCCAGGGAGTGGATCTGCTCCCCCGACGGGAGGGAGAAGGCGAAGGCCTTCAGCGCCGCCACAACGTTGAACCCCAGGGAGCGGCCGCGGGACGACCGGCCGCCGTCCCGGAGAAGCGAGACGAGCTCGGGGTCAATGCCTCCTGTGGAGGAGACCCATCTCGGCCTCGGCAGGAGAAGCCTGCAAAACCGGGAGCAAGACGACGGTGGGAAGGAGGAGAGCAAAATGGCGCCCTTCCGAGGCTGGGCATGGATCATGAGACGACGTAGAAGAGCTCTTTCTCTCTCTCTCTCTCTCTATCTATTCCTCTGAAGGCCGAGAATTGAGAGACGAGAGACGAGAGACGACGGAGACGAAGACGACTGTGGTCCACTGCGCCATCCATGCGATGGACTTCCCGAGAGGCGGTGGACCGCCGATCCGTGAGCCGGCGATTGCCAAGTCAGCGCACACTTCTAGACCTGATTGGCTACACGTCGGCAAAGCCACGTATTAGAATTGAGTCAGCGGTGGACGGCGCATCGGGTTGGTCAATATCGGTGAAGAGAGGAAGAGGTTCCCTCCTATTTAAACGGTTCCGCCGTGTGAAACAATCCTCGACGGGCTTCTCAAGGGATTTCGCTGGGTTGTGATCGTCGTTTCCAGGTATGAGCTCTCTAAATCTCTCGATCTCACCTCGATCTCCTATTCACCGCCTTTTACCGAAGGAAAAAGTTAATGGAGCGTTTCGCCGTTTCTCGGTTGCGCATGCATGCCGCTCTTGTGCATGCGGAGAGAACTGCCGGATCCGGATTTTTTTCTCTGGAAATAAGCTCTGGATGGCTATGGTCAGCACGAATTAATTCGCTGCATCTTGATTTGATTCTGAGCTATGCCTTGATAAGTTTTTTCTGTGGATCTCTTCTTCCTCATGTGCATTGGATTTCCAATGACGTTCAAAATACCTATTTTTTCCCTCGATTTTATGTCCCTTTCGCCTGTTAAGTTTGCTTGCGCTCGGCTCACCGCGATTTCGAAGGATTCATATACTTCGTGTATGGTGGTTTTCTAACAGATCTGGTTTTTTATCGCATGCGAAGGAAAAACTTTGGCTCTCTTTTTCTGATCCGTCAATCATTTTTCTTCTCTTTAAATAAATTGAATCTTTACCCGCTTTCAGGTTTTAATCCGACTTTTCCTGACTTGCTTGTTTGCCTAAGTCCCTCTCTGAATGTGACGTTAAAAGTACATTCCTCTTGTTTCCCTCAGCCCCTCTGAATTTTCACTGCATGTGATGCATGCAACGATCTTTTCTAAATAACTCTCCTGAAAGGTGCTACGGTTAGACCTTATTGTGACGATTTATGCATTTAGTGAACTTTCCTTCCGTACAACCGGAAAGGATGATAGAAGGACATTTTGGTTGTATTTGCTTAACTTTCATAAACTGAGGATAGTGCGTAAGTTGTTTAATTGGGTTTCTTGGTTCTGAAATCCAGTAAATAATTTGACATTGGGAAAATAAATAGATGTCAAATTCGGTAATAAGCCATTGTAAGATGATCTTTGCTGTCATTCTGGACTTGCTCTTATCTGCTGTTAAAAAAGATTGAAAACGTGGCGTTGGCAAGATAATCTTTGCTGTCATTCTGGACCATTTATGTGTGTAACAGTCATGAGCATACCGTTTTATCTAATGCAATATTTTCAAAACAGGCATTTGCTACCGGGCTTAGAAAATACTTTTTGTCTTCTCTCAATTTTTACGTGTTAATCTTCCCAGTCTCATCCTAGCCTAACCTTCCACCGTCCCAGTCTCCTTCCTTGTGTGGCGACCTCCCTCTCTTTCCTTGGGAAGAGAGTGGTTGGCCTGAAAGAGGAGGCTTTTGGGTGTTCAGGAGGGGACTAGTGCACGAGAAGTATTAAAAAAGGGGGGGATGGAATTGCCGAAATAAATGTGGTTTGGGGATTCTTGTTGGGAAAGAAGCTCAATACTGATGGGGGTTTTCTATCGAGCGGAGCTGTGGATATAGTAGGACATACCTCTGAAGTCAGTCTTTTGACAAGGGTTGAGGTTAAGCTGGTCTGTGGATACAGTAGGGCATATCTAGCATGTAGGCGCCTTTAAGTCTACTGATCTTGGATGGTGAAGAGCGAAAAACTCGGAATTTGTGAAGAATTTAGAAATTTTCCGTAGTCTTTTTTACGGCAGCCAAAAACAAGTAGTTGACAAATCTGTTATATCTCATCGACAAGCTTGTTGTTCCAATACTTCCAAGTATTTTCTGGCTAAAGAGTTACCATATGCATCTTCACATTATCTTTCACACTTTACCTGATGTTGGCCTCGAAACCATGTCTCTTGTACAAGAACTGTATTGTGTGCATTTTATCAGCGTTGTTATTTCCCCGAAAGCCATTATGAGATCCGTTATGGATGTTACTGATGGTTCTGTTAAGCAGAGACTTTTAGTGGTAAATTACTGGGAATTTTTTAATTCACTTTTTTTGTTCGTGAGAGTCATATAGGAATGGTTGATGTTGCACCCCAAATAGGTGAATCATGGTGACTGATCTGTTGATCATAAGAAAATAGAGAAGAGTAATCTTGCAGTAGCCCTTCTTGGGGACCCCCATCGTCTTGATCCCAAAACTTGGTGCTCTCTGCGACTCGGATCCGAAAAAATAAGAAGAAACTTCCTGTAGGAACTTGCGAAATAGTTGACATGTTTGTAACGTCAAAGGCTGTACATTTTGTGGAGCCTACTCTTACCAAAACTGGCCAAAAACGGCTTAGATTTTGGTCAAGGATTTCCATCCCTACGTTCCTTTTATAACCGAAATATTTTGGTCAAATTTGCGCAGAGAACTAAGAGAAATGGTGACAAACGGAGGAGCGCCGCCTCGAGGCAGCGCAGCGGCCGCTGCGAGCTTGCGCAGGCGGAGGACCGGTGGAGGCAGCAGCGCAGCTGGCGGTGGCGTGAACACCATGCTCCAATTCTACACCGACGATGCCACCGGCCGCAAGATGTCCCCCAACACCGTGCTCATCATGAGCATCGGGTTCATCGCCGTTGTCGCCCTCCTGCACGTCGTCGGCAAGCTTTACCTCGTTCCCCGCAGTCAGTAGCTCCTCCTGCATGTAGTTTGACTCCTCTTGAACCTTTGGTACCGTTAGGTTGCGGAAAGAAGTGAAATAGCTCGACCATGGTGAGAGTGAGTCAGCAGGCTCTCTTTTGTTCCCATCTGACTCTCTCTTTTTTTCTTCCTTATTTCTTTAAATAGTTGACTTTTTCCCTTTCTTACTTTATTTATTCTTAGAGCATATTTGGACCGAAAAGGATCTTTATTTGATGTTCCTGAAAAAATAAGGAATATGATCCGCACAACTTAAAAAGGTGATTAATATCTTCGGTCGTAAAAATGGGGATATCATTTTCGAGAACGATCTGATGAGGGAAAAGGAATCGTCTGGCCTTTAACATAAATATCATAACATATTTTACTTCAATAAATTTATACCCATTAATTTTATCATCAGCAAAGGTATTATCTTTACTTCATTTTATATTTTAAGGGATTTTTTTTTAATTAAATGCTATCCAAATATTCTAGTTACTAGAAAACCATCAGATTTCTCATATATTTTCCCCTCAAAATGCACGGATATTATACATACAAAATCTCAAAAATATCATCGATGAGATTTAGGTTTCTAAATTTAGTTCAGTATCAAGTACGAAATTAATTTCATATTTTTTTTATAAATCGTGTTGAACTATTAGAATGAAATTAAAATGGAAAAAATGTTCCTATTTTATTTAATGGAGTTGTTAGGAGGATCATGTTAAGTATAATGTGACCTCTCTCCAAAAGGGGTGAGAGAGTGCGAAGACGGGGAACGGAAACGACGCGCAGCCACTGCGGTGCATCGCCCATCTCCCTTTCACGCCCTTGCCCTTTGGTTCTTGTGGGAAATGGCGGCGGCACGGAGCGCTCTTCTGAAGCACCTCAGGGTGAGAGTCCTCCCCGATCTCCGCCCGGCCGCGATCCCCCCCGTCTGTGGCCTCCTTCACCTTCGCCGCGGATTCTCTGAGGAGGTGAGGGGGACCTTCCTCGACAAGTCTGAGGTTGCCGACCGCGTCATTACCGTCGTTAAGAACTTCCAGAAGGTCGATCCCGCCAAGGTGTGTCGTTCTAATCTACCTCCGTCGTAACTCCTAAACTAGGTTTCAGATTCGGGTTTACTAGAGCCGGGCTTCTTGTCGCTGTTGTTCCATTTTGAGTGTTTGGTTCAATGAATCACGTCATTCCTCATGGCGCTGTACGTCTAAACTCAATGGCATTGGGTACGCGGACTTTTCTAACTTTTTTATTTTTACTTTTGATCATTATAATCTTGGCCCAAAGCAGGAAACTAAACTCAATGACCGGTTGTCCTTCTATATTATCTATTAGACACTGGGTCCACTTGATTTTCTTCTTCGGTTTATCTTCGATGACGGACAGTGTACTTCTCAATGAATACCTTGTAGCATTAGTTGGTGGAGGTCGTGTTCCTTTTATGTGCAAAGGGGGAAGATATTTTTTCTCCCGCACGCAAATCCTTCCTAGGTTTTTTTTCTTAGGAAAAAATAGAGTTTTTTAATTCCGTTGTATCTGGAGATACAGAGAAAGAGAGAAAAAAAGTTCCTGTGATGGACCTAATAAATACAATTAAGATAATACGTTATCTACATCTGTTGATATTTATACGACATGATTCGGTGAATAAGGAGTGAAATCGTCAGATGTCAAACAACAACAGAGAACCGTAGTATGGCTTTGTTTGAATTCAGTTGGCGGATGTTTTTCACATGAGTTTTTTCAACGTTGAACAACAAAGGAACTCTTTATTTTTTCTTCCCAGCAGTTTGAGTTTTACAGGCTATTGACCTAGCTATGTTTTTCCCACTATTTTTTCGTATGGTTGCTGGTCTTCATTCACAAGTTTCTTTGAATGCAATACATTACATGGTGCACTATTCACTAGGATCAGAGGTAGATTTTGGAATCTTTCGTATTTTTTTTGACGGAATATATGCGTGTTTGTAGTTCAGTTGCTCCTTTTACCTGGGAACTCCCCTACCTGATCACTCATGCAACCTTCTTGGCTCGTCTGAGAGATAAACGTGATGCTTTTCCAGAGGGAGATTGGGGATCATGCAGTTAGGACGGTTTTTTCTCGTGCCACGCCTGAGATTGTTCAGTTAACTTTGTACCTGTGTCTGGATAGTAGCCACAGTTCAATTTCCTTTTCCTTTGGCCCACATGATTGGGTTTCTATATCATCTATACATATGTATTGAGGAACTTAATTCAGTTTCTTGGTGAGATAGATGCGACCTATTCTTGTGCAGTGGATGTGAATCTTGGGTTCGCTAAAGTTTTACTCCTTGAACATGGAAAGTCGCCAGTCTTAAAAGCACAATAAGGGAAACATGACATGTCATTTCATGGATCCATGATGGATTGACGAACAATTAATCTAGCATTTTGTGGTGACTATATTCTATGAATTGACCTTGTTTTCAATTTTATGGAAGTTTTCAGAATTATTTAGTGTTATGTAGAAATAGCAAGAGTTCTGTTGAAAATTGAAAACAAGTCTGTATAAAGCACAATGAAACCAAAGGAGAAGTGCTTGAGTTTCTCTCCCATCTGGAAGTTATGATGGCACTTCTTTATCCTCCCCCCGTATGGAGTGATGTTCTTTTGCAAAATTTGAAAAATATTAGTACAGATATTTTTATTTTTTGCCTCACCGAAGTCTCGTATCAATATGCTGAGTTCGTCTTTGGATACCACTCTGATTATTCTTGAGTTTCCGTCCATCAAGGCCTCCTATTGCATTTCAGACCTTCCATCAGTCCTTTCAATCAGTTTATGCCCCCTCTTTCCTCAGCATTGATAATAGCTCAACGATTGATCTAGTTTGCTTTAACAATATGCTGTGATATATCAAATATCCACCTGGATTCTCGGACAAAGTATTTTCTTCAAAAGGCATTTTCGAAGTTGGTTGGTTGACCATAACAATCATAAATCATTAAGAAGCTGCAGTCCTGGAACGATGAATCATTATGAACGAAGTTGACCTGTGCGAGTCAGCAAGACTTACAAGAGTTGGTTTTTCAGCATGACTCAATCGACGAAGATCCCTTGGAATACCCCCTGAATCTGTTGACCAACTTTGATTGGGACAGATCCACCACCTGCGTTAATTAGGAGAATTTTCTCGGACATAAACATGCGAAACCAATCGCCTTAAAATGGCAGATCCAAGAGTCATCTACTGATTTGCTAAATGTTTTTACTCAGTTCTCAAGTAACACCGAATTTCCTTTTAAAGGAGGATGCAGTCATACACTGGCATAAATCTCAGTTTCTTTTGACCCTTGATTATGTATTGAAATGATGGGTACAAGACAGCATATTATGGTGAAAAGGGAGACCTTGCTTCCTTCCGCTTTATTATTTTGTTTCCCATTTGTTAAATCTCCTGGGTACCATGGAAATCAGTTTGTCCTAGGAGGCTTTTCCAGAATATCAATGAAGTGCACGATGGTTCTTGTGTTAATCCTCCCTGGGTGTGATGGTTCAAGTTGACCTGTCTTTCCAGTAAGCCTAAATCTGGGGTCTTGAGCAGGTAATGGAAAGCATTTATAAGACACATGCTGTGACCCTATTTAGTAACTCCACATATGGTTCTCTTCCGTAATTCTTCTCCTAAGTCTATGCATTCTATTTCGGATGGTAGGCTTTTATTGCATTCCTGTTATTGTGTCGTGTGTATAGTAGTGTCCTCGTCTCCGTCATTTGGTTTTTTAATCACCCACCAGGCAAGCAGCTTGTACGGTGGACTTATCAAATCATCGTCCTTTTTTCTACAAGTGATGGAGAAGAAGATTGACGACTATGAGAAAACTCAGTAGCTGCTGATTTGTTCCTTTTTTGATTGTGTTTTTAGAGATAATATATCGCTCTATGTTGAGATTCAAAATCTTGTATTTACCTCCTATCTTGCTTTCCTCTCCTCGAGGTTATTGACGTTAAGCTTCTTCACCCACTCATTTTGGTGGGGGATGTGATTAATTCAGAATGATCGATATTTATTACTGTTGACTTGTTCTTATGCATGATTGGGAGCATGTAGTCATTCTGAAATCATATTATGATGGCCCATGTGTAGGTGACCCCAAATGCCCATTTCAGTGATGACTTGGGCCTTGACAGCTTGGATGCTGTAGAAGTTGTGATGGCCTTGGAAGAGGAATTCGGATTCGAGATCCCTGACAGCGACGCCGACAAGATCAACTCCATCAACCTTGCCATTGACTTCATCTCCTCGCACCCCAGGGCTAAGTGAGGCTCTGCCCTGCTCTTCTGGGACTCGGTGGGCCCCACTCACTGGGGAGAAGATGGGCACACACCCTTTTGCGTTAAATCTCCAGCGAACATTGGAACCGGTGTAGCAGCTTTGGGCTCATGTGAGTTGGGTAGGCGTTATCATTGGTTGCTGTTCACGCCGGTGGGAGAGGAAACTTGGGCGAGTTTTTTGCCTCTTTCTTCTTGGTAGTGTTGCTGTTTCACGCGGTTTCTCAATAAAACAAACAGAAAGAAGGGGGCTGCAGCGGGCCTCTGCATGCATGCCATTTCCTGATTGGGATCTTCGAGTGTGGGAAGATCGCAGCTCCTATGATAACCATCTAATCTATCCATCTAATCTATCCATCTATCATGCAGCAATAGATGATGAGCATGGTCGCAGCTTCCAACAACGGAGTCCAAACAAGTTCTGAAATGGCACTTGCATCGTGTGATAATTGGATGTAAAGTCCCTCTATTGTGATGAAAACTTCGTCGCCTCCCAGCCCAACCCATCCCATCCCATCCCATCCCATCCCATCCCATCCCATCTATATGGCCATCCTTCCAAGTATATTGTGGTTTGTTTTGTGACCCGATAATCCTTGTTTGAGCACAAAATCTAGGGACCCACTGCCTCCTCTAACCCAGAGGTTGTGACCCATCCATCCATCCATCCATCCATCTCCTGATCGTCCCACCGGTGGGGTTAGGCATTTCCTCAAAAATCTTTTTTTTTTATTGCTTTCCACACAGAACACACGCACACAAACACACACACACACATATATACAATATATATGCATATATATGTGTGCTCTACGGATGTATTAAAAAAATGCATATTTACCACGACAACTGACCGGCATCCGAATTAAATTTCATAAGTACATTTTCTTGGGGTCGGAAAGGATTAATGGGGATATTATTAAAAGGATTAATGGGTAATTTTATCTTTGATGATGATAAATATCGTAAATATGCTGACAACATTGTAAATACATTTTTTTCCAAGCCGGGTCAAGAAGTGATCCCCTTAGGTTTGCTACTGGAGCCCACTTGGCTGTGATGGGTCTGCGCTTCATCCGTTTGGGTCGCATCGTGATCGCCTCGAGATTGGATCCGTCGCAGACATGCGCTCGTTCGCCGGGCCTCGTTTCACAATTGGTCACTTGAAATGTTGGAGATTGCGGAAAAGCCCCCCCATAACCCCCAAATCTCCCCTTCTTCCGGATTCCCCCTTCTACGCCGAGGGCTGCCAGGCCGTCCCGGGTGAGCACCTGGGGGACTTTTGCATGAGGATTCGTCTCGTTGCTCGTGTTTTCTTTGGTATCTTCTTCGTCCCTGAGCTTAATGTTATCTTTTACGAAGGGTAATTACCCTTGGTTCGTGGCCGGTATGAGATGAGTTGCGTTTTCCGATTTCTTGCTCGCGACGGTGTCTTCTTCCGGCATGTCTGAGAAGGTTTCCTCACTGTGCCTCTCTTGATTGCGCTTTCCTTGATGGGACCAGAATTCCGAGCTAAATGATACGTTTCGGATCGCCAATTCTTGTGATCACAACACCGAATTCGTGACTCTTTCCTTGAAAACTTTATACCTTTTATGAGCAATCTGTCAACTCGTGGGATGTCTGATCTTAGAAATTGGAGCAATTCCTGCTTACAAAAAATGTGGGTGGCGAGAGATGACCTCTGATTTTTTAAGCATATTTCCAATGTGAAATAATATGTAAGACAACTCATCTCACTAGTGCTCAACACCAGGAATATGCGCAACACCAGGAATATGACAAATGGTCCGCAGAGGTGGGTATAGGCAAAGCTGCGGCAATAGGGATAGGGGGATGTGATGTGCTTTAGGCTATGGCAACGACTGATGTATTTGTCAATCACCGAATCACAAATACAATGGAGCCCAACGTCAGTGCCAAGCATCGAGATGATTAACGCGGCGGTGGGAGTGCCCATGGGCAAGGATGAGACAAGTCCAAAGCAGTGACATGAGCAAATAATTCGTTGAAAGGTGGATGCTTTATCTACCAGAGACTATACTGGGTCAAAGATTGCTTCGCTCATGGAGGCAGAAAAGCACTGAGTGCCTTAACGAACCAAGAGGCACCAATGCTAACCCAACATCGAATCCTCCTCAACTGTTCAGGGCCTTGCACTGACTACCATATCCAAGCAAAGTGAGTGGGTACTGCCGGTCTAACTCGGCAGAATCCCAACCATCTTCCCCGATTAGTCCCAGCAGCCCATGCCCCAAGGGTTTCTCTATTAGGAAGAGGGTCAGCTGCCTGAGCATGTGGGGTTAAATTGTGGGGCCCACAATGGGATTATTGGCGCCTTTGTTACCCCTGTCATATAGCTTGGTCCCCGATGCAACGTGCCGTCCCTTGCGCACCTGCATGGATTACCACCTGGTCTGTTCTGGTGGTACGGTTCTACTCCCTAAACCATGATCCACTTAACTAGGAGCGTCGCACTCTTGAGAGGGGTGTGTTCTTGAATTCTGCCAAGCCCAAAATTAGCTAAAATAGGTCTCATTCCTCATCGGTCTCTTAACGGTCTTTACCGATTGATAATAGTGGGGGCTGGGCTATGGGCGATGATGGGATGTTTTGGGCTAACGAGAACATGGGCAATCCCCGGTCTGAGCATCCACCGGCCTACGCATTGCCTCAAATCTCACTGTCTGACCGGATCGACCATCCTCCACCCTCCGACAGTCTTTCCCTGCCCTCTTCCTCCTGGCCCCCTCTTCCAGAGGCGTTCCTTGGCGTCTTGCTCTCCACTCCGGATTCTCTCTACTTTTGCTGTATCTTCGGATTCTTTAGGTCACCTAGCTGTTGATTGATCGCCAGACAGCTTTAACACTGTCAGAGGGAATTGTACGCACAATCTTATGATGGCCTCTCTTGATTTATTTATGCTGTCTTAATATTATTTCTTCTACGTACGTTACTTTCTGTGGGTTATGAAAGCCAGTTGAGGTACTTTAGTCGCCTCCAATAAAAATAGCCGTTGTGAATATATATTAAGTTTTCTAATAGGGAACGATGTACACTACAGAAAACTCTTTTGGAAGTATGCTGAGTCCGAAAAAGTGGTGCATGCTTTTCCAAGGCGTGGAAATGTTTTTTGCACTTTTGATAATCGTATGATTTCCCAGAGTTCATAGATTCTTGGTTATTACATGCCATTCGCCTAGTGTCCACGAAAATAAAATTCTATTTCTACTTTGCTCCTTTCGTTCAGCCTTTATTCCATATGTCTTGTCGCTGACTTTGGACTTTCTTGATGCAGATACAAGTCGTGAATATTATCATCCATTGACCAAGTGAATACGATAAGATAAATTTTTGGTACCATTTAGAATTCCAAATAATGGAAAAGGTTTTCACATCGTCCACTAGTCTTGAACAAAATGATCAGCAGGGTATACACCTATGTCATAAAATTTCCTCGTCATTGCTGCTCTATATTTCTTAGGATTGCATCCACATGGCAGTTGGGCATGCACACGCTGTCATTTATTTGCTGATTCTATTTGAACTTTTATCTTTTCATGGGTGACAACTTGCACCGGTTGCTGAATTTAATATTTACAAACTATGTTTTAATTTCCATGATTTCTTCTCTTTCTTTATTTGTTTCTTGTGTTTTCAATTTAAATCTCACGTACCATGTAAAGTTATAGCCAACCTAGATTCTTGCCAACACCTCTATCTACCAGTCTACTATTTTCTGATCTATGCTAACTAAGAAATGGTGGAGATGATTTCGTGCGATGGTTTTATTTTGGAATTAGGGTTTTAGGGGGGGAGGTGGTTATGTCCATCATCGGAATCTATCAAGTAGATTCAACCTAGGATCTTAGGATTTGTCAAATCTTCTGAATCACTGGCCCAAACTTGCACCAACCCTTTAAAAGTTGTGTCGTGAACTTCGGCAGCACACTTTATGTCTGTGCATTGTACTTCGGGATTAGTGGTTTTCTTTGTTGGGGGAGGGGGGGAGGCAACCTAGGATCTTGAGTTTTGACGAATCGTTTAAATCACCGGCCCAAACTGGCACCAACCCTTTAAAAGTTGTGTTGTGGACTTGTGCATTGTACTTCATGTCTGTGAAACTTAAGTTTCCATAGACTTTGCATAGAGTACACATCGTGGTAAGGAAGTTTTTAAATGACAGAAGGACATCTTATCTTATATAGGGACCTTTCAGTAAAGTGTATTGATTGAAATATTATCAATGCAGGTAGTCATAATCATCGTCAGTATATTAACGTAGAAGAAACCCTGATATGTGGAAGAAGTGGTCAGAAAATAACCCTAAATTTTGTGGCAGATGAACTTGTTTTCCATAGAATATGGTGGGGATTCATTCATGTGATTATTGACGTGTTGTTGTTTATTGCATCATTATCTTTGTTGGATGTAGATACTTACAGTTCTTGTATGGTATTTTGATGGGATGTACTCATGTTTTGCCCCCCGCTTCTCCTAATGTCAATATAATGTGATAGATGATGATTGGCTGGAAGATGGTTCGGATTCTGCTGAGTTAAACCGGGAGCGGAAGGCTAGAGAAAATGAATTTCATTGGGTGGGTAAAAAAGCCTGCGTTTCAGAGATATTACATATTCTGCTTTGTTGAATTCCTTTTATTCATTTGAGGATTGAAACTGAGTTACTGCCATGGTTGTGTATAATTCCTAACTCAATCAGATGGGCTATCGGGATGGAATTATTGCTGGGAAAGAAGCGTCTGCTCAGGAGGGCTTCAATGCCGGATTTAAGAAAGCTGTGCTTGGTGGGTACAAGTGGGGCTTTGTCAGAGGTGTCGCTAGGTAAATCCGCTTGAAAAGTTCCCCTGAAGAAGATGTGATCGTTCATATATTATTGTCAATTGATGATTTTTATATACCGCTAAAGATTTTCCATTTGGATTGCAACCGATTTCCAGTGCGCTGACTGGTCTTCCAGATTCTCCGAGGGGAAAGTTGGCTGAAAGAATAGAGAAAAAGGACGCACTCTGGAAACTGTGCGAAACTGTTCGCTCCATGTCTACAGATGATGCTCTGAGGATGTTCCATGATGGTACGCTATTGGAAGGGGCGGTGGTGGCACCTCATAGGCAGCAGAAAGACCTGAGTTCTGCAGGAGCCACGGCAAGTGGGGAAGAAGGGCCTGGCCAGCTGGGAAGCTACTATGGGGAGCTTAAGTCACTCATAAGTGAGCTTGGTGATGTTGAATTACCCACCCATCAAAGATAAAACATGATGATTGTACGAGTTGCTATGGTTCTTGGATGATTTTGGAGCAACACGGTTGCAGGAAAATGATCTGAGAAATTATTACAGAGAACTCATGTCACTTGTATAAATCCACGTTATGGGATCACATATCCCAATGTCTAGACGTTATTCATGTCGAGCCCCGGAGCCCGCATCGTGGAAGCCATGTAGTCGCGTGTGGCTGAGAGAGAGAGAGAGAGAGAGAGAGGTGGCGCCGCCCAGCCGCTCCGCCGCCGGTTTCCGCGGCGGCGGCGCCTTCTCGCTCAACTCCACCATCAGGTCGCTCCTCGCCTCGGGGCGCCCCCAGGAAGCTCTCGCCCACTTCCTCGACGGCCACCGGCGCGGCCTCGCCAGGCTCGACAGCTTCACCATCCCGCCCCTGCTGAAGCTCTCTCACGCCCTCCGCCTTCCTCTCTTCTATGCGGAGCA
This sequence comes from Spirodela intermedia, assembly GCA_902729315.2. NCBI lineage: Eukaryota > Viridiplantae > Streptophyta > Magnoliopsida > Alismatales > Araceae > Spirodela > Spirodela intermedia. The sequence goes on from LR746264.1 coordinate 5,945,004, forward strand.
CCTCCACGCGGTGGCCGTCAAGGGCGGCCACCTTGCCGACCTCTTTGTGCGCACCGGCCTCGTCGAGCTCTACTTCCAGGGCGGGCGCCTGACTGGGCCGCGCAACCTGTTCGACGAATGTCCTCGAGGGGACGCCGCCCTGTGGACCGCCATGATTTCCGGGCTTTCTCGGATCGGGCGCGCCGAGGAATCTCTGGGCAGGTTCTTCGCCATGGTCGAGCAGGAGGGGATCGAGCCCACCAACATGACCGCGGCGAGCGTCCTCTCCGCCTGCGCGCAGCTGAAGGAGCCGGGCTTGGGAAAGGGCCTCCATGGCTTCCTGCTCAGGGGCGGCCTGCTCGACGAGGCAGATGCGATCCTCGAGACCGCCCTCCTGGACATGTACGCCAAATGCGGGGAGATGATCTACGCCCGCAGGGTCTTCGACAAGATGCCCGAGAGGAGCAACTCCGGCGTCGCCTGGAACTCGATGATCACCGGCTGTTCCGAGAGCGGCTTATACCAGGCGGCGCTCGAGCTGCTGAGGGGCATGCTTTCCTCCACTCGGTTACGACCCAGATGGGGGTCCCTCTCGGCGGCGCTGGGCATCTGCGGCGCGACGGCGGATCTCCGTAAGGGGAAGCAGCTCCACGGGTACATCCTCAAGGCCGGCAGCAACGGACCTCCGCATGCCGACGGCCTGGCACAGGGTAACGCCGTCGTCCACATGTACGCCAAGGGCGGGTGCCTGCGCTCCGCCACTGCCCTGTTCGGTACCATGCCGAGGAGGAACGTGGCGACGTGGACCGCGCTGATGTCCGTGTACGGCGCCCACGGGCTGGGCAGGAGAGCTCTGGAGGTCTTCGGGGAGATGAAGCAATCCGGAGTCGAGCCAGACGGCGTCGCCTTCCTCGCCCTCCTCACCGCTTGCAGTCACTGCGGGCTGGTCCGAGAGGGAGAGGCGCTGTTCCAGTCCATGGAGCTGGAGCACAACATCGCCCCTGAGATGAAACACTTCGTCTGCATGGTGGACCTCTACGGCCGGGCCGGGCTGCTCCAGGAGGCTCGTGACTTCATCGAGAGGATGCCCGCGGAGCCACCCAAGTTCGCATGGGTGACCCTGCTCGCTTCTTGCAGAAACCACAAAGATCTCAGGCTGGGGGAGCTCGCCGCCATTAGAGCTCTGCAACTGGACCCCCGCGAGGTCGGAGTTTACTTGCATCTGTCAAGAATGTATGCAGATGCAGGGCGGTGGGGGGAGGTGGCCAAGGTGAGGACGTCCATGAAGGAGATGGGGCTGAGCCCTGCAACAGCGTGCAGCTGGGTGGAGGTGAGGGGGAAAGTGCACAGATTCACAGTGGGCGCGGACCACATGAGTGGGCACTCTGCAAGGATCCGCAGGGTGATCAAGTCAGTGAGGCAGATGATGACGAAGGCCGGTCTCCTGCGGGTCAAGGCGGCGTTCGACCATCACGTCGGTGAGGAAGAGAATGCAGAGGATTTATGTGGGCACACAGAAAAGATCGCCCTGGCCTTTGCTCTGACTGAGTGGGGAGGCTGGGGGGTCATCAGGATAGGGAAAAACCTCCGAGTCTGCAGGGACTGCCACGAGATGTTCAAGTTTGTATCCATGAATTCTGGTGTAGAAATCCTCCTCAAAGACCCCAACCGCTACCACAGGTTCGGACAGGGCAGCTGCTCTTGCCTTGACTACTGGTGACACTGTAGATGCTCTAGCGATTCTTTGACAGCTGATTCTAATTGTATTTCTGGCAAAATACTAAAACCTTTTTTAATCCCAATTTTAATTGTAAAAATAAGCGACTGCCGAATTTTAAGGGGAGTTCATTCAAAAGCTTTTAATCCCAACGAGGCTGGAAGGTGCAAAAAAGAAATAATATCAATGCATTTGATTAAAATAGAAAGGCAGGATCGTTCGCGTGAAGAAAGATATTCCTTCAACGTGGTATTGAATTGAAACTTATGGTAAGATATGGGACGTCAATGCTTTCACATGGCCTCTTAATCTCTCTCCCCCCCTCCCAGATTTATGCCATTTTTTTTTGGCACTTTGCTGTGGAAAATAGAAGATATACAGGAGATACATACAGTGGGCATGATGGAATGGGTCACGGTAAGTCTTCTGACGAGCTGAGGATTTCGCTTTCTCTATTTGACGGACCTGAATAGCTCCTTCCATTTCTCACAGTCGCTTCCCGGTCCATCTCCCTGCAGAGGGCCGTCCATTTTATCCACACAAGGATTTAGTAAGACAGAACACCAACCGAGTCAAGATACAGACAAAAATATGTGTAATGAGCCTCTGCTCTGTTTTCTAAGGACTTGGTCTTGGACTGTTCGTAGCTCGCACTTTAGAGGAAGAAGAGCAAAAGCGAAGATGGAAGTTGGAAGAGGTTCCAGTCTCCACTCCGAAAGAGGATAGATTCCAGTTTCGACGGTACCTTCTTCACTGAGTTGATTTCATAGATCTGGTTTTGAGTGAACTCGATGTCCAAAGCCTGTATGCACGCTTCAGCAACGACGAGCCTGCTAACTTCTCCCACAAGTTTGTCACCTGTTCAACCGCGAAACAAAATGGTTTTCAATTGTACGATCACGCGGAAGAGAGGTACATCAAGTTGCCGTGTGAACAAGTTGCTTCCTTACTAATTAATAGAGAAAAATAAATAAATAATACAGCTTCAAGAACTAGCTCCAAATCTTGCACCATGCATCCTCAGGAATAATAAATCCGAAGTCAGTGCTCGGTTGTCTCTTCTCTGGTGTCTTCGGGATGCTTCTTGGTATGCATGGAGCAAAAGCTGGTCTGTATAATTGCTTCAGTTTGGTAACCGATGGCTTTCTGATTTCGCAAAGTTTACAAGTTAAGCGGACACCAAAAGTAAACGGAATGTGGGCCCACTTTCTGATTCAGAAGGACACTGAAAATAGTTAGCATTGTACCCGTCATGTTCAGCATTCCCGTGTTTTTCTCCTGCCTTTTTCATAACTCAAGAATGTTCTACCTAGGAGTATATAATAATACAAAAGAATAAGAAAATAGAAAGAGACTCTTCCACTGAAGAAAGACACTCAGGAAGCGGGAAGTAACTCATGGGAAGTTGTTTCTTGATGAGAAAATAACATGAAAGAGATCATAAGCATAAACCTTACGAACAAGATCGAGAAAATGAGGAATAACTGACTCAGAGAAAACATGAAGTATCGCAAAAATAAATTATTGCATTGAGTCTTGATCATGATCACACTTCCATAGTTTTAGGAAAAGTCTCACGATTGCTGATTGTATATCTTCCCATAAATGGCCTAACTAAGTCAATCTTGCTCACTCTTCATATCATTATTTCCTTTGCAACCATCTATGCCACAACATTTATACTTCGTATCTATTTCAAACACAAAGAGCAGGTAAGATACACGAATCTAAATGCACACACCTTGTCCTATAATGACTGCACGCCTCTCCCCAGCAGTTGCTTTAAGCAAGGTATTCAGATCATATGAAGTGTAGGGTCCATCAGTAAGTCTACCAGCCCTGTCAAATGTTTAAAAATTTTGAAGGTGAAATGAGAATGGGGAAAGCCCACGAGCACGTATCAAGGGAATTTCACACATGTAGAAAACCTGATTATTGTGAAGGGAAGGCCAGAACTGCGAACAAAGTCCTCCCCCATCTTTTTGAACTTCAGAACTCCAAAAAGGTTCATAATGCTGCCAAAATAATCAGATACCAACCGTCAGGCAATGAAGTAAGTGGATTTAGCCACATATAATAAACTAATATAACTTGATAAGCTGATAGAATCAAGGTAATTTGGGACTCTAAGCTGGTATACTTCGCAGACCCTGGGAATTCGCTTGTTTCCAGCGCCTGTTGAAATAAAATGATATTTTTTTAATGTAAATGAGATGTTTCTAAGACATAATATATGCATGGTTACTAAGAGGATATCATGTGGTGAAATGGAAGGGGGGGGGATGATGATGGATAAGCAGCTTCATGGGAGTCTGGAAGGTTTCCTTCTCTAAGTTTTCATTGGTTTAAAAGCTGAAAACATATTTTAGAAGGCTGATGCCAGGCAGGTTTAACTTTTTTATAATTTCCTGTCACTAATCATAAATTACCATGCTATTTCCTTGAATCCTACAACATTATATTTGATATTTTCTATACCAAAGGATTGTTAAAATGGGTCTCATTTGTTCATAATGTAAATCACAGCCGCCATGGCTAGATTCATTCTGTTTATCAGCATTGCAAACTTATCCAACGAAACTATTCTCTAAATTTCTCTCTCTGTTGAAATATAATGTAAATACTGCATTAGCAGTTGGGTGAGGTGTATCACGTGCTTCACTTAAAGAAGCACGTGAACATCACCTGCATGTCTTGGGATGTAAGGCTCTATGTCTAGAACTTTCTCCCATGGATCTGTTATAAATAACAGACCTCTGTTTTGATGTAAAGTGTCTTCTTGAATTTTTTTTCCTGACATGTGGTGAATAGAAGCCCTTTTTTTTTTCTTCCACGAGAAGATCTGTCGTTCTTCAAGAAACGAACAAACTAGAGGAAATTCAACATGGTATCAAAGCAAATCCAGGTGTGATTGCTCCTTTCTTATTATCTCTTTCTTTATAAGAGATCTATGCTGTTTTTGTGAGCCTCTTCTTGAGGACTTAGAAGATCAATATAGTTCCTTGAGCCCTTCTCAAGACATTTCTTGATTTTCCTTTGAAGACGTATAAGAATTACGTTTTTTTTTCTACTTAGTAAGCAGTTGTCCCTGTTTCGATTTGTTGTTATTCATGTCTGAAGGAGGAGAGACCTCAGTAGGTGACATCTCTACCACCATTATGGAAGTTAATCCTGTATCATCAAGATTGATGATTGAACTCCGTGCCATGCCTACATAATTTAAGTTGACTAGATATAATCTCATCCAGTGGTCAGAATATATTAAGGAAGTTCTTATTGGCAGAGGGATGCTACATCATCTAGAGGAAACAACACCAGATCCAATGTCAAGACAATTTAGACAATGGCGAGAGGAGGATGTTTTGATAATGACATGGATTTAGGGAACAATAATTCCCCATATCAGTAGAGATTTTTTCATTATGAAAACTGCAAAAGATTTGCGGGGAACAGTATACATGAAATGTTCAATGAAAAATAATAAGTCACACATATATGAAATCGAGATAAAATCTCAATCACTTACTCAAGGTTCAAAATCAGTGATGGAGTACACAAGAGAACTTAAAAATCTATGGTTGGAGCTTGATTATTATCTTGATCTTGAGACTAAAGGACCCAAAGAAATTTCTACATTACAAAATTTCATAGAACAAAGGCTGGTCTTTAAACTTTTGGCTGGTTTAAGTCCTGTTTTTGATCATATCAGACAACAAATTCTAAAACGTGAAAGGAGACCAGATCTGAATGAGGTGATGTTAATTGTACAGAATGAAGAGAGTCGTCAAAAATTGATGCTGTCTACTCAAAAGTCGAGTAATACAGCATTTTTAGCCAAACCAGGACATACCATTAAATCAACAGAATATTCGAACCATCAATCATCATCTGTGCAAGGGAAGAGCCAGAAAAATGATTATAGAGATAATCTCTGGTGCACTTATTGCAGGAAAACTTGTCATACCAAGGAGCGATGTTATAAACTCCATGGCAAACCACAGAGTTATGAGAATCAAGTGAATCAAGTGAATCAAGCTCACATGGTGATTGATTCTTCATCCAATCAAAAGTTTGAACAAACAGACCCAAGAAATATTGAGTCAACTCCATCAAGCGAAGTAGAGAAACTTCACCTTGAATTAGAGCAATTGAAGGCAATGGTAACACTCTTCTCTTGGTGTTTGAGCTCCATCCCAAGATATTACTGGATGTTAGGTAATAGATTCAGGAGCAACAGATCATATGACAAATTTGTCATATCATTTTCTTACCTACACCCTATGTTCTAATGACTGGAAAGTGTTTACTACTGATGGTACACTTCTTACGGTCACTGGTATTGGAGACTTGACTCTTGAACCTTTAGGAATCCTCACCAAAGTTCTTCATGTTTCCAAGCTTTTCACCAACCTTATTTCTGTAAAAAGCCTTGTTAAAAACACATCTTATCATGCCTTCTTTGATGAAGACCTTTGTGTTTTCCTTGATAAGGTTCAGAAGCAGAGGATTGGAGTTGCTAGAGTACGAGGAGGACTTTACATCTTGGAGGGATCTAGCCAAACCTGTCTTGTGGAAGCGGATCTATCTCTAGAACATCACAAGGATCTGAATCACATTTAGCTCCTTCATCAAAGATTAGGCCATCCTTCCTTTGCTATTGTGAAGAGTTTTCGTCCTTCCTTGTTTCAAAAGGTGTCTGTAAAAACCCTTAAGTTTGACATATGTGAACCGTCCAGACATACTCGTGTTTCTTTTCCAATTAGAAACGAAAGGAGTGAGATCCCTTTCTCTTGCGTCCATAGTGATGTTTGGGGACCATGTCTCAATGTAGATCTACCAGGTAATAAATGGTTTGTTACCTTTGTGGATGACTGCACTCGTTGCATGTGGGTTCTTCTTAAGCAAAAATCAGAAGTTTCAATTGCGTTGAAATGATTCTGTGCAATGATCAAAATCCAATTCGATAATCCTATAACAAAATTCAAGTTAGATAATGCTAAGGAATACTTTAGCAATGATCTGAATTCTTTTCTTCATGCTGAGGGTATTATACATGAGTCTTCATGTGTTATACTCCTCAGCAAAATGGATTTGTAGAAAGAAAAAATCGACACCTCTTGAAAGTTACATGATCACTCTTTTTTCAGGCAGGTGCACTCAATTTTTTTTGGAGTGAAGCTCTCTTAACAGCAACACATTTAATAAATCGTCTTCCCACTAGAACCTTGTGTTTCCAAAGTCCTATGGAAAAGTTAGCTTCTTATTTCCCTCTTAATCATCACCATATCTCATTAGGGCCTCGCATTTGGATGTGTCTCATTCACCCATAATCACAATTCAGCTAAAAGTAAATTAGATCCAAGATCCCTCAAATGTATATTTGTTGGATATTTAACAACTCAAAAGGGGTATTGATGTTATCATCCACCAACTCAAAAATTCTTTACAACTATGGATGTCACCTTTTATGAATCAGTTTTTACTTCCAGAAAAACTCACAAGACACTTCTTTGCCATTTCCACCTTTACTTGATTTTTTTCCAGAAGGAGTTTCTTCTCCTTCAGGTCAAATTATTCTACCAATTCATGTGTCTGACCAAAGTCCATCTCTTCCTGATCCACTTCTTGAAAAACTCAGATTTGGTCAGGTTTATTCAGGAACATGAGTACCTCCAAATTCTGGATCACCCCAAGACTCCGAATTGACCTTAACTAATGACCAATAAACCACATTCATCCCTATAGAAAATACTACTAGTCCCCAATCCAATGACCTTCCTATTGCCCTTAAGAAACTTCCACGAGCCTGTACAAAATACCCATTATACCCTTCAGCGAACTTTATTTCCTATCATAAAATTTCTCCATCTTATAAAACCTTCCTTGCTACCTTAGATAATATTACCATTCTAGTTAATATTTCAGAAGCTCTCTCCAAGAAAGAGTGGAAACAAGCCATGGATGATGAGATGCATGCTCTTGAGAGAAATAATACATGAGAATTGGTACCTCTTCCTAAGGATAAACAGGCAGTTGACTGTAAATGAGTTTATTCTATAAAATGCAATGCTGATGGATCAGTTGAAAGGTACAAGGCCAGACTCTTAGTTAAAGGATATACACAAGTTTATAGAATTGACTATCATGAAACTTTTTTCTCCTGTGACAAAAATGAACACAGTCAGAATTATTTTATCATTGGCTGCTATTTTTAGTTGAAATATTCAACAATATGATGTGAAGAATGCCTTTCTTCATGGAGATCTTACTGATGAAGTATATATGTATTATCCACCTGGTTATGGAGGAAGTTTATCATCAAACATTGTTTGCAGACTAAGAAAGCCGTTGTATGGACTGAAACAATCTCCATGTGTATGATTTGGGAGATTTTCTACTGATCACACATTATTTTTCAAGCATACTTCATTAGGGAGAGTTACTATACTTCTAGTTTATGCTGACGACATTATAATTACTGGAAGTGATGACATTGAACAAGGAAATTTGAGCAAATATCTTGTCAAAGAATTTAATATCAAGACTTTGGGTTGTCTTAAATATTTTTTAGGCATTGAAGTGGCTCATTCTTCTAAGGGCATATTCATCTCTCAACGAAAGTATGTGGCAGATCTTCTAAAGGATACTGGAAAGTTTGCATGCAAACCACCTAGCACCCCCCTTAATCCTAACCACAAACTTAGTGTTGGTAAAGGGGAGGAGTGTATTGATCGAGAAATGTATCAATGTCTTATTGGACGATTGATATATCTCACACACACTAGACCTGACATCTCATATGTAGTTAGTCTCTTAAGTCAGTTCATGCATCGACCAACTGAATCCCATCTTCATGCTGCCTATCAGGTGTTACACTACTTAAAGGGAACTCCTGAAAAGGCATTCTCTTCAAACGTGGTGATAAAGTAACAATTGAGATGTATGTTGATGCTAACTATGCTGGTTCTCTTTTAGATCGTCGGTCAACCTCAGGTCTTATGATGTTTATGGGAGGAAATTTGGTTACTTGGCACAACAAGAAACAGAATGTGGCTGCTCGTTCAAGTGTAGAAGCAGAATTCAAGGCACTTACGCATGGAATATATGAACTACTTTGGGTGAAGATTTTACTCACTGACCTAAAGATTCCCATTTCAGGTCCTATGAAGCTCTACTGTGACAATAAATCTACAATTAATCTTGTGCATAATCCCATTCAACATGATCGCACAAAGCATGTGGAGATAGACCGTCACCTTATCAAGGAAAACTTGGAATCTAAAGAAATCTGTATTCCCTACATCTCCACTCAACATCAACTAGCTGATTTGCTAACAAAAGGTGTTTCTGCGACTCAACTACAACAAGTGCGCTCCAAGTTGGGAATGGATGATATCCACTCACCAACTTGAGGAGGAGTGTTGAAATATAATATAAATATTGCATTAGTAGTTGGGTGAGGTGTATCACGTGCTTCACTTAAAGAAGCATGTGAACATCTGTTGTATGTCTCGGGATGTAAGGCTCTATGTCTAGAACCTTCTCCTATGGATCTATTATAAATAACAGACCCCTGTTTTGATGTAAAGTGTCTTCTTAAATTCTTTTTCCTGATGTGTGGTGAATAGAAGCCCTTTTTTTTCTTCCACGAGAAGATCTGTCATTCTTCAAGAAACGAACGAACTAGAGGAAATTCAACACTCTCCAACAAAACAAGTTGGAAGCTACCATTCCAAGAAAATTGCTGCCATGATCTCTCAATTGGCATGCTCAAGCACCTCAGATTAAACTGTAATAAAAATTTCTCCTAAATCATAACACAACACAAGACATAAGTTAAATAAAACAGTTTCTTATTAACTCATCATGAAAAAATCATTTATCCCATCTGCTCGACCAATGCCACATATCATCCAGAAAGGTTTCTTGCACCTCAGGTTCATCCTTAGAGTTTCTCTGGTCGGTCATTCGGTGTCATATTTAGAGAGTCAAACCACTCACAACAAGAATATCAATATTTTTTAGATAATATTCATAATGAGTGTTATACAATTATGTAGCACATCTGCCAGCAGTTAATCAATACCAGATTAGGTTCTGCTTTAGTTGCCACTAAGCCATGAAATACAGTTAAATGTCGAGTAGAATGGCTCTCTTACTTAAAAGGACAAACAACTGCCGATACTACCGGACTGCATCTATTGATAATAGGATCTCTTTAGTAGTTTGCAGTTCTCGGTAACATAAAACGTTTAATATTAATGGTCATCTCTTATCAAAAAACAAACATTAACCTCTCAAGAGCCACATCTGTGGATACAACCTGATGATATTATACTGTGGTTTAGACTTTCGTTGTATGTAATCATCTTTCCATCTTGGTGACTATGTTGGGCACCGTCTCTTTTGATTCTCATTTTCTTAAGTAATATGGTCCGACTTTCTCAATCGTTTTCTCCAACAATAATATTTTGAAGGTGTCACCATTCGTGTTCATTTCTGTACCTAAAAAAAATCCAATTATTTTTTTTTGTCACCTGAGGATGATCAAGATAAATTTTTTATGGGTACGAATTTCAGTATCTGGAAGAAACTTTGCAGCAATATCATACCAATGCAGTCCAAGTGATTGTAACGGTTATTACAAACTGAGTGTAATTATTTATACATAGAGATTAAACACTCTCGTAAGAAGGATATTACCTTCCATTTAATGACGTTAGTTTGGTCGAAATACATTAAATTTGAACTTTGGTAAGCAGACCATATCATTCTTGCCTGCAACATTTTCTAAAAACATAAATTTTAAGTCATAAAAGTTAAACAGGATCTGAAGATTGTCATTTCTGCTTTTCTAGAATGATGGATTACTCAGCAGCGTTCACTATAATGACAAGAAATTACAAGCTTTAACAGCTGCAGACCCACTGAAGTGGCGTGATTTTAACCAGGCTTGGATACTAAAAAGGCCCAGAAGCCAAAGGTCAGCCTAGTACAAGCCGGTCATATAGTTATAGAATAAGATATATGAACTTTGATTTCTAGTGACACTCTTCACTTAGAATTTATGTTGCATCCTATACATCAAAAGTCATCATAAAATAAGACTACATTAACACCTAATCATAAAGCCTAAAGACTTCAAAATAGAACTCACATACCTCCAAGGCATTTCATTGAATTTTGTGACACCAACAGATGACACAAGGACTAATCTCTGTATTTTTTGAGGCAATGCCAACACTAGGTTCCGAACTCCCTCCCAGTCTTCAAAAGAAAACAAAGGAAAGCAGTTATATGTAATTTTTGGCTCATTTTATGGATTTTCACCTGGTATGAAAGTCATGGAATATGCAAACCTAAAAATATCTTACTTTAAAAGGGATGGATGTTGATTATGATGGAACGTGCATTAAAGATGTAAATGACAGAAAATTTTACGACCAAACATTTAATCTAATGCATCTTAAAGTGTTCGCAATGTTTCACTGAATCCCAATCAAGATACTCTTCTGCTAAAAATGAATATTGAAACTGATTTGGACCTTGAGTTAATGAGTTATATAGATCAAAGCCCTTTGAGATGATACCAAACTGAGGGTTTCATTAAATTATAATTTTGTACAAGCAGTTTTTAATGCTTTGAGCTGATTCTATGTGTAAAAAAGAATGTGAGAAATCCCCTAACTTTTTACCCCACTTGTTCTTCAACCGAAGAGAAGGAAAAACAAATAAAGGGAAGAGAGAAGAAAAAACCCCGGAAGGAACAGGAAGAGGAAAGCCTAATGGCCCAACATTGATGACTGAAATCTGGGCACATCCGAGCCCAAATTGTGATGAATAAGAAGTGTGATAGTGAAAGGAAAGGGTGAAATGAACGTGATGTAACACCCCAGTTCCAAGCTATGTGTACCTCATGACAATTAAATGGGGAAAAGATAATGGGAAAAGAAGAAGAAGAAAAAATAAAAAGGAGAAAAAAATGATTAATTTGTCTGACACTGAGATTGAGAACAAGGAATGGAGAGATAAAGGGAAGGTAGGAGAATGAAAAGAATTAGAGAAAACCTGTAAGGAAACAGACTTCCCTGACTAGCTGGTTGGAGTCTGTCAGTCAGATAATTTCTGGACAGGGAAATTCGCATTAGTTAATATATATCTGATGTCAAGCTTGAAATAGGATGAAAAATTTTGTGGATCTTCATATGGATACGAGAGAAAATACAAAATGAGTTGGATGTGACTTGGTGAATCTGCAGTTATGAAGCTAAACATATGACTGCTGGAATGTATAAAAAGGTATGATGCACTGATTCAACTTGAAATTGCAAGAGAAACCTCAAAGAATAATAGTGTTATGAGACCAATCTTGACAGATCTCATCTAAGGTGTTGATATAAGATTCTATAGCAATAGCAGGGGATCTTCTCCGAACTCGAATAAAACCCTTTATTTTCGTAGAAAAGAGAAGGTGCTTTAGTATGAACCTCTGAATTTTTAAAATCTTGATTACTTTTATGAAGATTCATTGTTGTGAAACCTAGGCATCTTAGGAAAATATTGAATAAATAGAAATTAGAAGTAAATCATACCTACTTTTTCCGGTGAATTATCACCATCCCAGCGCCTTGAAGGAAAAGCTGTCGTACCAGTGCAGCAAATTACATGCGTAACTCCCTAGAAACAAAAGTCCTACATTTTGATTTGAATGGGCACTAAAAATCACATAAATGATACGCAAATCTTGGCCTTCTGGCAGATCCACGTCAAAGGCTGACCTCAAACATGACAGGATCCATGTCAAGTGGGTTCCTTGTATCCCCTTTGCAGATCTGTTGCTTGGCATAATCGAATAGAAAATTACCAGATAAACTTTAAGTGTACAAAGAAAAAGGATAGGACCAGAAATAACTGATGACACCTGCACGCATTTCTGTACCTTAAAATTGTCCTCATCTTGTCTTCCAAATAATAATGCTGCCTTCTCAGGATCTCGTACAAGGAGGCGTGATTTAATGTTTCTTTTAAGCAAGGATGCTACCACCAGCTGCCCTGAAAGATATGAAAGTTGATCACCTTAAATCAGGCACTAGGACATGTCAGCTTTTAGCAATGAAATTGATTAATTTAAAGGTGAGGCCCATGTATTCCTTGGTGTTCCATTTCCCTCTACCAACACTTATGGGACTGACACACGCCAAATCTTATTCACCTGGTTCAACATAGATATGGAAGAGACACAAATCAACAAACATATGTGGAACCACGTGTAACCAATGTTAAAAATCTGAACTTTGATAACAGACGTGGGATAAAACAGAGTGATGGTAGTCTCTCCATGTTATATGGAGCTTACAAACCCAAATCCACCTTGCACTTGTTGGAGAGTTCCATTTCTTTACAGGACCCACTGTTTTCGTACTTAGTGGCCTTAGCATGTTCATGTATTTTTCAGATCATTTATCTGATATATCCTGGGGAAAATAACTTCAAATTATACACTTTGATAGTAAGGCTTATTTTCCTTGTTCTAGATCTTTGACAAATATACTGAAGAGATTGTTTATTCAGGTAGGAAACTATCATCAATCCGTACGGTCCACTGTTCTTTTACCTGGTGACATTCACATGTTCTTTTTTTTTATTAGGTCACTCAAAAGATATGAGTTTATTTTGGGAAGTAACTTCACAAAACATAACTTTCTAAATGACCATTAATTACATAGAAAAAAAATCAAGCATGTCATTACTTCGAAAAAATAAGTTCTGCTAATTACAGGTCGCTAGCTATGTCATTGAAAGAAGCTGTGCTTGCTATCTCATGAATTGCATTGGTTCATTCTTCTTGAATAATCAAATTTATTCTTTTTTGAAAAGAATCACAAAAACGAATGTTAAAAAACTTTTCCTATTTACTATTTAATAGGTCAGCTCAAGTATAGCAGACTGAAAGCACACTTTAAGGCTTCCTACAGCATCAATCTTTCTTCTATAATACGACTCAGGACAGGGAGAGAGATATTGTTCAAACAACACTATTGCTGAAAATCCGACAGTACCAGCCAGAGATGACATTACTATTCCGGCCTTCTAATATTTCCTAAAATTTCTTGATCCTGACTTTTCAAATTGACAAAGCTATGCTGGAAATTTAAGGTTCTGCACTCTAAGATACATGCCATAAGATTAGAAATCAATTCTATGATAGGCTTTCTCAAAATCCATCTCAACTGTATTACACTATTTTCTTTTGCTGATGTTGCCTTTGTAGCCAATGGAAAAACCTTGATAGTATATCTATGTTCTTAAGGTTTACTAATCACTATCATTTAATTTTTGCAAGACCATTTTCATCGATTCTTCTAGCATTCTGTTATGATCCTATATCATCCGATCAGCAAAGGAATAGGCATGAAATCCATCACATCGTCAATACCATTACTCATAGATAAAAATACCAGGTTTGTATAGGACTTAAAAAAGATAGATTGATGATAGAATTCCATTCTCAAAACGTTTATCTGGAAGTCACCAACAGTCAAGACTTGTTTTCCTCCACACACTATCCATATAATTCATAATTTTATTTTCATAAATGGTGATTGGACGTGGAGACACATTTGTTTTTGAATTTCAATGTGGCGCGTTTACTTAACTTCGCTATCGAAAAAAATAAAAGAAAAGTGATGATAGGCATTTGAGAGGCTATCTGCCAGGACATACATAAAAAAACTCATACACGGGGAACAACTTTGAAAATATGTAACATATCGGAAACATTAAGCTGCAATCCACGCACCAGACTAATAAATCATAGTTTACAGTTTGTAAATCTTCAACGCAATCATCTTTGTTACTGACGCATTGATGCACGGTCTCTAAATCTTATGTTCATCACAAAATCATGCAAAAACATTTTCAATAAAACCATGGAAAACCTCACAAGCCCAAATAAATCGAATTCACCACAATTTTCCAAACCACGGGTTGTCAAAAGCTGAATAGAAAGAGACATCACAGTAGTCCTAACACTGTAGCTTGAGGGAACTTCCGGAATGATCGCCTTCCCGCGAGAAAAAAATATTTTAATTTGATTAAATATGAGAAAAAAAAATCAGTGACAAGGTTATGATTATAATGGGAATGGTAATGAGCTATAGTTAAGGAAATGCAGACAAACGAATACCTAAAGAAGCACGTAAAACATACCCACACCACCACTGGCTCCAACGACAAGGACGTCCTTGGATGGAGGAGGAGAATCATACGGCATCTTCTCGTCGTCTCTCATCGACGACGGCGTTTGCTCTTCCGTCACTGCGCTACGTACCACTGCGCCTCTTCCAGCACTGCCGACGATGGAGACGCCGGGCAGGGGCCAAGAAAAGTAGTCATCAGAGAAGCTCGAACGTGGATGACGGGAAAGGAAGGGGCCTCTGGCAGATCTCCGCGAGATCTTTCCTCCAGACTTGGAAATATCAAGCATCGGCAGGGAGGCGAGTGCGAGCGCCATCCCAGAAATTCACCGCGACGGCAAATGAGAGTTCGTCACTGAGAGGTCAACTTTCTATCGTCCTCCGGCTACTACTTACCACGAATCCCTCGCTATGGCGCAAGAACAGGCAGTATACACGTGGAAGAAGATGCTTGGGATAGGGCCAGTGGTACTGGGTTCTTGGACCTTCGTGTGTGGGGTCCACAAAGGGCGTCGGGATCACGTGGAAGACCACATACCAGAGGACTATGATTATGCTGGCCCACGTGGGATTTTGTCACCACCCATTTGGATGATAACCAGCCGCCGACTGGACCTGATTTTCATTACCATCATGGTAGCATTGGTGTGAACAGCTCGCTAATCAGAACTAAGCAGACAATTAGGCTCCCCAGGCCCATGTTTAATCTCTCTCTCTCTCTCTCTCTCTCTCTCCCTCCTCCATCTGTCCTCCCTTTCCCTCTCTAGAACTAGAATTGATTTTCTTATTGTGATTCGGATTATGCTGGTAGAAAAATCAGAGTTTGCTTGAGCCTTACACACAGAAGGACGACCTCATTTTCGACATGTGGACTCCAACTTTTTTTTATCATCATCAAGATTATAAATTTTGAATGCTAAATAATTCTTCAAGATAAATAATTGTTCATATGCCATTAGCTGGGAGTTTTTGAGGTGTTCATCAATGATGACTTTTACATCTCATTTTTGCCTCTTGGATGGCGGTCACATTTACTCTTAAGGGTTTAATAGTCAACTACAAATGAGAGTCGAGTCTTCCAGGGCCTTGCATACTGTTGATGATTTTAGCAAAAATGTCAAACAGGCATGAAATCGACCCATTTTAGAACCTGACAGATAACTTGTACCTGCGTGCCAACAGGTCAACCTTGAGAGTCTTTTGATTATCATCATGTTCCTTTATTCGTAGGCTGAGTTCTATTAGACCTAAATCTAATGCTTGACGAACTTTGGTGTAGAAAAATGGAAATAGAAAGAAAAATTGATCATAATTATGTTATTGTCGCTCTAATGGTTAAATGAAGAAATAAAGAAGGATGCATGTCATCCACTTTAGAACCAAATGCATGTATGCCAAGTTTTCTGACGTACTAAACAATGGGAACTAACTCGACGTACCACTAAAAATTACTGATGCTGTATACTTAGTTAGGAAAACTTGGTTGCTATTATATTGCACCAAATATTACACCGGAAATCGCCTCAAAATGCCATCTTCTAGACCAAGATGTTGACCTTAGTATACCGACCTTGAGTGCGCAGCCATAGAAACCAGTCCTCAATTGGAGCTAGTTTCGCTGCCTCCGCCCTCTCCACCGATGCTTGTCATAACCAATACACAGAGACAGTCTTCTCACAGATCCTAAACTGCCCCATGTTTCTCTCCACTCATCACGGAATCTTCCTCCGTATGACAGCGTCGACCTCGTTCACACTCCCCTTCACATTTTGTCGCCCTCTCAGCGTTTGCCTCGCCAATATCATGGATAATATCTTGCATTCTATCTTTGAAAACCGGATCCCATGTGCTCCTCTTATACCGATTGTATAGATTTCTGACCCTGTTTTCGGTAAAACGAGTGCAAGTAATTAGTAGTGATGCGATACTGTTCTATTTAAAATATTTCATAAGCAAAATAGAAGGATAATCTCAGCTTGAAAATCTCAACAAACAAGTCTTGACCTCTTCAACTCATCAGAAATTTTTATTTTCTTTCGAACTATTCTTACAGTTTATTTTTCTACTGAAATTTATGGTAGATGTGAATCAGATAATTTTATCATATTTTCATAAAATGAAAGCTGGAGATCTCCTTTTAATTATGTGACAAATGTCTTGTAATTGGGTTTACTCGCCGAAAAAGCAGGAGGTTGTTGATTTTTAGAGGTCCAAATATTTTGAACTTAACATAAAGTTTATAAGGGCTAAACAGCTACTGTACATTACGTTATTCCTTTTCTTTCTCTTGATAATGGTACAGATGTAGTCTTATGAACCAACAAAAAGTTCAACATTAATAAAGAAAGTTATTTAGAAAATGAGTTTTTATTAGGCTTCATTTTCTTTAAAAGTGAATCAGCATACCCCGTGTTTAGTTGCGACTAAGATGAAAAGAATACTAGAAAAGAAAAAAACCAAAGAAAAGGAGCCCACAACAAACAATAGTGTTGGAATTATGCTACATCACCCTTGACCTGCGATGTACAGTGCACATGACTTGTACTACGTTGATGTGCTCTTGACAAATTGTGAGCTAGTCATCAGATCATCACAAGTTACCACTGTAATGGTCTAAAGAATCCTTTTTTTGACTATTGTAGTCCAAAATGAAGGATTTTTTTTGTAAATTCAGAAAACACACAAAGCATTTCAAAACCCTTTTACATCCTTTTGGGCCATCTCACACAAATTTTCAGCACCTCCACGACAACCAAACAGTGGAATCAAATTTTGATCTCCATCAACAATAGCCTTTACCTATGGCCAGCTTGACGGCCTAGGACATTGGGCTGGCACCGCAGGCAAAGCTCTATCATCAGGTCTATGGAAATCTTTATCGGAGAGTATGAAGAACTGTAGCTCCTCATTAGTACTGGTGCAGATTCCTATGTAGTGGAAAGTCAGTGTCTTTGGTCAACCTTCGTCTTTAAGTAACTAATTTTAATTACTTCAAAGATTTATATGATGGATACATGAAAAAGTGGCCCGCCAATCCAATGATCTCATAGACAAATAATTTTGATTTCATGAAAATCAGTCATGCTTTCAAATAATTTAGTTGGGTGAAGAGTTAATCCATGAGTAGCAACAAAGAAAATTAGGAGAATATTCTGGGCATGGTATAACTCCAGCTAATAGAAGAATACTACTATTGGCCACAATTGAAGGAAGTTACAGGAAACCATGTTCAAACTTGTCAAATATGTCAATTAGAACTTGACTGTGTACAACATCACTAATTCTAGAAACATTGTAGGCGGGGACATCAATGGATTTTATTCTAAGGCTACAATGTTCGGTGATTGTTTTCTTAGTTTTGTATCATTTCTCTAAGATGTTACACTTTAGTTCTTACAAGAAAATAATATAATATAAGTTGCTAGCCTATTTTCATGCTATAACACCTAATTGACATAGAATTGGCTTGTCATATTTGTGTTTTACTCTTTGCTAAAGATTTGATTAATGCTTCAAACTTTACTAATACCACTCTAAAACTAATGGCAAAACTAAGGTGTTAAATGAGATGCTTAGTAATTTGATTTGCTATATTTCAGGAGAGAAATCAAAGTACATGGACTTATCTCAAGAAGAATTTTATGACAGATTGGTGGGGAACGGGACCTGTCTCCACCACTGCACGAGCTCGAGGCGATAGAGGAGACCCTGCCCTCACGTGTCCAGCCAGATCGAGGAGCACGAGCAAAGACGAAGGACCCCCGGTTCCGCTATACTGCCTGAGGTGTCTTTAGGTTTTCCACGTCTTATGCTCTCTTCGCTCGTTTCCCGCATCTGTGAGCCGTGTGGGTTCTAGTTCTACTCCGTGCGGGGACCTCCCATCCCTAGGGTCCGTGTTGGGCCCATGGCGGGGATGTGAAGGCCCATTTCCCTTCGTTTTCTTTTCTTTCTTCTCTTCTCCTCTTGGGTCATACATGTTTGGGCCCAATTGGAGAAGAGGGCGTCCTTCCTTTCCTCACCTCTCTTCTCTATTGGGCCATCCTCGTTTGGGCCCAATGGGAGAGGAGGGCCCATTTTGGACTCTGTGTGTGCTCCCTTTTTGGGGCTTTGGCGTCTTGGGCCTCAAGCGTGGCCTTCCACCCTTGGCCCATTTGGGGCCCTATATTACGGGTGGAGAGCCAGCCCCAAGGACAGAGTCGTCATCTTTAGGAGAAAGTATGTTTTGGTTGAGAATCTCGTTCCAAGAGGACAAAAGAGAAAGGGGATCACCGCCAGGTCGCCGCCGCTGCTTCCAGGCCGTCAGCAGCCCATCGAGCCGCCGCCAGGTCGCCGTCACCGCTACCGGACTATCAGCACCCGCCGTGCCTCCGCTAGTGCGCCAACCCCGCACGCCTGCCAACTGCGGACGCCCGCCGAGTGCTCAACCGTGCATTCGTCTCGCGACTGTTACGGCACTTCCGCGTGCGCGTTGCATACCGGCCTGCGTGCCACCGCGCCTGCCCCTCGGAGCTCGCCATTGCGCCTGACCTAGGGGCGCCTACCTGAGCGCCCCAGCCACTTGGTTGTGCCCCTTCCTCTGACCCTGTCCTAGCCCATACTACTGAGCCCAGCCAAGCCCAGCCGATATCCACTGGAGGGGGGGTCATTGATTCATCCCAATCCCTCCCAGAGAGCGCCAAACCACCGGAACGCCTGTTCACAGTGTCAGCTGGACGCCTTGCCGCACACCGACCAGACCTCTGCCCTGCAGGTTAGCTCTCATGCCCTTTCCTCCAAGTCATTTACTACGTTGACTCCACCGCTGTCGGACCTAGCTAGGTAAGAACGGGTTAGGTGTCTCCACCGTGCGACTCTGATGCGCGCGCCAGAATTGTCACGTTGGTCGTCGAGCACTTGCCATGGAGTTGCGTAGACGATACTAAGTCCTCGCCTTTCGGACGTGGACTTGGAGGATCACCCCTGCATCAGAACCACCTGGCGACACCTAGTCGTGATGGATTGTCATTTCGGCTACTACTTGCACTTAGTTGAGGTCGGCACTCATCATCTAAAGTCCCTGATTAACATTACCCGTGGTGTATAGGGTTCCCTTCTCTTATTATCTCATCCACATCTAGTTGTCAGGTTGGTTCATAAGCACGTCCTACATCCCAGATGATCTCAAATTAATCCATAAAAGTTTGCATAATTAAATCTCTTTTTGCTACAACTATAAGGGGGGAACTTATAAGAAAAGTTGAAAGCAATTTTTTTGAAGGGGGTGTTTCAGTCATTATACACATGAAGAGAGGCAAATTTCCAATTGGTAGTTATTACAGGTTGAAGCCCAAAATCATTGTTTAAGGCAATGTTATTGATTTAAATGAATAATTAATTATATTTTAAATCTTTAATTTGGCAAATGTTAACAAATACTAGTAAAGCCACATCAAGATTTGGGGTTGAGTTATTCTCAACCAAGGTGGATGATGCCCAAAAATACTCTAAGAAATGAGAAAGGCCTAATATTTGTGACTCAGGTGGACTAAATGTAACAACAAAGACTAAGGTCTTAAGCCTCAAAATGACTCTAAGCATAAAATCAAGTAATTAGACTGAATTTTGGTTATAACTTATTTTGGCCTATTTAAAGGGTCAATATACTATAACTTTAAGTGGAGGAGCAATACTAACATTTTCGTTCTATTGTGAGATATTCAAGTAACCCGTATGGATTCCGGGTGCATCATTTTGTTCTTTTCAGACTCAGGAGTCGTGAAAATTCATTTCTTATGGACTGGAGACCATGTCAGAATCTCAGTTATTCCTCAACTTCTGCATCATAAACCATTCTCAAAAGAGAATCCCACCTCATAAGCAAGGGCCGTCAGTGGGCGCATCTGGTGAGCCACTATCAGGCCCAGAGCTCCTGCTTACATAGGCAGACGGTGGGATGACAACATGATCTAGGATCTCTCAAGCAGCGTTGTCAACTCTGACATGCCGGAGACGTCGCACCTCATCAGCTTCACGTCGGCACATGGGTGGATGATATATGGGAGCTCCGTTATGAGGGCCTACCAGCACTGTCCCTCTGCCTACTGAGCGACGGAGGGAGGATTCTCTAAATGGAGGCCGCCGGGGCGGGCTGCAAGAACATCTCGGTGCTGCGGGTGGAGATGAGTTGATCAACCTGCCGCGGCCGGAGGGTTGCTGCTGCCTTCACTTATGGTGGAGAGACTCTCGGGAAGCTGCTGTTGGTGGCGACGCTGCTTTCATGGGATTTCCTGTCGCCGCGAGCCAGGCGGACAAGGGCGTTAGGGCACCCCACATCTGCACCAGCGGCCGGCAAGAGTCCACGGGCGATGGTTCAGGGCGGAGTTCGCGATGAGGACGGGAGGCCCGTGTCTAAAGAAAACGCTGCCGCTCCGGCATTGTGACGCCCTCTCCTGGGGCTCCACGCTCTGGTTCATCCGCCACCAATTAACCCCTTCTTCTCACCCCCGTCCGCAGAAACGCCGATAAGTTTATCTGGCGGGCCCGTAAACAATTTTCAACTTGTCGAATTGTTTTCCTGAAATTTACGAACTATCCGGCCTCACATTTTCTCAGTTATAACTCATGAGGCCATCCTTTTGATTGCTTTGACACGATCTTGAAACCGAGTTCATGTGCCAAGAGAAGCTTGACGCGCGTGGAAAGATCAATGACGGATTGAGCGTTCGCCCACGGCCTGATCAAGGGGTTAAAACTGGGGTTTCAGAGATGTTAATCTGGCCTGGGTTTCGTCAATCTTAGTCATTGGGGGGGAAGAATCCCGCTGCCTCCTTCCTTCTTTATAACCTACAGGAGAACCTTGTGAACCTTTTCCATGGTCCGATGAGTAATATTTAGAGATTAGATTGCTGATGTATGAATAACCACGCAGGAGCTACATAAGTTAAGAAAAACGATGCATAAATCAGCAGTTACAGGAGATGGATTCGACGAGGATCTCTTGTCACTCTGAAAGTTCCTCCGTAACAACTCTTGCACACTTCTTTTGGGTCGTGATTATGAATCTCCACAGCTTTTCCAGACCTTGGTCGTATGTTAGTCGGAAGTTCTTAATTTTTTTAAAGATTATTATTCAGGACCTTAGGGGCCGTCCTTTTGAACTTATCATTATCTTCCGTTTATTAACTAAGGGTTTTTAATCATCCTCGATATCTGTCCTAATGTTATTCTTATATTTATTACGGCTACTAATTTTTAGAGAAAAAAATCTTCAATGCGTTGGACGTCTCACGTTTGCCATTGATTCAAAATCGTAAGAGATCATCGCAAATCCCAATCTCTCTGCAAAGACTATACACTCCTCTCAGATATCTTCTTCTCAAAAGTAGTCTACTTGTAATTCTCTTCTTCCATCTTTGCAACAAGCTTCAATCTCTTTTGCACGCTCAAAGAGCTCACCCTCTTTATATTCCGTACATTCTCATTTGAAGCGTCTTTGTACATCGAGAGGTTAGAGAACTAAAGCGTTACATTCCCCATCACTGGGTGATAAGAAGTCTATCGAAGCTAATCAAATCGGAACTAAAGCGTTACATTCTTGATCGGCGGTGGGAGTCTCACGGCAACTTCTCGAGCCATCCATCGTGGTTGATGTACGCCATGCTGATGTACTTCAGCAGATCGGCATTGGTGAGCTGCTTCTCCCAGCTGACCCGAGATGAGGTGTTCGACCCAGGCCCCGTGCAGCTGCTCTCTACGTAGGTAATTTCTGACCTGAAATAGGTTGTAGTTAGTTTTAGAGAGAGAGGGAAAGGGGAGGGAAGGAGGCTTACAGGTGTCGGGCGTTGAACCAAGCTTGCCACCCCTCGGGCACGATAATGTCCGACATGAAAGTATGGAAGAAGACCACTGTAGACAGGGGTCCCCAAGCTCTTCCGAGGTGGGTTTTGCCGATCCCCGTAATGGTGCAGTGCTTGAAGACAAATCCGCTGGGGTCGAATGGATTGCTTCTTCCATGAGCAGTAATCCAGCCATCGCCCAAGGAAACCAGAGTGCATCTCTGCCCAGCAGCGACAATAAGAGACGGAGAGAGAGAGAAAGAGAGAGGAAGAAGGCGGGGTAGGGATATCCTGAAGGAACCCAGGGTTCTTCTCTACTCAGAGGAACAGAGGGAGTGAAGATGGAGACTTAATAAGATAGGGTTTACCTCGTAGATGGACTGGCCAATGCCGAAGATGAAGTCGACGGCGCCTTCGATACGGCAATCCTTGAAGTAGTGGCGGCCGGACATGTCGCAGAGGGTGTCCTGGAAGCCGACGAAGCTGCAGTCATAGAAGGCGGCCTTGTCCGCCCATATGATGGCCGCCAGCGCCGGGGCCATGGTAACACCGCTGTAGGTGTTCTGCCATCATCGAATCCACAGTTACTCTTACGAATGTATCAAATATTTCTGGTTCCAGCTAGCCCAAGCCGACAACAGCTAGAATCAGTCTCCCATCGTGTTAAGTATTCTCAGCGCTTAGCATACCGGAGTAAGGTCTCAATGGTCTCTCTCTCTCTCTCTCTCTCTCTCCCCCCCCCTCAACCCTTCATCTCCTCGTGTTGAAAAGAGGGAAACCACGAGCGAAACATCAAAGCCAGAGACAGATTGAAGCATTGCTGGTGGGCGCCAAACTCACCTTGAAGGTAATCCGCTTTGCGACGAAGCTTTCCGCCAGCAGGGAAAAGGTGGCGCTGTCGGGATCGCTGGTCATCAAGGTGGCATGAGCCCCCCACTCGATGGACGTCTGGTCCCTCCCCTCGCCCTCCAGCAGGATGAAACCCTTGTCCACGGGTATCCTCACTTGCTCCCTGTTAGCAACATTCACTCGTTGATTCCTGTATTCCTTCAAATCCTCTCGGATAAAGAGAAGGAGGTAGCTAGTGAGAGAAAGAGGAGGACGGACTCGTATACTCCGGCAGCGACGTGGATGCGGATCCACTGGTTATTGTTGGAGGGCACCGCGTTGACGGCTTCCTGGATCGTCTTGAACTGCCCACGACCCGAGTGGTCAACGAAGATGGTGGTCACGACGGCAGTAGCAGCCCGGACGGGAAGTGGTGATGACGCCATGAGAAGAGAGGCAACGACGACCAGCAGAGGCCCCATCTCGGGCACAGAAGTTGACGACCTCAAGAACGGAACTACTGGGGAAGGAGAGAGGGAGAGGCCCGACGTTTAATATATCAGACGAGGGACTCGGTTTAATATGTTCATCCTTCTATTGTTGGCCTTCCCTTAATTCGTAATTTCCCCAGATCCTCCTTGACATTTTCCCATTTCCATTCCCTTTCTCTAAACGTCTTGTTTCTTTATATCGGTGCCCTTTCTAATTCACATCTCTCTCTCTCTCTCTCTCTCTCTCTCTCTCCCTCTAGGAATCCGCAGGTAATTGCCGTGTTGCCTCTCTACCGGAAGCAACTCTCTCTACCATCTGATGCAATGCCGCCTTCAACTGCGAAAATTTGGTAAATAACCACTACTGATCAGAGAAAGTTTTTCTTTTTTTCCATCATTGCGCAAAATGACATCTTTTACGACGTAACTGACGTAAATTTATGCACCTTGTGTTTCAAGAATGCATGGACCAAAGAAAACCTGTCCACCGAGGTAAAGGTACCATCTCTAGGGAACCAAAACCAAAATTATAATGAAACATTTATATTTATAAGATCCAATGTTCAATATATATATATATATATATCTCTTTTAAAATATATTTATATTAAAAGAAAATAAATATCTCATTATTATACTAGGATGGTTGCGATGGTATCAATGGGATTCTTAGCGATGGTATCAATTAAATCAGATGCTTGTGTCAGTACGCTGGCAGCTACTTATTCTTTTTTTCCTCTCCCTATCTCTGCAAGAGATATGAAGTAAATTATGCACTGAAGGCCTCATAAACTGCCACATAGGTGTTCAGTCAAGAGGATATTATTCTGGAGATAAATTGAGACGAACTTTACTCTCGAGAAAATATTGGCTATGAAATTATTCCGTCGGTTTGTCAAATAATCTGAGTCCCGGGGGGGATGGGGGTGGGTGAGGATATTTGGGCGGCCACGGCCTCGACGGTGCCGAGTCCCTCTTGTCGGCCAGTGTGGCACAGCCGTCTGATCTCAGCGTGATTGATGACGTGGCATGCTGATTCAGCAGCTGGTGGATCCGCGTCACGATCCTTGTACGGCGGGGCGGCCGCCGGCCGGCGGCTTGTGGCCTCGCATTGCTGGACGAATCGGAAGCCACTGACGTCGAACGTGGATGGTTGAGAACAACCAGCTGGCGCCCCTTCGTCCGTTCAAATATTTCTTAAGGGTCCTCCTATTGTGTTTAACTCATAATTAACCCTGTATACATGGAAATAGTAAATATATTCTTTTTGGATATTCCTTACCCCACCATAGGGGGGGAAACGCAGGGTCACCAATGTTTGTGGTTGACGTGGAAAGGTTTAAGTAGGCCCCTTGTTTGCCGAACCTTCGCGATTCCAATAGAAAAAGGGACAGAGACACCGCAACTTCCTCTCTCTATTTGAATCTCGCCCTCTCTCGCTACCCCGTCTTCTTCTTCAAATCTCGTCGCAGTGATCTACAATACTCTCGAAAGCGGAATGGGAAGCATCAGATCTTTCTTCCGGCGGCACCGAAAGGAGGGGAGAACCAGGAGAAATCCCGAGCTGACAGCGCCGCCTGCGTCGCTCGTTGCCGAGCCACGGACGTCGCTGAGGCGGACGCCGCGGGAAGAGCTGCAGATCGTCTTTGCCAAGTACGACTCCAATGGCGACGGCAAGATCTCGTCGTCCGAGCTGGCCGCCGTCTTGGAGAGCCTCGGGGGCCGTCCTCCGTCCGAGGAGGAGGTCTCGCGGATGATGGCCGAGGCCGACGGGGACGGCGACGGATTCATCAGCATCAACGAATTTGTGGAGCTCAACACCGCCAACGTTCGCCCCACTGACGCCCTCGAGGACCTCCGTGACGCATTCTCCGTCTTCGATCTCGACCGCGACGGTTCCATTTCCGCCGACGAGCTCGCTCGCGTCCTCGGAAAGCTCGGCGAATCCGCCTCCGTCGCTCAGTGCCGCCGCATGATCGACGGTGTCGACCGCGACGGCGACGGCCTGATTAGCTTCGACGAGTTTAAGATTATGATGACCTCGGGATCTGTTTTTGGGGCTGCTGCGGCGGAATGACGACGATGGAGACAGTCCTTCGTTACCCCCACCCCCTCTATCCCCGGAACGAACTTATCCACCTCGTCATTGCGAGAATCCAGTAACATAGTCAAAATGTTAATGCATATGCCTCCCTTTTCCTTTCCCCATCTTCTAGCGATAATCGAATCTGATTTTCTTCTCTGCACGCTTTTTGCCATGATTTCTGTGACCTCTGCAGACGCGGAAACAAAATACTTGCCATTCCAGAGAAAATATGAGCAGATTACTCAAATTGATTCTTACTGAACGGTTCCATATCTGTCCTTGAGAGATTCTGTTTAATTTCCGCCGTTTCTCATGACAGATTTCCTCCGTTTGGTCCTCGTTCTTAAACGAACTTCCCTGTTTTCACCGATCCATATTTTTGTCCCCAGCCAGAACATCAAGGAAGCATGTCGATTATCTGCCCATGGACTCGTCTGTTAAATAGGTTTGTTTCTCTAATCCGATCTACAATTATACCTACGGCTACTCTGATTCATAGTTCTACTCACCATTCAACGTTAGAATCTCCCTGCGATATTACATGCTTCCTTATTAGTCCTGGCCATGCAATTACCCATGTCTCTTTCTCTGTCCTAGTGGTTCATTCTACAGAAATTTCTCACATTGATATCATCACGTATTCATAGCTTTAGATCAAATAACATTGTCCAATTGAAGTAGTTCGAACAAACTTAAGTATCACATTATTCAATTAAAATTTTGATGCAGGCTATTTGTTGCATACCAGATCTATGATGGAATTTGTCTTTGCTGCGCCCTGAATCCATAACAAAACTGCATGAGAAGTTGTGAAAAATTTCCAAACCTTTCTAATTAGGTTTTGTCGTTCTTTGGGAGTAATAAACATTTCAATGTATTTATTGAACTTTCTTGAATCATTCGACACCTTCATTGAACATGAATCTTAGTGAATTTTATGCCCAATAATAAAAAACTAACATGGGCATGTAATCAACAACTGCCACTGTTTCTAGAAACAAAAGTTTATGACCCATGTGATTTAGATAACACGAGAAATGGAGAAGATGTAGCATACAACATACAAAAAATGGTGTGGTCCGACAATTATCCATTGAGTGATTCAGTAATGGGATGTCATCAGCCAAAACATATCATAATACCCTTTGCAAGTTCATCATAGTTGTTCTAGGGGGCTGAAGAATAAGCAATGAATATACTAAATTTTAGTGTCTTTCAACTGGTGATATAATAAACGATATTCTACCGCTAGGTGAAAAATGATCATGGTCTTAAAAATATAATGGGGACAAGGACAATGACAATAAGCAAGCCCAAGTCTCCAAGAGGACTCAAGAATAAATGCTCCAACTAAGAACATGAAAATCATCATGAATTCATAATTATTTAATAATATAATTGACACCTTAAATCATCATAAATAGCCTTGTATTTATATTAAATCCAGAAAAGGGGGTTTTATGTGATTAATGTGATTTTTTAGTTAATTATGCGACTATATAATATTTTTACATTCACATTTTTGAGTTAAAATGATGAAAAATAAAATAAATAAATTAAATACCTAAAATACCTTTACACTATAAGAAGGAAACTCACCGATGATGTCAATATGTCTAAGGTATTTGAGTAATTTGATAACCCTCTCTCATACCGCCAAGTAACCATCGAAGGTCCGAATCCTATCAAAGTAATGATTAACCTTTTTTATTTGATTAAATCATGATTTTTCTACATAATGCCAATCAATGGTCAAGTCGTTGAAATCGCTCGATCACCTATTAAAATTTTGTCAACATGATTTTTAGAGCATCATTATCAATTGACAAATGATTCTAGATAAAAAGGTCACGAATTCATCAAGAAAATTATATTCAATTGATTGAAAATATGCCATTGTTGAGAACATGACAATTCGTTCAGAGACGAGTTGTTGTCTCTTCAAAGTGTACCAAATGCAATACGAGTCTCCTTTTGCTACACAGACTTAAGGATGAAGCTCCCTAAAACATGCTACGCTTTCATCAAACTCATCTAAGTCAAGTGACAATCATCAAAGAATATTATTGAACTTCTACTCTATTGAGTGACATCCATCAAAGATTCTTCATCAACCCAACTTATTAATTTTTAGATTTCACAAGAGGATACATAGATTTTTCACAACGAACATATCTAGGGAGAGCCTTTGCGACTCTAGACATTGCATGGAAATACTCCCGTACACTCAAAATTCTAGCGATTGTCACTATAATGTCAGATTTTTTTTCCAACTTTAAACTTAATTATTCTTTAAATTAGTGATATTTTTGTGACTTCAAAATTTAAAATGCTTCTTTAGTCCGTTACAATTTTTTTGGCTTTTACAAATAGTAACTTGATCAATTAAATAATCTATAATCACATACATAATAATTTTCAAGGAGAACTTTATTTTTAATTAAATCATGTTCGTGAGGTGCTGATGTCATATTAATTCATCACCTGAAATTTTATTTTTTGCAATTTTTTTAAATATATTATCTCTTCATAATTTAGTTTGAAAGTCATAAAAAATCATATTATTTGAAAATAAATTTAAATTTTTGCCTAATATTATCTTGCATCTCTGTGATTAACTTGAAAAGCTTTCACTATCTTGGGAGCCTTTTATCAAATTATAATTGATATATTTTTGCTAAAATACTTGTTAAATCTACAAATTAGTATTTTCTAGTTTTATAAATTTGAAAATTATATATTTTATTGTACAATGATTAAGTCACATCGTATATAAATTTCCTATTTGGAATTCATGTTATCAAATCTTGGTTGTTATAATTTGAACTAATACGATTCTGATAATAACTTGAGCCTTAATGTAAAATAATTGGTTTCATCCATGTATATTTAAGTCTTTTGATGGATATATCAAATCAGTATCTAAGTTATTTGAATGTATATTTATTCTAAGAAAAATAGACATTGGAAGATTAAACAAATTTAGTAAGATTTTTTATGTGATTTCTTATAAATACTAAGAATTTCTAATGACACAACTAATAAGAACCATTTTCCTTACCTTAAATATGTCTTCATGTTTTTAGTGAAGTTGTTTTGTAGGAATCAAGTGAGAATTTGTAAGGTCTCAACTACGTGGTCAAAATACATAAGGGCTTTGAGTAAAGGATCTTGCATTAGTGTTCAGTGATCTTCCTTGACTTAATTTAAGTTGCAACACCTTCTAACTTCTATCAACATCTTAGCAAGAGAAGAGGAGAATGGAAATAATCATTGGGCATGATGATCTTTAAAACCCCATCTGTTTTATTAATGTACATCATCATTTGGAAATACACCCTCGACTTGTTGAATACATATTGTAAGATAATTCTGTGATTTAACATTCATGTCGACTCATTAATTTGTTGGTCTCTAATAAGTCTCTACTATCATGAGTTTATGGTTTAATTTAATGATATATTTTACACATTAATTCATGATAAATAGTCTTATATTTGTCTTAAATTGAGAAAATTATTTTTACATAGATAATTTTAATTTATGGTTAATTATGTGATTTTATATGAGTACATATCTATGTTTTCAAGTCAAGATGAAGTAAAATAAAATAAAATAATAATAAAAAGTGAGGGGAACCATTGGCCAACTGGCACTTGACACTTGACTATCTAATCATAGGGGGACTACTCTAGTGGGTGAACCCATTCTCATTAGAACCACGGGCTGGGCTCAAGTTGCTTGAGTACCCACATTGTGAATGTGTGTGTCACTCCTCTTCCACGTCACTAGGGGGGGGAGGGGGGAGGGGGGGAAAAGTGGTGTGTGGGGCAAAGTATGATCTTATCACACATGTTGTGTGGGGGATGACCATTAGCTATCTCTTCTCCCCAAGTTATCTTGGGTATTTTGTTTATAGGAGTAGGAAGTCAAATGTGTAGGAAAACTTAAACTTTTATAGTTCTTAAGTTCCCCAAAACAACCGATGTGGGACTAAATTGCTACTATGACATTGTTAGGGAAATAATCTTGAAAATACTCCTATGTAAAGAGAAGGTAAAACATCATTTTTTCCTATTTCAAGGGTATAGTGGAGAATTATTTAACTTCTTTTATGCAGCCACATGACCGATGGAGCTTTGAAGATCATTGACACTAAAAGATTTTTTCTTATTTTGACTCCATGGTTTTTCTATAAGAAAATAGTCAATAGAAAGAACAAGGGAGATAGTCAATCAACAATGGAATCTTCATCAATGAAAAACAAAGATCTCCAGTTGCACCTAATCAACGATTTTAGATGGAAAAACTAATTTTCAGATCTTTACAAGTATTTTTGAACAAATATATCTATTATAATTCAATAAAAGTTCTAAAAATAGTGAGGATTTTCCAAATTGATCACATGGACTTAATATAATATTGAATAATATTTAGTTTTTTTTTACAAAGAATATAATTTTTTATAATTTTTAGATTAAGAATAAAAATAAAAGATATTTAAACTTCATGAAAAGAGAAAATAAGGGTGCAAATGTCAAGATGATGTCAGCAGCCTGATGAACGTGAATTGGGTAAAAATAGAGTTCCACTTGACGATTCTTGCGTAACGATTACAAACAAATTAATTGGTCAAATTAAGATCTATAAAAGTTATAAGAATCCTTATTTAATAAAGAAGAGTTTCGAAATTTGAAATCAGACAAGGTATCACTAAATTAAGCAAAAAATAAGTTGAAAGTTGGAAAGATAGTTTCGGCCTCGCAACAACGATCATCAAAATTTTTATATTTGATAGGATTATTGAACAATGTTTATGGCCTCAAAGCTCTCCTTGGATATGAATGACTAGACATTCGTTAGATCTCTTTTCAAAATCTAGAAAATGATGGTAAAATTTAAATTAATTAAAAATAATAATAAAATAGAGTTATGGTGTCATGGTGGTGATGTGTCAAAATTTTGAGTGTATGAAAGGAATATCAAACAATATCCATGGTCTCAAAGGTTCTCCTAAAAATGGACAATGTGAGTAATCTCTAGATCTTCTTGTAAAGTCTAGAAATAAATCAAGTAGGTTGACAAATTATCTTTGGCGATTGTCACCTTACGAAACAAAAAAATGACAACTTTACAAATCTTTGACAACTATGACCCAATAGAGATAAGTATGATGAAGGTGGGGGTACCTCTTAGGAAGCTTCATCCTCAGGTATGCATAGCATGAGGAAATTTTTCATCGCATTTGGTACATTCTCAAGAGGTGACAACTTGTCTCCTGATGGATCGCCTTCCTTTCGACGATGACTTGTTGACATGACTTAGTCATTGTATAGTAAATCACGTAAATTTAAAATTTACAAAACTAGAAAATACGAATTTTTAGATATTTAGAAGTATTTATGAACAAATATATCAATTATAATTCAATAAAACTTCTAGAAATAGTGGTAATTTTCCAAGTTGATTGTGGGGATGTAATATAATATCAGGTAATTATTCAAAATTTTTCTCAAAGAATACTATTTTCTATGAATTTTACAATAGAAAATAAAAATAAAATATATTTAAAATTTACAAAAAAAGAAAATAAGGGTGCGAATGTCAAGATGATGTCAGCACTCGGCGAACGCAAATCGGGTGGAAACAGAGTTTCATCAAGTGATTCTTATGTAAGTGATTATATACGATTTAATTGATCAAATTAAGATCTGTAAAAACTGAAAGAATCGTAATTGAATGAAGTATATCTTGGTAAATTTAAATCACACAAATTATCACTAAATGAAATGAAAACTAAGTTGAAAGCAGTAAAACAGAGTTGCAACGTCACGATGGCGATGCGTCGGCGATGCACTGGAATCCTGAGCATTTGGGAGGATCGTCATACAGTGTCCACATCCTTAAAGGCTCTCCTTGGACAAGGGCAATGTGGGCAATCTCTTGATCTCCTTGCAAAGTCTAGAGATCAATGAAATAGGTCGTCGAACCATCTCTGATGGCTGTCACCCGGCGGAGCGGAAAAATGACAACTTTGCGGCTCTCCGGCGGCTGTCACCCGATAGAGAGTAGCTGGATGGAGGTGGGGCGCGTGTTAGGGAGCTTCATCCTCAAGTCCACGCAACAAGAGGAGGCTCTTCATCGCATTTGGTATGCTCTTAGGAGGTGTACTCTTAGGAGGCAGCAAGAGATCTAGTGAATGCCTAGGGCATCTATGTTTAAGGAGAACTCTTAAGGTTGTGGACATCATACAATAACCATCCTAAACATACAAAATTCCAAAGATCATTGTCGCAAGGTTGGAACTCTATCTTTTCTACTTTTAATTTAATGATACTTTGTGTGATTTCAAGTTTTAAAACTCTTCTTTATTAAATTATAATTATTCTAATTTTTATAGAACTTATTTTAACTAATTAAATCGTTTGTAATCACTTATGTAAGAATCATTAGATAGAACTCTATTTCTATTCAATTCACGTTCATCGAAGTGCTAACATCATTCTGATGCCCGCACCTTGTTTCTCTTTTTCATGAATTTTAAATATATTTTATTCATTGCTTAATTTAAAATTTATTAAAAATTGTATTCTTTGTAGAAATTATAAAATATTACCTGATATTATATTGCATCCTAGTGATCGATGTGAAAAAATCTTACTTTTGAAACTTTTCTT
The DNA here is from genome assembly GCA_902729315.2 of Spirodela intermedia. NCBI lineage: Eukaryota > Viridiplantae > Streptophyta > Magnoliopsida > Alismatales > Araceae > Spirodela > Spirodela intermedia. The sequence goes on from LR746264.1 coordinate 5,977,792, forward strand.
GAAATATAATTGATATATTTTTTCATAAATAATTTTAAATATCTAAAAATTAGTATTTTTTAGTTTTATAAATATTTAAATTTGCGTGATTTATTTTATAATAACTAGGTCACGTCACTGTGTGAATCGTGTTAATGAGATTTTCGCCAATGATTGAGCGATTCTGATGACTTAATCATTCACTAATAGTCTAGAAAAAATATGATTTAATGAGACAAAAATATGAGTTTTGACTCTTGTAGGATTTAAACCCTTATTGATCGCCTACCTATATGAGAGAGTGTGAAATAAGTAGGTAAATATCGTTATAAAGTGGTGACATGACTTAGTCATTTTATAGTAAATCACACAAATTTAAAATTTATAAAACTAGAAAATACGAATTTTCAGATATTTAGAAGTATTTCTGAACAAATATATCAATTATAATTCAATAAAACTTCCAAAAATAGCGGTAATTTTCCAGATCGATCATAGGGATGTAATATAATATATGGTAATTATTTAAAATTTTCCTTAAAGAATACTATTTTCTATAAGTTTTATACTAGGAAATGAAAAGAAAATATATTTAAAATTCACAAAAAAGGGAAATAAGGGTGCGAATGTCAAGATGACATCAGATCTTGGTGAACGTGAATCAGGCGAAAACAGAGTTCCACCCGGTGATTCTTACATAAGCGATTACAAACGATTTAGTTGATCAAATTAAGATCTGTAAAAGCCAGAAGAATCATAATTGAATGAAGTATATCTTGGTAAATTTAAATCACAAAATTATCACTAAATAAAGTGAAAAGTAAGTTGAAAGCAAGAAAACAGAGTTTCGGCATCACGGCGGCGATGCGTCGGCGATACACCGGAATCTTGAGCGTTTAGGAGGATCGTCATGTAATGTCCACAGCCTCAAAGGCTCTCCTTAGACAAGAACGACGTGGGCAATCTCTAGATCTCCTTGCAAAGTCTAGAGATCAATGAAATGGGTCGTCGAACCATCTTCGGTGGCTGTCACCCGGTGGAGCAGAAAAACGGTGACTTTGCGGCTCTCTGGCGGCTATCACCCGATGGAGATGAGCTAGATGGAGGTGGGGCACGTGTTAGGGAGCTTCATCCTCAAGTTCGCGCAACAAGAGGAGGCTCTTCATCGCATCTGGTACTCTCTTAAGAGGTGGCAGATCGTCCTCTTCCCAACGACGGCTTGTTTGTCGATCAATCGGAGATACTTTACTCGATGGATTTGTGATCCTTTTATCGCAAATAGTTCAATAATTTTAGTAACAATGCTCCGCGAATCACATTGACGAGATTTTTGCTGATGATCCAACAATTTTAGTAACAATGCTTTACTCGATGCCCCTATCGGTCCTAGTCACTCGAGCCCTTGCTTGCGGCTCCTCCCCGACTGCACTTCCGACCCACTTGGGGGCCCGGCTGGCTGGCGGCTCCCCCTCATTTTGTTTTATTTTTATTTTTATTTCTTTTTCTTCATTTATCTCAAAAGTAAGACTGTAAAAATCATATAAATTCGTATAAAATCACATAATTACCCAAAAATTCACATTAATCAACTAAAAACCACTTTTCACACTTTAACACAAATATAAGTCTATTTATCATGAGTTAAGGCTAAAACTATATTATTTACTAATTATTAACTCATGATAATGAAGACTTATCAAGTGACATCATATGGGTATTTCCTCATAAATAAAGGATATTTTTAGGTATTAAAATAATTAAAAACTTTATGAGAAGGTGTGACACTAATTTAATCTCACATCAGTTATTTCTCAAATTTTGAGACGAATATATAGTAAGATGAGATTATGTGACCAATAAGCCCCTCTCAAGTGTGTATGACCATTCCTTGCCCACACTTGGTTGACCATTAGTGACGTGGAAGGGGAGTGACACACATGTGTCCCCTACTGGTCCCTTTGTCACTTGAGCCCCTTACTTGCAGATCCACCTGACTACACTTCTGACCCACTTGTAGGCCCAACTGGTTAGTGGGTTCCCCCCTTTTTCTTTCTATTTTACTTTATTTATCTTCATTTATATCTAAAATATGATTACAAAAATTATAAAAATTCATATAAAATAACATAATTAGTGAAAAATTCACATTAACCAACTAAAATTATTTTTCATAATTTAACATAAATATAAGTCTATTTATCATAAGTTAAGAATTTAAATATATTATTAAATAATTATTAACTCATGATAATGAAGACTTATCACACCTCCCAACATAAATCATTACTAGTCCCTTAGCAATGGAATTGTAAAATTTAATTAGAATTTAAAAATAAGTGAAGTAAGTGATTTCTTCTCACAAATCTTATAAATCAAGGTGTAAAAATCTCTATTAAACTCAAATGATCAATTAAACTTTCACATCAAGTAAATACTATTAATCAAGATTATGAAGTGAAAATCAATAAAATCAATTCCATGTTATCTATCATGTATCCAATGATTATTTCAACATTTAATGCTATTAAATCATTCTTCTAGCTCAATAATAATCATCCTAATATCTTTTGGTATAACTCAATCTAATTGATTTAATTTTTCATACATGTAATATGATGTAAGAAAATTTTAAATTAGATAGTTCTGAAAATTCTGCGTTTTAGTTTTAGTTCTATTTTCAATAACAATTAATTTGCCAAAAATAAATCAAAACTATCCTCTTTGTAGCTATAATTTTCAAATTTCAGAAATATATGTCTAGGGGATTGAAATGTGAGAAAATGTCTCTAAAATTTTAAGTTTTGGATTATTTTTTCTGTTTTTTTGAAAATTTGTAAATTGTTTTTTGTAGTTTCTGACAGAAAATAAGAAAATAGACGTTATTATTTTTCTAAATTTATTTTATTTTTAGTTATTTTTACAGGTGATCATGAAAGAAAATATAAACATATGTTCTTAATCATTCTACAACATAAATTAAGACTTAATACTTCACTCCTTAACTTAAAAATGACATTGTCCTCAATGACACAAAAAAATTGGAACACAATATGTAGTAAATATAAATTTCAAGTGAAGCATGCATATATGCAAATTTAAGTGTCTTACACTCTTCCTCCTGCACTTTTATTTGAAAAAACTAAATACAAAAACAAAAAAAAATAGAACTTAAAAGGACAAAACATAATTAATGAAATAAAAACCATGGGTTTCCTCTCGTGTAGTGCTGAATTTAAAGTCTTCGGCTAGACAACTCTTAGAGCACATAAGGTGATATATGGCCATCAAAATATATTTGTATCCCAATGTAAGTTTCATAATATTCTTTTTCAGATTTAGAATAAATTCATGTACTTCATATATATATATATACCTTGAGATACTTTTAGCCATATAATTTTCAAATTAGCTCTTACCCAAATTAGCTCATAAAATGTGATAAATCTAATTCTTCGACTCACCCATTTCTTAATGCACTCTTTCCTTACTCTATTTATCTTCCCCTACATGTGTTCAATTTGTGAGGAGTGAATATTTCAAATTTAGACTTAATTCTAATGGGCTGTGGGTTTTGAAGGATGGAATAATTATCTACTTTAATCTTAGATGTAATGAATTTATTAAATTCAAATTTTTTCTTTCAAAATTATCCCTATTTTCATCTTCATTCTTTTCGTTTCTCTTGATTAGTTGAATCAACTCTTTTTCTAGTTTTTCATTTCTCAGCTTATCAAATTTTTCATCTTCTCAAGAGCTATCTTCTAATTTCGGTATATGATATGCATCATCATTACTATCAACATCCATTGGTGTAAAATACTGATTAGATTTATTAATTTCATCTCCAACATCTCTCAACTCAACTAGTTTTTCCTCATTCGAAATATAGTTTTTCTTATTTTACTAAAATTTAGATGATTTCTCCACAATCAGCTGTTGTTTCTTAATCTAAGGTTTCTTCCTCATCATCCTCACTATATTCATTCATCAATCATAAGTAATAAATAATTTAATTCAATTTTTCTACAACTATATTTTCAGTCTTAATATTCTCATTTACTTCTAATGGCTCATCTATTTTCTCTAATGATTGGGAGTAAGGATCAACTCCAATATTCTCACTCCACAATGTATTCACTATCCTAACATGTTCATTTTGTGAGTTGTTTTCTAAATTTGTCTAGCTACTCTCCTTATTAAAATTTTACTATTGGGCAGTTTCTTAGATTTTCTATGGGCTAACTAGGTAGTTGTCCCTCCTCTCTCTTATTTTCAAAAGCCTCTATAAATTTTTTTTATTACAACATCATTTGACTCATTTGCTACATCATATTTATAAAATCAAGTTAGATTTGAAAGGGCTGAGATTTTTGAAATCTATTTTCTTATTTTGGACAAAATTTAGAACTTTAATTGGGTCTAAGTGTTTCTTGATTTTGAATATTATTTCGGTGTCTTTATGAAAAATTATTCATCTAATTAGGATTATAAAAATTAGAAAAAGTTTTTTTATTTTTAACAAAATTGTGAGCTACATGCACTTGTTCTTGTATAGGCTGAAATGATTGATCTAAATTACAATATTAAAATTCAGAATGTTCATTCCACCATGCATAGTGCATGTATTATTTGAATTAGATTAGGAGTTAGGAGGCTTTCTAATATTGTCAATAAGTAAATTAAGTTTTTTTAATCTTTGATTAATCTGATTAACCTTATTTCTTAAATTAGTATCATCTTGATGATGCAATTCATAATTTTTTTTCTTCTTATCTTTTTATATAACTCAAAAGATGCTTGATCTCTGGAATTTTTACTTAAATTCTCATAAAGGCCATAAATCTCATTAGGGTTTTCTCCATAAAAATTCCTCTACATGTAGAATCAACTATATTTCTATGTTATTTATAATTTTTTTGACTTTTATAGAATTTAATTTGACCCATTAAATTGTCTATAATCGCTTACCTAAAAATCACCATTTATGTTTGTCTAGATGTTGACATCATTCTGATATCTGCACCCTTATTTTTCTTTTTCATGATTTTGTAAATGTATTTTATAATCATCATTTAGTCTAAAAATGATAAAAAATAATATTCTTTAGAAAAAATTGAAATATTTCTCAATATTATCTTACATCCCTCTGATCAACTTGGAAATTCTCTACTATTTTTGGAACCTTTTATCAAATTATAATTGATTACCTTTTTGTTGAATATTTTTAAATTTTAAAAAAAATTAAAAATTAGTATTTTCTAGTTTTATAAATTTTAAATTCACATGATTATTTATACAACGACTAAGTCACGTCAATAAATCTCATTCATATTATTCTAAAAAAATCAGGTGTAATAGTTTCTAAAAAAACAGACGAAGAGATCAAGACAAAACTCACCACTAGCTAGCATGTTTGTATTGACTATAAAAATCTCAATGAAGTAACAAAGAAAGATCATTTTCCTTTACCCTTTATTGATCAGATTTTAGAATGTCTTATAGGGCAACATTATTTCTATTTTTTAGATAGTTACTTAGTTTACAATCAAATTGAATTTTTTTCCAAAAGATCAAGAGAAGACGACGTTTATCTATCCATTTAAAACATATGCATTTACAAGGATGCCATTTGGATTATGCAACACACCAAAAACATTTCACGAATACATGAGTGCAATGTTTTCTAGTCTCATGGGAGATTGTCTTAAAAATTTTATGGATGATTTTTCTGTATTTGGACAAATATTCGATGATTGTTTAACCAACCTGACTAAAGTAATGCAGATTTATGTTGATAAGAAACTCATTCTAAGTTGAGAGAAGTCCCACTATACGGTAAAGGAAGGTGTGGTGCTTGGGCATGTAGTTAGTTAGTGTGGATTGGAAGTGGACAAAGTGAAAATTGAGGTAATCAAAGACCTTCCTTTACCCACATCTCTTAAACAATTACATACTTTCTTAGAACACGCAGGGTCTTATAGATGATTCATTGAAGGATTTGTAAATTTAGCTACACCCCTCACTCAATTACTTTCTAAAGATACTAATTTTATGATTAGCACTGAAGGAAAATAAATTTTTGTGAGAGTGAAATAAGTATTGACAGAAGACCCAATTTTACAAGGTCCTAATTGATGTCACCCTTTTGAATTAATGTGTGATGCATCAGATTTTGTTGTAGGAGCAGTCCTAAACCAATGAATTGATAAGAAATCAGTCACCATTCATTATGCGAGTAAAACTCTGGCTGATGCTCAATTAAATTAGACTACGACAGAAAAAGAGTTGTTAGCTATTGTATTTTCTTTAGATAAATTTCAATAATACTTGTTGAACTAAGGTAATTGTCTATACGTATCATTCAGCCATTAAGTTTCTTTTAGCCAAGAAAGAACCTAAACTGAGATTAATTTGATGGATACTTTTATTACAAGAATTTGATTTAGACATCAAGGAAAAGAATGGCAGCAAGAATTACATCGCAAACCATTTATCTAGATTTATGTATTTAATAATCTACCTATTCTACACTCTTTTCCTAATGAACATTTACTAAAAGTTGATACATGTACACTACCATAGTACATGCATATTGTGAATTATTTGGTGACAAGTGTCCACACGTTGGTCAATGAACATGAAATGTAAATTCTTCAATGACCTTAAGTTTATTTTTAGGAATAATCTGAATTATTTCATCTAGGAATTGACAAAATCTTGCACAAATGTGTACTTGAAAAGAAACAATTCAACATGCTAACTATGTGTCATTCTTCAACATGTGGTGGGGACATTGTATCCAAAAAGACTGCAACAAAAATCTTGCAATGTAGATTTTATTGGTGACGTGACTTAGTCGTTGTATAGTAAATCATGTAAATTTAAATTTATAAAACTAGAAAATACTTATTTTTAGATATTTAGAAGTATTTCTGAACAAATATATCAATTATAATTTAATCAAAACTTCAAAAAATAGTGATAATTTTTCAAATCGATCATAAGGATGTAATATAATATCAAGTAATGTTTTAGAATTTTTCTCAAAGAATATGAGTTTTTATGAATTTTATACTAAGAAATAAAAATAAAATATATTTAAAATTCACAAAAAAGGAAAATAAGGGTGCGGACGTAAGGATGACGTCAGCATCCAACGAATATGAATCGGGTTAAAATAGTGTTCTACCTGGTGATTTTTACGTAAGCGATTAAAGGTAAATTTAATTGATCAAATTAAGATCTATAAAAGTCAAAAGAATCGTAATTGAATGAAGTATAGCTTAGTAAATTTAAACCACACAAATTATCACTAAATGAAGTAGAAATTAAGTTGAAAGGAAAATAGAGTTCTGGCATTGCGGCGATGATGTATTGACAATGCACCAAAATCTTGAGCATTCAAGAGGATCGTCGTGCAGTGTCTATGACCTCGAAGACTTTCTTTGGACAAAGACGACATGGGCAATCTCTAGATCTTCTTACAAAGTCTAGAGATCAATAAAATAGGTTGTTGAATCATCTTCGGCGACTGTCACCCGGTGGAGTAGAAAAATGATGACTTTGTGACTTTCTAGCGGCTGTCACCCAATGAAAAAGACTTAGATGGAGGTGGGGTGTATGTCAAGGAGTTTCATCCTTAGATCTGAGTAGCAAGAGAAGGCTCTTCATTGCATTCGGTACGCTCTTAAGAGGTGGTGACTTGTCTCTTAGTAGATCATCCTCTTCCTGACGACAACTTATTCGTCGATCAATTGCAGATGATTTACTCGATGGATTCACAATCTTTTTATCGTGAATCATTCAATAATTTTAGTAACAATGCTTTGTGAATCACATTGACGAGATTTTCGCTGATGATCTAGTGATTCTGACGGCTTAATCCTTCACCGGTGATCTACAGGAAAGTCGTGATAATCAAATAAAAATACGAGTTGACTCTAGGAGGATTCAAGCCTATACCAATTGTCTGCTTACATGAGAGAGATTGAAATAAGTATTCTAATACCCTTATCAAGTGATATCATCATGGTATATCTCTATTATAATTAAGGGGTAGTTTAGGTATTAAAATCTTCGAAACCTTTCGAGGGAAGGTGTGATGAGGGTTTAGTCCAACATCACTTATGCGTCGAAGTTTCAAGTGAATATATAGTAATATTACATTTGCAAGCAATGAGTCTCTTTCTCTTACGTGTACGACCACTTCTTGTCCTAGAGTCGGCTGACTACCGGTGACGTAGAAGGGGAGTGGTGCACACATGCCTCCATTGGTCCTAGCCACTTGAGCCCCTATTCGTGGCTCCTCCTCGACTGCACTTCCGACCCGCTTGCAGGCCCGGTTGGCCAGTGGGTCCCCCCCACCCCCCATTTCACTATATTTTTATTTTTATTTCTTTTTCTTCATTTATCTGAAAAATAAGACTATAAAAATCATATAAATTCTTAGAAAATCACATAATTAGCCAAAAAATTACGTTAATCAACTGAAAACTATTTTTCACACTTTAACACAAATATAAGTCTATTTATCATGAGTTAAGGCTAAAAATATACTATTTACTAATTATTAACTCATGATAATGAAGACTTATCAATTGGCCTACTATTTTTCAACATTCTCATCTTTTTTGCCATGGTAAACATCTCGAAAAAGGATGAAATCAATCAATTTTGGAGGTTGAAATATTTGACCTTTGGGGGATCGATTTTATGAGTCCATTCCCTTCTTCTACATACAATGAATATATTCTATTATATGTTGATAATATTTTCAAATGGGTAGAAACTATCTCCACTAGAACCACTGATCATAAAATTGTATGCAAGTTCATTGTGTAGAATATGTTTTCTAGATTTAGATGTCCTCGTGTTATCATTAGTGATAGTGGATCCTATTTTAATAATTTTTACTTTTGAAATTTGCTTAAAAAATGTGAAGTAGATCATAGGATTATGACTCCATATCATTCTCAAGCTAATGGATAGGTGAAATTGAGAAATTGAGAAATAGAGAAATAAAGAAGATCATATGGCCTAATGGTAAAGATTAGGTTGAAAAACTTCTGAATACACTATGGGCTTACAAAACAACATTTAAAAATCCAATTGACATGTCTCCTTTTTGCCTAATTTATGGCAAAGTGTGTCATTTACCTATTGAAATTGAGCATCATGTATATTGGGCCATCAAATAGCTTAATCTTTCCTTAGAACATGTAGGAAAGCAATGTGTTCTTCAATTGCAAGAATTACAAGAGTTAAGAAATGAAGCTTATGAGAATTCCAATATCTACGAGGCCAAACTTAAAGCATTTCAAGACAAGAAAATCAATTGTAAATCATTTGTTAGATAGGCCCACTGGGCCCACCAAGCTGATAATTATAAATTAATAATTACATCTATACATTCATATCTTATATATAGATACTAATTAATGAGTAGATAATACTATTATACATGTGTTACCAACTCATTATGATATTTATAATATTTTATCATTTAAGTCCTAATGTACATTATTTTAGTTATTTTATTTATATTATGAGATTAACTCCACGACTTTTATGAACTAAAGTGGTAATTCTCTCACATTTTCTTGATAATTATTTGATTGCAAAGACTTAGGCGAGTTCTTAATTTGAGTTAGAAGTAATGGAAGAAGCCCAAGCCTTCAATCCAATGAAAAGCCCAAGTCTTATAGAGTGAGTCGACCTAATATGTTTATAGGCCCAAGAGAGGGTGTCACTTTGGCCTAGCCTATTTGAACTTAAAAAGGCTATCAAAAGATAAGATCTAAGCCATCCATCTTAGGGCACCTTAAGATGAGATTAAGAGAAGGATTAGAGCGTCACCCTCATGGAACTGGGCCATCCATTAAGAGAGTTGGTTATTAATCTTAATTGTCCATTGGAGGGGTCTAACTCTCGAGAGGATTAAGGCATCTCACCCCCCTCTTGGAGGGTGCTTTTTGGCTCTCTCTCTCTAGTAGTGGTTAGCTGAAGGAAACAGAAGGGAAATCAAGGCCTGATCAACTACATTCTCATGCCCAAGATCATTGTGGAGAAAAGATTATCTGGAGTGCATCAAGATCATCATGGATCGAGTATTACTCGGCCTAGGACTGATGCACAACGAGGTTTGTGCAAGATCTAGATTTGGGCATCCTTGTAATCCTCTACAAGGATAGATTAACTTTTAATTCGAACTAATTTTATCATTTATTCTATCATTCCATTGCGTTAGATCTATTCTCTCCCCTTTGTCATATTTTTCACAACTCTTGTCTTCACTCTTTTACATTTAATTATGTCTTTCACAATCTCACGGATATATATATATATATATATATATCTATATAAGAAATAAAATAAATAGAATTCATACTCTCATTACCCACGCTACTTGAGGATTGACCCTTACTTATCCTAAGTAGAAGAGTGAGGTTTTATAAATATTATTTGCATGAACTTGGTTGCATCACGATGATGTATGTGACCTCTAATTCAAGTTCATCACAAGCCTATTTTAGACTTAATCTCTCTACATTCCTATTCTTCCTCCACTATCTCCACTTCTCCCTTTCTCTCTCTCTTTCTTCCTCTCTTCTATATAACCTCATCACTCCTCTTCTTCAATATATCAATTCTCGGATCTTTTTCTTCCTTTTGTCAACATGGTATTAGAGCCCTAAGGTTTCTCTGTCGCGTCACTCTACCTCTTCTTCTATCTCGACATCACATATCCTCTCGACACAATCTCCTGTGGTGCCTCTTTGCATGCTACTTGGTGCCCAGTATGCATAGCCCTGCACGCCTGCCGCACCTCCTGCCGCATGCCACCTATGTGTCTGTTTGGCACTTGCTTAGCACCGTCCTGCACGCTCGCCAGACACGTCGCTATGCTTGTGTGCTTGACGGCACCATCTCCCCCTAGTGTCCCGTGCATTGACTGTAGGTTCCGCTTGCGCCGCCTATGCCGCCTCCGACGTCACATGCAGCTTTGGGGACGTCCTCTTCCAGCATCATCTCATCTCCTGATAATCTTAATCTATGGATCTGGTGGGTGAATCCTCGATGTCTCAGGTGCCTCCTTCACTAGTTCTTCAACTAGCCGTCACTTTTCCTCTAATCGAGTTGGCTACTCCACAACACAACTCACTCGACTAGCATATGTCTTCAATTGACATAATTATATATCATGGGCCTCCGGATTTGAGCACTCTTGACATCGCACAACCTTTTCCACCACTTATCAACTTATTTGCCTAGCCTCACTGATCCATCCTTTGCTTCATGATCTCAACTCAATTCAACCATCCTTACTTAGATGCTTTAAAGTATTGAGTTGAGTATTACTAAGCCTCTCACTTGAATTCACTTTGTGCAACAACTCTAGACGACATTGGAAAACATATACATCAACCAAATGAATATCAGTCACATGGTCGAGATCTTCAAGTCATTTATTACTTGCAAGCAGGACATCTCCTCACTTCATACTCATTTCAGTTGTCTCTAGGGCCTAATATATGAGCTTGCCATCTATCAGCCTCCAACCACTGATCTCTGGACATTTGAGCACTACCATCAAGAATATTTTATTAGAGTCTATTTTAGTGGACTTCACCCATCGATTACCTCTCAGATTCATAGGACGATGTTCTCTAGAGACCGGATACCTAATATCTCTCACATTTTCTCCGTTGTACTTTGTGTGAGTACAAGCACTCTTCCTACTATTGGTAACATCACATCTACTCATTCGACAATGATTGTCTCTACTCCTCAAGCATCACATGACTCTTCTACTTTGAGACCAAATAATAATCGTCTGCCACAAGAGAAGGGTTGTAATTTCTTTCCTATATACATCTATTGACAAGTAGAACCACCCGTCCAACAAATATTGAAAATAGTTCGAGAAGCCTAACTTTGCCCAACCAGCTCTCTTGCCTCCTTTACCAACTTCTCCGACGTCATCTAGTGTTCCATCTCTAACTTTTTAGGTGACATTGACCTCCGCCGAGTATGAAGCATTAGGTCGCTCCAGTGGTACCATGGCTCATTCCTCAGCTAATCTGACCTCGCTTCTGAGTCTTTCCATGTCAGGTACACATGCCCTTCTTGCATCTTCATCTTCATCATGGATTATTGACTCGGAGCCTCCACCTACATGACTGGCACAACCACCATTTTATCATCGTATCAGCCTATCTCTCATCATCCACTCGTTACTATTGCCGATGGCCAAACTTGTCCTGTCAATGAACATGGCAATACTATTGTTACCTCAAGTATTCCTCTCATCAAGGGTTTTTATGTTCCTAGATTTCCTACTAACCTCTTATGTATTAGTGCTATTACCCAAGCTATCCTTTGTTTCGTTATATTTTTTTCTTTTCATTATACCTTTCGGAATCTGTATACTGAGTTGAGGATTAGCTTAGGGCATGAGAATGGATGTGGTGTCTACGAACTAATTTTTAATGAATCTTCTTTTGGCCTTTGGGCTCTTTTTGTTTCCTCTATGACCACTTCATCTCTTTTGTGACATTATTGTTTAAGACATACTTGTTTTGAAAATTCTTAAAATATTTTACCTTGTCTTTCTCTGAATAAGTTTTTGTGTGAGTCATGTCAATTAGGTAAACACTATCATGGATCATAATTGAATCAAGACGAAATTCTATTCGCAATACACTTTGACTTCATTAATTGTGATGTTTGGGGTCCCTCTTGTATTCTCTCAGGCCATTGCTACTATATTGTCTTTGTTGATGACTATACTTGGGTGAGTTAGTTCTATATTCTTCAAGATTGTATCTAAGTTCACATCATAATTGTTCACTTCATTATTGAGGTTATCACTTAGTACTTGACGTGACTTAGTTGTATATTAAATCACGCAAATATAAAATTTATAAAACTAGAAAATATGAATTTTCATATATTTAGAAGTATTTCTGAACAAATATATCAATTCTAATTCAATAAAACTTCCAAAAATAACGGTAATTTTCCAAGTCGATCACAAGGATGTAATATAATATCTGGTAATTATTCAGAATTTTCTTCAAAGAATAATATTTTATATAAATTTTATACTAAGAAATAAAAAAGAAATGTATTTAAAATTCACGAAAAAAGGGAAATAAGGGTGCAGACGTCAGGATGACGTCAACACCCGGCGAACGCAAATCGGGCAGAAACAAAGTTCTACCCGTGATTCTTACGTAAGTGATTACAGACGATTTAATTGATCAAATTAAGATCTGTAAAAGCCGGAAGAATCGTAATGAAATAGAGTATATCTTAGTAAATTTAAAATCAACAAATTATCACTAAAAGAAGCGGAAATTAAGTTGAAAGCAGGAAAACAGAGTTCCGGCGATGCGTCGGCGATGCACTAGAATCCTGAGCGTTCGGGAGGATTGTCGTGCAGTGTCCACGGCCTCGAAGGCTCCCCTTGGACAAGGACGATCTGGGCAAACTCTAGATCTCCTTACAAAGTCTAGAGATTAATGAAATGGGTCATCGAATCGTCTCCGGCGGCTGTCACCCCGTGGGGCGGAAAAACGACGACTTTGCGGCTCTTTGGCGGCTGTCACCCGACGGAGAAGAGCTAGATGGAGGTGGGGCGCGTGTCAAGGAGCTTCATCCTCAAGTCCGCGCAACAAGAGGAGGCTCTTCATCGCATCTGGTACGCTCTCAGGAGGTGGTGACTCGTCTCCCGGCGGATCATCCTCTTCCTGATGACGGCTTGTTCGTCGATCAATCGGAGATGCTTTACTTGATGGATTCGCGATCCTTTTATCGCGAATCGTTCAACAATTTGAGTAACAATGCTCCACGAATCGCATTGATGAGATTTTCACCGATGATCCAACGATTTTGGTTGCTTAATCCTTCACCGACGATCTGCAAGAAAGTCGTGATAATCAGATAAAAAAATATGAGTTTTGGCTCTAGGAGGATTCGAACCCGCGCTGGTTGACCGCCCTTTTTGGGGAAGGTGACGCGGGTTTAGTCCCACATTGGTTGTGCGCCAAAGTTTCTGGCGAATATAAAGTAATACTACATTCCTGATCAAGTCCCTTTCTCGCATGTGTACGACCACTCCTTGCCCCACAGTCGGTTGGCCACTGGTGACATGGAAGGGGAGTGGCGCACACATGCCCCCATCAGTATTAGCCACTCGAGCCCTTGCTCACGGCTCCTCCCTGATTGTGCTTCCGACTCGCTTGCAAGCCCGGTTGACTAGCGGGGGTCCCCCCCCTTTTTGCTATATTTTTATTTAATTTCTTTTTCTTCATTTATCTCAAAAGTAAGATTGTAAAAATCGTATAAAATCACATAATTACTCAAAAATTCACGTTAATCAACTAAAAACCACTTTTCACACTTTAACACAAATGTAAGTCTATTTATCATGAGTTAAGGCTAAAACTATATTATTTACTAATTATTAACCCATGATAATGAAGACTTATCAGGCATGTTTTGACTTGTATGCTCCAACTTGAAAGGAAGTGTTAAAATAGGCCCACTAGGCCCACGAAGCCCATTTTAGACTTATTCTCTCTACATCCTTATTCATCCTCCACTATCTCCACTTCTTCCTCTCTCTCTCTTTCTTCTTCTCTTCTACATAACCCTATGCACTCTTCTTTAGAATTTTCTCTTCCTCTTGTCAACATCATTTTATCAAAATCAAAAGGTTTAGTTGTAGAATTCTCGTTTAAAATCATTTCTGAGTAAACTCAAATCTCATTGGAATGGTTCATTTGTCGTTTGGCAGAATTTTAACTCAAGAGTTGTTTTAATAATAAATCTTAAGATAGGTAAAACATCCAAAGTAAATGGGCAACACTTGAAGTCCTACTTTGAGTACAAGCTGTAGGCAGCTTCGATCTCCATTAGCCTACAACAACTAGAGTCATTTTCTAATAGCTATTGATCACTTCAATTGCTGCATTTTATTTTATTTTGTTGATTACTTTCAGTTCTTTGATTTCATAGTTTTGAGTGTTTTGTTTCATTTTACTATTAGGTTGTCACACTATTATTTCCACACAAAAGCTTAAGATCCCTTTAAGATTTGTGCAACATCAGTCTAGACTGATTTGTCATGCTTTACTTTTTTATATTATTGAACCCATCTTATGAGATTCATTATTTATTTGTGATTTGTTTCTTCTTTCTTGTGATACATTGACGACAACACAAATTATAGTGAGGTGAAGTGATAAGTCTTTATTATCATGAGTCAATAATTAATTAATAATATAAATTTAGTCTTAACTCATGATAAATAGACTTATATTTATGTTAAAATATAAAAAAGAGTTTAGTTAGATAATCTAAAATTTGACTAATTATGTGATTTTATGTGAATTTATATGATTTTTATAATCATATTTCTAAGATAAATGAAGAAAAATAAAATAAAGTAAAAAAAAGACAGAGCAAAAGAGGGAACCCGCCATCTAGCTGGGCCCCCAAGTGGGTCGGAAGTATAGTCGAGCAAAGCTGCAAGTCAGGGCTCGAGTAGTGACGTGACTTAGTCATTGTATAGTAAATCATGTAAATTTAAAATTTATAAAACTAGAAAATACTAATTTTTGGATATTTAGAAGTATTTATGAATAAATCTATCAATTATAATTCAAAAAACTTCAAAAAATAGTGGTAATTTCTAGGTCAGAGATGTAATATAATATCATATAATTTTTCATAATTTTTCTCAAAGAATATGATTTTTTAAGAATTTTATACTGAGAAATGAAAATAAAATATATTTAAAATTCATGAAAAAAAGAAATAAGGGTGTGGATGTCAAGATGACGTCAGTGATTGACAAACACGAATTGGACGAAAATAGAATTCCACCCGATGATTCTTACGTAAGCGATTACATACGATTTAATTGATCAAATTAAGATTTGTAAAAGTTGAAAGAATCGTAATTGAATAAAGTATAGCTTAGTAAATTTAAATCATACAAATTATCACTAAATAAAGTAGAAATTAAGTTGAAAGTAGGAAAACAGAGTTTCGGCATTTTGACAGTGATGTATTGGCGATGCACCAAAATCTTCAACATTCAAGAGGATCGTCGTGCAGTGTTCACAACCTCGAAGACTCTCCTTGGACAAAGATGACGTGGGCAATCTATAGATCTTCTTGCAAAATCTAGAGATCAATGAAATGGGTCGTTGAATCATCTCCGACGGTTGTCACTTGTGGAGTAGAAAAATGGTGACTTTGCGGCTCTCTAGCAGCTATCACCCGACAGAGAGGAACTGGATGGAGGTGGGGTGCATGTCAAGGAGCTTCATCCTCAGATCCAAGTAACAAGAGGAGGCTCTTCACTGCATCTGGTACGCTCTTAAGAGGTGGCAACTTGTCTCTCAGCGGATCATCCTCTTCCCGACAATGACTTGTTCGTCGATCAATTGCAGATGATTTACTTGATAGATTCACAATCCTTTTATCGTGAATCATTCAATAATTTTAGTAATAATGCTCCGCGAATCACATTGATGAGATTTTCGTTGATGATCTAGTGATTCTAGCGGCTTAATCCTTCACCGACGATTTGCAAGAAAGTCGTGATAATCAGATAAAAATATGAGTTTTGACTCTAAGGAGGATTCGAACCTATACTAATTCTCTGCCTACATGAGAGAGATTAAAATAAGTACTCTAATGCCATTATCAAGTAATGTCATCATAATATATCTCTATTATAATTAAGGGGTAGTTTAGGTATTAAAATCTTCGAAACTTTTCGAGAGAAAGTGTGATGCAAGTTTAGTCTCACATTGCTTGTGTGTCGAAGTTTCAAGCGAATATATAATAATATTACATTTGCAAGCAATGAGTCATTTTCTTCTGTGTACGATCACTCCTTGCCCTAGAGCCGGCTTATTACCAGTGACGTGGAAGGGGAGTGGCGCACACATGCCCCCATCGGTCTTAGCCACTCGAGCCCTTACTCGTGGCTCCTCCACGATTATGCTTCCGACCCACTTACGAGCCCGGTTGGCTGGTGGGTCCCCCCCCCCCCTTTTTGCTATATTTTTATTTAATTTCTTTTTCTTCATTTATCTCAAAAATAAGACTATAAAAATTATATAAATTCGTACAAAATCACATAATTAGCCAAAAAATTATGTTAATTAATTAAAAACTACTTTTCATAATTTAACATAAATAGAAGTCTATTTATCATGAGTTAAGGCTAAAACTATATTATTTACTAATTATTAACTCATGATAATGAAGACTCTTATCAAGCAACTAAAAACAGATTGATATGGGGCACATGTGTATCACTCCCCTTCCACATCACTAGTGGCCAATTGGGCATGGGACAATAAGTGGTCTTACACACGTGAGAAAGTGACACATTGATTATTAAATCTCGCATTACTATATATCAACCCCAAACTCGGCATAAAATTGATTTGGGACTAAATTGACGGTCATAGCCTCCCTTAAAGGTTTTATGATTTTAATATCTAAAATACCCCTTGTTTATTAGAAAGAAATATCATTATGATGTCACTTTATAAGGATATTCGAGTACTTATTTCACTCTCTCTAATGTAGACAAGCAACCGACGAGGATTCGAATCCTACTAGAGCCAAAACTCATATTTTTACCTAATTAAATCATGATTTTTTAACAAATTTCTAGTGAACGATTAAGCTACTAGAATCACTCAATCATCGATGAAAATCTTGTCAATGCAATTCATAGAGTATTGTTACTAAATTTGTTGAACGGTTCTGGATAAAGATCATGAATCCATTGAGTAAATTATCTCTAATTGATCGACGAATAAGTTATCACTAGGAAGAAGACAATTCATTAGGAGACGAGTTGTCACCTCTTGAGAACATATTAGATGCGATAAAAAATTTCCTCTTGTTGCGCGGACCTAAGGATGAAGTCCTTAATACATGCTCCACCTCCATCTAGCTCACCATTGTCATGTGACAATTGTCAGAGAGTTGTTGCTATTTTTTCACTCCGTTGAGTGACAGCTGCCAAAGATGACTCGACGACTCATTTTATTGACTTCACAAGAAGATCTAGAGATAGCTCATTTCATCTTTATGTAAGGAGAGTTTTTAAGGCTGTGGACATTGCTTGATAATCATCTCAAATGCTCAAGATTTTGACGCATCATTGATGCATCACCGCCGCTAATAATTACAAATTAGTAGTTACATCTATGTATTAATATCTTATATATAAATACTAATTAATAGGTACAGAATAAAATTATATATATGTCACAGTCTCATTATGACATTCATAATATTTTATCATTTAAGTCATAATATATATTATTTTATTTATTTTATTTATATTATGAGACTAACCATGCTTGACTTTTCTAAAGTCAAGTGGTGATTCTTTCAAATTTTCTTAATAATTATTTGATTGTAAGGACTTAGGTGAACTCTTATTATGAGTTGAAAGTAATTGAAGAAGTTCAAGTCTTCAGCCCAAAGAAAAGCTTAAGTCTTATGGAGAGGGCTAGCCTAAAATATTTATGGGCCCAAGAGAGGGTGTCACTTTAGCTTAGCTCATTGAATTTAAAAGGGTTATTAAGAGACGAGATATAGGCTGCCCATCTTAGGGTACCTTAAGATAAGATTAAGAAGAAGATTAGAGTGTCACCTTCATAAAAGAATCTAGGCTGTCCACTAAGAGAGTCGATCATTAATCATAACCATCTATTGGAGGGGCCTAATTCTCTAGAGGTTTAAAGCATCTCACCCCCTTTTGGAAGACACTTTTTGGCTCTCTCTCTAGTAGTGGCTAGCTGAAGGGAAAAAAAGAAAATCAAGGCCCTATCAATGACATTCTCGTGCTCAAGATTATTGTGGAGAAGAGACTACTTAGAGCCCATCAAGATTGTCTCAGATCAAGCACCACTTTGCCTAGGACTGATGCACAATGTGATAGATTTATATTATTTATATTATGTTAATTAATTTATATTATGAACATGTGTTTGTATTTGTTTTCATGCTCACCTATAAAAGCAACTAAACAAAAAATCAGAAAAACTACAACATCTATTTTCTAGTTTTTTGTTAGGGATAGAAGAAAATAGGTTACAAACTATCAAAAATAGCAAAGAAAATAATCCAAAATTTGAAAATTAGAGACCCTTTTCTCACATTTCAATCCCCTAGACATATATTTCTGAAATTCAAAAATTACAGCTATAAAGATGATAGTTTTTATTTATTTTTAAAAAATTCATTATTTCTCAAAATAGAAGTAAAAATAGAAAATATAATTATTAGAACTATCAAATTTACAAATTTCTTACACCATATTACATGCATGAAAGATTAAATCAATTAGATTGATTGATATTAAAAGATATTATGATGATTATTATTGAGTTAGAAGAATGATTTAGTAATATGAAATGTTAGAATACTCTTTGAATATATGATAGATAACATGAATTTAATTTTATAGATTTTCGCTTCATGATCTTGATGGATAGTATTTACTTGATGTGAAAATTTGATTTATCATTTGAGTTTCATGGAGATTTTTACATCTTGATCTATATGACTTGTGAAGAGAAATCACTTATTTTAAAATTTAGAAAAAAAAGACTAATGTGAAAAATTTGAAAAGAAAGAGTACACATGAAGGGTGTGAAACATCATTCTTATTATCAAAAAAAATTTATAAAAAAATATTTGTTGTAAAATAAGTGGATAATGTGAAAGCCCTGAAAACGAAAGGATTTATACATGGAGGGTGTGAGACATCATTCTTATTGTTAAAATTTGTCTACAAGAAAAGTTACTTATCCGCTATAGAAAAAAATAGAAGAAAATTAGTACAAAAATCAAAAATTAAGCCATGAAAAAAAAAATGTAGAATCAATATTATTCTTAGATAAATATTGATAATTGAAACATCTTGTGAATAATATCTATGAGTGAAAAAGTGATAAAGATGTGAATAAAAGAAATGAAGTCTAGATTATTATTCTAAGAAGTGCTTAAATATTTAAGTGTTTGACATCATTAAATACTTGACATAAGGGTACAAAGTGCCTAGAGGTAAATTATTTCTAATTATATTTTTATACATGAAAAATATGATGTTTGAAAATTTTCAATTTTAATTAATTTTCATAATTCTATTACTAAGAGAGTAACAATAATTTAAGTTGGGGTGGTGATAAGTCTTCATTATCATGAGTTAATAATTAATTAATAATATAGTTTTAGTCTTAACTCATGATAAATAGACTTATATTTATGTTAAAATGTGAAAAGTAGTTTTTAGTTAGTTAATATAAATTTTTGAGTAATTATGTGATTTTATATGATTTTTATAATCCTATGCATCATCTTCACTTTGATTTAAAAATAATCCTCCACATACTCCATCTACCATTTGCTTAAAAGAAGGAAGTAATCCATCATAAAACATTCTAATTATTTGACTTTTAGGAATATTATGATGTGGACATTTTCTCATCAGATCCTTCATTCTATCTCATGTCTCATGAAAAGCTTCTCTTGAATTATGTGAAAAATCTAAACTTACCTTCCTCATGGTTTTAGTTTTTCTTCTAGAATAAAATCGATTAAAAAAATCTTGCAATAATGTAGCCTATGTTCTATTTTCCATCTAAAGTAGAAAATCAATAACTACCTTCATCTTTAAGAGAAAATAGAAATAAAGTTAATCTCATTGAATCATCCACTTCCTTAATGGTAGCACAAATTCTTTGAAATTCTCTAAGATGAGCATAAGAAGGATCTTCATATTGACGGCTATAAAAAGTAGGTAACATTTGAAAGACACTATGTTTAATTTCTTTAGTACAAACATGGTTTTGCAACAAGTCTTCACATAGATATGAGGTGAAATTATCTTTCAATAACCTAGGTTGTTGATTAGCATTTTGAGGATTCATATTTTCAGGATTCAAATTTTTAATTTTTTTAGTAGAAAACTTTTTCTTTCTAATTTCAGAAAATTCTAATCTTGGGTTTAATGATTTCTTACCTAGCATGCACCACACAAAAAAAACCAAACAATAACCTAATAAAATAATAAAAACTAAAAATAAATAAAGAAAGACAAGGATCACAATTTTTTAGAAATATCTTTTTTTTTATCTATCACATGGATCATAAAAAAACTAATTTTTAAAAATATTCTTCGACAATGGTGCCAAAATTTGACTAAATATTTTATGTCATTGTAAAGAAAATTCAGAAAATTTATAATTTATAAATGCTGAAAAATAAGTTAATTTAGAATAATTTGATTTTATAAGGGTGTTTTAGGTCAAACACAAGAAAGATAAAAAATAATTAATTATATTTATAATTTCCAATTGATATATTAATTTTTTAACTTTTTAATTTCGTAGATTAATAAAAATACTTTTAAAGAAAGAAATAGGGAATTGTGATGTCAGCAAATATCAGCCCGCGAAGAACATCCCCAAATTCAAGTCGTTGGAAATATGTTGACTCATATTAAAGTAACTTTGATTTCAAAAGAGATTTTTTTTGTAAAATCATTAAAACTAAATAGAACTTTTTATAAATTAAAAAGAAAGTAAAATCATGCAAAGATTCAAGTTTTACAGAAGAATGGGCTGAATGGTAATGATCAAATTTTCACCCATATTTGATTGATTTGTGTAGATGTAGTGTACGAAATAGATTTTTACATGATCTCCAAACGATGAATGATGATCCCAACAACTGTCATTTGTTGGAACCGATTGACAGTGGTAGTTTGACTCTGAGCATGTCGCAAAATCTGGAGAAGGATCCTCTGAATAAATTCTTTGTCGTTTATATCGAGCAAAGAATGGGATGAGTTAGTGGATGAAGTTCAGCCTCTGTACCAGCTGAATCAGAATGAAATCAAGACAAAATTCATTGTTTGTATTAGATGGATGATTTGGGTGAATCTAACGTTCATCGCCACTGAAGGAGAGAGAAAATTATTGTGGAGAGCGATAAGTTGATCGAAGATTCTCCATTCTTCCTCCCCTGAGTATTTTTCCATCTTCCTATGTGTTAATTCTGTCGATTTTTTTGAATCATTTGTCATACTTCTCACTATATTCGTACATCCATTGTTGATACGAAAAATCTAAACAAAGAAATGTCTCGTATTTTAATTTTATTATTATATTATTATTATTTATCATAATAAGCTCAATAAAATGTTAGAAATAAATGCAATTAACATACAAGCATTTTGATAATAATATTAATTGGTAAAACCTATCAAAATATTTCATTGTCAATTTCATCAAATAATTTCTAGACATTAAGAATATAATAATATAAATAAGTTTAATATCATTTTTTATATTAAAGTAATTTATAAATATTTCTATAAAATTAAATAATAAATTATAAAATCTTAAGCATTTTATCATGTAATTAATGAAAGTTATCAAGATGCTTTTGAGTGGTTTGGGTCTACACAAGGGGCGTTTGAGGACTCAAGTGTGCCATAGTCACCACATTGGTATTAATTTTGCTTGACCTCCCAACCTTTTATACTAGAAACTAACACCTCAAGGATGGTTGTGGGAGAGTTTTTGATGCAAAATGAGCAATCAGCGGCCTATTTCAGCAAGGCCTTACCTCCTTCAGCTCATGTCTAGTCAGCTTACAAAAGGGAGATGATGGCTATTGTCTTGGTCATCCAAAAGTGAAAGCAATACTTGATGTTCCACCGATTCACCATCGGCACGAACCAATATAGTCTCAAATATTTATTTGATCAACAAGAGGTGCACGGTCAGTGTCACAAGTGGGTGCCCAAGCTTATGGGATACTCATTCATCATCCAATACAAGGAGGGCTGCCACAACAAGGTGGTGGATACTCTATTTAGATGCCCAAGCCTAGAAGATCACATGATGTTTTTTGTCTCCACTACTGAGTGACTAGACACAAATGTGGCAAAGTAAGAAGTGTGTAATGACCCACACTTTTCCAACATCATTAGTACAATATAGGAAGGTACACTGACCAACTCGCATGACACATTTGTAAATGACATTTTATTGTACAAGAATAGGTTGGCATTATCGAAGTCATCAATTCTCATTCCAAAGCTGCTGGTGAAATTCTATGACAAGGCATTGGGGGGCCACTCAAGGTTCTTGAAGACATACTTGTGACTAAATCAACAGTTATTCTAGCATGGAATGAAGAAGGATGTGAAGACCCACATCAACCAATGTTCTACTTTTCTTTGATTCAAATCCTCTACACTCGCCCCAATAAGATTGCTACAACCACTATCAATCCCAAACCAAATATGAGAAGACATCTCTGTGGACTTTGTGGAGGGATTACCCAAGTATAGGGGATTTGACACAATTATGGTGATGTTGACTGTCTTAGCAAGTACAACCATGATAAGTCTTCATTATCATGAGTTAATAATTAATAAATAATATAGTTTCAACCTTAACTCATGATAAATAGACTTATATTTGTGTTAAAGTGTGAAAAGTAGTTTTCAGTTGATTAATGTGAATTTTTGGATAATTATGTGATTTTATATAAATTTATATGATTTTCACAGTCTTACTTTTGAGATAAATGAAGAAAAAGAAATAAAAATAAAAATATAACAAAATTGGGGGGACCCACTGGCCAGCTGGGCCCACAAGCGGGTCGAAAGCACAGTCGGGGAGGAGCCACGAGCAGGGGCTCGAGCGCCACTCCCCTTCCACATCACTGGTGGTCAACTGGCTGTGGGGCAAGGAGTGGTCATACATGCGTGAGAAAGGGACTTGATCATGAACGTAGTATTACTTTATATTCGCCAGAAACTTTGACGCACAACCGATGTGGGACTAAACCTTTGTCACACCCTCCCCAAAAAGGGCGGACAACTGGTGCGGGTTTGAATCCTCCTAGAACCAAAACTCATATTTTTTATCTAATTATTGCGACTTTCCTGTAGATCGCCAGTGAAGGATTAAGCAACCAGAATCACTGGATCATCGGCGAAAATCTTGTCAATGCGATTTGTAGAGTATTGTTACTAAAATTGCTAAATAATTCACGATAAAAGGATCGCAAATCTATCGAGTAAAGCATCTCTGATTGATCGACGAACAAGCCGTCATCGGGAAGAGGATGATCCGCCGGGAGACAAGTCACCACCTCCTGAGAGCGTACTGGATGCAATGAAGAGCCTCCTCTTGTTGTGCGGACCTGAGGATGAAGCTCCCTAACATGCGCCCCACTTCTATCTAGCTCCTCTTTGTTGGGTGACAGCCACCGAAGAGCCACAAAGTCGCTATTTTTCCGCTACGTCGGGTGACAGCTACCGAAGACGATTCAACGACCCATTTCATTGATCTCTAGACTTCGTAAAGAGATCTAAAGATTGCCCACGTTGTCCTTATCCAAGGAGAGCCTCTAAGGCCGTAGACACTACACGACAATCCTCCCAACGCTCAGGATTTCGGTGCATCGCCAACGCATCGCCGCCGCGACGCCGAAACTTTGTTTTCCTACTTTCAACTTACTTTCCGCTTCATTTAGTGATAATTTGTGTGATTTAAATTTACCAAGATATACTTCATTTCATTACGATTCTTCCAGCTTTTACAGATCTTAATTTGATCAATTAAATCATTTATAATCGCTTACGTAAGAATCTCCAAACAGAACTCTGTTTTCGCCAGATTCACGTTCACCAGGCGCTAACGTCATCCTGATGTCCGCACCCTTATTTTCCTTTTTCGTAAATTTTAAATATATTTCCTTTTCATTTCCTAGTATAAAATTTATAGAAAATAATATTCTTTGAGAAAAATTATGAATAATTACCAGATATTATATTACATCCATGTGATCGACCTAGAAAATTACCGCTATTTTTGGAAGTTTTATTGAATTATACTTGATATATTTGTTCAGAAATACTTTTAAATATCTGAAAATTTATATTTTCTAGTTTTATAAATTTTAAATTTGTGTGATTTACTATACAACGACTAAGTTACGTCAAGCCACAACATACCCTTGAGGCACTCATTCTCAATCAAAGAGGTGGTGACCAATTTCACTAAGGGGAGGTTGTGTGCCTATATGATTTTTTCCTCTCCATTATATCAGATCGGGTTAGCACCTTCCTAAGTTCTTTTTAGAGGGAGCTCCACTCACTAAAGAGACTTCCTTGAAGATGAGTTATGCTTAACACCTAGAGACAGATGGCCAAACAGAGGTAGTCAATTGTAGTTTGAAGGGAGTATTTATGTTGTATTGCAGGTGATAAGCCCACATGATGGAATGCATGGTTGCATTGGGCAGAATTGAGCTACAACACTGCCTACCCCACATCCATAAGGATGTTTCCATTTTGAGTAGTCTACGGTCTGGACCCTCCCTCCATCATCCATGATGGATCTACGCCATCACCATACGACGAGGTGGACATGATGCTATTGGAACGTGATCAGATCCTTGCTCTTCTCAAGCACCACTTGGCACGAAAGCAATCCTATATGAAGCTTCAAGTTGACAAACACCAAAGAGATGTGCAGTTTCACGTCGATAAGGCCATCTACCTCAACTTCAGAACTTACTAGAGGCACTACGTGGAAACAAGAAACTTAAGCCCTAATATTTTGGACCTATATGGTCCTTCAAAGGTGGGACCTGTGACATACAAACTCGAGCTACCACAGCATGTTGCCATCCACCCTATTTTCCATGTATCGCAGATGTGGTGAGCTCTAGGGGAAGGTGCATCACCTCAACCACTCCCGAGCACCCTCACGGAGGAGAGGGAGTGGCTGCTCAAGCTAGAGCACTTGGTTGCCTCTAAAACATCCTCAGCTAGCAAGCTCATAATCGTCAAATGGAAGGGCTTGCTTGAGTTGAAAGCTACATGGGAGTTAACAACAAAGTTCAAGGCACAATTCTTAGACTTCCAACTTGAGGACAAGCTGGCTATCGAAGGGGGGCGTATTGATACAAAACACACTTATGATCTAAGGCCCAAGAAGGTAGTGGCCCAGTCCACTATGGCCAACCCTCGCATAAAGGCTGGAGGGGGAGGCACAAGGAGGGCATGAATGAACAAAGGTACATTGAGTGCTCCATCACCCTCTTCCTAGCCCTGCTCTTCTCTTTCAACTGCTTGATCTCTCCTTCACTCTCTTAGGTGCGCATCAGCTGACATCCTCTCTCCTCATAACCAGTTCTTGTCTTCACTTCCCCTTCTTTCATCTATTTTTACAACTTCGGACCTTTTTCCCCATCTGTCATATGCTATTGTAAGGCTAGGACCTTATTTGAAAACAATAGGGATTGTATGGCCTTCTATGATCAAAAGTCTCAAACCCTAGAAGTTTTTATTCTTAAACATCTAAGATCTCAAAAGTTCTCATCATCATCAAAGGAAATATTAAATTCTTATTAGAATAACACATGCACCATCTCAAGGGTTCATAATGGCATAATGATCTTGAAGCGTAATGGATATATTAGGCTCACATAATGATCTATTAGTCAAAGCATATATTAGGCTCACATATGCTCATTCAAGGGTAATCGATCTTGAAGGATAGCATAGAATTGAATGCCTAGTGGTGGGCCAACTAGAGCTTTGAATTTAGTAATATAGATGAAGTTAATGACATTGTATCTAGAGAATATATTCAGATGCAATGTAACTACTGGAGGAGTCCTAATGAGAAGAGGAGTAAGCAGTGACCAAGAGCACTTTAAAAGGAATTCACCCACTCAAAATTGTTGAGCTAGATGAGGTGCTTCTAACTACTTTCAAAGGCCCAAATTGCATTAGATTCGAGCTTGCCTCTTGCAAAGAAAAACTAATCTTGCTCCTTGTTTTCATTTTGACACACTTGGGACCAAAAGTTGATCTACGAAATTTTAGGATTTTAAACAGCTAAGCACACAACACTCTTGAAGAGTTAGAGATCTAACTCATACAAAATATTATATAAAATAACTCCATGACTTATCCTTACAATATCTAAGCTAGAAGAGCTTCAGAATATTCATTAAATTTTATTTTTCTTGGTCCATCAGGCAAAATGTATGTGGGCTTATTCTCTTTTAATGCAAAAAAGCCACCAGCCAACAACCCAAACCCCACCCCCCCCCACCCCTTTTACACACACATGGGCAATTGTCTTGTTGAGATATGGTGTCCCTTCCAACCTATAGGTTGATTCCCTTAGCTCCAGATTATTTCTTTGGGTAAATATGTTAAAATATAATTTGATCCACATTAAATAAATGGTGATGTTGCTATTTGATTGTGTAACTAATTAATTTATTAGGATTAATATTACTATATACAAAGTAAAATTATCATTTAAATGTTTCTCAATATTTAAATATTATCAACTAAACTGTTAGAAAGATTATTGTAAAAGTTTAAGACCAGGGAATTCACTGATTCACCCTATAGTGGATTAAAATATCTATAGTTGATTATTATTCTAATAGATTAAAATTGAATAGGTTGGTGCTACAAAACAGCGCCAACTATCATACCATCTTGACATCAAAGAAGATTATAATAGTGAATACATTCCTTTCATTTTGATTGTGGCTTTATCACCATAGTGAGCTATGTTAATTGTTATGATTCAGTTGTACATAGTGAGATGTCCTGGAAGAAATAATCGTAGGCCATAGATCTCACCTATTAGATCATATACAGTGAGCACATAAGATCATATACTAGTACTTAAGCCAATGGCCTTCTCCATTGATATCGTTCAGCTCAAATTTCTTAAACATCACACGCCGGTCTTGGGTCGTATTTTGGCTGCGGAGATGATTCATTCAAACGCTGGAGTTAAGTTTCATCAGATAACCTTTTTAGTATTTTCCTTCCTAAGTTGAACCGATGTATTAAAACTACAACAGCTGTGTAGTTTCAACCGAAACTGCAACCAACCGACGGGGTCAGCCGAGAGACAGGTACGGCCAGCTTATAGGACTCACAGGTTCATGGGTTTTTGACCTGCGTGACAGGCTTCTTCACCTACTACTCTTGCAGGTGGACGGATGGGTAGCTCCACGCCTCAGGCGCATGCCCCACGTCAGCGCCCGTCGACGCTGGTGGGCGCCGGGTCCCCGCTACCGCCCGCCAACGGGCGTCTGACTGCATTTTATGGCCATCGGCACCGCTCCAATCTCGGACCCCACCGATCCACATCACCCCCGCATGTGCAGCAATAAATCAGAGAAAACGACGCCGAGCAAATTGCGTCGGGCGTCAACAGGCTACGGCGAATGGTACGGGACTCCCAGAACGACTCATCTCAAGGAATTAACGAGTATAAGCCACTACGCCATAAAAGTTAATGATCAGAGACTTATTTAAGCCAGAAATCGCCCGCCCTATGGACCCGGTTGCTAGTTTATGCAAGACATCATCAAAAAATAGGTGCCGAATAACTATTGTAATATATTTGATGAAAGAATACGTTGTCAGATAAATATTGGCATCTGCCAGTGATTTTCTGCAATGCGACATTGGGGCGTCATTGTTTTCTGTTGACTTGCGAGAGAACTTTACCGCCAATGGTTTTACGTATGCGTGTGACGTAATAATCATTGAAGATCATGTACACGTTCAAAAGCGGTCAAATCAAACTTCTTGATGATGAGAGCACAACACGAAGGTCATCCACTATTCACTCTCCGCAACAAATCAATACTAGTGTTAATGTAATAATTTAATAATTGTCAAATTTAGAATAATATATAGTAAAACAAGGATAGATGAAGACAGCTATGGGTTTTGTGCCCACTTTATGAGTCTCTTATTTCTAAGTTAACGGTTGGAATTAAGTGTGCCCGGATGAATACTCACTCACTCTCTTTCCTTAGCAATCAAACTTCGAGGTTTTCCTTTTTCTCTAACTCTCCTCTCAATCTCCCTCCACCCCTTCTTCGCTCCACTCGCGTACACACATGATTCAGTCTTCCCAAGCATCAGAGCATCTGAGAAGATATCGCGATCACCTCTTGCTAACGCAATTGGCCCTCTGTCAATCATCCACGGGTTCCTCTTTCATAGAAAAAAAATTGGAAGAAACCCTGCACTGTTCACGATTGCATCCAGGGACTTCGCTTTCCGGGTTCTTTTCCACTTTCCAACAAAATATTCCCTTGAGGGGCAAAGGAGCCAACCTATGTCTGACTCTGGAAAGAGGGAGAGAGAGAAAAAGGAGAGAGACTCCGTCGCATCTGTATATCGAAAGAGGGAGGAAGGTGGGGTGGGGCCGGGATCAACGAGAGGTCAAGCCCGTGTGCCGACGGGGGGGTCAAGGTTAGAACGCAAGAAGTCCAAATAGTTACGCGGCCACAACCAGCCGGCAAGCCGTTCCTTTTCCCTGTCACTTCGTGCCGACGATAATTTTCATTTACCCGCGTGTCACTTTCTTTCAGTAGATCCGGCTCTCCCATGGCCTGGAGATCCGGGCACACCATTTCACCTGCGGATGGAGACGAAGTTATCGTCCGCGTTGGGCACCCATTGACTCGAGTCGGTCGACTCACCGGCGGATGATGAACCAGTCGATGGGTAAAGCCAGCCTGTTGAATTGAATGTCAAGCCCCGTCACCTTCTCTCCAAAAATATTAGAATCGAGCGGTCCAAATCGGAGGCCCGTCGACCTCTCTCTCTCTCTTTCTCTCTCCCCCCCTCTCCCCGGTCGTTATCCCCGTCAGAAAGAATATTTGAATTTTCAAGAATTGGAACTCAAGGTTTTAATTCTTTAGAGAGACGGAGGGAGAGAGAGAGAGAGAGCATGTGCGTAAGGAATTTCAAGGCGTATGATCCCCCCCCCTCATCGGAAGCTTATATAATCCGCCGAGCCTCCCAGTATCGGTCTGATATTGCGCGGCGAGCGTCGCAGAGGAATGAACGAGAGAGAATAGGCGAGGGACCGTAAAGGACGCCTTAGAGCCCCCCTCCGTCCGGCTTTGGCTTGCCATGGTTGAGCCCCCTGCCCTTCTGCGCTCCTGTTCCATGAGCCGCACGGTGGCCATGCAGGTGCTCCTCTGCGGCTCCGTGGCGCAGCTCAGGCGGCGTCTCCGCCGGTTTCTGTGGAGCCTGAGAAGAACGGTCCTCCAGGTGGTGTCTCTTCTCAGACCGAAGGGCACAACCGGGATGCTGACAATGGCGGCGCTCATAGCGTTGGTGTTTCGCCGTGGCCCCGGTGTCCGATGGATAGCTCGGTCGCAGTACCGGCGCCGATTCTGGCTGGACATGATGCGGTGCGCCCTGACGTACGAGGACTGGGCTCACGCCGCCAGGATGCTTGACAAGGAGATGCCCAGGTCGGGAGACACAGGGCTCTACGACGAGGAGCTGATAAAGAGCAAGTTATTGGAGCTTCAGCACCGCCGGCGGGAGGGCTCGCTGAAAGACATGGTCTTCTTCATGAGGACGGACCTACTGCGCAACCTCGGCAATATGTGCAACCCCAGGCTCCACAATGGCAGACTCCAGGTAACACGGGAAACACCTCGTTAGTCTCCGTCGACAGCGATACTGACCTAGATAGAAATCCGGCGCAGTTGCGCGAAAGAACCGTCTCTTCCATTATCTGGGCCAGATTCTTTCCGCTCGCATTATGATGGACACACTTTATTGAAGAGTGAATAAACAAACAATACATCTTTATATATACGTTTTAGGTGCCGAAGCTCATCAACGACTACATCGAGGAGGTCTCCACTCAGCTGAAGATGATCTGCGAGTCCAGGTCTGGTGAGCTCGATCTGGAGGAGAGGCTCGCCTTCGTGCACGAGACGAGGCACGCCTTCGGCCGCACAGCGCTGCTCCTAAGCGGCGGCGCGACGCTGGCGGCCTTCCACCTTGGCGTGGTGAAGGTCCTGGTCGATAACAAGCTGCTCCCGAGGGTCCTCGCTGGGGCCAGCGCCGGCTCCATCATCTGTGCCATCATCGCCACCAGGTCCCGGTCGGAGATCGAGAGCTTCTTTGAGAACTCCCTCCAGACCATCAGGTTCTTCGACCGGATGGGCGGGGTTCTTGCCGTGATGCGGCGGGTGGTGCGGCAGGGAGCCATCCACGAGATCCGCCAGCTGCAGCGCCTGATGATGGACGTGACCAGAAACATGACCTTCCAGGAGGCCTTCGACCGTACCGGCCGGGTCCTCGGTGTCACCGTTTGCTCGCCGAGGAAGAACGAGCCCCCCCGGTGTCTCAATTACCTCACCTCCCCCAA
This sequence comes from Spirodela intermedia, assembly GCA_902729315.2. Lineage (NCBI taxonomy): Eukaryota > Viridiplantae > Streptophyta > Magnoliopsida > Alismatales > Araceae > Spirodela > Spirodela intermedia. The sequence continues at coordinate 6,009,075 of LR746264.1, forward strand.
CGTCCTCATATGGAGCGCGGTCACCGCCTCTTGTGCCTTCCCCGGTCTGTTCGAGGCTCAGGAGTTGATGGCCAAGGACAGGTTCGGGAACGTCGTGCCCTACCACGCGCCATTCTCCGGTAGCTCCGACAAGGTGGCAGCGGCGCCGTCTGCTCGGCGGTGGAGGGACGGCACCCTGGAGAGCGACCTACCCATGATGCAGCTCAAGGAGCTCTTCAACGTCAACCACTTCATCGTCAGCCAGGCGAACCCTCACATCGCTCCGTGGCTGCGGGTTAAGGAGATTGTCAGGGCCTACGCGGGCGATTTCTCCGGCAAGGTAATAACATACTAGATGATTACCACATTAAAGATATTATCCTACTATATATATCTCTGGTCGTTATTCCTCAACTTCTCCTGCAATAATGCTGTGCTTCGATCGTCCTTCTCTGTAAACAGCTGGCGAACATCTTCGAGATGGAAGTGAAGCACAGGTTCAGCCAACTCCTTGAGCTTGGTTTCCCCCTTCGGGGATTCGCCAAGCTGTTCACTCAGGACTGGGAGGGAGACATCACCGTCGTCATGCCGGCCACCCTTGCGCAGGTGGAGATCCCAGAACTTAAATCAATCCATTCTCTTCGTTCAGACTATGCACTATTCCAGATGTTTGACGATGTACTCGTTCGCATCTCATCAGTACTCCAAGCTCATCGTGAATCCGTCCTTCATGGACCTGAAGATGGCGCTGAACCAGGGGAGCAGATGCACCTGGGAGAAGCTCTCCGCCATCAAGGCCACCTGCGCCGTCGAGTTCGCCCTGGACGAGAGCGCCGTCCTCCTCAACCACATGCACCGCCTCAAGAGCACCTCCGAGAGGTCCATGGCGGTGGCGGTGGGGGTGGCGGCGGCCTCAGCCGGCACACCGACTGGAAGGCCTAGTATCCACCGGCGCATCCCCTCATGGCACTACGTCTCCAAGCAGAAGAACCCCAACTTCCTCGAGGAGGACCTTCTCGCCGACTCTGGCAGGAAACCCAGCCCCCCCAGCCCAAAGGTCTGCAACAGTCCCCTAGGAGACGGAGAAGCCGACGAAGCGGAAGCGCCCACTTCGTGGACCATACGCGGAGGACAACTGAGGAAGACGGCATCGTCAAGGAGACTCGCCAACTTCGTGCAGAGCCTGGATATCGCCGCCGTGAAGGCCTCTCAGAAGTCAACCATAGAAGCTGAAATGCGGGAGCAGGAGAACAGGGTTCCTCATACTCCCAACAGCATCGTCATCGCCGACGGCGACCTGCTCCAGCCGGAGAAGGTCCAGAACGGGTACGTCCTTAACGTGGTGAAGAAGGAAGACTATGTCCTCACCCCCAAGACCGGCAACCCAGAAGAATACCATGTTCAGTACTCGGAGGCCGCCATAGACAGCTCGAGCAGCTCCTGCTCTGGTTCTGATAGCGGAGAAGACGACGATGACGTCACTAAAACTGCCCTGGGACACCGCTACGATGGCCGTGCCGCCTTCGCACGTACGCCGACCGGAGGAGAGACGCCGCTGTACTGAGGCTGGATTCATCTTCTGTACATCTCCGACCCCACATTATCCATTCATATTTTCACCATGGAAAATGTTTCCATGATTATTCTTTTATGTCGCCGTCTCCACTTTGGATTTCTCCCTCCCGCGGCAAATCCCTTCCGTCAGATGGTTTATTTTTCCGTAATTTCCGGGGCCCAAATTGTCGGCTTTGGAGTGAAACAATTGTACGAGTTTTGCAACTTTTGTATACGTTCTTATTCGGCTGGCGAGTCCTGGCTGTTCCTTCTTGACGAGATCCAGCGATCTTTCATTGACCACCGTAGGCTGACCGATTTCCCCCCTCGTCTCCTCAACCCGGCCTCCAGTTGACTCGACCTTCATGAAATCAGAGACCCACGGGAACTTGGGTTTTCCTAATCCATTAAATTATAGACCGTAAAATTAATAAAAAAATGATCCATGGGCTGTATTGGAAGAAACTAATAGAAAAGATTACACAAAGATTTGTACATATAGATATCTTTCTATAATTTATGGAGCAATATATTGTTTAGCAAAAAGAGGATTTTAAAAGAATATAATCTTGCGACGCATGACTGGGAAATGTATGGTAAAGATGGCCGTTTGTGGAGAATGAGCCGTTTAATGACTGGTGCCCACAGTTTAATAAGTTTTTCGTCCGGGCTAGCACGTTAGGGCCGTCCGTTGTTGACGGCTGCTCGCCGTCTCTCGCGAGTTCCTCGTAGCCGGCATTCGTTGACCCTCCACTTTCTTGACTCCCTTTCTTGACTGATTAACCAGCTGGTCTCGGTTAAATTTTCCCGAGTGCGGGGAACGGCGGCCCACAGACACCTGGCTTGACTTTCATATCTCGCGACACGAGGCGCCTCTGTAGGATCCCTGACCGGTGTTCCCACGTGGACTTAATTATTCGGGTGGGGCCCAGTGTTCGTTTTGTATAATTTTTTTATAATTAATATTTTAAATCATTTAAAGCTAATTATTATTTGGCCTTCATTCGCCACCCCAGAGCTATAATGAAAGAGGAAGAGCAGGTTAGAGAGAGAGAGAGAGAAGCTAGGACCGTCTTCTGCATAGACGATTTTGATCTTAAGGAGAATTAATAATTGATATCATTTGATTAAAATATCAGCTAATTATTTTTTACGCTGCGTGTTGAAGAGGCCCAAAGAGAATGTGGGCGTTGACTGGGATGATGAGCGGCCCATTTTCGGAAAGCGGTCGACGACTATGCATCGGAGAGAGGGGCCGTGATATCCAAGATGGGTAGAACAGGCCCACTTAGCGTGAGCGGTTCCGAACCTCGTCCCACCGCGGCCCACTTCTAAAGGCGGGCTAAGTGGGCTTGTTGGCCGTCAATCCCCTGAGCTGGTTTCCCAAAAGGTGACCATAGGGAAGCGAGAGAGAGAGAGAGAGAGAGAGAGAGAGGGATACACGATTAGCCTTCAGTGGGAGGTTCGTCTGGTAGTGGGAGAGGGATGGGCTCTGCTCCTTATCCACTCCTTGGCCATGTCAGACCAGCTCTCCTTCGCTCGCCACATCCTCGCGTCTATCCACCTGTTCCTGTTCCGATGAATAGGCTCCGCGTCATCTCCGTTCTTCTCTTGCCTTCTCCCTCTCTATCTCCCTCCCCGCTGCCCCTCCGAATTCTTCTCGAACACGGGAATACCCGTCGCTTTCCGCAGCGGCTGCCCCACCGCGAATCTCTCTCTCTCTCTCTCTCCCTCTGAGCTTGGGAACCGTAGGGGGCTTCCGGTCTCGGCTTTTGGAGGGATCGACGTCTCGTCATCGTCCCTTTTTCTCATCCCCTCCTGACATCGGTGCACGTCGTTTTCTTGGTGGGTCTTTTCTTTTCTTCGTTGTGCTCCGCGTGTGTAAATTTGGGGGATCTCGTCGGAGACCCTGTTCCTTGGCTTGCGTGAAGAACCTTGAAGGCGCAAGCAAGCAAACTCTGGTTTGATAGGGAGAAGGGGGAAAACGCCACGAGACACATCCGGCGACGAAGATCGGAATTTGCCCTTTCCCCCCCGATTCCCATCTCTGCTCCCCTTAGATCGTTGTGGCCCGCACGGGGCGAATTGTGAGGATCTCGATCGAGAACAGAGAGGGAGAGATCGAATTGGGCGGGCATGGACATCAGCAGCGAGGCAAAGGTGGACTCGTTCTCGATCGGGCCCTCCACGGTGGTGGGGCGGACGATCGCCCTCCGGGTCCTCCTCTGCAGCTCCGTCTCGCACCTCCGCCACCAGCTATTCCGGCTCCTGAGCGTCTGGCTCGCCGCAACTAAGGACGTCGTGCTCCCGGTCCTCTCCTGGTTCCACCCCCGGAACGCGCAGGGCATCCTCGTCATGGTCACCCTCGTCGCCTTCCTCCTCAAGCGGTTCACCAACGTGCGCGCGCGCGCCGAGTCGGCTTACCGGCGCAAGTTCTGGCGCAACATGATGCGCAGCGCGCTGACCTACGAGGAGTGGGGCCACGCCGCCAAGATGCTCGACAAGGAGCAGCCCAAGACGAACGAGGCCGACCTCTACGACGAGGAGCTGGTGCGCAACAAGCTCCAGGAGCTGCGCCAGCGCCGCCAGGAGGGCTCCCTCAGGGACATCGTCTTCTGCATGCGCGCCGATCTCTTCAGGAACCTCGGCAACATGTGCAACCCCCAGCTCCACAAGGGCCGCCTCCAGGTGCGCTTCCCGAACATCGGTTTGCGGAGCCTGCTGGCCTTCCCGATTTGTTTGTTCATTCCTGTTCTTCATCCACCCTCCAAAAACAAAAAAAAAGAAACCCAGAGACCTGCGGATTGATTGAGTGGCTTGTTTCCCGGTTACTGATGGTGGACCGGCGTGGGGTACCAAATTTCTCAGGTGCCGAAGCTCATCAAGGAGTACATCGACGAGGTCTCTGCGCAGCTGAAGATCATCTGCAACTCGGACTCGGAGGAGCTGCTGCTGGAGGAGAAGCTCGCGTTCATGCACGAGACCCGGCACGCGTTCGGGCGGACGGCGCTGCTGCTCAGCGGCGGCGCGTCCCTGGGGGCCTTCCACGTGGGCGTGGTGAGGACGCTGGTGGAGAACAAGCTCCTGCCCCGGATAATCGCCGGCTCGAGCGTGGGGTCGATCATGTGCGCCGTCGTGGCCACGCGGTCGTGGCCGGAGCTAGAGAGCTTCTTCGAGGACTCGTGGCACTCACTGCAATTCTTCGACCAGCTGGGCGGAATCTTCACGGTAGTGAGGCGGGTGATGACGCAGGGGGCGCTCCACGAGATCCGCCACCTGCAGATGCTCCTGAGGAATCTCACCAGCAACCTCACATTCCAGGAGGCCTACGACATGACGGGCCGCATCCTCGGGGTCACCGTCTGCTCCCCGAGGAAGCACGAGCCGCCTCGGTGCCTCAACTACCTGACCTCGCCCAACGTGGTCATCTGGAGCGCCGTCACCGCCTCCTGCGCGTTCCCCGGCCTGTTCGAGGCGCAGGAGCTCATGGCCAAGGACAGAGCCGGTAACTTGGTTCCCTTCCTCGCCCCCTTCCTGGCGGGGCCCGGGGAGGCCCCCCGCCGCTCCTCGGCTCGCCGGTGGCGGGACGGGAGCCTGGAGAGCGATCTGCCCATGATCCAGCTGAAGGAGCTCTTCAGTGTCAACCACTTCATCGTCAGCCAGGCGAATCCGCACATCGCGCCTCTCCTGAGACTGAAGGAGCTTGTCAGAGCCTACGGGGGGGACTTCGCCGCCAAGGTATAACCCAGCCATTTTGATGAATTTACCATGTTCTGTTTGCTGATCGCCCACATCATCATTGCCCCCTCATCTGTGCATTGCATATATATTCTACAGCTCGCCCATCTTGCGGAGATGGAAGTGAAGCACAGGTGCAACCAGATTCTGGAGCTAGGGTTCCCTCTCGGAGGGCTCGCCAAGCTCTTCGCGCAGGAATGGGAGGGGGACGTTACGGTGGTGATGCCGGCCACCCTTGCTCAGGTACGGACGACCGTCTGACCTTGTGGGGACGCGCTTCCGTCCTCACTTCGGTGCGGTTCTTACATCTACTGTGTCACCTGATGGGGACTGTTTCTTTTGTGGGCCGCACCGCCAGTATTCGAAGATCATTCGGAACCCATCTCATGTGGAGCTCCAGAAGGCGGCTAATCAGGGAAGGCGCTGCACTTGGGAGAAGCTGTCGGCGATAAAGGCCAACTGCGCCATCGAGCTCGCTCTGGACGAGTGCGTCGCCGTCCTCAACCACATGCGCCGGCTCAAGAGGAGCGCCGAGAGGGCGGCGGCAGCGTCGCAGGGGGTCGCCACCGCTGCCAGGTTTAGCGCGTCGAAGAGGATCCCCTCGTGGAATCGGATCGCCCGAGAGAACTCGTCCGGCTCCCTCGAGGACTACGCCGTAGTGGACTTTGCAGCATCCCATCAGGGCAGTGCCGCCCACGCCGGTGGCACCTCGGGAAGCGCCGTCCGCCCCCAGCACGGCGTGCACGACGGCAGCGACAGTGAATCGGACAGCGGCGATCTAGGGTCTTGGACGAGGTCTGGCGGGCCTCTGATGAGGACATCTTCGGCGAACAAGTTCATCACCTTCGTTCAGAGTCTGGGAGCGCGGGAGGACGCCGCCGAGAGCCATGACGCGGCCCAACATTCGGTCTCCTTTACCATCCAAGGATTAGCGGCCGGCGGGGAGCCGCACCACGACGGCGGCCTCAGGGTGACGACGCCGGACGGAGGAGACTCGGAGAACAATGGTGGGGAGTCCGACTGCAGAAGAGACGCCGCAACGACTCCCACCAGCATCGTAGTCTCGGAAGGGGACTTGCTGCAGCCCGGGAGGATTCCCAACGGCTTCGTCTTAAGTGTCGTGCGGAAAGAGGTTCTCACTCTCACGAACCGGGGCAACGAGAGCGGCGCCGATTCCTCCTATCCCTGTTCTGCGGGGGCCGTCACGGCTGACTGCGTGCAGATTGAGAACTTCGGTCCCGACGCCGCCTCCGACACCGACGAGGACGAGGACGGCGGGGCGGCTGCCGGGCCAGGAGGGACGGAATATCCTTCTGCGGGCAATTGGAGCAGTGGTTAACCCTAGTCTCTCTGCCACAACCGTGGGAGTAGAGTCTTCTCTATACAGATTATAAAATAGATAATGGATTCTGCATTCACCTAATTCTCCCTCTCTCTCTCTCTCTCTCTCTCCCTAATGAGATGGCAACCAATTGGAGTTGGTATCGGATAGTGCTTTTAACAGAACCAATAATTGCATTTCTTCCTTTTACAGGAATTACCTAGCCAAAAGGTCGAAAATGGATATTTTTGCATCCAAGTCCACAAAAAGAGGGGGATTTTTCTCGTATTCCATCTCCGACCGTCGGTCGGGCCGGGGGCTACGGCGGCGGCATCATCATCATCTTTGTCCGCCCATCATGCGGACGAAGTCGTCGAAGCAGACGTAGCCGTCGCCGCGGGAGTCGACGCCGCGGATCATGCCGCGGCAGTCGTCGAGGGTGCAGCGATCGTCCCCCAGGGTTAGGAAGACGCCCAGCAGCTCCTCTGCAGAGATATTACCGTCTCCGTCGGCGTCGAAGATGCCGAAGGCTTCCCTCAGATCGTCGTGCCCCAGGCTGGCGGCGGCGCCCCAGCCAGAGGACGGCAGGACGGGCGCCAGAACGCCGAACTCCTCCAGGCTGATGCAGCCGTCGCCGTCGCGGTCGACCTCCGCCATCATCATCGACAGCTCCTCTTCGGTCGGCGGGTCCGACTTTCCCAGCCGGCCCAGGACCAGCTCCAGCTCCTCCTTGGTGATCTTCCCGTCGCCGTCGCGGTCGAACACGCAGAACAGCTCCGACACCGCTGGGGGGACGGCAGGGGAGGGCTTTGGGCCTGCTGCGGGGGGTAGTATGGCGACCGCCTTGGAGGCGAGGTCAGCGGGGGAGGGAGACCAGTACTCCGCATCAAGGCAGGAGGCGTTGCGGCCGATGATGACTGTCCGTGGGGTGCGCGCGGTGGCCTTGGAGAAGGAGTCGCTGCCGCTGGCCCCCGACGAGCGGCTCGATCCGGTCGACGAGGCGTCGTTCCGCGAGGCGGATCGCTCCTTGGATCCCCTCTTCGTCTTGCTCTTCTTCCCCCCGCCGGACCCCTTCGGAGACGACGGGCACGACGAGGCGGAGGAGGAGAACAAAGAGGCGATTAGTTTCATGGCCGCGGAGGGAGGAAGAGAAAGCAGGGCTACTTGGACTGATAGGTTAGATACTAACAAGCAGAGGTAGAACCAGGTAAGGGGGGAGGAAGAAGAGGGGAAAGCGGGGAGAAGACGAGGAGTGAGGAGTCCACGGCCATCTCGCTGATTTAATGGGTGCCAGAAGCAAGCCGCAGGAAGCCCGCAGCGAGCTTCCGCGAAGCTTCCTCTGAGTTCCTAGCTTGCTTGACATTAACCGATCATGCAGACCCACCACCCTCTCTCTCTCCCTCTCTCTAGCGCAACTTTTGATGTAGATCTACCCACGGAGATGGATGTACTGCGGCTCCTTCGTGCGTCGTCGCCATGCGGCCCTGAATCAACATCCCCCGTGGCTGGTCCAGAAGACCCCTTCGAGCTAATCGTTACGAAGACCCCACAGCTCCCACCCCCTCCGTTGTTAACCGCTCCACATGTAAAACATGAATTCCACTTTCCCCGCCTATTCCCGTTATTTCGAAGCAGTAAAAAAACTGCCAATTCAAACCACTTTCTCGAACAAATCTTCTGATCTCAGCCTACTTCAAGATGGCTGCTTCAAGAATCACCTCTCGATTCGGAATCGCTCTCGAAGAAAGTCACTTAAAGTTGTTGGATTCTAAACCTCCATCACACGGCCCCGATCAACACTCGTTTCTAGTCCTTAATGAATGAGAGTCTTTCCATTAGTTCGTCTTGGAGAGGGATGTTCTCTCTGGCGTTCGGACTTACTTTTCTGTTTTGCCACCGGAGGGGTGGGAATTTCTATTACTTTAATATTTGAGGACATTTTTATTTCGATGGGGCCTCAGCGCCTCCGTGGAAGGCATAGCTTCGGATTCTCTGGCCCTTCCCCACTCCCAACTTGCCGAGGCCGCGTTGGTCCGAAGGCCACCGTCGTTTAGTGAACCCCGGGGGCACGCAGGGCCCGAGGAAACCCCCCACTTCTACTTCTCTCGCACATTCCTCCTGCAGAGTCGGCCGCGGGGGAGGAAGAATAGTCTTCCCCTTCCACCGGCCTCTGGTCAGAGCCCCACGGAAGCCAACCGCCGGCAGCCTGCGCGGGCGGCTGCGGCGCTGTTCACCTGTGCCCACCCTGGAGCCGCGGTTCTACTTCCACGTCGAAGCAGCCCTGCCCTTCTTCCTCTCGCTGGCGTGTGAGGAGGAGGGTGGGTGAAGCTTCTTGGCTTCTTCCGCCCTTTTTTCACCTCTGCAGGTTGTCAGGTTGTCCCGTGGGGTCCCGAATCTCGTGAGCACGGGGTAGGAAGTCGCCGGTGGGCCAGAGGAGGCGCCCTTCCCCACCCGCCGTCGGACTGCCTGCCCAGTGGGTGGGGAGTCCGCTGGGCTTGGGGCACTGCGCGGAAGAGGACGTTCGCTGCCGGGAACTTGATACGAAGTTTCTCTTGAATCCAAGTTTGGTATGTCAAATATCTCTGGGCCTGGTCGTTGTCTGTTCCACGTCAGGTCCACTTGGACCGAAAATAGTTTTTACCGTCATCATGAGGTCATGGATGGCGTCATTCTCATACCTCGTGTTGACTCGTTAATGGGTATCCTGATCGTACCCACTCCCCGCCCCCTGACCTCAGAGGCGACGAGAGAGTAACATATTTTTAGTGGCCCGAAATGTAACTTTCAAAGTAAATTTAAATAATAATATTATTCTTGGATCGAGCGATTGCGATTAAGATCCGCGGGTAACGATGCATATACTGAAGGGCCAGATTAATCCGATCTGCTAAATCGATCGAGGTTTTTTAGGCCCATCCCGCCAAAGATTATCTCCGTCATCGGATAGTCGTATTATTTCACATGGCGCCCAACCTCGCATTCGCCAAAGATTTCACTTATCATAAGCCCGCTGGGTGGCAGAACGCGGCACCGTTGAGCTCTCACGTGTGAAGGGTTGATCCGGGCCACGAATCATCCTTTCAAAAATAAGGTCGAGATATGCATCTGGCGGAATCTCCAATTGGCTCCTTTAGGCCTTCAGAATTTGAGATTCATTCACTCGTAATTTGGCCTCTTTGATCAAATTGTAGATAGCCCCTGGACCCTCCTAATTTCGTTTTTTTATTCTTTCTTTTAATATACTTCTTGCTTGCTTTGAAAAAAAATGGTCGTGTTTAGAGTCGCGTCGCAGACGATCCCCGATTGTCGATGGTACGCGGGTCACGTGCTGGGCGATGCTGTCGGTGGCCACGCGGTGCCCCGCCACTCCTCTGCCTCTGCACTTGGGTTCACCCCGCCGATCAGACCTGCGAGATCCGAGGGGAAAGAAGATGAGGAATAGGGCGGAAGGCGGGGTCCATTAGCCGCGCAGGGTAAGGGAGGGAGAGGAACGATGCTGAAGCAGGCGTTCGATTCGATGTCGGTCAAGCTGCTGCTGGCTGGTTTTCTCCTCATTATTGCGTCATTCTGCGCCGGGACATTCTTCGGCTCCGGTACTTCTCCCGTGGACGTAGATTCCAATCTACCGCCGGGGCATGAGCGGCCACAGCAGGGCCTGTCGGCGAGGTCTCCTGGTGAGCGACTAAAAATACCATATAGTCTCTCCCGCTTGTAGCTCAGTGCTCGATCGTTAAAACTTCGGAAAAATTGCCAATGAAAGTAACATGAAAGCAGGGCCAACCCGTCGTATTCGCATACGTTACGTTTTACATTGCTTGCATTGGCGTCGTCTCCGCCCCCTCTGTCGCAGATCCTGTCAGCTCGAATGAATGGAGGGAGACAAGTATGTTCTCATGATAGAGTGATTTTTCACTGATTCTTGAGAAATGTTATAGCTTTTCCGCAATGGCAGCTTTAACAATGCTGGAACAATTTGGCGTTTCATATATATATATAATTTCGGGGAATGAAAATTAGAAACTGTTAGCTGGCTGGGATGCAAAGTTTTTGTACTTCGAAGGCTGGAAGAAAGGTTTGCCTCATTTTAAGCTGGAGGATATTTTTTTTAAAGTTCCACAAGGCTTCGAAGCTGTGATTTTATCGTTTGAAGTAAGTCTTGGAGACGCTGACATTTGTGTTCATTTTTCTCACAATAGATGAAAAATTAGAGCAATGTGCTATAAAAAGAATCTGTGTTTTGAGTTCCCAATATGGGGTGCCTTTTTATCAAAAGTTTACATCCTGACTCATGCCACGCGAATTCACTGCATTCAATTCTATTCAATCCAATCATGTAATTAGTTTCAGTTCAGTTCAACGGGAATGGTAGTTTCTCATCCATTCCTTTTAGTGGACATGCTTTATCCTAGCGATCGTTGTAGGAGCTCAGTCTCATGGAGAAGGATTTAGAAACTAATTGACATGTCAAAGGTATGATAGGGGGGTTATCCGTCTCTTACAGGATTATGCCTTTAAAAATACCAGCAAATAGAGCATGATGAGTTTCAGCAAAGCTCTAAAGATGCTGAGTGGATGTTGGAAACGTGCGTAGTCAGTTTTGCTCTCAGCAGTATCACTCCGAATTATATTTCTCCTTATTCTCAACTAAAATGTGCGTTGCAGCAGATTGACTTGTTGGATTTAAATTCTAATAGAGAAGTGCGGAGGGTGTGGTGGTGTCATCCCTATGGTTAAGTAGAAGATAGTATCTAAACCTAAAGGGGAAAGAAGAATTCGGCACAGAAGCTTATGGTCACCACTAAGAACCCTGGCCTCAAATGACTTCCAAGTTGATGCATGGAAGATGAAAAAGTAGTAAAACAATGGGAGCATTGATTGGATTTGTGTCGCTCACTGATCATTCACCATGTGATGCTTAAGGACAGAGCTGGAGTCTAATAAAAGGAATATATGTAGGTGGTGACATCTAAAGCAGATATTTCGTGGTGTATTCATGATTTTTAATGATAAGCTCATAATACATCACAGTCAATATGTAGAAGCAAGTATAACCCCCGAGAACACTGAATAATCTTTCTTTCTTCCAGTTATTATCCTTGGATTGCTGTGTCAACAGGTTGTGCATATCAATTGTATCCATTTTTAGCGCCTTCAATGTGTAATGATCAAATACGAGTGTAGTTGGGATATGCTTGATCTCAATCGAAAGTTAAGACAAAAGAAGAAATGTAAAGGGAACTAGAGAAAAAGAAGAAAATGTTTGAGAGTACAGGGAGCAGTAGCAGAATGAAAAAGACAGCTAACAGAAAGAGCAAAAAAAGAAGTCAGAATGGAGGGAGCTATAAGACAATGAAAAAGATGGGAATTTTGTTACGAATAATAACAGCAAGAGAAGCGTGTGGTTGAGGCACCTAGCTGTGATCTCTCCCATAATGTAACTGACTTGGCAATATTTGCCAAATCTCAGTCCGAGTTGCAAGCATTCTAGCGGTGGCTGATCCTAAGATCTTTGGTTTTTGGAATTACATGATAATTTCGTTAGGGACATAAATTGCCATAACACTATTACTTGAAAATTTATGTAACCTGTATGAATCCTGTACTGCCGAATAGCTGGCCCTTTTCATAGCCACTTGTCTCAAGGTGATGTGTGCTTACAGAAAATATTGTTTCCCTTTTAAGAATTTTATTTAGCTCGCAGGTGGAATCTAATATTTTTGCTAACGAAATTATCTTACTTTAAATCTGGCTTATTGGCGTTTTTGGTAATTTTGGATTTTTATTGCTTCTCAGCCCTCAAATCCATGCCCTTGATATCTTGCAGGTCTATCGCAGCTCAAAAATAGAGTTTCTCTTTCTCTTAGAGGGGCTTCTATTTCCATTTCTGAAATGGGCGTCAATGTATGCCCTTTAGAATATAACGAGCATATCCCTTGCCATCCTTCTTATGTTAAACATAGTTTAGATGAAAGAAAGAGAGATCTTGAAAGACATTGCCCTCTCCCTCAGGAGCGCCTTTTTTGCCTGGTTCCTCCACCAGTTGACTATAAAATTCCAATAAAATGGCCAATTAGTAGGGACTACGTATGGCATAGTAATGTAAATCATACTCATCTTGCTGAAGTTAAAGGAGGGCAAAATTGGGTGCATGAGAAGAAGGAGCTATGGTGGTTTCCTGGAGGTGGTACTCATTTCAAGCATGGTGCTGCTGAGTACATTGAAAGGTCATCTTTGCTTTAATACAAGCAACACAATTTTTTAAATCATATTTTTCCTTTTTGTATCTGCTAGATCCTCTAAAACTAATTGTCTTTCCGAGATTATGCCGACTTCTTTTGAAATACTCACTACGTTTTGCTTTTTTAGAGCATCTCTGTGGTCCCTTTTCATTGTTTTGTTCCACAGATGTTTTGGTTTGCTGGTGTTTCCTGAGCCCCAATCTTTCTGATCTAGTGATGTGGCAAACATGCCATGATAATGTTCCCATAAAAGGGGCAATTTTCATTACGGGAGACTGTCGTTGGTAGAAAGTATGTTGCATTATTAGCTTACAAGCTTTTTACGAAATTAATTTTCTTATCTAATTTTGTACTTCTTAATTGGGATAGTTTGGGCTTTCATGCATCAGATATGCAGTACAATTGGTACTGGATTCACTTGCATATTGGCCACTGGATATCCGAATGTTTTAGTTGGGTGTTTGGCCCAATATTTTATAATATAAAAAAGATTTTGTTATGTATGAAGGTCCCTATCAAATTTTAGCCATTCGAACATTCAAATGGTTAAGGAAATCTGATTGTATCCGATCTTTGAAAGTGTTTTGAGTTTGATATACCATGGCTGTTAATTTTCAGGGGCACATCTGATAGGTAGGTTGAGTTGTTCAGGTAAAGGCCAAGAATGACCTGACCGATATGAAGTTTCAATTAAATTTAATTACTAATCATTGTTTATTGAATTTGCATATACTTTCAACAATCATTTTTTTTTCCCTTCAATTCAATGCCAGTGAACTTGGATCTTTGTTACACTATTAAATGTAGGATTTTAAGTATGATAGAAATTTATTTTGTTGGCAGTTGTTTCTTCAATTATGTGTTTCCTGTAGAATACCGGCGTGGATTAAGTGCATCTGAATTTACATGTGACTAAGTTTGATCAAGTGCATCCATGCGATGTGAGGATCACAGTGTCAAGGTCAGGTCCCGGATCGACAAGATTAGGTCGAAATTAACAAATATTTAAGGATATTCTTTTTCAAAATTTGAGGGTATCTATAAATATTTTTAATAAAAAGAAAATAAACTAGGAGAGTTGTTTTAATCTGAGCTTTCATAAAAGAAGCTTCCCTCTTTTCATCCCACCTCACCCAGATTTTGGCAACCTGACAACAACAATGGATAAACAAGAAAGACGGAGGAACCAGGGGTGGGTGCTGGTGGTGATGGTGTGGTCTTGCAATCATTAGCTTTTCTTCCTTTCCCTCCCTTTCCTTCCCTTCTTCTCTGCCTTCTCCCTTTCTGTAGATTTGGAAAAATATATGATGGATTGAGACAGTAAAAATATTGGAGGCAAAGGTCAAGATTAGAATCTAAGTTGTGCTATGTGAAATAATCGTTGTTATTGCCATAATGTAAAAAAGTCAAGTTTTGCTGTGTTTTTCCCATTGCTTTCTATCTTCTGAGGGATGGATCTGTTTTTCTATTTTATGTGAAATGGAAGGATTGATGTGAAGATGGAGAAACTGCAATCCAGAATAGAAACAACTGGAAAATGCATTAAGTTTCTAATGTGCGAGTTTATTTGAAGAGCTGTTCGTGCTATCTTGCCGTTTCCATAAGTTGATGCAAGGGCCGTCACCAAAGAAAACTGGCCAGATGAGTTTTGAGAGAGATCCAACTTAGATTGTGAGATCAAGGCAGGCTTTTCTTCTGTTCAATTTTGAAACTTCAGAAAGCAAGAGTAGTTAATAATTTAAAGTTTCTGATATTCACCGTCAAATGGATGAACATGAGTTCATGGTTAGGCAGATGGAAACTAATAGGAAATGATAAGTTGTTTTGATTCGTTGTTATAGTCTGAATGTTGCTTTGATTGGTTGTTATAGTGTGAATTCAATGCACCGTGGAACCCGTATTCAGATTACTCAAGTTTGATGCAATCAAAATTTGGATTATCATTGGTTGGGATTGCCAAAGTCAGTCATTCCAAACCTTCTTAAACCTTATCAACCCTCCCTGTAGGACTAGATCAGTTATGCCTGGCAATGGTGTATCTCAGTTGGGTCAACCAATTCGTGTCTGAATTATAAGGCTTGGGCTATACCAGATGTGTTGATAACCGTTGTAAAATGATTTCTTATTGTCTATGTATTTCGATATATTTCTTTCAAGAAAATGTACTCTTTACCATGTTTCGTCTCCTGGTCGGCCCACATTCCGAGTTCTCAGCCCAAAAATCTTTTGACAGTCATCTGGATGTCTCACTGCATTATCCATGCCCTTTGTGGCACCCTTTGCCATATTCTTCCGTTTATAGATTCTGATCCTGTGTATTAGTCTTATTTTGTCAGTCGGGACGTTCTTATCCATGATAACGGATCAAAATATTCCATCTCTTGTGACAAAATATAGTGCTGAGAGTATACCTTCATGTTTGTTGATTCTGCCATGCTTTCCCTTCATTTGTTGGTCTAGTCTACGATTTACACCCTATGAACCACAGTACTGAGAATTTTTTTTACTGAAATTCAGAAGAAAAAATAGATTATTTTTCAGACCACCTTCTCAAAACTACCAAATAAAGGAGTTTCAATTGACTGAGATACGAAGCAGTAAGGGGCACACTTAACGGTTTGACATCTCGATTTCTTATGCCATAAGATCTCGCTTATCGTTCTGTTTTGATGACTTGTGACTCCTTGTCATCATATGATTAAAATGTCAGGAACTTCCTGATCATTCTCGACTGTACTTTTTGCCACGTGCAGAGTGCGTGAAGCAAATCATTTTGTTACCTCAATTCAACCACGAGTATGAAATTAAAAACATTAGTTGTAGGTATCCTAGCTATGATGTGACATTGTTGACATAAACAAGCTGATGACCAGTGAGGAGGTTGCCTGGTTCCCCTGCATATGGACCAATGTTGTTTATGGGTATCCATCTTGTGGCTGAAGAGTGAAGATCATTCCCCATTGACTCGCATTAGTAGTCTCAATAACACTATGCATTGGGTTTCAAACAGTATGGTACTCTCCTCAGAGTTTAGACTTGCTCAGATTTGCCGTAGTTCCTGATCATCTAAGAAAAAGACAATAACCATGCTTAACTGTGATGAAACTTAATCTGTATTTCATTTGAATTTGATTTGTTCTTAAAACTTCTGTGTTTCACTTCGAGTGGAGCATGCAAAAGAAGGAATAGGTAGTACATGTTAAAAAAATCAGAGCCTCTCCTCACCTATTCTATATGTGGAGAGGAGAGAAGACATGACACCATAAGGCCCAATATTGGCTATAGCCTAGTGGTCCCCTATTCTAAATGACTCACTAACACAAAGATTGTGAACCTTTTACATTCATATTCTAATATACACTCTAAAGTATGAACTATGAGAAGATTTGCTAACATCTGCATTGAATAACTTGGGTAATTGTTTCTGTAACGTGTCAAAAACTGTGAAAGTTTTATTTAACATGTATAATATTTGATTCCCACTCTTTCAAGTTTTCCATGAATGATTGGTAATCAACAATATTCGCCGGAATAGTATCATAGTGTAATTTTTTCCATTAACTAGAATGATATTTCGTCTGCACCAATGTTTTTTAGAAATAATGCTCTGAGATAAAATGTTATCCCTTAAGTTGCTCACTTTGATTTGGGCTGATTGCGAGACTTATCATTACTTACATCAATAATATCTTTCATCACTATTCATGGATTGTGATTACAGAAAACCATAATTCATGTATTGCCATCTCTCTATTAATTCAGATTTTTTGTCTTATTCATGTGTGCAGATTGGGCAAAATGGTAACGAGTGGGAGTGGCAACCTTCGTGACGCGGGCATAGTTCAGGTTCTAGATGTTGGTTGTGGGGTTGCGAGCTTTTCTGCCTATCTACTTCCATTAGATATACAAACAATGTCCTTTGCTCCTAAAGATGGTCATGAAAATCAGATTCAATTTGCTTTAGAGCGAGGAATAGGTGCAATGATAGCTGTTATTGCTAAAAAGCAGCTTCCTTTCCCTAGCCATTCCTTTGACATGGTTCATTGTTCAAGGTGCCGGGTTGACTGGCATGAGAACGGTAACTTCTCTTGTTCCTATGTCTGTGCAGTAGTTCATTCTGTTGTCTATTTCAGATTAATTGCAAAAAAATATGTAACTTTCCTGTTCTTGAAATCCTATCTTGTGGCAATGCTATGAACAAGTTCGGAAATCGCATGGCAAAGACTGTAAATATTTACTCTTTATGCCATGTTAAAGATATGCAATGGAGTTTTTCATTGTATCATAGGGAGATGGATGAAGACAATTTTTTGTAAAGTCGATTGTGCTTGAATAAATTTAGTTAAAAACGCAAGTTGATTATTCAAAGACTACGTTGTATAGGCATAAAAGTTAGTCATATTTATGACGTTTTGCTGGTATTATGGAAAGGATTTATAAACTGCAAAACTTCGAGAGTACAGATAAAATTTTGTCTGATGAGAACGAAAGAAAGAACTCGAATGGAATCTGAAGGCTATTATTTAAAAGGGGATTTAAAGGAGATGTAGCAAGTGGCCGGTTCAGCGATCTTGTTGTGCAGAACTTGCCATTTTCTTAGGCTGCTTGTAATTTGTTGGTTGAATAAGAAAATGGAACAGAAAATCCCAAACTTGGAGACTGGAGGTTGTCATTATCAGGCATATGGTCTGAAATCAGTTAGGAAAAATGGGGGCACAACATGAATGATGTGATTCAGACTTTACTAGCAGAAGGTACTATACCTTCAATTGTCCTGGAGCAACAGAGGGTGGCTGGGACTTATACTTCTGTGCATTGTGACGGTTTAATGCTGAGCTTTCTTTGGGCAACGTGAGACTTATTAGTTGATCATACAATTTTGAAGTCCCACATCAAGATGAACAAAATTTATGCTCATTTCAGTTGGAAACATCGTACACAAAATTCCAGAAAGCTTATTTCAAGGTGAATCCTCCATGGATGAGATAGGCTTGTTTGCTTGATGATCGTGGATGTTGATTCTCGCAATATGCTAACCAGCATTCATAGTTTCAATTAGAAACAGAGGAATTCGAATCTTCAACTCCAGAGTTTTCTTAATAGTATGCTGCTTTCACTGATGGAAGAATTCAGTGATAGTTTTATTCTTCATGGTATATTTTACCTTAATTTTTTTGAATATATAGATATATTGTTTCTTGGCAGAGAGCTTTCAGATTCTGCTGTTGTACAGCTTTGTAACATTTAGTCTATGAAGATTCTTGACATTCTATATGCAGATGGAATATTGCTCAAAGAAGTGGATCGGCTTTTGCGGCCAAATGGATATTTTGTATACTCTGCCCCACCTGTCTATAGAAAGGATGGTTATTTTCCAATCATTTGGGGAAAACTGATGAACATCACGAGATCAATATGCTGGAATCTGATTGATCAGCAAGTTCAGACTGCAATCTGGGTTAAACAGGAAAATGAGTCATGTCGGGTACAAAATGCTGAGAAGAAACTTTTCGGTGTCTGTGCAACTACGGATGATTCTCAACCATCATGGAAAATACCTATAGAAAACTGCATAAGGGCAAGTGGTGCACCAGATAATATTCAGAAACTGCCCTCAAGACGAGAACGACTTTCTGCAAACTCAAAAAACGTTCAGAGCTTGGGTCAGTCAAATTTTCCTTGATAAATTTTCGAATTATCGAATAACGTGATTTTGGTTCCTTGTTTATTGTGGCTTGCATTCATCTGGAACTTCATTATTTAATTTCATTACTTTCATGTGGACCCCTGCCAACAGGGTGTTGTTGCACAAGCACTGGATGCATTGCGGTCAACTCTCTATTTCGTTATTCATTGTTATGTCAGTTGTATTGTAATTCTTTTGGTTTGAATTTCTTGGTCCTGTGTGTTGCATATTATTGATAGATTGTTAAATGGTAGTAAACTTTTCGTTCAGAACTAACTTTCATTTTATTTAGTTCCCGTTGAGTAAAACGTGGAACTGAAAAGTACGAAGCTTCGAATTTTTTCAACAATGTGGGAAAATTTTATATTATTCAAATCTTTTCAATGAAACTGTCTTGCATGCCGTGATCATCATCAAAATAATTAAAACCTTAAATAATCTGATTTGCGTGCAGTAATCAGTCTTATCTGATTTATGGATTTTGATTTATCTGTTTGTTTCTATTTTCCACCATATCCATAAGAAACAGTACAGTTTTGATATATCTCTGTCCCTTTCGCTGGGCAATTTTGTAATACTGGTCAACAGGTATCACTTTGGACAGATTTAATTCAGATACAATGTATTGGCAAGTGCAAGTCCGCGAATATTGGAAGCTGATGGGTGTCAGCAAAACAGACATTCGAAATGTCATGGACATGAACGCAAATCTTGGTGGATTCGCTGCTGCACTGAGTACTTTTCCTGTCTGGGTGATGAACATAGTTCCAGTGAGTGCGAATAATACATTGTCTTCAATATATGACCGTGGTTTGGTTGGTGTGTTTCATGACTGGTGAGATTTCGAAGATCTGTACACCGAATTTTCAGTTGTTTCATGGTTGTATGTGAGAAGTTTCATGCTTCTGTTGCCCATAGGTGTGAGCCCTTCTCAACGTATCCACGGACATACGACCTGTTGCATGCTTCTCATATTTTCTCTCATTATCAAGGTCGTGGACAAGAGGGTTGTCTTTTGGAAGATGTTTTGCTTGAGATGGATCGAATTATTCGACCTGAGGTAAAGTAAAACTAGTACTCTTTCTCTAGATAAATTTCAGGGTTAGGGGAAGCAGAAGGAAGCATAAGGTTTAGCCCGCTATACTGGCAGAAATCTTCTATAATTTTCGGGAGAATTAATAATCGAATTTTCTCTTGAAAATTTCGTGATCAAGTTCTTTGCTAGGAGATCCTCATAAGAGTTTCATGGTTTTCTGTTTGAAGCATAAAGTTGCTACAATACCAACTTAAACTATAAAAAATGGTTCTGTTCTTGTAGCAATTACCACTAAAACAGAATGAGGATTTACTGTTAATATACTATATTTCAATTGGGCCGTTTTTTTAACTGTGTTTTTATACTGAGAATTTTCAATAAAATTTAAATATCTATCAATTAACATACATAACGATTGTCAATGGCATAAATTAATTGTTCTTCATTTTTTTCCATCACATGGTTTCCTTTTAACTGTTCTTGGTATCATTACTTTAGGGTGTTTGCAAGAGAAGGTAGCTCAGATTCTGTTCCCTAGTTATGGATCCCAGTAAGGTGCTTGCCTGGATTAGTTGCATGCCGCACCTTTTTGTCTGTGTGGGCTGTGGGAGAGAATACATTAGGGTTTTGTTGAAAACTTTGACAGATGTTAATTGTATAGTCGTTAGATGCATTGTTCATAGTGTGATGCTTGATGGTTTCTCACAAATGGGAAGGCAGTGCACATTTCCGATGGTTGATATGAATATGGGCAGGATTTGCGCTGCCTGTGATTACTTGACGAATATGTTCTGACCTGTTAATGTGAACATGATTTGTTTACATTCGCAAATAGCTGTTTTGCTAAATAGCAATAGTTTAATGTTTTGGTTCATATATTTTGTGAATTTGTCTAATATTTTTTTGTTAAAAAGTATTCATGGTGCCCCTAACATCTACCCTGGTTGAGTTGGAAGTTCAACTGTAGATGATCATCTTTGTTACCTTAAAAAATCTTTCTTTCTTGGTGAGATATCGGAAAATGGAAAGTAAAATAAAATTTCACAAACAGTAGGGATTCTTTCAATTCCCAGAAGCAGAAAAATGAGGGGAAAAGGCCCTGGAGTCGCATATCCATTATGACAACATTGATGATTTCATGGGAAGAAGTTATTTGAATATTGCTAATTTGTAAAGTTTTGCATTTAACGACTGTTAGATGTTTTTTTTTTGGGCATTGGATTTTATATGTATATGTATATATATATGAGATAGCATACTGATGACTTTCCTGCTATCAATAGCCTCTTATTGATGTTATACAACTCTTCTGAATTTCTTAACTTAATACTTCTCTGCTTTGATACATCATGCCATTGTGTTTGAAACACCAAATAAATTTCTTATTCATCCAATGCATGATGCGTCGAAGCATACAATTATAAAAATCTCACATCCACTCTTTCATGTTACTGTACTCTTTTATTGTAATCGCAAAATTGTAGTCAATCTTTTAAGATTAATAAACAATCAATTTACATTTTGAGCGCTTAGATGAACATGCAAATTATGTTGATAAAATTTCGTGAGTGTTTCACTTTTATTAAAAAAATTGAATATGCAGGGATTCGTTATCATTAGGGATGAGGAGTCTATCCTATTGAAGGTTAGAGATATTGCACCAAAGTTCCTGTGGGAAGTTCAATCATATTTGTTAGAGAATGAAGAAAAGATCGTCAAACCTCTTCTGATCTGCAAAAAGAAATTCTGGGCCATAATTTGAGGTATGCAATAGTTTTCATTCTTTAACATGTGAGCCCTTTACTTCAGTCTAGGTCTATTGTAGTTTTGATAGGCAATGTTTTTTCCCCATGTTTAAAGGTATGGACGGACCTTATTATACTGACTGTTTCTAATAAAATTCTTAAGTTGACATCTTCTAGCTTATTGCAATCTAGGTTTCTTTCGGATAGACTAATAATTAATTTCCATGCGGTTCTTATATTCTTTGTATAACTGATTCTGATCTAACTATGTGGGGATTCTGATGTGATATACGAATAGTAAAGGCTCTATTGTGATATCCTAATAACTGGCACCTTTTCTATGTGGAGAAGGCTTTCTATAATGAAGCTATGCGTGTTGGAAATTACACTTGGTTGAAATTGAACTATCATATCATCTGGCATAACCCCATTCTCTGTGCCTTTAAAGGAATATTTCTTGCTCTCTGAAACTGGGAATTCACTTGCCTGTCCTCTAATAGTGGTAACTTACGACTAACCCTTTCTCACCTGTTGTGGGTAAATTTTTTCTACATCAACAGTCACAATATTTATCCAGCTGTATAATTTCGATATTTTCGTTTTTTTTCTTGACTCTCTGGTGTCCTGATGTCTTCCTATTTGCTTGAGTTTGGAATCTCTCTCTCTCTCTCTCTCTCTCCCTCTCTCTTTCTCTGTTATACAGACAATCACTCAGAGATGCACTCTCCTTATACACAGCACTTGGTTATTCTATCGTTTGAACTTCATGTCTTCGTAGGACCATTTGCTTCAAGTTTTCAAAATTAGAACTCTAATCATATCGTAAATATTTTAGATACAAGATGTGTTGTATCCTGAGTGTTACTCTGGCTGCATCAAGAGTTTTTGGGGAAAAGCAGTCTGAGCTGGGTTCTGATTCTGGTTTCTTATTTTGATAAGACAGGACTAAATATGAGAACACAGGATAGATGTGGCACAATGTATCCCACAAGTCGATCACCCATGCATTCTGAATGCCTGTATTCATTCCTTTATTCGGTATCCAAACTGGGGCTGTTTCATTTTCTCTGCTCATATTGATGCCCTAAGTTTCAATGCAGACTCGAAAGTAACGTTTTCATCCCCCAATATCCACAAGGATTGAATCTAAGCGTCATATTGTAATACTTTTTCAATTTAAGAGACCTTAGCTGCGGCACTATCTCTTTTCTTACCTTGTGAATTCTGTCTCGCTCTCTCAACAAATTCATGATGGATTTGGCGTTCTTTAAGTTGGACACTAGGATAAGTAGCAAAAGCAAAACAGAATTCATGTCCGTCATTTTAAATGTCCGCCATTGGTTCCCCGTTAGCTGCTCTCATGTTTACCCCGTTCTGTTGAGATGCGATGCTGATCTTCTTGCAGGTGAAGCGCTGTGAAGGGGGATGTGCAATTGACGGCCAACTCGACAGAAATGCACCCAAGTCCCACATTGAATGCACGTTGTAAATACTGCCGGTGTGCAAGTGCGCAGTTTATATTGTTTGCCACCACTATTTTTTGTATATCATTTTCAAGGTATTTGATTCTTGCTTCGGAATAAATCTAGATTTATACCATATGCTTGACAAGACTCTGCTTAGACATGATATGATACTCTCGGATTTGCATCATATCTGTGACGGTGATGGAAAGAAATCGATTTCAGATAGCGATGCGACGGGGAAGACTATTATTTTCTTCGTTTCAGCAGTTCGCTTGCGCCCTGAGCATGCTCTCCCAGAATGCGCCATTTTTGCCGCGATGTTTGACCATTCGTATTTCGAAGTTTTTTTATTATATATATATATATTGATTTTTTTTTAGTTTAAGAATTCTCTGCGTGGAGGTTCCATCCGTCTGTGCATTCGTCAGTCCACGTTCCAATGTTTTAAATCATTAATATATTTTGCCCTTTT
The DNA here is from genome assembly GCA_902729315.2 of Spirodela intermedia. Classification (NCBI taxonomy): domain Eukaryota; kingdom Viridiplantae; phylum Streptophyta; class Magnoliopsida; order Alismatales; family Araceae; genus Spirodela; species Spirodela intermedia. Next base: position 6,032,311 of record LR746264.1, read on the forward strand.
CAGACACCCCCTAACCAGTTGGGGGTCGCTTCCAATCTCTCAGATCCGCGTTTCCAAACTGCTGCAACCTCGGATCTCGTGGATATAATAATAGGAAGATGCAGCAGCATTCGGCTGAATCAGAAAATTGAGGGAAATGGGTTGTGAAGCAATAAATGATCCTTCAATTAAATTCATAACCTACAAATTTTCCCTCTGATCATCCGCATGCTTGCTCTGTTTTCTCCTGTTCATGCTTCTGAGGGAGGGAATGCGCTGTAGCCAGCGAAGACTGTCATGTGCAGACCCTCTGTAGCTATTTACTCCGGAGTAGTACATTTATTTAATTTGATTCAGACAGATTATTCCTCACTGGGCCCCTTCACGATTAAAAAAAGGTCACATCACTGGGACCCTTTTCTTCTGGGTTCCTCAATTAACAGTATATTTATTTATAATTTTTTAATGTCCCTTCTGCTTTTCTGATAGCTTCTAGTCCCTACCACAGCTCGTGGCTTCTGGTCCCATCCTTGCGGGAAATTTTATATGTCGGCCTGACCTACCTATGAAAGTCATGTTAGATTATTTTAAACTATCGCGCTGTTAGGAGTCTCAATGGAGCTACAGGCCCATGGCCGGGTTCAGCTCGGGATTTCCGGATTTGGACCTTTAAATCAAGGGCAAATTAAAAAAATGAACTTTGCCCAGCCCCAATTTGGAGCCTGTTTCGTCAATCTTGTGATCATCACGTGCAACCTCTCTCTCTCGTGAGCAGAGGCAGAGGGGCTGGATGGGCCCATCATCCCTCTCGAAAATTGGCTGAGCCGGAATAAAAGCCCCCCCACTCGAGGTGAATTCATGGGCTTCCGGATCAATTTTGATTCATCCGATTCTTGTACAGAGTATGAAGTTGAAGGCGCATCCTCGTGTCTAAACTGGAAAATTAACTAACGATCTGAAGCCAGCCTCACCCATTCATGAGGGTTCTTTCCTGTACAGAGTATGAAGTTGTAGGCGCATCCTCGTGTCTAAACTGGGAAATTAATGAACGATCTGAAGCCAGCCTCACCCATTCATGAGGGTTCTTTCTTGTTCAGAGTATGAAGTTGTCGGAATTCCGCCAAGTATCAATGTTTTTTATTTTCATGCTAAAAGTCCTACTCATGAGGGTTCTTTCTTGTACAGAGTATGAAGTTGTCCGAATTCAGCTAAGTATCTATGTTTTTTTATTTTTATACTAAAAGTCCCATTCACAAGGGCTCTTTAACCCTTCCAAAATGGACAATCAAGACTACCATCCACTCTCTCTCTCTCTCTCTCTCTCTTTGCCCCTCCCCGGCCCCACCATTCATTGATGTGGTAAGAGAGGAACAAATGGACGGCTGTGCAGATTGTGGTAGGGTCCATTTAGATTGAGAGCCAGGTGACGGCTTCCGAGTAAGCTAAGCCTTTTGCCCAACTTTAATCTATATAGCCAACGGTTGGGTTGTCAGCCGCAGGGAGCCCAGTTCATCATCTGCGAGTGGAGGGTGGATCCACTGAAACAGCCCTTAAATAAAGGAGCCTACGGGGTATTAGCGTGTAAGAGACCCTGAGTTACGTACTGACCGGTGGGGATTCCACATGAGAGCGGAAGCATAGAGAGATATCAGATACAGCGTTGGTTTAAAGTCGTTCAGGGGCTTCGACAAGGTCTGGTCTCAGCTTTATGATGCAGAGAGGCCTGAAAAACATCTTCTCGACAGAGCTCATGTGAAGCCCGGGCCCCGATGTGGACAGGCCCATCCACTCCTTCCGTATGCGCTACCGAGAGAGAGACAGAGACAGAGACACAGAGAGAGCGAGAGAGAGAGAGAGAGAGAGCCAGAGTTGAGTTACCATGTGGGGGATAATGTCAAGATCGAAATGTTACCCCGGATTTTATGTGCGTCGTGAAAAAAACGGGTCAAGGCGGGTTACAGGCTGATCGGAACATAGAATCTTACAATATATTTTAAAATTAAGGTGGCCGTGCCTGAAAAAAGATAGAACAGGATATGCGACATAAGATATGGAGGATGTGTCCCCTGCGTGAGAAATTCGTACCTGCCGGCTGGTGTCCCTCCGTCTTCATTAAGAACCACGGTGAATTCTCAATGACCGGTGGTACGACTCGTGCTTTCAATGCTCGAACGCAACCCGAGCGCAAGAGATAGAATATGCAGACGATGATACATAGACAGATAGAGGGAGGAGGAGAGAGAGAGAGAGAGAGGAAGGGAGGGAGGGGGAGAGAGAGAGACGCAGGAGTGGGTTTCTCTCTTGTGCTTTTATTTTATTGAATGAGACAGTTGTTGCCAATTAGGGTCGGCATCCTCATCTCTCTTCGCACTCCGTAGGGGGGAGACCCACAGGACTGACTTAAAGAGCCAGTGATCTTACAACCACGGAGGGGAGACTGGACAGGACAACCTCCACGCTTGTCGGCTGCCACTCTTGGCCCACCACTCCTACCCCATCCTCAATAATTCCCCTTGGACCCCTCTCTCTCTGCAAGTGCACGTATTCAACCTCTCCCCCATCTCCCTCCCTAATCTTTGTCTATCTGTCTCTCTTTATCTACATATATATATATATATATATATCTATAGATATACATAGAGGGCCCCTGGATCACACTTTCCCAATTGAGAAAGCCTGTTCTCAAGAGGCAAAGCAAGTTCCTGATGTAAGAGAAGATGATGCCTTCACCTAACGATGGGGGTTAGCTTGCTAGAAATGATGCTTTCATACGACGGCGGGCGTTCAGTATTGCCCGCCGTCACAAGTCAGTGACAAGATCTTCCTCTCTCGGCAAACCATCGAAAGCAGAAGAAATAAAGCAAGAACAGTAAAAAAAAAGTATAAAGTCCCGTCAGCATTCGGCCAAGAAGGCCCTTGTTTCCGAGGGCCCAGCCCGTCCAATCAACGTCACCACTAGATCTACTCCGATTCGACGTTGAAGACAGAGCGGGTCGCGTATGACGACGACGAACGATGATCTCCCAAGAGACTTCCGGCCATGCTCTGACGATATCTGGACACGGAGATGGGTGCCCTTCCAAACGATAGCCCCTTTCCTCCCCCCCGGGAGGAATACGGACACTAAGACGGTGATTCAAGGCCAAGATTATTATCTGACGAGACGGCTCTCCGCCCGCCCTGAATCCTCTTCCTATCCCACGGCTACTGGATCCAAGAAACCCTCCGTGTTCTTGGATCCAGAGACCTACTCCGGGCCACCTCCAGTGCGACTCAGCGAGTGCCCTCATTTAAGATCCCGGAACTGAGACAACGCCTACGCCCACCTAGGGCTGATATATGTTCCTGTCCTCAAGCCCTCCTGTGGGCTGCCACATATGCAATGATCTCTAAATAAACAAATAAATCGTCCATATCACACCTTGTTTCCGCAACCCACTGACAGAGATCTGCAACCACTCAGTTTCGTCATCTTGTAGCTTATTTGATGACGCTCTCGGTGGGGTTTGACATACTGTTTGTGATTATTGTAGACGGCGACGACTCTACGTATCGTCATCAATTTTATATAGCGACTGGTTGACCTTAATCGGGTCTCGTGCCTGGAAGGTGTTCTCTAGCAGGAATTAGAAGAGCTAGGTACTGTTCATAAGAGTTTGTGTGCGTAAGAGCTGGATTGCCGACTGGTAGCAAGTTTAGCGACTGAACTGTAATGATTTTATTTCTTCCAGTAGGACGATGAAATATTTCTTGATGCCTACCGTTCATGACCAGGAATGTTTGGAACATGCGGGACTCCGAAGCACGTCAGGATAAGAAACCAACAATGACTGAACGAATTCAACTTCTTGTAAAAAATAAATAAATATTGTAGGCAATACTCAGTGCGAATTGTCGGCAGGTTCTTAGAATCTGAGTCTCCTGTAAGGGCTAAGAGACAGTGTACAAAAGAAATCAAGGTCATTTCCATCTGAAATCGGTTGGGAGAGGGGAGGGAGTAAATCCCTAGAGAGAGTAAAAAGATCAGAAATTTAATTACTAATGATTAATCATAACATCGGTTTTAGTTCCGGGTGAAATTTCTCAACTATCCTCATCATCACATAGCCAGATTATTAGAAAGATCCGCATCGTAAAATGCAGGGAAGTACTATGTCCATCTAGAGCAATAGATTAGAGAATAGTTTCGGTGAACATAATGGGAGAAGATTACGCTTCAATGCATAATCCATTATTTTCTGGGCCAAAATGGATGACGACTCCATGCATCAGTATTCACAATGGCAAATTTGATAGGTGTTCTACTCCATCATGGACCTGGAGTAGCCGAATGGTCCGCATGGTGATTGTTCCTCACCGTTGACGTGGTGGACCATTCCATTATGAGATTGTGGTCGACTTACGGACAGGATTCTCTCGAGAAATGTCCGGACGACGAGTGGCTCCAAGAATATAAACTGGAAACTCTGTCAGTGCTATTATGCCCCGAGATCATCGAATCTCTCACGAGGTTCGTCTTCTGATGTTACTACCCAGTTTCGCTCAACGACGATATTTCTCTATAATCTCAGATCCTTATGATGTTGATCACACAGCCATCCGCAGAAACGTAAGCGAGTTCTTAAAAGGAAAGATTTACAAAAGCAGATACAAATACCGTTTCCTTCACTACTTGTTACGATAGGATTAGATAAACGTGACGTAATACTGCATCCTTGTGATAACGGAATCAGAACTTGCTTGATTGTCAATCGAATCCAGAGAAAACGTTCTTAACAAAATGATGATTTTAAAAAATTTCAACCGTGCAGCGTCAGGATTACGCTGTATATTAGTTATTGAAAAGGAAGAATTTTGATCTCAAATGTAAAAGTAAAACAATCCAAGAATATTCTCCATTAACTAAAAAACCGTCCTTTTGTGATTCTTCTAAAAGCTGATTTGAATGCTCCACGAAAGTTCGTAGAGAATGTTTCTTTGATCTAGTCGATGTCTCCCTTCGCTCCCTCTCTCTCTCTCTCTCTCACGCACACACACACACACACACACTCAGACACACTTCCTCCTATTCCATGATAATTTCTTTTCTGCGTTCTTTATGCATTTGGATTGTATCTGATTCACGACTGTCAATTACTTTCGGAAAAGATCAATTAATTCCCTATCGCTTTAGTAAAGAACAGCCATACATTATTCCTGTAAATACGACAATTTCTACTTTTATTCAATAGTCATTACATTTTCAAGGATAAAAAATATTCCATATTTGACTTGAAACATCATTTCTTGCAGTCCCCACGAATAACAGAAGGCACTGCGGACCATAAAGAATGGAAAACTGTTAAAACTTCGGTCGAAACATAACATGATATAATTATGCTGAGCTGAGAACTTGATAGTCCACAGACTTGGGAGATCTCTGCGTTTGGTATGAGAGACGCACCATTTAATGCCATAATAGTATTCCGCGTGATCTTTTACAACACGATAATCAATTGGGAACTAGTGTAGATCGTCATAATGGTGTGAACTTATGTGAACACAGTCGAGACATCATCTCTGCTTCGAATGGCTCCACATGGCTGCCTGTGTAAAACTCCAGGCAAAAGGACTTACTACGGTTGTGCATTATACTAATCTCTATCCGGAAATGCATTTAGTTGCAATGCAAATCAGGTTAAGGACTTCTCCTTGATTATTTATTTTCTGGTCAAAAGCATGAAAACGCTGTACTACATAAAAACGGTCTCTTCTTAGGTAGTCACTGAAGACCAGATTAAGGAGATGGCAATGATCACTTTTTGCCTTCCGTGGGAGTGTGTTTTTAATCTTATGTTTCATTGACATTGTGCACGAGGCCACGAAGCATCTACATGTTTGGGGAACCGGGGGGGATGGGGATGGGGGTTGGGGGGTAAGACCAAGTACCAAAAGAATCACGCAGTTGGTCAATAAAGTTGACTGTAAAGTTTGACATTTTCTATCAAAGCAATGTCTTGGGACTTTCTTTTCTGATGTAAACATTATTACACTCATCTATGACGTCAAAAAGGCTGTGCATGGGCAAGCGTACCAGAAAATCCCTTGTCACAGTTGAAACAAACCCCAGCCCGAGTCTTGTCCTTCATTGAGAGGTTGTTCTACAGTCGTAAACGGGGGTGGATCTTCGATCCCCACTTGTTTCGGATCGTCAGGACGGTGCAGGTGTTTGCGTGACGTTCGGGATATGCACAGTACTCAGCCCGCTTGAATAATACAAGTCAAAGTAAGCGCAGTATGATAGAAACTGTTCCGTAAGGGATCTGAAGATCTTGACAGAACGTATTTTTCCTCTTCTCTTCCTTTCTCTGGCCATCGGGAAACGAAGCGGCTAACACCTTCTAGCTACTTCATTAATACCGACCAATACCCTTCTACCTCGTCCGGACAGAGGGATCTATCGCACGTGGGAACCTCCGCTGCTACCAGGCACCGGGAGGAAATGGCACGTGCTATCATCTCCACTATGACGATAGGACTCTGCTAGCTTCTCTCTTCGGCCCTTGTCTCCGAGGAAAATAGCGATGCTCGTCTCCCTACTCCCTGCTCGCCGCTCATACTTCGTAAGGTAGCGGGTATGGACGCGGGGGGGGGGGCGGTCCTCTTCGGTGCTTTTAATTGACACAGCGACCAGGGAGACGCCCGGCATATCCCAATGTTGGATCGGGCGAGGTTGGTAGTCGTATCGCCATGGCCAACTCGTGACCCAGAGTCACCCCCAAAGCCTATAATGGCCGGGATGATCTTGACCTACGTAGGTCTAATAATATTCCCATAGTATATAGCTCTTCAGCTGAATCGCCCGGCAAGGGTTTTCTAAGCGGGATGGACACATGTGATAGGACAATAAGGAAATCTGCTAGCTACAAGGGAGAACGAGTGGGTTTAAGATCAGCGTCACAATAAACTAAGCACACTTTTCTTGTTTGTATGCTGGCAGGTGCATGGGCAGGCAGGGCTAGCAGATTCCTCCGTCAGGGATCACTACTACAGCCTACGAAGAGACCAACCCCACCGGCGGGTTCCCGCTGGCTAAGATCTCTTCGGAGGTAGACCCGATGAACGCCCCCGCTCAGCGTGGAGGAAATTAAAGCCCTTTCCTTCTCGTGTGCGTTTTCACGTAACCAGAGCTTTACACTGCAGGTATCTGCCGGCTGCCTAGGAAAATTTATCAAGGCGAAGTGCTAGTTTAACAGTGATTCTGTGCCCACTGTAATCAATGCCAACTTTAAGGGGCCGCTGTCCTCTAATCATCCAGCTTGTCCTGCCCCCCCCCTCTCAGGGAGGGAGGGGAGAGCCTTTCTCTATCTCAAGAACGAACGTCCTCCCTTCTCTGCAGCCGCATGACCCGGCAAAGCTTGCCCCAGTCAAACTTATGGGGCCTCCTGCAACAGCACTCGATCCCACCGCCTTTAAGGAACTGAGACTTCCCCTCCACTAGAGGTCGTCCTTTCCGATTATAAAATCCTTTTTTTTTTTTCTTACTCACGTTTTCCCTTCTCTGTTATTGTGACGAGAGCCCAGACCCTTGACAGCATCAGAAATCAGTTGTCTCCCATGGCACGTAGGATTGAATGCGGATGCGCAAGCAGGTGAAGCTCTGAAAGGAAAAATGACGAGAATGTGCAAAAAAACTGCAGGGAGTGTGATGAATCATATGAGCATTTTAAAGATATTATCGTTTGTAGATAGATATGTAGACTATTTAGATGAGTGTATACGTAATCTGTACGGGCATAGACGTCAGAGTAGAAGGGCGGTATAGAGAGAGAAGATGAGGCGCGGGGGGAGAGAGCAAGGGAATGACTAGTCAAACGTCACTTCAAATGGCTGAAATCATAAGACAGTCAGTGATGCGTCAATCAGCGGGATCCCATCTTCCTTTCTCTCCTCGGGAGTAGCTGCATTTAGTGCCTATGAGAGAAGACAGAGGAGAGGGAGGCTCGCAGTGGAGAGAGAAAGTAACGAGGGAAAAGAGGGAGAGAAGCCTGGCGAGACGCCAGACGCTCTACGATCGCACGTGCTCCATCCCCACGCGCACCGGGGCTGCCGTGCGCTGCACTTCTCTCCAGCTCTTCCCTCCGGTCGTTGTCTCTGTTTCTCACGTCTCCGTTTCGTAACTCTGCTACAGTCAACCTCCCCATCTGCTTCTTCGTGGGGGAGCCCCACGCCAACCTCCCCCCCCCCCAGCCAAAGCCCTTGACAATCCCCCGATCCACGGTGGCGTGTGCATGGCCACCTCCCTCCTCCCCCCACGGCTGGCGCGAGTCCCCGTAACTCGACAATATCGGCAGTCTGGGCGGGCCAGCGGCAGCTGCAGCTTGCTGCAGCAGCAGCTGAGCAGGAGAAAAGAGACCGAACAGCTCTGGAGAGTAAGGGACTGGCCGTGACAGCCACGCGAAGCAGCGCTGCGGCCGAAGGTCGGGTTCATCATCCATGCCCTCCTTCATTTCTATTACTTCACCCCGTCCCTCTCTCTTCTGTTTTCTTTTCTCCCTATTAAGTGACCCCGGTAGTCTGCGGAAGCTGAGCCTCGCGACGAGCACAGCACAGGGTCATTCCTCACCGCGACAATGGGCTGGATCTGCACTACTGTTGAAGAAGGCCTCCAGTTCCTCCCACTGTGTGCCGAGTCCTCTCTCCACTGAGTATTATTCTCTCGCTCGGTCCGTTTCTACCGTCTTATTCCTTTCACGGGGACGTCTCTGTGTTGTTTCTGCCTCCTCCTTCCCCACCTGGCGTCCGTCTCCGGGGAAGTACAAGAAGCCTGATTGCGGCCGTCCCGACCATCTCCCAGGACCTTCGTCGACGAGAAGAAGACACTGCCGAGACACTGTGCGGAGCACAGCAACAACAGCGGGCTTCTGATACCTTAGCCTCTCAGTTCGACTGATGCCTAGTCGAGCTCTCTAACTCAAAATCAAATCGAGCACCTTCAGATTGATTGGGTAAAAGATTGTTCAAACATACAAGTATTTTCTATTCATATCCGATGGGTTTTTAAGTTGACCAATTTAACATTTCTGGAGATACGACTATATTACCTCTATCTTTGTGTTCAACACGCATCAATCCAAACCTGACGAAATTAAAAGAGCTCAACGTTAATTGTTTTAGGATTAACTAGACGTATCGCTAGCCGTCTGAGACTGTTTCCGTTGGATAACTAGAATGGGAGATCTTCCAGTCGAGAAGATCCATATGCTTTCTTTAATGATTAGATAAACCAATGGTTTGCTTCTGGATAAGATATCTTTATGGATGGGAGTAAGCTCAATCCAGAATATTGGATCACACCTTAACAGTGAACCGCCCCGTCCACTGAGAGAATGGGTGGAGCAAGCCTAGAAGAGTCTGTAGCCGTACCCTTCCGTTAAAAGACTTGTGTGTATTGGGCAGCGATACCATAGAGTAGGGTTAACAAGAAAACCCGAGGCGGAGAGGCAGAGAAAGGAGATCTGACAGTAGAAACAGCATATTCCATGTTTCTCCGACTAAGAACCGATCGATGCACAGCCTTTGTTGTAATTTCCTTCTCAAGTCTTCCCTCCCTCTGTCTCTGTCTCTCCCGGGTAGGGGATAGACAGGAGAAAACACCCATTGAGAGGGGAGGGGTATAATAATAATTTGGTCGTCGTACTGGGGCAGAGCCACGTTGAAGTAAATATTTCCTGTCCTGTTTTCTTCCATTATTTATATTGTCCCAGCCGCCCAGCACAGCCATCCAAATTGCTCTCCTTTTCTCTCTCATCGTCTGAGTCCTCTCTCTCTCTCTCTCTCTCTGTCGCTCCCTTCTCCCTCTCCCTCTATCTCTCTCTAGAGGAGCAGGGATGGGGAAAAAAAATCTCACCGCACCAGATGGGGATATATCCGCTCATCGGCGGGAGGTTCTAAAAGCAGGAGAAGCGGCAGCGGAACAGTAGGCCGGAGGAGAGGAAGGAGCACCGTCAATAACAGAAACTGATCCGGACGAGGAGACACCAACAGCCGGTTGAGCGCGAAGCACCACTTCCCCCCTCCATCCTTCATCTTCCTCCTAAGCTCCCTCTTCATTCTGTCTGTCTGTCTCTCTCTCAGTCATCGAATCGCCTTCTTCTCATCCTCTGGTAGCTGTGCCAATAGTGCGGGTTGATTGTGCAAGTGTACTGTAACGCGCAGAGAGAGAGAGAGGGTAGGGCTGGGTTTGCAGCCCGAGAGAGAAAGAGGGAGATAGGGAAAGAGGAAGAAAGAGAATTGGATCAAGGGATGAGCTTGGAGGAGTCTCTCAAGTCTCTGTCGCTGGACTACCTCAACCTGCTCATCAATGGGCAGGCCTTCAGTGACGTCACCTTCAGCGTCGAGGGCCGGCTTGTCCACGCCCATCGCTGCATCCTCGCCGCCCGCTCTCTCTTCTTCCGCAAGTTCTTCTGCGGCGCTGAGCCGCCGCCGCATGGCGGCACGGGCCTCTTTCTTGATCAGGGTCACAACCACCACCGCGGCCCCTTGTCGCCGTCCTCGTCTTCAGCCTCCTCTCCGAGGGGCAGCGGTGGGATGGGGAATTCGCCAGTTGTACCGGTAAACTCAGTGGGGTACGAGGTGTTCCTGCTGCTATTGCAGTTTCTGTACAGTGGACAGGTGTCGATTGTGCCGCAGAAGCACGAAGCTCGCCCCAATTGCAGCGAGAGGGGGTGCTGGCATACCCATTGCACCTCCGCCGTCGACCTCGCCCTCGACACCCTCGCCGCCGCCCGCTCGTTTGGGATAGAACAACTGGCACTCCTTACGCAGGTCTCACGCTCTCTCTCCTTTCCCCCTCTCTTATCACTTCTAATCTTCTCCTCCTTCCTCATTCCATGCTTATTCTTAGCTTCACTTCATGTCCATTTATGATCTATATTATTGATTCTCGTCCACATACTGTCGAGAATTTTCCCACTTTTTCATGTGGGTTATTACCTAAATTGGGCTTTCTAGTGCATCAGATATGGCGTGTTCTTTTCCGCCGTCATCCATTTCGTCCTTCATGAGCTTGACTTTTGAATCCTTTCGTCAAGAATCCTCCTCCGTCTCTCTCTCTCTCACTCACTCTCGTACGACCTCGACGAAAGACTTCCGCCATCGACTGTTTGCTTTCGCCTGGTTCTTCTTTATCCAGAAACGACCCCTCCGGTGTTTGCATCGGCAGCCCCTTCTCAGTGATGGACTTTCTTCGACAAACACTTCAAAACCGTACACTGGTGTAAGCCTACTCTTATTTCTCCCGCGATATCTTTTCGCTACATAGGTGAAAATTTGTCAATCCTCATTGACCTTGTTCATCATTTTCTGTTGCCCCTTTCCTCAACGTCCTCCTTTCTCCTCTCCTCTCCTATCACACAAACTCCGACAACTCTCTCTCTCTCTCTCTCTGTGTATCAACTCATTATCAGACCTTCAAACTGGATCTTACATTTTATGCGAGCATCTGATTTAGGAAACGTATTTACAGAAGCAGCTGGCTAGCATGGTGGAGAAGGCGTCGATAGAGGATGTGATGAAGGTTCTGATGGCGTCGCGGAAGCAGGACATGCACCAGTTATGGAGTACCTGCTCCCACCTCGTTGCCAAGTCGGGTCTTCCCCCGGACGTCCTCGCCAAGCACCTTCCCATCGACGTGGTGGCCAAGCTCGAGGAGCTCCGCCTCAAGTCCTCGCTAGTCCGGCGCTCCTCCTTCATGCAGCCGCAGCACCACCATCAGCACCAGCTCCACCCTTCTCTCGACATCTCCGGCAGCGCCTCGGCCGAAATGGAGGAGCACCAGAAGATACGCCGCATGCGTCGCGCCCTCGACTCGTCAGATGTGGAGTTGGTCAAGTTGATGGTCATGGGGGAGGGGCTGAACCTCGACGCCGCACTTGCTCTACACTACGCCGTCGAGAACTGCAGCCGGGAGGTGGTCAAGGCCCTGCTGGAACTCGGCGCTGCCGACGTCAACTACCCCGCAGGCCCCGCCGGCAAGACCCCTCTCCACGTTGCTGCCGAGATGGTCTCCCCTGATATGGTGGCGGTGCTCCTCGACCATCACGCCGACCCCAATATCCGCACCATCGACGGCGTTACCCCGCTCGACGTTCTCCGCAACCTGACCTCCGACTTCCTCTTTAAGGGTGCTGTTCCTGGGCTCGCACACATCGAGCCCAATAAACTCAGGCTCTGCCTCGAGTTGGTTCAGTCGGCGGCTCTCGTCCTCTCAAGGGAGGAAGCCGGCGGCGGCGGGACAAACCTAAATGCAGGAATCTATCCTCCGGCAGTCGGCGGCGGAGAGCCCAGCAGCAGCAGCAACAACAGCAGTAGCAGTAACATGGTCAACCTGAACTTGGATTCAAGAATGGTCTACTTAAACCTTGGTATGGCGGCTGCGGCTCAGCTAGGGTGCAAGATTCACGACGGTGGTGAGGACGGCGGGGGGAATAGGTCCCAAGGCGGCGGCGGGATCGGGTCATCCTCCATTTACTCCCATGGCTTCCCCTAGACGCTCATTGCTGCTACTCTCCTGCTGCACGCCATGTTAGCGGCTCGCCTACCATTAGTACTACCATCAGCAATACATTTTTCTTAATACGAGGTCTTCCGCTTCTTCTCCTGTCTCCTAGCATGTGAATCCCTGCAGATACATCTCCTCTCTGTTAGGCTCGTGAATGCCCAAGGCTAGCATACCAGGACAATCAAAAAGAGAGAAAGATATAGAATCTTATAGCTTGAAGACAAGCGGGAGGGCCGGAGTCGGACGAACCTGCTACTCAGATGACGATGATTATGAAGTCATAGTTGCCATCAACATCACCCAAATCTTATTTTCGGTTTTTTGGGTTTTATTATATTTAAGAGATTCCAGAATCTCTCAGTTCAAAATTCCGAAATTGTCCTAATTTGATGTTGACGCACGGATGCTTGTGAAATTGTCTACTACCATATTTCTTCCTAGAAAGACATCCTTGCAATTATATATCCTAGGTACAAGTCTTTCCAGGCAAGTGTGTGAACTCTCTCTCTCCGTATGCACCCTTATCTCCCTCCGATCAGGACACACTGTAAACAGTTCTTTGTGTTCGAGAATGACATGTATTTTAGACCTTTCCTCGCCCTTCTCCCTCCCTCTCTCTATAAGTCACTTGTGCAGCAAAAGGTAAGTGAAATCCTTTCTTGGATGAGTCGCCTTTTATGTTAATTTCTCATAACTGATGATGTAAAATAAGGTTGGACAAAGTTCTTAACATATTTAGAATAAACTTTGGGGAAATCTTATCATTTTTTTGCCTAATTAATTGTCATTTAAAAACAAAGAAATGTCCCTATTTTTGCTCGCCCTGTTCTCAGGGGTCTAGCCGTGTGGAGTCACCTAACCCTATATTCTTATGGATGACTAGATAGCCGTGTCGTCCAGCTCCTTACATCGACCACCCTCCATATCTCCTCCGGTGGGGTTCCAAAAGTGTGGCCAGGGTGAGGCGATGGCTCGGGAGACAAGCAGAATCTAAGTGAACGTTGAATGACGGGGGAGATGCAGGTCACTTTTTCACTCTGGCTTGTCACGACCCCGTTTGTTTTCTTGTCATTTATCTAACCTCAGGCGCCCGTGCTACACATAAGCCTCGTGTTTTGTCTCCCCTCTTGCTCTCTCTCCCTGCCCCACACTCCCCCTATCCCCCCTCTCTCTTTCAGAATGTATTATATAAACGAATAGAGTATTGGCAGGCCAATCTTCTTACCCTCGCCTGTCGAACCCTTTAGTTTTATCGCCATCTAACTGTTATCAGTAACACTGTTTTGTCTACTACCTCTCTCTCTCTCTGTTACACAACGCGGGTTTTCGACTCTGAAGTATAAACTTCTCCTTCTAAGTGCACACATGTAGGCATAGCTTCATCTCACGAAATGCCTCTCTAAGCTTGCCTATCCACGACTGCCTGGGCCTTTATTACTAGGACTGCTCTGAAGCAGGGAGAACTCAGATTCTTTTGTCCTTTCCAGTGCCTCTCTGCCTTATGAATGAATGGTTATTCAAATATAACAGGCCTTCACTTGGGGGTACGGGAGGGCATCGCATGTCCTACATTGCAAGAGAAGGCAAATGAGCTGTCTCCTCCTACAGCGCTCGTAGGCCATGGGTTTTTCTACAGAGCCTTCCCATGCAGCAAGCCGGCGCCTTTTAGCCGTTTAGGCTAGTTTTTTATATTAGAATATACGCACTGGGCTCTACGCAGATGAATGGCCTGTCTCACCGCGGTGCAACATTGAATGTGACCTGACGACGCTCTAACAGATCGATGTTTTTGCCTAAATCCGGATCCCATTCTCCGATCCACTTTCTCGCTCTTCTTTTCTCCTTCATGAGCCGTTGAGAGGGAGAGAGAGAGAGAGAGAGAGTCAAACTGTATCTGCCTGCTCCTCGGGCGCTTTATGTCTTAGCACATGCAAATCTTGACCGCAACAGTGTGCCTCTGTCTATCCCTCTCTCTCTCTCGTTCGCTTTCTCTCTAGTCTACGGCACATGACAAAGCTACTCTTTCGCTACATGTTTATTTATACATCTATCTGTCTACCTACTTCTAGATTAATCTATCTGCTTGTCTTTATATCTGTCTGAAAAAAACATCCTTCTCTGGAATCTCTTGTTCATGTTCATTGTGAATTCAAAACAAGGGGGAGATGGATGAAGGTGGCCGTGAGATCCAGGTTCATCCCCTCAGATGCTCGTCATCCTCCACGTTCTAACGCCTCCAGTTTCATCTTTGAATATATTTTCCCCCTTTGTTCTTGGAAATGTTACGCTGAACGACATGGAACCCAAGACTCCGCGGCCCCTTCAGTCTCATCTAATTGAAAAACTAAAATTATATGACAATAAAGATTCATAAACACCGAAGGGGCTTCCGGCTTCTCGTGTCCTTCAAAAACCGAGTCAGATTCTGAATAACAGCGTAGTTTGCTCAGCGCGCAGTCAGTTCGATTGCCACGAATCTCTCTCTCTCTCTCCTCATTTGATTTTTTTATATTCTTGCACTAAAGTTTATACTTCTTTTACCGATTTCAATAACCGTTCACATGGAACTAGAGGTGAACAGTCTCTGCCATGAAGGCTCCTTAAGAGAGTAGGGATTGTTGTTGTTAACGGTCTACCGGGCTATTGAAATTTAGTTGCCAAAACATATTTCTACATATGAACGTAAGATCAACGAGCGTTTCGTACTGCTCACAAAATTTGTACGCTTCTGTAAAATTCCATAGTATGATGGCTGCCTGATTCATTGAAAGTTAAAGAAAGAGTATGATGCGTGCTTGATCCACTCACTAAATAGACTGTGTAGATCGATTTAATCTCTACCCAGTGATATCTGATAGTTACGCACCACACTGTGACAATCTCTTTCTCGAATGTTATCTCACAAGCAATCATAGAGCTACTCCGACCACAATTATGCAATAATGTATAAACTAATACGAGGATCGAACGGTTAGCTTGAGAGACTAATGGTAGAATCTCAGATCATATGCTATTTGTATATCATATTATTTATTCATTTTAATCCATTTTATTGGAACTTCGAATTTGTAGTAAGATGAAGTCTCATTCTCTCGGTTGAAAGAAAAACTCAGAAAATAAATGGACTGCTGGATCTCCACGAAACCTAGACCCTCAGCTTCTAGATTAATTTATTGCCCACCAGCTTCCCTTAAATTATAAGTCATCCAGGAGCACAACTTCAGCTCCCAGATCGTCTTGTGGCTATCGTCGGGTCAACATTGGAGATATGCAGTAACAATGATAAAACCTTGTAGTTATAAATATCAAGCAATGTGAAGAGCACCCAGTACTTGCAGCCTATGGAATACGGCAGTAGGGTGGGTAGAGCCTACCTCCTAAATGACGGAATGACCCAGGTTCATACCGCTCTCACCATAGAGGTAGTCACTGCGTGACGAGACGAAATCATAGCCAAATTCCTCTAATTCTTAGTTGTTCAGTGTAACTTTATAATGGTTGTTTACCAGGAGAGTGAATGGATTTTATCTACCTGGGAAGTCTCCACTCAGCCTATGTGGATTTGAAACTAAGAAATAGATGAAGAATAGAAATAATAAAGGGTTTTCAACCAGACCATATCTGAATAGGCTGTATGTGATGGGAAATGCTATATAATAGTTTAGCATTTCATAAGCGCAAGAGAGCATTTGTTTGTATAACTAAACTCCCACTCTCAGTCGAATGGTTTTTAGTTAGATGACCCAACAACTCTACCACAATCTGACCCACTTTTTAGTATCTTAAGAAAAAAGAATCCAATTCAACAGATCCGATTCAATCCGCATTTTGTCCGACCTGGTGATCCTATTTTGGGTTAAGTCAAGAAATATGAAACCAGGCATTGATGGTACGGAGTTAGGATCCGACCTGGCCCATAAATCAAGTAGTTGGGCTGATTACCCTTTTGCGTGTGCACCCAGAAAATTAGTCACGTTATTGCGATCACAAGCCCTCTGGGCGAAACCAGTTCAATCAGAATCGGACTTTGTTCCACTGAACGTTCTAAGTTTTTATCACAGAAAAACAACATCTACTTTATTCATGGTGCCTTTATCACGAGATGCTCCCCAGGCGACTGATTTTCCATGAGAATCTGATACTAATGTAGCCTCTATAGACCGACACTTCCGACGATTGATGGACTCTCAAGGACGTATCTTGGACTAGGTTCATTCTGAATAAGCAATTATTGTCGCTAAGAGTTTACACTTTGATGTCAACCAGCAGAGATAGAATGCTGAATGTCAAAAGGCTATCATTGAGTAGATCTTTAAATAACAACGAGGTCTACTATCTCCCAATTTTCTGGTTGAGAATGATAACAAATTCATTCATGGAAATTGGTCTCTTCTCATAATGAACAGAACCAAAGAATGGCCACACACAAGTAAATGATAGTGTTCTCAGATTTGTTTGAAAATGGTTGCATCTGCAGTTGTTAACACTTTAATAGTCAATTAATTAATGTGTTTCATCATTTTTTAAAAATACAATTTTATTTTTGTGCACATAATTTTATATCCAGAATGCTGACCATATTTTTCAATTTTTTTAGTTTATCAGTTTTAAACTTTTAAAAGACAATTGTTGGATGTCTTGTCTTGTGTTGCATGAGCCATAGAATTTCTTCTTAATTTCCTAGGCCACCTTAAAATTCTTACATAGTATGATGAAAACTTATAAAAATGCTCAAAGTTGATCTTAATAAGGGAAATGCATAGTCAATGTAACAAAAACAAAGTTAATAGCCTAGTATTACTTACTAGAGCTTCAACTATTTTTCTCTAGTAGTTCATATGTAAGGTTATCTCATTAGTTCAACACATACTTTGCTTGTATCACATAAAAAATAAAATAAAATGTTTGTGGATTCGATAATATGGACTTTCACATGGGATGAGCACTTTCTTAGCATACATCCCATCCCACCTTTGAGGCACTTGGTGTGTTTATCCCCCTCCTTACACTTCTACGTATAAGATCTAAACTAGTAATGAAATCTTAGGAACTTAACATTATGGTAAGATAAAAAGCGATTCAAAGGGAGAGAAAGAGATAGACAAAGTAGAAATATCACCTTAATGGTCGACCCACGAAAAAAGAAAAAGAAAACTCCATCACTAAGTGAAAAATATACCATCTAGATATTTGATAAGTCTTCATTATCATGAGTTAATAATTAGTAAATAATATAGTTTTAGCCTTAACTCATGATAAATAGACTTATATTTATGTTAAAATGTGAAAAGTGGTTTTCAATTGATTAATGTGAATTTTTGGGTAATTATGTGATTTTATATGAATTTATATGATTTTTATAGTCTTACTTTTGAGATAAATGAAGAAAAAGAAAATAAAAATAAAAATAAAAATGGGGGGGACCCGCCGGCCAGTCGGGCCTGCAAGCGGGTCGGAAGCACAATCAGAGAGGAGCCGTGAGCAGGGGCTTGAGCGGCTAAAACCGATAGGGGCACATGTGGGCCACTTCCCTTCTACGTCACTGGTGGCCAGTCAACTGTGGGGCAAGGAGTGGTCGTACACGTGCGAGAAAGGGACTTGATCAAAAATATAATATTACTATATATTTGCCAGAAACTTCGACATACAACCGATGTGGGACTAAATCCGCGTCACACCCTTCCCAAAAAGGGCAAGCAACTGGTGCGAGTTCGAATCCTCCTAGAGCCAAAACTCATATTTTTTATCTGATTATCACAACTTTCCTGTAGATCATCGGTGAAGGATTAAGCAACTAGAATCGCTGGAAAAAGTCGTCATCAGAAAGAGGACGATTTGCCGGGAGACGAGTCGCCACCTCCTGAGAGCGTACCGGATGCGATGAAGAGCCTCCTCTTGCTGTGCGAACTTGAGGATGAAGTTCCCTGACACGCGCCCCACCTCCATCCAACTCCTCTCCGTTAAGTGACAGCCGCCGGAGAGCCGCAAAGTTGTCGTCTTTCCGCTTCGCCGGGTGACAGCTGCTGGAGATGGTTTGATGACCCATTTTATTGATCTCTAGACTTCGCAAGGAGATCTAGAGATTGCCCACATCGTCCTTATCTAAGGAGAGCCTTCGAGGCCTGATAACATGCTATTTATGCATGTAATTATATAATTATTAATACAAATTAAGGCATTAATCATTACAAATATATGCATGTTATCATATTTTAAGTATATTTCTATCATTTTGTGTAAATTCATGTTATGATCTTAAAATACACCAAATTATGAATTATTATAAATAATTACACATTACAATCTTTAATCCTAATTATATTTATGATCATAATCATGTTTTAAGAGTGAAAATATGAGAGAAAAGATATTTATTAACATTTATGTATTTATATAAATTTATTTTATATAATACATAAATGTATAAAATTAATTAAAATTTATTCTCTTCTTATTTTAATAATTTGACCTTTTATAATGGTAGATTATTCAATTTTGAATCCAACAAAACAAATTTGAATTAATTTGGAGTCGTATTTTGAAAGTTATGATTTTTACAATTTTATAGAATTTTCTGGATTTTTTCTGAATTTATTTATATTTATTTTCGATTTTTAAATGTTTTAAATTAATTAAAAAATCGCAGAAAGGGGTTATATGTCGCGCGTGTACACGTGGATGCGACGTGGTACTCGGGGCCACGTGGCTCTGCCACGTGGACAGCACGCGGGCGCCTACGTGGTGCTGATGTGACACGTGGCGTATTTATATTTACTATATATATTTATTTAATAAAGTATATAGGTCTTCCGATTATCGGAAGACAAAGTATTAATCCCTCTTAATCGTCATATCTTATATACCCGAATATACTCCTTTGTTTTTCCCGTGTGGGACTAAAGTCCCTTAGTTTTCTTATGTGCAGGACGTGTGGCGTGATCTCGTGCGTCCGATCGACATCGCGACAAATAGCATGCGTAGATCACGTGGAATCGAGGTCCACACGATCAGAGATCAACCACGTGCCTAAATACTCACTTAAGTGAATAAATCGCGACCGTCTGATCGAGAGTTATAACGGTCCAGATTATTCACATCAGATGGACATCCAATCATATCTTAACTGCACGATCACGATCGGACGATCGTCGAATCGTCGCGACGATTCGTGAAGAGGCGTCTCATCGTGATCGTCCATCGCGATCAACTCCATCAGATCGGACGGCCACGATCATTTCCGAATTTTATAAAATCCGTTCTTCGCGACGGAAGAACGGCCCGCGATCAATCTTCAAATTCTCTTTTTTTAGAGCTCTAATTCGCGCGCCATCTTTTGCATTGTGTTTGAAACTCATTACCGCTTCTGTTGGATGTTTAATTTCAATGTTTTATTGAAAGAATTGGAAGAAATCAAGTCTTGAACTCCTCTTTCGTCTTCAAAAATTCGGAATGAAAAGTCTTGCATCCGGCGATTAATTGGATCATTTCGAAGGTTAATTTGGGTTAAATTGTTTGTTTTCATCTTAATCTTTCATCATTTAGTGTTAATTTTACTTTAAGTATTGTAGATTAAGTTTAATTTAGTTTTAATTTCTGTTTTTAATCATTTCACGATACGAAAATTTCTCTTAACTTCAAACTTCGATTACTCTTCGAATTCTCATCCAAATCACCTTATTTTTGATTCCGTTGATTCGAAATTGAGTTATCTTTCTTAATATACTAAATTGCCCAATTTCTAACCTAATTTCATCGTCCGATTTGACCGAATTTCAAAAATATCTCTCAAATTTCCCTAATTCTCCGTGGATTCGACTCTTAATTACTATTATACTAATTAATTACTTTGATTAATCATAAATTGGTAAGATTAGGACTTTGTTTTGGCACTGAATCGTGTGCATTCAACGACCATACGATTTAGTCTCGTCAAGGCCGTGGACACTGCACGACGATCCCCCCGAATGTTCAAAATTCTGGTGCATCGTTGAGGCATCGCCGCTGCAACACTAGAACTCTATTTTTCTACTTTCAACTTAATTTTCGCTTCATTTAGTGATAATTTATGTGATTTAAATTTACCAAGATATGCTTCATTCAATTATGATTCTTCCGACTTTTACAGATCTTAATTTGATCAATTAAATCATCTGTAATCGCTTGTATAAGAATCGTTGGGAGGAACTCTGTTTCTACCAAATTCGCGTTCATCGGGCACTGACGTCATCCTGACGTCCGCACCCTTATTTTCCTTTTTTGTGAATTTTAAATATATATTTTTTTTCATTTCCTAATATAAAATTCATAGAAAATAGTATTCTTTGAGGAAAATTCTGAATAATTACCAAATATTATATTACATCCTTCTGATCGACTTGAAAAATTATCACTATTTTTAGAAGTTTTATTGAATTATAATTGATATATTTGTTCAGAAATACTTCTAAATATCTGAAAATTCGTATTTTCTAGTTTCATAAATTTTAAATTTGCGTGATTTACTATACAACGACTAAGTCACGTCAGAGACCTTCTAAAAGAATCCTCCCTTTTTATAAGAAAGTTTAATCTTTTTTCTTTTTCCTATTTTCTAGGATTATAACAGATTTCCCCCTTTATAGGTTAGTTATAACTAATTTTGACCTATAAATAGATTCCTCCTTTGTAGCCTCAAGAGACATATTTTTATCAATCAATTTCGTGTTCCCTTCCTTTTAGAAATTCTCCCTTTCTACTGGAGGATTTCAGTATCTCTATGGACATAAGGAGTCATTTTCGATCTTGTGGATTTATGATCAATCCCTTTCGAACTCAAGGGACAAAATCTCTTCATTCTATGGATTCAAGGCAAAGTGTTTTCAACTAAGACACTTCTTTTTAAATTCAAGGTTGTGATTTTACTTTCAAAAAACACAACCAAAGCTAAAACTTGATCAAGTTATCAATTCTTCAACTTTCTACTACGTCAATTGATATTAGAGAAAGGTTGCAAGTCTTATTTAACTTTTGATCACTTTTTATTGGTGTTTCACATTATTAGTGTAGTACATTACTTTGTCAATTTTCTCTAAAATTTGATCAACATACTGAAATCTAATTGAGGTAGTAATTTTTAGACAAAATTTTCATTTATGGGTACTGAATATTTACTCAGAACATCACAAAATTCTCAAAACAAGATTCAGTGTTTGCAAAAAAGTTGTTCATATTATTATTCACAATAACATTGGTGCACATTATGTTTCATCCTATGTGATTTAGAAATTGGGGTTAAAGACTAAGAAACACACTGATCCATATAAGTGTGACTGGATAAATAAAGATTTTGAATTATAGAAATCTCTTTGGTGGAAGTATCATGTAATGAAATATATTTTGATAAAATACAATGTGATGTAATTGATATGAACTTTTGTCATATGTTGTTAGGAGGGCCTTGCCGATTTCAAGTGAATGCAACATATAATTCCAGAAAAAATTAATATGTATTTTATAGAGATGCTCAAAAGTTCACATTTTGTTCTCTCACAAGTTTTTCAGACACAAAAAAGACAGTAGAAGAAAAAGATCAAAAAAATGAAAGTGGAATTGATTCGAAAAGTTTGAATTCAAAAGAAGTAAAATTTACTTTAAAGAAAATGAGTGACAACATTATTTATACAGTGGGTGTCACTAATCCAGCAGGCTCAACAATACCTTGTAAGTTTATATTTGAACATATTGACTATATGGATAGTTGGATCATGCTGAATATTTTGTATAACGAAGAAAAGTAATTATTTTCACTGCCAGAGCAACTAATAGCATCAATCAAACAATCCAATGAATTTTCGAGGATAAATGACATAACTCAAGTTGGTGGAATGAATTTCAGCATAAAGTCGAGGTTCAACTCAACTATGTTTTTATGCATATAAGTAGTTACAACTACAGATAGAGGGTACTATATGAATACAAACTCATACTTTCAACCAGTACATAGTTCAAATATTAAAACAATAAATAAATTTCTCAAGTAGGAGAGAATGATGTAACCTGGAAACTGTTGTCAAATGAGAAATGAAAAGTTTTTGACCTAGGTCGAGGAACCAATAAGATCTGCGTCGAAAAAGACTAAAAGTAATGAAATCAAGTGTAATGAAGTTTTACACTAATTCAAGTGAATCAAAGACTCCAAAGACATAAAGACTATCTTTTGCCCAAATTCAGTTTCAAATGACCCACTAAGATATTTGGTCACATGTTTTGTGAACCTAAATCTTACAATTCGTACAGTTTATTCATGTAAAATAATCCCCCTATTCTGTTTTGGGTGTTCTTATTTCTTAGGAGTCTTCTAACATAATCCTCCCGTTTCATAAGAAGGTTTAATCTATTTTCTTCTTCCTATTTTCTAAGATCATAATAGATTTCCCACTTTATAGGTTAGTTATAACTAATTTTCGGCCTATAAAGAGGTCCCCCCTTGTAGCCTCAAGAGGCACGTTTTTATCAATCAATTTCGAGTTCCCTTCCTTTTAAAGGTTCTCCCTTTCTGCTGGTGGATTTTAGTATCTCTATGGACACAAGAAGTCATTTTTGATCTTGTGGACTAAGGATCAACTCCTTGTGAACTCAAGGGGCGAAATCTCTTCATTCTGCGGATCAGGACAACTTTGTCCAACCGGCTCTCCTAGCTCGTTCACTAGCTTCTCCAGTGCCATCTAGTGTCCCATCTCTGACTTTTCAAGTGACATTGACCTCCGTCGAGTCTGAAGCATTACACCACTCTTATGGTACCATGGCTCATTCTTCAGTCAATCTAGCCTCGCTTCTGAATTCTTCCACGTTAGGTACACACACCCCCTCTTTGTATTTTCGTCTTCACCGTAGATTATTGACTTGGGGGCCTCCATTCATATGACCGGCACACCCACTATTTTATCATCGTACCAACCTACCCCTCATCATCCACTATGTTATTACCCTGAGTATTCCTCTCACCTATGTTCTCTATGTTCTTAGATTATTTGGAATAAGCCACTGAGGATGCTAAGCCATGAAAACAACGACACCATATACATTATTTGGAATTGGGTACTCTTTCATAGCTTCAACTTTTTCTTCATCCACTTTGATATCATCTGAACTTACAATATATCCCAGAAAAACTAAACTTGAAGTAAGAAATTTACATTTCTTCAAGTTGGCAAATAACCCATTTTGTTGTAAAACAGTCGGTACAGATCTCAAATGATGGTGATGTTCTTCCTCAGTGGTACTGTATATCAAAATATCATCAGAATAGGCAACAATAAATTTTCCAATGAAAAGCTTTAGTACCTAATTCATCATTCGCATAAAGGTACTCGGAGCATTAGATAAGCTAAATGACATAACCAATCATTCATATAATCCTGCTTTCGTCTTGAAAGTGGTATTCCGTTCATCACCTGGATGAATTCGAATTTGATGATATCCACTTTTAAGTTCAATTTTAGAAAAGATTCTAGAACCACACAGCATGTCAAGCATATCATCAAGACTTGGAATTAAAAAATTATATTTCACTGTGATTTTATTAATTGCTCGACTATCTACACACCTTCGCCAGGTTCCATCTTTTTTTGGAACTAATAATACAGGTACTGAGCATGGGCTCATGCTTTCACGAATTAATCATTTCTCTAATAGCTCTTCAACTTGTTCTTCCAAAATCTTTTTCTCCTCAAGGCTCATTCTGTAAAGAGGTAAATTTGGCAAACTTACTCTAGAAATCAAGTCTATATGATGTTGTATATCTCGGAGCGGAGGAAGATTTATTATAGGAGAATCTTGAAAGATAGAAAACTCATTTAACATATTCTGTGCTGCCTCAGGTATAACATCAGAATCATGCGATGAAACATTCTCTTTTTTAACCAGCATACATACTCCAGAATTTTCTTTCAAAGTATTAAAAGGTTCATTTTCAAAGTATTCAAAGAAACTTATTTCTTCTCTTCTTTAACTGTGCTGAAAAACTCATTTTCTTTTATTGGGCGTAAAACAAACTTCTCACCATGTTTTTTAAAAAACATAATGATTATCTCTGCCCATGTGAGTTGTACCTAAATCATGTTGCTATGATCTACCCAAAATTAGATGACAGGCATCCATCTCGACAACATCACAGTAAATTTCATCAAAATAAATTTTTCTCATTGAGAACTTAACGAAACAGGTCTCTGTAACTCTGGTTTCATAATCCTTTTTTATCCACCTAAGTCTATGCTTTTCAGTTTTCAGCCCAAATTTCTGTACCATCAAAGAAGAAAAATATTTTCACTACTGCCAGAATCAATAATCACGTCACATACCTTTCCAACAGCAGTGCATTTTGTTCTGAAAACATTATGTCGCTGGGGAAGTTCTTCCTTCTTTGATACATTCTTCAGCCTTTGAACGGCTAGACATTGACCAAAGACTTCTTCTTCACCTTCAATAACATTCTCTTGAATTTCTTCTTCATCTTCTGCACCTTCAATTTCATCTTCATCTATGGCCTCTGTGAAATTCACAGCACTACGTTTTGGACAAGCATTTGATTTGATCTATGGCATCTGCACTTGATATTTTTCTGATCTTGCACGGGTGGATTATATAGCTGATCCCACCAGGCAGAGGCTCCATCTTTGAGTTTATCGACAACTATTTTCACATATTTCTCATTAGAAATCTTCATATATTCAAAAAATCTCTCAACTTCTAAAATACAATCAAGAAATTCTTCGATTCTCAAATGTCCATTAAAACGAGGCAAATCAATTTTCATTCGAAAATCTCTACAATCATCATAATCAGATTTACTTTTGAGCTTCTTGTATCATTAGATATATTTTCTTGTGAGAGATTACAGAAATCATTTTATTTTTGACTAATTTGACCACAAGATTAAAGTTCCATTGCACACATTCGTGCTAAGGTTTGCTTCAAAGTGCCATTCAAATCTTCAAATTTTTATTCCATATGAATCTTGAGATCAGCACTTTCATTGTCATTGATGTGAATCCCTTAACCTCGTGTCATCTTGTAAATCTAAATGTGGAACACAGACCCTGCTCTGGTACCACGTAACGCAGAGAAACTTGAGGAGGCAATGACTTGAATGAGTTGTTATCAGCTTTGATGTTGTGGAGGTCGAAGACACGTCTTGAATCCTCGAAAAACGCACTCCAATGATTGTCCTTTCACTTGGAATCCACAGGGTGAGGAGGATAGGTCCCTTGAGTCTCTGTCAGATGTAATAGTCCTAGGCACTCCATGCAAACAAACTATTTTCTTGAAAAATAAATTTGCTACTTGAATGGCATCAATAGCCTTTTTGTATGAAATAAAATGTGCCATCTTTGAAAATCTATCCACAACCACAAAGGCAGAATCTGCTCCTCTTTAGGTACGTGGTAATCCGAAAATAAAATCCACAGAAATGTCAGTGCGTACTTTATCTGGAGTGTGTAGTGGAGTGTACAGACCTGTGTTCAAGCACTGTCTTTTATTAGCTTGACAAGTTTGACATCTTCGCACAAAACTTTCGGCTTCTTTTTTGAGCTGTGGCCAATAATATCGTTCATCCATCATTTTCAAAGTCTTGTCACAACCTAAGTGCCCCCCAAGGCCTCCTGCATGTAATTCTCGAATTAACTTCTCACGCGACAAAGTTCGAGGGATACGTAACTGATTTTCTCGAAATATGTAATCTTCAAGAATGTGAAACCCTTTAGATGGTTTGCATTGTTTGCACATATACTATATTTCAGCAAATTTTTCATCTCCTGGATAGAGTTCTGTCATATGTTCAAAACTACTAACTTCTCCTCATATTGTAGTCAGAAATGCTGATTTTTGGCTCAGTGCATCAGCCGCTTTTTTTGATTTTCCTGATTTATATTTTATCACAAAAGAAAACTTTTGAATAATTGAAATCCATCTAACATGCATTCCGTTGATAGTTGTCTGACTGGTGACTGATTTCAAAGGTTGATGGCCAGTAAATAAAAGAAGTTCTCATTAAATCAAGTAATGTTCCCAAGTATGTAATGATCTAACCACAGTATAAAATTTATAATTGACATGTAGTCCATTTTCTTCTAGCTTTTGTTAGTTTCTCACTATGAAAAGGTACTAGACAACCTTTCTAGAGTAATTGAGGCAACACAGTCTACCGCCAATAATTTATCAAAATTTAGCAGTGCTAGTATAGAGGCGGAACTTAACCTTTCTATAATTAAAATAAAACTTCTATCTGCTGCCTCTGCCCACTGAAAGTTTCCTCTTCTCATGCACTCAGTGATCGGAGTTAGAATTGAATTAAAATTTCAAATAAATCTTCTATAAAAGAAAAATGCTAAGCCATGAAAACTATGAACATCATGTATATTTTTTAGAATTGGCCAGTCTTTAAGCCATGATCCACTTTTAACCTTTCTTCATCTACTTTGATACCTTCAACCTTTTTTGGAATTAGCCTGATACCACTTGATGCAGCGAAACTTGAGGAAGGAATGGCTAGGACGAGTTATGATCAGCGCTGATCTTGTGGGGGTCGAAGACACATTTTGAATCCTCAAAAAGCGTGTTCCAATGGTTGTCCTTTTGCTCTGAATCACCAAGTTGAAGAGGACAAGTCCCTTGAGTCCACAAGGGGGGTGATTCCGAATCCACAGAATCAAGAACAGGTTCCTTGAGTTCACCGGGTTGCTGGAATCACCCAGCAGAAGATGAGAACTTCAAGGGAAGAAAACTCACGAAATTTTATTGAAAAAAGGTAATATCCCTCTGGGCCTGGGCGTACCTTTCAATAGGCTAAGGAGTCTTTATTTGGGCGCCAAGATTTGAATTTGAATTTGAAATGAAAACAAAATTTGACTGAAATTTAAATTTCGGATGAAATTTGAATTTCAAATGAAAATTTTAATTTAGAATATAAATTTTACGTGATTGAGCCTAATTTCGTAATTGTGCCAGTTAAGTAAAGTGGGCTTGAAGCTGCAACAGTAATGGGCTTCGAGGTGCATCAAGTAAAGTGGGCTTGAAAGGCTGCAATAGTAATGGGCTTCAAAGTGGATCAATATTGGGCTTCAGGGTTGTTCAGTAATGGGTTTCAGGATTTGGGCTGCATCAAGAGACATGTTTCTTCCCCAAGATTGAAGTTTTGTGGATTCAAGCGCATATCTTATTTATATTTCACGTTACTAACTCTGAAATGACTTAAAATAGACCTTAGGTACAGACTCTGACAGTCAGAGGTCCTGAACAGATCTTAGGTACAGACTGAACGGCATTAAAGTCTTTAGATGGAAGGAAAGAGAAATAAAGTACCTTTTAGAAGAAAAAAGACATAAAAGTAGAAAATAAGTATTACTTTTCAGATCTTCAGCCCACTGGTGACATATGTGGGCTCCTTTTTTAGGGCTTTTTTAGGGCTTTTATGACCTAAAATTTGGATAAATGGGCCCAAATTCAGAGTTTATGTCCAATGTGACATCAACTTCAGAAATCTAATTCATAAATTCTCTTATTTTAAAATGTCCATTAAAATTAGGTAAATCAATTTTCATTCGAGAATCTTTGCAATTATCATAATCAGATCTACGTTTTGAGCTTCCTGTATCATTGGATAAGGTTGCCTATGAGAGATTACAGAAGTCATTTTGTTTCTGACCAGTTTGACAACGAGATTGACATTCCATTGCAGACAGTTTTGTTGAATTTTGCTTCAAAGTGTGATCTAAATCTTCAATTTTTTTATTCCATATATATCTTAAAATCAACAAACTCTGATTTTCGAATAGTACATACCTCAGGAAAACTTTCATTATAGTTAATGTGAATCCCTTTACCTCGTGACATCTTGTAATAAATTTTTTTGAAATCTGTTCCAAAGAGTGCGTCGGAAATAGGACAAAAATTTTGAGTCTCTGTCAGATGTAATAGTCTTAGGCACTCCACGCAAATTAACTATTTCCTTGAGAAATAAATTTGCTACTTGAATGGCATCATTAGTCTTTTTCTATGAAGTAAAATGTGCCATCTTGAAGAATCTATCCACAGCCACAAGAACAGAATCTGTTCCTCTTTGGGTACGTGGTAATCTGAAAATAGAATTCGTAGAAATGTTAGTCCATGCTTATCTGGAATGGGTAGTGGAGTGTACAGACCTGTGTTCTGGCAGTGTCATTTTTATTAGCTTGACAAATGTGACATCTTCGCACAAAAACTTTCAACTTCTTTTTTAAGATGTGGCTAACAATATCGTTCCTCCGTCATTTTCAAAGTCTTGTCACGACTTAGGTGCCCCCCAAATCCTCCTGCATGTAATTCTCGAATTAACTTCTCACGCAAGGAAGTTCGAGGGATACATAACTGATTTTCTCGAAATAAGTGATCTTCAAGAATGTGAAATGCTTTAAATGATTTCCCTTGTTTGCACATATACCATATTTCAGCAAAATCTTCATCTCCTGCATAGTGTTCTGTCAGATATTCAAAACCACTAACTTCTCTCATTGTAATCAGAAATGCTGATTTCCGGCTTAGTGCATCAGCCACTTTGTCTGATTTTCGTGATTTGTGCTTTATCAGAAAAGAAAACTTTTGAATAAATGAAATCCATCTACAATGCATCATGTTGATAGTGGTTTGACTGTTGACTGATTTCAAAGCTTGATGGTCAGTAAATAAAATAAACTCCCGTTGAATCAGGTAGTGCTCCCAAGGATGCTAAGCCATGAAAACAACGACACCATATACATTATTTGGAATTGGGTACTCTTTCATAGCTTCAACTTTTTCTTCATCCACTTTGATATCATCTGAACTTACAATATATCCCAGAAAAACTAAACTTGAAGTAAGAAATTTACATTTCTTCAAGTTGGCAAATAACCCATTTTGTTGTAAAACAGTCGGTACAGATCTCAAATGATGGTGATGTTCTTCCTCAGTGGTACTGTATATCAAAATATCATCAGAATAGGCAACAATAAATTTTCCAATGAAAAGCTTTAGTACCTAATTCATCATTCGCATAAAGGTACTCGGAGCATTAGATAAGCTAAATGACATAACCAATCATTCATATAATCCTGCTTTCGTCTTGAAAGTGGTATTCCGTTCATCACCTGGATGAATTCGAATTTGATGATATCCACTTTTAAGTTCAATTTTAGAAAAGATTCTAGAACCACACAGCATGTCAAGCATATCATCAAGACTTGGAATTAAAAAATTATATTTCACTGTGATTTTATTAATTGCTCGACTATCTACACACCTTCGCCAGGTTCCATCTTTTTTTGGAACTAATAATACAGGTACTGAGCATGGGCTCATGCTTTCACGAATTAATCATTTCTCTAATAGCTCTTCAACTTGTTCTTCCAAAATCTTTTTCTCCTCAAGGCTCATTCTGTAAAGAGGTAAATTTGGCAAACTTACTCTAGAAATCAAGTCTATATGATGTTGTATATCTCGGAGCGGAGGAAGATTTATTATAGGAGAATCTTGAAAGATAGAAAACTCATTTAACATATTCTGTGCTGCCTCAGGTATAACATCAGAATCATGCGATGAAACATTCTCTTTTTTAACCAGCATACATACTCCAGAATTTTCTTTCAAAGTATTAAAAGGTTCATTTTCAAAGTATTCAAAGAAACTTATTTCTTCTCTTCTTTAACTGTGCTGAAAAACTCATTTTCTTTTATTGGGCGTAAAACAAACTTCTCACCATGTTTTTTAAAAAACATAATGATTATCTCTGCCCATGTGAGTTGTACCTAAATCATGTTGCTATGATCTACCCAAAATTAGATGACAGGCATCCATCTCGACAACATCACAGTAAATTTCATCAAAATAAATTTTTCTCATTGAGAACTTAACGAAACAGGTCTCTGTAACTCTGGTTTCATAATCCTTTTTTATCCACCTAAGTCTATGCTTTTCAGTTTTCAGCCCAAATTTCTGTACCATCAAAGAAGAAAAATATTTTCACTACTGCCAGAATCAATAATCACGTCACATACCTTTCCAACAACAGTGCATTTTGTTCTGAAAACATTATGTCGCTGGGGAAGTTCTTCCTTCTTTGATACATTCTTCAGCCTTTGAACGGCTAGACATTGACCAAAGACTTCTTCTTCACCTTCAATAACATTCTCTTGAATTTCTTCTTCATCTTCTGCACCTTCAATTTCATCTTCATCTATGGCCTCTGTGAAATTCACAGCACTACGTTTTGGACAAGCATTTGATTTGATCTATGGCATCTGCACTTGATATTTTTCTGATCTTGCACGGGTGGATTATATAGCTGATCCCACCAGGCAGAGGCTCCATCTTTGAGTTTATCGACAACTATTTTCACATATTTCTCATTAGAAATCTTCATATATTCAAAAAATCTCTCAACTTCTAAAATACAATCAAGAAATTCTTCGATTCTCAAATGTCCATTAAAACGAGGCAAATCAATTTTCATTCGAAAATCTCTACAATCATCATAATCAGATTTACTTTTGAGCTTCTTGTATCATTAGATATATTTTCTTGTGAGAGATTACAGAAATCATTTTATTTTTGACTAATTTGACCACAAGATTAAAGTTCCATTGCACACATTCGTGCTAAGGTTTGCTTCAAAGTGCCATTCAAATCTTCAAATTTTTATTCCATATGAATCTTGAGATCAGCACTTTCATTGTCATTGATGTGAATCCCTTAACCTCGTGTCATCTTGTAAATCTAAATGTGGAACACAGACCCTGCTCTGGTACCACGTAACGCAGAGAAACTTGAGGAGGCAATGACTTGAATGAGTTGTTATCAGCTTTGATGTTGTGGAGGTCGAAGACACGTCTTGAATCCTCGAAAAACGCACTCCAATGATTGTCCTTTCACTTGGAATCCACAGGGTGAGGAGGATAGGTCCCTTGAGTCTCTGTCAGATGTAATAGTCCTAGGCACTCCATGCAAACAAACTATTTTCTTGAAAAATAAATTTGCTACTTGAATGGCATCAATAGCCTTTTTGTATGAAATAAAATGTGCCATCTTTGAAAATCTATCCACAACCACAAAGGCAGAATCTGCTCCTCTTTAGGTACGTGGTAATCCGAAAATAAAATCCACAGAAATGTCAGTGCGTACTTTATCTGGAGTGTGTAGTGGAGTGTACAGACCTGTGTTCAAGCACTGTCTTTTATTAGCTTGACAAGTTTGACATCTTCGCACAAAACTTTCGGCTTCTTTTTTGAGCTGTGGCCAATAATATCGTTCATCCATCATTTTCAAAGTCTTGTCACAACCTAAGTGCCCCCCAAGGCCTCCTGCATGTAATTCTCGAATTAACTTCTCACGCGACAAAGTTCGAGGGATACGTAACTGATTTTCTCGAAATATGTAATCTTCAAGAATGTGAAACCCTTTAGATGGTTTGCATTGTTTGCACATATACTATATTTCAGCAAATTTTTCATCTCCTGGATAGAGTTCTGTCATATGTTCAAAACTACTAACTTCTCCTCATATTGTAGTCAGAAATGCTGATTTTTGGCTCAGTGCATCAGCCGCTTTTTTTGATTTTCCTGATTTATATTTTATCACAAAAGAAAACTTTTGAATAATTGAAATCCATCTAACATGCATTCCGTTGATAGTTGTCTGACTGGTGACTGATTTCAAAGGTTGATGGCCAGTAAATAAAAGAAGTTCTCGTTAAATCAAGTAATGTTCCCAAGTATGTAATGATCTAACCACAGTATAAAATTTATAATTGACATGTAGTCCATTTTCTTCTAGCTTTTGTTAGTTTCTCACTATGAAAAGGTACTAGACAACCTTTCTAGAGTAATTGAGGCAACACAGTCTACCGCCAATAATTTATCAAAATTTAGCAGTGCTAGTATAGAGGCGGAACTTAACCTTTCTATAATTAAAATAAAACTTCTATCTGCTGCCTCTGCCCACTGAAAGTTTCCTCTTCTCATGCACTCAGTGATCGGAGTTAGAATTGAATTAAAATTTCAAATAAATCTTCTATAAAAGAAAAATGCTAAGCCATGAAAACTATGAACATCATGTATATTTTTTAGAATTGGCCAGTCTTTAAGCCATGATCCACTTTTAACCTTTCTTCATCTACTTTGATACCTTCAACCTTTTTTGGAATTAGCCTGATACCACTTGATGCAGCGAAACTTGAGGAAGGAATGGCTAGGACGAGTTATGATCAGCGCTGATCTTGTGGGGGTCGAAGACACATTTTGAATCCTCAAAAAGCGTGTTCCAATGGTTGTCCTTTTGCTCTGAATCACCAAGTTGAAGAGGACAAGTCCCTTGAGTCCACAAGGGGGGTGATTCCGAATCCACAGAATCAAGAACAGGTTCCTTGAGTTCACCGGGTTGCTGGAATCACCCAGCAGAAGATGAGAACTTCAAGGGAAGAAAACTCACGAAATTTTATTGAAAAAAGGTAATATCCCTCTGGGCCTGGGTACCTTTCAATAGGCTAAGGAGTCTTTATTTGGGCGCCAAGATTTGAATTTGAATTTGAAATGAAAACAAAATTTGACTGAAATTTAAATTTCGGATGAAATTTGAATTTCAAATGAAAATTTTAATTTAGAATATAAATTTTACGTGATTGAGCCTAATTTCGTAATTGTGCCAGTTAAGTAAAGTGGGCTTGAAGCTGCAACAGTAATGGGCTTCGAGGTGCATCAAGTAAAGTGGGCTTGAAAGGCTGCAATAGTAATGGGCTTCAAAGTGGATCAATATTGGGCTTCAGGGTTGTTCAGTAATGGGTTTCAGGATTTGGGCTGCATCAAGAGACATGTTTCTTCCCCAAGATTGAAGTTTTGTGGATTCAAGCGCATATCTTATTTATATTTCACGTTACTAACTCTGAAATGACTTAAAATAGACCTTAGGTACAGACTCTGACAGTCAGAGGTCCTGAACAGATCTTAGGTACAGACTGAACGGCATTAAAGTCTTTAGATGGAAGGAAAGAGAAATAAAGTACCTTTTAGAAGAAAAAAGACATAAAAGTAGAAAATAAGTATTACTTTTCAGATCTTCAGCCCACTGGTGACATATGTGGGCTCCTTTTTTAGGGCTTTTTTAGGGCTTTTATGACCTAAAATTTGGATAAATGGGCCCAAATTCAGAGTTTATGTCCAATGTGACATCAACTTCAGAAATCTAATTCATAAATTCTCTTATTTTAAAATGTCCATTAAAATTAGGTAAATCAATTTTCATTCGAGAATCTTTGCAATTATCATAATCAGATCTACGTTTTGAGCTTCCTGTATCATTGGATAAGGTTGCCTATGAGAGATTACAGAAGTCATTTTGTTTCTGACCAGTTTGACAACGAGATTGACATTCCATTGCAGACAGTTTTGTTGAATTTTGCTTCAAAGTGTGATCTAAATCTTCAATTTTTTTATTCCATATATATCTTAAAATCAACAAACTCTGATTTTCGAATAGTACATACCTCAGGAAAACTTTCATTATAGTTAATGTGAATCCCTTTACCTCGTGACATCTTGTAATAAATTTTTTTGAAATCTGTTCCAAAGAGTGCGTCGGAAATAGGACAAAAATTTTGAGTCTCTGTCAGATGTAATAGTCTTAGGCACTCCACGCAAATTAACTATTTCCTTGAGAAATAAATTTGCTACTTGAATGGCATCATTAGTCTTTTTCTATGAAGTAAAATGTGCCATCTTGAAGAATCTATCCACAGCCACAAGAACAGAATCTGTTCCTCTTTGGGTACGTGGTAATCTGAAAATAGAATTCGTAGAAATGTTAGTCCATGCTTATCTGGAATGGGTAGTGGAGTGTACAGACCTGTGTTCTGGCAGTGTCATTTTTATTAGCTTGACAAATGTGACATCTTCGCACAAAAACTTTCAACTTCTTTTTTAAGATGTGGCTAACAATATCGTTCCTCCGTCATTTTCAAAGTCTTGTCACGACTTAGGTGCCCCCCAAATCCTCCTGCATGTAATTCTCGAATTAACTTCTCACGCAAGGAAGTTCGAGGGATACATAACTGATTTTCTCGAAATAAGTGATCTTCAAGAATGTGAAATGCTTTAAATGATTTCCCTTGTTTGCACATATACCATATTTCAGCAAAATCTTCATCTCCTGCATAGTGTTCTGTCAGATATTCAAAACCACTAACTTCTCTCATTGTAATCAGAAATGCTGATTTCCGGCTTAGTGCATCAGCCACTTTGTCTGATTTTCGTGATTTGTGCTTTATCAGAAAAGAAAACTTTTGAATAAATGAAATCCATCTACAATGCATCATGTTGATAGTGGTTTGACTGTTGACTGATTTCAAAGCTTGATGGTCAGTAAATAAAATAAACTCCCGTTGAATCAGGTAGTGCTCCCAAGGATGCTAAGCCATGAAAACAACGACACCATATACATTATTTGGAATTGGGTACTCTTTCATAGCTTCAACTTTTTCTTCATCCACTTTGATATCATCTGAACTTACAATATATCCCAGAAAAACTAAACTTGAAGTAAGAAATTTACATTTCTTCAAGTTGGCAAATAACCCATTTTGTTGTAAAACAGTCGGTACAGATCTCAAATGATGGTGATGTTCTTCCTCAGTGGTACTGTATATCAAAATATCATCAGAATAGGCAACAATAAATTTTCCAATGAAAAGCTTTAGTACCTAATTCATCATTCGCATAAAGGTACTCGGAGCATTAGATAAGCTAAATGACATAACCAATCATTCATATAATCCTGCTTTCGTCTTGAAAGTGGTATTCCGTTCATCACCTGGATGAATTCGAATTTGATGATATCCACTTTTAAGTTCAATTTTAGAAAAGATTCTAGAACCACACAGCATGTCAAGCATATCATCAAGACTTGGAATTAAAAAATTATATTTCACTGTGATTTTATTAATTGCTCGACTATCTACACACCTTCGCCAGGTTCCATCTTTTTTTGGAACTAATAATACAGGTACTGAGCATGGGCTCATGCTTTCACGAATTAATCATTTCTCTAATAGCTCTTCAACTTGTTCTTCCAAAATCTTTTTCTCCTCAAGGCTCATTCTGTAAAGAGGTAAATTTGGCAAACTTACTCTAGAAATCAAGTCTATATGATGTTGTATATCTCGGAGCGGAGGAAGATTTATTATAGGAGAATCTTGAAAGATAGAAAACTCATTTAACATATTCTGTGCTGCCTCAGGTATAACATCAGAATCATGCGATGAAACATTCTCTTTTTTAACCAGCATACATACTCCAGAATTTTCTTTCAAAGTATTAAAAGGTTCATTTTCAAAGTATTCAAAGAAACTTATTTCTTCTCTTCTTTAACTGTGCTGAAAAACTCATTTTCTTTTATTGGGCGTAAAACAAACTTCTCACCATGTTTTTTAAAAAACATAATGATTATCTCTGCCCATGTGAGTTGTACCTAAATCATGTTGCTATGATCTACCCAAAATTAGATGACAGGCATCCATCTCGACAACATCACAGTAAATTTCATCAAAATAAATTTTTCTCATTGAGAACTTAACGAAACAGGTCTCTGTAACTCTGGTTTCATAATCCTTTTTTATCCACCTAAGTCTATGCTTTTCAGTTTTCAGCCCAAATTTCTGTACCATCAAAGAAGAAAAATATTTTCACTACTGCCAGAATCAATAATCACGTCACATACCTTTCCAACAACAGTGCATTTTGTTCTGAAAACATTATGTCGCTGGGGAAGTTCTTCCTTCTTTGATACATTCTTCAGCCTTTGAACGGCTAGACATTGACCAAAGACTTCTTCTTCACCTTCAATAACATTCTCTTGAATTTCTTCTTCATCTTCTGCACCTTCAATTTCATCTTCATCTATGGCCTCTGTGAAATTCACAGCACTACGTTTTGGACAAGCATTTGATTTGATCTATGGCATCTGCACTTGATATTTTTCTGATCTTGCACGGGTGGATTATATAGCTGATCCCACCAGGCAGAGGCTCCATCTTTGAGTTTATCGACAACTATTTTCACATATTTCTCATTAGAAATCTTCATATATTCAAAAAATCTCTCAACTTCTAAAATACAATCAAGAAATTCTTCGATTCTCAAATGTCCATTAAAACGAGGCAAATCAATTTTCATTCGAAAATCTCTACAATCATCATAATCAGATTTACTTTTGAGCTTCTTGTATCATTAGATATATTTTCTTGTGAGAGATTACAGAAATCATTTTATTTTTGACTAATTTGACCACAAGATTAAAGTTCCATTGCACACATTCGTGCTAAGGTTTGCTTCAAAGTGCCATTCAAATCTTCAAATTTTTATTCCATATGAATCTTGAGATCAGCACTTTCATTGTCATTGATGTGAATCCCTTAACCTCGTGTCATCTTGTAAATCTAAATGTGGAACACAGACCCTGCTCTGGTACCACGTAACGCAGAGAAACTTGAGGAGGCAATGACTTGAATGAGTTGTTATCAGCTTTGATGTTGTGGAGGTCGAAGACACGTCTTGAATCCTCGAAAAACGCACTCCAATGATTGTCCTTTCACTTGGAATCCACAGGGTGAGGAGGATAGGTCCCTTGAGTCTCTGTCAGATGTAATAGTCCTAGGCACTCCATGCAAACAAACTATTTTCTTGAAAAATAAATTTGCTACTTGAATGGCATCAATAGCCTTTTTGTATGAAATAAAATGTGCCATCTTTGAAAATCTATCCACAACCACAAAGGCAGAATCTGCTCCTCTTTAGGTACGTGGTAATCCGAAAATAAAATCCACAGAAATGTCAGTGCGTACTTTATCTGGAGTGTGTAGTGGAGTGTACAGACCTGTGTTCAAGCACTGTCTTTTATTAGCTTGACAAGTTTGACATCTTCGCACAAAACTTTCGGCTTCTTTTTTGAGCTGTGGCCAATAATATCGTTCATCCATCATTTTCAAAGTCTTGTCACAACCTAAGTGCCCCCCAAGGCCTCCTGCATGTAATTCTCGAATTAACTTCTCACGCGACAAAGTTCGAGGGATACGTAACTGATTTTCTCGAAATATGTAATCTTCAAGAATGTGAAACCCTTTAGATGGTTTGCATTGTTTGCACATATACTATATTTCAGCAAATTTTTCATCTCCTGGATAGAGTTCTGTCATATGTTCAAAACTACTAACTTCTCCTCATATTGTAGTCAGAAATGCTGATTTTTGGCTCAGTGCATCAGCCGCTTTTTTTGATTTTCCTGATTTATATTTTATCACAAAAGAAAACTTTTGAATAATTGAAATCCATCTAACATGCATTCCGTTGATAGTTGTCTGACTGGTGACTGATTTCAAAGGTTGATGGCCAGTAAATAAAAGAAGTTCTCATTAAATCAAGTAATGTTCCCAAGTATGTAATGATCTAACCACAGTATAAAATTTATAATTGACATGTAGTCCATTTTCTTCTAGCTTTTGTTAGTTTCTCACTATGAAAAGGTACTAGACAACCTTTCTAGAGTAATTGAGGCAACACAGTCTACCGCCAATAATTTATCAAAATTTAGCAGTGCTAGTATAGAGGCGGAACTTAACCTTTCTATAATTAAAATAAAACTTCTATCTGCTGCCTCTGCCCACTGAAAGTTTCCTCTTCTCATGCACTCAGTGATCGGAGTTAGAATTGAATTAAAATTTCAAATAAATCTTCTATAAAAGAAAAATGCTAAGCCATGAAAACTATGAACATCATGTATATTTTTTAGAATTTGCCAGTCTTTACCAAGCTATATTTCATTCAATTATGATTCTTTTGGGTTTTACAGACCTTAATTTGATCAATTAAATCATCTGTAATCACTTACGTAAGAATCGTTGGGGGGAACTCTATTTCTGCCCAATTCACGTTCGTCGGGTGCTGACGACATCTTGACGTCTGCACCCTTAATTTCGTTTTGCACGAATTTTAAATATATTTTATTTTCATTTCTTAGTATAAAATTTATATAAAATTGTATTCTTTGAAGAAAATTCTGAAAAATTACCCGAAATTATCACTATTTTTAGAAGTTTGATTGAATTAATTGATATATTTTTTTAGAAATACTTTTAAATACCTGAAAATTAATATTTTATAATTTAATAAATTTTAAATTTACATGGTTTATTATACAACGACTAAGTCACGTCATCTCTTGTAAGTTAATGACATATGCATTATCATTAATCTTTTGAAGGACTTTAAATGGACCATACTTTTATGGATTAAATTTATGATAATCTCTTGTTGTCACTCGTTCGTTTCTCAAGTATATCATAACCAAATAACCAATGTCAAAGATCTTCTTTCTTCTTTTTGTCTGCCTTTTTCTTGTAGTTTGAATAATTGGTTATAAGATGCTTCTTCAGATTTTCATATATTATTTGGATGTATTATGTCATGTTACTTACTACTACACTTGTACCAAGTTTTCTTAGTACTTCAATTAGGTCAAGAGAAACTTTTGGTGAAAAATAGTAGACAATAGAAAATAAAGAGTAACTTGTAGACCGATTACTCATTGTCTTAGTTTGTCTTCTGAAATATAATGGATTATATTTCCAAGTGTCCTGTTAACCAGTTCTATTTAACCAAAATAAAATGTAAAGAAATGTCAAAATAAAATCCATAGAAATGTCAATAGTTCTGTTTGCTCCTCTTTGACTACGTGGTAATCCCAAAATAAAATCTATAGGAATGTCAGTCCACACTTTATCTGGAATGGGTAGTGGAGTGTACATATTCTTTGGGTACATGCTATATCTTCTATAAAAGGATGCTAAGTCATGAAAACAGCAAACATCATGTATATTCTTTGGAATGACCAATCTTAAATAATTATTAACATAATGCATGCTAGATAGATTTTATTTATTCAAAAGTTTCTTTTGTGATGAAACAGAAATCCGGAAAATCAAATAAAGTAGCTGATGCACTAAATTGAAAATCAGCATTTCTGATTACAATGAGAAGAGAAGTTATTGGTTTTGAATATATGACAAAATTTTATGTAGGAGATAAAGATTTTGCTGAAAGATGGTATATGTGCAAACAAGGCAAATCATCTAAGGGATTTCACGTTCTTGAAGATTACATATTTCGAAAAAATTAGTTATGTATCTTTCGACCGTCTTTGTGTGAGAAGTTAATTCGAGAATTACATGTAGGAGGACTTGGGGGGACACTTGGGCTGTGACAATACTTTGAAAATGATGGAAGAACACTATTATTGGCCACAATTTTAAAAAAAAGTTGAAAGTTTTGTGTGAAGATGTCAAATTTGCCAAGTTAATAAAAGACAGTGCTAGAACATAGGTCTGTACACTTCGTTACCCATTCTAGATAAAGTATAGATTGACATTTCTATAGATTTTATTTTGAGATTATCACGTACGCAAAGAGGAGCAAACAAAACTATTAACATTTCTATGAATTTTATTTTCAGATGGATTTTATTTTGACTTTTTTATGGATTTCATTTTGGTTAAACAAAACTAGTTAACAAGACACTTGGAAATTTAATCTATTGTATTTTAGGAGACAAACCAAGATAATGGGAAATCAATCTACAAATTACTCTCTATTTTCTATTGTCTACTATTTTCCACCAAAAGTCTCTCTTGACTTGATTGAAGTACCAAGAAAACCTGCTATAAGTGTAGTAGTAAATAACATGACATAATACATCTAAACAATATATGAAAATGTGAAGAAGCATCTTATAACCAATTATTCAAACTAGATGAAAAAGGTAGACAAAAAGAAGAAAGAAGATCTCTAATAGTGGTGATTTGGTTATGATATGCTTGAGAAAAGAATGAGTGACAATAGGAGATTATCACAAACTCAATCCATGGGAAGTATGGTCTATTTAAAGTCCTTCAAAAGATTAATGACAATGCATATGTCATTGACTTACTAGAGACAGTGGAAATTTCATTTACATTCAATGTTATAGATATCTATGAGTATTATCTTGAGCAAATTACAGACTCTGAGACAGGTCCTTTTCAAGAAGGGGACCAAAACCTGAAGCCTATTACTGAAGAAGCGTGAAGCCTACTATTGATGTGTACCAGACGTGATGAAGAGCCTCCTCTTATTACATAGATTTGATGATAAAATTTCTTATGACATGCCCCACCTCCATCCAGCTTATCTCCATTGTGCGACAATTATCGAAAATCTGTAAAGTTATCATTTTTCTGTTATATCGAGTGACAACCGTTGAAGATGATTTGTTGACCCACATCGTCCATGCTCAATGATTCGTTGACCCACATCATCCATCAAGTTATCATTTTTCTAGACTTTACAAGAAGATTTAAAGATTTCTCATATTGTCCATGTTCAATGAGAATCTTTGAGGTTGTGGACATTATTCAATAGTCCTCTTAGACACTTAAGATCTTGACTCATAGTTGTCATAACACTGAAACTCTATTTTATCATTTTTTAATTAATTTAACTTACAATATTATTTTCTAAACTTCGAAAGAAAATTCAACAAATGTCCAAGTCGTTTATATCCAAAGAGAGCCTTTGAGGTCACAAACATTGTTTGATAATCTTCTCGAACATAGAATTTTGACGATTGTTGTCACAAAGCTAGAATTTTGTCTTTCCTACTTTTAACTCTACTTCATTCAATTATGATTCTTCTAATTTTTACATATCTTAATTTTATCAGTTAAATTATTTGTAATCGTTCAAGTAAGAATCGTTAGGTGTAACTCTGTTTCTACTTGAATTACGTTCATCGGGATGTTAATGTCACCTTTACATCCGCATCCTTATTTTCTTTTTTTATAAAATTTTAAATATAAGTTAAGAAATCAAAAAATTAAGTTGACAAATTATCTCCAATAATTGTTACCTGGTGATAGCATATGAATAATGTGTTGGAATACACTTTAACTTAGTTAATTTGTCTAGTTGTACAAAAAAATATTGTAGACCAAAGAGATAGATCTTAAGCATTAGACCATGGAACCAAAAGGGTCTCCAAACTCAGTATAAATGGCCATCATGCAATGATCTTGTTCAGAAAAGTTTTTTAGGAAATAGAGTTTTCCATTTATTTTTTTTACAGTAGGGACTACTGACTCTAGAAATAGTATTCCCAGATATTCTTCTATCTCAAAGTCTGTACAAGATTACAAAGTACGATGAGAATTATGGTAAACGATCTTACCTCTAAGGATCCTTCTTTCTCAAAATTCTGCACAAGATTACAAAATACGACTAGAATTGTGGAAAATAATCGCATTAAATGTTTTTATATACCTCCCAACAAAATATTGAAAAGGTTAGCCTTCTTGGATGTGCATTTCCCCCTTCGGCTTTGGTGGCACATTCTCAACTAACTTGTTCCCACCCCCCACCCACGTCTCTCATCCGTGAATTTATACACCTACCACGAAATTTGGGGGGAAACAGGGTAAAATTTCTGTTTCCGGACGCCGATCGGACTGTAAGCTATAATGCAGGAACCCAAGCCGCATCGACGTCGGTACGATCTTCACTATGTCTTGTCTGGATGATTTACGCCGACGAAGTCCTACATGAGATGAGAGTTAAGGGACCTCACGTACCTGCCGGCAGCAAAAGAGACCACGGCACTAACAAGCGGTCGCGCCGGGGAGGCAGCAGATAACGCGCCGTGACGTTCCACATATTCTTTGCGAAGGTAAACACCAATGAAGCTACACCAGCGCGATCGGAGACTTGCACCACCGTATGGATCGTTCCTCACGTTGGGAAAGAACCTAGGGTCTCCTCCGTTTCGACACTCTTACCGCGGATCATAGGAGGAGAAGCAAAGAGCTGGTTCGACGACTGATCTCGGAGCAGGAGGAAAGGAGGAAGGGACCGTGAGGGAGTCGGAGGATGCACCGGCGGCAAACGAGGTCGGAACGGAGGGAGGAGTTGCTCGGGCTAATCCGCCAGAAACTCAAACGGCTACTTCCCCCGGGAGGAGGGAGAGCGCCGATACCGCCAAAGATAGCGCGGGCAGTGAGGCCTTTCCTATTTTGCGAATCCATCACCCTTCTCAATTTTTCACTGACAATTTTTAACCTTAACTTTT
This sequence comes from Spirodela intermedia, assembly GCA_902729315.2. Classification (NCBI taxonomy): domain Eukaryota; kingdom Viridiplantae; phylum Streptophyta; class Magnoliopsida; order Alismatales; family Araceae; genus Spirodela; species Spirodela intermedia. The sequence goes on from LR746264.1 coordinate 6,075,014, forward strand.
GAATATTTGCTTCTCCCCAGCTTGAAATCCACTATTTATATAGACAATGCCGCAAACCGAGCAAAATCGGATAGGAACAATCAAACCCGAGAAGAATCGATTCCCTCACAACGAAAGCCAAACGGGTCTTACTCTTATGAACGAATTCAGAAATTCGCAGGGTTCTCCTGGTTGATCTACGCATATTCAGAAGCTCGTTGCGTCTCCCTGCACCAGGAATTGATGATGGATGGGTCTCTGGTGGCGGGGCTCTTGAAGGAATTGGCTAAAAATGGGAATGAACTGCAATGGAATCACCCCATGTGTCACTCACTTCTTCTCCGGTAGTTTCTCGAGAAGCTCAGGCAAGACCTGAAACAGGTCGGCAACAAGCCCGTAGTCTGCAACCTGAAATCGAAAAGAGACGATCGAATGAGAACTTCCTGAAAGATGTCTCTGCAGATGATGATATTGCCATTCATTTTCTTTTTCCACTCCTGCAGGGGAAACAATCTCTCTCTCTCTCTCTCTCTCTCTCTCTCTCTCTCTCTCTGCGTCTGAAGTCCGCAAGCATCAGTACGTTAGGTAATTAGGTTTATTACAGTTAATTCCTTCGGCAAATGAACAACTTGTTATCACATGAGGGGATTTGTTATCTCCTGCAGGGGATTCCATAGAGTTTTCAATTTCAAGCGTTGACAATGATGATAGCATAAATAAATCAAAGCCATGGTGAGAGAAGTAATGTATGATGTGAAATTTTTCGCAGGTTTACAAGTCACCTGAAATACCGGCGCATCAGCATCTTTGTTCACAGCCACAATCACTTTTGAGTCTCTCATCCCAGCCAAATGCTGAATAGCCCCAGATACGCCAAAAGCCAGGTACAGCTCAGGAGCAACAACTTTCCCGGTTTGACCAACCTGAGGCGCATCAGGTGTAAATTATCTGAATAAGATTCATAGCCAAATTTTCTGTAAGCATAAAAAACGTCCCGGTCAAATATTTCGGCAACAAAGGTGCCTAATTGGCGCAGAGAATGTAAGCTCTCGAATGTAAACCGAAGTTTCCTTCTAAAGGCAGTTGAAATCCATATTTTGTAGGAATCCAAGCATAAATATAAAAATTCTCACTATTATGCCTTGCTCTTTTATTTATAGAATTCCTATGGACAAGACGAGGGTACATTAGATGAAATGAGAAACCAGAAAATCCACCGATTGGAATGTGTAGAAGATGTGAAAGGCATGTGTAGATGATAGCACAACATCAGGTGGGAAAGAATATGAGAGCGAAACAAAAGAACAGCGGCATTGGTCAAGAGGACGAGATTATGGGACAAGCTATTGATGTCAAGCACTATTGATGATGTTCACATGATAATGGTTTCCACAGATATGGTGATGACAAGTTATGACCTTTCTTAAAGAAATGGCTAAAAGAACTCTGTTATAGAAGAAAATGCCATTGAAGCCATGTAGAAGAGAAGTTATATAGTTTTCCAGAACAGAAAAAATAGTCATGTTACACCATTGCAGAATAATTTGATTTGTGTTTTGAGACAAGGTTGGACTCCAAAGTGTAGAAGGAACTTCAGGGAAGAGGAAATTGTGCAAATAAGAGTTCTCTGTTGACAGAGCAGAAAGGTTGAAGGCATTGGAAGGGATAGTCCTGCGGAGACGAAAATTGTATAGATGAGGAAACTTCACAGTTCAGTCATATCAAATCATCACAGATGGAGGTACCGGACGCCCGTGCCTTGTCAAAGTGTGGACTTCGAAGAGCAGCTTACACTCTTTAGGCACGATCCAAGATCACTCTCAACAGGAGATATGGCATGTGCTAATAAACACAATATTCACAGAATTTAAAATCATAAGTGGAGTGAGACATGGACGTCGATTATTGGCATTGAATACTCGCAGGTGACCGTCAAGTCTAAAAGCTTGTCCTGCATATGACCCCTTGGACCAAACTATATTTTTCAAGTGCCGAGTTGCTTGCCAGATGAGATGGTCAATGCTATTTCTGACAAAGTGAGATACTGGACTAAGAACATGCAAGTTAAGGAATGACTATTGCACGATCTGGAGAGGGCCAGGATTTAGTATTTTCTTCTCTTTTTTTAGCATTGGCTTTGGGGATTTTGTCTAGACCCTCACTTTTGAATGTAAAAAAATCCAATAAATAAATAAAATATGCAATAGCACTTCGAATGAGATTCAACAATTGAATGACTCATACCAACACTAATCGAAGAATGATTGATTAGAAACTGTTTCAGAAGGAAAAAAATAAATAATAGTGTGGTTAAAAAGCAGGTATTTCAAGTAGTCATGAGGATAGATTTTTAGTGCCTGAAGCTCATTCGGAACAAAACCTCCATCAACAGCAGCTCGAGTAGCCCCAACTGCGCAAAAAATTAATCTCAGAACAATTACTAGTAGAAAATTTTATATCTTTAAACTGGCTTAAAAAAAAACTAATAATAACAAAATAAATAGGATTTGTTGATCAATAAAAGTGAATACCAGCAGTTTCAGTTTCATGACAAAACGTTTTTAGTTATACTTCATGTTGAAGAGTATAGATCAGATAACTGAATTACAGTTTAGCGAATATCTAGCATTTTAATTGAATAACATTACTTCAGTTAGGCCTCTGGTATCATTAAGAAACAGTAATTTGGAGGCAATCATAGCATTAAGCTGGGGCTTAAAAAATGAATGAATTTGAAACCTGCATACAACTTTCACTCTTCTTCAGATCAAAACCAAAACCAAGCAGACAAACCAATATTTTGAGCTAACACTGAACATGCCAGTTCCCAGGCTGAACAAAACTCTTATAAATTTTGTTGGCTTATTCAAGATTTAGTCTATCAGCCAGAATGTCTGTACGAGTTCACAGGTAGTGACAAGAAGAAGCTGCACTCCAGCTAGCTATTTGGGCGACAAAAGCCATGAAGAATATAGCGTGAATATGCATTTGTTTCTTCGTTGTCCGGATTAGTCTAAAAATGCAGGATCACTGGTCAAGTTTGCTCCTTAGTTGAGTGCATCCAAACTGCAAATCTATTTAGCCTTCATCCTGGAAATTGGTCTCACAGGTGTTTGGCATATCCTCTCCCGTGTATAATACAAAATAGCCATGGCCTAATACTTCACATCACAAAATCAAGTGTACATGAAAACTTTAACACCAACTTGATCCGCCACCACCTGTGCCTATCTTGACAGGATAAGACAGTAGAGTCGATGACATAAGAATTGAATGTATTTCTGAGTGATTAATGAAAAATCTCCAGACAAAGAGGTGACGACATCAAGAATCTCATATACCAGAAATTAAACAAACTAGAAAATAAAATAAATGGATAACCAATTAAACAGCTTCATGGGTAGCCATACCTGCAGCACCAAGTTTATTGGCAAGCTTGTCCAATAATTTGAAGTTCTCAGCACTTTTCAGCCCACGACCACCCGTAACAACAATTCGTGCATTTCCAAGGTCAGGGCGCTCTGTATCCTGAGATGTGAGACTTAGCCATCTTGATCTTCCCAGGGCAGCTGCTTACAGACAAACATTGTGGCACTTTTAGTCTGCCATCCATCTAAACACAATAGAGAGTACCCACAGACTTACAGAATGACAACAGTCATGTATATGCTTTAGTTTCAATCATCAAAGTAGCCCAAGAATGTCTGGCCAATATAAAAAATAAAGAAGGTTCAGGGAATGGAATGGCTGATAAGACACGTCAACTTGACAACTTGACAGTCATTCGGGCTTTCCTATCTTCAAAGAAGTTGTCACTATCGAGTTGAAACTACTACATGGGAATATAAGATGTTTATGCATTAAAATGCATTCAAAATTAATAACTGGGTATGCTTGATCATAGAAACAAAGAAGTGATGCAGATGAACTTTTTGATCATTGTACATAAAAAGGTGTCAACCCAAGAAAGTCCATCTCAGTGAAATTGCATCCGAGAAGTTTTTAGTTTAAAGAATGGTTGGTGCTTCTTGAGCTGTACTTTAAGCAAATGGTTGAAAAGAAATATGCAGAGATTTCAAGAATTATTTAGCATAGTTATCAATATTGTGAAGACAGCTGTAAATGGTCAATTGCTGAAGTTACTATAAACAGTTGTAATTCCATGATGACCTAAAATATTAGAATAGTGCTTTGGTTTTTCCATGTGAAACTTTTCCTGTTATTTATAATCCGTTGTCCAATCCTATCACCTAGGTATAGGGTAATATTTATAATCCCTTAATCTTCTTCTGGCCTGTGGTCCTGAGATCTTGGATATTGCAGATATCTTAGAGGGACATGCCATATAAGATATGTGAGTAGATAAATTATTACAACTCTGCTGTCAGGCCACCACTGTCGCACCTTGGCAAAGTCCAGAGTTAGAAGTAGACAGCAAAGGAGAACAAATACCACAAATGATTCTAAAGGGTAGATACTGCTTGACAAAGTGAGCTAACAGCAGGATATACCTCAGAAAAACAGTGAAAAATTCTTTATTATATATCTCTTTTAAAAGAACATCATGTTCACATAATTCTAGCCAAGGAACCGAGTAACTTATACCTTATTTAATTAATATAATTTGTTAACTAAATGCACACTCAAGTTTTACAATAAAAACTCTAGAAATTCTCAAAATTATAAAAAGACAAAACTTCATGCAAAAACGACACAAACCTTCCTTCAGTGTTGATATATCAACCTGTGAAATGGGAGAAGCCTCAGTTCTTGATTCCAACGTTGACAAAGGGAAGGATGTGGATCTGATGGTCAGCATACAAGGATCCGTACCAGTATATTTGACAGTGCAAAGGGCATTGCCAGCATAAATTGGCCTATCACAAAGTAAACATACCCTATCAAAGCAAATCCTGATGGGGACATAAAAAATTTTTAGAAACAGGAAACAAATATAACCAATCTCTATGTACTCTGGGGGAGACTCTGAAAGGTAGATAGAGTTTTTCAAAAATAATGTTCAATGATAAAAAAATGTAACATTAATACGTTGAAACATCACTGCTTATGAAAGAAACATGTATAATACCAGCAGTTCAGGCATATTGATAGAAACAATGCATTGATATCTACCTGAAAAAAGAATGGTTGTGATGATGCAGAATTGACACCCACCATTTATGTTACTATGTTAAGAACTAATGAAAGGTTCTCTCCTTTGCTTCTCTAACTTTGGCTGCCTCTATTCAACCATGCAGCCACAGTTCGTCCTTCATGCTTCTGTGGCAAAGACCAGTCTTATTTTCCTTTCCCAATGATATTTTTTTAAAAGATGTTGCATCTAATAACAGCGGAAAAGACCCCAGCGGTTATTGAGGAGCTTCACGCAGGATTGGAGCTAATCAATGATAGTGAAGGTAATAAAATTTCAGTTTTCATAGAGAAAACAGCGAAAAGGAAGATCTGGAGTCAAAAAAGGTGAAGAGAAAGGCAGCCCTGGAGAGGGGAGCAGACCTGTAGAGAAAAGCAGAGGGGGAGGTGAAAGTTCATGAGGATCCACATGAGTAGGTAAGAGGGACATAATCAGCTGTTAATAATAGGGGTGTGGCTGCAGGACAAGGAAAAGGAAAGTAGGATGTGGCCGCAGTCACACAGGATGTGGAGTAGAGATGATAATTCAGCCTTCGACCTTTTAGAGTCAGTTCACCATAGCACAACTGCTGGGCAATTAATTAGACCATTTTCCATCACATCTGATTCCGTACGAAAATTTTAGTGCCATTCTTTCAGTTTGTCTTTCTCTTTCCTGTTTTTACAGCTGGATGACAGGGGAAAACACAAGTTATTTCTGGTCAAAGTAGGTGTCTTTTCCATAAGAATTATTTTCCCTATGAGAGCAGAACCAATAGTGCAAGGAAGATACTTGCATATAGCTGGATCTCGTTAGCAAAATGCACCAGACAAGAAATTAATTAGATATTCCTAAAAACGTACCAAGTAAAAAACAAACGAATAAAAGTTTCCATGTTTAACAACGTCACAAAAAAAAAATGAATCAAACACCATTTGGAGTGATGCATTAAGACAAATGGTTACTATCATGCATACATTTATTTTCTTGGTTTAAACAGGAGGTTGTTCATAATCAATGTCCATATATGACTTATACTGGAGGGTGGGTCACATTGTTGATGAGCATCCATGTTTTCATTACAACAGTAATCAAAGTATCACTAGTGTACTCTTTGCATGATCTTAAGGCAATAGTCATCCCAAAGAAATACGTCTATACGTCTCCAATATCTTTTCATGTAACAGATCGCATTTAACAATCGCAATGGGAAATCGAGAATATATTCCATTTTCAAGATAACAGTATTTTCAGTGGGAAAGAATAAAGCATGATTATATGCATATTGCAAATGAACTACATGAGATGTTCACATCACTCTGACGGAATAAGGTAAACACAACCAAAGCAAACATAGACTCTATGTATCGATTGTGCACAGCCATCTAACCTATTGCAACTAGGAATAAATGAAACATTTAAGGAAAACAACCTGACAAATATCCGAGGCTCAGGCACTTCAATGACATCTGTAATGGGTGAAACATCCAGAAGAGCTGCAGCTCGTGGTATCAAATTCTTCCCAAATGAATTCGAAGCAGCAATTATGTATGAATAACTACCCATTTGATGAACCAACTTCACAAGTTCTGCACAAGTTTCAGCTACAGGATGCAAGAACATGTCTGAGTCAGCAACAAGGACCTGCACGATACAGGCAATCAGTAATTTTATGGATCAACATAAACTGAAAATTGCAGAAAGAATTCCACCATAAAACAGTGTACAGGGTTAGTGACGCAGCAGTTGGGTTACATCAGTTAGCTATCGTCCAGCAATGTTTCCAAAGAAATTCTCACAATGGCACAAGTATAGGATAGCTTGAATTATAATAAGCCATGCACAGAATGGGAACCTATATGAGAGTTACTCATGTGAGCATGGGTTGTCAAACGGATCTGCTGGGTTGGCCATCACATTGTCAGATCGGACTCAGGGGAGTCAGGCTTGAGATTGTTTGAGCATCAAAATGTTAACAGGCTAAGATAGGGTACAAAGAAGAAAACTAATTTTGATTATACTGAGCTAACTTGCAAAAAGTCAATCCTAAAATGGAAGGCTACGTGATAATAAAACACCTATAAACACTCGATCAGGTGACATTCATTATTTTCATCAGCAAATAAAAATAAAGAACTCTTAATCTTGTCGAAGAAAAATCCCCTTGCATGACAACATTCAGATAATAATCGGCTTCAAATAAACAGTGCCGGTTACCTGTGAAACCAAAGGATGGGCAGAGGCTGCATGTGAAGCAGCTTTTTCAAGATCCGGACCAGTACCAGCCAACAGAACGGAAATAGAATTTTCCTTGCTGATGGCTCCTGCCGCTTCTATGGCCCTTACAGATGAATTTTTAACAAGGCCTTCTTCGTGTTCAGCAAAAATAAGCGTATTAACCTGCACAATGTTACGGAATAAGCGCAATTTTTTTTTCTCAGAGTCGAATGATCACGTGATCTTCTCTACTTGGAAGGCAGGTTGAACCTAAATGCTAGTGCTTACGAATAATTACAGAGGATAATCAAAACCATAAAGGAAACAGCACTAGCCGAAGGACAAATTGGATATCTAACGCTTCTTCGCGCCTCTTCAACCCGCGTCTGATAAAAATCCATCAAAATTATGTTCTCAGCTTTCAAGGAAACATTAATAAATAGCATACGGCAGGCATTTTCCAAAAAGAGCGGCGGCACCAGAGGACTGGGGACGCGATGGAAGGAGAGTGAGAGACGAAGTACTTACAAGACGGGAGAAGAAACCTCGCCGTAATGTAGCAGACAGAGACGAGGCCGAACACCAGAGGGACGCTTGATGCCTCAGAGCACGCGTCCCCGTCGCACGAAAGGCCATTCTCGACCGTCGTCAAGGCGATGGCTTCGCAGTTACCGCGGCGGGAGGGGAAAAAAAAAGTTAGAGAAAGATAAACGGAATTCCAGGCGATGTACTTAGAGCCGAAGTCTTCTGCCTATTATCCTCTGAAGGATCCTCCGATAGCCTCAAAAACCGACGGAGCGCGCAGGCGGAGGTATCCGAAACAAAAACCTAGGTCGGCGGAGCGCCCTAGCTAAGAACCCACTGCTCTGCGGAACCTAGGAAAGAAACTCCTGTTTGGAGACGGACGAGGAAACGTCGACTGATCACCGGACCTCCAGAATCCCCCCATTCGCCAGCTCCATGGGACGGGATGAAGGATATCCATGGGGCGTTTTCTTCCCTTCTTGGGGCTCATTAACGTTTATATCCCCTTATGATTCACAATTGCCTATATACTCTCTTCACGATCATGCCAACCCGCACACAGTAGAGCTGATTGTCGATCCCCCGAAGAATATCTACAATCTCTTGAAGTATTTTTTATAAATAATATGAAAGGATGGACAGCAATGTGTGTACGGACGCCTCCTAAAGAAGACTCGTAGTTATGGAGCTGGAGTATGTCCTGAATATTATGTACCCATATTAAAAGGATATTTCTACGATTGTGCCAAAAACAATTACAGCTCCATTAAACTCTCTCTCTTTCACACACACACACACACATACTCCGACGTACTGTATTGATTACCTTTGTTTCGAAATCAGGAAAAATAAAAGGGTCCCATTAGACTCTCTCCTTCCTCCCTCATCTTTGCACCAACAATCCTTTATTTTCATCCATGCATGTTAGAATAGTCCCTACTCTGGCAATTCACGAGTAGATTTCTCTTCCTCTCTCTCTCTCTCTCTCTCTCTCTCTCTATCCACCCATCTCTATGAATTCTGGTGGCGTTGAATCAGTGGGCTTTTTAAAAACGAAGAGATTCAGGCGGTGCTGTAGAGCTTTCATTGGGGACGAGTTCAAGAAAACCACAAACACAGGGGAGGCAAACAAGGCGTAGCTGCACGACGGAACCATGGGAGTCGAGCTTCTTCGGGACAATCCCAGGCTCGGCACAGGGGAGAAGGATGAACAGGGAAGAATGGTCGGTGGATCTTCGATCTTCTCTCTCTATAGGACCTCCTGGGTGGTGTTAGGTGTCGATGACCTTGAACGCACCGCGATTCTTGACGACGATGTCGTACATGTACATGGACCTGAAGTTGGAGAAGTCCTTGGGGAGGGAGATGAGGTCGATGGACGGCCGGCGGTGGAACTGGAGCAAGTCGGGGTCTTCGTGGTACCTCTCCCACCCCAGGGCCAGCAGCTTCTGCTCCAGAGAAGCGTAGGAGGTGATCACCTTGTTGCTGGGGATGTGCAGAAGCACCTTGCGGCGGGCTGTGCGTGGCTGCTCGTTCTCGACGAGCCTCACCACGCCGTTCTTGAACACCCAGACCCCCGACATCTCTCCTTCTCCACCTCCAGAGACCACCGCGGCTGCGGGCTAGTGAGAGACAGGCCCAAAGGATCGGCCGCGAGGAAGAGGAGTCCCGGTTGTGCACTGAGAAGGGAGGCTTCGAGTAGTTTTTATACTGCCAGGCGTCGGCTTTCACACGGCTCTCCCTCTCTCTCTATCCCTCTCTTTCTCTCTCCAGCTTATCTGATGCGAGACCAAAATCTCCAAGTGGGAGCTTCATCCCCGCAAGTGACGTAGCCCTGAGACGGCTACGGTTTCCCGATTGTACGCAGAACTGTGGAAGAGAAAAGTCAAACATCTTTCTCTGTCGTCCCTCTCCTCAACAATGATGCATAGATTCTTACGTTGATATAAACTCGTCCATGCACCCCTCAATTTCTGAAGGAACAAAACCAGATGTCCTCTCTCTCTCTCTCTCTCTAAACCATTAGAAACGGAGATTGGTTTATGGAGGAGGGCATAAGAATGCGTCTGCTTTTTCCATCTCAGAAATACTTCCTCAGGAAACCCTAAAAGCAATCGTGTTCAGAGCAGAAACCCTAACGGGAGCTGCAAAGGGTGGCGCGCGCGTCGCTCGGGGAGGTCTTCGTCTTCCTCTCTGGGCATCCGACATGCGCCGTCGTTGGGACCACATGGAGCGTTATCCTGGTTCATCTCCCCGGGGTTTCACGTGGTACTGGTCCTCCGACGGAGACAGATTCTGAGCTCTGCCTATAAAGGCCGTCTCTAGAAAGTTAGGCGCGTGGCGTCCACAGGAGGGAGGAGTTGTTTCTCGCGGAGATTCCTCTTCATCACGGTGGTATCACCATGGAATCCCCCCCCATACCATCACCATTTTCATGCGCTTAGTCTCACCTTGTCCGATGCTTTCCGGCCACCTTAATTCCGCCGGGGAAGCTATCGTCCTCCAAGATTATGGGTAAATCTAACGTTTGGGGGAGATTAAGCAACAGTTCGCCGTCCTCGCAGATCGGCGGCGTAGTAAATATTGCAACTGGCTTGCGGCGAACGCTAAAGCAACGTGTTTCTGCAAGCTTGATGCGGGGCACAGACTGAATAATCAAGTTTTGGATCTTCCCCAGTGGAGGGAATAAACCGTAAAGAATTTTCAGGAAAAATTCTGCGCGCCGCTCGAGAATAATGGAGAATCGGAGAAAGTTGCCGTCGAGAAGAAGCAGAATCGATGCCATCCGAGTGTGTTACGTCGGAATGTCGCATCTCGACTAACGCCCAGGCGTTGTTCACGACAGATGAGGAGGAGGAAAAGGAGGCTTTTTGGCCTCGGCTGACGCAAGGGTTTTTCCTGCTGGCGAGGGGGAGCCGGAGGCGGCGGCGGCGGCGGGATCTTTTCTCTGCTTGTGGCGTTCGTCGCGCCGAGGAACACGAAGAGCAAAAGGTCGGCGACGAGTGTGTATCATGCATATAACAAATATGAGGACTAATAATAGTTCAGTAGGAGTGACGTCAGCGATAATAAACTTCCTCGGTCTCCTGTGACGTCAGCTTGCAGTCAGGATCTCTCTCTCTCTCTCTCAACCCTTCTTCTGGCGCTGGTCCTTCGTTCTCCAGCGGAATGGAAGCCTGTATCTCTTCAAAGAAGCAGCAGCAGATCGTCAGCGGAATCCGTTGAGTCCAAATTCAGGACGCGCGTCGTCCGCTCTTCTCCTTGTTCTACTATTGTTCTGTTTTTTCGCGACAGGCGGGGAAAGGCGGGGCGGGATGAGGATTGTGGGATTGACGGGAGGAATCGCGTCAGGGAAGAGCACCGTCTCCGACCTATTTAGATCCAGCGGCCTTCCCGTCGTCGACGCCGATGTCATTGCTCGTGTATGGTTCCTGCCTCGCTAATTCTTCTTTTTGTCGCTGATTGCCTCCGGGATTGAGTTAGGGTTAGTCACTTCTTGAAATTTGGATAATCGGATTTCTGCACTTGATTTGATTCAGCGGACATGTTAATTCCAATTAGATCATCTGGTTATGATATCGAGAACTGAATATACAAGGCGGCGAAACTTGAAGCAGATATTTCGAAAAAGTTGTGTTTAGCCAGAAATAATGAAATGAACAGATTAAAAAAAGATTGAACCGTGCGGTTTGTCTTCCGCCGGGACAGCGAGGTTTAGCCAACAAAATCATTTTACTAGATCGACGGTGAAATTGAATGGAAGCTGCGATAGAAGCATGAGAAATCGAAGTAGAAGACTTTAGATGAGGACCCATATATCTATAGCACTATAATTCTTTAGATACGTCGAAACAATAGAAATTATGAGAAAGTTTCCAGAAAGCTAAGGGTTAGTATGTGATATTTGCCCGTTGGTGATTCAAGTTCAGTCATAGTCCGAATATCCATGTGAACTCTAGTGTGTGGTAGTGGGAGGTGGGATAGAAGACAATGGAAGCTGATCCAATGATGAAATTTTGCTTTATCTCCTTGGATTCGTTCCTGGAAAGAGGGTGAGGCTTATCGGATCTCGGGACTTCACTCCAAACATGAAGTATCCGTCGACATTCGTTCTATATCATCTTTTCTGTGCGACATCATACATCATCTTTTCTGTTGCTTTCCATTGCTTCTCTTTCTCTCCTTCAGCCCTTATCCTCCGGTAGTTCTTCCTTAATGGTGGGAGAGAAGGTAATGGAACCCGGTCCAAGTAAAAAGCCTTGCTTTAAATCCTTTGATTCATTCTGAGAAAAAAGGCAGGTCGCATCTCAGGACTTCACTCTGTTCACATACGTCGTGTGTCATCTTCTCTGTGCGACGTTGTACATCATCTTTTCCACCCTTTCTTTCGTTCTCTTTCTCCTTTGAGCACTTTTCTTCTGGTAGTTCTTACTTTCTTGGTGGGACCATGGTGGACAAAATATCCTTTCTGTTCGTTCTCTTTATCAATGTGGGAGGGAATACTTAAAATCCGTGACATTATTGCATTTTCTGTTTCGAGGGTCAGTATATTTTGGTCGTACTCACAGACTGCATTATTATAGGATGTGCTGAGGAAAGGAACCAGTGGGTGGAAAAAGGTCGTAGCAGCATTTGGTGAAGAAATTTTACACGCTAGTGGCGAGGTCGACAGGGCACACCTCGGGCAAATTGTCTTTTCTGACTCAGAAAAGCGTCAACTTCTAAATCGGTATTACCTCTGACCTGTCGCGTTCAATTTTTTTAGGAATTAATTCAGCATAGTTTATCCATTTGTCACATTATTTCTTGTAAATTGGCCCGGCACTCATGGTGTCATTTGTAGCCATTTGTGCCGCTTTCTGTTGTAAGACGGAAGGATACGATTAGAGTAGCTACGATGATAGTTGACTACTCAAAGCATGTTAGATTATGTATGGCAATCTGTTTGTATTGTTTTAAAAGGGCGGCTAGAATGTCTACAATTCTTAATGGCGTACATTATTATCCTAATTTCAGTCTGGACTTTCCTTAAAAATCTTAAATGGTAGCAGTAGTGGAGTCCCAAATTTTATTTCCTCATATCAGTGTATCACTAGAGCCAATTCCATCCGGAAATTTCAAACTGTTTTCACTGCTTTCGTTATTTGATTAGTGCAGATTCTTATTATCAACTTTTTCACATAAGAATAACAATGAATCAAATTCGAAGAGTGGAGACCCAAATTTTATTTCCTTTTCAGTATCACTAAAGCCAATTCCATCTTTGAATTTCACAACTCTTTCGTTATTTGAATGGTAGAGATTCTTTCTCATTAACTTCTTCATTTAAAAATATGAATGAATCGCCATTGGCATGAGGTATGTCTCTTTTTGTTTGAGACATTCTGTGTTGTTTAAAAGGGGAAAGCCTTTCTTGAGTGCTTCTAGTCATGGTTGACATCCGTTCTAAGTTTCTGAATTGAATAAAATCAATTTTTTGTTAAGAACCAAATGGGATCCTAGCGTCCATATGTTCTTTAAGTCTAAAGGAATCTTCCGTGCTGGAAAGTATCTCAGATTCTCAGTAGCTTTTCATTAGAACCTTTTGCAGCGAGGATATACAATCATGTTACAGTTCCACTACGTGATTGATGCATGCATCTTCGAGGAGACATGTAGGTCCATGTGTTAGAAATTAAAAGAGATACTTGGATTTTAAATGAAGATGAATAGTATGATCTGGGATATTATGCCGCTCTATACCCAGTTTGCTACAGTATTTTCTGATATTGCGGATATCTTTAGTTTTTTAGCTCATGCTGAGTGTGTTGGCCATAGAGATCCGCTCACTGATCTTACGATGCTCTTTGAACAGAAACGAAAGCTCTTCTTTCCTTCATTCTCATTGATTTGTAAGCCATTTTGTTTGTTGTACTCCAAAATAAACAGATCATGCAGATGAATTTCCCACGGACCACCCCATCTGAGATCGACATATTTCCCCTTTTTCTGTCCTCGGAAATGCTGGAACTGGGTCGAGGGACCAAGGACGGCTGAGATAACCAGCTGAAAACGAGCTAAAAACTTTCTGAGAAAGGAAAGACCTGGCTGAAGAGCGGTTTCCTGCATTTTCATATTTTCTCAGCACTCTCCCACCCACCCACACCTTACTGAACAAGCTGGCTCCAAAGTCGGGAACTTCGTGTTCAATCCAATGATTACATTAAGTACTAAATGCATCTATCAACGAACACAACAAATAGCTCTTAAGTTTTTGTCATAGAGCTTCTTTCAGCACACACATGAGGGTCCAATGGTGTGGAAGTTTTTTTTATTGTACACAGCAGCTTCCACTGCTTAGAAGTAATATGAAAGTATAGTTTTTGAGGTGTATAATTCATTGTTCAATGCAATGGAGTTAATCCTTTTATAGGATGACAATCTCCTCGAGTTTTCTGCTTAGAACGTTTGACAAAAGTAGTTCACAATGGCCAATCCAATGACTATTTACGAGCTAGCCAATAGCAAGTTCGAGTAGTGGGCCATTTTTTTCTATTTTATTTTATGTAAAAAGCATTAAAAAAGTAAAAATCATTCACCCTGAATAACTCCACGCGTAATATTTTATTATTGGTGAACTCTCTTCACTGTTTGTCACTCCTTTGTAGCCTGTTGGCGCCCCACATATCCTCCGGGATAACCTGGGAAGTTGCGAGGCTCTGGCTCAAGGGATTTGACGTCATCGTCCTGGACATCCCGCTGCTATTTGAAGTCAAAATGGACCGATGGACGAAGCCCATTGTCGTCGTCTGGGTTGACCGCGAAACGCAGCTGAAACGTCTCATGAAGAGGGACGACACCTCTGAGGAGCAGGCCAGGAACAGAGTCAACGCCCAGGCCCCTCTTGACTGGAAGAGGGAGAAAGCGGACGTGGTGATCGACAACTCAGGCTCCCTCGAGGACACCAGACTGCGGTTCCAGGAGGTCCTCGCCCTGGTGACCAGACCCTTGACTTGGAAGGAGTTCTTGCGGTCCAGGAAGGGGTTGACTTTGATTCTGATCTCATCCGTCGCTGCCGCCCTTGCCTCTCTCAGGTAAAACTCCCCCTTTCGTTCAATATTCCTTGACATATTCATTTCCAAATTCGTACATTTTCTTCTAGAACAACTCCGTAATAATAGACTTAAGTAGAATTATTGATCACATGAGCCACAAAGAAACGGGTGAGATCAGTGAAAGAGAAGGGGGGTTGACCTCACTCATGTTATTGGGTCCCCGGCCGCCGCATCTGAGCCATCCACGTGGCCAAGTGAGTTGGAGGGGCCGGATTCTGCCGACGTGGCTGCCACTGGAGATGCCTGCCGCCTCTGTTGTGCTTTGCTGTCACTGGGGAGGGCTACTTGGTGCAGTCGAATCCCTGGCAGACGGTGACCCAGACGATGAGGACGAGTAGGAGGAGGACGACGAGGACGACCAGCTTGACCTTCATGGTCTGAAGCCACATCTTGCGGCGGACCTGACCCCCCTTCTTCTTGAAATCCTGTGCCTGCCAAAAATGATTTCAAATGGGTCTGGGTGGCCCCTTAGCAACCAAAAAAGGAGTGGGTTGTTTAAGCTAGGAAGAACAACCTGACAGCGTAGGTCTGTTGCCTTCTCGGCCAGATCACCGATCTTCTGCCCTCTGTCCACGGCCTGAAAAGAAAACCCACTGGGTTTAAGTTCTGATGAAGGAGAGGGAAGAACAGTGGTCAACCAGATGAAAACACAATGAAAAAAGGAGAAGGAAAGGCTAGAAGCCTCAGCAGGTCCCTGTGACAGTAGATACATCGATAGACAGAGAGAGAGAGAGAGAGAGAGAGAGAGAGAGTTGGAAACGGTGTTCAAGTTTTTGGATCTAGGTAGGTTCATATATGGTTAAAAGTAATACCAATCGTTCGTCGTTTGTTCTGTGAAGCATTCGATTGTCGCCCGTGAGATAATTCCTACTCGTTGAAACGCCGCAGATTTGCAGACCAAATAATGACCGCTACAGAGAAGCCAAACAGACGGGAGCGGGGTAACCCAAGTACCTTCTCTACATTTTCCAGCATGATGCTCTTGACTTCTGAAACCTGGGCCTTGACCTTGAGAAGCTTAATGAGCTCGTCAGCATGCTCGATGACGTATTGCATATGCTCCTTTATAACAGGACTGCATAGTTGATCAACGCTCCAACAAATGAACGCGTCTTCCGATGAAGTAAAATGAACAAAAACCGGAACAAATTCAACAAACATACCCAAATTTTTTGTTGAGGCTTTTGGCAAGAGCTGTATCTGCTCTACCACCTCCATATCTTTTTTTGAAGTCCACCTTTAGACGTTCTAGAAAGGCCATGCAGATCTGCTTCCCGACAGATTCTTTAACAACAACACAATATGCTGTGGAAATAAATAAGATTAGATATCAGTTCAACAAAGGAGAGCCAAAAAATAATAATAACTCGAGATTTCACCCGTTGCATACTATTTTATACAGAAATAATGATATCTAGTCCATCAACCTTAGAATAAGGAAAACCATTACAAACTCTGGGAGCCTCCAGGTGCATGATAAGATATTTTTCAAATGATCACGAACTTTCTTCTCCCTGCCCTTTTTCTTATTGTATAGTGATTAAAAGGATAAGATTGGATGAACCATTCTGACCTTAGGATTTAGGTTTTCTTGAATAATTTTTTATAAGTAAATTAGAGAGGAACAATAACCCCATTAGTCATCGTTTATTAATGCCAAAGACTGGATAAAATGTAGTAGATACATAGATAGAAGATGGACGAATTAATAAGTGGAAATTTGCGTTCAGAAGCTAATCCTTCCCTTTTCATCGTAAACGAAGAGAATAAGAATATTATAGTGCATATAATATTGTACATCATTATATCTGACATAAATGTTCAGTGGGTAATCTTTTGCGTTATTTACATTCTTGATGGTGCATACAATATCTCAGACTTCGTGAACCCAAATCGGTTTACAGCATGACGGTTCTTTCAAGTGACAAGGAAACTGGGATATTCCAGCTCCAAATACGAGTGTATTTCGAATGAGAGCTTAACTTTCAAATTAATTTGTGTTTTTAACTAATTAAAGTTAAATCTGGTCCATTTTTAGTGTTCGTGGATCATTGCACCCTTTCTTAATCAAATATTTGAAAACTGAGCAGCCAAACTACACACGTCAAACACTAATGAGCATGTTCCTCAGCATATCTACATTAAAGCCTTCCTGGTGCTGCTGAGACTGGATTCAGAGGAACCGGTTCACTACAAGCCAGGTTTCAATTCCAACACAACCTAGTCAAATTTATAGTACCTTACATATAACTTTCTTAACAATGCACATTCACTTTATATTGCTCAGACCCTTCAAGCATTTATTTCCGCCATTTTCAGCATCATCACATGGTGTAACTCACACGTTTATAAATGCCATGTTCGTCGTTCCACTGCTAAAGGTTGGGAATTGCATGACAGTATGCCTCCTATCCATCATTATTATCCTCATTACTGAGCTCGTCTGATGTCCAGTGGTAGCATACAATCAGAAAAGCGATTCCCAAATAGATAAAACTACTTGTCCTGATAGACCACACCAATCCACATACTTTCTAGCCAAAACATAACAAACATTGGCTGTGGGGACTGGAAGTATGCTTTCTAAAAATATAAATATATTCCTTCATGTTGATTGCCCGAAAACAAAATTACCAAGTTACAAAGACTATGGAAACACATATATACGTATAAAAAGAAAAAGGGACGAAAAATTAACAAAGAAAAAATGAAAAAATGAAAAAATAAAAATAAGATAATGGATATGTAAAATATAAAGGAAAACGTTGTAAACACACACACACACACAAACATAGACGTAATCTTGATGTCAGCTTTGAGTCATTCAGGTAATCCTCTATGCAGTCCTCTTTACTGGATGCAAACAGTTCCAACATTGACAGATATTCCAAGCCAGTCACTACCTTCACACAAGTATTTTAAGGTAAGATCATCCTTCTCTCGCTTCCTGTGAAAAAGTGAGCTGACTATGATCTTATAAATAATTTTAAAAAATAATGTTTGCAAGCATGAGTGATGGGGTCTTCTAGGCTTACGAAACTACACAATCACTGAACAAAGCTGCCGGATAAACACAGACTCTGAGCCTAATGAAGATTAAATGCTGTCACATCAGTCCTACGGGTGTTGACTGGTAAAGGCTGCAATCTCTATTAACTTTATTTTTATACTACTTGGGAACCAGTTGGCCAGTTTACGCCGTGTGCAGGCAGGAACAAAAATATCCTCATTTCATATTAGAGATAACACAATAGCATCTAAGGTCGTTTTCTGCCAGCAAATTTTCAATCTATTTATAAATTCCCTGAGATGTACAACCACCGAATCAGGATAAGTACCGTGATTAGGATGATGAAGATATCGGAGCAAGAGACGAAAGACAAAGCTCTACTCTTTGGTACGGATCTGCCCAGTGTTCTCCTAATTTCGCCGGTTATTTTTCCTTTGTTCTGCCATTAGCCCATCTCCCTAGCACGTAGCCTCGAGGAGTCTGTTCTTCTACCAAAGCCTAAGCTCCTCGAGAATGTAGAAAACAGTATTTGGTTGACAGTATCCAGATGACAAACGATTGATACAATTGGAAATGCTGATCATGGCAACAGATCAAATATGATCTTCTCAACCAGTAAACTTACGTGGCAGCCTTCTCACTTGAAAGTTCTAGCGTGATTATGACATTACCCGACAGGAGCGACCAACATAAGCAACCAGATTACCAGGATATCGGGAGAAAATTTACATCCTGAGAGGGAAGCAAGCAGAGGAGGGCGGACGCACCGTAACCGTCCTCAACTAGGAAATTGAAGCTGTGGTGGTCGCAAGCGTAGGTGAACCTGCTGTTTGAGGACGGAAGTTTCTGAAGGCACTGTACAGCGATTTCCGGGAAGTTCCCGGTGAATTCTGTGTACTCCGCCAGCACCATTGTCCCCCTCGCCACGAAGCTGTATATGAACGAACCCGCTGTCCCCCCCTCTCCTTCCTCATCCCCACCGCCGCCGGCGCCCATCGCCTTCCCCACTTTCCACCCTCCCCCACCACCACCACCACCGGAATTGGGGACGGCGAGCGGCGGCGGATGATTGCGGTCCGAGAAATCACTGAGGAGCGGAGAGGTGCTGCCACCGTAAAGGAAAACACCGACGCATCCCCCTCTGTTTTCCGGAATGTTCTTTTTTCTCACCGATGTGGAAGAAGTAACGGGCAAATATTAATGGGCCGGTATGCTCAAGCCACTTATCAACAAGGCCTGATCTTTTTCAATAATTTGTATTTTTCCTCTTTCGTGGTTTTCTCTGGGTTTTCAGCAATTTAATTATTCGGAAATAACCATTTAAATTAAAATTTTATGAATTAATAATGATTGTAGTGGTCATGACTGGGGCCTTGAACTGTTTGTTCTAGAGGATTTGAAATCCTACCGCCGCTGGTCGGCCGACGGAGAAGACGCCAAAAGCAGAGGAAGGAACCTTCTGACTTGGAGATCAGCTACCGTCAATGGCTAATGGGGAGCCCTCGCCGTCGTCTCCAGCTTCCGCCACTGGAGGTGGCGCCGCCGCTTACCCACTGTCCCAATCTGTGAGCTCATCTTCTCCTCTCTTCTCCAGTGAAATATGTCAGTTATACGTTCCCCGCAGTTCTCGATGAACTTCATCTCCGGGAGGTCTATCCGTTTCACTGGCTGCGGTCCCTGTCAGATCCTCCTATTTCCTGACGATCTGTGTCTTTCTTGTCTAGAAAGACAAGAAAGACACAGATCGACGCCGCCCGATCGACGCCAAGATGGCGGTATGTCAGGCCCCATGGCCCAGATGGATCGTTTTCCGATTCTGATTACTTCGGGCTTGCTTGTGTTTGAGATTCGGCTTAGATTAACGTCGTCTCCGTTTCCTTCAGGAACTGAACGAGTCACAGGCAGAGGTGGCGGCTAAACTCCAAGGATCGAAACAGGAGGATCCAATTTCTTTTAGAATGTAGTTGTTTCCGAGTTATGATTAAGATTGATAACGCATTGCAACTTGATGGATGAGACGAACGTTGAAAAAATTGCCGCAGGAGTTGCAAAATTGGAGATTGAAGCTGGACACGCAGGTCAGAACGTACAAGGAAGTGCGTGCTTCATCCTTCTTGCCTCTGAAGTTGCTGGAATCTACGGTTTAATAAAACCTTATATTATTTTAACGCATGATTCAAATTTCATTTTGACCTTAACCCGAAGCTTCACTTCCAACAATTATTAACTAGGGAGATGATATAGAAGATGTAGTTTTCCGTTGATCATCTGCCTCGATCAGGGACAGTTTCAATCAGGCCTAAATTCAGACATAATCTACTGGCCCCCCTCTCAAAGCCGGAGTTGGCTCACCTGAAACTCCGCAAATTCCAAAGTAAACTCCAAGGCTCCGTCTGTATACTATCGACGGAACCAATAATCGGGAAATTTATTCTCTTCCGTTACCCTTAATTTATGTAAATTTTGTCGACCTTATTAGTGAACTCACCTATTTCGTCGCAGGAGCTTTCAGTGCTTAAGAAATCACTAGGCACTGACGTGGAGCAACTGAAATCCGTAAGTTCTATGATGAAAGACTTCTGTCTTGTTATCTCATTTTCTTTTCCCGCTGATTCTGACGGCACAGAGCCAGGAGTTTGAAGCGCTGCGGACAACTCTTCAGCAGCAGCAAGAAGACGTCGCAAACAGTCTAAGGAACCTAGGGGTAAAACAATATCCCTTCCTCCCTCCCTACCTTTCTCTTCTTGGGTTTCTACAGTTTCTTGCCTCGCAGATGAAAGATGATAGCAAAAATGTATCGGAGCCCGGAAATCTAAAGCTAGCAAGGAGATTATGGAGGCTGAGGAGAAACCAGAAAAAGTTCATAGTGCCACTTCAGGCAACAAGGTACCGTACACTTAAGGCCCACCCGCGCTTTGGCCCCGGCGTCATCTCCTATCGTCACTTGTTTGGTTGTTGTCTCTGGGTGAGACCCACCGAACAGCCCTCGACATAATGTATCATTTGTTTCATTTCAAGATTGCTAAACATAGCTCATCCTACGCATCATCTTCTCACATTTCGGTGTGCCCAAATATTTATCAACCCAAGAACTTGGAAATACCCAGACATTTTGCATCCGATCGTAAGACTTTAGATGATTCCACTTGTTCTGATAATCATGTCTTCCGTGAAAGAACAGTCCTGCGGTACTTCGGAGAGGTCTTAAACGTATTATATTTGATTGAATCAATTAAGAGCCGGGGATGGAAATTGCACCCACTTCATGCAAACCATTTCCAGTACAATTACTGGAATTGAAGAGGAATGAATGGAAATTTTGGCCTTTACGCAGGCCGATATCCCCCTCTGTAAAATCCAATCGTATGGACAATGATACACCCATGGGGATTATCTCATAATTCTTCAAGCATGTCCCCCGACAGAAGACGAAGGATCCAATTACCATTAACGGGAATCAGAAGACGAAGGATCTCACAGAACATGGCAATCGTGCAACCACTGGCGCTCATGATCTTGCACAGCATCCAATTGTAGTGTAACGATTTTTCATTAGCGTTTCCCACTGATCATACGGGCCGCAGTAATAGCTTCCATTTCAATAATTCGAAAATTCATAACTGAAATTTGAAGGAACGAGGACTAGTGCACATCAGTTGTTGCCCTGACCATATGGAAATGGATCCCTTTCGTCAAACACAATAAATCATTCGGTATAAACCGAAATTTAAGTCTCCTATTTTTTTGAACTCCTCTTTTAGTGGGAATCTCAATCTGTTAATATCTCTCGGTGCTCATCTGGGATCCTCTTAGACACTAGACCAATCCTTGACTGCGTCAGTTCTCCGCTGCTTGAAACCCCGCAGCAAAATTTTTACAGTTAAAATTAAGCATAGAGGCTACCCACAAGGGATGAATACATGGCGTCATCAGGCTTCAGCCCTACCTCGAGCATGTCATCGTACAGCCTGAATGCCTCTTCTGATCTCCCTTCCTTAGACAACCCCGAGATCATCGCACTGTATGTGACAACATTCGGTGCTATACCCTTCACTCTCATTTCGTTGAACAACTTCATCCCATCATCAACTTTCCCAACCACGCAGTGCCCGTGAATGAGCGACGTGTATGTGTAGACATCCGCCAAAATTCCTATCTTCTCCATCTCTTCGTGCAGGCTTTTGGCGTCCTTCAGGCTCCCCTTCTTGCTGTACCCATCAATGAGTGCATTGAAGCTGACGATGTTAGGGCTCGACCCTCTCTTCTCCATCTCTCGGAAGATCCTCCTCGCCTCCACTAAATCTCCTTCCTTGCAGTGAATGTCGATCAGCGTGGTGAGGGTCACGGTGTTTGGGGACACCCCTCTCTCCACCATAAGATGCAGCAGCCTCTTCGCTTCGTCGATCTTCTTCGACTTGCACAGTGCGCAGGCAATCGTGTTGTAGGCGTACACATCCAGGTTCATGCCTTTCTTCTCCGTCACGGCCTGCAGATGAAGAACCTTAGCCACCATACCTTTCTTGCAGTACCCGTCCATCAGGGTGTTGAGCACCACCAGATTTATGTCGACTCCTCTGCCCTGCATTTCGTTGATCAACATCTCGGCTGCTTCCATGTGCCCCAACTTGCAGAGCCCGTTGACCAGTGCTCCGTAGGTGTGAGCGTTGGGCGACAGCCCCTGGTTGACGCACTCGTCAAAGAGGACAAATGCTCGCTTCATGTCCCCAGATTTGCAGTGGAGATCGATCATTGCCGTGAAAAATTGGATGTCTGTACGAACCCCCTTGTTGGTCATTTCCTCGAACAGCTTCTCTGCTTCCTCGATCTTTCCCAATTTCGTGAAGGCGTCGATGAGAAGCGTGTAGGTCGCGGCATTGCCGCTGACGCCGTTCTTGTCTACCAGGGTCCACATCCCCAGAGCGGAATCGAAATCTCCTCCGTTGACGTAGGCCTTAATCAATGAATTATACGGGTAGATATTGGGCCTGAGCCCCCTCTCAAGCATTTCGTCGAACACTTGCCTTGCAAGCTCGAGTTTCCCCGTCTTGAAGAGCCCATCGATCACCATGGCCATCGAGTGTACTGAAATCGCGACGCGGCCGTTCAGTTCGAGTACGCGACGGAAGAACTTGAGCGAGAGATCGAACTCGCGAGCCTTCTTGAGGTTCCGGAAGTGAATGTCGCAGGATCGCTGGTCGAAGCTACCGAACTTCTCCAACGAGAACTCGAAAGCCGCGAAAGCTTGATCGAACATGCCGGCGTCGGAATACGACCTAAAGAGCATGTCCACCAATGTCGAAGAAATACGAATTCTCGCCACGGAGACGTCCACAGCGGAGGCGACGGAGGAGAAAGAATGATCTCGATTCTTGGAGACGAAGCTTCTGAGGCTCTCCCGTGCGGGGGAGAACCTCCGGTTCCCGAGAAGGCTGTAGACTAGCGCGATGTTGGATCGGAGATCGATCCCGCGGAAGCAAGAAGCGACGTCGGAGCCCCTGGCCGCGCAGGTGGGGGCGGCGGCGGCGCCGCCGCCGCCGCCGCCGCCAGCACCACTAGCAAAGCGCCGGCGTAAGCGTCCGGGAAGCGGATCGCGGCACGGCCCCGAGAAGACGAGGCCCCTCTTCTTCAGTAGAAACCGTCCCGTCCCGCGCATCAGCTGGCGACGGAGGAACAAACTCCGAGTGAAGACAGTAGGTATCCTCGTCGGCCCGTATTTATAGTTCCAAATAAATAATCCAATCATTTTTTCACAAAATCTTGCGAATATCTCCCTACATCTATGGATTCGATACTAAGTAAATTTCAACCAAATATTAACGGTATTTCATATTAATTAGAACTAAACTATGAGCAATACATAAACTCGTGTCAGATTTTAATATATGGGGGTTTTTATTAAAGTATTTTTTGATGTTGGTACAAAGCTAGTGATCAATTGAGGACGACTAAGGTAATTATCAAAACTCAAGGGGCTCGTAATAAATAATATCACATGCAAACTGGGTTCTCAGTCTCACATTTGTAATAATACCTCTCTAAGTACCCAACAATAAAAGCCAAACCCCAATTAGCCATGGTACCTCTCCTATTTATTAGTCAAAGTCAGAACAACTTTTGGGTCATTCAAGCTGCTGAAAACTACTCTTTAGATCATTTGGAGGTAAATTTTCAAGACGACTTTGAAGATTATGGATTTCAGTACATAAGTGATGTGACACAGTCATTATTTATTAAATCACATAAATTTTAAATTTATAAACATAAAAAACATTAATTTCAAAATTTAGAAATATTTTCATAAACATGTATCAATTATAATTTAATTAAAAACTCCAAAAAATTAAAAAAAATCTAGGCTGATCATATGGATGTAAAATAATATCAGATAAAAGTCGAACTTTTTTTAAAGAATGTATTTTCAATGATTTTTGGACTAAAATATTGTAAGAATTTAAAAAAAAATAGAGGAAAATAAAAAAATTCTGGAGCATGTCTAAGGGAGTTTCTTCCTCATATATGTGCAACAAAAGGAGGCTTGTATCATGATTCAAAAACTCTGAAGAGATTGTGATGAGTCTCTAAATAGATCACCTTGTTCTTAATGATGACTCATTTATTGACTAATTGAAGATGATTTTTTCTAGAAATTTGTGATCTTTTTATCTAGAATTCTTTGTTAGTTGCTAACGACAATCCTTGATTATTATTGACGAAGATTTCATCAATAATTGACCATCTCTAGCAGCTATTTTTTTGACTTGCTCTATGTAGGAAAATCATGGAGTTAAAACAAAATAATGTAAGTTTTGGCATCATGAGATTTGAACCTCCACTTATCATCACTTGGGTTCGTAAGTAAAGCTCAATAAATTGTCATAATACTCTTAATATAGTGAACACACAAATTTAATTTCTTCTCTTATCATAGGGGTAATTTAAGTATTATTTTTTGTCGATGAGCATTGCCGAAGGTTTAGTCCCACATTAATTGTTTTGAGAGATTTTATATCAATATAAGTCTAAGCTTCAGTCTACATTTGAGTTCCCTCTCTCATAAACAAAATGGTCATGACCATTTAGGGAGAGGGGTATATCAAGTGGTCCCCACCACATACACATGTGTGATGTGGAAGAGGAGCAATGCACACATGCTCTACATGGGTTCCTTGAGCCACTTGAGCCCAACTCATGATTTGCTCGGTATGGGTCCACCCACTCGAGGGTTAACTGCCAAGTGTTGGCTGACTAGTGGGTCCCCACTTTTTTGTAATTTCTTTAATTTTTTTCTTTATTTTAACTTGAAAATGTGAATGTAAAAATCATATAAAATCACATAATTAACCAAAAATTCACATTAATCACATAAAAATTATTTTCTCTGTTTAACCCAAATAAGTATATATTTATCATGATAAATATAGAGGATGTAATATTTCAATGAGGTTAGAGAGTCAACAAGTTTATGGGTCAACTATAGTATGAAGAAATAAATATTTCAAATGTATAGCATAATAAATATAGAGGATGTAATATTTCAATGAGGTTACAGAGTTAAAGTTCTTGACTACTCAAGAAAAATGGCACCCCCAACTCTTGGCCCATGAAAAAGGAGAGAGAGAGAGAGAGTATTACTATGTAGCATAATCCTATTCTAGGAAATATTGTGTAGGGTTCACACCTTATATGATAGGTGTTACTTGGTAATGAAAAATCATTTTAGTCTTTCTACCACATGTCCCCTCTATCCTTTGAGATAGATCATCCCTCTTTTTCTCTCTTCTTATAGAAGTTGATAGTATCAAAGTAGGTTTGCTTTGCAAGGGTTTCATGCTTACTTTCATCTTGTGTCATTTTGAGGTATATTATCTTTTTGTCATTTATCAGTGTTATCCTAACGTCATTCAAATTGAGTTCTCCTTTTTCAATCCTCCAATTTAGAGGCACTGAGTTCATTTTTGTGGGATTTTATGAAGCTTCAACATTAATCTTCAACTACTAGTCAACAATATATCTTGGTTCATCATCAATCTGTCCCTCGATAAAATCTTCAAATCAATTGACATTATTTTCAGCTACTTCAAGCCTTAAGATCTAAAGAATGGAATATCTAAGTTTGTTGTAAGTGTTATTATCTGACATAACTTAGTCATTATATAATAAATCACACAAATTTAAATATTTATAAAACACTAATTTTTAGATATTTAGAAGTATTTATGAACGAATATATCAATTATAATTCAATAAAAGTTACAAAAATAATGAAAAAAATTAGGTTGATCATAAGGATATAATATAATATCAGTAATATTTTAAATTTTTTGATAAAGAATATAATTTTTTATGAGTTTTAGACTTAGTAATGAAAATAAAATATATTTAAAATTCATAAAAAAGAAAAATAAGGGTGCAAGCATCAAGATGACATTAGCACCCTGACGAACATGAATTGGGCAGAAATAGAGTTATGACAAATAATTTTTACGTAAGCAATTATAGACAATTTAATTGGTCAAATTAAGATTGTAAAAGTCAAAAAAAATGTAATTTAATGAAAAAGAGTTTCAAAACTTAAAATCACACAAAGTATCACTAAATTAAATGAAAATTAAGTTGAAAATAAGAAGTGCAAAGTTTCGACCTCATGACTACAATTGTCGAAATTATGTGTGTTCAAGATGGTTATCGTACGATGTCCATGACCTTAAGGGCTCTCTTTAGATATAGATGACCTAAGAATTTACTAGATCTCTTTTTGAATTCTAGAAAATGATGGTGAAATTATAAACTAATTAAAAATAAAAAAATAAAATTTCAACATTGTGGCGACGATGTGCCAGAATCTTAAGCATTTTGAATTATTGTCATACAATGTTCACAGCCTAAAGGCTCTTCTTGGACAAAGACGATGTGAATAATCTCTAACTTTTCTTATAAAGTCTAGAAATTAATGAAGTAAGTCGTCGAATCATCTTCAACAGCTATCAATTGGCTCTCTAGTGACTGTAATCTAATAGGGATCAGCTAGGTAGAGGTGGGGGGTATCTTAAGGAGCTTCATCCTCTGGTCCATGTAACAAAGGAAAACTCTTCATCGCATCTAGTACACTCTTAGGAGGTGGCGACAAGTCTCTGTTAAAGCTAGATTTATGTGTTTTAATTAATTTTATTATTTTATTTTATTTTATTTTATTAACTTGTAGAATAAATATATGATATATTGTTAATTTTAAAAGTCTAAAATTAAAATACTTAGCATAATTTTTTATTATTAAAATAATAAAAATAAAAATATATATAAAAAATCTTCTGCCCACTAGCAAGCCGGCACCCAATAGTTGACCCAGAGGGGGGACAACGATCGAGTGGGTAGACCTAGACTAGGGGAGCCACGAGTTGGGCTTGAGTGGGGAAGGCCTCACTCAATGCACATGTGTGTCGCTCCCCTTCCACGTCTCGGTGGCCAACTGGTCGTGGGGCAAGGGGCGCCCATACACATGTGCGCGCGTGAGGGCGGACCACTTTATTGCCTTCTCCCAAAATGGTCATGGGCATTATTTTTTTTTGGGAGAAGGGATCTCTACTAAGAGAGAGAAGCTTTAGTTTATATTAGGCACATGCGTCTGATATATTTTCGATGTGGGACTAAATGTTTTCATCTATTTCAGTGTTGCCATCTGGAGTGCGTGTGATCCAGCGATACTCAAAGAACCACGTCATCAGATTAGCCAAATCTGCAGCTAGCGAACCACCAAGGTACCAGATGTGTAAAGCAATCCATCAGTGGTTCGCGAATCTGACGCCGCTCAACACACACGTGGCCTTAAAGGATGATCCAATGGCTATAGAGGTGCCATGGTACCAAGAACTTAAGTTCTCAATTGGCAACGGTTCGACGGGTTGATCTTGCATTGCTTAGTGCGCCACGTACCAAGCTCATCTAATCCACTGGCTCCCAAAGCGCCATGATACCGGGAACTTAAGTCTTCACACATATCACCATCAGGAACATAAAGATAATAATCAATTATTGTCTAGTAAAATAGACATTATCGATTATCTTTAAAAGCTTGACAACGGACGTGAATATGAAATCTGTTCTTCCCTCCTTTTGCACGATCGACGTCTCTGGCGATCGGCAAGCTTCTTCCTTCCTCCTTTGACTGCACTCAAGGCCTCCGGCAAGTGGTCAACTCTTTCCTTCTCCCCCCAGACAATGGTGACAACATGGTTGACTCCTCTTTTAGCAGATCTCTTAGGCAAGCGGCACAACACTTCCGGGAGATACTTCTGCAACTTCTGGCGTGGTGTGACACATTCAGACGAAACCAAGCCGCCACGCCGGTGTCTCCAATTGCCTAGGAGGTAGACTAAACTTGGGTAATGATTTATTTCCTATTTTCAATATTTACTTACCTGGTTTTGTCATTTATTTACATTTTATGGCAAGTTCTTTCCGTTTCATATACGTTTTGATTGAAATGAGTAGAACTAATTCAAAACTTGATGAATGATCTTCGTTCTTCTGAAATCTCCAAAACTTGTTTGAGATTAAGCTAAGATCATTTTTAACTTATTTTCTATTGATTTTCACAGTCAAATCTTGACATATTCATATTTCCTACGTTCTGGAAATAACGAGTATTTTTTTATTTTTTGAACTTGAAATCACTGAGATTAAAGGCTGATTAATGAGCGTTCAACGGTTAAAACAAGTTGGAGACATTCACGGTTGACCTCATGTCATGTGTGTGAATCCTTGAGCACACATTTGTCTGAGAAAATAGGTTGACCGTATTTATCTCTTTCTTCAATTTTTGTCTTATTTCTCTCTCTCCCTCTCTCGTGAGACCTTTCTTCTCTCTCCATCTCTCATGAGATCTCTCTCTTTCTCTCCCTCTCTCTCAAATGATCTCCTTCTCTTTCTCTCCCTTTTGCGAGAGATCTCATCCCTTCTCTCTCTTGTGAGAGCTTTCTCTCCTCCTCTCTCTTTCTCTCCCCTTCGCAAGAGATCTCATCCCTTCTCTCTCTTGTGAGAGTTCTCTCTTCTTTCTCTCTTTTTCTCTTTACTTTTCTCCACTTCTCTTCCTTTAATCTTCTCACCTTACCCTTATATTTTATTATTTCTAATAAATATTAATAAAATATTAAAATCACTTTATATATAAATTAAATTAGTTTTCACGACGAATTAATCAATCTCCTTATGTTCAACTTGAGACTTACTTTTATACTAATATTTTATTAAGTCTTAGTTATAAATATTATTAGATAGTGTGTATTTAAACACAACGACAAGTGCACATTAGTCTCCTAGTAGATCATCCTCTTTTTGATGACGGTTAATTCATTAATCAATCAAAGATGATTTACTTGATAGATTCATAATTCTTTTGTCTAGAATCATTCAATAATTTTAGTAACAATGATCTGCGAATCATATTAACGAAATTTTCACTAATAATTGAGTGATTTTAATGGCTTAATCATTCATCGACAATCTATATGAAAATTGTGATTTAACCAGATAAAAATATGAGTTTTGACTTTAGTAGGATTCAAACCCTCATTGGTTGCCTCCTTGTATAAGAAAGAAGAAAATAAGTACTCAAATACTCTTATAAAATGACATCATAAGGGTATCTTGTTCTTATAAATGAGGAGTATTTTAGGTATTAAATTATTAGAAATATTTAAAAAGTCAGTTTAATTCCACATTAGTTATATTATGAGTTTTGAGATGTATATATAATTAAAAAAAAAATTACAATCAATAAGACTTTCTCTCATATGTGTACAACCACTCCTTCCCTATGCTCGACTAACCAATGGTGACGTGGAAGGAGAGTGACATACACATGTCTCCCTACCGCTCAACCACTCGAGCCCACTACTTGTCACTTCGTTTGACTATACTTTCAACCTGCTTGGGGTCCGACTGGCTAGCATGTTCTCCTCTTTTCTCTATCTTTTTATTTTATTTTATTAATCTTTATTTATCTCAAAAATAAAATTGTAAAAATTATATAAATTTACATAAAATCACATAATTAGCCAAAAATTTAAGTTAACTAACTAAAAATCATTTTTCATAATTTAATATAAATATAAGTCTATTTATCATGAGTTAAGGTCAAACCATATTATTAATTAATTATTAACTTATGATAATGAAGAATTATCACCCCCTTTTTATTTTTTTATTTTATTTTATTTCTCTTTATTTATCTCAAAAATAGAATTCTAAAAATTATATAAATTTATATTAAATCACATAATTAGCTAAAAAAATATATTAACCAACTAAAAATTATTTTCTATAACTTAACATAAATATAAGTTTATTTATCATGAGTTAAGATTAAAACTATATTATTAATTAATTATTAACTCATGATAATGAAGACTTATTATGCATAGAATGCATGAACATGGAGAAAATTAATGATAATATACTTGTTTTCCACTAAATATATATATTAAATCTTAGATGAATGGTGCATGCACATATGAATGTATGCATGTTATTAGTAGCACCCCTCACTGATCTCTTGTGCAAAGTTGACCAATGGCAATAAGTTAAATAATGTGCCAAGACATTCTTGACATTGAAGTAAGCAATTGCAATAGAGTTGATCCTCCACTTCTAGACTTTGCCAAGTCATTTGCACACAAATACTAACAATGATGCTACTAGTGGCATCCTCAGTCAAGAGGCACACTTACTTAAAATTTAGAGTTGGAAGTTTAATCATGTGGAGTCCAACTACCTAGTACACAAGAAGGAGATGTCCTCTATTATGTATTGCCTTCAAACTTAGAGGCGCTACCTATTGAGGATCCCCTTTACGATCTACACAGATCATATAGTTATCAACTACAACACAACCTAGACTAATGGTGAAATAAGTGAGGTGGCTACAAGTTCTTGTTGAATATGACTTCACCAAAGCATGAAGCTCAAAATATGGTATATGATGTATTGAGTAGCCAAGGTACATAGAAAGCTTGAACATAGTGAGGATGGCTGGACCCACTATGGACTTCTCCAACAAGTTTGGACAATTTGCATAGAAGACACCTACACTTGCAAATTCTTGACTTGAATTTAGGATGACACAGCACAGTGTTACTAGGTGAACAACAACCTCATGTACACAAAAGAATGATACATACATCCCGGCCACCAAAGACTTTCAACATACACTAGTCATGGAGACATGATATGTTGTGTTCTAATCACATGAAACAATGATGAACATTGACACTATTTTGTTGCAATTAATTTTGGCGTAACATGGAGAAGGATATCAAAACTTATGTAGAATCATGCCTCATCTACCAACAAGATAAGAGGAAGTGACAAGACAACTAGAAATACTGCTATCACAATCTATTCAAGAGTACTTCAGAATACTATTATGCTAGAATTTATCATTCACCTCACTAGGAACAACTAGAGCTTTGGTGATTGTTGACAAGTGATCTAAGTATGTTATATCAATATCAATGTCATTATGCAACAAAGAATGCAACCCAATTGATAACAAAATTTTCATATAAAATTGGGGCCAACTTAGAGTAATTATATTTGATTGAAATGCTCTCTTCACATGATGACTTTGCAAGCTTCCATTCTCTAAGTGAGGCATATGGCTTTAATTTTCTCTAGCTTACCACCCGCAAATGGATGGTCAAATCAAATGTCTCAATCTACTCTTGGAAGAATATTTTGGGTATTATATAACAACCTCACGAGATAATTAGGTAAAACTTCTCGACACAACTCAATTTGTAGATGTATTTGATTTTAATATATACAGTGAAAATTTATTTTATAAACTATTATTGAGTGACTTATTGAATAATTCATTGAACCATTCACCTGCATCACAACTACTTTTACTATGAGTTAAAATATTTTGGATGAATATTTAAATTACATACATTGATGATGCTTTGTATGATCCTATAATAGCAAACTCAAAGAGTAACGCCCTTAAGATACATCTCTATGTTGGAATAATATAGTGTAATATCCTTGACATATGAGTATAAAATAATATGCATCAGCACGTGTGATGAAGACTCACATATATTTTACAAAAGTAAAATGACATGTAAAATTTGAACTTGACACTTGAGCATTGTGAAGATCAAAGTATTAACATAGAAAATGTTTGAAAAATTAAATATGTATAATGACAAACATGAGATTCGAACTTAAGAAGCAATCAATGTAAAACTAGAAAAATGATGACCAAAATATTCAAACTAAAGTATAGACATAATTTTGAATCAAGAGTACTAAAGCAACAATGTGAAAAGCTAGACATATAATAAGAGTGAAAACATATGATCAGGTTGAAGCAAGACTTGAACTTAGGATCTACATGGCAATTGAGTTGGATTGTTCTCACAAAGCGAAGAAGGAAACAAAGAAGTTTTCATCACATAACTTACATGGTGACAATCATAATCTTATGCAGAGAAAATGACAAGAAAAATATATCAACTTCAATCGAGCCTCAAAAGTAAGATCATTCATTAAAGTGTCTTGAATCTCAAGATTTTTTTTTGAATATTGCCTGTAAAAGACATACATATTTCGAAGTAGAGAAGAACTCAAGACATATCTCACGCACCTTGGATAATAATACATTATCAGAGTTCATAGAGAAAATGACAAGCTCAACATAATTATCCTAGCTCAAACCTAAAGATAAATATGTCCATTGACCAGTTGAAAATCTTCAGACACAATATCAAGGATAACATACTTGTAAGTTAAAAGATCTAAGCTGAAACATCACCAAAGGTCAAAAGCCCATATTATAGATGATAACTCATCAATAGAAGACATGGATTAAAGATAAGACAAATAATCTCCTATGAGCAAACTATGAAAGAAGAAATGTTCACTGATTAGTTACAAATCTTCAAACTAGATACCACAAATAACTATCACTAGAAAATATGGGGGAACTTCCAATCGAGATCCAATCCATCAAATCCTTATTTCCGTCCAATCTCAATTGTGGAGTCGATGAAGCTCTCTGAAAATGATCATATTAATTTGAAAAACTTTTCATTGCTCCACCATTGCTTTGGTGACCTTTCAACTACTTAAGATGAGCAGAGAAGAATCAAGGCCAACACAAAATAAAGAAACTCTCATCTACATCACTCACACAAGTTCAATAAGAAAATTCATTCAAAGCTTCATCTTACTCAATCATTTATAGCAATCTACGATTCAAATGATTGAACTGAAGTTTGTCTCTCTCCATCAAGCCCTAAGGTAACTTAAGTGGTGAGTGGAGAAGAGGTAATGCTAAGACACGAGATATTAAGAGCCATAATTTATCTATAGAGTGTGTTGTTCTTTGAGAAAAAGTGTTCATTGACTTAAGTACGTGATGTTGTGAGTCAATACCTCCCCATAAGGGGTAAGATCTCTAACAGATTTAACAATATTATATAGGGGAGCTGAGATCGTAAAGTTAGTTATATTTTCGAAGAAAAATAATAGAAATATGATAGGAAGATCCTCTAGTACTAGATGTAGCACTAAAGAAGGGTGAACTAATATAAAATCTTACTCTCTATCATTATTGTGAGTGAAGGAGAGAGACTAGATTGATTGCATGATGAAGAAAAAAGTCTTAGGTCAATTTATATATAGACTTAACAAATTATGTTAGAACATGTATTGACACATGTATACATGTAGAAAACTAGAAAATGTAAGAAACTAATTTGCCCCCCCCCCCCTTAGTACTTCACTTAGCCACTTCAAACCCAACATAATTAACTTAGAATACAACAGCATAATGAACTTCTCTTCATTTGAGCTGAGGACATCAATAATTAGTGCCCCTACAACTTTATTGTTCTTAAATGATGGCATGCAACATTGAGGTTATCTTGAAAATAGATAGAGATGTTAACATAAGCAAAAGATAACTACAACATTATAGATTGAATAAATAAATAAGTTAACTAGCATTGTCAATAGGTCAAATTTTAAGTGGTTGATCAAATACTACTACAAATGTAACCAAAAATCTACATGTGCATACAAGACATTTCAAAGAACTTGAGCCTCCTCCTAAAATACGAAAACACTTTCACTATATAAAATGTATAAAAACTATAACCTATAATTTGAAGCTACCACCATTACTACCCATTCACCCCATCTTCCATGTATCACTCCTCAAACAATACAAGACAAACACAACAAACTTAGAGCAAAACTAGTCCCAACAGATGTTGCCAAAATTACTTCCATTTCTCGCAAAAGGATCAAGAAGATACTCAAGCATCATGTAATTCAACGAAGGTGTAACTCGGCCATCGCTACATGACCTTAATCATCACACATACTTCTTAATCCAATGGGACAAGGAGCCACAAGAAGAGACTACTAATAAGTTTTCATTATCATAAGTTAATAATTTATTTAATAATAGACTTATATTTATGTTAAATTGATAAAACTGGTTTTTAGTTAGTTGATATGATTTTTTGATAAATTATGTGATTTATGTGAATTTATATAATTTTAATAATCATATTTTTTAAGATAAAAGAAAGAGAAATGAAATAAAATAAAAAAATATATGAAAAGTGGGGACCTGCCAACCAATCGAGCCCGCAAATGGGTCAAAAGCACAATCAAGCAAAGCTGTAAGTAAGGGGCTCAAGTGGCTAAAAAATGGTCAATGGGTGTGTCACTCCCCTTCTACATCACCAGTGGCCAGCTATGTATGCATGGGGTAAGAAGTGGTCATACACACGTGAAATGACGATATTGATAAAAGTAATAGGTATTGTTATACATATCTCAAAAATTAGAAAATAGTCAATGTGAGACTAAACCCATGCTAGCATTCACAAGTTTTATACCTCCATAATGTTATTCAATAAAGGTATGAGTGTAATTGATTACCTCTCTCTCACATAAGTAGATGACTAATAAGTTTTCATTATCATGAGTTAATAATAAAATAATAAAATAATAATATAATTTAAGCTTTAACTCAAGATAAATATATAAATATTTATATTAAATTATGAAATATAATTTTTTATTTATTAATATGATTTTTTGCTTAATTATGTGATTTTATGTGAATTTTTATAATCATATTTTTTAGATAAATAAATAGAAATAAAATAAATTAAAAATATAAAAAAGTGGGGGGACAATATCAGCCAGCTAGGTCCACAAGCAAGTCGAAAGCATAATTGGGCGAAGCTGCAAATAGGGGCTCAAGCAGCTAAGGAACAATAAGAGGGACACATATGCATCACTCTCCTTCCACATCATTGATGGTTAGTTGGGCATGGGGCAAAGAGTGGTCGTACTCCATTTTATCTAAACTCATATTTAGTCGGAAGGTTTTCAATGATTTTAATACTTAAAATACTTCATTATTTATAAGAATGAGATATCCTTATGACATAACTCTATAAGAGTATTTATTTCACTCTCTCTCATAAAGGTAGGAAATCGGCGAGGGTTTGAATCCCATCAAAGTCAAAACTCATATTTTATCTAGTTAAATCATGTTTTTCTTGCATATTGACTATTAACGATTCAAACATCAAAATCTCTCAATCATCAATGAAAATATTGTCAATACGATTCACAGAGCATCATTATTAAAATTGTCAAATAATTTTGAATAAAAAGATCACGAATCTATTGAGTAAATTATATCTAATTAATCGACAAACAAGTCGTCGTCAAGAAGAAGATGATCTATCGAGAGATGAGTCATCACCTCTTGAGAGTATACCAGATGCGATGAAGAACTTCATCTTGTTGCATGGACTTGAAGATGAAGTTCCCTAAGATGCACCCCACCTTCATCTAGCTTATCTCCATCAGATGATAGTTGTCAAAGATTTGCAAAATCATTATTTTTCTACTCTATTTAGTGATAGTTGTTGGAGACGACTCGTTATTCTATTTCATTAATTTTTAGATTTCACAAGAAAATATAGAGATTGTCAATGTCATCTTTATCTAAAGAGAGTTTTTGAATCGTGAACATTGCACAATAACCCTCCTATATACTTAAGATTTCGATGCATCACCACCATGATGCTAAGACCTTATTTTACTATTATTTTTTAGACTTCAAAAGGAGATCTAGAGAATTCTTGAGGCTATAGACATCACCCGATAATCATTCCAAACATACATAATTTTAGCAATCACTATTATGAGGCTGAAACTTTAATTTTTTTACTTTCAACTTAATATTTTACTTAATTTAGTGATACTTTGTATGATTTCAAGTTTTAAAATTCCTCTTCAATCAATTACAATTCTTATAGGTTTTATAGATCTTAATTTGACTAATTAAATTGTATGTAATCTCTTACATAAGAATCATCGAGTGAAACTATATTTTTGCCTGAATCACATTCATTTGGGCACATACATTATCTTAACATCAAGACCCTTATTTCTCTTTTTTGTGAATTTTTAAATAAATTTATATTTATTATTTATTTTAAAAATTATAAAAATTTATATTCCTTTAAATATATATATATTACCATATATTATATTACATCCTTATGATTGGTCTGAAATTTTTTCATTATTTTTGAAATATTTTAACGAATTATAATGTATTTATTTATTTTACTATATTTTTATAAATTTAAAAAGTAATATTTTTTTAGTTTTATAAATTTTAAAGTTATATGATTTATTATACAATGATTAAATCACGTCAATGACTAGTGAAAGTTCGAATTCCACTAAAGTTAACATTCATATTTTTATCTCATTAAATTATGATTTTTTTATAGGGCACCAGTCAACAATTAAGCTACTATAATTGTTCAATCATAAACAAAAATATCGTCAACGTGATTCATAGAATATTGTTACTGATTGTCGAAATGATTCAAGATAAAAAGATTGTGAATTTATTAAATAAATCATATCTTATTGATTGATGAACTAGTCGTCATCGAGAATAAGATGGTCTGTCAAAAGATAAGTCGTCACCTCTTGAGACCATATTAGATGCGATGAAAAACCTTTTCTTTCTGCATAGACTTTAGGATGAGGCTCTCTAAAATACGTCTCACCTCCATCTAGCTTATTTTCATCAGATAACAACTACTAGAGATCCAAAAGTCATCGTTTTTCTACTCTATTAGGTGATAGTCATTGGAATTCATTAACTCATTTCATTAATTTCTAGATTTTATAAGGAGATCTAAAGATTGTTCATGTCATCTATGTCTAAAGAGGACCTTTGAGGCCATGGACATCACATGATAATTCTTTTGAATATAGAATTTTAATGATCGCCACGCGTAGTCGGAACTCTATCTTTCTTACTTTAAACTTATTTTTTACTTAATTTAGTACGATTTTAAGTGATTTAGAGTTTCAAAAACCTTTTTCATTCAATTACGATTCTTCTGACTTTTATAATTTTAATTAATCAATTAAATTAATTATAATCATATACATAAGAATTACCAGAGGTAATTGTTTTCATCCTAATTATATTTGTTAGGGTCCTAACATCATCTTGACATCCTCACCTAAATTTTTCTTTTTTGTAAATTTTTAAATATATTTTATCTTCATTATTTAATCTAAAAATCATAAACAATCATATTTTTTGACAAAAAATTTAAAATATTACCATGTATTATTTTATATTCTTGTGATCAACTTAGAATTTTTTCACTATTTTTAGAACCTTTTATGGAATCATAATTTATTTATTTATGAAATCATAAAATATTTCTTAAAGTCTAAAAAATAGTATTTTCTAATTTTATAAAATTTAAATTTACATGATTTATTATATAACAATTAGATCACTTAAAGTACCTAACACTTAAATGGGTTGTGGTAATTTGAGGACAAATTGAAATATATCATAATGATATGGTGTGCATAAAGTATTTCACCTGACTTCTTATGAGGACACTAGATTCTATATAGGAGATAATGTCATAAGGACATTGTCAAGACATGTGTGTAGATGGCATGGCACAAGCAACCGATATGGTATGCATGGGTGGCATGGTTAAGACACGAATATGGTACAATGCAATGAGCATTTGACATAGTTCATAGACATGATGAATGACAATAATATGACATGCAACGACACCATGGCAATGACAACGGCATGACGTGCAACAAAAGCACCAATGTTACCATGTAAAGATGGGAACCAAAATAGGAGAGTGGTGACACACATGTAGGAGTTAAGGTGGAGCTATTCCCACATGATGACAAGAACAGAATCTAGACATGGGTGACATGAAACTTAGTGCAGGCTGAACAGATGGTGAGGCACTCAAAGCATCTCCCAATGACTGCCCAATTATTGTAATGGTAACCTAGAAGGAGTAACATCTAGGAGACTCCCTCATACTATACATAGAGGTGACCAATCAATTGTAGAACTCAGTGAAGAAGAATCTCTTACATCTCCTTTAATTGAAATAACTTGTACCTCTCTAGATCCTTCTCGTATGAGTGAATGAAAGAAAGGGCTAGTTGAGAAATGGGCAGTGATCTAATACCTACACCTAGCTCAGGTGTAACATCTAGTATTTCAAATTATCTATGTCACTTATTTGGCATTTATTCATTATTTACTAAATGATATAATTATAAATTTATTACATTTGTTGTTTATGTTGACAACATAATATAATTGAACTTTATATCTTTGGCTATCAATGATTTGAAAACTTCCAACACTCTTGATTCAATCTTAAAGATTTAGATAATTTGCAGTATTTTTTTTAGGTTTACAGATTGCATGATTAACAACAAACACTATGCTATTTCAACATCATTTAACTTTATAATTGTTATAAGATATTGACTTTCTTAATTTCAAACAACTATAGTTGTTATGGATCCATATCAACAACTTAATAACGCCACATACCAATTACATGAGGATACATCTCAATATTGTCATCTTGTTTGTCAATTATCATGTGTGACTTTATCACATCAAGATATTATTTTTACAGCCAATTAACGAAGTCAAT
The DNA here is from genome assembly GCA_902729315.2 of Spirodela intermedia. Lineage (NCBI taxonomy): Eukaryota > Viridiplantae > Streptophyta > Magnoliopsida > Alismatales > Araceae > Spirodela > Spirodela intermedia. The sequence goes on from LR746264.1 coordinate 6,114,032, forward strand.
TCATGACTCAGATCTTAGCTATCACACTTACAAACATCACATTAGTTAGTTATTTAAAATCAATGCTTGACTAAGGAATATTACGTTTTACTTCATATTCTCTATATATTCAAGCATTCTCAGATGTAGACTAGGCCACTTGACTTGATTTGTGCAAATCAATCATTAGTATTTACTTATTATTTAACGATTCACTTATCTTATGAAAGGCAAATAAAAACATTACCAATTTCTAAATCATTTTGTTACAACAATTACTACGATATTTTTATGTGGATCATTTTTTTCAACCCTTATATTTTAAGGTAATAAGATGATTATACATATTGTTAGCAACTTGGCCTTCTATGAAATCACAGACTTTACTAAAATTGATTGTCATTTCATAAAGACAACTAATAGAAGGTTCCATCAAACTTGTGCATGTTCAACTCAACATAAATGACAGACAAAACAACTCTTTTATAATTCGTTTGTCCCTTTTATTATCCAAGATAAAATATTCATAGAAGATGAATTGTTCATAAAATTTATCTTGCCGGAGTTTATCCGATACAAAAAATATTGGATAAAGTGAGGGAGGGAGGGAGAAAAGAGAGAGTAGGGCGTCCTCCACTCTTCCCAGAGAAGTTAGGGCGAGGCTAGGCCGGCCCCGGTGTTGGGAAACGAGATTCCCCGCCCCGGGGGGGCCGGGCATTGAGCCTCGTGCGCCGCCGCGGTGCGGCCGAGATGCCTACAGCACCACCGCGCTGTGCATCCGCCGCTGCTTCCCCACGCGTCTCAGTCGGATCAAAATTCTCCCCCCCCCCCCACCCCAAGAACCTGAGGGCGGTGGAACCTGGCGGGCATTAATTAACTCCGGTTGGAGTACGTAACAGTGCGGAGCTGCTCGCCGCCATCATTATCTCCTCCGCTCCTCTTCTCTCCGCTGTCATTAAATGGCATTCATTCACTCCATAGGATCTTCCAGCGCCACCGCGGGGATCATCGGCAGGCGGCGAAGCTCTCAAGCAGGATTTCTTTGTATAGGGAGGGAGCCGGGCTTGTGGGTTTGACTCTAGGAGATCAAATTTGGCCTGCCTAGACGGGACCCACATCTCCACCTCCCCCCCCACATTGACAAGTTTAACCACGGTATTGTGCTCTCGAAGGGTGATGATATTTTCATGGGGAAAGAGGCTACCTGGGTCAACGTCGGGGAGCCACCGCCGGATCAAGTAAAGCAGATCCGATGTGCCCGCCCTCGATTAGTCGAGCTTAGTGGGTGGTCCCCACTTCCCAATAATTGGGCCCACAACCCATTATTCCACACGAAACGAGGCCCATATAAGCCTACACAATCCCCCCCCTCCCCCCTGTGTAATCCCGCAGTAGCCTACACCTCTCTCTCTCTGTGGATATATATCCACACAGAAACTGAAGGTTTAACAGTAGCTCCGGCGAAGGCAGCTCAGATGGACAGTGGTGGGGAGAAAGTGGCCCGGGCTGGAGGCCCTGAGCAGCTGAAATACCAGGTAACCGGATCAATATCAAACTTGTCGCTGGTTTCTCGGAGCTCGGCGTGACTGGGAGACTGCTTCTTGCTGCTGTGAGAGCAGACGTGGGTTCTGAAAGTTTCCATCCACTGCGAGGGCTGCAAGAGGAAGGTCAAGAAGGCTCTCCAGAGCATCGAGGGTGACCCTTTTCCTTCCTCCTCCTGCAGCACCTCTCTGGTTTTCGCCGATTTGATAGGTTCTCCTCCTGCAGGGGTGTACACGACGGCGGTGGATGCACCGCAGCAGAAGGTCATCGTCACCGGGAACGTTGACGCCGAGGTCCTCGTCAAGAAGCTGCTGAGGGCCGGCAAGCACGCCGAGATATGGCCGCAGAGTCTGCCGCCGGCTAAGGAGGGAGGTGGGTACGGCGGTGGAAAAGGTAATAAGGGTTCCCAGGGGAATGGCAAGTCTAGGGAGAAGGACCCAGTTTCCAGCAACGTCTGCGAAAAGAGGTCCCCCGAAGAGGGCGGCGCCAGTGATGGTGACCCTGAGAGTCCAGCGGCCGCAGAAGCGGAGGCGACGAAATCCCCGACAAAGAACGAGGAGGCTTCTAATATAGAGAACAGAGTATCCTCCCCTTCGCCGGAGAAGGCCTCCGCCAACTCCGGCGGCGGCGAGAAGGGTAGTGGCGGTGGGGGAAGGAGGAAGGGGAAGAAGGACCGGAAGGAGGACGCCGTCGACAGTGCCGCCTGCCAGTCTCATCACCAGCAGGTTTTCTCCCACTTCCCCCCCTACCCGGCGCTGCCGTCGCCTCTGTACGCCGTCAGCTACAGCGCGGTTCACCCCAACGCCGGCAACGGCGCGGCGTTCTACGCCTCGCTGCCGCACAGCTTCGTCTTAGGCCCCGACCCGCACTATTACCTTGCCGGGCCCTGCTACAGTCCGCCGCCGCCAGCCGCACTGGTGATACCCCCCTCCGATGAAGCGTCCTACCATGCCTTCAGCGAGGAGAACGCCAACGCCTGCCACGTTATGTGAGCTCGATCTTGCTGTAATCCGTATAAAGAGGACCGTCCAGATAGAAGAAGATCAATCTTTGTGAGTACTGTTCGTGAAGGAAGGAGGAAGACTATGACGATGGATAATACATGTTCCTTTCTGCTAACCTGCACAACCCGTTTCCTAGCCTCCGGCGTTTCCTGCCGCCCGAGCGTCCGACTGAGAATCATCATTCCGCCGTACTACAAAAGTGCGAGGGAAATCTTGCCCATGGAGGAAACGAGATATCCGGCAAGGAAGAGCCTGTAGAGAACTCATGACTTCATTAATGGCGACGGGGAGCATTACTTCTATCCGGGGCTGACTGACGGGCCCGAGGGTTTTGCTCTGCTGAAAACGACCGGACATAGAAGTTGGAAGGCGCGATGGAAGCTTCTGTTAAAAGCAGATGAGGGACGATGGACAACCCGCAGGAGACGGGGAGCATTACTTCTCTCCGGCGCTGACTGACGGGCCCGAGGGTTTTGCTCTGCTGAAAACGACCGGACATAGAAGTGGGAAGGCGCGATGGAAGCTTCTGTTAAAAGCAGATGAGAGACGATGTACAACCCCCAGGCGACGGGGAGCATTACTTCTCTCCGGCGCTGACTGACGGATATTCGCAGGCGACGAGAAGATGAGAGAATCGAAGATATCCGGCATGGCGCTGCCCCAGTCCTGATCCACCGGCCGACTAACTAAAAAACGATTTTTTTCAAGTTTTATTTTTGCTAAATTTCCGTAGGATTTCAATAACTTTATATTCCTTTCATGTCTCACAGTAGTATTTTCTCAAGTCAATAAAACTTATTTTACGACATTATGTCAGAATCGTCTCAGATTTCCAATCAAAATCAACGTAATTTACTCAGTCGATTCCTGATAATCCTGTTAACGAGGTAATTTCACCCACGTCACTAGTCGCTCCATGTCCTAAGAAATGCTTGGGAACCACAATCCCAGGCTGTTCTGTCTGACGTGTCGCGCTGGGCTTGCTCTTGTCCCACATATTGGGCCACAATGGGCCTGCTTCACTATGGCCGACGGCCCACTGACACCTCCTCTGATATTAGATGGCCTAATAAATCTTCCCCTACAATTCATATCACTATGATATTAAATCGAGACAGAATTATTCCATATGCCTATTTTGAAGATGTTTCTTTTAACCATTGTATATCTAATTTGTGCTACTTGCAAACTACTTAGAGCATGATTATTATTGCAAACATTCCCCCAAAAATTACTAGTTCCATTTATGAGCACGGTTTTTTTATACATTTTTTATGTTTATACTTAATAGATCAATAAAAATGTTAGCAATAATAAAACGGGTCTTCATTTGATTTTGCTGGCATTCCTGGGTGGGCACGAAGATGCCGTCTGCCTCTGATTTTCAGGGAGGCAATTTTTAGAAAATAATTATTAAGAGAAAAAAGATGGGTTCACCGGAGAGGACGCCAACTATTTGATTCTTCAAAGCTCAACAAGAGAGACGCTAAGAGTATAACTTCACCACAACTGGATGATAATAAATCAAGCTTCTACCTTGGGTGATATGATATGGCCAATTCCTGGTTTCCATCCACGAGGGCAATGCAGAAAGACCATCAGACAGCCCAATCAATGCTCGAAGCTTTCTATAGGGAGAGAGAGAGAGAGAGAGAGAGAGAGAGAGAGAGAGAGAGATGCTGCGTGTTTCTGATAATGGAGCTATGAGTCGAGGGTATAAAATACTTTTGTGAAGCCCTTCTTCGCACGTATCTTTGTGACCTGCAAGTGAATATGGCCCATGAGATGAACCCTAGAATGGCAGGTGGGTCATAAATAAACAGTAAATTGGAGGCGTTTGTTGGCTATGATATATTTCAAACCGAAGTTGTCAGATTATCTAGTGGTCGAGCCTCTCGTTGGAATACCCACGTTTTAGAAAAAAAATGTGAAACGGAAGTGGTAATTGAAACGAGCATCCTCCACTCATTACCAATTGATTTTGAGTTGGATGATCACAATGATAATGGAGGTTCAACTGAGTTCAAAAACTAAACTTTCCATCAGGGTGGGTGCTGATTATCGTTGGTCAAGTTTTCCATGCCGCCCACATGAAATCACAGTGACTACACTCGAATTGGAGCTACTACTTTATTAACTTGATGGCATCTCCCAGTGAGAAAGTAACAAAAAAACAACTTAAACGCATATATTGGGTAAGTTTTCATATTTGTCTATGATAGAAGTAACATGCCATGTCGATATTCAGTATGCTACCGTACACTTTGTGGCCCATCGCCACTAAAGTGAATTTACCTTCACAAATCCGACCGATAGTACTGTAAGAGTATATTATGATGATTATTATTCCTGATCTTGTGGGAATCTTGTTCGTGCCAAGAAACAAGAGGAAGCAATAAAAGCACAAATATTTTGGAAAAGAGAGCTATAGAATGCCACTGCAATTAATACCTTAAAGCTTCCAATGTCAGCAATATCAGCAACATGAGTACCTCCACAGGGGCAGCCAGGATTGCTTCCTACCCTAACTATGCGTGGATTGCTATCCTGCATGTATTCAAGAAGAAATTGTTTAGAGACAGAGCTAAAAGAAAAATAAAAGGTTTTTGGCTTACTAAAGCAGATAATGCAACAGCACAGACCAACAGCAGAAAGAAGATGATGGTTTAGAATAACAATAGAAGTAACATGCCAGGTCGCCAATAACGAGTAGTCCTTCCATTCCGCTGGTTGTTTCTGAGAAATTTTACCACTCATCAATGGCTTATATGTTCTTCCCTTTGATATTAAAGAGCCTGGGCCAAGGGATCTGATTGTAAAAGATGGATCAACATTTTCAGTGCGTCTCAGGCCATAACCCTTTGGTTGAAAGTTCAGATGGCATCTGCTAAATGCATGCATTTGTAAAATTTGGGCAATGGGGGAGTGGCTGAATTTGGGTGGGGGTGGAGGAATTGCTCCTATGCTTGCAGAGCACTGCTGTTGGATTGTCTGTGCTTGGGAATTTAGTCTGTTGCCAATACTTACATTTCTCTAGCAGAAATAAATATATTTCTTGATATAAAACGCTACAGACTACTAAAGGAAACAGACAACTTTGCATGAAACAACTTAAGTGATCCAAATTTTATATTAGATGACTTGAACATGACTAGAAATAATTAAATTTCATTATCAATTGAAGATCACAGCCCTATGCCGTGTAAACGCTAACCTTTGAGATGTAACCAGGCAGGATTCCACCGCACAACTCAGAAGCTTCGTCATAAGGTACAACAGCCGCCGACACCTGAATGAAGATGATTCTCATTTCAGAAGAAGAATCCTTATGAAACCAGACATGACAGTTTCAAAAAGTACTTGATAAGTCAACAATTGACCTCTGGGTATATCACTGACCTTACACCCAGTAGCAATTAATGCATTAGCTTCTATTTCCAGCTCTTTTTGTTTGGTTAGCAACTGATCTGATGGGATAGTGCCTTTGTACTCCACAAATGGCCTGCAAAGTAATATTAATGTACAAATGGAAGTATATCATCGTCGTGAACCCTAGAAGAGCAAACTAAGATCAGCAAGATTTCTCTGAGGACGATGAAACAAAGTTTTTTGATTGGATGCCTACCTGACATCAACCCTCAACACATCGAACTATCCTCATTCAAAGAAAAAACAAGGCAATACTGAGTGCCTGGCCAATGCAACTCAGACATAAAAGGGATTTACTACAGCCTCAGAAGCTTGTTCGAATGCAGAAAATTACCTTATGGGTTATGCAGTTTAAAGTACTGCAACCAGGAAGGAATCCTCCAAAGTGCCCACAGACTTTGGAATAGCACATATGGAAATGAGGAAAAATGTGCTTAATATAAGGGGAAACATAATTTCCTCTGAAAAAGTTTTGACGAAAGCGCAGATAAAACAAAATTCAGATACATAGTCAAGTTGCTGTAACAAACACAATCCAAGAGACAAACAAACAACCAGGCTATCCATCAATCTAAGAATACAATTTATTACAGGTGTTTCCAGTATAGCAATATACTGGGTAAAAAGGGATAATTTTAAATGACATATTAGTCAACCACAACCAGTATACCAGTAAAATTTAGCACTACCGCAACAAACGAATTTACGTAGGACACAGAACAATCTCACGCACACATTAGATCCATAAATAGATAAACATAGAAGAAGACTGTGATGTGAGATCCACAAGAAATCGTGTATGAGTCAGGCAGAACTATTTTGATCATGAAAAATTTCCTTTGTGCGTGATTGCATGCAAAGATCTAGAAAATCTCCATCTCAAATTCAAGAATTGACAGTATACACTTGTCTCCAAATGAATTAATTTGAGAGCACATGCCATCATACTAAATCCAAAGAATTAGTAGCAGTTCCCTCTCAAATATGGAAACTCTGAAGGAAAAAATGAACACTAGTACACTGTCATTATCCTGAAAATTGAAATTACATGTGAACTACAAGAGCTTGTGGTTCTCAGCTATCTTTCACTTTTTCTTCTCCATATACATCTCTTTCCTCCTCAAACGTCACCACAAAGGAAATATTTTGATTAGTTTTTCTTCACATCCTCTTCCCTCTCCTATCCCTACTTTCTAAGCACAAAATATAAGCATTGTAACAGTAAGGCAGCTAAGAGATTTGCACAAATGAATTAATTTTCAAAGTACGGGATCAACACTTTCTTGATAACAAATAAATTAGGGAAAACTGTTCTAGACGAATAATACAAACTAAAATGATAAGCGAAAGATAGGTAATTCAGAAGAACTGGATGGAGGCAGAACTTTAAACAGCAACCCACCCGTCTGGAAAGTGGTAACCCTTTTCTGGTTCTAAATAAGATAGACCGACATTCTGCATGCATATATCCAACAAATGCCCACCTGAATGGAGCCTACATTTAGAAAAATATATTAGTGCAACACTTAGTAAACTTAAAGCAAATGTTTTGTCCATGGCTCAATGTAGAGCAAGAAAATTAAAAAATGATAAAATTTTGTGATCAATAGAATGATATATTCTTTGAAGAAGTTAAAAATTTGTGCACGCACAGGTGGACATAAAATAAGGAAAATACAGCAAACATAAGGATGGAATTAAAGCACTGTCACACAATCTTCTCCTACCCTGCCTAAAAGAAATATGATGAGGGAAGCAGATAAGTTCGAAATTAGGCTCAATTGATACTTATCATTTGGCTCATACCCTCTGGAATCACTTTTCTGGAATTCATTCCGTAAGTCTATAGAATTATGTGCCGATTCCTATCTGAGTCAACAGATCAGGAAAAAATTGAACTTGCATCCATCCAGATCAGATTTAGGGACCGCTTATCTGAAGCAGTGCTTAAGTCTGCATCAAAGAATCTATAGAACTAGAATTGGTATTTGATTGGCTATCTTGCACTTTGATTATTCTATACAAACGAGACGCATCAGAAGCTTAGGGTATGAACCAAATGATACTTTTTAAGAACCCTGGTGGTAATATTTGGAGGTTTATCGAAGGAATCTTTTCAAAAACAAGACGTCATAAAGTGTTCAGGGTCAATGGAACTATGGCAAGGTTTATGATTACAGATAAGCAAAAACAAGAAAATCCTTTTTCAGTCTATAAATGTTGCACCTGGAATTCAAGTTGCGCCTTTGTGCATTAACATACAGATGAACTTCTTGACCTTCTTTGAGCTGAATGCCATGTGTATTTTGATTATCTTCAAATACGCCATAATGATAGACCTAAACAATTGGGAAACCATAAAATGCTTCAACTCAAACATAAGAGAAAAGATCAAAGAATCGGGGCCGCGTATGGAATCGTCTTAAGCATTACTTATCCTGTCGTTGAAGAAGTTTCGGGTTAAATCCCAAGAAGCCATGGCAGGAAAACCACACACAAAACACTGTTAGACTGCTAGGCATGCGCAAGTAACGGACGTCTTCATCGAGTAGAGAGAAGAAGAGGGGTGGCCGAATTCTTACCACACCATTGTTCTTTGACCTGACGTCCTCCACGATGAACTTGAGCCCGGGGTAGCCGGAGACGGCTATAAAGCCAGTGTCGGCAGGCTGGCCGCCGCCCTGTGGATGAAACAAGGTGGAATCGAGGATTATGGCATGGCGAGCACCTTCCTCCTACACAAGGAAAAGACGATCGGCTGAGCGATGAGTCGAGTGAAGGAGGGAGAAGACTAGGAAGAGAACGCAGACCTCCAGGTGGCAGAGGACCGTGGTAGGGGCATCCAACATCGACGGGTCATCGAAGAACGCCAACCTCGTCGCGCGCAGCGCCATTTTTGTGTCCGACTGCCGACTGGCTTTTCTCCCGTAAAGTCCTGCTCTTCCAAACCTGGTCATACAAAATAGTTTTATAGAGGAAAACGTCGGCGATTCCTACGAAGAATGACGAATATTCTCGTGATCAGACGACGCTGAAGAGTGATGGAGTTCGTCAATTGGAAGACGAAGAAGAGACCAGCCGAGAGGTGAAAGAGGAATCCCAGATGCTCGGAGGCGAAATCAGGCTGCCATTTGAAGGCAGAAGACATCTCAATAAAACAGAACTATTTTTCTAGGCTGAACCTTCTGAAAATGAATATTTTCTGCTAATAGAGTGCTGCCAAATCAACCCATGTCAAAACGAAGACGCAAGGATTCACGCTCTATTTTATAATGGTTCGGCCTTCTTGAACCTGTGGCTATTTGGGGTTGCCCCTATCGGTTTCTACTGTTCTATCTCACATGTAATGATGTTGTAAAATACTTCACTTAAAATGATCATCGCATTTGGAGGCGCTTTTGGAAGTTTGGACAATGTAACACTTGCTCTAAGTATCAAGTAGAAAGAGAAACCATCGCTCAGTCTACCTGAACGCTCGACCATATGGCTCATGTCGCCGGCGTCCACAATTCCTATGATTGAAATCATATTATTATATCAAGAATTGCGGCAAAATGACATATTTATTATTTGTATTATATTTTCTACAAAAGCAGGAAAAGTTGGCTGATTAGTTTTTCTACAATCGATCTGCGCTCAAATATCGTGACAAATTATCAAATATTTAGTCTAGAAATGGGTAAAATAGATCCATTAATCACATAATATACTCTGAAAACGGTCGAGCCATATCGCAGAATCTGTGCACTGGAGTCTAATGATTGTGGGTAAACTATGGGACGTCCGTCCGGCCTGCTAATTCGTGAGTTCTGAGAATTTCGCAGAGGCATTGGGCTGATTTACGGAGATCATGAACGCCAAAAAAATTACTTTTGAAATTTATGTCTTCAGAAGAACTCCACCGGAAATCATTAACTTCGGAAAGCAACATTTGGATTTGATCGCATTTTTTTTTGTTTTTCAAGTTTTTTAATCTATCGTGGATTGTGCGCTGAGGGGAGCACAGAACAGGGTGATCGGATTCTCCCTGTGTGACGACAGGAAGTGAGGAGCTGTTGTCTGTAGCGGGGTGCGCCATTTCTCGCCATCCACTGTTCCCCCTCATCCCGAACCACCGTCCTCGGCATGGCGTCGGAGCAGCAGCAGCCGCCGACGGCGAAGATCATCGACGGGAAGGCCATCGCCCAGACCATCAGGAAAGAGATCGCCGCCGAAGTCCGTTCCCTTTCCGAGACATACGGCAAGGTAAAAGCGAGATCCCGATCCGTTTGGTTTCTGGTTGGCGATCCGGAGATTGCCAGATGATGATTTCGATTGGGCGCGCTGATTGTCGACGGCGCTTCCTGCTCACTCGACGGGGTGGGTATGGCAGGCCCCGGGGCTGGCGGTGGTGATCGTCGGGAGCAGGAGGGACTCGCAGAGCTATGTAGCGACGAAGAGGAAGGCGTGCGCCGAGGTGGGAATCCATTCCTTCGACGTCGATCTCCCCGAAGATGTTTCCGAGGCAGACGTCATCCAGAAGGTCCACGATCTCAACTCCAACCCTGGTGTTAACGGTGAGTCCGGGACTTTCCATTTTTCTCGATCCTTCATTTGAATTCCTTTCTGGACGCAGAAAATTTTCCGCGAACACATGCTTTCATATTTATTCGAATCTGGCTGGTTCCATATATCTCACATCTCCATGAAAGAGGGTAATCTTGAGAGCAAACCACGGAGGGATTCAGTCCCCAGCAAACTCGGGGAAAAAGCTAAAGAATGGCTACTTAAGAAGGAATCTAATTGAAGAAAAGAGCCTCAGGACAATGGATGAAAGAGGGCCGGTATGGACCTCAAAACTTTCCATAGTATATCAAACTCCACGAGAAGGACTTTAAAACTTAATCTCGCCAGAGTCAACACTCAAGCTGTTCATGAAAAACGTCGTTCAAGAGTCTACATAGGGTTTTCTCAGAGTTTGATTTATGGAGAATGCAGGTGAACATATGATATTTTACCCGAAGTGAGAGAGCTGGGAGCGTAATCAGATTCTTAGTTGCAGAGGAAAAAGAAGGTTTCCTTCAGTGTTGGCCTCAAATCTTCCAAAGCCTAGACATACTCAATCAGCTTCATATTCTGTGTTTTTCTCTTGTGCCCTCGTTCTTGTACAGCTTTACTTCAGGGTCTGGTCTAGTTTTTCCCTTATTGTCAGTGCCTACAGACCTAACGGATTGAATATGAATGGATGCATTGAATGACAGGAATATTGGTTCAGCTCCCCTTACCTAAGCATATCAACGAAGAGAATGTACTCAGTGAAATCAGCATTCAGAAAGATGTTGATGGGTTCCACCCTCTGAACATCGGCAAGCTTGCAATGAAAGGCAGGCAGCCGCTGTTCCTTCCTTGCACGCCCAAGGTATCGTAACTGTTAGCTATATTGCAATAGTCTTCTTCCCACAAATATCTCTCATCATTAAATTGTTCTTATTCCCATATGTTTATTTTCTTCAAAGCCATACTGATTGGTCTATTTGGAATACTTTCTTCTCGATAGGGATGTCTCGAACTTCTGTCAAGAAGTGGGATAACCATAAAGGGAAAGAAAGCTGCTGTAGTGGGTCGTAGTAATATAGTTGGATTACCCGTGTCATTGTTGCTTATGAAAGAAGATGCAACTGTGACCGTTGTTCACTCACGAACTACTAATCCTGAGACCATCATTCGTGAAGCAGACATTGTTATTGCTGCAGCGGGACAAGCGATGATGGTAAGTGCTGTCATGAACTAGCTTTTCTAGTGGTTCCAAATGGATGAGATAGCACTGTTGCTTATGTTCATTTACTCTGGGATAAGAACGTGACTTTTGGTCTTGCTGAGTCTACTTCAGGTAAAAAGAAAGTCAATAGATTTACTCCACTAATAGATGACACCGTGTGACAGTTATCAAGAAAATTATAATGGTTGCATGTGGAAAGTGGAAATGTATACCAACCTGTCAATATCAATGGAATGGAAGGGCAAAAAAGGAAATAGTTGATAATGAAAATGCTGAATGTCTTATCAGGAAATATGCTGCCTAGTCCTCTGACTGGCAAGACCTTCGTAAGGATGAATTCGTTCGCCATGTACGTGCAGAGATTATTTTATTCTTCTAAATTAAAAAAAAAATGATATTTTCTCATTTGCTATGGAATATTAACTGTTATGCTCTACAATACATCTATGTCCTGCAGAATCTTTGTGTCCCAAAAACTAGCCTTTGATTGGTGTAGACATTGCTTAGAAGTCATAAGCATGGAATGCTGGTAGCTTTCCTGAATCCCAACCGTGATACCAGACATCGTGCTACTTTTTTAACTCTCGCAGAGAATCACGTCTTCCATGAATCCCCAGATTCATGAAAAAGCATCTAAATTTAACTTATTGCCAATTATTGCATTGCAGTTTTAAGAAACGTCAGAGCTCTCAAGTTTAGCTTATTTCTGTTTTCTGTAGTCTTGAGTCAGCTTTTCCATTCACAAGCTGCAATTATCCCAAACTTAATTTTTTTTCTATGTTTTTCTGTATGAAGATCAAAGGAGACTGGATCAAGCCTGGTGCTGCTGTTATTGATGTGGGAACGAATGCTGTTGATGACCCTAGTAGGAAATCGGGCTACAGACTCGTGGGCGATGTAGATTTCCAAGAAGCACTTAAGGTGGCTGGATGGCTAACCCCAGTACCAGGTGGCGTCGGACCAATGACTGTTGCCATGCTACTCAAGAACACTCTCGAGGGTGCCAAACGTCAGCTGACGCAATGAAACATATTCGATTTGAACAGCGACTGTTTCTTGACAACGAGAGCCAATTTTCTTCAGTCTCATGTTCAAAGGAATCCAAAAAGTTCCTGTTCATTACTGATGTCTTATTTTGTAATAAAATGGATTGCAACTTGTGCTTGAGGAGGCCAAAGCCCGATTGTATCTCCATAAGTTCTGTTTAAGGAAAAATCTACCAGGAAAGCCAAACATGTGCTCTTTGGCATTCTTCTAATGATCAGGTGAGTATCATCTTTACTCTTTAAAGGATCTGGGTATCATAAGTTTACCTAGAAAATATCTATATATCTGCTGGGGACTTTTTTTTTGCTATGGGAACTAGATTTTTCAGAGCCTTTTTACAAATAAGTTTTCATTGTTGAGCCATTATCATTCATTATTCAGATTATAGTATTAATAGTTGTTGGTACCTAGGTCACTATGTTGGGGAATATGAAGGAGGGGGGGTTTGAATCTATTCGTTCGGTTAACTTGGGTTGAATTATTTTTCTACTTGTAATTAAGAATTCAGATACTGTATAATCACTGAGATTGATCCTTGATGATATAAGTTCTTTCTTTCTAATTCCATCGAATATAATTAATTTCCTCGATGAAAAACACGAAATTTTATAGTACCTCGGTCACGCTAGACCTAAGTTCACTCTCTAAAGACTCATTCCTTGGGTTCCACTCTTTTCTTCCCGAGAATGCAACAAATTAAATTGGGATCAACAACCTCCTTACAATATAGACTCCACAAGTCTATATCAACCCAATAGTAATCATGGTTCTAGCTCCGTGTTTAACTCATTATAGATACACCAAAGGTGACTCAATATAATTTACAAGCAGGCAATGAGCAACCAATTACGGCACAGTAAATCAACTTGTTTTCTAGCATCTTCATGATGCTCGATTTAATTTTGATGGAGAGGAATATTTGGCATTGAGGTTGAACTGGCAAAAGCTTTCACAGAGGAATATTTGGCATTGAGGACGAAGCCCGTTGAAATCTTCGAAGGAGTAGTTGACAGCGTAGAGGGTCAATGGCATCCTTTGGAGCTGAAGCTTTTTGTGGAAGAAGACTGAACGGCTAGAAAATCTCATTGATGAAGATGCTTAACTTTCGATTATCCACACAAGGATCTTGAAGTCAAAGGAGGAGGAAGTCTCGTATTTTGTCCGCCTTAATTTCTAGTTCAACTTCTTACCATAATCTGGGCGAATATACTTGGGTTTAATCAGTTAAGGTCATTTTTCTAATGACCTTATGAGAATTGGACCGTACTGCAGCTTGAACCTCAACGGCTCACTTTTCACTAGGCCTGGCCTTTGGGACTTAGCAGTCGCATGTTACTCGACCGTGCCTTTGGGCTTGATCGGGTTGTGCCTAAGAGGGCCACGCCTTTGAGTTCTAATGGGTTGTGCCCTGAAAGTAAAAACTCTTTTCCAAACCTTATAAAAAGCGTATTGAATCAGGACCTTCGAATTTTTATGCGCTTATTGAGGCATTGAATTCCCCTTTACTTCAGCTTATATTAGGGCAATGACCAATGTATTTTTAGTCAATTCAAATGATACAAAATTTATGATAAATCAGGAAAAATAATCTTAATATGAAACTTGTTACTTTTGTATATCTCTCATATGACTTCTCAGTGATTGATTCAATCCTTAAGTCGATGACGACAATCTCATAATTTTACTCCGTAAAAATTTGCTAAATCGCTCTCCCATATCATCAGAATAGTTTAAACTCTTAAACCTAACAATAACGTGACATCTTGAGTTATATTTTAGAATCAACTCATTTTCTATGATATTTAATTATCTGCATGATTAGGATATTTGTGTGAACGAGTGTGATTCTTCGCTCTTCTTCTTAATTTGGTGGTCTACCTCCATCTCCTCCTGTGGATTCTTGTACGAGGATTTAAAAAGCCATGGTAAGAAGCACCAAAGCTAAGTGCCTTATTTGCATAAATACTGAGCACACTAATCAAATTTACAATAAGACAGATTGAAGCACCAAAGTTAATTGCTTAATTCTCTATGGTAAGAAGTACTTTACAGTCTTCATGGTATGATATCTTATGAATTATTCGGAATCATATTTTCTACTTTGGACAGGCAATGGATGAGGTGCAGCTGTAAAAACAAATAGTTAGAGTGGCCTCCCGAACGAGCAGGTAGAGTAGGCAGCTTATAATTGATGGCAATTATCCTGGTCCAATTATGGCAATTTTCCAGAAATTGACTAATTACTTAGTTAAGAGAAAGGGACGGGAATGACTAAGACGAGTTAGGCTTAGATGCACCCGGGGATGGCTAAAACATCTTTAGTCTGCTTGGGTACGCTGGGAGGTCCGGCCTGCTTCGAGAAGGTCTCGGCTAACTTAGGCGGGGGTTGAGGGTCAATGGAGTCACTACTGGATACGGAGCCTGTGGTAGACCCGTATCGGAATGAAGAAAAAATCCATTCTCTCCTACGTAACGCAACTCTACTACCAAGGAGCTTGCGTCTAACCCGGAATGGCATAATGTCTTGAGGGGGATGAGAAGAATCTAGTTCCATCCAACAACCACATCGCATTTGATCACAGTGTTGTGGTCAGAGACACGCAGCCTGTTCATGGCCAGGGCGGCACAATTGACCTAAAAGCATCGCCTAATTCTAGGAAGCTGGTGCAGTTAAGTGTGGGGCTACCTCGAACGGGCCCAAGCACTCGTTAGAGGGATCTTTAATGGAGGGGAGAGGAGGAAGAGTCTTAGGAGGACGGGGAAATCGAGCGACGCGGCAGTGTAAAGAAGGTGAACGCCCCACCGGCTTCCGCCCCTCCCCACCGCCCTGCCAAATCCGGCAGCGCTCGAGGGTATAAAAGCGGAGACCCCGCTGCCCACCGTCCGGACCGGCTCCTCCGACGATGGGGACTCTTCCGCAGAACCTCCCATTCACTGTTCTCTCCATATTCTTCCTCCTCTGCTACTCGACCTCCACCGGCCGCAGCAACCCGCTGTGCGTGCCGGAGCCTCAGGTTGCGGTGGCTCCCCTCGACGTGGACCTTCTCCAGTTCGCTCTCAACTTGGAGCACCTGGAAGCGGACTTCTTCCTGCACTCGGCGCTGGGCCAAGGACTCGATGCCATCGCACCGGAGCTGGTCATGGGTGGGCCTCCCCCCATCGGGGCGCGCAGGGCCAATCTCGACGGCCTCACTCGGGCCATCATCACCGAGTTCGGGTTCGAGGAAGTGGGTCACTTGAGGTGGGTCGTCTTCTTCCTCCTGCAACCCTAACCCTAACACTCCGCTGACACCTCTCTCGCCTTTACTACCAGGGCCATCAAGTCCACCGTCGGCGGCTTACCCCGGCCGCTGCTGGATCTGAGCCCACACAACTTCGCCGAGATCTTTAACCAGGCTCTGGGGTACCCTCTGGAGCCGCCATTCGATCCTTACGCCAACACCATCAACTACCTCCTGGCCTCCTACGTGATCCCCTACATGGGCCTCGTCGGCTATGTTGGGGCTAACCCGATCATCAGCGGCTTCGTTTCCAGGAGAGTAAGAGCTACCCTTCCGAACCCATCTCCTCCTCCCTCTGGTTTTCCGATCTCTGAACTCGACTAAGCGGGGGCGCAACCATCGCAGCTGCTCGCCGGGCTTCTGGGGGTGGAAGCGGGGCAGGACGCAGTCATCAGGAGAATGCTTTTCGGGCGCGCCGGCGAGGTCGTCCACCCTTACAACCGTACGGTGGCGGAGTTCACCGCCGGCGTGTCGGCGCTGAGGAACCGGCTGGCCAAGTGCGGCGTCAAGGACGAGGGCGTCATCGTGCCGCCGAAGTTCGGCGCCGAGGGCAGGACCAGCAGCAATGTCCTCTCCGCCGACGGCGAGTCGCTCTCGTATGCGCGTTCTCCGGTGGAGATTCTCAGCGTTGTGTACGGCACCGGCGACGAGCACCGGACGGGGGGCTTCCTTCCGGCCGGCGGCGTCGGGAGGATCGCCCAACGCTGCCTCAGTTCTCCATGAGAGAAGATAGAGACTCTCTTCGTCGATTCTTCGACAACTGTGAGCGGGGGGGGTACTTGCATGGTTGCGCCCGCTAAATAAATGATTGTGCTTGGTCGGTTGTTAACTCTACTACGAGACATAATTAAGAAAAATTACCGTCGTAGTGGATTAAAATACGGCATCTTGTAGGAAATTCCTTCATATTTGATGTTTGGCGAACAGAATATTGAGTAATGCTGACCTAAGAACGTAAAAATTGGTTAACAATAGTAATTTATTTTGTTGAAAAATTGCCAGATCTTGTATTTCGTGAACCAAATTATTTAATGATGCTTCTTTCGGTGCATAAATCACGGAGCCAGTGCCATTTTCCTTTGTTCATGTATCTACGTAGGAGAAAGTAATAAAATAATACACAAATAACTGCCTCCAGCTCACATAGAAGACCATTTTTAAAAAACTTCATTATATTCAGCTATACTAAATATTGGTAAAATAAAAATAAAATATTGATGGTTTGACTAGTGGATCCTACTAAACTTTTCCTAATGCATAGATTAAGAAGCTTCAGCTTGGCCGAGCTTGTCAAGGGAAAATGAGAAAGTTGGATTTAAAGACCTCTAGCCTTCGTTTGCTTTTTTATCATGTATGGGTTGGACTTTTATAAGTGAAGAGAAATATTTACTTATTTTTAAAAGTAAAAATGATGATGTTAAATATCTAGGCAATTTGTGTTTTACTTTGCTACAAAATAATTTATATTAACCAAATATTTTTAATATTATACTTTTTAAAAAATAAATATAATATTGATGGAATTTAAGGCATGCAATATTTTTGTTACTGTAGGTATGACTGATAAATTTTGAGGCCAAGTTACCCTAGTTTGCAATATTATGTTTTACTTTTTGTGTAATAATTGAAACTTGTGAATGACATGTTAACTTTTATCCACCAAAATACTATTTCCTGCATTAATATGGTTTTATTTATTAAACCGGTAGAAATATCATCCCATCGAATTCTGAGAAGTAAATAGAATATTGCTATACTTGCTTAAATTAGACACTTCTTTGCAAATTTAATTTCATTTGAGAATATTTCATTTATGCTTACCACCCAGCGAGCCAGTAAATCGAAGGGTCATGATTATACTTCATACTTCGATCCAACGGGTGGGAGAACTCGATAGGGTCACACGTGGGTGCCCCAAGCCGAAGCTCTTCTTTCCCGAAGCATTCCCCAGCGAGGGGTTTAAAATTCTTCTCGGTTAGGTGGGGGAGAGGAATGGAGGAGAATTGACGAGAGACCATGGAAATGCCATGTCTGCCACCTTCATCGCTCCTTTGTCGTCCCTCTCCCGCAAACTCTCATCCGCTCTCTCCGGGCTAAGAATCGCCTTCCTCCACCGTCATCACATCAAGATTCTTTCCCTTCTAGAATCTTGTGAATCCGCGGAGGAGTTCGCGCAGCTTCACGCCACGATCATCCGGCGAGGTGAGGGCGCCGACCGCTTCGTGGCCACGCGGATGCTGGAGTTCTGCGCCTCCGTGTCTCTGGACATGTCTACCGCCACCCGGATTTTCGATGACCTCGGCCGTCCCGATAACGTATACATGTGGACCGCCATGATCAGGGGTTTCATCAACACAAAGGACCACGTTGAGGCGCTCCGATTCTACGATCAGATGACGAACCTCGGTGTCCATCCGTACAAGTTCACATTCGTATCAATCCTCAAGGCCTGCACTGCCGTTCGGGACGTGAGGAAGGGGTGCTGTGTGCACGGCAGTGTTATGAAGGTCGGGCTACAATCAGACGTGTACCTCCGCAGTGCCCTTGTCAGTCTGTACGGTTGCTGTGGAGATGCCCACACCGCGTCTCACTTGTTTATGGAGAGTCTAACGAATAACTGCGTAGTATGGAATTCCATGATTTCGGTGGCCTTCGCTAATGGGGAGATTGAAATGGCAAGGAAGCTGTTCGACGATATTCCGGAGAGAGATTCGACCACTTGGAACGCAGCTCTGAACGGGTATTCTAAACTGGGTCTCATGGATCTTGCGAAGGCCGTGTTTGACCAAATGCCGAACAGGAACTTGGTCTCTTGGAGCTCGATGGCCGCCGGCTATGTACAGAGCGGTAGGGCCCGGGAGGCTTTAAAGCTGCTTAAAGAAATGCTCGCAGCGGGTATTAGACCAGACGCAGTCACGATGGCAACAATGCTCGCAGCCTGTTCACAGCTTGGAGCTCTGGATATGGGCAAGTGGATTCATGCTTACGTGGACAAGAGCAATTTGGGATTTGATGTTGTGTTGGGAACTTCTCTTGTTGACATGTATGGAAAATGTGGGTCCATCGGCTTGGCATTGCAGGTCTTCAATCGAATGAAGCACAAGAATATTTCCTCTTGGAATGTGATGCTGTGTGGACTCGCCATGCATGGCTGTGGAGATCATGCTCTGGCTCTCTTTAAGGAGATGGAATCGACAAACATTGAGCCCACTGACATCAGTTTTGTGGGAGTTTTATCCGCATGTAGCCACATTGGAGCTGTGGAAGAAGGCCGCAGGCAGTTCCATCGCATGTGTAGCACTTTCAAGATTTCGCCAAAGATTGAGCACTATGGTTGCATGGTTGATCTGCTCAGTCGGGCGGGACTCATAAGTGAGGCAAGAGATCTCATATTGAGTATGCCAATGGAGCCAAATATGATAATTTTGGGGGCTTTTCTCAATGCATGCAAGTTACACGGTGATCTGAGTACTGCTGAGCTTGTTGTGAGACACATATCTAGATTATTTCCAAGTGATGTGGGATGCTATGTGCTTCTGTCAAACATCTTCGCTTCAAGAAATGAGTGGGATGGAGTCACGAAAATGAGGAAGATGGTAAAGGGAATGGGAGCTGGGAAAATCCCAGGGTGCAGCTCCATTGAGGTGGACAGTGTTGTCAATGAGTTCACTGTAAATGATTGGTCACATCCCAGATGGAGAGATATGTTTGACGTCATAGACCAGATGGCTAGACACTTAGAATCGGAGGGCTATGAGCATTGAAGTGGAGCTTGTGCGAGGATTGGAGATTAGAGAGGAGGAGATGCTGAGCAGGCTATAGTTGATTCTTTCAGAACATCTTCATTTCAGTAGAAAGCTACATGCCAGATATTTAACAAACTCTAGTCCGTGACTAGTGTCTGAAAAATGTAAATCTTGTTCAGATTTTGGTTGAAGTGAATTGCTTCTCATAAATGGTGGTTCGATGATGAAGATTCCCTTACATTTTCTTTCTTCTGTGAGCATGCTTTCACCGTATGTGCATATATTTTTTTTTGATAATTGCTACTAATGTTTCCAAAGCTATAGCTACCTATGTCTCATGTCCTTTCTGAGATGCCAACCTTCCGTGGGAACCATTGTTTCCGTTTCTGTTTTTGTTAATCTTTTGTCTTGGTTCTAATTGTGGTACCCTTGTAAATTTTTGCCTTAATTATTTACTTTATGATTATTGATCAGTGGTTAGATTTTAAGTACATTAGGTAGGGAGGAAGATTGACTCTGACAAAAAGAAAGCTCGTTTCCCTTCCAGCTGCTTTAGTTATCTTTTACATCTTGTTTCTTCCTAGGATGACTTTAGTTTTAAATGATTCGAACGTAAAAGTCACTCGTGAATCTTTCTCCAACTGTGATCGTTCTCTGTCTCCCGGTGTATCCAACTGGTGCTAACTGTATGCGTTTAATTTAAAGATAATTTTTTCACTTTATCTGAGCTCCTGTTGGATACCTCCATGGTTTATGTAAATGATTCGTTCTAAAAACTTCCTGTGGATGCTATTGGTCAATCCCAACATTAAGGAATGCAGGGTTTACTGGTCTGTGGTTGGAGGGTGTAAAATCTGCGAGAGATTACTTACACGTTGTAAGTCTTATCGAGCTGTATATCTTTTCTCTTAGAATGTGGCTTTATGTTAGAAATCTATGTAACCTCTAATGAGGCTAGTTGGGTTCTGCTTGTTTAATTATAGGGACAAGATGAGTGGAAAAATTATGGTCCAATCACCTATCAGAAAATGACATGATCAATCATATGAATTAGTTATCTGCTTCAAATTTAGTATGTTAGGGCTAGGAACACAAGAGATACGTGTATCTTTCCATTAAATGAAAAATGGGAAGGGCCCTTCCTTTGATGGCAACAGGCAGAAAAAACTCAGGCTATGAACCGGACTATTGGTGGAGGGACAGGGAATAATTTCTTGCCAGGTTGACCCATTCAAGGACTCCAGGTGCCCTCTCCAGGACTAACAGTGGAGGAAACTCTCTTAGAGTTCAGCAGCGCGAGCTGCAATGTACCTTGGTACATTGTACTGATTGATCTAGCTGCCTCGTCCAATATACAGGCCTGATATGGTGGTGTCAGACAGAGTGAATGGTGTACATTGGTAGAAGGTAATCTCAGGCTTCAAGGAGCTTCTTGGTGGCGGTCCACTTTGTTGGTCTTATTATGGTCGACACTGAGGATGACATTCCTGCAGCAGATGAAGTAGGAATCGAGGGGCACATTTGTAGAATTTGACGAGTCTGAGGATGCCAAATATATTTTCATTGGCTACGGTGAAGAGTCCAAGGGCTCAGGATTCTTCCTCCTATTTCATATGAATTGGTAATTTTTTGGAAATATGGTATTCAATAAAATGGTTCCCTGGTAGTTTTAAATTGGCTTCCATTACCAGTAAAAAGATAGTAAAAGAAGGATAAAATCATAGGATCTACATCTAATCCAAGGTTATTTTGTACCTTTGAGATTGATACACCACATTTGGAAGAAAGGTATGCTCATTTTGTGAGCTTTATGGATCAACCAATATTGCCCTGTTTACTTGCTTGTGAGCAATAAAATTTTATAGACGCCTTCAAAGAAGAAGTGTGGGTCAAAATCTGTGGGTAAGGAGAGAGCTGTTATTAGCAGGAATAATTTCTTTGAGCTGATTGACTAGCTTTCAAGTGTAGTTATTGTTGAATAAAATGTCACTTTCCATCCATGCCCTTTACCTCATGCTTTTTCTTAGATGACATCCTCAGATTTCTGTAGCTCACAAGCAAATATGACAAAATTGGTTCATTCAGTAGCCCAGCCCAAATGACGTAGTGAAACTTGAAAAGGGGATGGCTTAGACAAGTTGTGATCAACTTTAGTGTTGTAAAGGTCAAAGTCATGTCTTGAATTCTTGAAAAATTGTGCTTTAATAATTGTCATTTCATCCTAAATTCATAATTTGAAGAGGATTGATCCCTTAAGTTCATAAGTGGGTGATTTTGAATCCATAGAATCAAAAACAAGGTTCATGAGTCCACAAGGGGTGCTTGAGTCCACTAGTAGAGAGAGAGAGAGAGAGAACTTAGAAAGAGAAGAAACACATAAAATTGTATTGATAAAAAGGTAGAATGTCTCTAGGCCTACATGGGGTGACTTTAAATAGGCTAAAGTCTTGATTTGACACCAACAATTGAATTTCAAATGAAATCAAATTTTGAATAAAAATTGAATTTACAAAATAAAATTTAAAATAAGAAATTAAATTTGAATTTTTGGATGAAATTTCAATTTCATTTTTTTTTTGAATTTCAGATGAAATTTAAATTTTAAACGAAAATTTTAACTTCGAGTTGAAATTCAAAAAAATAATAAAAATAGAGATATGAGCCTAATTTTGTAATTAGGCTAACTTCAATTTAAAGTGGGCTTCAAGTTGTAATAGTAATAAGCTTTAAGCTTCATTAGTAGCGGGTTTCAGGCTCATCAATTGTGGGCCTCAGCTTGCATCAGTAGTGGGCTTCAAGTTACATCATCAAAGCTCTTGAACTCTCCTCTCTCTCTCTCTCTCTCTCTATATATATATATATAACTGATAAAAATATATTTATATTTTTCAAGAAACTTTTACTTTTCCCTATTTTTTGAAGGAATATCAGTACATGTTATGCAACCAAATATTT
Source organism: Spirodela intermedia (assembly GCA_902729315.2). Classification (NCBI taxonomy): domain Eukaryota; kingdom Viridiplantae; phylum Streptophyta; class Magnoliopsida; order Alismatales; family Araceae; genus Spirodela; species Spirodela intermedia. Next base: position 6,136,773 of record LR746264.1, read on the forward strand.
TGCAATATTTCAAAATAACCATCGATCGTGATAGGGCTCATGTATAGTTTGACATGGAACATAATTTCCAGATTATCTATTGAGCACAAATGAGCAACATTATTTGCTATTTTTGCGCAAAATATTTAAAGGCTCCTTACCTGTTGAACATGCTCATTACCATTCTGTTGGGGGGTCGTGTGTACCCTGTCGTTAACCCTCCTTTTATTATATGTTTTCTACAATTAACTTAAGAACTATCTTTGATGTAATTTTTTCTGCCGCGGTATGCTCTTAGTATTCAAGGATGATAACCACGAGAAAGAAATTTGGCCGTCTGAGCAATCCAATGAAGGAGCCCAGAGTTTCTTTCCCCATCTGCTTCCAGGCTACCAGAGAGGGGAAGAAGAACGGAGGAAAAGGAGGGGAAAGAAGAATTACGAATGACGGCGTATGGTTCAAACTGTTTGTGGCCCGAAAAGAAGAATTAATGGGCCTGAATATGAGAGACGTGGTGGGCCTTCAGGCCTGGCATGAGGGTTTTTTATGAATGTTCGTAAGATTAGAGGTTTTAGTAAAAATAGTTATCGGCATTTGTATTGGAGGGCGATGGCGATGGATATAACGAACCTTCGAGGGAAGAAAGATGGGGTCACTAGGAAGCGCGGGTTGGGAGCGCCTCTCCTCCGCCGGGGCGGATAAGAAGGTCGAGAACGATGTCCATGGCAGCGCCAGCCGCTGCTGCGCTCCAGCAGCACCTGCTCCACCGTCCGAGGCGACGAATGTGGTTTACAAGAAGAAGCGTTCTAAACTCTCGCCAGAGTCGGCTCCTAGTCTTGGCGACCTCCTCGTCTTCATCATCGCCTCCCCCTTCCCCAGGAGCGAAGACGGAAACGGCCGAGAGCTGCGTTAACGTTGGACTCTCCCTCTTCTCCAAAGGAAGGGTAGGTGGGGCACAAGACGTCGACTGACCGGTTGATCTCCCTTCTTTTACACACTCGCTCAGTTGTTATTATCACCCTGTCGTCGCTGGTTGTATTGGATACTGGTAGTCCCCAATGGGATTTTTAATTTAATATTGATATCAGTACCCTCTAATGAGGGGTTTCGTATCTCGTTCATATGGGAAATTACTGTTTGGTTACTTACGGATCGTTAAATTGTTAAATTTCCCTTTAACTGCCTCTATCTGACTTTTTATTCCTTTGAAAAATTTGTTATTTATTCAAACTCCTTTTTTAGAGAACGTGAAATATGTCGCAAAGGCCTGCTGATATATTAATTCATTTTATTCGATGCCTTTGTGCCTCAAGACAATATTATCCTGAGGTGTTGATCGCAGAATTCGGATGTCTTATTACTTTAATTTATTTAATCATCTCTTTTCTCGTATCATTTTATCCGCGTGCATATGACTTAAGCAAGGAAAACTGCCTAGCGCACTTTGGAATCTTAGGAAGAGGAAAAGGTGGGACTGCTTCCAGAACCCCAAAAATGATCAGAGTGAAGTGTCTGATTATGCCTGTGGAAAATTCAATTAACAGTGATCGTCTTTATACCTCATGTTTCTATTGGAATCTTAGTTTTGAGAATTGGATGGGCCCAAAACTGCGCCAACAAAATCCCTATATCATAGTTCAGATATTTTCACAGCTTTGCCTACTCTGAACACATTTAGGTAATCGTAATTCAAATTTTTTCAACCAGGCTAGATGAATTTTTATGCACCTAACTGAGTTAGGTACCTCTAGAAAAAAATACATGTTTTCGGATCTCAAGCATGAACCCATCTAGAAATGGGATAAGCTTCGAGGATGGCATGGCATTCAAACCTGAGCCAAGGAAGAGGGTAGACTAATATGTGGCGGCTTTTTGGGGACACTGCCTACTGATAGGGACGAAGAGAATGGAGTAGGAACTGGTATTTCTTTTTGTATTAAGCTCCCAGGCTTTTTTTGTATCCTTGAATCATTTACCTTGTTTCTTGTTTTTGATCTGGGATTAATGATCATTTTTTTACCTGTGTGATTTTCTACAAATTATATGTAATGTTTGCTTGCATACAATTATGATCGTATATTTCTAGCTCTTGGGCTTAACGTTGCTCATTTCTGTCAATAATTCTGATGGAGACAATGATTTGGCTTCCCTGTCGCCAGATTTGGTGATGTCACCTGATAATGATGGGAATTCAATATTAAATTATTTGACCTTATTGCTGCTCGACTAATTAAAATCAATAAGGTCATTCAATATTGCATGAGGTGCAGGTGTGTAATTGATAAGAACACCGATCAAAGAACTACGAATAATTCGTATTAGATGAAAGAAATAATCTCTAGAACAGAAATACCAAAGATAAAGTACAATAAAAGAACCTAGAACAGATGGAGGGTCGCATACAACCTTAGAACCCATAACTGATGGAGGGTTGCATACAACCCTCCAACCCTTTCTCATAGATGCATGAGATACTAACTCTCATTTCCCCCCCCCCCTCCTTCCTGATCTATCCATCCTTATATCCTCTCCTTTCCCTCTCTTATTTAGGTAGTTAGTCTCCTGCCATAACTGTTCTTGCCATAACCACTCTTTGCCATAACTGTTCCTTGTCATATTGTTCATTGCCATAACTGTGCCTTCCCTTAATCATGCTAACTGTTATTGACTTATTGAGCTTTGTGCCTTCTTCCTTCTAACATATGTGCGTGGAGCCTTATCAATACTTCCCCTCATGAGCTTCACTTTGTCCTCAAGATGGAAGTTTGAAAATTGCTGGTGGAGGGATGAAACTAGTTCCCACATAGCTTCAAAATCAAGGAGATCAGCCCATTTGACCAAGACTTCTGTGTCAAAAGAGAAATTCCGAATGGCGAGGATACACATTTCATACCAAAGTGTCAGTCAATATGCCCGAAATTGGTTGACAATAAGTAGAATTCTCTAGTGCTTTGTGAAGTTGAGAAATGTGAAAATTGGGTGAATAGTTATGGAGTTGGGAAGTTCTAATTTGTATGCCACCTTGCCAATGTGCTCCTATATAGGGTAAGGTCCAAAAAATCTAGGACTCAATTTTTCATTAGCTTTCTTGGCCAATGATTTCGTACAATAATGTCGGAGCCTGATATAAACCAAATCGCCCACTTGAAACTCTATGTCTTGTTGATGTTTGTTGGCTTGTGCTTTCATCTTGAACTGTGCGGCCAATAGATGTTCCTTGAGAAGTTGAAGTGTATCATCCCTTTCTTTTAGATACGTGTCGACTATATTAATTGGTGACGTAGGAGATCCATAACATGTAAGTATGGGAGGGTCTTGTACATACACTGCTTTAAAAGGGGTCATCTTGATGGCAAAATGATGAGAAGTGTTATAACTAAGTTCAGCCCAATGTAACCAATTACCCCATAACTTAGGTTTATCATAAGTAAAGCAGCGGAGATAATTCTCTAAGCTTTGGTTCACCACCTCAGTTTGCCCATCTGTTTGTGGGTGATAGGAAGAACTCATTTTCAATTCTATGCCTTGAAGTTTGTTGAGTGCTTTCCAAAAAGTGTTGGTAAATATAGTCCCTCTGTCAGTCACAATAGATTTTGGAATGCCATGCAGCTTGACGATTTTCTTTGTATAGATCTGGGCAATGTCTTTGGCTGTGAAGGAATGTTTGAGGGGTATATAGTGGCCAAATTTGCTGAGTCTGTCTACTATGATGAGAATGGAGTCATAGCCTTTGGATTTAAGTAGACCTTCTATAAAATCCATGGAGAGGTCTTCCTAGATCATATTCGAAATAGGCAGGGGCTGCAAAAGTCCTATTAGTGACAAGGTCGAAACCTTATTCAATTGACAAATAGTGCATTCATTAATATACTGTTTAATCATTTTCTTCATGGCAGGTCAATAGACGTGCTGAGCAATTCGTTGGTATGTTTTTAAAAATTCAGCATGACCTCCCAATGGGGTTATCATGAAATTCACGTAGTAATGTAGAGAGAAGAGTGGATGTAAGAGGTAACAATAGTCGGCCTTTGTAGAGAAGTAACCTTTGTTGAATTGAGTAATGTGAAAAAGAAGTTGAGCCTTCTATGGGTGTGATTTTGATTTTGGATAGTTGTGAGTCATCGTCCAATTCTTTGTTGATTGTGGTTACATCCACTCCTTGTGTAATGCACATGGGTGCTACCACTGCTTTGCCTAATTGTGGTGCTCTAGATAGTGCATTTGCAACTGAATTTTTTTTGTGTTCCTTATATTGTATTTGAAAATTAAATCCCATTAGTTTAGTGATCCATTTGTGATATTCTGAGTGAATGTCCTTTTGGTCGAACAAGAATTTCAAACTATATTGGTCTGTCTGAATGATGAAAGGATGGAGCATGAGATAATGCTTCCATTTCTTGACTGCCATCACAATGGCAATGAGTTCTCTTTCATAGGTTGACTTTAGACAAGAGTGTGCCTTGAAAGCATGACTGAAATAAGCTACTGGTCGTCCTTCTTGCATCAATATTGCACCTATGTCATGCCTTGAAGCATCTGTTTCAACTATGAATTTCTGAGAGAAATTAGGTAGGGCCAAAACTGGTGTGAAAGTCATTGCCACTTTCAGCTTATGGAAAGCTTCTTGAGCATCAGAGTCCCAATGAAAAGAATTTTTCTTGAGCAATTTAGTCAGGGGCCATGATAAAGTGGTATAACATTTGACAAACCGGTGATAATAGTTAGTCAGTCCTAAGAATCTTCATAATGCTTTCAAATTCTTAAGAGTAGTTCAGTCCCATATTGTTGAAATTTTTCCTTGATCTGTAGATACTCCCTCTACAGAAATCCATTCGCCGAGGTATTCTAATTGAGATTGTTTGAATTGATATTTTTTTTCATTGACATAAAGGCTATTAGCTGCAAGAATAAGGAAGACATTATCCAAATGTTCATCATGTTCTTTACGAGTCTTGCTATATACCATGATATCATCCAAAAATATCAATACGAATTTCTGTAGATAAGATCTGAATATATCATTCATTAAGTATTGAAATGTGACTAGGGCATTAGAGAGCCCAAATGGCATAACCTTGAATCCGTAGTGAACCTCATGGGTCTTGAAAGCAGTTTTCTGAATGTCTTCTTGTTTCATACGGATTTGATAGTAACCAGACTTCAAATCTAGTTTAGAAAAAATCGACATTCCATGCAGCTCTTCCAGTAACTCATTGACAATAGGAATATGGAACCTGTTTGGAACCGTGGATTTATTTAAGGCCATGTAATCAATATAGAATTGCCAACTGCCATCCTTTTTTTTTTACTAGTCAGGGGCTAGCAAATAAACTTTTAGAGGGTTGAATGATGCCTGCAGTACATAGCTTATGGACAAGTCGTTCTATTTCATCCTTCTGAAATTGTGTGTACCTGTAGGGTCGTAGATTAATAGGCTGAATACCTGGTAATAAATTGATGGCATGATCAACTATTCTTTCTGGAGGAAGCCCTGACAAGGTTTCAAAGACTTGTGGTAACTGTTTCTGCAGTTTGACTATTATCTAATGAGGAGCTAAAATTTAGTGCGGTGCTAGACAATTGGTGTAATTCTACTACACATATTTGGCTTCTTTTTAATTCACGTTTTACTGCTTTGAAAGATATTGCTGTTTTGTTTAAACTTGCATCCCCACTAATGGTCTAGATTGTGTTGTTGAGCATAGATTTCATGATTAATTGCCCATAGTGTGAATGTATCCACCCCAGTGTTTTAAGCCACTGCATTCCTAGTATGATATCTATGCTACTCAAATTCAAGGGAAGGAAATCTTGAATAATGAGGAGATCTTGGATTTTGAGTGGAATGTTATGGCATATCCCATGACCTTACATGGTATGCCCATTGCCCATTACAGTACCATAGCTGTGGAATTCACCGACAGGTAAAGATAGCTCTTCTTGCAACTTATTGCATATGAAATTGTGGGTAGCACCAGTGTCTATAAGAACGGTTACCTATTGATTTATGCATGATGCCTTTTACCTTCATAGTCTTGTGTTGAGTCAATCCCATGACAGAGTTTAATGAGACATGGGCTGTGAATAGAGTACCTTCCTCTTGTGAGCAATGCTTCAATAGAGCCCAATCTTCCTCTTTGAAGTCTTCTTGGGACTTCTCCTCCTCTTAGACAATGAGTATATTAAGGTCTTGCCTGCATCTATGGCTTGGTCCAAACCTGTCATTACAATAGAAACATTATCCTTTGTTGCATCTTTCTTGTAGTTCAACTTCTGTCAATTGTATCTGTCTTCTATTTCCCCAGTTATTGCTCATATTTCGTGGAGTATATGTGGACGTCCCATCTTTATTTGAGGCACTAGCTGTGGTCACTTAGGTTTTCTCCAAATTAGATTGCTCATTTCTGAAATTAGATATCAGAGGAAGTCTTTGTTGGTCTGGAGTACAAGCAGCAATGACATGTTTGGGTGGTCGTGGTTGTTCTTGCTTCCATGCTTGCCATAGAGTACGAATATGAGCTTCGGCCTGTACTGAAGTATCCATAATTTCACGTAACCCAATAGGCTTGGACATAGATAATTTTGATTGGATCTCAAGCTTGAGTCCTTTCAAATATGTATGCTCCAGTATTTCTGTTGGTATGTTCAGAAGATAGGTTGAGAGTCGTTCAAACTCTGCCCTATATTCTAATATGGAACTCTCTTGTTTCAGGTTCAAAAGTTTTTGATATGTGTTGTTAGCTGCTGATGAACCAAATCGACCACTAAGTTGGATTTTAAAATCATACCGGTCACGGAATGGAAAGCGATCTTCCATCCACATATACCAATCCAGGGCATCACCCTCGATGCTCAACATTATTGCTTTTAAACGATTGTGTTCTGGTGTTTGGTTAATACGGAAATACCTCTCAGCCCGTTGTAATCATCCATCTGGATTATCACCAATGAAATTTGGAAGCTCAGTCCAATGGTTGGGCTTGTAAATGCCCTCCCTTTGCTCCGGATTTTGAAGTGGTGTGGTTCTGATTGTCTGTGAAACTACTCTGGTGGAGATTCATGTGGTAAGCGTGTCATCAAAGCTGCTAGTTGTTGGGTGAGTTGTTGTAACATTTCTTTTGTACCCCTATTGTCTTCCTTAAGAGCTTCGAGATCAGCTTCCAGAGATTCCATCCTCGCAATAGTAAGCCCTTTAACCATACAGGAATAGCCCAATTTGGCTTTGATACCAGTTGATAAGAACCCAGATCAAAGAATTACGAATAATTCGTATTAGATGAAAGAAAGAATCTTTAGAACAGAAATACCAAAGATAAAGTACAGTAAAAGAATCCAGAACAGATGGAGGGTTGCTCAATCATGCTAACCGTTATTGACTTATTGGGCTTTGAGCCTTCTTCCTTCTAACATATGTGCGTGGAGCCTTATCAGTAATATGGGTAGGTCATTTTTGTTGATTTTTTAACTCATGTAATCCTTGACTATTCGGCATTCCTATACCATGATAGTAACAAAAATAATCTTGTACGTTGATAATGGTCCTCGTAAATATTCTAGGTAAAGGAAGCACTTGCTCAATTTGAAAATGCACTTGAACTGGATCCAAATCCTGTGGAAGCTCAAGCAGCTTTGTATAACAAGGCTTGCTGTCATGCTTACAGGTAGTGTTCACAGTAAGTATATGGGGTAGCTTGTTGATTTTATTAGATGATTTGGGTTTTGATCTAGTCTTTTATTTTATGAATTCAGGGGGGAAGGCAGGAAAGCGGCAGAGTGTCTGAGGGTGGCTCTCCGAGACTACAATCTCAAGTTCAGCACAATCCTTAATGATCCTGACCTGGCCTCCTTCAGAACCTTACCAGAGTTCAAAGAATTGCAAGAAGAGGTAATTGATTTCTCTGTTAGCAAGCTTCCATTGTCATACTATCAGTTTTTTTGGATTCTTAAGTTTCTCTGTTATGTAGTTATTATCACGTTTTTGACTGGAATATCCTTCATTTGATTCAGTAACTGACTTACAAAATCATCATCTTCTAGTTCAATATCTTTCTAATAGCGATGTTCAAAATCTTCACAGGCAAGACGTGGTGGCGAGGATATAGGATATGGTTTTAGGAGAGACTTGAAGCTCATTAGTGAGGTCCAAGCACCGTTTCGTGGTATCAGAAGATTCTTCTATGTGGCATTTACTGCAGCAGCTGGAATTGCCACCTTTTTTACTGTGCCTAGACTTTTACATGCGATTAATGGTGGAGATGGTGCTCCTGACTTGTTGGAGACTGCTGGAAATGCTGCTGTCAACATTGGAGGTAAATATTTTTCCTCAGAAAAATACCAGATGTAATTGGGTGGATGCATCACTGAAGCTTAGTAGGAGACTTTATTCCTTTATCTTTGGCATATTAAAATTTTCTCCTTTAAGCACTTCCACATGATTCAGAAAAATGTATATGTTCACTTGTGGAGTTTAGATTAATGTTCATGCCCAAAGGTAGAAGCAAACACATTGTAGTACATGTAAATTTCGTCTTCTTTGTACCTTGCATCTCTTTCTTTCAACATGGAAATAAACTGCTTGGAATGAGGCACATATCTTCACGTACAGATTGTTAAGATTTTACTAGTCCTTACTAGCGAGTGATTATTTTAAATTTTATGAATAAATTCATCTACCACCTTTTTGAAACTGTGAAGTAACCTGCTTTGTCCTCATTTCTCTTAGTTGGATGTTCTTTATTATCTTTATCGGTCAACTATGGGAGTGATTAGAATGCATCCTCTTGATGTCAGCCTTTTCTTAGGAGAGTACCACAGATGTGATGTGACAGTGAATTGAGAAAACAGGTTTTGATAAGCATGGGAATCTATTAGTATTACGATTACTTCTTTTAGCTCCTATAAATTTCTTATTTGAACAAGTATCACAAGTTGGGTCTTATCATTTTATTTATACATTGATTAAAATTTTAAATCAGCTCTTCACAGGTATTGCTGTTCTTGTGGCATTGTTTATCTGGGATAACAAGAAGGAAGAGGAGCAGCTTGCACAGATAACACGGGATGAAACACTTTCAAGATTGCCTTTGCGCCTTTCAACAAATAGAATTGTTGAACTCGTGCAACTTCGGGACACTGCGAGGCCAGTTAGTATCAAATATTTTATTTCATACATAGATTAAGCTGATCATTAGTTTTTACTAGCTGGAGGTACTTGATGGTCGGCAGACTTGCATGTAACTATTTACAATAATTTAAATTTATTAGTTATTATTGTACTCTCACTTTTGATAGGATTTTCTAATCAATAACTTCAGGTTATTCTCGCAGGAAAAAAGGAGGTGGTGTCAAATGCGATTGAGAAGGCAGAGAGGTTTCGGACTGAGCTGCTTCTACGAGGTATTCTCCTAGTCCCTGTTGTCTTGGGTGAAGGGCAAAGGACTTCCATTGAGAGTAAAGGCTTTGGCGTTCCCACAAAAGCAGCAACATCGCTTCCTTCCATTGGGGTAAGCCAGCTTCTCAGTATTTTCTTATTTTTTGGTTATGAGATTCAATAAGTCAGTCTTTCAGAGTTTTGGGCTAAATTATGGCTTTAATAACTTGATACAGAGCATATGCTGCCCTAGTCTTATTTTTCAATGCAACTTTGCAAACATCAAATGCAGACTTTACCTTAGTTTTATGTTATAAGAAAGTTGAGTATTATTCCTTGGGCGAATTTCGCTGTATACAAGCCTTCCAGACTAAACATCATCATATAAATAGTTTGTTTGCTGTCTTTGTCTAGAGTATGGAAAAAATATTCAAAATCCAAAAATGTGGAGAAGAAAGTTCAATGTCCACACTCTTGTATGAGCGGAAAATCTGAAAAAATAATTTCAATTTTAAATAAGTTCATCACAGATAAGAGCTTTTACTTGATGCAAGCAGCATATTTACTCCAATAAAACGATGTCCAACCGAGGAGGGGGAGCATCGACGACCATGCCTCATTTCCTAGCACATATAAGTTCGAGCCATTCGAATCAATGATTGCACTTCCTCATCTTGAACTTCATCTTGTAACTGTCTTCTAAAGAGCATTCATGACAGGCATGCCCATAAGTTCTCTTGCACTTGCAAATGGCATCCTTTTGATGTCCTACTGAGTGCCACCTTTTTTTTATATGATTTTATGGTTGTCAAAAATCGTTCTGTATGAAATGTCTAATCCGATGCTACTCCTTTATTGTATCTTTAGTTTTTTCCGTAGGAAAAATTTGGTTGATCTTTCAAAATAAATTTTGACACTCTGATGGCATCATTTTAGGATGACTTTGATAAAAGAGCTCAATCTATTACTGCAAAATCTCGTTTGAAGGCTGAGGTGCGATTTAGAGCTGAGATCGTATCACCCAATGAGTGGGAAAGGTCACGTTCTTTCTTTATTATTGATGCTTTATTCCGATTTTTTCGTCGGCCGTTCCATTTGTTTATGTATATTTTGTCTCATTTTGAGTATCCATGTGCCAATTCATTTCAAATTTGTCATCCATTTCAAATTTGTTTGTTTTCTAACTTCAAAAAAACGTTTGATGCTCATCTATTCAATGAGTAAATGCAGTCAGATTTGTTGATCTCTTTATTTCCCGAATTGCTTTATACCCTCCCCCCCCCCGGTTTGCTTCAACTTTAACCTGTGTCAAGACGGGTGGGTACAGGTTCACGGACTAGGAATTTATTGTTCAGGGTCATGAAAAAATTATCCCTGTTTGAATCTCGATCTAATGCATCATCAGCCTCAACCTTGATCTTTGCCTGTGCCGCCATTTCGTCCTACGTGATAGAAACCGTTTTTCGTGCCCTCTTACTGAGTCTTGAGATTGAAGAGATGGGCTGAATATTCTCTCCCCCTTCATGTCGTTCTGAAGAATGCCATTTAAGATTACCTTGACACAGTAAGAGCACACCTCGGTCTCAGTTTCCAGCTTATGTTTATTTCCGAGGTAGGCTTTGTCTTTAGCTGGTGTGTTAACTAACTGTTAACCTTTGAGAAAGAAAGAGCAATATTTGGAGGAAAGATTCTTCCTGTCGAACAAGAGTCTGAAGGGGATTCACCCCCTTCGTAGGATGTAAACCCTCTAGAATTCCTCATGGCTCACCTCTTACTAAATCATTCCACAGTATCAGGCTGTTCTGTCAGGTTTGATTCCGTTTGTGGCTTAGGGTTCTTATCTATCTTCTAGGTCTTTAGTTGAGAGACATCTACAGTGTCTTCTGTGGATCTACATTTGTATTTGGTTTAAATTTTACCATTTCTGTTTACACTTAATATTTCCGGCCGTTCCCTTTTGAAATGAAACCAGAACCGAGTGTTACATCTGGTAAAGTGTTGACTGTGGAACTGAGCATCTCGTGTCTCCTCCATCTGAGTTTCATCTGTCGCTCTCTGATGATCCTCCAGGTGGATCTCTGAGCAACCGGGTCTCGAACCCGGAGAGGATGTATACATAGTGCTGCGTCTTGACGGACGTGTTAGAAGATCTGGGAAGGTAATGAAAATCAAAATCACCACTTTCAGATGATCTTTCAGTCTTCTCACATTGAATCGTGTGAATCACCGCTTTCAGATTAACATATGAGCTGGTATATTTATTCTCAGTGTCACTATTCCTGCATTCTTTTATGGTAGATCCCGCGTTGACTTTTCTATCCTCCTATTCCCTGCAGGGAATGCCCGATTGGCAGCAGATAGTGAAGGAGGTGCCTCCGATGGAAGCTCTTCTTAGCAAATTAGAAAGATGAGTGGGCCCCATTGGGGGGAATAACCAGGAAGTCATCCAGGGAAAGGACCTCCTTTTTATAAACATTATCTTTAACTCAATGTGGGCTGCGAAATTCCTCTAAAATCTCCCCCTTGCCTTCGTTCTCGCTTTATTTGTTCAAATAGCTTTGAAGGAAGAGAAAACCTTCTATATCTGTTGCACCAGGGTATGTCATCATCTTGCTGTGTGAATATTTGTGAGATAATATTACAATTTATCTCCTATTTATTTTAAAATCGGACTCTTCACCACTAACCGTTGAGAAAAACCCATCAATTATTGACATTTTTTTCCACTTTAATCGCTGAATAAAGCAATAAGCCTCCCATCAATACATATTCAAGGAAGAAGCTACTAGCTTCTATAGGTCTAATTGTAGTACATGAAAGTTAACATCCACGTGTGAATGGGAGGGCTGAGGGTTATAAAAATAAGGGGACTTGGTTGTATAGAGGTTAGGGAAAAAAGACACTTGGTCTTAGAGGTTCTTGGAGATCCTCTGTCTACTTGAAGTAGAACTGATGCTGTCTCCATGACTCAAACCTTCCTCCCCTAATGTTTCCCATTCCCTTAAAAAGGAATCCTATTATTTTCTACATGAAACTCGTGTTTTGACAGCATTTAAACGGTCAAAGGGCTCAGCCTAGCTCACATGTCATTAGTTGAGAATGATGTTGAAGCACTCAGTAAGGTAGCAAAGTGAGATGGTGGAGTAGATCTTGACATGGATGGCAACACTCATGCCAAGCTCTCCTTCATAGACTAAAGGTGAAACAATGTATGTCTAAGATCCATAACAATTACCATGAAATCAACATTTTCACATGGAATTCCATCATGATGAAATGAGAGCTGAAATCCTTATTTTCAACAGAAAATCTAGAAGGTTGGATTTGATGCGTAGAAAGGTACTTCTGCTTGAATCCATTACCTGAAAAAGAACATCTCGACACTCTTGATTAGTGTTGAGTGGCATGTACTAGACTGTCACCTATGGATGGAAGATATATTTCTTTTCCATGATTGGCAAGATTTCAAGATCCAATTGAAACATTGATTGAAACATATCAACCTCTTCATAACCTCAAGCAAGAGAGATCAGTCCTTGAATTTAGAGCTGAATTCAATCAATTGATAACATATCTCCTATGCAGACCTTCTGAAGTCCTTGAGAAGACGTACATGAAAGGACTGAAATCAAAAATACAATTAGATGTACAAGTCAATTGGCCTTAGGGAGATCATGGACACATTGGTCCAAGTTGAGATCCATCTACACAGTCTAATAGGCTTGGAAGGAGGATCCACGAAGATCCTATAAGCCTAACCAAATGGCATATCTACCTTGGTACCAAATTACTTTAGTCCCTTTAAAAAGAGGTGTAGACTTATGAATTGGGGAAGACAACTTGAGTACCAAGCTCCTTGCTTGAATTGAGAAGGTATATCCAAAGACTATAAATTATCTTCTACTTCTAACTAGGAGAATTGTAGATAGTTGAAGCTAATAGAAGAATTCTAAGGAAGGATAAATAACTATATTTCTATTGCGATGAAAGATTTTTGCTCTAGGTAATAGATGCAAGAGGGAGCATAACATCCTTATTGTGGAAGAAGATGAAAATGATTGAGAAGAAAGACAAGATAGAGATTAGTCAACCTACAACTCAAATATTTTTAAACTCTATCATAGGGATACTTTACACAATGAGATTATCACCATTCTCATAAATAGTGGTGCTACTCATAATTTCTTATATAATGAAACTATTAAAAAGATTATCATTACAGATTAGTGAATTACATATCTATATAATCATTGTAGGCAATGGGCACATTGTAAGTGGGACCAAAATTTGTCATAACATACTAATAAAAATTCAAAACTTTACGAAAAAAAAAGATTTCATACTGCTTGACCTAAGCAACATTGATATAACCTTCAATATTCAATGGTTAAAGACATTGAGTTGGATTCATTCACATTATGACTACCTCCTCATAAAGTTTATGCACAAGGATGATTGCAAATATTTTGAAGGATGACCCTAGTCTCAACAAGGTAAGATGTCTTTAAAAGCAACAAAGTGAGAGATAAGGAAGAGTCAAGCCTATATGGTTGAATTACATTAAGTTTCAATCCACGAGGATCATAACCTCTCAAATTTGGCTCAATCAAATCTAGAAGACAAGCTAATGCATAAATTATTTGAGGTGTTTGCGTTGAGTTATGAGTTCCCCCATGCATGATCAATCACTCTCACTTGATCAACCACATTCTTGGCATTCAACTAATCAACTTCAAAACCTATAGGTACTCTCACTCCCAAACAAATGAGATCAAAAGACATTGAAAAATTATTTTTAGTACAAATAGTTTGTTACTCCAACAATCTCAATGCAACCCCAATTTTATCAATCAAGAAAAAAGATGAAAGTTGATGATTTTATATTGATTATAGAGTCTTAAACAAAAGGATGATGCCCAATTGATTTCTAATCATAGTGGTTAACAAATTATTAAATGAGCTTCATAATATGTCCTTATTCTTGAAACTTGATTTAAAATCAAGGTACTTTTAGATATATATGAAAAAAGGATGACAATACTTCCACTTATGGGAGTTAAAAATATAATTCCCGACCATTGTCAATTGGCCTACTCCTAAAAAAACCCTTGAGTTAAGAGGGTTCTTGGGGCTGCTCAAATATTATCGAACATTTGTGGCACAATTATGTATCAATCACTTCCTCATTTGCTCAACTCTTGAAAAGAGATGCTTTTAATTGGTTTAACCTAGCACAACAAGCATTCAAGGAGTTCAAGAAGATTATATCCTCAGTAACTATGTTAGTTTTACCAAATTTCTCTCAACCCTTAATTGTTGAGACATACAATTTCAAGGTAAGAGTTGAGGTGGTGCTCATGCAAGATGGTCGACCTATTGCTTGATTCAAACATGTGTTACTGGTGAAATCAAGATCAAAATCAGTGTACGAGAGAGAACTAATTGTCATAGCAATAATATTACATATGTGGGGTATGTATCAATAAGTTATTGATTAGAGGAAAGTTCATATGACTATCACAAGTGGTTGACAAAGTTAATGGGCTTCAACTTCGAAAGTAAATGTAAGGAAAAAAAAAAGGATATAGATGCTCTCTCAAAACTTTTTCTTCATCAACTAAAGACTTCTCATTTCTTTGACACTGTCACTATCAATCGAGAAATGGAAAGGGATGCTTGATACAATGCTATCAAATAGGCCACCTCAATAGCTCATGATCAATTCTGAATTATTTAATATTCCAATGATCCCTCTTTTACAATGATAAATTGGTATTACCCCTAATTTAATCACTTATTTTGTTCTTTTTGAAGAATTTCATGACAATGTATTAGGAGGACACTTGAGTTGTCCCAAGACTTATAAAATAATAAATCAACATTTTTACTAGCTGAGAATGAAGACAAATATTAAGCAACATGTGAATAACTACTCAATCTACTAATAATACAAATCATTCTTGCTAGCTTCGACATGACTGTTACAATATTGTCTATTCCAAATTAAATTTAGGAGGATCTATTGGTGGACTTCATCAAAGATTTTCCCAAATCAACAAGGTATAACTCTATTCTCATGGTTATTTGTTGGCTTAATAAGTATAGTCATTTCCTTGCTCTAAAGCACTCTTTCTTGGCCAAAGATGTTTTTTTGCCAAATAGATTATAAGATTATATGGTATTCTAAACTCTGTAATCTATGATCATAATAGTGTTTTTACTAACACATTTGGCAAGAGTTATACACTCTCCAAGAGTTTGAGTTGAAGATGAATTCATTGTACCATCCTCAATTTGACAATAAAATTGAAGTCAATAGCAAGTGCTTGGAGAATTACTTAAGTCATTTTGTAGTTGACAGGTCTAAATAGTGATTAGCATTGTTACACTAGACTGATCTCAATTATAACACTTCCTACAACAAATCAAAAAATATGACACCATTTAAAGTAGTATATGGACAAGATCGACTAGTAGTTATTCATTATGATTGTTCGCTTATCCTATGGATGTAGTGAATGAACTTCACCAAGAGAGATCAAACTCTTGACTTACTCAAACTGCATCTCTAGTGGGCTCAATTCTAAATGAACTCGTAAGTAGATAAACATAGAAGGGATATTCAATTTGATGTTCTCATGATTATATAAAACTCGCGCCTCATATGATAAAATTGTTTGCTAAGAAAGCAAATGAGAAGCTAAACCTAAGGTGTTTTGGACCTTATCAAATCTTGAAAATAATTAAGCTAGTGACATATAGATTAAGACCTTCTACCCCAAATATTACTCCACCTCATATTTTATGTGTCTAATGTACACAGGGTGCTGGGACCTCCTTATCATAGTCAACCTCTACATCTTACCTTAACTGACTAGAAGGTGTGGTTACTCTACCTAGAAGATGTACTAACATTGAGAGCTTCTATAATAGGCTTAAAACTTCTCATCAAGTGGTGATACTTACCAGACATCAAAGCTTTGTGGGAACCTATATGTATTTTATTGCAACAAGACATGTGGCTTCATGGGAACATGTAGCTTTGTGGTGACATTTAACTTTGACCACAAGGAAAGCCATGGGAGGGAGTATAAGCCTCTCATCAAAACATACTAAAGGAGGAAGAAATGTCCTACTTCTACAGGTCCATTTGTCACTCTTGCATGTTAGTTACCATCCACGTGTGAAAGGGAGGACTGAGGGTTATAAAGAAGGGGACTTAGTTGTATAAGGGGGGCAGAAAAAAAAGACCCTTGGTCTTAGAGGTTCTTGGAAAACTTTCATCTACTTGTGGGAGAACTGATTTAGTCTCCATGACTAAATCAGTTAAAAAGAATCTTATTCATTTTTGGAACAAGGTTCGTACCATAATCATGAGCATATGAGATGCCGCTCTATGTCTTCACTCTCTCCTTTGCTTGGGAGGGACACATAAGCTGGTCTTAATTCTTTATTACTTGTATCATCTACAAGAAGATCTTATGGAGCATGCGATAGAGAAATGGGAGTCCATGGGCAACCAAGTTATTAAAATACATAAACTTCTCATTAATTGCCTTTTTTATTTTAGCCAGAATTAAATGCTTCCACCATTAATATTTGAGAATAAAGTACACGGATTATTCTTATCTTTATTATTTATCATAAAACCCCTCAATACTATGGAGTATAGGACCAAGAACATAGATATAAGCTTTATTTATATTGCCAATACATCAAGGTCTGGAAATAAAAAGGAGGCTACCATTAAATGATGTTGAACAAATTTAATACAAAGTAGGATATTTAATCTAAAATCAGCAAGAGAATGATTCAGATGACATCAAACCTCAAATGGTGGAATGCATGTGATGCCAACTTGAGGTTTCTTGCAATTATCCCCATAAAGGCTGTACTGTGTGCGAGAAATGCCACTCTAAACCTTGAATTCACGGGCTATATAGGAGGAGGTTCAAGTAAGAGTTCTATGGTGATCTGGACATGAGAGCAGTTCCTCAGGCAATTTGATGAAGCAAAAATTACATGGGGGGAATCTCATCATCTGCCCCGGAGAAGACAAAACTCCATGAATAGCAAAATGTGTTGTCCACTAATTATGGATGTGTCAAAAGAATTGAGACAAAAGTATGGAGACGACGAGATTGAATGCAAATGAAAAAGCACAAAGATTTATCTGGCTCAAAGAAATCCTTTTTACATCCATGGAGAGAGCTGGAGAGATTTCTTTGAGTGGAAGAATGAATAGAAAGATAACCTTACAAACTTTCTTCAACATGGTGGTGAGCATGTCTTCATCTTTTAAGGTGGTGTGCTCTAGATAAGCCTCATGATTCTCAATGAGACTCACCAACCAAACAAATTGAAGAATCACTTCAAGACTCACTATCGACATCTCTTCTGTTTTCTCTTTAAATAATAGAGAGAGAGAGAGAGAGAGAGAGAGAGAGAGAGAGAGAGAGTTATCACCCTGTGTTGACTTTTCTCCCCTCCAATTCCTGCAGGAGCTGAGCAAGGCAGCAGCAGATAGTGAAGGAGCCTCTGATGGAAGCCCTTCTCAGCTAATTGGTGAGATGAATGGGCCCATTTCGTATGTTGACCTCCCCCTGAAATCAGGGGTCGTCTCTACCCAAGTCGCTGTAGGGATCTAATTACTTCTTAGCATTATCTCTTTCTATTGAGACCATTGGACTGGACTGCAATCACAAAACCATGCAATTGACCGTGAGGCATAAAAAGTTAAATAAATAAATAATATATATAAAACTTAAATAGAGAATCAAGACCCCACAGCCGATGTTCACCGGAAAAAACAGCTGGGCAGAGTAATTCTCCCTCACTTCATGGTGAAAAACTAAGAGGAAGAGAGGAATGTGTACAAAAGGAATAGAGAAACATTGGGAAATTTCTTCATTAAACTTTGTTCGTCATAAGTTAAAATTTAGGCATTTTGTGACAGAATACGAGCAAACCGTGCCTATGAAGGGAAGCTATTCACGGTAGATGATGCTCTTTGCAAGACTAAGAAGCCATTTCATTCCTCCTTCAGAGCCGCTGGTTCAGCAGCTACCTCCGGGAGTTCACAGGGAGCCTTCCACAGACCCAGCAGCAGAAGCAGATGAGCACAGAGGAGGAGAACAGAGGAGTAGGAGGTTGAGGGGTAGATGTTCCAGCAGAGCTCCACCGTTCCGAACAGAGCCAGCCTGAATTATCGGAAATAACCCTGTGTCAGGCGATGAATGTTCCCACAGGAGAGATGGCTCAGAATGGTAGAGGAAGATTGTGGTGTACCGCAGAGGGGTAGGGAAGGGAGTCCTCCACAGGAGAAATGGCAGGCTGTAGAAGTACCTGAAAAGCCCACACCGCATCAGTCCCATCTGATAGAATAATTGAATGGCAAACCATGCTAAAATAGCAAGCGAGGTTGGTGTAGAGACCAAGGATTATTGTAATGGCAGCAACAGGCAGTTGCTTTTCCAGAAGCACATGTAAAGATCAACGGATTGGTTTCATGAATATCCAGAACAATGGGAATATTAACACCGGAGATTGGTGTTGACAAGAAATGATTGGTTCTCATGAGATATGTGACGACATAGAAAATGATTGGTTCTAATGTATATGCTCACTTACCGAACCTAATGACCCAACTGGATGGTCTATTATCAGTTAAGCATCAATTTCCAGTATAATTTTTTTTAGTAAAAAAAGAAGCAAAATTTACTGGAAATATGGAAATGTAATGGACAGCATTAACCCCCTTGCCATCGCCTCAAATACATAGATTGATTCTCAAACCTGAGACTTTTATACTTTAAATATCATTAAGGTCTCAGGGTTCTCTCTCGTGTTATTATTCCAGAGGATCCAAGAAAAGGATAAAAATAAAAGGGAGCAGTTCAGCAGCTCTACATCACTCAGATGATTCATGAAAATCTTAATGTCCCAGCAGTATAAATTTGCAGGATAAGTAATGAAGGCAGGCATAAGGAATGCTTATCTACAATTTTCTTCTTAAAGAAACCCAGAAAAAAGAAGATATACAAGATACCAAAGCCAGACCGAATGACACTTACCATGAATAAAATTGGTAATGGAGTGATCGAGCGCATACAATGCCAATGAAGTTCCCAACAAACAAAACGGTTATTATATCTGCAAAGTCATAGCTCCGCTATTATTTAGAGTGATAAGAAACCCCATGACTAAATAAAAGAAGGACATGTTAGGCTTCAAGACACCCACGCTCTTTATTGAGGATACTGAGGTTTGAATCCCGAGAGAGAACTGTGGAAACAGAGGACGGTTCAGGAACAGCAGCCCTTACTTTTATCTGACAAATCCTAGAATACAAGAAAGAAAGGAGGCCTCCTTCGTGCCTGCAAAACAAGGCCATCTAGTTATTTCCAAGCCCCAATGCCTAGAACGATATGGAGGTCACATGTACCGAGCAAAATTATAATCCTTAATGGTTGCCCAGTGCAAGGTTAATTGATGCATGTGGCAGCAACAAAAGTAAGCAAAATGTAGGCACAATGTAAGAGAAATAGTTAACAATAAAAATTTCAAAAAAAACAACTTCATGAAAAAAGTTAGGAGCTTTCGTACTTACTTGCACCACCGTTTATGGCAGAACGCTGTCAGCAGTGTAAGATGCGTAATAAGCAAGAAAGTTGCGAATTTTTTTGATACAAATATATCTTCAGGAACAAACTTGAAATTAACAGACCTGTCCAAAAGTAAATGATGAAAAATTTTACATAAGAAACCGGCCAGATACTGAAAGATAACCCCCAACTAATGGGGAGAAAGCTACATATCATACTATAAGGTAACAGCCGCACAAAAGTAGCCTTTCAAGGATGAAAGAGGACCAGAAATGTATGAAGACACGTCCGAGGTTGAAGGATCTTGATAAATAGGCCACTGGGTGAGATAACAGAAAAGGCAATCCCACCAATACCTGCATAATGCGCCACATGATCATTAGGCGTGAAAATAAAAGTCTGCCGACTTAACAAATGCGAAGTCATACTAGCATTTAATCAGATTCATGGCCAAGATGTAAATCATGTAAAATTTCTCATCGACAAAAAATGATTATGCTATAATCTAGGAACATAACCTACATTTCAGGAGACGCTTCAAAGCTTTTGTTGATGGAGCCTTCCCAAACCTAAAAGTGACTTCGCAATCATTCCCAAATTACCTTCACCACTACATTTTTTGCTTCTCCCCATTGCCATCGGATATTTATTTATAGGTTTCAGGTCCAGAAGTTTGAAAGGTCTCATCTCAAGAGCTTTTAGGAACCCCCTAGAGCCTTACTTCACGAACTTTGGCGTCCATGTGAAGGAAAAATCCCAAGTTTTGCAGTACATATGATCCATGCATGTAGACGTAGGGCATGGGTATTTACAGTTCGTTACTAAAAACTAGGAAATATCTGAATTATGATGAAAGATTGGCACAGACCTGAATCTAATTATCGTTCATTTTCCCGAAGGTGAAATTTAAATAAAGGTACCAGACATTGATAATGGGAAAAGCATACGTACCTGCACCAATGCTGCGCAAAAGAGAGCAGAGGTAACACCCCTTAGACTCATTCCCTGACAGGAAAAAAATCAGCCAACTCTTGACAGTTGGATTTGTTTTTGGTCAACGAGGATATGATTGCCGTTGTCAAATTCACTGGTGGAGATTTTATATACCTTTAGCATGAGCAAAAACAAAGGAGGAGCATAAAGGAGCACGCTCATCTTCACTGATACAGCAGCACTACAAGAGAAACCGAATAATAAATAAAACTATGTCACAGGATGCATCGAAAGAAATCTCATGTAATGAACAAAACATAGCTATTACTTTGATTAAATAAACATTTCATTAGTAACCTGAATATAACTAAGCCCAGATGCCATTGCGCATGTAAAATTGAAGCCACTGAAGCATGAAGTAGCACTATCGCAAAACAGTCATTGAAAAGTCGAAGCATAAATATAGAGTGGACCCTCTTTGACAAACAGAGCAAACAAAGAGCCCATAATGGGAGCTGCAAAACAATAAAAAGCTGTCAAAAATCTATCAGGAAGAAAGCAGAAAATTTATCTTCATCCATAAAAACTGTGAAGAAAAGAAATAGTGCCCTAAACTACAAGGATAAAGTTGCATAATCAGTTAATATGTTCTAGAAAGTATTTTTATGGCAGGCAGGCCTATGTCATGGAAGATCAAAGTTGACCAGGGTGGCAAGTCAGGATGCACATAATCAACCAACCTTTCGGCACATTTGTGTATAATTTTGTACCTTGGGCGCATAGAGACCAAGGACAGACAGTTACTGCAATGGGTCCTCACGATAATTTTCCTGAGTGAGGTACATGTAATGGGGGATACACAGTTCATCAAAAAATATCACAAAACAGGGTAGAGTCGTGTATCCCTCCTAGGAAAAGAAGTACAATCATAATTTTTAAGCATTATAAATATTGATTCCTTTTCAATTAGAAGATGTTCATTCTACCATCAGATGATTTACAATAATCATAGAACCTAGGACAACGTGAGAAAACCTCAGAAACAAAGATAAAATTTTAGTGAAGGTTTCTGTACCACATCAGTCTTTAAGTAGATAAACATCACTATTGCAAGATTGATGATGTACAATATGCCGAAAACGACCTGCAAAATGACACAAGAAAATGTGATCATGTGCAATAATCCTTGAAGAAAAAAGCTAAATAAAAAGTTATGAGGTATAGTGAATAGTGATCAAATGGGCATAAGAGGGCAGACGTCACAACACAACATTCGATAATGTATTAAAAAACATCAAGAATTTATAAACAAAATGGAGAAACTAAAAAATGAATCTCCTTTGGTATCTCCAAGCAGCTACACCTGTGCTTGAAAGACCAGTCCACCGGTCACATATTTCAGGGCGCTGTAGATGTAAA
The DNA here is from genome assembly GCA_902729315.2 of Spirodela intermedia. Lineage (NCBI taxonomy): Eukaryota > Viridiplantae > Streptophyta > Magnoliopsida > Alismatales > Araceae > Spirodela > Spirodela intermedia. The sequence continues at coordinate 6,159,078 of LR746264.1, forward strand.
GAAACCCAGCTGGGTAAACCAGAGGACCCGTGTCGCCTTCCAATTTCGTGTAGTCCCTCTCTCCTTGAAGGAAACCATCCACCTATTCTCATTTCTCATCAACCAGAAAAAACATAATTAAATTAAATTCATAACAGTTCAGGTAAACAAGGGAAGTGAATCAACCTAGAACTGAGAAGCCAGACACATGATACTGGGTAACTGGTGCCGTAACATTATCTATTACCTGAGACATGTACGCATCCCAATCGATCTTCGTGTCTACGCGGCAGGCGAGACTGTCAAACTAAAGGCAAAGGACACATAGAAACATGAACGCACAGAGAGATCAGAACTCACAGGGAACGTAGGCTATGATCAAGCAGACGAGTAGGCCATCCAGAGCCAGCAGCGCCGCGGCGAAAGCCCATTTCGAGACCCTGAAACCGTTGGGGACGAAAAGGGAGCGCGCTTCGGCTGCTGGTTTGACTGCCTCCATCGCCTCCCCTCTCTCTCTCTCTCTCTCTCTCTCTCTCTCTCTCTCTCTCTCTCTCTCTCGCTCTCGCTCTTGCTCTCTCTCTCTTTCTCGTCCCTGCGGTGTGAAAATAGGAACGGTTTGGCTTAACTGGCCCAATAGATGATTGGTCCAGTAAGCTCTCCCGGACCGGTCCGATCCAGGCCAAAATTCTTAATTGAGCCTACGTGGGCCTTAACGTCTGGATGCGTTGTAGAAAACAAACTTTTTAACAATCAAATGGAATTTTGGAGAAGCTTCTTTCAAAGAGAGGGCTTTTAACAACTTTATGTTCCAAAGAGAGGCTTTTTTAAAATAAGAAAATCGCAAGCTTGGAAAGGGGTGATTGTCTTCTTCCTGGGGCACTGGGTCTTATTTAGGTTATCTTCCTCTGGTCATCATTTCCAGCTGGGCAACTCAAAGATTTGAAGGCAGGCCGACGGCGATTTCTTGGAGTATTTCGGCGAAGTAAAAGACCCTTTTGGGAAGGAGCCCAGCGGGCCATCTGCTACAAGCTGCGGAGCTGTTTAGGAAATTTCCATGTCGGGAGTTGAGTGTGGCGTTCGTTCAGTGCCTGGCGCACGCTCCACTGCCGTGGCTTGCCTGTTTTGTCAGCCTGCTTGACGCAGTAGTCGGCCCCCCCGCCCCCGCCGAGCCAGAAACGGCGCGGCCGAAGAGGTATCTTGCATGGTTGTCCGCGGAGGTTTCGATCTGTGGCGGGCAAGTCGTATCTTAGAAAGGAAACGGACGCCTGTTTCCCCCGCGGCAGTCTAAAACCCTAGCGGTGTGCCCACCTTTAAACTCTGTAAAAACCTAGCACCGTCGACCGGTGCTTTCGTGGAGGAGAGAGGAGGGTGAGGGACGTCGCGGGGATGGACGCGTCGCCTGGGACTCCGAAGCAGAAGCTAAAGCAACTGGAGATCCCCGGCGTCTTAATCTGCCACGTATCCTGCTCCTACTCCGATGAACCGTCACCGTCGACCGCGACTCTGCGGTTCATCGTGGATGAGTCTGGTGACCCACAGCTGCAGTTCCATCGTGAAGCTGACGTCGGGTTTGTCACCTGCATCGACGTCCGGACCTCCCAGGTTTGCAGTTCATGCATTTGAACCGAGCGGCTCTTGTAACTGGATTGTGTTCCTCTCTACTTCGAAAGGATGTGCACGATGTCCAGCTACATTCCGTGTTTGTTTTTTTTTTCCCGTTGTTTGAACGACGCAGTATCATTACTTTATGCTGATCTCTTCCTCTATGAAATCCAGCTTTTCAGATTAGGCCCAGGGGAATCACTCTGCGTCAGTGAGCGATTTAGCAACAACAATGAAAAAGAGGTACATGGACGAGTATGTACACGCACGTATGAGCATATATCTTTTCACTGGGCTTGTTTAACCAGCCACTTTAGACATCCCATTTCTTTTTAGAAGCAGTATATGTACACACATGAGTGTGTATACAGACACACATTGTATATATCTGCTCCTTTTCTCGCTTTTGTCGATCGACCACGGAGTAGTTCTACTTTTTGTTGCCGACATTTCAATCACTTCAGCATCCTGTATGCATACATATTTTCCTGTACTTTTTGAGAGATAAATCAAAACCGTCTAATTTTTAGATTGGAAAGAACAAGAAAGATACTTGGAGAGTGCTTCTATATCTGGAACGGAATGTGCGTCTTGTCACCTGTGACAAATTTCTGTGAAGAATGAATTTGGTTGCTGATTCATTTGTTGAAGAATGACTGCACAAAATGATGAGTCATGGCTTGCTATGTTCCGCTCCATGATCTGTTCGTATGTTAGTTGGTGCTGGTAAACTTCTTTTACATTGTTCGTATGGTGTGAGCTGGGACTTTATTCTGTCTTACTGATGGCTATATCCTCATTTTTCTGATGGTGCAGTGAACCTTTTAACATCCGTGGTCCTGGCAACTAGGTTTTAGATATCCAGATTCCCTGTTTATTTATCGACAGCCTTTGTTTTTCAGCATGTAATCCGTATTTTCTCACTTATAATGAGTATTTAGGATCGGTGCCTTCATTGGTTATGCCATTGTGGAATAGAAATGTTCCAAGTTTTATTTCCATTCTTTGGTCATCTGTACAAGATACCTGTATTATCATGTGTTTCTTCTTGGTGTACTTTATATTTCGTATATTTTTCATGTTGATTACACGTTGATAATGATATTTTATGATGTTTAATTCTGTTTATCAACTTAACACCCTGGGCATAGTCTCTTTTGTTTGATGGTATATGTTCCAAATCTCACCTTTTTAATATGTGCTTTTAACGTTATCCATTTATATTTTGTATTCTTTGCCGAGGAATGTTACTTTCTTTTGTTGATTGAGACTTGCTTAGTATAATCTTCTATAAGGATTTTTCTCTGATCCAACATTTTTTAATCCAGAATTCCACGTCAAGTGCAATAACTGTTAGATTTAGATCAGACAATGACAGAAAAGCCTTTCATTGTGCTTTTGAAGAGTGGAAGAATGTTGTCACTGGTACAGGCACAGGTGCACTATTGACATGATATAATTTTTTTACATTTTCTATGCCTAAATTTGGGTTTCATCTGTATGCCCTTTGGTTGCATGGTTTTCCTCTTATTTATTTAGGTGTTTCATACTATGTCAAAAAAAGTTATATTTTTCTCATGAAAATTCTTAGTTGGCCGACTTGCATTTTTTAAAGGTAAGCACTAGTTGGTTAAAAGAGGGTAACAAGCATTGTTTTCAATTAGAGATATAATTTTTAAGGTCCTTGAAGAAGCATTCGTTGTCATGCATGTACTTATCTTCAGCTGTGGCTTTGACGTACCAGGAAATCTTGGTTATTTATTTTGTCACCAGTTAAGAAATCATTGTCCTTTTTGTGAGTCAACTAAGGAAATTTGGTTGATGACGTCTGGGAGCTCAAATACGGTAGCAACAGTAATAATTTGAATCAGAAGAATTGGCTATCAGTTTCCCAGATCACCTCTTCTTTTCTTCTTTTTTATTTCTTTTCCCGGGGGGTTGGGGTGGGGCGGTGTTGGGTGAAGTATGCACATGTTTTAGAGGGAAGCCTAATCATGGCTTATTATGGCCTTTATTCAGATTAGTTCAATTTTCCAGGTTTTGCTCGTATGGAGGTTTCGCTTTGAGAAAGTTCTGTAGAGGATTTGGGATGTTAGATATTGTGTTGGGACATACAACGTAATGGACTCGTAACGTTAGATTTTGAGATGTTTTCCTATGTCATATAGTGCATCATTAGAAAGTCAAAGAGGATTGTGAACGAGCATACCATACAACCTCTCTTTTGTTGGTTGAACAACATTTACTCTTCAATGTTGTGCTCATTAATGAGTATTGATTGATAAATTGTGTTATTTAATGACAAAGAGTTGCAAGTGGTAAATTTTGCGTTTTCTAGGATATTGAATGCCCAAGACCAAGTAAATGTACAACGTACTTGGAAGAATACTGCTCGACTAGTAGCAACATCCTCATTATTCGATAGACTATATAAACGTCGGGATCTTGGTCTTCTTGAAATTGCATGGTGACAGAACCGTCAATTCATAATTCTGGCCTCTGAGTTTTTTCTTTGTCAAACTTTTTAGTATTGCATATTCTACGTATTTACATTGAAACTTTATTTTTTTATGCATTCATCAATTCCTTTATCACTGATGTTGTCCCTTTTCTTCCTGTTGTTGGACAGGCTCAAAGTTGGAAAATGGTGTCATTTCAGTTTCCAAAAGCAAATTTGATGATAAAATAGAAGCTTCTTCTGCAAAAATGTACTTTCATTATTATGGCCAGTTATTACATCAGCAGAATATGTTACAAGATTATGTGAGAACAGGTCAGCTTGTATGTGTCCCTGACATCATAATATTAAGTTAACAACTGCACTTGTTTTCTTACGACGATATTGCTATGAAAATAACCAGCAGTTTATGTTAGTTTCCGACCTCCATGACCCATGCACATTACTTTTTGTTACTTCGACATGCTAATATTGATCTTTTACCAGGAACATATTTTGCTGCTGTTGTGGAGAATCGTGCAGATTTTCATGACCGTATTGTTGTAGATGTTGGTGCTGGTAGTGGCATTCTTTCATTATTTGCGGCTCAGGTACATTGTAAACGTTTTGATTTTCGAAACGCACGAAACAATTGGCCTGTGTGGATGCCCTTCTTCCATATGTCAGTCAATGCGTTTTCAGCTTATTTCTTGTCTGTTCATCAATTATTATAACTTGTGTAGGCTGGTGCAAAACATGTTTATGCTGTTGAAGCATCTGAGATGGCAGAATATGCACATAGACTGACTGCTGGAAATCCATCGCTTGGGGAAAGAATAACAGTTTGGTCCCCCTCAGAGCTTAATTAATGTTGATATTACTTATTATTCCGAAAACTCCTGCGACTACATTCAAAGTTTGCTGAATCTTTGAACAGGTTGTCAAAGGTAAAGTCGAAGAGGTTACTCTACCTGAGAAGGCAGATATTTTGATATCTGAACCAATGGGTAGGTTCGATTCTCTTCAAGGAAGTAATTTTTCTGTTTCCTATATATTGAATTATAAGTTACATTTATGTTCACCTTTTACACAATTCGTTCGATTTTGCTTTTCATCTTTTTGTGCCGATATTACGCTTATTGTACGAAGCCAGTTTCTGGATCAGGCTGGAGCCTAGTTGTTCAGAGAAATCTTTTCGTATCACATAAGGACCATTATGTTTGGTCATTGCATCTCATACAAAATGTTATGCCTTGCGTAAAATAGTTTTCGCGCCCTTAACCACCATGATTTGTGATATTTCATCCCGTTCATCCTTGGAATTCTCTCTTATATCCAATGTGGATTTGTCGATTTGGATATCTTATTTCAGGATGAAAACTGTGATCCTCCTTTTTATCGAAGTTGAACCGGTTATGAATTGTATAAGATCGCTTTTATTGTCTTGTTCATTTGTGGGATTGGACTTCTTACTTACTACTGGAGGAAGAAGAGTGAAGAGGTGCGCAAGCATACTGTCCTGCCACCAGATGATATGAATAGGATGTAATCAAAGGAGGTATAGGGGAAGAAGTTTAGGGAACGAAAATGTAAGGAAAAAGTCTACCTTCATTGCTTCTAGCAATTGCCAGTGACAGCCTTGATCATGGCTGTCTGCTGTGCTTTCCCGCCAGTGGTTTTACTTGCCCTATTTTCTAAACATGATGGATAAGGTTACATAGGTAGGTGGAGACAGAGAGGGGCTGAAGGCAGACTGTCACCGCAAGTTTGAGGACTTCTATCAGGAGAGAGTGATAAATGACTACTCTTGGGGTGTGGGGGACTGGATGATTTCTGTTGTATGCCCAAACGCTAATTCTTCCGAGCATTTCACATTATAAATTCATTTCTCGCTCTTTGGCGCTAGTTTTGATAATATCTGCTACCTCATGGTTTTTCATTGATGTATGTTTCATTATATTATACTTTGCCAAAGGTCTCGGATTATGTTTGACCAGTAATTCTTCTTTTGGGTTGTTGTCTGTCTTTTATTATAAAAAAATTGTTAGTGATTAAATGTTTATTATTTTTAAAGCTGTAAAGTATTTGTCATTATTTTGAGAAAAATAATATTTCATATTTGAAAGCCGTAGTTGCAACTAACTTTCTATTACAAATTCCTTAGGCACTTTATTGGTCAATGAAAGAATGCTGGAGTCTTATGTAATAGCAAGAGATCGATTTCTAACCCCCAATGGCAAAATGTTTCCGTCAGTTGGAAGGTGATGTCTGCTTCATTAAACAATATTTCTGTAGCTCTACGGTAATTTCTTGTGTTAAGGGTTTTATGGGATTTATCTGGTATTCGACATGTACTTTTTTCTGATCACAGGATTAGGTTGTGATGGAATGCTGTATTTTTTTTAATTGTCATCATTTATCATTCATGCTTGAGGAGACCCATTAATTCCGAATGATGATATATCATGGGGTTCTCGGATCTAAGTACTCAATTCATTTGCTGGCTGTATGTTTCTGCCTACCCCTTCTTTAAAATAAAAAATGTATATCATATGCAAATACTCCAGCCCTACTTTAGCTCTATTAATTCCTTCATTTTATTTCCTAATTTCACAAGGATCCTTGTGGTGTCAGGATTTGACGAGGCTTATTTTTGCTTTTCATCTCAACTGCTCTTTTTCCATTGTTTCTGGATATTTTCTAGCATCTTTTGGTATCGTTTTGAGGTTTGTGCTTTTTTAATCATGGCTATCCATTGTCACTTTTGGAGCATCATCGACAATAGAAAAGATGTACAAGCCTTTCACTGTGGTCCCAGAGTTCATGGGAGCAGAAATTCAACTCGTTGTAATGGTTGTTTTTCTTTTGTCAAATTAATCTGTGTACTGTATGGAACATCTGTGAATCAGCCTGTCTAGTTATATCAACGAGTATCCGGTCGATGTTATCCAATCCACCAAGAATCTTGTCCAGAGTTATTTGGGGTTCACTTGCACACATATACACTCGTAGACGTGGGCGTACACACTAGCTGCAATGGTTGTTTTCCTTTCGTCAAATTAATCTGTGTAATGCATGGAACAACTGGGAATAAGCCTGTCTAATTGGATTGACGAGTAGCTTGTTGATATAATCCAGCCCTTTCAGAATCTTGTCCAGAGTGATTTGGGGTTCATTTACACACGCACGCACACACTCGCAGTTGTGTGCGTACATACATGTATTCAGTGGCTTTTTTTGGAATCCCCTTTGTAAAATTAGATCAGATAATGCGATTCCGAGGACCATCTAATAATTTCAACTTTGGCTACTTCATAACAGTTTACAACATTATGCTGTACGATGCACAGAGCTTCATTTTGTTCTTCCAATTTCATTTCTTGAAAACATTTATGCATAAACTGCATTTTTTTATGTTTCTTTTATCAGCCAATTATTTCTGTTCATTAAAAATGTATTTTATTTTTCTATTTTCCGTTTAATATCAAACATTTGCTGCTCTTTTGCTATTTTCGTTGACAAATTGCCTTGTCTTATCAATACTTTGTTCAAAATAAGCTGAGCCTCAAAATCGTGCACCTATCATGAAGCTGGATTGATTATGACGTCTTAAATTTCAAACCTGTAGGATACACATGGCACCATTTTCAGATGAATATCTTTATGTTGAAATCGCAAACAAGGTATATGATATAGTCTTGACGTTTTTATCGAATTTTTATTTATTTTAGTCTTACCTTGATTGCATCTTTATCTAAATAAATTCAAATATATATATGTACACCATTAACGGCCCTTACAACTAATCTGGTGGCTTTATTGACAGATATTGTTGAATCATAGAGTTAGTTTTTCTCAATTTTGATGTGTGGAAAAATTGGTTTGATGATTCGCTGATGGTGAAATAATTTAACTTCCAAAATGGTCTGGAAACGTGACCGCTCTTATCTTATTTTATTTCCTCACATTTTAAAATAATTATTTTGATCATTGTATATTTTTCGGTTAAGAATATCTGTAAATAAATGGACACTATTCAGCTACTACTTTGTTGGGGAAATTTTCTGGGGCTGGTTTTTGTGTACGGCTTTTCCCTACACTGGTCAAGGTTTTGTTCTGAGATTTTTCTCCCATTTTAGGCTCTCTTTTGGCAACAGAAGAATTATTTCGGTGTGGACCTTACTCCCTTGCATGGACCCGCATTCCAGGGATATTTTACTCAGGTAAGTCATTTACAATCATTTTTGTGATTCCTCATTGAAAATCTGTATGCATTCAATTCTATTCGATGTTTTTGAATATTAAATTTTTTAATTTTTTTTCTACGTATTTTTAGTCCGTTTTCCTGTCGTGCGGGATAGCATATTTCATAATATTACGATTCTTTTTTGCCTTCTTCCAGTTTCTTTCTTTAGAATTTTCAACTTTTGAGTGTTACTGTAATACAAATTTGTGTTATTATAGAACCAGTGTTTGTGTATTTTTAGGCAGAATACAAGTTCATCCTTTCATTTAGCTCGAATCTTAAATGGAGTGGCTTGTTGCTCTGTTGACACTTGTATAGCTGATTTATTTATAGGCTTATGTTAAATTCGTGTAGGTTGATGGCCCACTTCACATTTTTCAGCTTGAAACAAAGGATTAGATCATTTAGCTCACTCATTAGTTGTAAATCTAGTTTCTAAACAGGTACGAGTAGAGAATAGGGGGAATTAGAGAGCACACCTCTCACGTGGTATTGCTATGTACTTGTATGCAATTACTAGAACATAAAAAGGGCCAAAACTGGAAAGAATGGTACTGTGATAATATTGCACGGGGAATGTGTCATCCCATCTGAACACAGATCCACAAGGCATCATAGACTGAGAGTTTTCCAAAATTCGTCTACGACTTGATGAATAAGTCAACAACGTGCTCTGCAGAAGAAATATTAGGAAGAGACAGCATCGGAGAGGTATCATTTGGGGATGGGTGAATGTTGATCTCTATATGTTACTGAATATTCATCCTGGGAATATTAGACAAGGACGCCAAAGGTAACATATGATAAAATAATAAACCACATGAACGGAGTAAAGTTTCAAGAACCTCCTCAATAGGTATAAGGTTATTTCTTGATGTCGATCCATATGCACATTGAGTCCTCTGTACAGTTGGTAATGCCAGCAAAGACTATGGGGCCGGGTCTACAAGCTTAAGATAATGAATTGTGTGAACAAGTCTACAAAATACTTAGGTGCACAGTGCTGCACTCAAGAGAGCAGCGCCGTGGCAAACCTTAACTGAGTGGCCATGTTGTCGAAACCTGGCGAGGACACCCTGGCAAACCATGGTAGCGAGGCAGATCATGGTGCTCAGATTGGAGGCATCAGTTGCAGGTGAAACAACGAGCCAAGAGGAATGTTGGCTGGCTCTCACCAAAGTGATAGCAGTGACGACAACAATAATTGGCACTCAGTGTAGACAGCCGCCGTAGGCACTGATGTTATAACCTTTTTTGTTCTGAAGTATAAACCTAGAGCCTACGAGTGTGAGGAAGAAGCATGCAAAGATAGCCGACGTGAAGCATAGGTGAGCTTGAAACTTGTCAAAGAAACCCAATCAAAAACGAAAGAATAGGGCATGTTGTATTGCTGTGTATATATGTTTGTAGATATTGATAGATGCATATCCAAGTACAGGAGCCCCAATAAGTGTGGAAATGAAAAAGAAATAAAATGGAGACTGGAGAACATATACTATATTCGATCAACATAACTGACGAAACCTCTTTCTATGATAGCTGAAATATACAATTTAATGATGTAGTGCTGCTCTTTTTGAAGTAGTTTTATACCCAACTTTTCCTCTGATGGTGTTATAGTGATTTCTTGATGCAGCCAGTGGTCGATGCTTTTGATCCGAGGTTACTGATCTCGCCAGCTGTATCTCACACGCTAGATTTTACTTACATTAAGGTGAAGCATCCATGCGATATAAGCTTCCCTATTTCTATAATTAACATTATTATCTCCTTATATAGCATTGAAATGTACTTTGCTTGAATCAGTCACTGTTTATCCAATCATTAACGCAACCATTACTACCCCTAAATTATAAACTTCACATTTTTTACCATTTTCAGGAAGAAGAGCTCTATGAAATCGATATTCCTCTCAGTTTCATAGCCTCAATTGGCACCAGGGTACATGGGCTAGCATGCTGGTTTGATGTATTGTTCAATGGCAGGTAGCTATCTTGCTCCAATCTGTGTGCTACTTTGCCGTGATGCCTGCCCCCGAATTCAATTGCAGTCAACTCTTGTATGATCTATTTCTGGGTTTCTTAGTTTTAAGTATCACCCTTTTGTTTTTTTTTTTTCCTCTCTCATTACTAAATCAATGAAATCTGTTTATTCATCTCCTTCCAAGGTGACAATGGAGGGTAAAATTTTCTACCGGGGTTACACGTTGAAGCTTCCTTTTGCAGTTAACATTTCATGACCTTGCTGCAACACTCTGGACCTTTTCTTGAATTTGCATCTCTGGCAGAAGATTTCTTGAACTAAGTGTCACATTTGCCCAATCTTCGTTCAGTGTCGCTGTGGAATGACACGTTAAAGGTCAATGACGGTTATGTACCTGTGAAGCTTGTCCTCGGTGGGATTACCTTCCCGGAATTAGACGGTGATTAGTTTTGGATCTCAATCAGTAGAGAGGAGGGCACACTGAGGTTGGCGTTTCGATCTCAATTGGAATGGGAAACAGATTGAAGTCAAATCCTACTTAAATTTTGCTGAAGCAAATCACAAGGATTTTAGTAGTTAGGATAAGGTCGAACCTGCTTACGTTAGCCCAGTCAGCCATAAACTGCCAGATCCAACCGTCACAAGTTTGCGTGAAGGGATAGATTACCTACACAGGAATTGATTTGTAAAACCTTGCATTTGATTACCTACACACAGAATTGATTTGTAAAACCTTGCTTTGCTCCCTTATTAAATGCCCCTTTTTTTTCATGATGCTTTGCTCATTAAAAACTGGGACATCTCCAATGAAATCTTTCTTCACAGCTCTGTTCAGAGGTGGCTCACTACTGCTCCAGGTGCGCCCACCACTCACTGGTATCAGCTCCGTTGTGTGCTCTCCCAGCCTTTATATGTTATGGCTGGTCAAGAGATTACCGGGCAACTCCGCATGGTGGCCCACAATGCTCAGAGCTACACGCTCTATTTAACCCTGTCAGGTGGGTCTTGTTTAATTCATCTAATTCGCTGCCTCAGTGGTGTCTCTGGCCCAATCCTTTTTGTCTGAAATTTCCTCTTTTAGCTAAAATGTGGGGCGCCGGCGCTGAGCTGGGGGGCATACTGCAGACATCTTCGTGCAAGCTTGACCTAAAAGAGCCCTACTATCGTATGTCCCAGCCGCAGCCTTACGCATGGAGTCAGGATCAGCAGTCCCAGCAGCTGGTTAATCCACAGGTATCCAGCTATATTCTGGGCTTTGAAGCTATTTTCTGTTCTATTTTATGCGAGGATGTCACCTTCTTAGATCTTCCGTCTGACTCCCCCCACCGTCTTCCAGGGAATTTCCACTCAATCGCAGGATGGAGACAGCCTAATGCACTCTCCCACTCAGAATCCTGAGTCATTGTTGAATCAATAGTGTGACTGTGTGATCAGCAATTCTAGAACCATTTTAATAGCGTAGATGTGTGATATGCTCAAGTGGGCTCTGATGCTACCTTAAACGTCTTGTAAAATACCATGATACCCATTTGTGTGGCATTTTAAAATCATCAGAAAATATTTGTCGTTTTTCCTGTGCAACAACTGTTCTTGCGCCACCAGCAGCGTTCATCCGAATGCAGACAATGAATCTGACACTGGGTAGAAGCCCAGTTATCTTCAAGCCCTTCTTCTCTTGGGTGCTTCGATCCTCATGCTCAGTTCTTTTCTCTTACATCTCTCTCATTTATAAATGTTAGAGAGAGAGAGAGAGAGACGATGCAGGTTTTCTGAAGGGACGTACCCGGCCTATTGGGTCCCTCATTCCCTCGAATTCTTTGGAGGATAATTAAAGTAATATGTCAGGTGGCAGTGGCAACGGAGATTGAAATGCGTTCATGTATTAGTGAAGCAGCGCCCAATAGCCAAAGTATTCGCTCATATTTATACAAATCCGTGCATCACTTCAGCAAAAAATAGCAACCATAGTTAGTTATGCTCTTGTGCTGTGGGATAAATCTGGCGGTAAGTGCGCCCCCCATCACCCTCCCTCTTTCAGCCGTTGATCCCGCCACCCACCGGCTTCTTCTTCAGAACTTGGATCACGTGTGGAGGACCGTGGGATCTCCCGGCTCAGAGTCTCACGAATGAATGAATCTGTTTCGGCTTAGCCCCCAATGAAGCCGAGCTGGTGAAAGATGAAGGCGACGATCAGCATGCAGACCGCCAAGATCAAGCCCTTCGTGCCCAGTAGCCAGTTCTTCGTCTTCTTGGCGGTTTCAACGCCCTTCTGCACCCTCTCCGCCCACCTCATCTGAAATGAAACCACTTGTGAGCTGGAATGCGAGGGAGACCGCTCAACCATGGACACGGCAAGAATCTCTTACAAGGACATAGAGCTCAGCTCCCTCACCCCCTCTCCCCCCCCCCTCAATTGGTTTCACAATTTCGCTAAGAAAATAGAACGTTTTGTGCCAAACACGAGCTTCCCAAGAGAGAACGGCTATAATGACCTCTACTAGACGGTAATTATCCGGCGAAGAGAATTTTGAGGAGAATTCTCAAATGACAATTGTTTATTGAATTTTCAATTTTCGGTCGGAAATGGGAAAATGAAAAAAGATGGATCGCCCGTTTATATTCACCACGAAATAATTCCAAATCGAACAGAAGAAAATAGAGATAAAGTTAATCAAAAATAAAGAATAACAAGTACGAGGGCGGTTTTACCATTCTGTCCAGGTCGTTTATAGACAGTGATGACATAGCCTGCTGAGCTTTGGCCGCATCCTCCTTTGAAAGCTTCATCCCGAACTGCTCACTCATACTTGCCATCATTTCCGGACTCATATTCTTCATCATAGATGTAAACATCTGCAAGATTTATATTCTTCAAGAACACTGCATACACGGAAATATTCGAATACATAAAAAGCACTGTATGCTACCTTTCAAGGTTCGAGCAATAGAGAGTACAAAGGTGGGTGGTAGTGAGACCAACTAGTGCATTTACTAGGGAATGCCCAAACAAAAAAAATCTAGAAAACAGTAATTTGGAGAGAATTCGAAGACAAAAAGGAGGAAAAGAGGGGGGAAATAATAGAGTGCCTGCATTTTTAAAAATACTTCAATGCAAAAGAGATAAATTTAGACCACTACAATAGTAAACGAGCACATGTAAGGAATAAGGTCCAACCTGCCTCATTGCTGGATCTTTCGTCATACTTCTCAGGTTTTCTTGCATATCAGTCGCTGAATTTGGTAGACTTGAAGAAGCCGGAACCTCTGAAAAGCTTGAGAACTGTCCACTAGAACCTTCTTCCCCAGTAGCATGCTCAGTGGCAGGCTTTGTGGAAGCTGATGAATGTGAACTAGCTTTGGCCCTACGGTTGCCATTATCGGAATTACCCATAGGAGAAGGCGAGAAACTAGAGTTCATTGAAGATGCAACTTCAACCATCTTTTGAAGCTCATCTGGTGACATCTTGCTAATTCTATCAGATGCCATCTGAACCATTTCAGGTGTCATTTCAGGAAAAGCTGAGCCTACTCTTGGTCCATCGCCTTTCAGGGAAGAGGCGACTTGGAGCATTTCCTGAAGTTCATCAGGTTTCATTTTGCTTATCATCCCTGTGGCTGTCTTAATCACCTCTGGAGACATTTGACCACCACCGAAAGAGGCCAGAGAGGCCGGATCAGCACTTGAAACAAAATTCTGGAATAACCTGAGACATGAATAAAATCACAGACCAGAAGTAAAATTTAAGAAATTGTGGGAAATGCAAACATATGCCACAGTCACAGTGGCATGGTTGTTCTCACATTTATAAAAAAGGATTTAAATGCAAGGCGGTTCTTATAAATTTAAAGACGCAAGGTTATAAATTTAAAATGATAACTCGCATGCAGTTAACATGACAAATAAAGACATGCAAGGTTAGTACTTGACAGCTTCAGGATTCGCTTGTAAGCCCCTCAAGGAGTCTGACTCTGGGGAGGACTTGATGCTATTAGACACATCTTCCCTCCGTAAGCCCCCACTAGCTTCTAATGGTGTTGACGCAGAACATTCTGCAGATGATGATGAAGATCCTTTACAGTTTTCTGATGCCGCAGCCTGGTCGTCCTCTTCCACCAACTCTTCAATGACAACACCTACTCAATTGACAGAGCATACCTTTTTACCCTTTGATGGATAATAGTTCCTTTTACAAGAAAGTAGTGTGATGACCGAGAACAAACCTCCTGACACTGTCCTATCTGCAGCTTTTTCCTTGAATTTTTCATTGGCAGCTCTGCAATTCAAAAGCCTCCATTAACAATACACATCTGAATTTGCTCCATTGGTCCTCCTCTCTAGATGATTACCAGTCAACGTTCCACAGAAGAAAATTTCATACCTCAAGACATCTGAAATGGTTTCATCATCAGGTGAAACTTCATGAGCCTTTCTCAAGTCAGAGACAGCTGCCTACAAAGATAATGGAACCACTACGATTTTCAAATATTCAAAGCTGAGAAAAAAATCAGGAAAATACAATTCATTGAGCATACTTTTTCTTGCAACTAAAATTAACGATCATTAGCTAAGTTCATGCGAAGGGATTAAAGAAGGATATTTCACCTCGAAATTTCCAATTTCTTTGTATGCTTGACCTCTGCGATAAAGAGCTTTAACATTCCTTGAATCATATGACAACACCTAGCAAAAAAGGGTAATCAGCCATCATAGTAACACACCACATCTGCTACACAAGCTAACTTGACATTGGCACAAAGACGCATTTAAGATAGCAAGAAAGTGGAAAAAAAAATTCGAAACATAATCCACAGAAAGTAAGGTGATTCTTACTTCGGATCCTTCCTTAATGCACTCCTTCAACAGGCCCATTTTCAAATAGCATGACATTAAATTAACAGAGCATTGCGATAGAAGAGTTCTACATTTGAACGCAGGAATATCTTTCAAGTTGTTTTTCGCCTAAAAATGAACATTGGTGAACAGCATTAGTTGAGTCATAAAATGATAAAATGTAAAAATGTTTTAACATGCTGTAAGTCCCCACGTACAAGAATATACTTCTGAGCAGCATCATGAAAATTTCCGGAGTTGTGAAGGTTGTTCCCCTGTTGAAATAAAAGGAGAGTGAAAACCTTAGCACTTTTTAAATAGTCCATACATTCAACAACGAAGTTAAAAAAACTAAAATGATGCAATCTATTTTATAGACAAACCTTTTCTCATCAAAACATTTTCTCTATTCCTTAAGACTCAAGTGCATGATTCATCATTTTCTTTTGTCATTTATGAAAATGTAAATATCACCCTTCTCATCCATCAAATAAGATCAAGGTGCATTTGGATGGCTAGTGACAGGACATCACATTATATTTCAGAGTCACCAACTTAAAAAAGCTGAAGTATAAACCCACAGGATATCATTGGAAAATACTTGTGGAACAGTGATTTAGTGCTTGCATCTCCAGCAGATTCTACAATCATTTTTAATAGCAGTTACAGTCTATACTTAAGGATTAGTTAGGCTAAATTTTATCTACATTGATCCTAGGTTGGACAAAAGTGGTATAACTGCTTATACATATATTGCATTTGAGAAAATCATCAAAACCCCTACTATTATCATTAAAAGACGCTGTAGAGAGAAGGTAAATCAATTTTGTTGAGCGAGAAAATAGGAAAAGCAAGTTTTTTGTCAAAACAAACGTAAAAGGGCATAAATGAAACCTAAAATCAAATAGAAATTTCAATTTTCAACGTAAATGAGAAATAACCAACCTTCTCTCAAAACGTAAAGTAGGAAAACTCTGTCCAATTCCCATAAATGAGAGTACTCTAATACTGATTTTAAGCAGATAACATTTTATTGTATCAACTTCAGCATCAGAAAAAGATGACAATACCTGTTTTTTCAACATCTCTGCTGCACTCAATTTGTAGGAAATCTGAGAATCTGCATGGGCATGCATAGCTGCAAGCTCCTCCGGTGTAGCCTTAGCCATCTTTTCTCCAATGTCAACCATGTCTTCAACCGGTGTATGCTTTAGCTGTTCTGCAGCAGTCCTCATGTCTTCTGGTTTCAAATTTTTCATACTTTCTGTTGCTAGTTTAATTAGCTCGGGATTCGACATCATCTGTAAACCAGGTTAACACAATTGAACAATAAAGACCATAAAAAAATTCAAGCAGAAGCCAAAAACAGCAGAAAGAAGCAAGAGTCACCCAAGTCGCTTGAAATAACACGAGGTGGCGAGATGAAGAAGAAAATAGAATCTTCCTACTTCCATATCAGAATAAGCAGAATCTATAAAGCATGGAAACCATTTAAAGGATAGTTTCATGTCACAATCAATCAGTAAATACTGCCTCTCACATGGCGTTTTCTTCAAACTTAAAGACATCAAGAAATCGGCCAAATTAATCAGATAATTATCATTACTATTTGAATCATTTCAGAACCACAAGTTTATTGGACAACTCCTGCATTCGAAAACCATCACTTTTAACCTAGTTTAGTGATAAGGGTACAAGGTTGTCAATCTGAGGCAATTAAATGTAGTATCTGCTCCCAAGTTCTCTATCTGAGGTTTCATAAAGTGGTTATGAAGGGAAATATGACACATTGCATGAAGTTGCAAGATTATAAGCTCTGTACAAAGTTACTCCTCCAGTACTGAAATTCCTTACTCCCCATCCTCGAGACCTCGTGCAAAGTACACGAAAGTTCAACATGATGCTTCTCTAGTGTTTCTCTTGAGTAATCGCTTCGATCCATGACCCCCTTTTTTACTTCATGTTTCCCAGTCGCTTAATAACAAATTCTGTCTTTTATGCTCATGATGTCAAATACAGAATTGATTCGAGTGGGATTGGTGGTCTTAAGAAGAGTTTGGGCGGGGAGTTCTCTTTTTAAGAATCAGGCTTCGTCCAATTTGGGTTTCCATATCCTTTCTTGTTTGATAGCATATCATTGCCTGCCATATCAGATGAATCTTTCAACTTTTACTTCTATCCTGTTAACCATATGCTTCTTGGACTCTTGAATAAGGTCTAACAAAATAGCGTGGTATAAAACTAACCTCCCCCCGTAGCAAAGTAGCTTTTATTTCCATCCTACTACCAAATTTCCTATTCTCTGTAAACATTTTACCCAGTTAATACCATGCACTACACCTATAGAAAGTGGTCATCCAAAATATCGAATAGGAAAGGATCCTAAATTGCATCCTGGAATAAAGAAAATGTAGATTTAAAAAAGAATCAATTTTCTCAAAAAACATGTACAGCATAGAATCAAATTGCGTCACATTTTTCTGTGACAGATTTACTTGATTCCTCTTCCCAGGGACTTGGCCAATCCTTGCTGGTTATGTTTGGTCGGAGAAGAAACAGAGGCCACTTGCCACACTCTCACATCAACCATTAGACAGTAAGTAGAGGAAAATTTGTATTTTTGAAAAAAACATAACGGAATCCAATAAAGGTCAAAAGAAAATTTTCATTTTCTATTATAAAGTAGCGTCCAAACCAAAAAGATCTAGGTCACAGAGTGCAAGTTCGGAGATAGTTTCTCCCAACATTAAAAAACACGAGGGAGTTGTCCATTTCGAGGAATTTGAAGGTGTTGAAAAAAACCTTACAAAACTAACGTGCTCACTCTTTTTCCCTCGTTGGAAGAAAGAGGAGAAAAACATCTATTCGATAAGCAGCTGTCACACTAGAATATGTGATTGTTCCGACCACTATAGATTGTTTAGAATCTAACTAAGGATGAGCTACCATACATTGTTATTCTCTTTCTCTGCCCAGCTCCTCTGTTAACCTCGCCTTATACCCTCCACAGTTGTCGTAGTACTGTGCATACTTCTGAACATGACCTAGTCCTTTCCACACAGTAGTAAATGTATTTCTGAGAGATGTGGTTTCATTTTCCTTATTTTCTTACTTAATTTCATTTTCCTTTCCCTCTTTATCTAAGGAATAGATTTTAACTACTTTTATTGAAGGTTCCCATAAGTTATCAGTAAACTAGTGTCTTAGTTAAGGCCAGTAAAAGTTGGAAAAAATCATTGCAGTCGGCATCTTTTGGCTAATTTCAGCAAGATAATTGTAAAGGTTGATATCGAAATCATCACCATTTTTTGCACATGCATTTTAACAAGCGCCCAGAAATTCGAGTTGATTCTGATCCCCTTGAATAGAATACCCATTTATAATTAGGGAAGGGGGCGTCTGAATTTGGAATCCCTCTGACGAAATGCCTCCCTAAGAGATACAATTCTATGAGAAACACAAGCAAATAGCAGAGGTTACAAAGCAGAAAACCTATCAATTTCTGTTTGCTCGTTCCGTCCGAACCCTAGAGCAAATAGTAGAAAGGGCCTCTCGATCGAAGAAGAGAGAAACCAAAACCCTTGCGCAAATTCAGAAACAACATTCTGGAACGTCGTCATTAACAGAAATCAAGTTCCCCTGCAGATATTTGACAAAGAAATAGTCCACGATCCCACCGGGGAAACATAGAGAAGGGAGAGAGAACGAAAGGACTCAAACCTGCTGCTGAATCTTGGCCAGCTCCTGTGGGGGGATCCGGCTCATCTGCTCCTGCGCGATCCTCATCAGTTCCGGATCCATCATCGTCTGGGTAAACATCCTTCCTGCCCCAAATCCTCGATTCCCGCACGGCAGACCTCCTCCCTCCAACCAAATTCTAGACGGTCAAATAGGTCAAACCTCCGGTGCCCTCCAACACCCTCCGGCGAATTCCTCTCCCCCACGGGTCAAACGATCGCGTCTGTGGTCAGATCTCTGACCCAGATTTTCCGAGAGACGAGGACTCTGGAGCACGCGGGTGGGGCAATATAGAACAGGAAAGATGAAAAGACGAACCAGGATTAGTCCGTCACCACGAAGGAACCAGGAAGTCGATGGCTCTGAAGGTATGGGGCCCACAAGGGTCAGGCTCGAAATGCTTGTTTCAGACAAGCCCAACTAGGCCCAATAGTTTCATAGTGGACCGGCCTCGGACTCGCGCTAGTGGGAAGCCCAAAACACCAAATACCCATCTCTCACAGAACCAGAGGCAGAGGGGGAGAGAGGGGGAGAGAGGGGGAGAGAAAATAGTTATTTTGCAGGGCATGATTTTGGGTGCCAAATATGGAATTGACGGAGCCGGACTCGAGAACTAACGTGAGTCGAGCAAATTAGGCGCGGTTCTCATGAGAAGGGCTAAAAAGGGGAAAAAAACTATGTTTGAATAAGTAAGTATGGTCCCAAATCATGATTAAAAGATCGAATAAGACATCCTGCTGCATGCCCAAACTAAAACTGGGCTTCCAACCGCCGGAGGTGCTCGAAATCACATACAGCCAGCGCAGGAATAAGACTTTTAACTTATTAATGAAGCAAAAAATTACAGGGAACATGAAGGGCGCCCTCCCCAGCCCATGCCCACAAGAACAAAACTCCCAAAAATGGAGATTAATCGACATTATTCAATATCTGAAGAGGCGCTCAGAGATAGAAGCAGGACAGTCTCAAACATCTCCGCAATTAGAGCTAAAGATCTGGAGAAAGGTGAACGGAGGTAAATGGGAATGTACGGAGATCAGTAGGACTCCACAGACCAGAAACTCCTGTAGACGGAGGTGGCAATCGGGACAAGGCCCAAGAGGGCGATCTGAAGTTGATCGGAGGTGCTCGTCCTGACGGTGATCTGCCCGCTGAGCTTATTATTCAGGCCGACTCGGACTGCCACCTTGGAACCGCGGCCGACAGACACCTGTGACTGCAAGTTGGCACCCAGCGCCAGGTCACCACGCCACCTCATCAGAGACAGCCCCAGCGTGGACACATCCTGGCTTATGGGGAAGTCCTTGTCCCGGAGGCGGACCTCCAGGTTGGCACCGTACGCCACATCACCCTGCGCACGGACAGCACCAGAGGTACCAACAAGGCCAAGACGCTTCCCCACCAGGAGCTGGTCCTCGATCTTCAATCCGGTGGCCACATTCTCCCCCAGGAAAGTCAACGATACTCCAGCAGCAGTCTTGTTCTTCTTGAAGGTCCTGTACTTGGTCTCACTCCTGAGGATGTAGGCGAGCTGCTTACCAACAGACTGAATGTCAAATCCCGCCAGCGTTGACCCAGTCTCCCCGTGTTTGGCAGAGACCGAGGAGTCCAAGTGGACGTTGAATTCCTTCTTGTCCTTTGTTATCTGGAGGGAAAAAGCTGCTGGGTAGCAGCTGGCGATCGCGAGGCTCTCTTCAAGGCTGACTCCGTCATATCCACAGTCATGGTCCCAACCATGCGTGTCCAAGACAGGGCGCGCGAGCAGCTGAGATGTCGGCTCGAGGAAGCGGAAACGGTAAGCCGGATTGTCAGAATCAAAGGAGGGCGGCAGGACCATGTCTGGCAGTGGGACGGGCACAGCGGCCGGAGCTCCGTCCTGGTCGTAGTCGTCGGCCATGTCTCCGAATGCTTCATCTTCACCTTTCTTTCCCATCTTCTTCAGCTCCTTCAGCCTCCTGATCTCCTCCTTCCACTGTTTCTTCTGGAGGAGCTTCACACGATAGTCGTATTCGTCGTAATACGCCTTGCGCTGTTCATTGGTGAGCTTGGCGAGCTGGGCTTTCCTCAGTGGCTTGAATGGCGGTAGCTGATCGTACTCATTTGCTTCCTCCTGGTCGGAGTCCGACAAGTCGCCCAGATCAATGTCAGAATCGCCGTTGTCGCCTCCATTGTCAGCTGCCAGCTTTGGATGGGCCCGAGACTGCAGGAGTGAAGACAGAAGGAAAGGCAGCGGGGGGGACCGCACACGGAAGCCGAACAGCTTCCCAGGGGACGGTTCTTGAAGCTTGAGAAGAGAATTAGCTTCAGACAAGATCTTTGAAGAGTAGCACAGAAGTAGCATCTGCTGCCTCCAGCTCAGGCCATTGGGAAGGATCCTCTGCCCTTCCCTGTTCCTCCTACACAAAGGATGATTCTCGACTAGTGCCACGGGATTCATCAATCTCATGTCACCGGCAGCCTGCCTGATCGCATGCTGAACAATCCTGGATCTCTGGTCAATGAACACCTCATAACTCAGGGGGGTCCCACTGGGCCCGTCTGGAGGAGCAGAAGCAGCATGGGTCAGAGCAACAATGGCGTTGAACCAGATGGATGAGCCCAGGGTCGCTGTGATAGATTTCAGAAGCGGCAAATCATTGAAGTCCCAGGTCTGTGTGTCAAGACGGTCGACATAAAGAACAATATCAGGGTGGCATCTTTTGGTGTACTTCTTGATGGATTCCAAGATCCTCTTATTTGCAGTTTGGTCCATGACAGAAGGTCTGAGACCAGGGGTGTCAGTGACACAAACCTTGATGCCGTCTACGGTGCCAACAATCTCTTTAACGGATGTAGTCGAAGATTCAAATGCATTCGTGGGTACTTTTTCTTCACCGAAGATTGAGTTGATGGTCGCGCTCTTACCTACTCCGGTTTTCCCAATGATGAGGATGTTGCAGGAGAAATCCAGAGGTTCATTTCCATCTTCTTCAAGCTGGAGAGCTTTCTTCTTTGCATTCTCAAGGCTGAATCCCCGACCTATCTGCCTGCCACGCTTGATCCCCTCTGCAAGACCCAGACGGTAGAGCACCTGCGATGCCACTCTGTCATCGGGAGACTGGCCCAGTCTGTGGACGAGGCGCAGGAATTTGACCCTTATCTGGTCGACCTTCTCCTGCAACTTCTTGTCTTCCTCGTCCATGGCGTTCTCTGGTTCTCCGGGTACTGCAAGGTCAGAAGGAGAAAAGAGGTTTGCCCTGATTGAGCGGGCAGGTGCCGGTTTTAGGGATGGGATTGAGGACCCCAAGCCAGCAGGACGCTCAATAGAAAACGTCCTGGCCGCGTCTTCAGCGGAGATGGTGATAGTACCATCGGAGGAAGCACCAGAGGCAGCTTTCAAGAGAGCAGTCAATGCAGCAGAATCAAATAATTCTTTTCCTTCTCCCTCTCCATCAGTGTCCACCTCTTCTTCAGAATCAGAGACAATCTGTCCGTCCATTTGATTTCCATAGTCCTGAGAGCTCCTGAAATCGGAACTGGGACCTGAAGACCCTTCATCCAGCTCTTTCATTATCCGTCTGACAATTTCGGAGCTTCCCAGAATAGAAACCTTAGAAGGCCCATCCAAGGGCAAGCCCTCTTTTCCTTCTTCTTCTTCTTCTTCTTCTTCATCTTTCTCTTCCTCTTCTTCTTCTTCTTCTTCTTCTTCTTCTTCTTCTTTGTCATTTACTTCTCCCCCATTAATCAAACCTGCATATTCTGCATGGGCAGTAACTTCCGAAGAATCAGAAATATGAAAGACACATGCTTTTTCACTGCCAGAAACATTAGATTTCAAAGGTTCCTCACTGGCTGCAAGTGGTTGCTCATTTTCTGGATACCTAGCATCCCATTCATTGGCAGAAACCGTCTCAGCATCCTTGGGCTTCAGCTGCAGTTCAGCCGAGGTTTGCTCAGTTGCATCTCCCCCAGCAATGGGCTGAAAGGGAACGATTTCATCAACATCATTATCTCTGTCAAAGTTTCCAGGCTTCTGCTCTGAATGTTCAGATTCCCTGGAGCCCAGTGAGACATCTACCACCTGCGGTGCTTCATCTTTCTCAACATTCTCAATAATTTCTTTCGTTTCGGTGGAGTCATGCCCAGGACTCTCCTGTGTGTCAGCTACTTGAAATTCCTGGCCATCAGCCATGGTAGGAGTAACTCTTTCAAAATTATCATCAGAATCACCATCATGGTCATCTCCATTTTCCTGCACGGTAACTGCAGAGTCTTCTTCATGCTTCAAGTCCTCCGCTTGAGCAACACTCCTTCCTTTCTCTGTAGACTTACTCTCCTCACAAATAGTAGGCTCCTCCTCCACCCCCCAGGTGGTAACCCCAATTCTGGACAGAATTTTCTCTGCATCCAAGTCCTGAACAGCTTCAGCAACAGGGGCAGTTCCTTCCTTATCCCCATCGCCTGTGTCAGCGTGTTCACTCTCCACAGCAGCAGCCCCATCGAGCACGAGATTGTCATGAAGGCCACCATCTTTGCCATCTTCGTCCCCCTTGAGCAAGTTTTTGCCTTCGTTAACGTTACTTGACAATCCATCACGATTCACCTTCAATTTAGAGTTTTCATCTGGAACCCCTTCCAGACTATCTGCCTTAGCACCTCCTTCCACCTCTTGAATAGATTTCTTCTCGTCGCCGTCGTCCGCGTCCTCATCGAGGGCGCCATCACCTCCGTTCACTAAACCTTGCTGAGAGAGAAGGGATTCGGACTCGACAGCCCGTGTCGACAAAGCTTTCCAATCAGCGTCGACATCGGCAACTGTGGCTTCGTCCTTGGAAAGAGATGATTCAGGCGCGGTGTCTGGATTTTTGTCGACGACGACGCGCGACGGAGCGTCCTCGTGGTTGGAATCGGACGTTGAGTTCTCTTCCTCGATAGCAGCAGCAGGCTTGTTCTCCGGGACGGGCTCGGGTTCTTCCTCGTCGCTCAGAAACTCGTCTGGCTCGGACACCGGGGATGAAGCCGACGGCACGGGCTCCGTCTCCTCAAGGGAGGCGGCGAGTGCGCCAGCAATGGCAGAGCCCGACGAGGTCAGGGGCTTCTCCTGCGCCGGGGAAACTGCGGAAGAGGGGGCCTCCGATTCCATGGATGCGAGAATGCGCAGAGCTGCGGACAGTCCGATAAGAGATTACGACAACCCTCAACCCTATATACCTCTTGGGAAGGAGGAGTTAGATGGAAGGGATGAAACCAGGTGCTCCGGCGCTTCCCCTGGGGTTTGGGTTCCTGGAGAGGAAGGGCGCGGAGAAGCCACAAGAAGCCACAAGAAGAGGATGCGGGAAGGAAAAGAGGGATAAGGTCCTAGGGGTTTTGGAGGAACAGCTTTCCCTCGCTGTAATTATCTCTAGAAATCATCAGCCTTCCATTTTGGAAGATGAAGCAAGCCTAATCTCTGTACCTACTTCTTCCCGTCCCCACGCAGCCGGGTAGGGTTTTCTGATTTACCGCAGAGAAATCCGGCGATTTACCTTCACGGCCGGCGAGCAGGGGGCGGCGTTAAGCCCGATCTATCCGGCGAGTGTGGCCGCGGGTGCTTTGTCTGCATGCGCAACGCCGTTGGCCCGTCTCCAGTCTGCGAGCTCCCGGAACCTTCTCTGGAGACGCCATGGAGACGCAAACCAGACGTCGTCCAGAGAGAGAGAGAGAGTAGTTTTGAGTTTAACGTGAGATGGCTGTGATTGGAGGTCGTATTCAGCATTTTACGTTTAGTTAACGGCTATCCTGGTGAATGTCGCCTTCGAAATTTTGATTTCTCACCCTTAGGAAATCATTAAATCATTATTTTAAAAAATACTATTAAAAGATAGAATTATTAGGAAGAGTCAACCACGGCGGCGGACTGTTGTCGTTCTGGAACGCGCCGTGGAGGACGAGAGCGAGAGAGAGAGAGAGAGAGTACTTTGGAGTTTAACGTGAGATGGTTGTATTCGTGATTTTACGATTTGGTACCGGCTATCCTGGTAGTGGAATGTCGTCTCGAAATTTCGATTTCCACCCTGAATAAATTATTATCTACAAAAGACTATTAATTATTGGAAGGAATAAACGGCGGCGTTGGCTCCTCCCCGTCGCAGTCCGCCCAAATTCAAAATGGGAAATCTCCGGTATCTGTTGTTCTGGTCCAGTAATGGTGATTGAAACCCCCCTATGTCCATTATGTAGTCTGTAGTCCCAGGTGGTGTATGACTCAAACACTGCTTTTTCTTTCTCATGAGGTAAATGATCCATACTCTAATTTTTCAATACTCAAACAAGTTCATCTTTCCATAATATCGTTTTCCAGGGCCCTATTAATGCAACAAAGTTCTATCACTTTCTGGAATCGTCCATTGAGGCATCGAGTTATTTATTTGCTGATATCGTCCGTTTTACTCCCCCCCACCACCCTCATGCTCGTTGGGCGTCATCCTTCATGCTGGATTTCCAGAATTTTTCTTCTGTGTATCTTCACTTGAATTACACTCATGAACAACCAAAGGAAAATAGACACCATTGACCTTAGTAGTCGTATGACATGTACACAAACCTTAGTTGTCATCAGACTTGTGCTGGTGGATTGCTATCTTTTATATGACCATCTGTACCAAATAGTTTGTGAGCTGACCTTTCTATGGTGGGCTTGGGGAGAGAAGACTTGAAGCATCAGAATTTGAAATCTATTTGACTCTTTAAATATTGAACATTGGGTTGAATAAATAATATAATTTCCCTTACAAAGTGGCACTGGTTGCTTTAGAGTGTTCAGCAAAAGTGGTGTCAAAGGAGACTTGTCTCAGCAATTTGGGGAATCACTAAGCATTTGAAGGTGATTATCATGAGGGACTGCTCCAGCTTTATGTACATTGCCTACTTGCTGACGTTGAGATGGCACTGCATTCATTGGTGTACCAATTACTGTCCATGCCGACAGAAAAAAAAAATGCCAAGGACGGAACGGGTCGACGGGTCTCTCTCATATCTCTTCCTCTCGTTCACCTCTGACATTTCACAATTGACGTGGTTCATGGTTCATGTTAATATTTTGCTCTTTGCATGCGCAAGCGATTTGGACTTAATTACAATGTTTTTTCTCTTTCTTGTTTGTTTCCTCTTGTAAGGAAGAGATGCAACCATATATATATATATATATATATGCATCCATGATTGTATAAGAAAACAGGAAAGACGGCATATCCCGGTTGGCTAATGCCGGCTAAAGATTACGAGGTAGTGATAGATATTGTAAAGAAATGGTGTCTCATTTTTGCCTATATAATACATATATATATATATATATATATGCCCTCTTAAATATTGGTTGTTCACACCTCCCCAGCACTCCAATACGAATGATCAACCAGTTGTGTGGTGCTATTTCTATATATTTATGCAGTGATGATAATTTTATGATAAAATTCCACGTTAAACAATTCTGCTTTGGTAGTTCTCTAATGGTGAGCGACTTCTAAACCTTGCAGGAATAGTCCGGTGAGGTATCACCCAAAATGGCCGCGCACCCACTCGTCCCGTTCAGCTTAGTCTTCTTGGGGGGAGTGGGTGGGTCCCCCGCTCCCACAAATGTAATCCTCGGTCTTTACTATTTTCTCAGTGGGTGCGTCAATTATTAGCAGAGTCGGTCCCACTCACCCTCCCCCTAATGGAAAGCAACGCTGATGCGCGATGACTTTTCGGTGGTCAACGAGGGTATCGGCCTCGTGTCGATTGGGGCCAGTCCAAGGTAGAGACGGGGCTTCCCGGGCCCGTTTCGAGTCGTTCGTAATCATTGCGGAAAAGGCTCTGTGACGTGTCGACGTGTCAAAGAAGTCGGCTCGGAGGAGTAGCATTAACTATTTGGGCCGGTAAGCCTGGGCTCACCACGAAGTCGGGCGTGCTTTTCCAGGGCCCATTTGGCCCATCAGACTGCCCGCTTGGCGTTCTGCGCACTTTCTCCGCAGAACCCTGGCAACCGCCCAAATTACGCTGATATCCACCCTTCTGTCATCGTTCTCTTAGACGCCTCCGGCGATTGTGTAGGGATGTACGAGGAGTGTGGGTACGAAGGCAACACGGGATTTAATGCGAGGGACAAAAGGCAAATTAGCCTTATCTGAATCTCCGGCCGACATCCGTGGCAGTCCAATAAACGGGCACTGCCTGCTCTGGGGAACACCTACCTTTTTTTTCTTTTTAATAATTGTGACATTCGGGAGTTCTTAATGTTAAATTTAATAATTCGAGTATTTATTAACTAGGTAAAAAATTTGGAAATGGACTGTCTAACCTCGTAGTAATATGTTTATTCCATTTCAGCTTAATAGATCAGAATGGGCAAGAACACAGACGTTGAAGGAAATTCGCACGTTGAGGGACTGATGACTGCTCGCACGTGCCGTAGGCACGAGCACCAGTCACCGTCGGCTGCTTCTCTGTCCATCCTCTCCGATCTTCTCGTCTCCCGAATAGCGGGTGGAATCTGGAAATCTCGGCCGTCTTTTGCCAAATCAGACGGTGGAGAACGCGTTTACCTTCCTCGGGGTGGGCCCCGCAAAAGGCGGTGGTTGCCCTGATGGAGGGGCCTGTTTGTAATTTTCTTCATCTCAGGGGTATGGTAGTTAGGACCAACCAGGGAAGGACCTGGGGTGAAATTTTGTCCGAGCGACGGCAACGTGAAGGTACGGGTGTGGTGGTCGGAGGCCGCTACCAAACCCCGGTTCGGGTTTGAGCTGCCAACCTATCCCGGTCCGATCGAACCGCTCTCTCTCTCTCTCAAGCCGTTCATCCTGATCGGCACCAGCGCGCCGTCAACCCCGGCCCTCTCTTCCCCTCTCTCCTCTTTTCTTGAGAATGAATGATTTGTGAGATTTGATAATTACGGCGAGGAGGAGTAATAAAGAAGGAATTAGAAAGGACAATTTATATCGAGAAAAATTTCCGCTAAGAGGTAGCCATTTACTGACCCTCGTCTCTCAGCGTCCACCTTTTCTTCCTCTCTCTATTTCTTTCCCCTCTCTCTCTCTCTCTCTCTCTCTCTCTCTCTCTCTCGTTCTGTCGTCGCTCGCTCGCTCGCTCTCTCTCTCTCTCTCTCTCTCTCTCTCTCTCGCTGTCTGGGGGGGTGAAGACGAAGAGGAATCGGATCGGAAGCCCGAGGAGAGGAGGGGAAAAGAGCAGGAGGAGAGCAGCGCCGGCGAGCGAAGGCAGGAGCGTTGGATATGGTAGAAACCAGGAGGAGCTCGTCGTCGTCAAAGCGTGCGCTCCCGTCGTCGCCCCCTCCGTCCCGGTCGGGGAGCAAGCGCCAAAAGGTTTGTTCGCAGATCTTTTTGTTTTTTTTCGTTTTATTGGCCCCTCTGGCTCAAACGTTCCCCTGGGTCTCACGCGTCATTCTGCTTCGTCGGGTTGGGATTCTTGGCGAAATCTACCAGGCAGAGGCGATTTCCCTGACGGACTCAGACCAGAGTGGTCAGAAGGAGGACGAGGCCAATCTGAAGGAACCGGGACAGATTCCTTCGCCGCCGTCGGCAGCTCCTCCTGACCTGTCGAAGGAGTCTGCCGAGTCAATAGCTCCACCGGAGGATAAGCCCACCGGGGATGGGGTCGAGCATAGCACCGTCACAGGGATGTCACCTCGAGGTCCGATCTTTCACCCGTTTTTCTGCATGCATGTAATCCCTCGGTATTTTTCTACCTGTACCTTTTATGTTATCTTCTTTTTTTGATTTCGAGTTTGTTTTATTTTGGTGTTGTAAGGGTGCACTTCTATACAGTCGGAGCAGCTGGCAAAGCTATTAGGACCAGTGGATTTGCCCAAGAAAAGAGTAGGAAAATCTCGGCCAAAAGTGGCATGGGGAAAGCTCTTATCACAATGTTCACAGGTTCGTTTTCAACCGGCTATTTTCCATTCTAATTCTATCGTTCTGTTTCCCCAAAATTCCCCCCCCCTTCCGCCCAGTTTACAGATGAAATTGTTCTTTGCTCATTCTCTTCTTATTTCTTTAGAGCACGTAGTGCATAATAGTCTCGGCTCAAATTATTTCTCAACAGCGGTGATTCTGTTGTAATACGTATTTTCCTTCTCAAGTTCATTCATAATGGTCAACAACGAACGGTAATGAACTTTATTGAACCGTTTTCTCACTCACTATGATAGTGCACCAGCGAACACAGTTCACTAAGGTGAAAAAACTCTTCTCTTTAAGCTTGCTACCCTTGGGAGGGTACATTTAGATGCTTGGAAATATTCGTAATGCTTGCCATACTATTGTTTATCCTGGGCATTTAGTTTCCTGTCTAAAAGACGCATTCATATAGACGTGTGCTTGTTGTCCAAGTGCCCGACTATTCTTTGTTTGACCTGGTTGGTGTTCATCTAGGGCTCAAATAATTCTTTCTCTTGCACCGTTCTATTTATGTACGGAATGCGATATAAGCCAAAGAAAGGTATATCTCAGAAGAAATACAAAGTCGGAAAGTAGCCAAAGAAAAAGAGAGCAGGTCCCATTGATTTTGGTCTTCTGTACTTCACTATGGACTGACATCATTATATACAAACTTTGGTTCATTCTGGATTTATTAGTTCTTATCAAATAGCTTTTAATCCACCCATGAGACCTTCACACATCTGATAACCACGCTAGAGCAGAAACTCTACTGCGAAACTTTACCTTGATTCAGGCATCTTCCCCACATCTAAATTTTACGAATGGATGGATAAAACATGACCTGACACAGCGGAAGGAATAAAGTTTCTATGGCAGGAGACCACTTCTTTGAAATAATTTTTTGATTTGCAAACTCATTATCGACTCATTCAACATGATCAATCACGGTAAATAGGGAAAATATAGGAACAATGAGTGAAAAAGTAATATCCGAGAAAAGGCAAACGTGAATTAAGTTATCCAATTTTCGCAGAATTTTATCCAGATCCCGTATGGAACTTAATGAAATTCCTAACCCTTCCGAAATTGTACAAGGTTTTCTCAAACGGGCCTATTTCAGCAGGTGGGAGACATCTTTTGACCCCTATTCAACACCTTTTTTCATTAACACTAAGGCCAAGTGTATTCATTGTGTTAATTGGGAATTTTTGTTGGAAGAGTTTGCATGTGGTGATTGAAAAATACCTTTGCAAGAGATATCCTAGATGTGAAGCATGAGCATGAGGAAGGAGAGAGGAAGCAGGGCGTTTCATGCTCAGGAAACCAAAAAGACAAGGGGCAAGTAGAATCGAAGGGATGTGGATGTTCAGGAGATTGCTTTGATTGCTATTTATTTATTTTGGAGGGGGGTGTGAGGGCCTGAGAGAATTAAAGAAGTGGAGGTGTCCTACTATATCTGAGTTTATAGAAGAAGAGGTGGAATTGTCAGAATAGGGTTTGAGCTTCTGGGAATGCAGACATGCGTTCACTTTTATCTGATCGGGTTGTTCAGTCATTCTTGTTGTCCTTGATGCCTTCAATTTTAATTTTTGGGTGTAAGCTGTCAACACATAAGGAATGCCAGATGGGTCAGTTCCCTTGATAGTTGATCCCCCCCAAGAGAAAAGGAAAAAAAGAAAGAACTAAAAGGGGAACACTTAAAATTGTCCATAATGGATTTGATTTTTGCTTAACAAGCTGTAATGAATGGGTTGAGGCACTTTATTCCCCTTGCTCATTTAACTATAACGAGCTAGATTGAACTGAAACAAATCTTGCTGATGAGTTGCTCATCATGTTCACTGCAGCAAAAATCTATATATTTTCAGTTTATTTTTTTCATTTTTCGTCTTTTGTCTGTCATACGCGTCTATAATGATTCTTTGAATTTATCGGTGAATATTGGGTTCTCCCTGTATTACAATAAAGGTAATCTGGGTCATTGTAGAATTTTCGGTGAATACTGGAAACAGAAAACTCTACAATGGCCCAGCTTACTTTTATTTACTTGTATAACATGTTGGTTTTTTTTCTTGGTTTTCCAGAATCCTCACCAATCTATATTTAGTTCGACTTTCACTGTTGGTCATGGAAAAACTTGCAACTTATGCTTGAAAGATCCAAGTGTCAGTACAGTTCTCTGTAAACTGAAGCAAATCGAGGTATGGTCTTTCTGGTCTCCAAAATGCTAGGAGATTTAGTACATGCTTTTGCGAGTTGAATGCATATGATGAAGTATTGTCACTGATTTCAGTTTTTTTTTCTTTCTTTAGTGTGGAGGGACGTCGGTTGCCTCACTTGAGATTTCAGGGAGCAAGGGTATTGTTCAAGTTAATGGAAAGACCGTTGAGAAAAATTCTAATATCATCCTCACTGGAGGAGATGAAGTGATTTTCAATTCGTCCGGGAAACATGCTTATGTATCCTTTTATGCCTCGTTTGTTTTAGCTTTTGCCATTCTATGTGAATAGTTTAGCAAAATGTTAAAGGATTTTTTGTGCACCTGTCTTGTATTTGGTGGCCGCAAAATATACCGTTTTTAATGTTCTTTTTTTTCGAATAGGATTCCTTAACGTGCTATCAGATTTTCCAGCAGCTGCCTACTGAAAACCTTACTGGACAAGCATTGCCGTCATCTCTTGGCTTATCTGAAGCACAGAGTGCTCTGATTAAAGGAGTCCATCTTGAATCCCCGTCAGGAGATCCTTCTGCTGTTGCTGGAGCATCAATATTGGCATCATTATCACATCTGAGAAAAGATTTGGCGGTTCTTCCTCCACCAGCACAGAATGGTGAGAATGTAGAGCAAGGACTAGAGAGGCCTTCAGAAACTCCAGCTTGTGAGGTGTCTGAGAGCTGTACTCCCGACATTGATATCAATTGCCATGTTAGGAATGGTACAACAGAACATAATGTGGTTGCTGGCGTTCCTGCTGGTGACAAGGCTGCTGTTCTCTCTGCTGATCTCACTGCCAATAATACCTTCCATGTTAATCCCGTTGGTTTGGATCCTCGTCTTGACACAGAAGCGGGAAAGATTTCCAGGTCAAATTATGAAATGAGGCCCTTTCTACGAATGATTGCAGGATCCTCTGCATCTGAGTTGGATTTGAGTGGAAATGTCTACAAAATTTTTGAGGATCAAAGGGAGCTCCTTAAGGATTTAGAATCTCAAGCAGCTTTACCATCAACAAGATGCCAAGCTTTTAAGGATGGCCTGAGACAAGGCATTCTTAATGCCGGTGACATTCAAATATCATTTGATAGTTTCCCTTACTACCTAAGGTTAGTACTTGTTCTGTTTCTCCCGTTGTTTCCATTGGATACCCTTTCTTTGTGGATTTATGTCATTTGCCTAAATTGTTGGATCTTGGTTCCTGAGATGATGGTTCATACTTTCTGATCTTTTCGATTTTTCCATAGATATCTTCTGCTGTTTTGGAGAATAATTTTATTGGCATCCTTTTCACTGATGCCATCTCCAAAGTGTTGTTTGCCCAAAGGTTCCTTGGAATAGGGCTTGTAGCTTTTCCCATGAAGTAGGCTTACTGTTATTTGTGAAGCATAACCTATCAATGTAAGGTTATGCCTTTCCTTGGAATAGGGCTTGTAGCTTTTCTTTGGAATACTTTGGTCTGCCTTGCATTCCTGTTTGTGTTATCAATGTAAGGTTGCTTTATGTTTGACTAGCTCTCGGTGAGTTTAGGGTGTGTTAATGAGCTTAGCCTCGCTTTAATGTAGATTCGATCTTTTTTCTAGTCACAAGAAAAGGCATAAAGGTGCATCGGCATTGAAGTAAGTGATTTTGGCATCTCGCCATTCTATCCTTCATATTGTTTCCTGAAATTCATGGCGCCTGTATCATGGATCCTATTCTTCATTAATTTCCAAGGTTTTTCATTGAATTTTTCTCAAAACAATTGTACAACTGAAGGAATCAGGGAGCAGAAGCCCTTGTCGATTAAGCAAATTGAATGGGATTGGCTTTTTTAAAATCAAATGTTGCAATCTACTGCATTCAGTTTTCTCTCACGAAAGGAAATTGTGTTAACTCTGTCAAGTCACTTTTGTCTTGTTCATCCTTCCAAATTCAGTTGTAGACAGGTCAGCGAGGTCTCTCGCTATGTTATCTTCTTGATCTTGGTTTACAGAAAGTTTTTCTTTGAGGGGTGACTCTCTGAGTTCGATAACGAATTAAAAAAATGGATCTGTTTTTCTGACGCGTGGTAAAGTTGCTGGCAATGCATCCGCTCTGGTAATCAGTAGAGTACAGTGTGGACCTATTTGCGTACTAATTTGGCGTTGAGCGATTCTGACAATTTTGATGAGCGTCACTGGGCAGCGTCGGAATCTATTTATATATGTGGTACTTCTTCGATGATGGGTCATTCCGTTACGTTGGAATAGTGCAGGAGTGCTTCATTGATGGTAATAAATGGCTGCTTTGGTGGTGATCTGCATGTTCATTGTAAATGATACAGTTCTGTAGAGGTTCGTGTTCATGTTGAATGGCAGCAATGTGGCAGGACATGAAAATGTTTTTTGACGATCTTTGATGGATTCGTTTGTGTATACGGTGTTAACGCTTTGGTCCAATGCATGGTTATTCTTATGTTTTTGTTCTGGCTACATGCATAAGAAGCGTATTTGTCAATTGTCCTCGCTTGTGTTGTCAAGTGTGCTTTCTCCCCAAAGGGAAGTTCTTTTGGTTGGTAAAATGAGATGAACGGATGCTAACTTAGTTGGGCACATCTGTTTGTATGTGTGACACTTAATTTCAACCCTCGAACTTTTTCGCTCGTTCTGTCCTTACAATCTTTTACTAATTTTTGTTCTTGTCATGTAGTGAGAGCACAAAAAATGTGTTGTTATCTTCTGCCTATATTCACCTGGAGTGCAAGGAATTTATTAAATACACTGCAGAAATAGCTTCCGCCAGCCAACGAATATTATTATCTGGTCCTATAGGTACAACGGTTTACACTTTCTTTCTTTATGGATGGATCTCCTGTGTGCAGTTCTTTACCATCTGTTACATTAACTTGTCGCTACTACGTGTTACAGGATCTGAAATTTATCAGGAAACTTTAGCAAAAGCACTTGCTAAGCATTTTGGTGCCAGATTACTCATAATTGAGTCTCTCGTTCTCCCGGGTGTAAGCTTCCTTCAATTCCAATGTCGATCAATATGTTTCTGAGTGCTTGTATCTTTTGTACCATTGGGAGAATAATAATTGAATTTCGAGGTAGTAAATGTTGAAATTCTAATTTTTTTCGGGGAATTTTTGTTAAAATCTTCAGGGTGCTTCTTTGAAAGAATCGGAACCTCCTAAAGAAGGTGCTAGGACCGAAAAATCAGCAACTTTTACAAAGCAGCGAGCATCAGTAGCAGATGCTGCTCAGCTCAAGCGACCAACTTCGAGTGTAGATGCCGATATTGTTGGAGCATCAACCTTTAATTCACAATCTCAGCCAAAGCAAGAGGCATCAACCGCTACCTCAAAAAATTATACATTCAAAGAAGGCAAGCTGACCGCCACTGTGACCTGTCATGTTTCTATCTTTTACTACAAATGGATTCTTTATAGTATGTTTGCTTCCACTTGATTTCTTTTTTTATGTCAATTCCTTTTTTAGGTGATAGGGTTCGATATGTGGGACCAATGCAGTCTACTGGATTTCCTATTCAGGCTCCACCAAGGTGCATACTTTGATTTCTTTCTATCTACAATATATGGTCAAATTCAACTCTCATTCATTTTCGTATTATGCTTTTCTCAGTTCAAAATTTCCTCTGATGTAGTTTAGAGGCAGTCAGCAACAACCTAGACATATCAAGGCCTAAGCCTTGGACCTATATTGTGGAAAAAAGTGAAAAAATGTCGTTTAAAAAAAAAGGAAAACGTACCACTGTTGGCAGGGCTTTTACTTGGGTTTGTGAAAATATTTGTGAGTGGGTCGGAATGTTTGTGAGGACAAAGACAAGTAAATCATTTTGCGAAGGCTGGCTAGTTTATTTTGTTTTACACCTTGCTGTCATAGATTACAGTTTTTCTGATGATCTGGGGATTGAGAGATTATCTTTCGCTCATTTATATTGTCTCTTTTTATTTATCTAATGATTCTGGTGCAGATTATCTGAAACAATAATCTGTACGTAAAACAAAAAACCTTGGTACTGTCTGAGGAAGCTGTTTACCAGAAAACAGTCTCAAAACGTTGCCCCTTCTTTCACAGATAAACGACAGTGCCTACAAAATAATGGACGGGCCTTAGCTATGCTCTTTTCCCGTTTTTGATCTTACATAATGCTTTACCAATGCTAATTTTCATTGAAAGCTTGCCTCCAGTCTAGTCTCTCTCCAGTTGCATGACAAAATCATCTATATCTGCTTTCGATTCATCCCAAGTCATGGAATGCCCGATTACCCTCATGATGAATCCTTTGTGAGAACTTTTGGACAATGCTGCATATTGTGGTTTCTGTTAAAGTTATTGAAAGTTCTCATTTTAGCATTTTTTCGTTGGTTAATGGGTGAGAGAAGATGAAAAGGGTACATTACTTGGGTACTTCATGACTTCATGACTGTTGCTTTAATATTTTGTATTGGATAACATATTTACTCCTTTTATTCATTCATTGCGACAATACTTGTTGATGGATCTGTCTTCCTCTCATTTTTCATCTCTTTCTCTTTTGCAACCTGCGGTTCTAGAAGCAATGAATAATCCTACTCCAATTTATCGTACAACATTTCCTACACTTTTTACTATCAATTTATTGTAGTTGTTGGCTGATAGTTGAACTATCTTTGCAGAGAGGTCTTTCCTGACTGTGATTATTGGACCTTGAAAGTTGCCTTGTAGTTTTACATTTATTGCTCATTTCTGTTTCTATGTTTCTCGAAGAGAACGTTTGCTTTATGTTCTGAATTTTCTGAATCTATCTATTGGAACGTAAATGTTGTTATTGTGCTACCTTCTAGGCTTCTGTGCTGTTAGACTAAACATCATCTTTATTTTCAGGGGACCAAATTATGGATATCGGGGAAAAGTACTTCTTGCATTTGAAGATAATGGAGCTTCTAAAGTTGGAGTTAGATTTGATAGACAAATTTCGGAAGGTACCGATCTTGGAGGCCTTTGTGAGGAAGACCATGGCTTCTTTTGCAGTGGTGATTACAAATCTTTCCACATAAATTTATCCATGTTTTTGTTACCACCTAACTACGTTGCTTTCCTCGATGGATTATCTTCTGTGTTGCAGTCTTTTGTTTGCCTGACAACAATTTTTTCCCCTTTATGTGGTATGTCTGCAGCTGAAAACCTTCGTTTAGACTCTTCTGGTGATGACACTGAAAAGCTTGCTATTAGTGAGCTCCTCGAGGTTTTGTCTCTCTTTCCTCCACTAAATAAAATTCTCATATATATATATATAATTAATGTCATTTTGTCTTCCAGGTTGTTACTGATGAATGTAAAAACGGTCCTCTACTTGTTTTCATGAAAGACATAGAGAAATCGTTGGCTGGTATGTCTGACTCATATGGAAGTTTAAAGACAAAGCTTGAGTTGATACCAGCTGGTGTTCTAGTAATTGCATCTCATATTCAGATGGACAGCCGGAAAGAAAAGGTTCGAAAATATGATCCAATTTAATAATTTTTTTGTGTCTATTTTTTACACTTATGTTCTGAAAACCGGTAAACATATTTTGCAGTCTCATCCCGGGGGTCTTCTTTTTACCAAGTTTGGAAGCAACCAAACAGCTCTATTGGACTTTGCTTTCCCGGTATTCCCCAGCTTCTTTTCAGTTTAAATAGCATTATTATTTATCTTTATTTTCTCACACATCCTTCTATTCACTTGTCTGCGTATTTGATTTCAAATCCAAATTGCCAAAGCTTCTGGTTAAGTGTTGAGGGCATACCCTCAACTATTCCCTGAGGGTTGGAGGATAGGGATAGGGATGTTTTCAGAACTCTATTAATATACCTCTATGGAACTGAACATCAAAATGACCTCGGTTATGCGACCTAAGATGAAAATAGTACGGCTGCCAAAAAGTCTAGGGGTTTTTCGTTTGTGAAACTCATCAATACCCATCATCTTTCAACACCATTTTCCTGGAGTATGCCATCTTGTGACCCTGGGTACAATAGTTGTACATCCATTTCTTTCTTTTTGTTAATTCTTGGAGAATGCTGCTATCATTTTTTGGTACTTTTTTGCTTAATAAAAATACTTTATAATTGATGAAATATCCTTAATGTCTTTGCTATTTTGGTCGTATCACCCAAATTAGCTTATCCGATATTCGATCTGATGTTGCAACCCGTGATGAATTAGACTTTCGAAAACCTATAATTCAGTACAGTTCGTACAAAAAGATGTGTAGCAGTAAGCTAGTGCTGATTATGTTACTACTCTTTAGAGTAGTTATGCCACTATCCGATACTCTTTAGAGCTGAGAAGTTTGTGAGGGTTTCTTTTTCTATTTTAGGTATTTGTTGTAATTACATATTGGATCCAAAGTTTTACCTTCAAAGTTTGCAAGTGGATGAGGGGAAGATGACCCGATTGGCAGGTTTTCAGCTGTTTAGAACCTTGAATGCATAAACAACGGTAGTCGGCAGTTCAGCGTGAAGGGAAAAGTAAAAGTAGAGAAGAAAAAAAACCCGATGGAGAGACCAAGGCATATATAACATGCACTGATGTATCGCAGGTCTTTGTAGTGGTGAACAAGACAAAATAATATTACCTGTCACCTATGTTTTTGCGTATAGTTTGTCATTGCTACCAGTTCTTCAATTATGTACGAATTTTCAGCTTCTCATCCTCTTCTGTTGAGGGCTGGACTATACTTTGCATCCTTCTCTTCTACTTCCCATTCTTCTTCTTCTCCTTATATTTGTGTTTGTGGGGTTAATTGTGACGTTCTTCATAGAAATAAGAAAATAATTGTGCGTGTTATCCAAAATAAGAAATATGAGTTCAACACGCATCCAATACGCTGATGGATTAAATATATTTGATACTGATGATGAAAAAAAATCTATAATTTGAAAAGGGTAATCTTTCCCTTACAGTTTTGCTTGTTAAATTTAATAAATCGGGTATTGGTGGGACTGGGTGAAATCATTAGCACCTGCATGAAGATGCTAGACTTTTGGGGTGTGTAGTGGGATTTCTCATCAGATATCTTAGGATCCCTCTTTCGTATGGTGCATTCAGACCAGAGGATCAGAAAAATTGTTAGCATTTTGAGCTCTAATTCAAAGTAATTGAGGACTAGAAAGTCATCTCGTGGAAGATCAATTCTCTGAAAGTCTGTGTCATCTAGCTTGAGGATTTTTCATCTCTCTATCGTCACGGCAGATCAATTCTCTGAAAGTGTCTTGTATGTTCAGACCATAAAATTTTCTGAGAGAATTGAAACCATTAGGACTTCGTTATTTTATACATGCAGTGCTTAACGATCAACTCCGTTTGTTACTGTGTATCATTCTCTTGGGAAATAAACGAGGGGCTTTTCAGTTATCATACAGGCGTATTACAGAAAAGTAATCAGGATAACGGGAGAATGGGCAGTTGTGGCTGGTTAGTGATGACCAAACTGAAAGGGAGTATAAATTGGTAGGCTGAAACCACTTGGGGGAGGGGGGGGGTTGGTTTCAGGCATGTCAGCTACAAATGTTAGTAAGTCTTCTCGTTAGGACAGTGTGTTTTATGACAAGTATTAGTTTCCTCTATTTGTATGCTAGTACATCATGCACTATCATTCTCATTATTTAATTCTTAATACTAATTATCCTTTCTTTGTAATCATTTTTCTTTCTCCACTGTTCCTTATGTGATTTCTTATTTTTTTTTCTGTATTTGGTTTTTTTATTTAACAAGAGACCTCAAAAGGTGGCCTGTTCTATTTGGTAAATTCGTACCGTGACATTTTCTCTTTTTGTTTGCGATAATATTAATTGTAAATTCGGTTCAAAGTATTATTATTCAGTTAAGATTCAACTTGCTTATCCAGAAGGTAATTGTCGGAATGTTATAGGACAATTTTGGTAGGCTACATGAAAGAAACAAAGAAGTACCAAAGACAATGAAGCAGCTTAGCAGGATTTTTCCAAATAAGGTTACCATACAGCTTCCTCAGGTATCTATCAAAAAATGACTCGTGTTTTAGTGATTAGAAAGCAAGTCCTAATAACTTTTATCAGGATGAAGGCCAGCTTTTGGATTGGAAGCAACAATTAGACCGTGACGTGGAAACTCTTAAAGCAAAGTCTAATGTTCTTAGCATTCGTACAGTAAGCGACCACTAAACGTTTTCTATGACCTGTCACTTGTGAAGATTTGTTCTCTATAGTTTTATAGTTTATCATACGTTCTTCATACCCTTTTAGTTGGAGTGGGCTTTCAAATCTGGATGAATAGTGGGCCAAAACAACTTAATCGGGCTCTAGCCCCAATTTGAAAAACCCTTTTTATCCATGATCTGCATTGGAAGGATTTATTCCACACAAGAAGTAATTTACATAATGTGGAGTACTTTTATTCTGGACAAGTTTTCCATCTGATTGGCATCCACATCTTTTGGTGCATGGTTCCTTTGTTTGCCGTATTTTTTATCTTTTTTGGCATTTTCATTGAAAATTAAAGCAAAAGTTTGTCCTCAGTCACTTTTGATCAATAACATTAAAATGTTTTCTTACTACTTTTGTCCTGAAGATTCAGTCGACTAACTTATATGATTTTAATATTTATGTGCTTCATAAAATACACATCAATTTGATGATCATCGACTTGTGATACAAATTGATATTTCAATTTGAAAAATATTACAT
This sequence comes from Spirodela intermedia, assembly GCA_902729315.2. Lineage (NCBI taxonomy): Eukaryota > Viridiplantae > Streptophyta > Magnoliopsida > Alismatales > Araceae > Spirodela > Spirodela intermedia. The sequence goes on from LR746264.1 coordinate 6,198,673, forward strand.
TGAATGGAATGGAATGGTTGTTAATTTAACTCTTGGCAGATCCAACATTGAAAGGCTGGACCACATTTATTACTCTATTCATTGGAGCCTAATGACCTATTTCTCTGTCACATGGCTCATTTCATGGTTAAAAACAGTGATCACAATATTCAGATGGTCTTCATATTTTATCCAACTTATCTCATTATTTTCTTCAGAATACAGATACGTTTGTTCATCTTATTTAGGTTTTACTTATTTGATAAAATCGGCTCTGACTTTCCAGAGCATACTTTTTTCTTTCTTGGCAATTTTTTTGATTCATTTGTTTTCATTATTAAAATATCCTTAAGGCTAACGTATTTATGTTCCTTTCAGTTTCTAAATCGCAATGGACTGGATTGCACTGACCTTGACGCCATATGCATCAAGGACCAAGCTTTAACTAATGAAAGTTCGTCCCCTATAATGTGCTTAGGTGTATCTTTTTTAACTAATTTGTGAGGTGGTCTGTGATGGATTTCCTATGTTCATCATTATTAGGTGTTGATAAGATAGTTGGTTTCGCTCTCAGTCATCACCTGAAGTACAGTAAAGTGGAAGCTTCTGCCAGAGATTCGAAGCTCATACTTTCTTCTGAAAGGTTTTATTTCTTTCGACATTTTATCTTATAAACTGGAAACTCCTTGTACCCGAGCATCTCAGTAATTACAAATGAACATATTTTTTTGGTCATTCTACCAGCATTAAGTATGGATTCAATATGCTTCAGTCCATCCAGAGTGATGCAAAAAGCTTGAAGAAATCACTCAAGGTGAGGTCAATGACTTATTTGAAGTCGGCAACATTATTTTTGGTCGGCTATAATTATCTGACCATTCTTTCTTGTGATCATAGGATGTGGTAACTGAGAATGAATTTGAAAAAAGGCTTCTTGCTGATGTTATTCCACCTAATGATATCGGGGTGACTTTTGACGACATTGGAGCTCTGGAAAATGTGAAGGACACATTAAAGGAGTTGGTGATGCTTCCATTGCAGAGACCAGAGCTATTCTGTAAAGGCCAGCTTACCAAGGTGCGTGTTGCATGGTTTACTTCTGATTCTAGACTATCATTGTCTTAAACCTAAATGGGATGTGCTCCCTGTCTATATCTTTCCACGAGTGAAAATAGTTACAAGTAGGAGGTAAATTGTTGGATTTTCAGATGTAGATGCCAGTTCATTTTCATGACACTGCAACCTTGAGATGTTCCACAGCTTATGAAAGCTGGATCTACTTGGTAAATAACGTGAAATCAAAAACTTCGAAATTTACACTTTTATATTTTCAAAACTTGTGATTGAGATATGAAATTAGATGCTTGGTAACGCTCTCGTTTCATTGATCATGAGGTCGCTAAATTTTGAGCTGTGCGTGGTATGCGTAATGCATAGAGACACTGTTTTTAGTTTTTTGTGGACTAGATGGAAATAATGTGATGTGCATATTAAGGTTTCCTATGTCTTAATGTCTTATTAGCCTGCTATGATTTTTTCAGAATCTTGAACCTAGTCTACTGTTGGATTAAGATCTATGATGGTTCTTATTATAACCCCTTGCCTAAAAACTGCCAGTTTTTCCTGACAATTAGAATGTACAGGGAGAGTATGATAGCGGACAATGTTGTTGTCTGAGATAATTTGTTAGTGCGTTAGATTCAATTGTCGTTTTCCATCGTCAAAGATTTATTTTTCCCCATTTCATAGAGGAGAAAAGGTTGAAATTTCCCTATTCCATCCAAGTCTTAAAGCTTCTGTTAATCCTCTAATTGTTATCCAATATCCTACGCTTTGATCTGCGCTTGTTTTTTTGGCCGTTGGTGTTATTTGGTAGTAACAGAATTGGAGAACCTACTGGCTGCCAGGCGTTCTTCTAACAATCCAGAATATTTTTTAATATCCTTCTTTAACGTGATTCACAGTCGTTTTCACAATCAAAGGTGTAGTACTGCTCGTAGCAGCGGTCCTTATATTTTGCATTAACAATTGAGAGATGGTCGAAAGACAAAATTTCTATTTGATGGGGCTTCTTCCTATACGTATGAATTCCATTGGAACCTAAAATGAGGCATTGAAAGAATATTGTTGGTCTTCTAACATCAATAGTTGGTTGTTTCCCGCCTGTATCTTCCAAAAGGGAAAAAGATTTCTGAGAGTTGTTTCATGGATCTGCACGAGAAAACTTGGATTCTCCCAATAAATCTTAAGTGTATGATGCCTGAATCTAACCGGGGTTCACAGTGGAGCAACCGGATCAGAAAAAAAGAGGGATTCTAGTTGTAAGATATTTAATGAAACCGTAGCTGGAATTGAGATCTCATTCAAAGAGAAGGGTAGCAAGTATGTGGAGTTTCTTTTTTTATCCTTTACGGACGATCCAATCCGCAAGGACCCTGGTTGGGAATTGTTTGATCGTCATTCTCTGGGGAAGAAGAGAAACGTAATCAACTTGAATTCGGGACAGCTATTCGAAATCTTAGGGAAAGACTTGATTTGCTATCTCATGTCTGCTTTTCGTGAAAAAAATACCAACTGAAAGGACGAAAAACGACAAGGAGCTGAGGCATCTATTCGATCAAACCTTATTGTGGGAAATACTCGTAGGCATTTTTTATTTTTTTTGGTTTCTCAAAATAGAGCTGTATTGGTGTTTTAAGTTTACATCTCAATTGACCAACTCCTTTTTGCAGCCGTGCAAGGGCATTCTACTTTTTGGCCCCCCTGGTACGGGGAAAACAATGCTTGCGAAGGCTGTTGCAACAGAGGCCGGTGCCAACTTTATCAATATATCAATGTCGAGCATTACATCAAAGGCAAGAATGGATAATGATATACACAGGCCTCTGTTTGATTCAACCCCGTGCTTTCCCTCACCAGCTCGAATAATAATTATTATTCAAGACAAACGGTCTTATCTGCTTCTTTTCCCTTTGGAACAGTGGTTTGGTGAAGGGGAGAAGTACGTGAAAGCAGTTTTCTCACTGGCTAGTAAAATAGCTCCAAGTGTTGTTTTTGTCGACGAGGTTGGTAGAAGGCAATTACTAGCACAAATTTATCATGCAGTGAATCACTCCTCTGCGGATCGATATTTGATCATGTTCTCTGAAGATACTTTTTCGTTTCTCAAGATTGTTGTGGCGTGCTCTTCCCTTTTATTAGGTTGATAGCTTGTTGGGAAGACGAGAAAATCCTGGCGAACATGAAGCCATGCGCAAGATGAAAAATGAGTTTATGGTGAACTGGGATGGGTTGCGCACAAAGGATAAAGAACGCGTGTTAGTGCTTGCAGCCACCAATAGACCTTTTGACCTTGATGAAGCTGTCATACGAAGACTCCCACGGAGGTAAAATCATTTTGTCTCACTGTAAACTTAATGATGGCCTTATTCTCATTATCATATATATACCGTCTGCGCAGGCTAATGGTCAACCTACCGGACACGACAAACCGGGAAAAGATTCTGAGAGTGATATTGGCTAAAGAGGAATTGGCTCCAGGCATGGATCTAGAGGCAGTTGCAACTATGACCGAGGGGTATTCAGGAAGCGATCTGAAGGTTTGTTTTCTGTGTTTTTTTTTTCCCAGCCTGCAAAATTGTTCAATGATTTTGTCCAGAACTGACCGTGAATTCCCGGATTTTTTTATTCATGATGTCAGAATCTTTGTGTTACTGCTGCGCACTGTCCCATCAGAGAAATCTTGGAAAAGGAAAAGAAGGTAGTGGGAAATTTATTTAGGATTTCTTTTTACTGCTAAATCTAATCAGTACCGTTATATGGCGATTGATTCGCATTGATGTGGATATGCCAGAAGTGGTTCTTGATGGAAATATTGGTATAGGAAGGGGGGGGGATCTCTGTCTATCAGGTTATACCATGTTCGTCGTGTTCAGTATTCTAATGGGTTCATGGCGTTTCTGTATCAGGAGAGAAAGCTTGCGTTAGCTGAAGGCAGGGCACCGCCTGCCTTACACAGTTGTGATGATATCCGTTCACTGAGCATGGATGATTTCAAATACGCTCATGAACAGGTAAATCTCGGTTTCATACTGATGACTTTCATCGGAGGCATGTATACTTTGTCGTTCATTATTATCCTTTCGATTACATCCATTAAACTCTGGTAGCTGACTAAATTTCACAACTAGTAGAACTTTCGCTTGAAATGTATGTTTCATTGTTGGCTCCCATCTCCTGCTAAATAAACAGAAGATAGCAGCATCAGTCACTCCAATTGAGGAAAAGAAACAGCTTTTTTTCTTTTACTGAGAAAGCGACAGTGAGACTCTGAAGAAAAGAAATCCCTAAAAACGGTGCTTATATGGACATGCTTGTAGGTTTGTGCGAGTGTCTCATCCGAATCAACAAATATGAGCGAGCTTATCCAATGGAACGAGCTCTATGGTGAAGGTGGTTCGAGGAAGAAGAAGGCTCTCAGCTACTTCATGTAGAAGCTCCTTTTGTTTGTACAGCCCCGTCCCGCCTACGCCTAGCCCACCAATCAAGAATTAACAGGAAAGGAATCATTGGCTTTCTGCCGCATCTGCTGCCGTGTATTATACATGAAGTGCCCTTCCCCTCTTTTAAAGATCATTTGTCTTCCATCCATATTTGTGTTTTAAGATCAACTTATATTAATTAGTAAGGCATGTCTTGCTTTTGAGCATAGTTCTTTTTTTGGTTGTAACCGGCATTCTCAGCTTGGGTTCAGGCGAGACCCTCATCCCTCTCTGTATATACAATCTTGGGCTCAAGCGGAATAAACATTGCACACACCCATCCCCACCCCCGGTCCTCTGCCAGGTTGCGCCGGTTACTGCATGCCTTTTTTTTAATTATTATTATTCTTAACATCCCACGGCAAGTATGATGGATGCTCTGGTTGTTCTCCTCTCACCTTGGTTCACCTTCCTGCAACGCCCTCTGCAATGAGTCGCTCAGTAGAAGCTCACCCGCTCAGAACTAACGATTTATTACGATTGTTATTTGAGAATTGACGATGGGGCTGAGGTTCTGAAGAATTCCTGATCGACTCGTCGCATCGGGTTGAAATGATTCAATAATTAGTCCGTTTCTTGATTGTGTAATTCCTTGTTTCCACCCGCCTTGATTTCCTTCGGGTCTTACTTCGTTTCAGAACAGCACAGCTTTACACGGGTTTCAGGTGTGAGTGAACAATTTGCTTTGCTTCATGTTTCGTCTCTTTTCCATCTGCAGGCACAGATATATATATATATATATATATATATCAACCAAACCCACATTTTCTTGAGGTGGGGCGGCTGCTTAACCCTAAGTTGAGTGGATATTTTTCTAGAATCGCAGTGTCTTGTGGACATAAAAATTTACAGTATTTTCGATGGGTCCACACTTTACAGTATTTTCTAATTGGCCTAAAATAGTGGGAGTAATGTAGAGTGAAGTTTTTTATTAGTTTCTGAAGGCAATTCATTGCACGTTGAATTATTCTCCGAATGATCTTCCAAGGCGCAATCGCCATCTGTCAACCATCACTGCCGTCGGTATTGATATCTTGGACCTATCACGTTGTTCGTGCCGCCAGTCAACTCCATTTTCTTATTTGGTTGTTGCCACCGTCTCATTATCGGCACTTTCCTCGCCAAACTTTGCTGGCACTCTCTGCTGAAAAGTGCGACTTTGCTGGTGCAACATCTTCTGCTCTCTCTCTCTCTCTCTCTCTCTCTCTCTCTCTCTCTCTCTCTGAGACATTTCCTCATAGTAAATTCATCGAATTTATCAACTTGAGTTGTGTAAAGTGCGTTCAGAACCCATAATTTAATGAATTTATATGCCTAATTGGAGAGGTGATCAAGGAGGAAAGTATGAGATCGAAGTATGAACTTCAATGGAGTTTGTCGGTCGACTTCACCCTCGTTCCAACCACAGTGTCTTTCATTGATTGTTCCTTGGATAATATTCCCTTCAATAATTTGTCATGTCCTGCACTCTCGTGGAAACTCATGCGTCTCTCTCTCTCTCTCCCTCTCTCTCTCTTGCTCTGCGGTGAACATAAAAGGGTGATATTTTCTGGCTTTTCATGTCTGTCTCATGATTCACAATAACTCTGACTCCTTCAGAATCCCCTTCTCTTCCAAAATTTTCCAACATATCGGAGAAGCTCTTCAATGACGAACGCGTGATGAATAATATCAGAAGGTCGACCACCACAAGCATCCCAATTCTCCAACTGGGGCCTGGATTATTTCCACATACTCCTCGCCTCTTCACAAGATAACCTTCTTACATGACCGGCTGGAAACCCCGGCATCTCTTTCTCTCTCTCCTCTATCCTTACACAGACGGAAAATCTCAAAAATTCTTGGCTGCCCAAGAAGAAGGACGGAGAGACAGAAGCGCACAGTCCACCAGAGCTTCTAGGCGGCGAAAAAAAGGGAAACGAGGAGGAAGCAGGCGGCAAGAACCGGAAAGAAGGAAGGAAGAAAAACGGTGATCCCCGCAGATGGCGGCGATCTTCACATGGTGTGGCTAATCCGGCTGCAAACTACCATCAGGGCCATGACGAGTGAGAGATCCGAGTGGGGCTCCACCACCATAGCCAGGACATCGTCCCCCAGCGCCACACCAGAAGCCGCTCTCTTCCTCTCCAGCTGAAAGAATAAAAACAAAGAGTTTGCAGAGGACTGTCTGATACGAATGGAACAGAGGAGTAGTTACCTCAGCAATGAGCTCTCCTCCGACGCCGGTGATCTTATACCTGGACTTTCGGACGGCTCCTTCTATCCTGTAACGGCAGCTGTCGCCGGAGCCGAAGACGGTGACTTCCCGCGGCCCGTCACCGGTGAAGATGCCGGAGGGGCGCACCATCCTGAACGACGGGGTGAGTTCCTCCTGCTGCTGCGAACCAGTGCAGCGGTACCCTTCCCATCTCCCGAACAGCCCCAGCTTCTGTAAGATCGGCACAGTTATTATCTCCTCTACGAAGGAAGGAAGGTTTCGAGGGATGATATTATGGATTGCAGTGACCTTCTTCCTGAGGATCTTGAAGAGGACCCTGCCGCCGAGATCCATGAGGAAGAGCTCGTCGTCGCGCTTGCTGTCGTAGTTGTCGACGCGGTAGGCGAGCCGTCCGCCGGAGTCGTAGACGGCGCAGCCGCTGCCGTTGAGCACCAGCGACTTCATCCATATGGTGAAGACCTCTCTCTGCTCCGAGGGAGAGCCCTCCACGGCCGCCGGTTGTGGGTAGACCCTCGCCATCTCCGTTGGGCTGGTGCAAGACAATGTCCTCCTCCCACCTAGTGAGACAGCAAATGGATAGTCGACGGCTCTCTCTCTTTCTCTCTCTCTCTCTAGAGTTCCCAGGCCGCTTATGAGAGGGAAAAAGGGTAGTGGACGGCTCTCTCTCTGTGTCCCTCTCTCCGACTTCCAGCCCGCTTCTTCCAAACTTTTTTCATTATTTTTCTCTAAAAAAGTAGGCGATGTATAAAAAACTGTCAGGAGCAACATCGCAGTTCACGTAATATATTCCCTCAACCTTATCTCTTCGCGTCATTACCCTTCATATCTCCTTCAGCGCAGGTTCATCTCGTAGAATTAGGTCAAAGTACTCGTCCGTAGCCTGCAAAATATTTGTTCTTTACTCTGATTCAGATCGATGTTAAGCAAGAAGATGAGGCTTCTTTCCTTCATTGTCCATGGGTGATTCATGATTCCACCCAATGCTCCTGCAGTGCCGTGAGACTTGAAGGGTCCAAACCCACAGACTAGTTTAGAAAACTAGCCAAGCTTAGCTTTTTAGAATGTCTATCCACGAGAGAGAGAGAGAGAGAGCGAGCTCTGAACCCAAGCTGAGCCCGGAGAAATGTTTGGCCGGGCGTATCTCTTTCTTTCCAGGTTTAACAAATAGGTACACCAGCATCAGAAAAATCAATTTTAACGAAGCTGGGCTTTCAAACTCACTCAACTCGCCATGGGCACCAAAAACATGTCAGAAAGCAACCCATTTTATTGGTATAATGTTCCCATTAGGCGTGGTCAGTGCACCTGTTGAATGAATATATTTATATTTACTAAACAGTGTTGTCACCCAGGAGAAGGTGGGCGGCGGGTTACACGTCCGATTTTCCCCGAAATGAAACGTGAATTTTCTGAAATGAGTTGACCGATTAAGATATTCCCATTTTAGGGTATGAAAAATAAATGTGTGACGCCATCTTAAATAAAATATGTTTACGTCCCGTCGATGTTATATGATTGTGTTGGGAGGGGGCGTGCCCCCCTCTTCTTATCTTTCCAGAAAAAAACAATAATTGCGTTTTCTAAATAAAAAAAATCGATGACACGTCGACTTTATGTTACTCGGGAGGTAGAAAAGGTGCCCACCCCCGCTGGCTCTTTTCTCAGAATTTCGTATACTTTCTTGATAGGAAATCTTCAAATCACCTCAAGAAATTGCATGAGGCCGACTTTTTTAGTCAGATAGATAAAAAAATATGGTTACGTAGACGGAGAACATCGATTTTTTATTACAAAGGCCCTCGGAGTTGTGTGGAAGACCTTCCTTTCCCTCTCTCTCTCTCTCTCTCTCTCTCTTTCTATCTCATGGTGCACCCACAAGGAGGCGACCTGATGGGGCCGAATACGGCCGTATTTTTACAAAATGGAAAACGTGTGAAGAGAACCCCGCCGCCCGTCAGGCCCAAACGGCGCATTTTAAATACGGCCAGCAACATGGGGGCCCATCGACGATCCCTCCGTCGCAGGCCCGTGGGCTCGGATTTCAAGGGCCTATTGGGCCCCACGGGAAAATTCTAGTGGGAGGAGGAGGAGATCATCTTCCCGCAGAAGATATTTTCCCATCCTTTTCTGTACTGAAACGCGCCTTAATTATTTATTTTTTGGGCCGGGCCATTCCGAGGCTGAAGCTGACAATGGGCTGCCTTCTGTTGACTCAATTGGAATTCGGCCCTTTTAAAGGATTGCGTGATAATTATAAATGGTTAATATGGTGATTCCGTGAAAGTCAAAAAGGCTTCCGGGTGAGAGAATGCGAGCGCAATCAAGCGTCCACAGAAAGAGAGGCCTGACGAGCGCATCCCAGTCGCTGACTTTGGGGATCCCCGCGAGGTGGGGTCAAAGCCGAATGGGCAGCGAGGAGGATCGTCGGGGGCGGTGGCTTTCCTGCGTTCTTTTCCGTGATCTCAATCCGCGAGGAACAGGGAAGGTGTTCACGCGATCTCAATCCGCATCTCTCTGCCTGGTCAGAACCTCGTTCGTGAAGAGATTGATCTGACCTCACAGTCCTTCTCCTCCTCTCCTGCTGCCGGTTCTCGAGGGGGAATTGCTGCGTCGCCCGAGGAAGAAGAGTGGAAGTGGCAGGAATGGAGATGATGACTCATTCCTCCACGTTTCTCCTCCCTTCCATCCCCCCCTCCCGTGGCGACGGATCCTCGCAGACCTATGCCCTCGTCATTCTCAACCAACGCCTCCCTTTCTTCGCGCCCTTCCTGTGGAATCACGGTACGTCCTGAGCGCATTCCGAACTCTTAGCATCTTCCTTCTCAACCCCCACGCGCAGCCGAAAGATAAACTACGCTCGCGTCGTTCGGTTCGGCTGCGTCTCATTTTCCCTGTTGTTGGTTTCGAGCGTTTTAATTTCCTTCTGTTGTGCGCATGTGTCTCTTTATATGGCCGGGGGATGTTCGTTTAGAGCAGCACAGTTGCGCATCTGCGCAGATGGAGGAGCGAACAGGCTCCACGACGAGATGCCGGCGATGTTCCCGCACGAAAATCCTTTCAGTGTCCGGAAAAGGTTATCTTTCCTGTTCTCCTTTATCAAATTTTTTTCCCAAAGTTGTTGGAAAGGCTCTGGCAGAAGATGTGGTACCACCCAGCTCCGTTGGACCCTGATTCTCCTGCTTCTGTTCAAGTGCTATGATGAATAGTACACCATCAACTTGTCATCTTTAATTTGGGGCCTCGTCCAGTCCTTTTCCATGGATTCTCCTTCACGGTGCTTTGACCTTGTGATGCTTTTCATTGAGCCTGCGAAAAGCTCTGGTCTAATGCTTAGCTTCCTGTCGTATTAAGAAAAGCAGCCAGGCTGTTTATTTGGTCCCTTATTTTTCCGAAAGAATGATGAACATAAGACTTTGGTTTCGTTAAGTTGAATCCTCTATCTAACTTTAGCCATCCACATATTATGCGAATAAAATCGGAGATCTGTTACGAATTTGGAAAAATATCTTCATAGATCTGTTCTTCCTCTCATAGTATTTTACAGAACGACTCGAGGTTGTCTCGTCATCCATCAAGTCCTAATTAATTCGGTTTATGGTACATATCTTATTTCACTATTCCATAATCACTTACGTTTTTCTTGCGATGGCGAGGAAATGTGGAATTTTTTGGTAAATTCTTCTGTATATGTCTACATTTTCTCCCATTTCGAATACTTAGGGGAGTGAATCCTGGGACCTCACCTTTTTGAAACCTCTGTTCGAACGGTTCTTTGCTTTAATGGATACTTACATGAGTTCTCTTTGCTGGTGTTGAAACAAAAGGATGCGGGTCCTTTGTAGCATGCTTCAATGTGAATGAGTATATGCCAAAGTGGAAGTCATTATTTGATCTTTGAACTAAAGATCGTCCTAACAATTTTATGATTCAGTTTTGGTTGAGATTTTTGATATATCGTTTGGTGTTTTTTTGCCTTCTTTTTAACAATGTATAATCCATTTCATGGTGACTGTAATTGCCAAAAGTTAAATCGTAGTTCTTCATTTCAGGTACAAACCGGATGTAATCAAAGGAGATATGGACTCTATCAGAGAAGAAGTAAAAGAATTCTACTCCAATATGGTACCCGTGCTAATTTAGCATCCTTTTATTTTCCTACATTTATTTATATATTTTTTGAGTAGAAATATTTATTAAGTCTAGTATGGACTAAAACCAAACGTCAATCCTGAGGTGGCTAGCGCTTCAGAATGCCTTGTTTGGAGTGAGGAGCCTCTCTGTGCATTCCCCTAGCACGGTTTATTATAGAAGAATGGAAAGCACCTTCATTCTTAAGTTGAAAGACTGTAAAAATGAGATGCGGTGATGCCCAAATATTTTTACACTTTTGTCTATCCCAATAGCAAAATATTCTACCAGAGTGCCAATTTTTAGTCCTAGTAATCTTCTAAATAAAAAAAAACACTCTACCACAAAAGAAAGAAGAAGTAATGGATTAACCAATGTAAAAGTGTTGGAATGTGAACGAAAAAAATGTTTGATATGTGGTAGAAGATCTCCTGCCCTGGATTTGAACCTGCAACCATTTTAGTGGAACTTGAATGAGCTTTCTTCTTCACGTGCAAGTTTGTGCACGCCTCAATACATGACCTGACATTGCGGGAAGTTGAGACGTCTAACTTTCGTTCTAATAATATATTATGCATCTAACTTAAAACACATGAGTTTGTGTTCAGATCCCTGATAGTTAAACATCTTAGATTAAGTCATAGTTTGTGGATGATAAGGAAAAGCTGCATGCTTGCTTGCTTGCTTTTTACGTCGTCACTTGTTCATGACCAATCCTTCAAATATACTCTCCTTCTCATGAATACGTGGTTTTATTGGAGACTGATTTATTAGGATGAATGGTATTCTACAATTATTATCGAGAGAGAATTGTGTTCGATGTGAACGCTGGCTAACATCTTTTCTATTTTGTATTGAGGAAGGTTGGAGTTCTGTTTTACTGGATCGCTACACTTGTCAAGTGCACTATTTAGGGGTTTAGTTGCAGAGGACAATATAAATAAAAATATATTTAGTTAGAAGAAATGTCTCTTTTATCAACAGTTTATTCTATGCTGAGACTGGATCCTCCTCATTCGATAAATCAGAGATGATCTTCAGAAGGCTGTAGGCCGTTTGGGAACAGTGAGTGGAGTCCAAGGTCAAACTTTTATGAAGGAAAACACGAATTCTTGAAAAAAATTGTGAAATGCACGATCGCATTTTTCTCTTTTAGTGCAAACTGTTAGTGTATATCCGTTATTTTTTCTTTTATTTCTGATTTTATTGGATTACTTATCAGATAATAAAAGAATTTCTGCCGTGTTGAATTTCTGATTTTTATTAGTAAAAAGACTTGAATCATTTTTCATAGGACGTTCTGGATTCAGAATTTAAATGGACTTCAATGCCTGTGCAGGGAACCGAGATAGTCGATGAATCACACGATCAGGACACAACAGATTTGTATAAATGTGTAGCATTTATCTGCGACTGGATACCTGACATGGACAAGTCTAATGTAAAGTTTCATGATCTTTCTGAGAATCCAATATTTGCATTTGGTGTCTTCATTAGAAAAAGTATTTTCTCTTCTCTTGTATCGCTATCAGTTCAACTGAAAATTTTGGTTTTTCTCCCCTATCGAAGATGACTACCTAATGATGATATTGAGCGTCTGTCCAATGTCAAAGTTCGCTGTAGGTCAATCTCTAGTAAAATTATTGTTGAATATGCATATTTGCTTCAATAAAAATGATGAACATTCAAGTTTCTGTAGTCTTCCAGCCTCATGATCCCAAGTTTCATCTGAGGCAGAGCTGGAATTATTTATTTTCAGAATGTTGGTATGTTGGCCATCGAAGTAACTGCTAGAAGGTATTTAATGCACAAATAAACAGACTCATGAGAAAACTTCAAATTAAAGGCACGAATAAAGTGCCATGATTCGGGCATATAATACCAAGATTGACTTTTCTTCTGCCGCCGCCCGCTGAATAGGCCCTTACTACTTACTATCGGTAAGATTGGATTCCAGAGTCATGCAGGTACAGTTACCATTTGCGTTTGAATGTTGCAGCTATGCGTACTTGTTACGGGTGCGCTTGGCGGTAGATTTGACCATGAAGTTGGAAACATCAATGCTCTCTATCGATTCCCAAAGACCCGGATCATCCTCATGTCAGATGACTGCTTGATCTACCTCCTTCCGAAGACCCACCGCCACGAGATCATCATACAGTCATCTGTGGAAGGCCCCCACTGCGGTCTGATTCCCATCGGCGCACCGTCTGCTAGCACGACCACCACCGGTCTCCAGTGGGATCTCAGTGAGTCAATTCGCCCACCACTGCTCTTTCATTCATTCATTCATTCATTTTCTCTCTTGAAAAAATCTCTTGGTTGGAGCTGCCATCGGCACTCTCCATTCCGATCTGCCGTCACGATTGGGCAAACGAAGAAAACAGAAAGAAGTGATTTTTTTTTGTCGTGTGGGAAGGTCTTACTTGCCCTCGGATTCATCTAAGAAGGGCTTGTGTTTCCAGCTGACACGGAGATGCATTTCGGCGGACTAGTGAGCACCTCCAACATCGTTCTTGCTGAGAAGATCGCTGTCCGCTCTGATTCAGATCTTCTCTGGACTATTTCCATCCGACGACCCCAATGAACTCGTGCGTGCGGTGGGGCCTCGCGCATGGTGGGCTTTGGATTTCTACTAGGGGCTCTTCTCTGGACATGGTCTTCCGAGACAATTCAATTCAATTCTAGGGGCATTTTACTATTATTCTCTTCTATTGGGTCTCCTCCACTAACGTGATCTGGAACCACCCCATGGAGGTACTGAGCAGGAGGTAAATCCAAGGTGGGGGACGCTCCTCCCTGTCTTGTGAGACTGCTCTGTATTTTCCTCCATCTGTGATTTGGGATCTCCGTCACGGCCAAAGTGGCTTGCGCGTTTCGTGTTCTTAAGACTGTGTGAAGGACAGTTTTATGAAATTCTTTTGCTCGCTCTTTCTGTACAATTTTTGCGATGGTGTAAAAGTAATTGATTGGAGAATCTATTGGGGTTATATTCTATTTTTGAACAATAATATCACTTTCAAGCGACGGTTTTATTATATTACTGGATTGATGTGATTTTTAAGTCTCAATTCATTAATTTCATGATATCATGACTAGTTGAATGGAGAATCCGACCCTCCATCAAACCCCACCGATCTTATAAAACTCTCTCTCTCTCTCTCTCTCTCTCTCTCTCTCGACTGTGGATCTATTTCGTTGTATTCTATCTTTTCAAGACGAGAGCGAAAGAGAATTGGGCTGGCTGAGGACGATTTCGGATTTAGTCGGCCCATTCGGGTTTCGGGTTGACGTATCTACGATTACAACACTGTTGGGCGTGCGTGCAGCCCACAGTGGCTTTTGTCGTCGACGGGCAGAGAGAAACCACGATCTGCTGCTGCTTTGCAATGGCGGACCGGGACGAAGGAGAAGGCCCGGAGATTAGCGGAGAACAGAAGAAAGAAATTGCGAAATGGTTACTCACGAACGCCCCTGCGGGAGAAATTCAGTACGTGGCGAAAGGTGCAGTTTCTCTTCCTCCGCGATCGGTTTTTCTTTTTGTCAAGGGGAAGATTTCCGCGGGGGGTTCTTCTCTTTGTTTGTTGAAAATGGTTGAGTTTGTGGCACAGATGTTCGATCGGTCCTCATGGACGACGTAGCATACGAGGCCGCGGCGGCCGTGGCGTTCCCCATCTACAACAAAGCCCATCTGCTGTCCCTAGCGATGCCCGACCGCAGTGGCGATGTGAGTTCTGATCACTTTTTTTCTTTCCGATTGTATTTTATATTATTTTTTCTCGGCATGCTGCATTACACGGCTTCGGCTTTACCTGCGCCTTTATTTTCCGTGTGATCAATATCTCGGCTATAAAGGTGCTATCGAAATAAAATTGGGTGTTTTCTTGGAATACGTGTTCTAATTCTCTGGGTAACTGGTTTCTTGGAATCCCTTTATAAGCTAATTCTCTGAGTAACCGATTATTGACGAATGGGTGATCCGTGACTATTTCTTTTAACAATTCATGTAAATTATTTCTGTATGTAATAGTGCATAGAAGTTAATCGCATTCACCGTGTACTTAAGCAGAAATTTTGAACATTTTCTGATGGCAATGGGCCTGAACTGTTTGCACCTTTGACTTGTCAGTTATGTTACATGAATTCTTCTTATTTTCTGCTCTTCAATGATTTTTATATATTTTTTTTCTTGTTCATTAACCGTTGGATTTCCGTTAAAAACCCCGGGTACTTCTTCACTCTCTTCACCAGTAATTTTCGTGCTCTTTCTGGTCTTAATTCTTTATATATGATCGTAGGTAATCATTTCAAAATTTGGGGAGATTGACAGTGAAAGTTTCCTTGATCCAAGGACTGCACAAGTTGCCATTGTGGACCATGTCAAACAGGTAACTTATTGATCCATCTACGTCCGTCTTTTTTATTTGGTTAATGAAATAATTGAAAACCTTTTTATTTTATTTCCGTTGATTTCCCTAAATTTGGATGAGCATAGTGTACCATTTATTTTCTTATATGCTCACCCATGGTAAATGTGATCTTAAAATGGCCGTTAATACCATCCATCTCATTTTTCTTCACTTTTTAAGTGAAATTATCAGAAATTGTCTATTTATAAGTCTTAACTATTTACGCTATTTTATTAAATATAATAGGTAGAAAATACGTGCAATAGGAGGATCAATGTTGTTTATTTTTCTAATTTCGTTCTACGAAAATCAAGGTTCGACTGTGATGTTGACTTTTCGTCAAAGCAAAGAGTAAGGGTAGAAAGTAAGGTATACTTAATCATACAGAATAATCTTCTGTGTTCCTTGCATGATGTTTATTTCCATTAAACGATTCAAAATTGGCTTTTACTCTCATTTTTGTGTGATCATTGCACGGCAATCTCTTCTAATTTTGAATCAGACAGTGGGATGTCTACTACCAGCACAACGTTGTTGCTGATGTAATGTATCAAGGAAAGGCTCTGGAACAAATGAAACTAAGCTCATCTGGTTGTAAAGATTCTCAGAATTTAACCTTAATAAATTGCCTCATTTGTTCACGTCACATAGGAAGATTGCTTGATTTGGTTTCGTATCAAGAGATAAAAGTTGAAAAGTGTGACGAGATTTTACCAAGTTTTAGCTTTCACCAACTTAGTTCCAACTAGTGCGGGTTTGTGATGAAATATTTATACTCATGAATTTCATACAAAACGTTTCAACCAGATGAGTCATAATGTAGCCAGACATGGGGAAAATCATGTTTTATGACACGTTTACAGACATTTCCTAGTAGTAAAATCGTGGGAATCTCTTTATCCTAACTATTATTCTGCGCAGGCTTATTTTAGTTGTCGAATTGAAATTTATTCTAGATGTTTTTAGAGGTGGATACTTGTTTTTTGCATTTTGTTTCATGACTTGCAAGTCGATCATGCTAATGCGTTATGTCTCTTTTCAGATTGAATGAGTTCTTTGGCATTAATTGAACACTAATGAAATTTCATTTTTATAAACATTTCAGATTTGCACGAAGGTGAGACCAGCTACTGATGAGGAGCTACCATGTTCCTACATTGAGGAATTTCGGTAGGAATTCTTCTTGATTAGTCTGCGGGAAGCTCTGGAGTGTTTCAAGTCTTGATTACTATGGCTATGACAGTTTTGTGTAAAAATTAAGGGGGATAGCATGAGAATACTTAAACGTGCATTCCAATTATTAAAGTGAATATGGGAATGCAATCCAATTATTCAAGTCCATTTTTTCGAACACATTGCAACTTCATACGTGATCTATGACGAGTTCCCCTATAATTTGGAGGTGCATTGTGTCAATGTGATTTAGGAAATGTGGTTTTCTTTTTTCTGTAATATGGCTATAGAGGAGCCACCAAGAGAAAGCGTCTTTTTTCTTCAAACTATTCTTATCTTTTTGTCTTTTCTCTCTTTCTCCCCACTTTCATGGCAGGGCTCCTTTGGATGCTGAGCTTTGCAAATATGTTGACGAAACATATTCTAAAGGCACCTGTGCTGTTTACTGCACAAAGGGGAAAGACGTGGAAGGACCAGGAGCAGTTTTCGAATTTACGGTGGCGATTTCGGCAACTAGGCAAAGCCCACAAAATTTCTGGTGTGTCCATCAACAAAGAGTTATCTCATAATTTGTAAGTTTATTTCTTTAGTAAATTGGAGGGATTTGTTTTCTTTCACCTGTTTACAGTCATCCCGTTGTCATTACATCTATTAATGGACAATTTATATTGACCAGACCGAGAAAAAAGTTTGATTTATATGCCAAATTTTTCTGTCATCCCTCTGGAAGGTAATGTTAATAAAAAGTTAGTATGATGTGCTCTAATGATTACGTTTCCATTAACTGGCATTAGCCCTCAACTAATTATGTTCAGCTTCACCTTGATAATTTCGTCTTCGTTTTGAGTTTTGGTTTGCTTGCACTTTATCATCATTAACCATTCTTCTGAGGCATTCTTATGTGCTTCTTATCAGCTGATAGTCATCAATAAAATTTATCCCTCTCTCTGTGTCCCTTTTTAATTGGCAGTGACAGCAAGAAAATGGACATCTTTTGGTAATTTCACAAATATGAATACTGAAAGACTGAAACATGTTTAAATCGGCCTAAGTTGGTGAAGCTTATGCCATTGGAGTGTACTGCCTGCTTCAGATAGGAGAGCTCAAGTGGGCGAGATACTACTTTTTCTTTTGTTTTAGTAAGCTATGCAAACCAACTGTATCTTGACAAGCTCGGCTAACTTAGGTTCAATAAGAATCACTTTTAACAAAAGTGGCAATCCCCTTTTTCAGGTGTGAGGGTATTGCCATATGTATCCCCATGTAAGGTCCTAGAGACCTCTAAGCATCTTACTGAACTTATAAATACAAATGAATGATGTGATACACAGCCTACATGACATCCATTCCAGATTCATGAAATTATTCAAAAATGCCATTGACACCTCTCATGTAATTTTTGAGGTAAATTGTGAAATAGCATGGTATCAACTGTTGACACTGGTTTGATAATTTGTGTGCCTTCAGTGAAAGCCGTTGTTTTATGCATCTAAACTTCTATTATGGAACATTAACTTTCCCCCCATAAACTTCAGCAACGGGAGTTGGCGTTCAATTTGGATTGTGGAGTTCAAGGATGATTTGCAGGTTGTGGAACTAAAAGGCAAATTGCAGGTATTTATTTCCTCTTCATAATTCTAGTTAAGAAATTAGCTGCTAAGTACACAGTGTACAGCTAAAATGATCAAATTAAATCTTTTTACGGGTAACCTAGTTATGCTGCCGCTTATAGAGCTTCCTATTTGCCATTTGTGTGATCATTTTTTCTTGAAGGTGATCTACACAATTGTCATATTGGGGTAGACGGATAAATTTATAACCAGTGGAGTTCTGGGCCTTCAAGCAGGGGATCATATGATCAGAAGCACGAAAAAACAGCAACATTACTGACACAGAGGCTAGATACAGGAAGAATAGGCTATATCAAAAGTTGAATGCCTATCATATGTACGCTTTGGTTTAAGTATAATGACTTGAATGCTGACTAAATGGTTCTTGAATTTTTTTTTTGTTTCTCTCGTGCAAAATCTCACAACGAGAGAGTAGTTGGTGACGTTGCTACTTTGGATTTTGAAATTATCCTCTACATGGAATCGCTGATGTCACTTGTAAGAAAAGAGATGCCTATGTTTTACCAGGAAACCGATCCAGAAGATGCACGTTTATACGCTTCTGGCTCTTCAGTTAACACTCTACGCTAGAATTGATAAGTAAATTCTAAAATCTGTGGGAAGTTCCAATTTCACCGTCAAAACTGGTGTCCCCTTATGCTTGCACACCATGGATTTTAAGGGTCTATCTCTGCCACATTTTGATACTTCATAAGCTGTAATTCTCTTGAATGGCATGGCCTTGTGAGATTCTTTAGATGCTATACCACACCCTAAGTATCTGACGGCATCGCTGAGGACAAGTGGAGCCACTATGCCTAAGGCGGAACAGAACACAAGAACATGATCCTTCAATCCTTGTACAACAGAATGAATGTCTTTTAGAAAATGTCCTCACTAATAAGTTAAATGGTTCTCTAACTTTCTCTTCCAGCAGGTCTCCGAAAGTTGTCCACCAAAATGTGGATTGATGAATTTTTTATGAGATTTTTTCAAGGGATTTGATCAATCGTCTGTTAGAAAATATCCAGATCATGGCATTAGTTTACTCTGGAAAGATCCTGAGGACTGTTATCCATATCGAAGTACCTGGCCAGACACTCAATTAGCAGAGTTTGACGGCACTCAATTCATAATGAATGTTCTTCTCATTTGATAACATTCTGATCATTCATATGTTTCTTTTTGTTTCGTTTGTAAACATTACTACTGACTTAAATTTAAAATAAAGTAATCAGCAATCTGTTGGATAATCTGTATCCTATGATTAAAGACATGACATAAAATTCCCTGCCATTCAAAGGGAGATGAATCTAGGTCGTTATAAGTGGTTTTTTCCCTTACCATGGCTACCAGAAGGTGATCCGAAGTGATATTTGCTATTAGATGCGTTTGTGCGGTGGAAAGATTATTTTTAAGGATGGAAAGTGGTGTGCTTGTCCAGACTTTCTCGCATTGAGTTGGTGCTTGCCATCCGTATCATATTTTTTACCTTACCTGCATAGTGTTATTTTGATGTGATATATAGTTTTATCACAGGTAGGTGCCCATTATTTCGAGGAAGGAAACGTGCAGCTAGATTCAACTAACGAATGCAAGGATTCCACCATGGTCCAGGTTAGGAAAGACTGCATTGTTAATTCGCGTTGAAATCATTTTCCGGTCAGAATCCTATGTAGCAATTGTCATATTTTTTACATGAACTGTGGGGTACTGCCCATTTTCGCTTCACCGGGACTTACAGTGGGGAAATCTTGTAGCATATACCTTCACTGTGACGTGGTTTGTGACGGAGTTGGGATTTAAAATGGCTCTTCCAGATTTTATTCTATCCAGCCTGATTACAAATGCAACATCCTTTTATTTTCTTGCCATTTGCTTTAATTATCCAAGACATTTATTCAACCTGAAAAGGAGTTTTATCAATTTACCGTGCTCTCTTAAAATACGCCTACATCTTTGGCAATAGTGAGGGAGTTTCCCATGTCTCTACTAGGGGAACTGGTTTATCTTCGAATTCCACCCACCGTCTATTGACTTTCATGACTTACAAGCGGCCATATCTCCTCTTCAGTCTCCAGATGACTCCGCGATTTCAATAGCAAACATAATTCGGCACCACGAAACAGAATATATGGC
Organism: Spirodela intermedia; assembly: GCA_902729315.2. NCBI lineage: Eukaryota > Viridiplantae > Streptophyta > Magnoliopsida > Alismatales > Araceae > Spirodela > Spirodela intermedia. The sequence continues at coordinate 6,218,870 of LR746264.1, forward strand.
TTCTCTTGAGGTTTTTCTCTTAATCCCTGTCTCTTTGTTAGTTTATCTGATAGATCGAAGAGTTATGTTAGGGAACACACTGATGTTTGAGGATGCATGCATGCAGGGATCGTACTTCAATCTTCCGGATACCACTTTCAAGGTACTCGTGACATGCCCGATTATTTTCAATTACAATCCTGAGCTAAGAAGGCGTTGATCTTCTTGAGGGCATCAAGCTTTCATTTCTTTCTTGCACCACGCAGTGATGATTTTCATCTGTGACTAATTAATGACTACAGGATCTCCGGAGGAAGCTTCCAGTCACCAGAACTCTGTTTCCATGGCACAGCACTTCGCAGTTCAGTCTGACCAGAGAAATCTCGAAAGAGCTTGGCATTGGAAAGTAGAAATACTTGGCTGGCTGTGATTCCTCCAAAACCCTTGCCTACTGCGTGCGTGCTTCATGAAACTGTTGGATTACTGAATCAGCGGAGCCTCTTTGAAACAGCCGTCTTTGAAAAAATTTCAATAGCTGGGAGAGGGGGGGAGTCTATCTAGTCCTTGCAGACACTAGTTTATCATGACGGGAGGATGCTCCTTAACCCGCGGTGTCTACTCTTTTAATTTACGAAATCCACTTCGTGTCATAAATTTGGTTATTTACACTGAATGATGTAGAATTCGGGGGAGGGAGATCATATGCTCTCGAGTGATTCGATGAACTTTCCATCTGATGCGAACCCTTCGTCGCAGATGGCAGCGGTCAGAATCTCCAGCACGCCATAGAGGATCTCGTGCTGCGGGTGGGCTCTATCCCCGACCACAAAGATATGCACCGCCTTCCCCACCTCGATCCAGCTCACGGCCGGCTCCTTCTTCGCACCCACCTCCTTCATCCTCTTCACCACCCTGGCCCTCTCCTCCCATCTCTCCTCCGCAGAGTAGATGTTGGCCATCAGCACGTACGCCGCGGGGCACTCCGGCAACGCCCGCAGCAGATGCCGGGCCGCGTAGGCGCCCATCTCCGAGTCCCCTCTAATGCCGCAGGCCCCCAGCAGCGCCTGCCATACGGCGGCGGTGGGCTCCTCCGGCAGGCCCTCGATGAAGCGCAGCGCCTCATCTAAGCGCCCTGCTCTGCCCATCATGTCCACAACGCAGGCGTAGTGCTCCGCCCTCGGGCTGATCCCGTGGGCCTCCTCCATGGCGCGCAGGAACTCCATCCCTCTGCCGACGGCGCCCGCATGGCTGCAGGCGTGGAGCAGAGACAGGAACGTGACGTCGGTCGGCTCCACGCCTTGTGCTCTCATGCCGTCGTAGACCCGCAGGGCCTCGCTCCCTCGGCCGTGCCGCGCGAGGGCGGCGATGGCGGCGTTCCAGGAGACGGAATTCCGGCGGGGCATTTGGTCGAACACCTGCACGGCGTGCTCCAGCTCCCCGCACTTGGAGTACATGTTGATCAGGCCGTTGCCCACGTAGACGTTCGCGCCGAAGCAGGCTTTGACGACCAGACAGTGCACCTGCTTGCCAAGAGAGAGCTGTGCCGACTCGCCGAAGGCCCCCAGGACGGCGGAGACGATGGTGGGGTCGATGCAGACGGTGCCCGATCTCACCATCTCGACGAAGAGGGTAAACGCTCGGTCTTCCATCCCGTTCTGGGCAAAACCCACGAGGATCACCGTGTAGGAGACTTCGTCGTGCTCGTCGGCCGCGTCGAAGACCCGGCAGGCGTCCTCCACGAGGCCGCACTTGGAGTACATATCCATGAGCGAGCTCTGCACGCAGATATCTCCAACATGGCCGGCCTTCAGCGCGAGCCCGTGGACCTGACGACCTTCCGGCAGGGCCCGGAGCCCCGAGCAGGCCGCCAGGGAGCTCGTATAGGTCAGAGAGTTGGGCTCCACGGGCGCGGCTTCCAGCATCTCCCTGAAAAGAAGCAAGCTTTCACGGAAGGACTGGGCCTGTGCCAGCCCGGAGATCGTCGCCGTCCAAGTTATCACATTCCTGTCCGGCATTTGGTCGAACATCTTCCTCGCCGAGTTGCCGCACCCGCATTTGTGGTAGGCGGTGACCAGCGCGTTCCCCACCGGGACGGCGCTGGCGAGGCCGTTCACGACGGCGGCGGAGTGCACCGCCCGGCACGCGCGGAGGAGCTCCGGCGAGTTGCAGACGGAGAGGAGAGTCGTGAGAGTGGCGTGGTCGCAGCGGCGGGCCTCGGAGCGAAGCATCCTCCGGAAGAAGAGGAAACCCAGATGGAGCTCCTGCTCCCTGAGGAAACCCGAGATGACAGAGTTCCAGGAGACGGTGTCCTTGACCTCCATCCGCTCGAAGAGAGCGGATGCCTCGGAGAGTCGGCCGCAGCGGGAGTACATGGAGATGAGGGAGTTCCAGAGGAAGAGCGCGGCGGCGCCGCCGGGGAAGGACAGGTGGGCATTCTTGACGATGGCCGCGTGGAGGGAGGTGCCCAGGCGGAGGTTCCCGGTCCGTCCGCAGGAGGAGAGGAGGGTGACGACATCGTGGAGCGGCGGAGGCTGCTGCGTGCCACTTGTCATGTCCTGTTCACATCCATGGCTGCCGCTGGGGATTATGCCTCTGATTTCTCGCGTCCCATTCCAAGTAGCTTCTCAAGATGCCGAAGCTTTGCTTCGATGTGACCGAAGAGCCAGAGATGGGGGTATTTCATCTGAAATAAAGAGGAAATATAGAAAACAAAAAGCTTTCCATTGCCGGGATTTGAACCCGGGTCGCCTGGGTGAAAGCCAGGTATCCTAACCGGACTAGACGACAATGGATCATGTCCAGGTTGATCAATTGTTCAATCGATTTCTGACAGAGAAATAGCTTCCACGACGGAAGATGTAAAATGTGATTCAATAATCTCCTGCTTCAAAGTCTCCACCCAGGGAAAATCGGAACCAATAAGGGCTAACAATAAATAAACATACTGGCCGGCCTGCGCCTGCGAGCGGGACGGGGGCAGTCTACTATCGATCACTCTCTTCATCAGTAGGGGTGATGCCGGTTGTTCTTCTGAGCCTTCTGGGGCCTCGCCACCAACGCATTCGAGATCCACGAGCGTTTGGCCTCTGAAGTCCCGTCCGAGAGCCAGCAACAGAGGCGGCCATCTTCGCCGCCGCTCCAGCCGAAGATGCCCTTGCTGCGGGAGATGCTGCCGTGGGCGCTCGATGCGGGAAGAATCGTCCTCACAACCCCCGAATGCCCTCCTTCGAGAATTGCTTCTGCGGGGCCAATCGCCCCTGATCCTTCAAGACCTACCGGGAAGTAGCCCAAGGTCCCCGCATTGGTCGCCCCAATCATCCACAGACCATCGTTGGCTCCCGAGAAGCAATCCACAAAGTAGTCGATCTGCCAGAGCACAAGATGATATGATATGAGATATGGTCAATCTGGGCAACATTGGTTGACGTTTGTTTTCTCAAGAAAAAAAAATTAGGCGGCGATGGGATTCCACAATGAAGTAGAATGAAGCCAATGAGAAAAGAATACAGGAGTTGGGCTGCGACGCACTACGTTTGATCGGGGCTTTTTAAGAAGGGGACAGAAAAGGGTGGAGGCAGAGGTCAATTTTTTCTTCCTCTGGCTGCAGAAAGTTTGGGCCTTGAGCTGTCTGCAAGAGCCCATTCAACGAGAACGAGATCCACCAAATCCAAATGGATAGAATCACCACCTGAAATCCAATCGGGGATATCTGATATGACGGTTGTTGATACAACAGATCATGAAGTTGATCAGGAAAAAGAGAGAAGGGAAAAAAAGAAGAAAAAGAGCAATACCAGAGAGAGGCAGGAGATGGGGGATTGGTGGTGGGGGCTTCCAATTTAACGGCGGATAATCAGTTCCTGGAAGATAATCTATGTGGCTGTTGTTTGTTCGACAAATAGTCCAATTGAAGCCATTTTTGAAAGAACATGCAAAATGGTAAGTAAATGTATCTATTGAAGATAAAAGATCATGCTTCTGCTGATAGAAAGCTGTACATTATCTAAATTCCAGCCCTCTGATGCTAGCGTACGAGCATTCTCGAGACCAACCTCTTGTCTCGCATCCTTCCAATCCCAAGTACTGTAGATCATTAAAATTTTATGCAGTCAATTTTACATAAATGGGTGCCAATAAAGAACACGTCAATGAGAAGAAGAAAAAAACTTTCAATAAATACAGAATTAGAAAGGAGAATGCTCATTGAATCCTCAAAAACATAAAATAAAGGAAAAAAGAAAACATGTATAAAATCAGGGAGGAGGTGTTCAGTCTTCATGTTCACATGAAACTCCTTCCAAACATGTGTGCATGCACGTAGATACTCGTGGTATTAAGGATACAAAAAGAAGATAGATGAGTACAAAGTTCTCTTCACTTTCACAGTGAGGCTTGCCAGCCATATAATATAAATGAATGCTATAATCCACAGCGAGAGTCAGTACTTATTCCAGGGAAAAGAACAGTCCTGTTATCACTCTTCAGAGAGTAATATACTGTGAATGCTAGGATTGACCATTTCTGGTAACTCCCAAGTTGGTCCAAAGCCAAACCTAGTGCCAAAATGGCTCTATCCCGTTTCACAAGAAGTCAACCACAATCCCCCCTCACCCCCCCCCTTCTTCCAAAAAAAAAAAAGATAAAAATCCTGTTTATTAGCTTAATGCACGAGTCGTTGTACAGAATTTGAAATTAATAGTTATTAAAATTAATTTCCCAAAAAAGGTGAAAATATGGGAAACTTAGATCATAGATAAAGGAAATTTTCTTCCTAATGATCATCATCAGCTCTATGATTTCGAATTTTTTTCAAACGATTTTTGCAGAAATTTATATGCCTTGACACCATGAAATATATTTTTAAACCATAAATAAGTTGTATAGTTACTTGTAACTTCCTCTGACGTATGGATGACGTCAAAAATCACCAATCAACAGCTATGAAACACATTTCTCTTTCACCAATAAGTGTACACAGCCACACCAAAAATGCCACCCTACCCTCCCCCCAACCCCCAGAAAAAAGAATCAACTAAGAGAAATGGATAACTACATTCAAATTTATTAACAAAAATATGGAAGAAAAGATAAACACAGAATTGAATTTGTAGGAAAAGTTTTTTTAAGAACCATAAAATAAGTGGGTTTTCCAACGGTACTATGCAGGAATACAGGACAGGAGCATCAGTTCATACCTTAATGTTTCGATATGTGTTAGACACCAAAGCTTCTGATTTTGACAGAAGAACCCAATTTTGCTTATTGAAGTTCCCACATTCATAACCTGCAAAATAATGTCAATACAAGTTAAGATTAGATGGCCCAAAATTTTCTGGGAACAAAGAGCAAATTAGTAGAAACAATAGACGTAGAGTTGGTTTTCAAGAACCTTGAAGCGAAAAAATATGAATGGCAATGAAAGATAAAAGCTTGACAGAACCAGTATAGAAGAATTTTTCATTTAAAGACCAAGACAAATGATCAACCAAATATGCTTTCATCGGAAAACAAAAGCGAAAAAAAGAGTACAGTCGATTGTAGAAAATATATTCATGAAGTCCGGTGACTAGGTTTGAGCCAGAATCCAGAATTTGTTTGCAACAGGCTCAATTTGCAAGCTTCTGGAATTTTCTTTGCTCATCAGTTGTCGTGCTCTCATATGACCTCATTAGTTAGATTCATTAATAATTAAGAAGATTTTCACAATCCTGAAGAACTTCAGAAGCTACAAGGGTGGGGTACGTTTATGTTGTAGACTAATAAAAAAAGCAAGCTTATCCATTGGGAAAAACATTTTTTAAAGATTGTAAGTTTATTAATTTTTTCAGAGAGTAAGTTAATTTAACATAAATATAAAATAGCCCTCACCGCATCTTCGACTGAAAAAGAAAGTTTTGTGCGCCCGTGTTCAAAGTACATCCGCACATAAACACGGTTATAATTCCAATGCATCGCGGGCATGTGAAATAAGTAGCAAAGGGTAAATGCAAACTTTCCAGAACGGCAACAGTTTATATTACGAACCTCTGACTTATGCACAGTTCTATATCACCATCAAGTAAATGGAAGCAAAGAATTTTAAGAAAAAAACTCTTTTGGACTTCATACCGATTCTAAGTGGTCATCATCATCAATATGTCCCTCAGTGTCAAACAGGCACAGCAGTCCATCAACAGATGATGAGATAAGCTTATTTGATTGATCTGGGACAAAGCGTACCTAAAATCAGGAGATATAAGGAATAGTTCAAACCCAGTAGAGGCATTGAAGCATGTTATAAATCCGCAACGAAAATGCAAATTGTGTGCTCATTCAACATTTCTGTTGAAAATCACCTTCAAACGAGTAATGACACAAACAGCATCATATTACACGAGATCAATAACAAGAATTTGCAGTATGAGACCGTCAGCATATATCTTGTTTGCATCGTAGATGAAGGACAGGAACATAAATACAAAAAAATCCTTCAAGGCAATAGAGTTACAAGTGAAGACGAATCATGCCGTGAATTTATTACACTAAAAATGTAAAGTATAAGTAACGATGGGTGAGTCTAACATGTGCAGAAAATCCATGAAAAGCATAGAGACAAAAATTGAAATGGATGAATCTGAAGAAGTATCCCACTTCCTGAAAAACAATCTGGAAAGTGTCACGAATGTAAGTCCAGCGGTGAATATAAGCACAACAAGGTTCCCCTGATGATTCCATGCACGGTAGATTTGTTCCTGTACTTCAAGACAAATAATATCTATCACTTGTGTTCTACTTTTTTTCCTTTTGCTAGTCAGCAATCTGATGCATGATTAATTAGTCAGTTAGTCATTATATTCGATGTTTTGTTTTTTTCACTTGAAACACAGAGGTCAGCAACCACATTCTGTGAATTGTATCCTGAAGTATCTTTAGCAGCAATATTTTCGATAAAGCTTGCAACTCGACACTAAAGTCGAAAAATAATATAACAGCAAAGTATGAAAAACGGACCTGTGTGACATCATCCACATGGGATTCCTCCAGACAAGATAGCAGCTTTCCACTTCTCCAGTCCCAAAATTGAATCTACATCAAGTAAACAAGAACAAAACCGCAATCAATAGCCACATAGAGTCCAAGAGATTTATAACAGGTTCACGGATATTGAACTCAATGGCATAGCCAAAAGACTAAAGTTGTACATTAGTACAGAGTGACGAAAGTAATAAACTTATGAAAATCAACCACAGTCATTGACAACAGAATCTAAGCATAAGAATAAATATTTTTTTAGAGATAAAGTAACGGTGCTGATGATGTTGTAAAGGAGATAAAATGGTCGTGAGATTTTAGCAGATAGACACAAAGTTATCAGGATGTAAACAATAAAAAACTTTGCAAGCCTTGTGCAACTTACAACAAGAAAAGACAAAGACTATCTTAACAATTTATACCTGTTCATTACAACCAGCTGCAAGAAGGTTACCGGTTGATCCACCAACAGCAAAACTGTATACTTCTTTGTTGGAGCCAGCCCTCAGTAAGGAGATCTAATACATCCAACTTAATTAGACAGAGACAGGAAGAGAATGCAATAAAAATGACAGCTTATGGTCCTTGCATAAGCCTCACAGAATTAGTGGTATTTATTAAGTCTAACAAATTGATTTTACCAATAACAATACCACACTTCACAATTTTATATTATTTCATATTGATTTTATGCATCATTTTTTAGGCCAAGAAGTTCAAGTTTTAGAAAGTTAAAATGCAGTAAATAAGATGAAATCTTGCAACCGAAAATTATTGGCCCAAGAGCGGAAAAAATGAACTTTATGTGAAGAGATTCAATCCAAAAACTGTATAGACCATGGGGTCGAGAATTTCAAAAAGTTAGCAAAAGGGGTACAGAAGATCTCATAGAAACATGAACAAATGTGTTGCCAATCCACCAACATGTATTGATATATTACATTTACAACATAAATCTGAGAATGCAGAAGATCAACCATTTTCGGCATGTTCAATCGCTGCTCAAAGCCAATAAAGCTTACAATGCGATTAAATCATTCCTCCGAACTTTCTAGAAAGTTTTGCAAACCATCGATTGTTTTTTTTCTCGGTCCTTGTGTTACAATGGCTAGCAAGGCCTGCTGTTAACAAGACTTACCTGATGTTATGAAGGTTTGGTAAAAACACCTTAGGCAAGCAAACCTACAGGTTGCATAGCCTATACAAGTATCATTGGCGGCTTGTAGAGTGGAGTAGATCTGAAGTGAACCAAACCATTATAGATCTATCATATAATCCCGTGATAGCCCCTCGTCTCAATCAGCTTCATTTTTTTTTCATGTGATTCGTTTATGAAGTATTCACTGCCTTCTAGTTGATAACTGAAAGCAATGGCCGACAATACTGCTAAGATTTTCAGCCAACATAACTTACCAGTTCAATTCTTAGTCAAAAATAATATTTATTGATGCGACCTGGCTCAGTAAGCATATCTGAAAATTAGTTAGCTTAAACACACTTTTTTTTCCAAAGCACATAGATAATCATTGGCTAACTTTTTGCAAAACTATTTGCCCCAGCAACTCTTTTAAATAAAAGGAAGACAATACACATGCAAAGCAACTCCAGTGCTTAAAATAATGTTTTCATTTTGAAGACAACAAGCAATTAGGAATGCTTAGTCAACGAAGGAAAGCTGAAGAAATAGGCGAACACAATAGTACCTGCTTAAAAGACCTGGTATCCCAAGCCCTTATCGTGCCATCAGAAGAGCAAGAACATAGTGTATGTGCTGAGGAAGGGATCGAGAATGAAACCTCATTAATGGTTCCACTGTGTCCTCTGCACTCTCCGAAATACTGTCCTGTTGCTGGAGAGTAAAGCTTGATTGCATTTGAAGAAAGAGATACTGCCAAGGACGAAATCTCCTGGCTTACATCCAACATAGACAAGGGATTATAGATTGATTGAAAAACCAATAGTAAATTCTAAATTTAATCAATCGAAATGAAATTTTATAGGATAAAAATAGAGAAATAGAAACGCAAATGAAGAAGAAATAAAAAGGCGGAGACACAATCCCAAAAACCCAACAGTTCGTAAGGAACAATTAAATGCCCACTACATTCGTCTTCTGCGCAAAAAATCTAATCCACAATTTCTCTCCAGATTAAATCTCTCTCTTAGTCCACTCCCCCAACGTACTCTATCCTTCAGAGAGAAAGCAGGGAAGGGACCGAGACCTCGTCGCCGTACCTCGAGGCAATCTGGAACACGTAGTCGTCTCCGAAATTAGTCTGTGTGGTATGCTTGATGCCAAGGCGCTTCGACGGTGACGTCGACGTCGAGGAAAACGTAGACGAGGCTGCCTCTATCTCCATGTCCATATCGGATTCTCAAGCAACTCCTCGCACCGTACCCCAGTCCCTCTGGGTTTCTTCTTCCCCCAGGGTTTTTGCGGCTTCTTTTATATACATACGAGAGTGTGTATAGATATAAATATTTGGGCCGGAATGGCCCAAGAAAGCACGGCCCAGTTATGCTGTTGGGCCCTTTTCGACCTGATAATGGGAAGGAGGGGCGCCAGATTTTATTGGATCCCTGAAAGTGTTCCGGTACACATGCGGAACCATCACCGCGCATTTGCTCCGCAGGATTTTTGTCTTCGGTAATCTCCGTGCTCAGTCATTCTCCTCGTCTAGTCGAAAGGTTGAGCTACGTACGAAGGGAATCATTCTGACGTCAGACGATTGCTGGCCGATCTCAGCTTAACGCGCGTTGACATCCACGGCGATCGAGAAAGATCCGTTCCGTCCTTTACTCCGAGCTGTCACGGCCAAGAGCCGCTCTCTCTCTCTGTCTGTCTCCCCCTTCCGGGAATATCGGAGTAGGGAAGGGGGTGGATAGGCACATAGCGGCAAGCCCGGATCCGGGCTTTTTAAAGGGCACGCGAGTTCCGGGCCAAACCCGCTGGTAACCATAAATTTAACAGAGTTCTACTCGTTAGTTATAAAATATTTCCCGGAACTCGATTTGTTCTCCCGATAACTCGTGGCCCGATAATAGTTGAGATTCTAAATGGTTGGGATTTTTTTTACTTATTAGGGGTTAGGATCAGCGGACCGAGGCCAAACGGGCGGGAGGGTCTTTGGTCGTCGGTTCCCGTAGCCGGTGGCCCCACGCCGTCGCCGGAAATTACTGGTACGTGTCGTGGACCGTGCAAAACGTCAAATTTTCTGGCTCCGTGCGGGAAAGGATTTTCCATGTCCTGCCTGTTTGACCGCAGTCTCTCTCTCTCCCTCTCTGCACTTATTCTGTCTCTCTCTGTCTCTCTCTCTTTTCACCTCTATATTAACGAGTAGACCCAGTTCCTGACGAGACTCCGACACCTTGTTTTTCTCTGCCGGGAGAAACAGGGACGCATGCACCGGATCGCAATAGTCATCAAACCGTGGCAGGTTTCTCTGTCAGTCAGTCACTGTTTATCTCCTCTCTCTCTCTCTCTCTCGCTCTCTATTGCGAGGGCACTTTCTGACGAAGCCCTCCTACCCATCAGATCACCTCGCCATTGCGGGATGAGGAGGGACGAGAAGGGCATTCTCAGCTGCGATCCCTCACTCAAATGTGGGTAACAACATCCTGATTGGTCTTCTCGGGTCAATGAAACCGTCCCTGTGCCCGGGAGAGAAGACAGGAGTGGAAGGCAGTCTCTCGTCCCACAGAGCGACAGGCTGCCTCATTTTCTTGGGAATTAGTTTCCCTTGATATAAATATGATTCGTACATTAATTATGACTGGAGCGTGGCGGGTCGCCACCAGCCGCTACCTGGGATTCTCGGGTTAATTATGACGGGAGCCTGTTCTCTCTCTCTCTCTCCCTGGGATCGTAGAGAGAGAACACGGGGGGGAGAGAGAGAAGGAAGCGCCGAGCTCGATGCGAGGACCAGCCGCGCGTTCCCTCCGAGGAGAGAGGCACTAAGACACTGCTACTCCAACTACTTCAATGGGTCGACGGACAAGGGGACAATTTTTTCAAGATTTTTCGCTCGCGGTATCGGCGAAAACATGGAAACGAAGGCTCGTGACGAGTTAGCATCCCGTCAGTTGGCGGAGGGCGATTTCTCGGACGCATTACCTGTGCTGATCACTGAGGACCACCACAGACGTCTGCTGATTTTCTTTAAGGGTGATGATGCCACATGCGATGCCAACCACTCGTAAACGATAGAGAACAGAAATGGGAGAGAAATCACACACCACGGGTATGCGCAAGATTTGAGTGAATAATAACAAGAGAAAAATACACGGAAGAAGCCGCCACGGAGACCAAGACTCGAACTGCACCAAGTCTCACTCATGCATGAGAGAAAGGCCCCCAACCTAGACGGCTGCTTTCATCTTTAGCGTAGATTATGACGTGAGATTAGGTTCTATTCATCTCACGAAAGGACGAAACTACCCCCGGACAGGAATTGATAGTAATGAGCAGGTTCGTACTACTCAACTCACCAATGGTAAACTACAGATCTCATTCGACCAGAAGGCACATTCATATCGTAGAAAACGCCCGCCGATGCCCAGAGGGTAAGGTTCTATTGAAGACATGGATCTCCACCCTCCAAAATATGCACTCGTATGGTCTCTCTGTCCCTTTCTCCTCCTCTTTTTCTACTCATTTTGGATTGTGCCACATTGATCCTTCCCATTCTGCGCTTCTCCAATCTTCCCTCCTGTTCGATTCTTTACCTATCCTGTATAATTCAAAAACTGGTTGATCTGTGCAGGTTCTCTCACTGCACCAGGTTTTCTTGTCTTCTCTGATTTCCCCTTTCAGGCATGGCACAGAGTGGAAGAGACGTGTCCGCCGCCCGCCACCTTCTCTTCTTTCTCTTGGATCACGTCTCCCAGCTGCTCCTACGATGGGGCCTCCCTCCCAGAATGTCTCCGCTTCGTCTTCCTCTCACCTTGCCCCCAGCGTGCCCTCTCCTCCGCCGTCGACATCCTCTTCCTTCTCACTCTCTTCTTCGTCTCCCTCCACCCTCTGTGGTGGCGGCTCCACAGAGGGAACTTACCGAGCTCCGACCTCCGTCGACTCCTGATCGAGGAAGATAAGCCAGCCGTCAGAAGCAACCTCTTGTTTAAGCTGTCCCTGGCCCTTACGGCCGTGCTTTCCTTCTCCTCCGCCGTTCTCTTCATCTTCTCCCCCCTCGGTTACAGCTGGCGGAGCTCGGTGGAGCTCTTACTTCTCGTCTCCAAGGCCATAGCGAACCTTGGGGCGGTCTTTTTAATAGCTCACGAGAAGCGCTTTGAAGCCGCTACACATGCTCGATCTCTGCGTCTTTATTGGATCACAAGCTTCCTCATGGCCTCCCTTCTCTCTGCATCCGCTATCCTCCGCTTTATCCACCATGGCTTTCACGAGTCAGAGCTCCTCCCCGACGATGTTTTCTCCCTCGCAACCTTCCCCATCTCCTTGTTCCTCCTCTACGTCTCGATCACAGGATCCACGGGCGTCTCCATGGTCCTCCACCTGAAGCCGGACTCCACTGGAGTTGAGGTCACCGGTTTCGCCACCGCGTCGATAGTCTCCCGGGCCACCTGGATGTGGATGAACTCACTTCTGAACAAGGGTTACCGATCTCCCCTGAAGCTGCAGGACGTTCCGACCCTCACGGAGGAGGACCGCGCAGAGCGTATGTATGAGCTGTTTCGGTCAAACTGGCCTAACCCTGCCCTCCGGTCGAACAATCCTGTTCTAACCGCGCTGCTCCGGTGCTTCTGGCCGATCCTCGCGCTCACCGCCTCTCTCTCTCTATCATCCGATTTATTGTGCTGTATGTTGGCCCCCTACTGATCAACCGGTTCGTTGACTTCGCCTCTGGGAAGAACCGGCGCTCGCCCTTCGAGGGGTTGTATCTCTGCGGGATCCTCATAGCGGCGAAGACCGTAGAGGTATTTGCCGCCCACCAGTGCAACTTCCAGTCGCTGAAGCTGGGGATGCTCATCCGCTCCACACTCATCACTTCGCTCTACCAGAAGGGTTTCCGTCTGTCCTGCTCCTCCCGCCAGTCCCACGGTGTGGGGCAAATCTTGAACTACATGGCCGTTGACGCCCAGCAGCTCTCCGACGTACTGGTCCAGCTGCACTACCTCTGGCTAACGCCGCTACAGGTTGGGGCCGTCATGACCCTACTTTACTTCAGCATTGGTGTCGCCATGACCACCGCAGCAGTTGCCGCTATGGCCATACTCATATACATAGTGATGGGGGCCCAGAGGAACAAACGGTACCAGCTCAGGCTGATGAGAATGCGAGACAAACGCATGAAGGCCATCAACGAGTTGCTCAACTACATTCTGGTGGTCAAATTTCAGGCGTGGGAGGATCATTTTAATGGGAGAATCCAGAAGCTCCGTGACGAGAAATTTGCCTGGCTGACCAAGTTCTTCGTTTCTGTGTCCGGACAACTCATCACTCTGTGGAGCGCACCGGTGGTCGTGTCGACGCTCACCTTCGTCACATGCAGTCTCGCCGGGGTGGAGCTCGACGCGGGCAAGGTCTTCACCGCAATGTCCTTATTCAGGACCTTGCAGGAGCCGGTGCACAACTTCCCCCAGGCACTGATCCAATCGGCGCAGGCGCTCATTTCCTTACAGCGGCTCGACGAATTCTTGACCAGCCGCGAGCTCGAGGATGGAGGCGTGGAGAAGGCCCCCCGGGGATGCGACGACGGCGTAGCTCTGGAGGTCCGGGAAGGGGCCATCAGCTGGGACGATGAGCCGGCGGAGGGCTCGGGCTGGTATCTCCGGGACGTAAACGTTGTCATCAAGAAGGGGTCGCTGGCGGCTGTGGTTGGGACCGTCGGATCTCTCAAGTCGTCCTTCATCTCGTGCGTTCTCGGGGAGATGAACCGGATTTCCGGCAAGGTACGCCCATGCCCTCTCATCTCTCTCTCTCTCTCTCTCTCTCTCTCTCTCTCTCCATAAATGTATCTGGATGAATAGGCGGTGGGTGATGTGGAAGATGGGCAGGTTCGGGTGTGCGGGAGGACGGCGTACGTGCCGCAGACGGCGTGGATACAGAACGGGACGATACAGGAGAACATACTGTTCGGGGCGGCGATGGAGCCGGGGAGGTACCAGGAGGTGCTGCGGGTGTGCTGCCTGGAGAAGGACCTGGAGATGATTCAGTTCGGTGACCAGACGGAAATCGGGGAGCGGGGGATCAACCTCAGCGGCGGCCAGAAGCAGCGCATCCAACTCGCGAGGGCTATCTACCGAGACTGCGATACCTACCTCCTCGACGACGTCTTCAGCGCCGTCGATGCCCAGACCGGCTCCTTCATCTTAAAGGTCAGACGCCTCCCCCTCGCTGTATTAATACTTTGCTTGGTCGCGTCGGAGAAGAAGAGGGCCCACGGCTGGACAAGTTTGACATGAGGCCGTGAACCATGGGGACTAATGCGTCGTACCGTGCCGGAATGAACTCCGAGCCTGGCTGCAACCTGGCCCTTCCTGAGCTGGAGAAGGAAGAGAGAAGTGACGGGCTTTCGAATCATGAAACGAGCCCAAACGGCGAACATGATTATTTAGGTCTGCTTTCTTAATTTACGTGCGAAAAACCTAATGATCCAATTTTTTTTTATTATCTTATCGTTTATTTTTTATTTAAAAGTTTATGACCAATATGCGAAAAACCGACGCAGGAATGCGTGCGAGGGGCTCTCAAAGGAAAGACGGTGGTGCTCGTGACCCATCAGGTAGACTTCTTGCACAACGCCGATCTCATATTGGTGAGCTCTTATTGCCTTTCGGTGTCCTCCTTGGTAACGTTAACCCTGGTTCTTTCCGTGAGGTTTTATGCTGTCTGGATCAGGTCATGCGACAAGGAAAGATTGTCCAATCGGGAATCTACCGGGAACTCCTCGGCGCCGGCACAGACTTCGGCGTCCTCGTAGCCGCCCATGCCGCTTCCATGGAGATAGTCGAGCAGAACGCCGCCACAGCCTGTGAGAATGATGCCCCGGCGAAGGCATTAGAGCTACCCCCCCAGACCAGACCCTCGCCGAAGCACAGAACGGCTCCGTCGGCATCCCCACGAAGGGGAAAGGCACGGCCAAGCTCATCGATGAGGAGCAGCGGCAGACCGGCCCGGTCAGCTGGCGCGTGTACAAGATGTATGGGACGGAGGCTTGGGGATGGTGGGGGGTGGTCGCGGTGCTAGCTACTACCGTGGTGTGGCAGGTCGCCTTGATGGCCAGCGACTACTGGCTGGCCTTCAAGACCCCAGCGAAGAACGTGGCCTTCTTCAACCCCATTGTTTTTATCCGCGTTTACGCCACCATCTCCATCGTCTCCGTAGTTCTCGTCACGGTGAGGGCGTTAGTCGTGGCGTTCCTGGGGCTTGCGACGGCGCAACTCTTCTTCCGGCAGCTTCTTCACAGCGTCCTCCACGCGCCAATGTCCTTCTTCGACACCACGCCTTCTGGGAGGATTCTGAGCAGTAAGGATTTCGAAAAAATATGTGGAAGCATATGCGAACTAGTAGTCTCACTTATTCTTGATTAAATGTGGCTATTGAGACAGTCAAAGGTCTGTCCTTATTCCAGGCGTCATCGGATCAAACCAACATCGACCTGTTCCTTCCGTTCTTCGTGGGGATAGTCGTCGCGATGTTTATGACTGTACTCAGCATCCTGGTGATCACATGCCAGGTCGCTTGGCCTACGATCATAATCATTATCCCATTAGCAGCGCTCAATTTCTGGTTCAGGGTACTCTCCAATCCTGCTTTTCCGTTCTACTTTCTCTCGAGAAAATATCCTTCAAATTTTGGTCAATCATATGTAGCTATTAGTTCATTTTAGACTACTATATTTTTGAACCGTGTCTCCAGGGATACTACCTGGCGACGTCTCGCGAGCTGACCCGCCTGGACTCCATCACGAAGGCACCAGTCATCCATCACTTCTCAGAGAGTGTCTCTGGTGTTACAACAATCCGCTGTTTCAGGAAGGAGGAAAGTTTCTGCAAGGAAAATGTGGATAGAGTCGACGCGAACCTGAGGATGGACTTCCACAACAATGGATCCAACGAGTGGCTGGGTTTCCGCTTGGAGTTGATAGGAAGCCTCATCCTATGCTTTTCCGCTCTCTTTATGGTCGTATTGCCAAGCAGCATAGTCAAGCCGGGTACACACTCTCACGACTCTCTCTCTCTCTCTCTCTCTCTCTCTCTCTCTCTCTCTCTCTCTCTCTCTCTCTTTCCCCTCTCTCTCTCTCCTCCTCTCTCTCTCTCTCTCTCTCTCTCTCTCTCTCTTTCCCCTCTCTCTCTCCCTCTCTCTCTCTCTCTCTCCCTCTCTCTCTCCCTCTCTCTCTCTCTCTCTCCCCTCTCTCCTCTCTCCCCCCTCTCTCTCCTCTCTCTCTCCCCCCCTCCCTCTCCCTCTCTCTCTCTCTGGAGGTCATGTTGCTCACAGTGGATCGTTGTGATGGCAGAATATGTCGGGTTGTCTCTATCTTATGGCCTCTCTCTCAACACTACGCTGTTCTTTGCGATATGGATCAGTTGCTTGGTAGAGAATCGTATGGTATCTGTGGAGAGGATCAAACAGTTCACGAACATCCCCTCCGAAGCAGCCTGGAAGATCAAGGGCTGTCTCCCGTCAGCGAGTTGGCCAACCAAGGGGAATATCGATATCAGAGACCTCAAGGTAACGTAGTAATTTCGTCGACCTTATTCTATATTCTACGTGGGCGAATCTTTCGGTAAACCATACGGGTTACTGACGCAGGTGAAATATCGACCCAACACCCCGATTGTTCTGAAAGGGATCACGCTGAGGATCAACGGAGGGGAGAAGATCGGAATTGTCGGCCGAACCGGAAGCGGGAAATCGACGTTGATCCAGGCGCTGTTCCGGGTGGTGGAGCCCACCGAGGGGAAGATAGTCATCGATGGAATCGATATTTCAATGCTGGGCCTTCATGATCTCCGGTCGAGGTTCGGGATCATCCCTCAAGAGCCTGTTCTGTTTGAAGGAACGGTGAGGAGCAACATTGACCCGACGGGAGTCTACTCCGACGATGAGATATGGAAGGTGAAGCCGAAAAGACCCTGACATCTTTCACAAGTTAATTTCTTTATTTTCCATCTCTCAAGGTTCCCGTCGTCTGCTTTGTCCTCGGAGTTCGTCATCGTACATTCGTCCTTTACTGTGCTCCTGAATTTGCAGAGCCTGGATCGATGCCAACTCAAGGAAGTTGTGGCCGGAAAACCGGAGAAACTCGATTCTATGGGTACGTTCAATAATGCGTTACTTGTCGGAGAACTGGCCGTCCCCGAAGAACTTATCGACCGGTTGTTGTCTGGTGCGGGCTTTCCTTATTCTGTGATCTTCAACCCCTTGCAGTGGTGGATAGCGGAGACAACTGGAGCGTGGGGCAGAGGCAGCTCCTCTGCCTGGGCCGGGTGATGCTGAAGCACAGCCGGATCTTGTTCATGGACGAGGCCACCGCCTCGGTCGATTCACAGACCGACGCGGTGATCCAGAGGATCATCAGAGAGGACTTCGCCTCCTGCACCATCATCAGCATCGCCCACAGGATACCCACCGTGATGGACTGTGACCGAGTCCTGGTCGTAGACGCAGGTAGGCTCACGATTCCCCAGTCCACAGGCACAGAGAGAGAGAGAGAGAGAGAGAGAGAGAGAGAGAGAGAGAGAGAGATAGCGTTTTCAGAAAATAATGGGCCAACAGATGTTTTTTCTCGTCTGCACAGGATTCGCGGCGGAGTTCGACAAGCCATCGAACTTGATAGAGCGGCCGTCACTCTTTGGAGCCCTGGTTCAGGAGTATGCTAACCGCTCCTCTGATCTATAGCCTGATCAGCTCCATCCGTCATGGAACGCTCTGTCTGCGTCTATTTCCACTCGTAACCCACAGCGCAGAAAATTTGTGTGCTTGAAAATTTGTTTCGTGAGGGTTTGACCGAATTCTAAATAAACGTGATCAGTTTTATGATGGAGATGATATCCGAGGCTTAAATCCGCCTCGGACCGATTTGATGAGCGTGACCTGCAGGCTAATCTGGTTTGCTCGAAGAGTGGTTTTAATCGAACGGCTTCAACACTAAGGGCTTTGGTCCTTTCGTCCACCCTGAGGATGGATGTAGATCGGCCAGGAAAATATTCTCTTTTTAAGGGGGCTTCAGCCGGAAATTCAAGGGCCTCTTCTCTCTGAAAGGCCTCGTGCATGTAGCGAGCAGTGAAATCCTATACGGAAGAGGAACTGCGAGTGAGCGCAGAGTGAAGGGACCGAAGGGGCGAATTTGGAGGAAGAATAAGAAGGCACGACCAAGGGTGAAGGTGGGAATCCGATAGAAGAAGCCATGCATCTTCAAGCCTGCTTTCAACATCCCTGGGAACTCTCCGTGGCGTAGGCACGCAGAAGAGGGACGCGAAGGGGAGGGTCGTTTCTTTTTTACCGGCGACGGCGTGGCTCCGATCTCCCAGCCTTTTCTTGGTCCTATATCAGTCTTTTTCTACCTCGGAAACTCTTTCGAACAATTATTTTGCATGGAAAGTGTAGTTTCTTCCTCTCCTTATTTGTCAAGATGTACTCTGCATTTTTTATGGTGCAAAACTATGTCTTGTAAAATTTACATACTCATTACACTAAGACTCTTCCACATCAAATGACTCCAACATCTCTACAACTAGTACGTCATTTCGGATACACAACCTAGGTTCCTCGTGATTGGTTAGCCTTAAGTTCCCTATCGTCTTCTATTACTGAAGCTATGTTTCCTCTCGTCGTGGGTCTTATGTAAATTTCATAATATTTCTGATTTTGTTGCACAGTAAGATCCATCTATGATGTCTCACCCCTCCCCTCCTCCCATTCTTTTGTCCATTTTATCCCTACTGTCACTCTATGGTTATTTTTCTCACAGTCCCCAATCTATCCATCCAGCGTTAACAAGAAGTAAAGAAGGAACCTGATATCTTGGAGCCTTTCTTTCTATTTTACATTATCTTGCACTCACGTTTCTCACTGAACTTCGTAGTCCCATTGTGTCAGCGTGGTTTACTCAAGTGAATAAATGTCTTGAATGGTGGGTTTTTTTGCATGGAGAATATAATGCTCTTCTCCACATTGGTACTTAGAGTCTTGCTCATGGGCAAGAAAATATGCATGTTATTGACCCAAAAAGATATTCAAAATTAAACGTCATGTTACCTCCCCCATCGATCAATATAAAGTGTCACTTGTTTTCTGTAGTTATAAAACAAAAAAAAAGAATGAGTATCATGAAACATTTATTTCGGTGAAGTTACTATTTAGTCAGTCTTTATGTCCCTTGAAAATTTGTAGGCAATTAATGGAGTGGATGCACATCCACATTTGTATATACGAGCCTCCTCTTGGTTGGCAATTATACCAGTTTCATGGTGACATTCAACAAAAATCTCAAAAATGGCTTGACATTATGACCTGAATTTTAAGTCGTCTAAAAGGAATCATGCATCTTTATTCATCTAGAAAAATGGTCATGCTACTTTGTATCTTTTAACCTATGTGGATGATCTTGTCATCAAAGGAAATAATGCCATTGCTATTGAAACTAGTTGTGGACAGTGATCTATTATATCTTAATGAATTTTTTTGTAAAGGTTTTTAAATAAAAAGAAGGGTTAAATTGCAAAAAAATCACCCATGTTGTGAAGTTGACCACTATTTGATTAGTGTTGTGCATTGTTGCTTATTAAGATTTTTATTTAGAGAAACTTAGATTTAAAATATCACTTCAAGCTTTAAAAAGATCAATAATCAGAGATAGTAGAGGAAAATCAAGGTATGGATATAATTTTATATGTATTTATTGTTAGGAAATTAATGTGTGATATGGTATGCATTGAACCATATATAGATCACGTAGGGCGAGCTATGAGAAGATTTATGGCGAATCCATTAAATCAACATTGGTCGACTGTCTAATGGATTATTTATTACCTAATAACTCTATCTGTGTATGTGAAGATGAGGTTAGCTGCTTTTTTCAATAACTGTTCAGTATAAAGAATGGTGCATACATGTGCTGATTGTGTTCATGTCTTACTCAATTCCTTGCTTAGGTCCCACTACTCTTTTAAGCAAAATCATCAAATCCAATATTGTTAAGACTTCTATATATATATCACTTAATTCATCACTTCAGTTGGCATGTTAGGGTAGAGATTCACAACTTAAGAACCAGCCCATGTGCAACCAACACATAGCCCTAACAATCATTCAACACCAAAATTATTAAAAATAAATAAATGATGTGAATCTTTCATATTCAATGCAAGTCATTTCCTTGGAACATGCAGATGTTTGCCTTAAAAAGAGGAAACTTTCTCCTTCTCAATGTAAAATAGATGTTTTGGTTATTCACACCATTTATGAAAGTGTTTACATAGTTGGGATGTCTTGCTTCAATCTTAAGCAATGACTTCTACATACAGAACAGTTAAAAATTGGTCTTTCATAGTCACTTCAACAATCAAATATATGTGACTAACATTGCAATGTCTCTTATTCTAACTATGTTGTTTAATGAGAAATTGTTCTACTTCTTATTGCATTTGAGTCAGCTACTTTGATCCACTCAAAGGTTAATGTTAACAAACATCTCATAGCAAGGGCTCTTAGCATAGGTGAATGGAGAGGGATATTCCATTGGTATTCTTCAATATATGTTTTTACATAATTGTTGTGAAACATTAATATTATATATTTTATTTTTATTTATGCTCATTAATTAAATGATTTCCTTAAAAAGTGAAAACATTATTGAGCATTATTTTAGCATGAGAAAGCCAACATAAAAAAAATGGTTGGAAAATCAATAATCATCTTATAACAAAGCCTCTTAAGTTAGGCTAATAGAGTGGGATGCTCCTCCGATATTCCTACTTTTTCTAGACATAATTACCATGAAATACTAATATAGTAGATATTTCAATTTTATATATTTCCGTCACTTCAGGTCTTTTCTTGAGAGTTTGTGACTCAATTTGATTCGCATTTGTAATGAGAGTCTCTGCTACATGAAAGGATATATTTAGATGAATAATTGACTAGTTGAATCTTAGTTTAAACTAATTATTAGAAGGGTACGATTGGCAGTTGTAGCTGCCAAAATGCCCCCGAAGGATCCATGTGAGGACTGGAGCCTCGACAGCAGTCATTACATATCATTAATGTGTGAGAGAGTGAGGACAAGGCGACAACTGACAAGTGGCAAATGTTAGGGAACCCTATGAGTTGGAATGCATGAACGCGTTGCCAAGCGAATACAGCTCTTGGGGTGCGATCAACCATAACAGCCGGAGTTCGCTCTACGGTGCAAGGCAAAGCCCACACTCGTGGTTCGAAGGAACCACGTGAGAAATTGAGACTCAGAGGCTCGGGAAAGGAGTCGCAAATTTTATGGATGAATAACGGCGAGACTTACGAAGGTCAACGTCGGCAGAGAACGTGAGAAACAGACGCTTTTTTTAGCATTCTGGCTCCTCTCTCCCCATAAAGTAAAAGTACTGCATCTCCGACTGTGACAGTCCAGGACATCCACGGACCCAGGTTAGGTTATTCTATACTCCCTTCCTAGCGCGTAGAAGACGTTTGCGGGCCCAGAGCTTCCCCACCCCGGCCAGGATCATGCAGAGGAAGTGGAAGAGAGAGAGAGAAGAGATACATGAATTCGCCGAGCATTCATGCCGAAGAAGGGATTTCTATTCTCGAACCCACACACGAACCCTAGAGAGAAAGAAGGCTCCTGACGGCACCATCAATGGGTACTGACACGCTGAATGAATCTCGTGGTAGATCTCGAGAGATGGCCATAGTTGGATAGAACATGCCGTCGCCTTCTCTCCCACTTTGTCCATCTCTCCGCTTCTCAGCAGGAAAATAATTATGTGGGAGCTTTTCGTACTAGGTAGAGCATGCGGCTCCTTCCAACCCATCGGTGAGAGAGGAGCGTACTCAACGGTCGATCTCTCGCTTAGATGACGGTAGCATCGCATGGCTTCTGTTCGGTCCGATGATAGGGAGAGAAGACAAGCGTCGTAGGCGGCCTCGTCCGTCGTCGGACGGAACATCGAGGGGCAGGCAAGGAGAGGGAGGGGAACCCTCTCCCGTTGGGCCGCTGCGTCGCACAGTACGATGCTGAATTAAACTTTTATTCATCGAAGGTATCTTGAGTCCCACGGTACCCGGACGTGGAAGGTAGGTAAGTTATGTGCGGTCGAGAGGGCATTCAAAAGGGATCGGACGGTGATTCAGCACGTCTCAGTTATGAAGGGTCTACATTAGGGTGGATACGTCAGCAGTGAGATCACGAACTCGGAGGCCGTGCTTCGGCCACGTATTCCTGCAGGAAGACCCTTCTTGAGTAGGGTGCGATTTAGTTCCTAGCGGTGACAGGCGCTTGGTCCATGTCGTATTGTCAATAAATTACTTGTCGACTCCGCAGGCGACCTGGACGTAGAGAGCTTCTGGCGTCACATGTGGTCCAAATTTGCCTTCTCCAGAAAGTAGTGGCTGCAAGTGCTCCTCCACGTGCTTCTCTTATGCTCGCTCAATTTTTCCTGTTTGATCTCTCTCTCTCTCTGGGGGATAATAGAAAGAGAAGGGAGGGTTCCAGGTAGGAAGTGCCAAGACTGTTGTCACTCGCCTTCTCCTGCACAACTGTCATCTCCACCTCCTTCTATGAGTTCGAAGCATCGGGCGAGGAGAAGTCCTTCCCAGATTTTCCTTGCGCTTCGTCTGATCATAGCAACGTAAGTGAAAAACTCGGGGGCCGACGGGATCTCTTTTCGGCGTCCTCATCTACCTATCGTCGAGCAACAAAAAATTCGCAGTTCATCGGGCGATCCTCAAAAGGCAGTGGCTTTTCTTCAGAAAAAATAAGCATCGTTTTCCGCCACGTTTACACTCTTGTTATCTGCTCATAATTGAATATGAGTGCCCGAAGAAAGACACTATAGTATAGAAAATCACTGGCGCGTATGAACGGGTGGAAGAGTCGGATCTCCTCCCTAGCATCCGTCTTTGACCGTTTCCTGCTTCTCTATCAGAGTTTATCCAGGTTTTTTTAGTGAAGCTAGCTGGTCCTTCCCTTGAACCCCTTCTCCAAGCTTTCCTTGTGTCCACCTCATCGTCAGGTCTTTATCATAGAAACCATCTTACTTATTCATCTTTCCAGGTTTTCTAGTCTCCTGCTTCTTTGATTTCCCTCAAAAAACCCCCTTCTCTCTCCGCGCAGGCGAGCCACGGAATAGAAGAGACATGTCCGCCGCCGCCTTCTCTTCTTTCTCTTGGATCACGTTTCCCACCTGCACCAAAGAGGCGACCTCTCTCCCAGAATGGCTCCGCTTCGTCTTCCTCTCACCTTGCCCCCAGCGTGCCCTCTCCTCCGCCGTCGACATCCTCTTCCTTCTCACTCTCTTCTTCGTCTCCCTCCACAGAATGTGGCGGCGAGTCCATCGAGGGAATCCACCGAGCTCTGACCTCCGCAAACCGCTGATTGAGGAACATAAGGCGACCGTTAGAACCAATATCTTGTTTAAGCTGTCCCTGGCCCTTACGGCCGTGCTTTCCTTCTCCTCCGCCGTTCTCTTCATCTTCTCCGCTCTCGGTTACAGCTGGCGGAGCTCGGTGGAGCTCTCATTTCTCGTCTCCAAAGCCATAGCGAACGTTGGGGCGGTCATCTTAATAGCTCACGAGAAACGCTTTGAAGCCGCTACTCATGCTCGATCCCTGCGGCTTTATTGGGTCGCAAGCTTCCTCGTTACCTCCCTTCTCGCTGCGTCCGCTATCCTCCGCTTCGTCCACCATGGCTTTCACGGGTCAGAGCTCGTCCCCGACGATGTGTTCTCCCTCGCAACCTTTCCCATCTCCTTGTTCCTCCTCTACGTCGCGACCACTGGATCCACGGGCGTCTCCGTTGTCCTCCACCTGGAGTCGGAGCCCACAGATGGCGAGGTCACCCCTTTCGCCACTGCGTCGCTGGTCTCCCGGGCCACCTGGATGTGGATGAACCCACTGCTGAACAAGGGGTACCGATCTCCGCTGAAGCTGCCGGACGTGCCGGCCCTCGCGCCGGAGCACCGCGCGGAGCGGATGTACGAACTGTTCCGTTCAAACTGGCCCATCCCTGCGCTCCGGTCGAACCACCCCGTTCGGACCGCTCTTCTGCGGTGCTTCTGGCCTAATCTCTTGCTCACCGCCGCTCTCTCTCTCATCCGGCTCAGCGTGATGTATGTCGGCCCTCTGCTGATCAACCGGTTCGTTGACTTCGCCTCTGGGAAGAACCGGCGCTCGCCCTTCGAGGGTTTGTACCTCTGCGGGATCCTGTTGGCGGCGAAGACAGTGGAGGTAATCTGCTCCCATCAGTACAATTTCCAGTCGCAGAAGCTGGGAATGCTCATCCGCTCCACCCTCATCACCTCGCTCTACCGCAAGGGCCTACGGCTGTCGTGCTCCGCCCGCCAGTCCCACGGCGTGGGGCAAATCGTGAACTACATGGCTGTTGACGCCCAGCAGCTCTCCGACATGATGCTCCAGTTGCATTACCTCTGGCTAATGCCGCTTCAGGTAGGCACTGCCATGGCTCTTCTTTACTTCAGCCTCGGCATTGCCATGCTCACCGCAGCAGTCTCCATCGCCGCCATCCTTGCATTCGTGGTGATGGGGGCCCGACGGAATAACAGGTACCAGTTCAGCCTGATGACAATGCGAGACAAGCGCATGAAGGCCACCAACGAGATGCTCAACTACATGCGGGTGATCAAATTCCAGGCTTGGGAAGAGCATTTTAACAAAAGAATCCTGAAGCTCCGAGAAGGGGAATTTGCTTGGTTGTCCAAGTTCTTCTACTCTGTATCTGGTAACATCATTGCATTGTGGAGTGCACCGGTGTTGGTGGCTGTGATCACCTTCGCCACATGCTTACTTGCCGGGGTGGAGCTGGACGCTGGCAAGGTGTTCACAGCGACGTCCTTCTTCAAGATCCTACAGGAGCCATTGCGCAACTTCCCGCAGGCGCTGATACAGTCGTCACAAGCCGTGATTTCTCTAGAGCGCCTCGACGGGTACATGACCAGCCGCGAGCTTGAGGAGGGCGCCGTGGAGAAGGCCGCTGGCGGATGCGACGACGACGTCGCTCTGGAGGTCCGGGAGGGGGCCTTCACGTGGGACGACGAGCCGACGGAGGGCTCGGGGGGATACCTCCGTAATGTGAACGTTGAAATCAAGAAGGGGTCGCTGGCGGCGGTGGTTGGGACAGTCGGCTCCGGCAAGTCGTCGTTCCTCTCGTGCGTTCTCGGAGAGATGCATCGCATTTCCGGCAAGGTACGCCGACGCCCTTCGATCGCTCTCTCCTCTCATTGGATGGAGATATTACATGAATGCCGTCTGATAATAATTGAAGTTATTTCATCGTTATAGCATTTGCTCAGTTCAAAACTGTAACGGGTCATTGATCTCCACACCAGTTAGTATCTTGGCTTGTCACATTTTTTTCAGCCAAATTATTAATGTAGAAACTGTTTCATAATACTTATCGAAATCAGACAAATACATATGGTCAATTCTTTACCGCTGTCATTTAGACAGCTTGACCGAATTCTTTTAAGCCTGGGATTCCGTCCACGAGTCAAACAGTTGGTCTGCCATCTTTTGATTTTACATAAATTCATCCCATCACATCAACAGCACAGCGACAGGATCCCTGGACCTTTCCGGCCGATCCACGAGTTCTCTCTCTCTCTCTCTCTTTCTGTCCAACGCGTGTCGATATATAAAGCTACACGGATCTGACCAGCTACTGTTGTGGATTTTGGGCAGGTTCGGGTGTGCGGGACGACAGCCTACGTGGCTCAGACGTCGTGGATACAGAACGGGACGATACAGGAGAACATACTGTTCGGGGCGGCGATGGAGCCGGGGAGGTACCAGGAGGTGCTGCGGGTGTGCTGCCTGGAGAAGGACCTGGAGATGATGGAATTCGGTGACCAGACGGAGATCGGGGAGCGGGGGATCAACCTCAGCGGCGGCCAGAAGCAGCGCATCCAGCTCGCGAGGGCTATCTACCAGGACTGCGACGTCTACCTCCTCGACGACGTCTTCAGCGCCGTCGACGCCCAAACCGGCTCCTTCATCTTCAAGGTCAGACGCCCCCCCTCGCTCTATAAATACTTCGCTTGGTCTCTTCGGAGAAGAAGAGGGCCCACGGCTGGACAAGTCTCACAGCCACTGCCAATATCGTGTGCTTCTCTTGCATATGGCTACTCGCTTCTCTGACCTGTTGGCCCAGTTCTGGGTCTCCAGCATGAGAGCCGGGGAGGGGGAGACCCAGCAGTTGTCGTGAACAGCTGATTTAGGACTGTTTTCTTAATTTATCTGCCCTTTTGACGCCCAAGTTATTTAAATAAATATAAAGGAAATAGTAACTATTTAAATAAATATAACTTTAAAAGTAGCTTTCCTTTTATTTTATAATTTCTGATAAATAGGAGAAATCCGGTGCAGGAATGCGTGAGAGGGGCGCTTAAAGGGAAGACTGTAGTGCTCGTGACCCATCAAGTGGACTTCCTGCACAATGTTGATCTCATCTTGGTCATGCGAGACGGAGAGATTGTACAGTCAGGGAAGTACAGACAGCTACTCGACACCGGCACAGATTTCAGCGCTCTCGTAGCGGCCCATGACAATTCCATGGAACTCGTCGAGCAGAGCGCTGCCACCGCCGCCGACAACGACGTACAGCCGAACCCAACAAAGAAGTCCCACCCGGAGCAGAACCACGCCGAAGCCCAGAACGGCTCTACAGACAACCTCAAGAAGGGGAAAGGCACGGCCAAGCTCATTGAGGCGGAGCAGCGAGAGACGGGCCACATCGGGTGGCGCGTGTACAAGATGTACGCCACGGAAGCTTGGGGATGGTGGGGGGTCTTCGCGGTAGTAGTTACCTCAGTGGTGTGGCAGCTCTCCCTGATGGCTAGCGACTACTGGCTAGCCTTCGAGACCTCCGGGGAAAACGGGGTCTCTTTCAACCCCGTTGTGTTCATCCAGGTCTACGCTATCATTTCCGTCGTCTCTGTGATCCTTGTCACGACAAGGACGTTCATTGTTGCGTCGCTGGGCCTCGCGACGGCGCAAATCTTCTTCCAGCAGATTATCAACAGCATCCTCCACGCGCCGATGTCCTTCTTCGACACCACGCCTTCTGGGAGGATTCTGAGCCGAGTAAGCACTCTGAAATATTTACGAGCCAATAATAGTTAGTATAAGTGATGAAATGTGGGTTTAGAGATAATCCTTGGTCTGTTCTTATTTCAGGCGTCATCGGATCAAACCAACATCGACCTGTTCCTTCCGTTCTTCGTGGGGATAGTCGTCGCGATGTTTATGACTGTACTCAGCATCCTGGTGATCACATGCCAGGTCGCTTGGCCTACGATCATAATCATTATCCCATTAGCAGCGCTCAATTTCTGGTTCAGGGTACTCTCCAATCCTGCTTTTCCGTTCTACTTTCTCTCGAGAAAATATCCTTCAAATTTTGGTCAATCATATGTAGCTATTAGTTCATTTTAGACTACTATATTTTTGAACCGTGTCTCCAGGGATACTACCTGGCGACGTCTCGCGAGCTGACCCGCCTGGACTCCATCACGAAGGCACCAGTCATCCATCACTTCTCAGAGAGTGTCTCTGGTGTTACAACAATCCGCTGTTTCAGGAAGGAGGAAAGTTTCTGCAAGGAAAATGTGGATAGAGTCGACGCGAACCTGAGGATGGACTTCCACAACAATGGATCCAACGAGTGGCTGGGTTTCCGCTTGGAGTTGATAGGAAGCCTCATCCTATGCTTTTCCGCTCTCTTTATGGTCGTATTGCCAAGCAGCATAGTCAAGCCGGGTACACACTCTCACGACTCTCTCTCTCTCTCTCTCTCTCTCTCTCTCTCTCTCTCTCTCTCTCTCTCTCTCTCTCTCTCTCTCTCTCTCTCTCTCTCTCTCTCTCTCTCTCTCTCTCTCTCTCTCTCTCTCTCTCTCTCTCTCTCTCTCTCTCTCTCTCTCTCTCTCTCTCTCTCTCTCTCTCTCTCTCTCTCTCTCTCTCTCTCTCTCCCCCCTCCCTCTCCCTCTCTCTCTCTCTGGAGGTCATGTTGCTCACAGTGGATCGTTGTGATGCCAGAATATGTCGGGTTGTCTCTATCTTATGGCCTCTCTCTCAACACTACGCTGTTCTTTGCGATATGGATCAGTTGCTTGGTAGAGAATCGTATGGTATCTGTGGAGAGGATCAAACAGTTCACGAACATCCCCTCCGAAGCAGCCTGGAAGATCAAGGGCTGTCTCCCGTCAGCGAGTTGGCCAACCAGGGGGAATATCGATATCAGAGACCTCAAGGTAACGTAGTAATTTCGTCGACCTTATTCTATATTCCACGTGGGCGAATCTTTCGGTAAACCATACGGGTTACTGACGCAGGTGAAATATCGACCCAACACCCCGATGGTTCTGAAAGGGATCACGCTGAGGATCAACGGAGGGGAGAAGATCGGAATTGTCGGCCGAACCGGAAGCGGGAAATCGACGTTGATCCAGGCGCTGTTCCGGGTGGTGGAGCCCACCGAGGGGATGATGGTCATCGATGGAATCGATATTTCAATGCTGGGCCTCCATGATCTCCGGTCGAGGTTCGGGATCATCCCTCAAGAGCCTGTTCTGTTTGAAGGAACGGTGAGGAGCAACATTGACCCGACGGGAGTCTACTCCGACGATGAGATATGGACGGTGAAGCCGAAAAGACCCTGACATCTTTCACAAGTTAATTTCTTTATTTTCCATCTCTCAAGGTTCCCGTCGTCCGCTTTGTCCTCGGAGTTCGTCATCGTACATTCGTCCTTTACTGTGCTCCTGAATTTGCAGAGCCTGGATCGATGCCAACTCAAGGAAGTTGTGGCCGGAAAACCGGAGAAACTCGATTCTATGGGTACGTTCAATAATGCGTTACTTGTCGGAGAACTGGCCGTCCCCGAAGAACTTATCGACCGGTTGTTGTCTGGTGCGGGCTTTCCTTATTCTGTGATCTTCAACCCCTTGCAGTGGTGGATAGCGGAGACAACTGGAGCGTGGGGCAGAGGCAGCTCCTCTGCCTGGGCCGGGTGATGCTGAAGCACAGCCGGATCTTGTTCATGGACGAGGCCACCGCCTCGGTCGATTCACAGACCGACGCGGTGATCCAGAGGATCATCAGAGAGGACTTCGCCTCCTGCACCATCATCAGCATCGCCCACAGGATACCCACCGTGATGGACTGTGACCGAGTCCTGGTCGTAGACGCAGGTAGGCTCACGACTCCCCCAGTCCACAGGCACAGAGAGAGAGAGAGAGAGAGAGAGAGAGAGAGAGAGAGCGTTTTCAGAAAATAATGGGCCAACGGATGTTTTTTCTCGTCTGCACAGGATTCGCGGCGGAGTTCGACAAGCCATCGAACTTGATAGAGCGGCCGTCACTCTTTGGAGCCCTGGTTCAGGAGTATGCTAACCGCTCCTCTGATCTATAGCCTGATCAGCTCCATCCGTCATGGAACGCTCTGTCTGTGTCTATTTCCACTCGAAACCCACAGCGCAGAAAAAATTGTACGTCCAAAGGGTCAGAATGAGGGAATCTGTAAGGCTCAGCGTTTACAGGGCGCCGACTTGTTCCTCTGTCCATGGATCGTGTTGATTATGGCATTATTTCAAGATTTAGATTAAAAAAAAGTTTAGCCATTTCCTAGTCTATGCAGTAGTTTGAATTCTTGCGGATTATTATTATATAGATATATATATATAATATAATATGGTTACTGGTTTTTATGTATCATAAACCTCATGAATTATGTTTAAACCTCTCTCTTTTGCCTGACCTTTTAGTTCTCTGTAAATTGTACCTCTATTAGTATTTAGTGTTATGTTATTTTTTGATAGAAATATTATTGTTAAAATATACTTGGTGTTAATTAATATATGACAAATACTCACATCTATGCAGTAAAAATACTATTATTCTTTCTCTATCTATATTTATCTCTTCTTACCAACGAAATATCTGTCAAAGTCAAAAGGAAAAAAACTCATTTCAACAACAAATAAGTGCTATTATCATTAGCAGATGTAAATATTTTTTAAAAAAACAAGTAAAAGAAAATTCATGGATATTCTTGATAGTCACGCGTGAGTTACACACTTTGTTAGGGATATAAAGATAACACATCTAAGGTAGCAGATTAAAAAATAATAAAATAAAATAAATCTGGCTTGAGTCTAGAAGGTTCAAAATTCATAATGACGCCCTTGAATTTGTAAGAGTTGCTTTAATCTCCATGCAAATGGAAATCAACACCATTTCACAACAGTTACAACATGCATACCTTGAATAGGCCGAAATATACTTCGACTTTCCCAAAATAATATTTAAAATAAAAATAATAAAATCAGTAGTGTTACACAATTGACACATTATCGCCGCGATTTTTAAGGCCATTTTCTTGAATTTTGGGGCTGAACTTGTTTAGTGGCTTCCACTTCCTACCTTAAAAATCTCGTTTTTACAATTTCAAATTCAGAAATTTTGAGACTTTCTCATTTTCTCAAGTGTTGTTTTACATAAAAACAGGGTAGGTTAAAATGTAAAGGTTAATCGGACGGCTGCGATGTGGGCATCCAACCCAGACCCCGGGGTTCCGCCGTGAAAAAATATTCTCCAAACGAGAGCCTCACCAGAGAGAAGGCCCTATAAATACCGAGCAGTGTAAACCCTATGTGGAGTAGGAGACAGAATGGGGCGGTCGCGGAGAAAGTACAAGCAGTCGCGAGCGAAGGTGCGATGTGCACTCCCCAAGAAGAAGCCTGGCGTCTTCAAGCCGGCGTTCGCCATTCCGCGGGAGCTCCTCGCCGGCGCCGGGAATGGCGACGAGGAGGCGGGTAAGAGGAAGTGGGACGAGAAGGCCAGCGTCATTCAGAACTACCGCAACTTCGGCGTCGTCGCCAACCCTAATCTGCTCGGAGTTCGGTTCCGTACTCCGCAGGTCGTCCTTTGCCCCTCCCTACAGGTACCTTCCTCGGGTGCCGGCAACGGCAGGGGTCCGATCTCCGAGTTCGATCCCATCGACAGCGGCAGCGACCTAGAAGCCGACGGTACGTTCTTCGACATCTCTGTATGGGCAGGCAATCCTTGGAGACTAGGGATTCACAGCATCGTCTGGGGGTTGCTTGTTCAGATCTTAAGTCGGCGCTGGGGAAGAAGAGGAGAGATGGGAAGAGCGCCCCGGTGCAGCCGCTGACGACGATCCAGCGGGTCCACATCGCCCGGCTCATAGCCAAACACGGCGACGACTACCAGGTACGGGCACCCCCGCTGCTCCATCTTCCCTCTCAGATTCCGACCTCGCGAGTAGAAGTCGGTCGGGTAATCCATTTCTGCGCGTCCACAGGCGATGTCCTTGGACATCGAGTTGAACGCGATGCAGCACACTGTGGCTGAGCTGAAGAAGCTCTGCCGGAGATTCAACGTCCGCAGCGGCAGGCTAGCCCGCGCCATCGAGGAGCGTAACCCTAGCGCCGCCCTTCTTGAGCGGGAGTAGATGCCCTCCCTCCGTTCACTCCTCCCCCTTCGTGGCCCTGCTTCTCCCAAATGTAACGGCCGAGACTTCGCTTGAACGAAGAAATACATCGAGTTGCTGCATATCCATGGATCAGAGACAGAAGGTAGTCAAAGGATGGTTTGGGGTCATAGCGTCAACATTTTCTGCAGCTATTTATTGTAAATAGTCAAAGAGGCGATCGTATTTCCCTCGAATCATATCCCGCATTCCTGTTCGTACAACGAATACAAATGAATTGGAATGGCCGGCGAGCACATTCGGAGAGTCCAGTATCTGTTTCTGGATTAAAGAGTCCTCTACCACGAGATCGCAGGTCATGTGAGGAGGATTGAATCAAACTAGCACCAGATTAGGGTAAGAGAGCAGCTTGGACTTTGTTCAGCGAGGGACCTTCTTGCGGCTGAGGATCTCCTGTTCCTTGAGCCGATGCTGGAACCTTGCCAGGCGAGCCTGAAGACTAACCAAGCCCGCAGCCT
Organism: Spirodela intermedia; assembly: GCA_902729315.2. Classification (NCBI taxonomy): domain Eukaryota; kingdom Viridiplantae; phylum Streptophyta; class Magnoliopsida; order Alismatales; family Araceae; genus Spirodela; species Spirodela intermedia. The sequence goes on from LR746264.1 coordinate 6,251,015, forward strand.
TGCGGGAGAGAACAAAGTTCAATTGGGTCACGTAGTTGTCGATGAGGCTGCCGGGTTGATCGACTTCTGCCAACAACTTCATCTCCTGGCAAACGCAAGCAACATTGCATTGAATCCTTGGATAATCAGCCGGAGTTGACAGTGAGATTAGTCAGAAATGCTACGGTTTTTCCATCGATCATATATACAGATATATATGATCCAGCTTATATTTACAAGGATTTGGGAAGGTGGCCATATCCTGGGTTTTATAGACAAAGAACAGATTCATGATGTGGTCGGAAAATAGTTGGAAATTATCACCAAGGCCTTGACAGAGGGAAAATCACGCTCCAAGGAAAGGAAAGAAGAGCGGTCTCACCTCGCGCACAATCTCCATTGTATCCTCGATTTCCTTTCTGTGAGCTGCAATTAGAGCCTCCTCTTCCTGAAACACGTACACCAGAGGCAACCACTCAGATTCACAAAACGGGATAATCAATTGTAGTTTATCGATGGCGTTGACTTTTACCTCGAGAATAGCACTGATATCTTCTTCACTGAAGTTGGGCTCCCCCTCGCATTTCTGCTTACGCCGTGTCATAGTAAAGTCAGATCCGCTGTCCTTTCTAGCCCAGCTGCTCTGTTTCTCGGATTTTTCTTCCTTGCCTAATTTTCTACGGGGTGGAGACACCCTATCTTCATCCTGAGTGTCGTATGTATTCTGAGTAGAATGTAGCCTAGGGGCAAATTGACCGCCGAAGGTACCTTTAGGGTCAACCCTCTCCAATGAACTGAAGGTGGTCCCACTTTCCTCCCTTCCATTGAGGCTGTAGCTCGAGGTCACAGTGGAGGAGTGCCTATCAAGCTCCGGATCAGAAGCGGCATTCTCTGGAGCTCTCCTCCCTGTCTCCACTGCTCTCACCTGCTCGCTTTGCTCATAGACATCCTGCGATTCAAGTGAGGAAGGAAAGTACGGTGATGAAGATTCCTTGACGGCGGGAACGGGAACCGACGGAGCAAGAACTTGATCCTTTTTTGGATTTCCGCTCCTAGAGAGGCTCTTAACCCTGACAACAAAAAAATACAAAAAAAATAAAAGAAGAAGGAATGCCATGTCGAAATTAAGCTCTAATCAAAGAATGTTTCGATTTCGATTTTACTGCAGAGCATTTGGGTTTAGCAATTTATTATTGACCAGTATGCTCGATCGAAACATACATACCTATCCGCATACCGTAAGGTATTCAGGGTGTGCTCACAGGAACCCGCGTTCGGAGAAATGCAAGAAATCATGATGGTTCTGGAATTTCCCACAAAGGAATCCCGAAGCACCTCTGTTAGTTTGCTCCCCCTGAATGGGATGTGAATCTGATCGTTGTCCAGTGCCCTGATACACTCTTTCAAGGCCAGAAGACTCTTGTTGATCTCTGCTCCCTCGATGCTGAAACCAGAATACCATGTAGATAGATAGCTTATAAAACATGTGAAGTCGACAAGATTCATGCCGATAGCTTGACGGGCTATTTTCCGTCATTGGTTTGATATGAAAAAAATCTGAGTAATTATAAATCCATTTTTAAAATTATCTTGGAATGAAATAAATGAGACTAGATTACAAGAAGATACAGACCGCGTTTGGCGATCATTGTCGGTAGTGTCTGCACCGCGTTCGCTTCCAGCAAGATCAATGAAAGAAAGCTTTCCTATGACCTTCCCTCCCTTGGATTCATTGCCTTCATTGTGCCTTTTGGAGTTATTCACCTCCTTGTGCTTCTTGATCACAAGCTGTAAGATGGCATGGGATCTTGAAGATTCTTCATTGGCTCCAGTGGAGCCAGTGCTTCTTGCTGAATTCCCCTTTTCAATATACTCCCTAACGATTTGCACATCCGACACCTCAAATTCCTGCAAGCCAACAATACAAACCTGTTGCCGACCATCTTCCCTCATACACAGCTTCCTGTCCATTATGAAAAAGCCACATTGGTCAGATGGAAACATATGTACATAGACATACACATATTACATAAGATTTCTGTTTTCTGGCTGCAGAATATTCATGGCGAACTCTCCTGGGATGCCACACAATATCCAAGAGACCCAGGCAATCGTTGGGAACCAAACAATTGGATGTCATACAAAATAGCGTTGATGGGAGACGTTTATTCGAAAAAAGATTTCATTTTCATTCAAACCTTTAATATTTCCCTCGTTAAGTTTAAATATCATAAATCTTCAACTTTCTCTAATCGTTTCATGTTATATTGCGTACATTTTCCCCAAAAAATGATAAACTACGTGTAATAAGCCAACCAAGGCATTTAATGTATCCAAACTGTCCACAACCTGTGGAACACACTATGAAACGTATTCCTACTCAACTTCCATGGGCAACTTAACGACAAACCATTTCAAAAGTCCCCAAAGTATCTGGTATTCATTCCCCGGTGAAAACACACTATTGGCCTCATTCAAAGAACCAGTGACGATTGTACACTTCAATTAAACGTTTTGTAAAACGATTGGAGATAAAAGAACACCGACGCATCGTACATCATCAAGAAAAAACCTACTAAATATGGGCAGACATGGAAACTCTGTTTTTACCGAGACTCTGAAAACATTCCAATACATATCACAAAAAAACAAGTTTTATTCCAACCAAGGATCTCTTAAATATTGGACTCCTCGTTATTTCATAAATTTGCCCTCAGATTCGCGCTTCTCAATCTACAGAACTGAAAACACCATTTTAGCAATATACCATGTTGTTGATTGCAATTAGTTCATACCCTATTGTCAGTTTTTCAATATTTCTTTGCAATCTATCTTGATGCATCCTTCTTGAAGCGTCTTCGAATCCGCAATCTAAAGAAGTGCAATACTTAAACACTACTTTTTTCCCAGCCTTATCCTTTGATGCATGGAATCTAGAGATTTTCATCTGTCCACAGATTTTCACAGAAAACGACCCCAAACAATTGCCTAACCTAAGGATGCACTCTGAAGGCCATATAGCCTATTCGATAATAACTTGGGTTTGGATCCAAAGACAAAACATACATTTTTAATATTATCTGCCAAATAATGCATTGGACGCAACTAAAAGCAACCAAATTTGATGCATAAGGAACCAATAATTAATGCCAAATTCTAACCTTCTGTCACTGAGAAGATCAAAAAGCTTCCCACCATATATCTCAAAGTAGCTAAGCCATAACCTAAACCTTTGATTACTATACACTGGCTGGTGCAAAAGTCTAACAATATCTTCTGAAGCCCTCAGGGGCAACGGCTGCATAGTGAACGTCTTTCCACTGCCTGAAGACCAAAATCCAACCATATGATACGTGTAAAGACGAGAAACCATTTATAGAAGTATTGAAAACAATAAACGACAAAGAAGAAGTAAGAAATAAGGTAAATTGAAAGTTCTCTCCTCACCCAACAAGACCAAGATTAAGAAACTAATTACGATTGAGCATCAGCAACATGTCGACACTAGTAAAATCAGACCAATATTCAACTAACAATGATAAATTAGTCCAACCTCCGTGGAGTTCAGATACTGATAGGTCCCGTTACAATGCTCAAATTGGGTCCGTTATCGGGTCTGAGCAGGGTCCTACGAACCCAGCCCTTTTTGGACTTACCGCCGCAAAAGGAATGAAGGGGGTAAGGACTAAAGGAGAATTGGGCCCGAGGCCCATTTCGGGAGTGAGGGTATATGTACTGGTAAGAGGCATTTTTGAGAGGAAAGTTCGTCCCGAACTATTCTAGGGTTTCATCGGAAACCCTTTCCCCGTCTGTTCTTGTTTCGTGCTATCTGATTATTCTGTGTTCATCTATCTATCTCCCTCTGATCTGTGCATTCTGTTCGCTGCCTTGGCAGGGTCCTGTTCGAGACCTTATCAGATACTCATAAGACAAACATGACACAGTCTGTGTTATGGGAAAATACGAAATATGGTCTTCATAGAAGAAACCTGAAAAACCTTGGATCTGTCAGATGAAAGCATGATCAAGGTATCCGCATCATAACAACAAAGCACACAACACAGTTCTGAGAATTCACTGCTTCAATGACACAGGTCAAGTAAATAGAAGTGGATAATTAAAAAGAGTATGCCACGCTAGAGGCAACCTAATCCCCGAGGTGAGTGTTGAACTCGACACCATTTAAGGATTTCTATTTTTCTTGAAGTGTCTAAGCTCCCCATGATATCAGGGGAGATATGGAAAGGAGTAGGAATCAACAGGAGTGTAACAGAGGCGACAAAATGTACCTTGTTGTTTAAATCCTTCACTCAGAGATAACCAGAAAAGTGGAAAGAGAAAAACAGCGGACCATGTGGAGAAACCTAGTGCTATGTTCAAGTTGATCGAAGTTGATAGAAGTTGACCATGTGGAGATACTTTGCATGTTGCTCTTATAAGGTGAAATCTTTGCATCAATCATCACAGTTTTACAACTTGTGGAAACAATTAGTAGAATTCCTAGTTGATGGATTCGTGTATAACGTTGTCAAAATAGCTCTTGCCATGGATTCGTGGAAGAAATAGGTGCTATACATGTCAAATCTCTTACAAATAAGGTATATTTGAAGAACCAATTATAGAGTTTTGGGGTGTATGTCCAATCTATTTTTTCTAGAAGGGCACGAATCCATTCACTTAATAAGCCGCACAATCCCTTCATTTTCTGACCTTTTGTAAATATTCCCTAGAAATATAGAACTCACCCCTTGTTTATATCTTGGGATTTTTCAGCTTTTTACCATTTCCAGTATGTTTTTAAGTTTATCCTGCACTACCCCTTTCTAGTTTCTATCTCCCATCATTCCTGAATCTATTATTGCTAACTCTGTAGTTCTACATATCTAACTGCAATACACTGTAAATATTCTAAACTAAATTTAGTGTCTATAAATTAGAAGTTTCATAGATTTATAAAACTACATAAATGAATGTCCTACTCATACCTTTCACAGGCGTGCACTTCTCAATGCTGAGAGTAAACATTACGCTTCCTCCTTTTAATTTCAAATATTTATGCAAATATTAAGCATAATATTTAACCTGGAGTTATTTATAATGGTATAAGAACAACATAGACGCCAAATTTTTTTTCTTCAACTTGTACATGTTTCATAATTTACAGCTACAAACCTTTGACTCGTCTACTTATTCAATCTGCACATCACTTAGCACCTTGTCACAAAACATTGCCGTCCCCCTCTTATCTAACAGTTTCTGAGCACATATGAACAGTAGAAAAATAATCTAATTACTTTAAGCGGTTTAATCACAGCACCACGGGGAGTTCAAGAGATCAGCACCTGTCTGTCCATATGCAAAACATGTAGCTTTCGTTCTCTGAAAAATAGTAGGAATAATGGGTTCCACAGTGACACGGTACACCTGGCATAGCAGACGTCAGAAAGAAGTCAACAGGTACCAAAGTACAGAAAGATATTTATTACTTTTCGAATATAATGTTAGCTACAAAAAGGGGGAAAACTGTACAAGGAAAGTGCCGATAGTACAATGATAGAGACTGTTACCTCATCATTGTTAACATTCTCATCAAGAACAGCATCAAAACAGAATTCATGCTTCTCCACATAAGCTGTAAGGTCCACCTATGAAACATCACTGGCAACCATTACCGCAAATCACAACATTCAAATTGGAAAAACCATATGATTGAACTAACTGCTGAGATTCTGCCGTGAAAAATAGTTTGAACACAAGCATTGGACAGGAGACCCACAAGAAACTCTAAGGATCCTCAGATGATTTTCCCTTGTCAATTAAATCAAATACCTAATCATTTTTCTTTACAGAATAGTTTTCCAGAACGAGGTAAAAAGGTAAGGGAGCGCAGTAGAGTGCAAAAATGAGCTGGTCGGGCTAAAGTTTTGTAGTAACCAGTGGAAGTACATCTTGGGGTGACCAACAGTGATCCAAAGATATGCATGTTGAACGAAAAATTGTGAAGGGGAGCAGATAGGGGAAATGGAGTGCCTTGGAAGATACACTAAACGCAACTTCTGAGTTTATGACAGTTCATTTTTCCTCTTCGCTTTAGGTTTAATGCCAACATACATGATGACGGTCACAAACTCTACCATAACTGTTCATCTTGAACCATTAATCTAGATCAGGGAATATAGAAAACATTCGTTATTCTTTTCGTTTCCCAATAAACAGAGATTCGCCAAACAACTTCTGCGAGGAGTTTTAAAGATATGAACTCTTTGAAAAGACAGGTAATTATGGCAGAAAGAAAGCAGACCATAGCTCTCTGTCGACGAAAATCCCATGTTCCATTTGATCGGTCTGTTCTTCTACAATTTCAGCTTTGTGGATTTTTCTCTTAAGTGAGGGGTTTAAGCATGACCGTTCGATTTCGAGGAACTTGCATTTTTCAGGTCGCAAAACAGATCAATCAAGTAGGAAAGGAACTGGGCAATGATAATGAGTAGATTACATTAACTTGCTTCCCTGATGCAACGTGCCTTTCTTGAGGGGTGATTCGGGTACCAGCACGTTGTGTGTGGTATTCATTCGTTTCTGGCTCTTAGAATTATATCTAGTAGTGGTTGGAACAGCTTGCAAAATCCAACCACTTCACCAACTTCATTGTCCCCAACCGTTTCCCGTACTTCTATTGAAACAGAATGGTTTCATGTTGATTTATCAATTGGTTATTCCTCTCCGTTTGTATCTCCAATTTCGGTCTCCATTAGTGGCCAAGTTACTGAAAACCATCAATCGATTGTTTCCAAACAATGTTGAGGGGAATGCTTGCATGATTCACAAGAAATTTGCCTAGAGAGAAAAATATGAGAACAAAAACCGAAGAATATACATTTCGATCGTCCAAGAAAAAGAGCATGTATTTCCAGTTAAAAAGAATAACTTGTGTGCCATGTTTGAGTCATCGTAAATTACAATGTAAATATATAACCAGAAATGTTAAAGAAATATATACATAGTAAGATAAATACCAGCATAATCTAATACGCCAAAAATCAGCGCAGACACATATGTATTACTCGGCCAAGGCAATGAGCCACACTACCAGCGAGTTTTGGGTGCGTTTAACAGTTGGTCGTCCGTGTTGGTTTAGGCGCCAAAAAAAGGTCCTGCCAGACTTTGCATTTATTACTCGTAAAGAAAACACATCCCTGTCCATGGGCCTACTTGCAGTTCCACGAAATCAATCTACCTCAGCCAGCTAATGGTCCATTAATGTAGACGTTTATGGAATGCACATAATTCTGTGAATAACACATTTCCTACAAACTGTATCGCACTTCAAGGCTTCTCTCTCTCTCTATCTATATATGTGTGTAGATACTTATATATATACATAAATATATGGATGTGTTTATATATATAATCTAATTATTTTTATTAGGGAGTCCATATGGTATATAAAATGTACAGATACATATATAGCACGTAAAATTAATCAGGGCTGGCCTATTTTGAATTTGTGTTGGTAGTGTTGACCCTCAACCATTGGCCTGACACAACTAACTGCAGTTAGATCCCTGCATGCATACAAGCAAGACATCAAGATAAAGTAAATAATGCTGGCAAAAAAAGGATCAGATTTCCATATGCTTGGGGCATCTAGCACCAATACGAAAAGATTAAATCTAACTCGTATCATAAACACTAACCTTCAACTTAGGCTCATGGACAGACAAATATGAACTATCATGCACAGTTACAATATCGTCCTCCTTTCGAGATATCTCCTTTTTGTTCAAAGGTCTTTTACGAACCTGGAATAAAATAATTTTATCCCAGTTTTATCAAGCCAAAAAATTAATAAATATATATTTATGGCAAAAACCATCATCACAGGTTGCTCAAAAGCAATATAACTAGTGAAGCACCGATTTCTCTTTTCTTCAAACAAAGTTTAGTGGCTCAGATAAACCCAGTTATATTTTATCCATTTTACAATGTGATAACATTTTCTCAGGGCTAGGGAAAGAACACTAACCGAAAATATAAACATAAAATAATAGTAACTACTGCTTTAAATGTGCAAGAGGATCATTTAGTAAAGACTTATAATTATAAATTGGAATCTAAACAAAATAAAAAATACATGAAAGAAATTTCACATGGTCTATGGATCAGATTATGCCTAAATCAGCATTCCCCTTCAAAGATCGGAAAGAGGAGGATATTCATACATAGATTCAACATATTAAGTAGAATCACAACGAGAATATCTCGAAAAGCATTATATAATGGTTGTTCTTCTGAATATCTGGAGGAAACACAACCTGAATCCTTTTGAAAAAAGCATTATATAATAATAATAAGAAGTTATTAACATTCCTAATCTACTATATTTTACACGAATTATCTTTATCTGAATATTTGGAGCACATATTCAATATAACAAATATATACTACCATCTCATTTTTTCTCGGTTGTTCTTAACAGCGATGGCTATTCATTCAAGTCTTTGGGTAGCACCACCAGATTTTCAACGGGCATAATTAATTAAGTCACCATCACCTGTACTCTCTGTCAAGGAGTATTTCCATTTGGGTCCACCTAATCTATTCACTTAAAAGGCAAATCTGAAGAGTGCATGCATGAAATGGTGAGGTGATTTTTGCATTTCATGGAAGCATTCAGCATAAAAATGCAAATACCCTCTATGCTGCTGAAGAAACCTGCAGAAAATGTCTTAACATACCACGACTTTAATCTTTGCTATGTTGCTCTCCTTTGCGCTAGGCTCCTTTTCAATAGCTGATAATCTACTGCTGTTCTCAGCTTGCCCTTTCAGTGGCCTGGCAGTAACTATATCAAAGTCACTATCAAAATTCCCACCAGGCATGAATGGTGATGACTCAAAGGGTTGCGATATACCATGCTGCAAAGAATGCAAAGAGCTCAAATATCAGTGAAACAGGAGAAAACCTTTAAACGATGTTGAGATAAATTAGCACGGAAAGGCAATGAAAATCAAGATAAAGAAATTCATTTTCTCTGCGGACTTTGAAAAATAATAACAATGTGCCGGCAACTGCAAAATCGTTGATGGGTTCCCAGAAAACCATATGCAAGTTTGATCTAGAATTTATCAGTCAATTTCATGACTAATTCTTTTTATGACACAAATGTTAAAATGATATTTCTTTCCTTTTCAAAATTTTGCCCATGTCACATGACAGGAATGATACATAAGTGGTAGAAAAAGTTCGTCAGAGAATATCAGGTATCTTAGCTAAAATATTCAACAGGTAACCACATGAAGAGCACCTCCCACCACAAGAACCAGAAACTTAGATTCTATACAAATATCAATTCAAGCACTTAAAGTTCATACACTGCATATAGAAAATGTCACTAGCTCGGTTTGACAGCAAGCTGTCGAGTTATTTGATACTGGACGATGTTATATTGATCTTCCCATGAATAACGAGCTAATATTGCATTTGTGTGTCATAAATCTTATCTCGAACAGAAATAGTTCTTGAAACTAAGTATGCCCCGTTTGTAAATGGTTAGAGGCAACTTAAATTTCACTAACGTTAACAAGGGGCGACAAAGCCTGTGCAGATGGGGACGTGAAGCACATGGGATAGCCAATAGCAAGAGAAAATGCACACGATTTTTTTGCGTCTGATGCCAGACACTCATGCAAGCACTTATCTCAAGCTCCGAAAGCATCATGAAGGTCATGTACAAGCACTAATAGATAATGCACTGCAGGCACACCAGCAATACTGGCGAGCAGACAAATTTTATTGATCTCATATGACACAATTGGACATGAAAAGTGCACTGAAGAGGGGCAATCTTGAAATCTGACCATGTGATTCATGAAGAATCATTGGACAAGGTAGGCCACACTCATAACGACAATATACCACAACCAACCTCAACAAAAAGAACTAAATGACGACAAACAATAGAATAAAACTAATACTTCAACGCTTGGGAAAGATTTGTATATGCAAGGCCAAAGATATGCCGGTAAACTTTAAGACCATATATAAATTATTTTGACAACGATTACTATCACAACATATATATGGTTTACAGTGGGCAGAAAAAATAAATTATGCTACAGAATAAAGTCTCTTCAGGTAGCATCTCATTAGCTCAGAGAATTATAAAATGGTGGTTCAGAGAGGCACAATGTACCTCAGAAATAAGTTCTGTATCATCCATTGCATTAAGATCCAAAAGTCCAGCCCCAAACTCCCCTCTCAGTTCAGGTGAATAGAAGCCATCAATGGCACTGACTCCCCCCAAAGGGTGTGTGGCCGGCATATATGGTTCTGAGCCAGATTCTCCATTAAAGTTCAAGTTCTTAAAAACCTTAAAGAGCCTCTGTTTCTCCTCAACGGACTGCCCTCCATAGCCCTACAATAACAAGCATGCAACACCGGATATTATGGCATCAACAGAAGATCAACAAAAGAATCAACATTTGAACCTTGATAAAGTTCACCCACGCGCATAAAGGCAGTCTAAGCTAATCAACTGCATTTTATGTAAAAAGTAAAAACGCCAATGCCGCTGCTAGAGATGGAGAAGAATACTTATAAGATTATCCAATCTTACAAGTAACAAACGTAGAAGCACTGAAAATCGAGCAAACTCAAGTTAATGCGAGCACAATCACTTCCAGAAGAACAAAGTTACAAAATAGTTATCAGGAGAAGACACGAGACTTAGAACATTGGTCTCAGGGGGAAAATACAGCTCTGGAGCAAATAACACAGTTTCATTACATTGCCCGGCAACTCGAGTTCATTTATCAAAAGCAGCCGAGAAAATTGTTTCACACCTGCATGACATTTGGGAAGAATCGGTTGTCGGTAGACGCCATCGGAGAAGCCAGATGCTGAAGTCCTGCAGACTGGAGCCAGCGGGCCATCACTGCATCCCCGGAGTCACCCACTGGCCCCACACCAATGGCGTGGTTGTCATACAGAGAAGCCGCCGAGGCAGCATTGCTCTGCTGCCCCTGGCCACCCATGGGGCGCTGCGATCGACGTTGTGGCGCCAATTTTTACCGATCAAATGAGAACGATAACTGCAGCCACAATAAAGAAAAATGCCAAACTTAGACTCTGAGACGGAAATCTCCCAAGATCCAGGAATTGGCAAAAGGGTGAAATCCTCTGCGGGACACACGTGAAAGAGAGAAATCGCAGACGGAGCAGAACATTAAATCCTTCGAGGAACCCCTCCACGGCCCTACAACAGAAGAAACAGAGAGATCCTAAGGGACACCGGAATGAGCGCATCTACCTGTAATGCCCAGGCGGGGAGCCGATTTACCACAGATCGAGGGGACGAAGTGTGAGGTTCTCACCCAGCTCAGTTCGTCAATCCACCGAGGCCTGGTTCCAACGACTCGTCGAGAGATTCCAGCTCTAGATCGCAGGGAGCGAAAACCCAAATCTGGGCAAAAAGGAAGCGTGACGGTGCCACCCGCCTCCCTCTTCCACTCTTTTTCCTCCTCGTTCGTGCTCGTTGGATGGTAGAGGCCGACGGTAGGAGAGAGAGAGAGAGAGAGAGAGAGAGAGAGAGAGAGAGTTTACTTTCGACGATGGGCGGCGTACGCGGGAGTAGTCTAGCATAAATAACCCGCAGTATAATATACCGTTAAGTACGGGAAGTATCCCAACATCAGCGTAAGAAGATTTTTGGGGATGATTGTGAAATGCTTATTATAATATTCACCGACCGTGGCAAAGTCTACTCGGGCACTCGCACGTGAGTGAGACCGACGCGTCCGTCCGTCAGCGTCACCCGTCTTTAGACGCCGTTCTGTTTCCGTCGAGCTCCCACCATGCACGTGCGATGATCCAATATATCAAATGAAGAGAAAGGACCGAGAGGCGGAAGAGGAAGAAGAGGGGCTTTGGAAATGGCGCCGGAAGCTGCGGGATCAGAGGGTACGAATCCTGCGGAAGGAAATACGGTGGTTGTGGCGTCGATCGATGAGAGCGAGCGCGAGGATAGTCATTTAAACTCTGAATAGGACATGAATATTCATTTCTATTTTATAATTGAGAGGTTATTTAAAAATAAGATAATAAATGAATTATGAGAGTTAACGCCAACTTGTTTATTTCTCAGGTTTGTCGTTAGTATCGCGGCACCATCACAGCTCATGGTTGCAACCTGCTACGGTTTCTGCATAGTTCCCAGCGGAGAGAGAGCTATAGAGAAAAGGGAACTATACGTTCCTCTGTGTGGGATATATTTCGGGAAGGTCTGGAAGAGTTATACCAAGGTAGAAAGCGTAAGAAGGGGCTGTTGATCTGTCGCCTTCACTCCCTTCAGCTGTTCGTGCTGGAGATGTTAGGAGTTGTTTGTTTTTTAAGGAGTTGAAGCTAAGAGATGACGCTTTTTTCTGCGCTCGTTCAGATCCTTCTCGTTTTCCTTGTTCTTTATACTGACATTATATCCGTTGTAGCTTCTTCTTCTTCTTCTTTTCTTTGTTCGAAAGATGTCATCACGGCATATGGTTTTGTTTTCCCACAATATCTGCAATCTTCTCTCGCTTTCAGCTAGCACTGCGGGTGAGGAGTCTTCCAGTGCTTACAAACTTCCAAATCTACGCGCTGCCCCCACCAAGAAAAATAAAATGTCATTACTTGGCAGACGTTCAAACTCCAACAAGATCGAATCCTAAAGTCAAATACCCATTTTTTGAACGCTAACTATTCTCTCTCTATCTCTTTTGCTGACCCATTCCTCACATGTGCCCACCACAAAGCCTATTTTATAGGGTCTTTTTTGTTTTTCAATGCCCAGCTCTGGGGCTTTCCTCAGGTCCAATCCGGCACGTTGACTTCCCTTTCAAGTACATTGGCCGCCTGCGCAGTCCTCTGACAACCCCCGCCTCCCCCCGCCCCCCCGCGGACCACTTGGGAGCAAGAACAGAAGGATAATTTTATCGACATATATAGTCTATTATTGGCAAAGTCAACACATCGTTTCAACCAGTGTGCAAGTTCTTTGTGGGATTGATTTTTCTGCGATTATTTTTAAAAAAATAGTGCGAAGAAAATAAATATCCAAGGATTTAGGACGGTGAAAAATCTTGTTACTTAGTACACGGGATGCGATAACCCGCTGTTGGGGTGGGGCGCTCATCCTGACTGTGGAATAATTGGACATAAGGGAGGTGGTTGACCATTATTATTTTAAGGAAGAGTAAAATAAGAGACAAGGGGGCTTACTTTGAGTCTCCGTATTCTTATGAAATTTACTGGTTCCTTTGACTTCTCCCCAACACGGTTTGTTTTTGTCTTGGTTCCCAGTCTCGATCCCGAGTATAAAGAAAAACGACGGGGGGCGCCGGCAGACGAGCGTCTTCTTCGGGGGGGGGGGGGCGCGGGCGAGATGGAGGAAGACGAACCAGAGAGCGGCGGCTGGGGGGTCGTGCTGTGGGAGACGCTCCTGCAGATGCTGGGGCTGAGCGCGTTGTTGGCGATAATCCTCTTCTTGCTCTCACCGACCTTCCGCAAGGCCATCTTCGACGCCGTTGCCCACAGCGTCGCCGACCTCGCCGTCGATCTCGCCTACAAAATCGTCATGAAGTTCATCCAGGTGTTGTGCAGATTGAAAATTCGGCCCCGTCTCATCTCCCTTGTATCAATCTACATCCTTGGATTCGACATTTTTTTCTACTGGAACCAGCTCCTCTTCATCTACAAGTTCTTATTCTCCGACTTGGGGATCATAGACTACTTTTACCAACTCTTGTTACTGATAGACTTGTCCTCCAACTATGCCTATCCCACGATTTGGATTCGCGCATTTGTTGAGTTCCTCAAGAAGTAGCGACCCTTTCCTCTTTTCCTTTGATTCCAGCTCTTTCTCTTTGTAGTCCGGCGACCTGCACCTTCTTCCTCGCACATGAACTGCGCCCTCCTCTCCCTCCTTCGTTTCTCCCTTCTTCTGTCTCTCCCTCTCCCTCTCCCTCTCCCTCTCTCCGTATCGTGAGATGTCTTCTAGGAGATTTTGCGGACTCGTTCCCCTGGCCGGCGAGGAGACGGAGACGCCGACGTGGACAGGAGTCCACACCGGATCATTTTGTTAATCCAAATGGGTACTTAATAGCCTCCAGCGATGACGGCGTGATCTGGCAGCTGAAGAAGACAACACAAGAAGACATGTCGGAAAAATCTCGCCCGCGTTGGAAAACGTGGGGCTTCCCCTTCCTGCCCAGTCAAACCTCCGCGAGAGTTACCTGGCGGGTCGTCTCTCAAGCCGGGAGGATCACCACCACGGGCAACCCCGCGTGGGGACCTCGGCCGTCGGCCTTACAAGGCCGGCAGTCCACCAGAGATCGGCGGTGCTCCGTCGCAACCCGCTGTCGACGACCTCCTACGGTCACTCCCTCTGCCGCCCTGATCCTCTGCACCGGCGGAAGCACTGCTCAACGACATCCTCTCCTCCGCCGACGTCGACGATTCCCTCTGCTCCTCTGCTTTGGGATCTCAGTTTCCTTCTCTTCGACCAAGATAAAATCCGTCGGTAGCGCTGGGATTCCTTCCAGCTCCGAAGGACATTGTCAACGGCTGGCCCCATTCAACTCTCGTCTCGTGTCATTTCCGGCGGAGCAGCGTCCGCCGGCGAGGACCCCGATGGGAAGAGAGCGATCAGGATCATTACATTCTTCGACATACTTCTCAATATCTTATTTCATCCTCATCTGATATATGTTTTAGATGATGCGATTGTAAGTGTGAAGAAATATTTGATGGCCTCCTAGTACAATAGTATGATACTTGTGTAAATCCAAGTTAATATGAGCACAATCACTAATCATGAGTAGACTCAAAATGTATCAAAGAAGACATGGGACCTAGAGCACTAGTATCAAGGAAACAATACAGATATGAAGCAAAGGAAATAGCTTCCCCACGTTGCCAGAAAATTAAAGTTTGTTTACTAATAGCAGCCAAGAAAATAATTTCATACCTACATAATATTTGGGATGAATTTTTTTGTCAGTAAATGCCATCGAACATGCCAGATGCTGAAAGCCTGTGGACTGGAGCCACTGGGTCACTGCATCATTAGAGTCACCTATTGATCCTACACTAGTGACGTGATCACTCTGTTGTCCCTAGCCACACAGGCGGCGCTGCAATCGACATTGTGGTGCCAATTTTTACTGAATAAATGATAACAATCACTAACATCATAAAGAGAGAAAAATGTCAAATCTAAACCCATACTTTGGAGAAGAAAGTATGTAGGAATTGGCAAGAGGATGACATCCTCTGCGTAACACAAGTGAAATAGAGAAATTGTAGATGGAGCAAAACACTCAATCCTCCGCAGAACTCAAAGGGAGAGTACCAATGACAAAAAATAATTACAAGAAGAACAAGAGAAGGACAATGAGTAGACTATCGATAATGATTGACTCGAGATGGTTGATCTCCTTACAATACCACAAGAGAGTAGACTCCCTCTCTCCTCAGGTTGTAAGTCTTTTTTATCAGCATCAATGACTCTTTATTCTCTTATGTCAATAATGGTTGCCTTAATATGATTATAGAATCTACAGGTGGAAAGGAGGTAGCTGCGAACCTCGTAATCAATTTGTTGAGCCCTAAATAGTTACGAGTTGACCTCAACAGTGTACATACTGGTTAATCACTACAATCAACTTCTTTTCTTTTGCAGTGGGCCTAGAAGTACAATGAGCTCATCAATGCTCCCTCATAAGATTTTCACCCTGCTCACAAGGTGGAACACAAGGTAGACACTCGTTTAGGTATGATATGTGATTGGCCCAATACACTCCATAATCTTTTATTGGCTAAATAAATATGACCCAAACTGCTTATAGGATTGATTGCAAAGAGTCTTATGTTGGTAGGATAGTAAATGCTGAAATATTTAATCATCGATAGCAGAATTAACATCTCATTGATTCTGATCCACATAGCTCTTCATCCAAGCTTGTGTTCAAACTAGGTGGAGCTTGAGTTGATTTAGGGTGACATTATGGTCTTGTAATTGATGATCAACTTCACATGTTTTTGCAAAATTAATTTCATAATAGAAGTGAATTAGTATTGAATTAAAAGGTATTATCCTAATTGAGAAATTGAAATTAGCATTGAATTAGTACTTTACCTAAGTGAAGTATTTGTACCTTTTGTCAATGATGATCACCAAAGAAGCACCTTAGATATGTCTCAAAACCATGGTTTATGACTTATGATTGGTCATTAGATTGTGGGCAGTAAGGGTTGGTAAATTGTAAGTAGGTACATTGTGATTAAAAATATATATCTATAAGATGCTCATGAAAATTAAATCTTAATGTATGAAGATTGACCTTGGGATTCAATGTAAGCATGCCACACCACTAATGAATACATGAGTCACCTCCTCTCTAGTGAACAAATGTTTGTGTTAAGAAATGTGCATATTTAATAAGTCAGTCCGTCACAATGAAAATTGAACAAAACCCTTGTGATTTGAGTAATCATTTGATGAAGTCATCAAAATATCTTTCCAAAATCTGACCAAGAATGGGAAGAGATTGAAAGAGTTAAATTGGTGAAGTAGACTTTAACTTATTCTTTTAAAAAATCTAATAGGATGTGACATACCGCTTAATACCATTTTTCATACCATTATATTGGATGTTTTATGGGATTCGTTTATAAGTTCAAAAGAATTTGAACTACTCTTTAATCACTATGTCATGCAAGTTCTTTTAAATATATGATATTAGTGTTGAGTCTTTTGAGATAATGATCCATTGATGATGAAATAAGATAATTTGATGCAAAATACACAAAGGACAATTATTGAGTTTTTCTTGCAATTCTTTTATGATAATAGATAATTAGGGGACCAGGAGATTATCTCACATAATTTGATATGAATTGATCAATTTGGGTAACAATGGCTCCATAGTATGTAATGTGGAAAATTAGGTCCTCAAGATAAAGCATTAGATGTCTTATTTTTTGTTACTGCCTTATGTTGAATCTCAAAGTTAAAGATAATGATTGTAGAGAGCAATTTATTATCATCTTGAAGGACTTGTCATTACTTCAAAATGAATTTAAGACTATGTTAATATATAAAGATTAGAAACTTCCTCTGAAGTAAATAGTATTTACATTTCAACACAACAAGAATGATTGACATCATCTCTCATTCATAAAAAAATTTGAATTCATCATCAAAGAACAAACATTGACTAAGGAATGCAATGGGTCACATGCTCTAGATTAGTACTACCTTTACTTCCCTACTAGAAGCATTAGCTTCAAGTTCAAAAATCTAAGATAAATTAAGAATAACTAATAGTGATGTTGTGATGAAAAAGTTTTTGAGTAGGTGGAACATTATTTCTACTTCTAAATTCCATTTGAAAATGTCATATTTTAAGAGTAGGGTCAGCAATTAGGGTAGAGACCCATATCCTTTAATGAAATAATGATAATAGTCAGTCAACTCAATGAAGCCTCAAAGTTATTTCAAATTATTTGTAGGAAGTCATAAGGACATCATTTCTACTTTATCAATATTGACCATCACTTCATTAGCTGACACTCAGTGACCTAAATATGTAATCTTCAACTATATAAAGACACATTTTTGAATTGACATGTGATTGAATTGATTGGATAGTGTCAAAGATCTAAATATGTAATGTTCATATGTCTTTATATTAATAGTATAAATAAAAATATCATTTAAGATCATCAACACAAATTTCCAAAGAAATTATAAAAAATTACTTCATAAAAGTTTTGAATGTTGCTAAGTCATTTGAGAGACAGAATGTCATTACAAGGAATTCACAATGTAATTCATGTGTTTGAATTGTAGTTTTGTCCATATCCTTTTTTCTAGATGTAGGTTTAGGGATACCTCAAGTAAACATCTTTGCTCAATATAATTTTTCAAGATGTATTTAAAATTTCAATTGGTCAAAGTAGAACTCAATTATTTCTTTAACTTTATCTAGTTAAGGCTCAATTGGATGTTGACTGTGAGTAACAACAAAATTAATAGGTCTCCACAAATAGTGAGACCTTGTAGCTCAAACACAACCACTTTGTAAAGTTTGGATCCTGACGCCTTCTCATTGATAGTATATTTGTGATTTGTAGTCTTATTTCTTATACAATACCTTAAGATACAAAGTTATAAGTTGTTCATATGTCAATGGGCACCATTATTGCTGGATCTTGGATCCTACCTTGAAGCTCTAGAGACTTTTTTGTAAGTGAATTGAAAAATAACTATTCATTGGAAAGAAATTTTTTTCTGACCAGATTGTTGCTAGTATCTTTTGGATCTACATTAGTAATATTATCTTCTTGAACAATTAATATCTTTCAATGCTCTACAACATTGATGTCCCAGAAAAAAAATTCAATACACAAACAATAAAACCATGTGCTCAATAAACTTGAATTTTGGCAAGGATGAGAGTAATCCTCTTACTGCTAGTGATTGAACTCCCTATGTCCATTGTCGTATCTCTTTAACTAATCTCTCTTTTGTGTGATAAAAATATATCTAACCCTTCTTTTTATGTAGGACATACTCTAATGCTAAAGCACCTAAGGATTTAAAGGCTCATAAACTTTTGATATTCTCAAGAGTTTTAAGTGTGATGTTGTTTAATGAGTTGTACATCACTTTGAATGTTCTTTTGTAATCCTTTGGAAAAAAGTGAAGTCAATGATATGTTCTGGAAGATCTCCCTCTCAAATTATTTCCTTCATTTTGCCACTAAACCTCACTATTTAATTTCTAATATTGTTTGATAAAATGATCATGTTTGGTTGAAGCCAAAGTGTTTAAGCAAGTGTCAGCTTAAATCCTCTCAATTTCATGAGGATTTTCAAGTGTCAATCAATTTAAATCACATGGATTTTTTTCCTTCGAGCCTCAATTCTACTATCATAAACATCTCAACCACCATGAGTTCAAACATAGAGAAGAGTAGGTATACTCCAAAGACTCATCCTTTAGGGTCTACTTCATTAAAAATGAGCATTTGGAACTTCCTCCCTCCTTGTTATATTTTCGTGGTAGGATCTCAAACTAGATGGTGTTGTCATTTGGAACTCCCTCCTTTAGTTGTCATTTTTGGATGGTGTTGTTGCATGAGAACAAGATATGACTATTGGAGTTGACTCTAGTATTTAATGTTGTCCTGATTGTGAGTAGGCCTGTTGCAACTAGATTCACTAAAAATCCGATCATCACGAGGCTCACTCAGACACTCGCACGTCCGTGAGAACGTCAGCGCGTCAGCACCACCGCCGTCTTTTGACGCCGTTCTGTTTCCGTCAAGTTCCCAATATCCACGTGCGACGCTCCGCAGATATATCTTGGTCCTCCTCATCCGATGAAGAAAAGGATCGAGAGGAGGAAGAGGAACAAGAGGGCGTTTGGAAATGGCGTCCGAAGCTGCGGGATCAGAGGGTACGAAGCCTGCGGAAGGGAACAAAGTGGTTGTGGTGGGGATGGACGAGAGCGAACATAGCTACTACGCGCTGCAGTGGACGCTGGACCGCTTCTTCGCCGACCCCGACCAACGTCCCCCGCTCTTCTCCCTGGTGATCGTCCATGCCAAGCCTTCCCCCGCCTCCGTCGTTGGTCTCGCCGGCCCAGGTTTGCTTGCTTGCTTGCTTGCGTCCACTTAGCGCAGCCCGTCTCACTGCTTCCCAAGCCTTCCCTGATTCGGAGTACCGCGATCCGGTCGGATGAACTCTCGGTCTATTTTCGCTGCGCGCTCCCCCGGGAGTGTTGATCTCAACGCGCGCTGGAGAAATCTCTGCGGTGTTTATCCTTGGCGCATGGTACACTTTCTTCATCCGGCGGTTCATCTGTTCACCTGGCGGTTTTTCGATTGCAGGAGCTGCAGATGTTTTCCCATTTGTCGAGTCGGATCTTAGGAAGATTGCTGCTAGGGTGGTCGAAAAGGCTAAGAAAATCTGCCTTGAAAGATCGGTACGGTAAACATTTTATCCTATTTACTCGTGAGCTCTCCTCATTCATTGGCTGCATTATCGCCCCTCTGTTTCACTACATCCATTCGATGAGCCAGGACCCCTCGATCAAACATTGTGTGTCAAGAATTATGCAATTTCTAACTTTCTTAGCTTCTCATCATCTCTTTCATTTGTTTTATGGGTCTCACCACGCGGGGAAGAAATAAGTTTATACATCATCATTTATTATTGGTCTAGTTTCTCTTTTTAGTTTTGATTTTCTTCCCCTTTGGTCGGCTCATTGGGGATTAGCTTAAAATGCTCATTTATCTCAGATTCATTCCCAGAATGAGTACATGACTCATCCGATCATGTTTCAGTAGAGAAGGCCATGAATCTAGGGAGAAACTCATTTTCATTTGTCATACATGCAGGTGACCAATGTGCTGCTTGAAGTGGTTGAAGGAGATGCCAGAAATGTTATCTGCGAGTCTGTGGATAAGCACCAGGCCGCCATGCTGGTCATGGGCAGCCATGGTTATGGAGCTATTAAAAGGTCAGTTTTCAATTTTTCTCATGCCTACTCTCGCTGAAATTTTGAACTATAAAGAGCATTAAAAAATGGTTGGCAGGGAGAAAACTATGTTAGGAATTTGAGAACATACTTATACGTCTAATGATATGCTACACACTTTTGCTAATCTTAGCTCGTTGGAAAGATTCTAAGAAGGGTTTCCCTGCCTTTGGGGAGGTCATTCCAGAATTTAGATTTTCCAACAAGTGAATGAGGAAATTTACGAGAAATTTCAGATGTTCTCTATTACTCTGGACTAGGATTCGGTTCCTAGAGGTTGAAGTCGAAGTAGATCGTTGTGGTGGGAAGTTGGAAGCGAGTGCTAGTGGTGAAACCTTAGCTCAGAATAGCCTGGAATAGTCAGTCAAAGGTAGCAAATCATCTCAGAGACCTTAGATTTGAGTTTCTTATTGACTGAAATGGCCCACGGGCCGAGGAAAAAGAAATTATAATTAGGCCTTCATTATTTACACAAAAAAATTCTTGGTATGACTGGTTTTATCATTAGCTGGGAGACGAAGTGTCGCACATGTCATCAGAAGGTTGACCTCAGTTTTCTTATCACGTAGCATGGTGAATGGTCATGGATCAATAAAAAATACTAGTTTTGATGCTCGAGTTCAGAGAAAACCAGGCAACCCAGCAGCCCATTGATTTCCCTCTAGGTTATTACTGCTCTGGAACCTGGAAAGTTTTTCTTTTTTTAAGATTAATTTTTTAGAAAGAGGAAAGTTTTACCGTTGAGTGAGCGGTTTCTCACGCGGCTATACGACCTTCCTTGCAGGGTTCTGTTGGGCAGTGTCAGTGACTACTGTGTGCATCACGCCCACTGCAGTGTCATGGTAGTGAAGAAGCCCAAGCACTGAGCGTCAGGGGGGTGGGGAAGTGGGCTCCACCCGTCGAGTCCGACCCCCTTCTCTAATAAGCACCAGGTCATGAATACCACGTCATGCCCGGCCTTTCCGTTGTAGAATAAATGACCTGCACCATCATCTCCTCACGTAAAGAGACGCCCAATGTGAGCATCATGATAAGGAGATCCTGTTCTTTGTGGTCTCTTTCTTTCTTTCTTACTCTCTCTCTCTCTCTCTCGGGCAAAGACGATGAAGGACTTTCTCATGTTTGAAGTACTGCCTGTAGCCTGGCTGTAGATTATTTTATAGACAAGTTACAACATCCAAGAGTAGAGTAGGCCATTCATGACGGAGATCGAAATAAAGCACGGGTAGACTAATCTGACCCACTTACTACCTCTTCTCACTATTACGCTGTATATCCCATTTACAACATCTCCCAAACCATCTGTGGATCCTGCGAAGATTATTCCTACATCGCGCTTTCTCAGCATTCGATCTCCTTCAGGCCGTAGGCCAGGTACAGAAAGGTGGGGTCGGTAGCACCTTCCTTGCAGTAGGCGAACACCAGGCTCCCATTCTCGTGCATACTCTCTCCAGCAAAGCTGTCTCAAGAAGAGAAAAATCATCGGGTTCGAGTCTGTGCGGCTCCAAGTTCGGAGTTGAAGATGGTGGAAGTCAACGGGCATCTGAGTGCTCACATTTTTAAGTCGTCCAGCTTAGATTGTAGATAGTTCGTAGCTCCCTCCATATGTTGCTTGAATGCCTCTTGCTTCTCCTGCTCTAACTTTGGGGTCAGGTTGTTGGCGTATTGTTTCATATAGGCTGCAAATTGACGCTTGTCGAAAGACGGTTGCTCCTGTAATGGAGAACGAAGGCCGTGAGGGTTTGGAACTTTTGGTATGCAATCACATCTCAGTTCCACAACTTCTGCGTGGAAACCACCTGAAGGCGGAAAGTGTCGACAATGTCTATGACTTTAACAGCCTTGTCATCAACGATTTCGTCTTCATCACTCCCTTCGGCTGATGGATTCGCCGCAATATCAACGGCAATGGGTCCTTTAACGACCCACTGGAGGAACATAATACCATCAGCATGCCCGACACCACCATCAACTAATTAACGGTATGATTGAACAATTTTAGAGGAACTGACCTTCCCTTCAACTTCCCACAACATTCCATTCTCAATCTCTTTGTATGGGAATGAGTCGGATAGAAGCTCGTCACCTGAAGTCAAAAGCATATAGGGGAATGTTCAATCAACCTGGTAGCTGACTCCATTCATGCAAAACCATACCACTTTAGATCACAGGACCGAAGATAGAACAATAGAGAAATTCGGAGTCATTGTGTAAAACTAGGCTGAACACCTCTGTGCAACAAAACAGTCAAAAAAAGATTAACTCGAACACCCAACTCCAAGTGTATTTATCATTCTAAAAATGATTGATTAAAATTCAAAGGGATAAATATTTCTGGAAAGTATTTAACTTCGGAGGTTATTAGATTCCACTTTTGTAAAATGTTTCTAGAAATATTTTAAATATCAAAATATGTTAAAAATATATGCATATGCTGAAAAAAACTAAAACTACAATAATATATAGATATTAAATTTTATAAACCATATCAATCATTAATAACCACAGAAATTAAAAGATAAAAGCGCAAAACACTACAACAGTATCTTTTAAGACAGAGTAATAACTATGTCAGTAATAACAATAGCAAATGCGAAGGCTTGGCGAGGCCTGATGCAATGTAATCCATGCTTGAAGTGTCGATAAATTCCGTGCTGGTCCAATGTAATCCATGCTTTACAGTTCCTTCTGACTGAGTACAACTATCACATTTGATCTCACTGATGATATGATAGGAGAACCAAAGTTTTACAAACTGGTAAGCCGCGGAAAAACAGTAAATTAACCGTAGGAAGATCCCCCGTGATTATTTCCGGTCATCTCTGACAATGTCGATTTCACTATTACATGCGCAGACGAGACACGCCGCAAAAAAGCTAGGATCAAGCAAGGAATCGGATGGCCACTTTATTTTAAAGTGAAACCATAAATATCAAGGAAAAAACAATAAAAAGGTGACCAGAAGGAAAGTAAAACACTGAGACAGAAACTCAAACCTTTTTCTTTTCTTTTCAAATCTCACGGCGGTATGTATGAGTGAGCTATCACGGGACCCCCGAATGGAAAGGCAAAGTCACACGCGACGATATCAAATAAAACCGATGATCCGGCGATTGACGATCGAGCAAAGTATCTGACACCCACCTGCGTCTAAAACGAAATATCTAAAGTCGTTACAAAAATCAGATGATGACATAGCTAAGCTCCCTCCAAAATGAATAAGCTCCAGACGTAGGGTTCGAACATTTCTATTTTCGTTCAGGTCACCGAACGAATAGAACCGTCGGCTATTTGCCCTGAAAGGATGGACAGAATCGCAGGCAATGAAAGCCAAAATGAGAAGGGAATCAAATACAAATTCCCTAAATCAGCCATCAATGGAGTGAACTTGGACGAAACCATACGAACAATCATACAAGATTACCAATCGATGCCGACATATAGCATGGCAGTTGAGGAGAAAAAATCACTGATCATACCTGTAAGCAAATCCCGGTAAACAAGCATCTTCGTTCCTCTTCCTGGAACGGAAAGCGAAAGGGAAGACGATGGATGACGACGGATTGACGCGGGAGAGGCGGCGAAGATGTATTTATACCCTGAAGAGTCTCTCCATGGGACTGCCAACGATGCTAGTTCGTGGCGGCATCTTAGTGCGTTTGAAATTTTCATATCAGCTCCTCTGAAACATTTTTAATTTGAATGTTAAACCTGTCCCAGCCGAGGGAATTACGAATTGCACCTCGATGCCTTGGCTCAGCCCAAAGGTGGAAGTTATGTGGGCCTGGGTCAGGCCCATTATTATTCTCGTAATTATATAGTGGCGGTCACGAACTAGAGGGAGGAACAGTAGGAGATTAATGAGCAGTCATCAAGACGAGAGACTTCGCTTGGGATCAAAATGTGCATAAACATAATTATCTAAACTCCGAATAGGATGTGACAATTCAGTTTTTACTTTATTATCAGAGGTTATTTAAAAAAATAAGAAAATCAAATGACGTGCGACCACGCCATCGAGAATGAGATGGAGAAAACTGACCGCCAACTCGGAGAATCAACGGCCGGGTAACCTTCCCCAAAAGTCAAAGTCGACTCGGTAAACTCGCTCATGGGGACTGGCGTCATTTCCAGATCTGTCAAATTCAGCTCAGACGGGGTCAGGTTGGATGGTCGGCTCGGGGAGGAGGGAGGAGGAGGAAGGGTGGTCCCGTGAATTCTGAAGCCCGTGGGAGTATTCTAGGGTAAAGGTGAAACTCCGAGAGCGGAAAGCCAGAGATCAGCTAAATAAATCCTCCTCTGCGCCGGATTCGTTGCGATCAGAGGCCAGGAGGATGAGACGAGAGGGAGAGGAGGTGCAGAGGGACGGAGAGTACGGGGGCAGTTGGCTCGCTTGTTCCAGCTCCGGGGTTGGGAGGAGTTGACGATTTGGCCGCGATTCAGCATTTGGTCCGTGATTTCCCTCGGGATTGGGCCGGTTGTTGCGATTTCTTCGTCCGCTGTCGGCGTGACGAGGGGATTGCTAGTACGGCGGGATGCGTCCAGGCGAAGGGGTTCCGGAAGGTGATGACGTTGCTGGCGGGGATGGAGCATTGGCTTCTCCGTCCCTGGTCCCGTGCTCGATCTGCCTGGAGGCTGTGAAGGATGACGGTGAACGATCGACAGCGAAACTGCTGTGTGGTCATCAATTCCATTTAGGTCGGTAATCAGATTGTATCAGTTTTATTACCCCTTGTCCTCATTCCTTGTTGGATTACTTTCTTTTTAGAATTTATAACTATTAGATGCTCGCCTGAGATTATTGTCATCACTGCGTTCCGTTACGCGGATCTGTTTCATTTTGGATATTCTGTAGGGATATTTTAAAATGTTGGATGTTTATCTTGGGAACTTATCTCATGTTGCTAGAATTCCCAATCGTCCTTTGAATGTATTTTACGCCATCGGCTGCTTTACAATCAACGTGAGCGCTGATAATAGAAATGGTGTTTGTTAGAACACGACGTAGTCAGAGGTGAAGTTGGCGTAGGCCATCTTCAACAATAATGACCGGTATGAACCGAGATTTGTTTGAATGTTGACACTCGTCGTCGTCATCATGCATGGGATATCCCATATGCCAAGGTCATCTTCATCCACAACAGGTCCAAAGAAATTGTATTTCTGTTCCAGTCATTTGCCAGCCTGATGCTAATTGAACGTTTTCTTAGTGCCTTGATGAAGTGAGGTATTATATTTCATTGCTAAGTGGCTAGATCGCGTGTGATGAGACAGATTAATCACTGCGATGGGGTGATTTTCTTCTAATTCTGTATTTACTTTTTTAAATTGCTCTTTTTACGTATGTATTTGTTAATTTTTACATTTGAGATCTAGTGCATAGAACATGATGGATGAAGAGATAAGATCTTGTATTACACACCCAAAAAGTTGTGTGGGAGCCGTGACAAAGTTGGAATTATGCTGCCATATAAAGATCTACACTTGCTGCCATGGTGTGATACCATTTCTTAAACATTTCAGAGGACTGTTTTACATGGGTTTCGGATTGTGGTGCCACAACATTGATTATCGAAAATTAATGGAGCTCACCTAAAGCAATATATGTGGGTAATTTAACATCCTGGTATACCTTTCAGATAATAAAAATGTAGAACAAAAGTTGATAGTTTGAGGAGAAGATAGATACACACTTGTAATGCTCGGCAGAATCTAAAAATCTTGTCTTAAGAAAATAAATAGATCTGATCTAAAGCGGCATATGTCAGGAATTGAACAACTTGGCGTGCCTTTCAGATAGTGAAAATTCGTATTTGTCATTCTCCGCAGAAGCTTGAAACCTTATCCAAAAACCGTGTAGCCGTTTTATTATAAAAATGAAAAATAATAATAAACGGCTCCCTAACAATAGGCAAGGATTATAAACACAACATCATATCGCATACTCTTTTATCAGGGCATTTTGGTAACGATATGTCAAAATTAATGAGGAAGGGAAAACCTTGGAAAAAGGATTGCCATGATACAGTTTTGGCAGGCAACCTATGAAGTTCCAGTAAGCAGTCCGATTATAAATAATTCATTAAAGACACCTGTGCCATGCCATACCTTGGAAAAATCAATTTATCAGGTAGGGGTTGATTGTAATTTCATGGTTCTATTACTTGCTATGATAGACGGTAAAAAGAAAATTTGGGAATGGCGTTAAATGTTAGAGTAGAAGAGAAGAAAAAGGGTAAAAGCATAGAAAGATAAATAATAAATATCAATAAAAAAGCAAAAAAGAGGAGCTAAGCGTATGAAATGATATACACCTTGTAGAAAGATTAATGTACTGAATGAGGCAAATAAGGAAACTATGTCAGATAGAGAGTGCTTAGGCTTGGTGTCTAGCACTGTTGTCTGAGCTCTATGCGATCTCATCCCTATCTATTGATGTACTAATTTATGGTCCTCTCATTCTAGTTCAGTGTCATATCCTCTTATCTGCCTTTTACCACTCCATCTGAGTTTTCTTGTTCGTTTCTGTCATTGTTTTGTCTTTGATATGAATGCATTTTCATATCTTATATTGAGAAACATCTGGTCCCACAGCAAAATAAATAAATTCTGAAAGTTGACGCCAACTTATTTTGATGCCTTTAGATCTTAGGTTTCTGAAGTTTCTGCATAATTCCATCTTCTTTATTATATGATTTCCTGGTAGAGCACTAAAGAGAAAAAGGGAAGCAGATTTTCCTTTTTGGAATATCTCAAGCAAAGGGAGGGAAAGTCTGAGTCTGGGCTGAGGACTGGAAGAGTTACACAAGATAGAAAGCATAAGAAGGGCCTGTTTATCCTCCTGCTGCATGATCTGATCTGCCGTCTTCACTCCAGCTGTTTATGCTGGAGATGCTTGGGCACTTTGTAACTTTACCGCAAGATGATTCTTGGTCGTTGTACTGCCATTTTATCATATTAAGCTTAGTGTTGTTTGTTTGAATGAGTTGGGAGAGAACTTGAAGCTGAGAGATGACGTTGCTCTTGTTCAAATCCCTGTTATCTGCATTATTCTTTCTACTGACATTATACTTCGTTTTATTTTTTTATTTTTTTTCAAAAGATAACATCATAGCATAGGGCATTACACATCTAGAGGTGAAGATTTAGAATTTCTTTTTTTCCCCCAATATCTGCAATCTTCTCTCGCTTTCAAGTTTTGTTAGTACAACAACTTGTGCTGCGGTAGAAATTCCAATCCTCATGCTGAATTTTTCATTACGTTTGAATTTTTCGTTTGACAAAATTTATATGGATCTCCCGATTCACATGCCATATTACCATCATTTAAGATGTTTTACATTTTTAGCCTTATAATTATTTTCAGATTGTGTTGGCTCTGCATTCAATGCCAAAGGAGTGATGCAATGTCCGAATTGTAGAAAAATTGAGAAAGGCAATTGGCTCTATGCAAACGGTTGTTTTTCGTTTCGTGAAGTTAGTGTGGATGACTGGTCATATGACGAAGATCTTTATGATCTAAATTATTCAGAAATGGTACGCTCTTGGCATGAATCCCCATAAACTCGTATATTATTCTTTCAAGTCATCTCTTGATTATCGTTTACTTTCAAATTTATTTTCTTTCCTGAAGGATTTAATAATGATAGATTCTTATATTTAGCTTCTCATGTGGTTAAACCCCTTTCCATTCTTATTTTGGATTGATTGTTAAATGGCCTTACTATCTGTTAGAATATGCAATTAACAATTCCCCATCATTGAGCTATGAGAGTGAAATGTTAAGCCTTGGGTTTGGACTGGAACTGAAAACGAAAGGAGACGATTGCCATCCTGAAGGGTAGTTAGGTACTATTTTCCCTACGCACAAAATTAATGGTGCTCGTCGGCATCTTTTTTGCTTCATGAAGGCGGGCTATGTTCGTTGGATAAGAAAAAGAGTGCAGCAATTGAGTATTTGATTATTCTGCTTCTCCGGTAAAATAGTTTTTCAAGTTTTTTGCCCATGAATTGTAAAAGAATAACACGACTATTCATTTTATCGACATAAATAGTTTGTACTTTGTGCATAAAACAGGGGATAAATACGAATAGCGACGCATGCCAAGTCCCCGTTTGTGTCACCTTTTTGTTTCTGTACTTCAAAACTTATGCACATAGCATGTCACTTACGTAAAAGACATCAGAACGTGGGTCATGTCAGCAAAGTGAGGAGCATGGACCATGTCAAACTCATGAAATCCCGACTCCATATGTTTTCATAATTTCCTCTAAGTAAATTTGTGGGAATCTGATTGTCCAGAAACACAGAAAACGTTATATAGTTTCCAAAAAGTTATCAGCTCTGTTCAAGTGTTTGACTAGTTTGAAATAACTCATCCGGATTGATAAATCTCCACCACGTGTTATTGAATGCCATCACATTTGGATTGTACTTCTGGTAAAGGTAATTTATTCGGCCCTATTTTTCGTTTTGCCCACCAATAACTTGTCAAGTTTTCATTTAGGTCTGCCTCTCAACTATGACTTTGGATATTTTTTGGTTCTTTTTTTTTTTTTTGGTTTACATAGGCTTTATCAATTTTTTTAGCAAATCTGTTTACATGTTTTGCAATGTAGAACCAAGTCTTTAAGCTAACGGGTTACATGAAATTCTGTCGTCAATCTATTTTTGCAGCCATATGGAGTTCACTGGTGCCCATTTACTAGATTAACTCGTGTCCCTTCGTCATTTGAGTAAGTGCAAATCCTGCGTTTGAGATTAAGAACGAGCTATTGATAAGTACTCTTCACAGTTACCAACTGTTTCTTGAAAAAAGATGAAAACCTTTTGGATACGGTTTTCGAATTTGTACTCTTTTATTCATACTTTTAATTTTTTCTATACCCTCAGCAGTATTTTTTTTTCCAACAAAAGTCAGTTTGTGACTACTAATAAAATATGTTCGCAGTTGAAACCTGGGGGGAAAATTGAATGTTTCCTAGATGCTTTTATTGATTGGGAGAGTTCCGTTTAGATGTGTGACTCGGACCACCTGGTTTAGATCTAAACCATCGTGTACCAATATCATCTCTTGAGAAGTCCTCTATTGGATATTCATCTCTTTTATCAAATAGGAATTTTAAAAATCTGATTCTTCGTTATTATTCATACTTTTCCTTTCTTAGATTTGCTTCCAATCATAACTTTATCATGGTGTATATTGTTACGGACTAGCTAGTACCACTAGAAACTTGGCACCTTCCAAGTATATTGACATTCTGATGTTTCAAACTTTGCAGAGAAGGTGAATCTCCTTCTATCTCTTGTAAGCTTACTGAATATCTCTATTATTTTTCTTTTTACGAAGGCACATTAGAGGGCTTCTGGTGATACCTATTTTTCCGGTGCAGATCATAGTTTGGATGGACATGCTGTCTTTGTACATCCAGCTCCTTCACTAGGCCATCCATGCCCCTATGTGGCTCGCCTTCACCCTCTGCAGTCCTCATCCTCCTCTACTCCCCCGGTTTCCACTGAAACTCTCATCGATCCTCCTTTCCATCACAGTTGGAGCAACCCCTTTCCGCCAGTCAATCATCTGGCTTCCCATCCATTCCCCACTGTTGACGTCCATTACCTTGGTCAAGAGCTCAATCCTTCTCCGTACTCACACATAAACAGTCGGCCCAGCAGTGCAGACCAGCCCCCCCTTTCTGCTGCAGCAATGAGGCCAACGAGGGCTGAACCAGATGCTCCTTTGAGGCCAGGATCTTATCTGCACCCTCCTCCTTTTGCGCCTCCCAGACACGGGTAAGTTCCCAGTCCCCAGAATTTCCCATATCTGTGGCTTCCTTTATTTTATTTTATTTTATTTTGAAACTATCCCCTCAGGCACTGCCAGCAATACCTGAAGAGAAGATAAATGCAACCCTCAAATCAAATTGATAGAATATCAAAGTTTGAATTTTATATGATTTTTATAATGCCTGGGTGTTATTTATTTACTTATTTATTTATTTATTCATTCATTCATTCATTTATTCATTTATTCATTTATTCATAATTAGTTTTTCAAAAACAGTCCAGAATAGCCATAGGCATGGGCCGCTAAGGCACAGCCGATTAAACCAATTATTAATTCGAAATATTCTCACATTCTACTGCCTTAGGTCGGCATCTAGAGCTGGGACCTCGTCTGAGCCCACTGCCTCTCACCATGCCGGGGGCTCCCCGCCGCGTGGCCGCCTGCAAGACTTTAATTCAGCGCACCGGCATCATCACAGTGCGATGCCGCCAATGGCGGCAGGTACAAGAAGGCCAAACAGCACAAGGGCACAAGATGCTGAGACGAGCAGAGTGAATCGATTCTACGCATGGGAGAGGGACCAGTTCAGCCCATTCCCACTGGTGCCGGTAGAGAGGGATTCAGGATGGTGGGGGCCGTTCCAACCGGCGCCCAGGACTTCTGAGGCCGGCAGTTGGCCAGGAGGATCATCGTCTCTTGGCAGGCCGGAGGGTTTCTCTCATCCTCCTCCCATCCTCCCGCCATGGGTTTATCCCTTCATCTGATCAATCGCCCGGAAGATTGGGCTCTGGAGTCTGCAAATCTGGTCGCCATCAGAGTTATCTCCCTCTCCGTTCTCCCTCCCCATCTCATGAACAGATGAACAAAACTTGCATTGTGGAGGGTGGCGGGGTGGTAATTTGAGTTTGGCTTGCGGGTGTGGACATTCTTTTTTGATGCAGGCTGTTTGATTCTTGTCTTGGTGAGTCTCGGGTCCCCACTTTCTCTCTCTAAGTTTTCTGAGATCTCACTGGCCGATCCAACCCAAGAAACCCAATTATCAATTAGCTCCACCCAGTTCTTTGCTGGATTAAATAATGAAGGTCAGGCAGTTGGTGGTGGCTCCAACTTTTTTTATTGGGCCGACATCGCCGCTGCCGATCCGATTTCGGCTACTGTGGGACTGGCCTCCATTAATGTCTATATGAGTAAATTTTGGTTCATAATGTACTGCACACGTCCTAAATTGGGCCCTCTCTTTCTCTCTCTCTCTCTCTCTCTCTCTCTCTCTCCCCCCCCTATAACCATGTACAGGGCGGGAACAGAACTATGTTCGTGCTGCACCATGCAATCTACAAGCTGCTGGCGATAATTTCTCGTTAGCTCCTCCTCTCATCAGACTCCCGCCAGATGGTCGAGAGTTTCTTCCTCGGACATCCGGCTTACGTCTGATGCTACAACATTACCAGAGAAGTACTATAAATAAGCTTATTATCTGGCCTATCACTGTAGCAAGCATTGATCTCGTAGTAAATACGATCGAGTAGATGAAGAGGAGGGAGAAGAGGAAGAACAGACGTCAATCTATTCTTCATCATTCCACGATGTAGTCGGGGAGAGGCTTTCCTTCCAGGAATGCCTGGATGAGCACCAGCGACCGCTGTGCCTGGAAGCTCGGGACCTCGTGCCCGGCGCCCCTCACCGTGGCCAGGGTCAGATCGCCCTTGTAGGTGATGGAGTACCCTCCGACCTGCAGCAAATAGCGGAAGAAAATTAGGGCTTTGGCCGCCTCAGGAGAATTACCTGGAGTTCCTCTCTCCTGCGCCTACCTCGTCGACGGCGGACCACGGCCGCCATGGTGCCTTCACCGGAAGCTCGAGTGCGTCGACGGAGTAGCGGGAGCTGGTGACCGGAACCCTACCGTCGGTATCCCCACTGCGCGAGACCAAGCGCAGAGCTCGCCTCAGGTTTGGAGGCATTGGGTAAACCGTGAAAAATGTGGAGAGGAAGAGGGCTCCTGGAATTCTCACCTATAGACCCAGACTCGCCACCCATTCGCCATGAACTCCTGCAGCAGCGGGAGAACCGTGGAGGTGCTGTCCAGCCATGCGGGCAAGTCGCTGCTGGAGGATCCAGATGAAAAGACTGAGGTTTTGTTTCTCAGAGCTGGAGAGAAGATGGAGACTTTCTCTCTTGATGGATTCATTTTCCATCCTCGATAAATCTCTTATCTAATCAAGGTGGTGTTAAACTAAATCTAATTAATATAGAATTATCGATAGATGGGCAGTCCTGATCCTACCTGCAGGCGCTCCAGGGATAGTCGAGCCTGGTGACGTTGGCGTGGAGGGCTTCTTGCACCGCTGGATCGTTGAGATAAGACTGGACATAGTAGTCACTGCACGGGTCGAAGTCATAGATCTGCATGGCCCATCACTAACAACAGGTCAACAGAGCCGTCCCACGGATCTGAAAGAGAATTTCGATCGATTGATCGATCGAGAGAGAGAGAGGGAACCGAGGTCGTCTTGGGGACACGAGTGAGGTTGCCGTCGAAGCAGAGAGGGCCGTAGATGTTGTAGATATCGACGTCGTAGAAGACGGCGGAGGCCTCGGCGAGGGCGGCCTGGCACGCGTCGCCGTCGGTGCCGCCGGAGAAGGTGAAGTCGCAGTTCCTCTTGATGGTCTCGTGGTTCTGGTCGGAGGTGAAGGCGTGCGTCCAGAAGAAATCGTACATCCCCTTCTCGTCCGTAAGATCGTTAATCACTGCGTTTCCAATGGCGATGCCCTTGAGGTTGATGACAGTGACACCGGGAAGCTGGTTGAAGTGATAGATGTTGTGGGCGAGCTGGGGGACGTAGTGACCGGCGTAGCTCTCGCCGGCGATGTAGAAATCCCGGGTCTTGTACTCGGCGAACCTCCCCAGCCAGTTGACTAGGAAGACGTAGGCGTCCTCCGCACTGCGAGAGTCGCCGCTCATCTGGTAGTCCGCGGTGGTGTTGGAGTAGGAGAAGCCGACACCGGCGGGGCTCTCCAAGAACAGCACATTCGCCACTGCGCAGCTCTCGTATTAGGGGTTCTTCCCGAGGACGAGAGGAAGGGTGACCCTTATCAACGTACCATTGTTCCACGCGTAAGGGTTCCTAAAGAGCGTCTTCCCATCGCTCATCACGCGGAAGGGCCCGAGCTCCTCCATGGCTCCATAGCCGATCGAGGAACAGCCCGGCCCTGAGTATGAGAATAATAATCTCTGATCATCAAGAGAGAGAGAGAGAGGGAGAGAAGGAGAGAGATTACCGCCGTTGAGCCACAAAAGGAGAGGCCTGGAAGCAGCGTCGGGGGCCTCGGCGAAGTAGTAGTAGAGTGCCCTCCCGGCCTTCTCGTCCACGGTGATGTACCCGCCGTACTGGAGGAAGTCAACGCCGTCGGGCTGTCCGGGGAGCTTCGCGATCTTGTCCTTCTCCTTCAGACCATCCTGCGGCATAATTCTGGACTTCATGGCGTCCAACCCCACCATCAATGATGATGCTTTGCCACCGGCGAGGCCAGGGGATGCATTCTTCTTCCTATCGAGGGCGTCCCCCTGCCTCATCATCCTCTTCGCCGCCCGCGGTGCTGCATTGGATGCGCAGGTGGCGGCGCTTACGAAGAGGACGATGACAACGATCAAGGGAGAAATCCTCGTCCCCATCTTTCCGAAAAAAACTCCCTCTTTACCTCACCCACCCTCCTCCTTCTGCTCCCTGCTGCAAGCCATGTTTATAGAGAGAGAGAGAGAGAGGGAGCGAGGTTTCTGTTCGTCCTTGTCGCCGATTCTCCAGATTTCACAAAGACTCCTTCACCACTCTCCATCAACAAGAACTCGAAGCCCCGATTCTGGCTCCCTGTTCGGACTTTTAGATCTGGCGGGCAGATAATCAGGATCTATTGACCGAGTTCCAAGCGCCCAACGTGGCCTGGGCTGCAGACTCAGCCCATTACAGCATCCTAAACATGAATGGTCCAACGTGGGTCTTCTAGACAACCGGCCCTCAGTGACGGCAAGAGTAGTCAAGCCAGTAACAGTCGATGTGAAGATCTCGATGCCCTCTTACCGTATCTACAGTTTCTGATGAGACCAACGCCATCCAATGTAATGCTATGAATCAAGTTCTTGGCTAATTTGACCGAACAAGTTCAGATTCTCGACTGCACGTAAAGGCTCGGATTGCCTGACCATTGCGGAGACGATTTCTATCCGGGTTCAGATCGCAATCTAGATTTAATTCGCTAATTGGCGTGGTTATAACTGAGAGCGATGAACATGGTTGAACGACACTCGGTCAGTCCTCTTCAACCAAGGAAAGAAATCACAGTGAGATGGATGACTATCATCAGGGGCAAGTTCATAAATTATATTGGTGATTTTTACCTTGCGATTGGGTATTTGATCGAGGTTTTACTTTCTTCGGAAAAAAACATGTAATTTAATTTTATAATCTTGGGAAAAGTTGAGACATAGACGTGTAAAGATGCCCAAAACGAGATGAACAGAGATGTGGAGGAACGTGCGCTGTTCTATTCCTCAGAACAATCCCCTAGCAATACATTTCTACCTCACATTATCCCCTTCTAAGGTTGAGCTTCTGTCCGATAGGGTCGTCGGATCCTTCTTACATAATATCAACTCGGCAAAATCTGAAGTCTACTAAATCCTGGACCGGATTTTTACCTCTCCAGAACCCTCATCAAGATGATATGCATGCAACTTCAGGAGCTTGCTTGATTCAGAAACGCTGAATACCAGAGCCAACGCGTAGAGTTGCCTCAATACAGCAAGCCATAGCCCGCCTGTGATGCCTTTCCTACCTTCATCCCTCAGGAGAAAAGGGTCTTTCCTTCTGCTGTCACTACGCCATGAGGCTTAATGACTTGAGAGGAAATCAATAGCAAGGGCAAAGATTGTGAAGCACTTGATGGAAGAATTTTGGCACCAACTGCTGCTAAAGGCACTGACTTTGAAGCTCTCCGTCCATTCATAGACCACAGACAGCGAGAGAGAGAGAGAGAGAGAGAGAGAGAGAGAGAGAGAGAGAGGACCCGATGAGGGAGGTAGGCAGCCAGGAATGCATGCTTCAGACCTGCATTCCGTTCCTCCTTCAAGGAGGGCTCTCTCTCCAAAGAAGAGCTCCAGTCACATGAAACCCAATTGAGGTAATCTCCAAACGGATAAAAATAGGTATTCCGTATACAGGATTTGATATAGCAAAGACAAGCTTTTCGCGAAAAAAAATATTAA
This sequence comes from Spirodela intermedia, assembly GCA_902729315.2. Taxonomy (NCBI): domain Eukaryota; kingdom Viridiplantae; phylum Streptophyta; class Magnoliopsida; order Alismatales; family Araceae; genus Spirodela; species Spirodela intermedia. The sequence goes on from LR746264.1 coordinate 6,286,620, forward strand.
GAGGAGATTAAAATATAGAAGGATGAGGGAGACGGTGGCTCAGGTGTTCGATGGCTGCTCAGTCCACGCTCCGGAGACATGCCCGTTCTCGCAGACGAAGGCCCTGACGACGGGGTCGCCGTCGTCGTGGAAACCGAAGACTCGCCGCAGACAGAAGGCCGAGTGAAGGTCCCATGTCCCCCGGCATGAGCAGAAAGCGCAGTTGAGGGCGATCTTGCTCCGGTGCCCGTCGTTGATCGTCCTCCAGACCCGAGACCGCTTGAAGTCCTTGAAGAATCCCTGGAAGAGCATGTACTTGCGCTTCTCCTCCTCGTGGACGCAGCCGGGCCAGTTGCAGATGTAGAGAGAGTCCTCCCGGAAGCGGCCGGCGAGGAGCTTGTTGCCCTGCTCCCGGGTTAGGCTCCAGGCGCCGCCGGAGGAGACGTGGGAACGCTCACATCGCGCCTTCTTCCGCTCCCTTCTGGTGTCCTCGCCGCCGCCGCCGACGTCCGGTTCTGCGACCGCCGGCGAGGGGGCCGCCGGTGCCTCGGACGCGTCGCACATTGCATCGAAGTAGAGGTCGTCGAAGAGCGACCAGCTGCAGTCGGCAGAAGAGGCAGAGGAGGAAGGAGAGGAAGACGACGGCGGCGGTGGCGAGTCGCAGGCGCGGGCTCGGACCTGGCGGTAGTTCTCGTCGGGGCCGATCTCGCGCTCGAGGCCGAAGTCAGAGTTCTCGAGGAGAACTCCGGCATGGAGGAGGCCCGGGCAGCAGATAGAGAGCTTGTGAAGGGCGGACCAGCCGCCAGGAGGCGCAAGGGCGCCGGCGACTACAGAGGAGGCGAGAGGGGCGGCTTGACCGGAGGACGGGAAAGTGGAGAAGAGATCGGAGACGAGGGAAGGGATGCATCGGGAGCACTTGAGGCGGTAGCAGCAGTCGTTGACGAGGGCGGAGAAGCGAGTGGAGACGCAGGCGATGCGCCCCCAGTCGCGCGGATCGCCCTCCAGTTTCATGAAGATGTTTAGCACGACGTCATCGGATAGCAAGGAGAAGGTGGCGCCGCCAGCGGCCCCGGCGGCGAGATTCGTCTCCGCCATGTCCTCTCCACCTATTCCCTCTCCGAAATGGAGGGAGCGGAGTTTCCTCCGGATCCTCTCCGACCGTCCGTCTTGCTCTCAAAAGGGTTTCTCCGGCGGATCGAAGCAGAAGAGGGTTTTGCATTGGGAGATTCCGCAGAAGGATCGACGACCCGGTAGAGATAACGAGCTACGCGAGACGAGGGAAGAGGGAGGGAAAGCTTCCGTGGGGAGCAGGAAGGAACTGGAGAGTTCGGGATCGAGGTGTGGATTGGTTGGACGGTGAGGGAGGGGAATGATTGCGAGAGATGGCAGGAGGAAGAAGGGGGCAAATGAGGAAGGGAGGGATAGAGTCCATCCAGCAAACCGGCGCCGCACTCGTGGTCGACGTTCGACCACAGACGTGGCAGAAATCTTGGCCGACAATGCAAGAGATTGATGTGGTCTGAGTCCCTCCTATTGCTGATATTTTTTTAGTCCCACGAAATTCGAACACTTATAGTACACAAGGTCGGTCCCCTTTGACCACACCGAGCTCCCCTAAATACCTACCTTATTGAGAGAGAGAGAGAGAGAGGGGGGGGAGATCATATTGGGCACTCATACAGAAATCTTGGTGAAATCCCATGTATTTAGTCCCATGAAATTCAACGTTTGTGGTACCCAAAGTCGTCTTTGACCACGTCGCGACTAGAGGGGCGAGATAGTTTCGGGCTACTCTTGCATAATTTCTAGTGTTAAAACCATCGTATATTTAGGACTAGTGATAAATATATAATTATTCTAGTTGAAATGGAATAAGTATACACCCGTAATCAAATTCTTATGAAAATACAATTTACCCTTTAACATTTATATCGATGCCTTTTTTTCCTTTTGTGGGTGGCTCCCTTGATCCAGAACTCATGCGCTGACAATAACATGATATGCCCAAGAAAGGAACGAAATTCACGGATGAAATCAGGCCAAAACATTTTCTGATGCACGGATTATCAGTCTATTACGTGTGCATAGCAGTCCATATGGATATACTCGACGATGATGAGACCAACTCTGTAGAATTGTAGTCGAGATGAGGTCACCGCTGTCGAATTGTGCTCCGCAGTCTACGTCGTTTTTTTATTTATTTTTTTCATGTACGAGCTCTCCCTCGTCGCAGAGGTCACAAGGTCCGGGTTCAGAACCTCGGGCAGTGGGGGGAGCAGGGCGACCATTATAGCTCAAGAACAAGCGCTTCTAGATGATACCAGAATGTTTAAAGAAGTCGTCGCCCTCTTCTTTCGTTCCAATATTATAAGGAGAATAGTTAAATCTATCACCAAACGATGGCTGGAGAGCCACAAATTTTTATATTTCAGAGGTAATGTGGACAAATTTAGAGATGTATCACCCGTCCAATCTGGGTGAATATTTCAATGGCCGCTTGCGACTTGCAAGGCAGCACTCGATTATTCGGCGTGCATTCCGTGACGAACTGCCCGCAGGATGGCGGAATCGCACGAGAGAACGACAGTTTTGAAAGGGAATAGTTGTAGTTAAAATAGATAAGATTACCGATCATAGCAGACATCAGGGAGCAGGTTTACACGCCGGCATGGACGGGACGGGCAGCGGAGGAGCGTCCCATCAGGTCAGGTGGCTCCGGTTGGAGACGCAGAGTAAACAAAGGATATACTTCGAGCGAGGTACCCAAGAAATTGACAAATTAGAGAGATGGAGCGAGTTGTTGAGGGTGTTGTAAGGACAGGAACAGTCATCGACCAGGTCGCCCTCTGACAACGTCCCTCCTCATACGCGGAACCCAAGAAAACAGAGACGAGGAAAAGTGGTGTTACGCAATAATCCAGAGAAAAGGCCGAGGCGCACATAGTACTAGATTGCGGAAAGTACAAGATCATCCCTCCGTCACCACAGTTTCGGCCAGTCTCTGTACAGAACACGCAAGTGAAGGCTGAGGGGGAGATAGAGGGGAGGAGAGGAGAAAGTGAAGGGGAAGAGGAGGAGATCGAGTTATCAGTCGTCGTCGCAATCGACGCGGCAGCGGTGGGATGGGGCGAACCGGAAGTAGAGGAGGAGGAGGATCAGAACCAGGAGGAGACCGACGCCGACGGGGGAGCCACCGGCGCGGTGTATTGAATCCGGGGAGGTGGACGAGAGTAAATCGGCCAGGCAGTTGATCCTTTCCGAGGAGAGCACGCGGATGAGGACGATGAGAAAGATCGGGAGAATCAGCAGTACTCCGGGTCCGATGATCTCCGGGATGGATTCGAAGAAGCTGCCTTTCTTGATAATGGAGGATCCTACCGCCACCAGACCCAGCACCACCGCCAGCAGCACCCCGTGCGGCGCCGCCTTCCCCTCCTCCATGGCCTGCAACTCTCCTTCTTCACGGTCACCTACCAGCACCCTGCAGAGAAATTCCTCGAGCGGCGCGGCGACGCGCTGCTTTTTAAAGGAGAGAGAGAGAGAGAGAGAGGGGTGGGCGTGGGGGGAGGGAGACTAGAAGTTATCGGGCCTGATGATTGATTCTCTCTGTATGAACTTGGGAAGTTTTAATTTTAGTCGCCATGCATCACATCATAAATATGCTAATTTAAAAATTATTAGGAGAATATCAATGTATTTCCGACTGGGAGGAGCACCAATAATACGGCGGGGTCACCGAATTTGGCCGTATCAACATTTTCGATTTTATTGGGGAAAATTCAAACTTATTATTCTTCGTAATTTAATAATTTTGTGCTTTTTTGCACACGCCGTTGACGTCAAGAAGTCCTCTCTTTGAATTACGTCGCGATTGGCATCTATTCTATTCTTTGTGTCATTTTTCCCTCCCTATTGTTTAACAGGAATAATTTGACTTTGTTCAATCATATTTTCCCTCGTCGTCACCAATAATTCGAAATACATTAAACTGACCAAAAGTGGGTACATTCATGAAACTTATACTATTTGTCTTCAATTATATTTGTTTTAAATAGCAAAAAGACATCGACGATCAACATCATCTGAATAAAGTTTGAACTTTCTTTGCAGGTAATTGACTCCTATTTATTTATTTCAATTTTTTTTTTAGAAATGGATTAATTTCACTCTCTTGCTTCAAAAGTGCAGCAGCAACATTTGGACGGAAGAAACAAGCTTCTGTATCATGCTATCGAAAGGGAGCTTCTTTTTCAAAGCTCGGTAGACCAGGACTGAGATCCTAGAAGGAAGGGGACGAATCCTGTCCAATTATCCATCCAGTTGTCCACAACCCAAGTTGTCGATAAGGTTTTGACTCTTTTACTGCGGTTGATCTCTTAGATCCGCAGTTTCTTCCGTCCGGATCGTGAAGACCAACTCCAACAATTGATTTTCTTCGAAATTTATGTCCTCTTCCTCTGCATGTAGAAAAAGGAATAAATAAATCAATCAAATTACGAGCCGTCAGCGAGAATTTCATAATTCTGATAAAATTTATATTCTATTTAACTGGGGTCGTTGAGTATCATATATACAAGAAGGTATTGTTTTCCACGGGGCCATGGTTTCCTAACTCTTAGATCTTAGACTGGTAGCTCACAGCCGTCCCGAAGGCCTCCCTGCAAATAGAATCATCCTAGTCTTCATGGGGCGGTATTTTCTCCAGAGCTTGGTCAACCATTAAAGAATCTATAATGGTAATAAAGCTTCTTAATTAGGAGCGACAAACTATGTTGTTCACCACATCTATTGCATAAGCACTAGTTAAATGAGGTTTAACGTCGTAGAAGGACAGATTGGAGACCCCCGATTCGTCTGAGCTTTGAATCCTGCCAATATCCTCTGGAGACGGGGCCGTCTCCGTTGACTTCCCTACTTGTCTTCCCTCCGCTGTCCTTCAGACGAGCCGCGGAGGAGCAGACGGTGGGCGGTGGTGGCGGCGGTGGCGAGTGAGTGAGAGGAAGATGGAGGAAGACGACCCAGAGAGGAACAGCGGGAGGGGCTTGCTGAGGGAGAGCCACGCTCTCCTGGTGGCGCCGCTTCTGGTGCTGGGGGCGGCCATTCCCTTAATATTTCCTGCATTCGCCGCGGCGGCGGCCGACAGCATCGCCGACTCCATCGCCGATCTCGCCGCCATGGCTGCGAGAAAGGCCACGGAGGAGATTCTCCTTGGGTGGTCGTCATCTCTGTCTTATCTTCCTACTACTACGACTTCGGGCTCGTCAACACCTATCGCGTCTGCGACTCCGTCTACGACCTCGCCATCACCCGCAACACCGGATTCCTCGACGGCGTCACCATCGCATTTTCAATCTTCTGGTGGCTCCACGACGCCGGCGATCCTCTGCTGGCTGCTGCCGGCGGAGGACAGTTGTTCTTGTTCGGCACATATCGATCCTCTGTTTCCTCTGTTCCCTACATTTTTACTCTCTTCCGTGCTCTACGGTTAACGCCTTCGTTCCTCTCTCTCTCCCCCTCTCTCTCTCTCCCCCTCTCTAGATTTGTAGGAACCCGAGACTTTTATGCCGTACAAATGGCTTCTAATATTGAATACTTAGCCTTTTGGATGGTTAAACTCTACAACTCAGGGAGATCAATGGTTCTGGTAACTTTCTAGATTTGATTCCAGGTCACAAAACTTCCAAATCTTGCCTCCGCGCCCCCTTCCCCCAAAAAAGGGCCATTACTTGGCAGACGTTCAAACTCCAATGAGATCGATTCCTAAGGTCAAGAACTCATATTTCTAAACAGGCGCAGTCGTCCCAAGATCACCACCAACACTGTACATTGTACCTGTTCTCTCTCTATCTCCTTTTGCTGGCCCATTCCTCACATGGGCCCGCCCAAAGCCCATTTAGAGGGTTTTTTTGTTTTTTTCAAGGCCCAGCTTAGGGGCCGGCACGTTGACTCCCTCGTTCAAGTTCATTGGTCCCGCGAAGTCCTTTGACATTCTACTTAGCCGCGAGCAAAACGGTTTTCCTTTTTCAAGGACTAGCTCAGGGTATTCCCTCGAATCAAATCCGTCACGTTCACTCCACCTTCAATTACACTGGTCCTAAGCTGGGCCAGCTAGAAACGAACAAAAACTCTTTTTTTTCTTCCAAGGCCCAGCTCGGGGGCTTCCCTGGGGTCCTATCAGCGCGCTGACTCCCCCTTAAAGTGCATTGGTTTCCAGGACAGAAGCGACCAAGGACAGAAGGATAATTTATCAACATATATCGTCATTATTCGCAAAATCAACCTACATTTTACCACAAGTGTGCAAGTTCTTAATGGGTTAGATTATTCTGTGATTTTTTTTAAAGTGCGGAGAAAATAAATATTCAGGGATTTTCGATGGTGAAAAAATCTTGTTACTTAGCTCACGGGATGCGATCAACCCGCCGAGTGGGGCGCTCATCCGGACTGCGGAATGATTGGACTTCAGGTGAGGTAGTTGAACATTATTATTCAAAGGCAGAGTAAAATAAGAGAGAAGGGGGCTCACTTGGAGGCCCCCTAATTCTCATGAATTTTACTGCTTCCGTCGACTGGTCCCCGCAACGGTTCGTCCTTGTCTTGGTCCCCAGTCTCCCCTCGCTTCTCCGTGGTTTGGAAGTGGTGTGCCCTTTGTCTCTCGGTAGACCAGATAGGGGGCCGGGGCGCACACCGGCGGCAGAGAGGGATGGAGGAAGGCGAACCAAAGAGCGGCGGCGGGTGGGTCGCAATGTGGGAGACGCCCCTGCAAATGCTGGGGCTGATCGTGTTACTGGCGATAGTCCTCTCCTTGCTCTTACCGACCATCCCCAAGGCCATCTTCGATGCCGTTGTCGACAGTGTCGCCGACCTCGCCGCCGATCTCGCCTACATGGCCCTCATGAAGTTCATCCAGGAGTTATTCGTGAGAATAAAAACATGGGTGGTCGTCTTCGCGGTTGTATCCTCCTACTACTCTGGATTCGCCTTTTTCTTCGTCTACGACCTCTGCGTCATCATCTACGAATTCTTTTTTTCCGACTTCGGGCTCATCAACACCTTGCAGCTATTATATTCAATGTACGACTTGATCTCCGACAATGCCCATCCCACGGCGTCTAAAGTGATGCGGGCAATTGTTTTCGTCGTCAAGAAATAGCGACACTTTCCTCTCTTCCTCTGATTCTTACTCTTCTCTTTCCATTCCGGCCACCAATACCATCTTGCTCGCATATGGACTGCACCCTCTCCCTCCCTCTGCGTCTCTCTCTCTCTCTCTCGCTGTATCGTCAGATGCCATGCAGAAGAGACGGAGATTTTGCAGACTCATTCCCTTAGCCGGAGAAGAGACGGAGGCGCCGACGTGGACGGCAGTCCGCACCGGATCGTTTTGTTAACGCAAATGGGGAGTGGGGCTCGCAGTGCGCACTTAATAGCCTCCAGCTGGGGTGGAATCCGCAATGAGTGTCACCTGGTAGATGAAGAAGACGACAAGGAAGACATGTCGATTAGGCATTTATGAGTCGAAACTTCGGGCCAGCGCTGGAAAAAGTGGGGCCTGCCCTTCCTGCCGTCAGACCTCCGCGGTAGCTACCTCGTTCGGCTGTTGGATTGAGATCTCAATTTCCTTCTCTCTGACCAAGATAAAACCCCGTCGGCGGCACTGGAATTCCTGCCAGCTCCGGTGGGCATCGTCACCGGTCGGCCCCATTCTCGTCTCGTCTCGTCTGATCCCTGCCAGAGCCGCGTCTACCGGTGAGGACCCTGACAGAAGAGAGTGATCAGGATCACTCCCCTCGACGGCGGCCGGCTCCGACGAGAAGCGGCAGTCGGAAAGCAGACCCATACCTCTACTCGTTTCATTCCATTTGTTATTTCACTTGTTTGCCCACTCAAAAGCCTACTCAAAGAAGGAACCTTATGTGGATTGTCTTATTCCAATAAGATACGGGAAAGAAGCTCGTGAATTGTCACAAATGCTTCCGAGGAGGCTTCCTCTTCCGTGGACCTGAGAATCCTACGCAAACCTCAACGTCGTCAGTGGATAAGCAAAATGCATGATCCAAAACCAGCCTCACCAGTAATTTAAGGAGCACGTGGGAAGGCCTGCTCGGATCTACCCATGCTTGCAACCTATTCCCTTCCTGTCTTCCCTCCGTTGTCCTTCAGACGCGCTGCGGAGAAACTGTCGAGGGCGGCTCCGGGGAGGAAGAGGAAGATGGAGGAACAACGGGCGCTGAGGGAGAGCCACGCTCAGCTGGTGGCGCTGCTCCTGGTGCTGGTGACGTCATTGCCGATCTCACCACCAAGGCTGCCAGAAAGATCGAGGAGATGCTCAACCAGATATACCCGTGAGTGGTCATCATCCCCGTCTTATCTTCCTACTGAGACGATGGGTTCATCAACACCTTTTGCATATGTGACGCCGCATAACACCTTGTAGTCACCTCCAACATCATTGTGACGAAGGGGTTCTGAAAAATTATTGTTCAAACAAAATCTAATATGGTAGAAATTGGATATCGATAATAAATGAGTGGCTGTGCAAATCACTAAAATAAACCACAAAGATAACATATGCCAAAACACATAACTAATGTAAAATGTATTTTACTTTGTAAGAGAATACATGCGTCAACACCACATAATATTGTTAACCTCAAATTGATGAAAAAGTTGGATATAAATCAACTTATAAAGTTATCCACTAAATAATACATTATTTTCCTAGTTTAGAAAAAATCTCTTACATCTACATTAAGAACAGCATAGACTAAAGTGGAAAAAGTCTTACCTCTTTCTTTTTATCAAAGCATAATCTCCACCTTGAAGTAGTTGCATCTTTCTTCCACAGAGCTATTGGAGCTTTTTCATTTTTCCAAATGCCTTTCTCATAATAATGTGTTTAAAAAAGGTAAAAAGTAATTTTCCCCTTTTCTGACTGTTTTTTATTATTTCTTGCCCACTAATTTGGGTATTCAATAAGAGCATTCTCTAACTCTAACTTGTCAAACTATCTGCAAAACATAATAAACAGATATATTTCTTAAATAAGTAAATTCCCGTCCAAGTCTTCAGTTAGCATGATAAAAAAAATCATTTTTTTAATGATGAAATTTAATTATTATTAAAGACAAGCACAAATTATTAGAGAATAAAACATGACATTCAAGTTTGTAATTCTTAATAAATGTAATACTTAGACTTATGATCAAGTTTGGTCCACTTATTATCAAATAACAAAATATAAGCATGACATTCAAATATGTGTGGATTAAAATAAACTACTATTTTTTCAAACTAAACACTTTCTAGTATCTTGAGTCTCAATGGTGTAGAACAATCAATTTATCAAATGACATGGTGTAAGCAAGTTCAGCCAAAAATTACTTAGAAAGACATAAAAATAATCTCATGTAATACGCTCTCTCAAATAATGTATTATTTGTCCATTTAGTTATCCTATTTTGTTGTGCTGTTTTTAGAATGGTCGAATGTTAAATTATGTCTTTCTTCAAATATAAAATTTCAAACACTTTTAAACATATCACTAACATTATTAATATGTAACTTCTTAATTTGTTTATAAATTAGAAAGTCATACAAAATAAAATAGTGTGTTAACATGTATGGACCAAAATCACTTAAAAATTCAAATAAATAATCTCAAGTAGTGAGCTCTCTCAAATAGTATATTATTCATCCAATCATTACTCAATTTGTTTTTGCATTGTTTATAGAATAGTCAAATAATGAATTCTGTTTTTCTTCAAATATAAAGTTTCAAACACTTTTGAAACATACTCACTACCATTATTGATATTTAAGTTCTTCATTTTTGTGCTGGTTTATTTCTCAACTTAAGCCATTGAAAGTTTGAAAGTATCAAACACCACTAATTTGTGTTTTAAAAATTAAACTAAAAAAAAATATTTTACAAAAATCATTGATAAAAAGTAATGAAATATATAACTTCTTTCAATGAAGTAATCAGAGATACACCATAAACATCTGAATTAACATAATCAATAACATTTTTACTTCCTTTAGTATAAATAACAAATTTTAGAATACTATATCTTAAAAAAATTCATTATGTTGTGATGTTCTAGGATCAGTCATATGAGGAAGGGTCAGATGTTATTATTATACAATAAAAAATTGGTCAAATACTATATCTTACATAATTAATTTATGCAAATCTTATATCATCACTAGGGTTTTTTGGTCCTTAGATTGAGTACTTGACCATGGCCATTGTTCCCCTTAGTCTTCAAGAATGGCTCCAAGAAAATGAGAACTCCTTCAATGCCATCTCTAAAAAGGCTCTCCCCACATGAACAAGTACAATTCACTGACTACTCTCTATACTTTCCTACAAAAACCATGTTTGGTAACAAGTGTTTTGATCTCTTCTTCCTCATCTTCATGCTCAATAATGTTATTTTTGAATAGAACAATGAAATGAAACCCAAGATGACAATCTTCTTTCTCTACTACTCTTATGTGGAAGCCTTGATTCTTCCCAACAAAGTTTTCTTCTAAGGTGGCAGATGACAACGACGATCCATTACGTTGTTGTCGAGTAAAAAGGAGGGTAGTGAGACTCAATCAAAGTGTCTTCTCGGAAGCTGGTAAGATCGTGATCGTGTGCCTTTCTCATAATCTTCCTTGTTTCTTTTGAATCATGTATCAATGCCCCAAAAAAATAAAATTATACCAATAATATAAGATTTTAATAAATCAATTTTGTAAGATATTGTACTCTTGACCAATTTTTTACTGTGCAACAATCACATTTGTCTCTTGCTTTAATGATTGATCCTAGAATGCCTGAAGATAATGAAATTTTTATTTTTTGAGTGGGATGCAGCAGTTGTGTCATCAAGTATAGTTGTCATATACAACTTATATAGTGACTTAACCTATTTCTTTTCGTAATAATCAAAATACTTTTTGATTTTTGAAAAATTATTACCATTGATATAAATATAGTCATTTGCATCAATTATTTCTATAGAGATAAATCATTTCTGAAATATAATGCATGTCTTACATCTATTTAAAAGATAATTAGTATATCAAATATCTTAGTTTTTATGGTTTTTATCTCAAAAGATATGCATATATATTATAGATTATCATTTTTTAATTCAATCATGAGATTTGTATGTGACAATTCAATCTTGAAATATACTTATGAAATAGGAACAACCTGAATCAAGAATCTATCGTTGGGAATAATATAAACTTGTAAAGATTGATAGAATATCTCTATGTGCTTTTGAATCAAATGCGACACTAACTTTATTTCTCAGTTGATTTTTATTCAGTATGTTGGGATATTGTCAAAACAAATTTAGTTCTTGCCATCAAAGAATTCTTCTACCATAAAGTCTTCCCACAGAGTTGAAAAGCCACATTTACTGCACTCATACCAAAGGTGATCAACTCAACTTATTTTAGAGACTTTCGGCTCATTAGTCTCTATAATGTGTGTTATAAGGTTGTATCTAAAATCATTACACCACGATTGAGTGCTTTTCTTGATAGACTCATATATCTAGAAAAGTGTGAATTTATCAAGAGATGACACATTCATGATAACAATATGTTAATTCACAAACTAGTATAATTCCTTGACTAGGACATTTATGGTTTCAATGTCATCATCAAACTAGACATAGAAAAGGCTTTTTAATAAGATTAAGTAATTTTTTTTGTCAAAATGTTTCGACGTTGTAGATTCACTGACGAACTCATTGACTTAGCCGATGCATGTGTTAGGGAGAACCACTTCTTTTTACTGGTGAATGACACTTCCACACTTTTTTTCACAGCCACGTAAGAATTATGGTAAGGTGATCCTCTATCACCTACTCTCTTCATATTGGTTGAAGAAGTCTTTAGTTAAATATTCTCCTAAGCACTACCACATGAGCTTATCTAACCATATCATTCGAAGAGGAGTTGTCAGATCATATACCATTCTTTATTTATTGATGACATAATATTTTTCATTGACGGATACAAAACATTCATCAAGGGACTCATGACTATCATCTTTAGTTATGAGCGGGTCTCATGTTAACTTGTTAACGCTTCAAAGAACAACTTTATGTTAGCATCTTCTACTACTATTAACACCATATGACACATATATAACCTAATAGGGTTCTTACATGGTCATCTACTTTTTGATTACCTTGGATGTCTCATCTTTTTTGGACGTACTTAGGTTTATTATTTTGATTCTCTTTTGTGTAAGTTGAAGAAGAAACTTGACGGATGTTAGTTTCAGCCTCTATCCTTAAGGGATTGCATCTAATTGCTATGCTATGTCCTCATAAGTATACTTTTGCACCTACTTGTGGTACATGAGGTAGTAGACATCATCTTACGATATGTGAGATAGATATGTACCTCCTTCTTATGGGATGGTCAACTCGACAGATGTCATCACTATCAATTTTTCAGGAAAAAGTATGTCTAGGGATTAAACACCTCGAGAACATCATCGACATATTTCAGAAGAAACTCGTATCGTGAATGAAGATGATAAGATCACCCTTAGAGACTTTTGTGTTGGCCAAATATGACAATTGAGCTAGTCAATTAGCCGACATAAAAGAAGAAAAGTAATGGGCAGATTGACAAAGATATTGGTTGTAGATGATACCTTTAATCTAGTGACGAGTGAGACGAAGCACTATTAGTACTTAGTATGACACTTGATTCACGAATACCCCCTTGGCCTCCTTTACCCCCTTTATGTTGTCTTGATCTCATCTTATGGTGGCTCAACTTCTCAATAGAGATACTAATGTGCTCTTCAAGAAGTATAAACTCTTATTAGATTTACTATTAGAGATCTCATTAATAGAGTTAGGCCTTAGTGATGATCAACCCATCTAAATTTTCACCCTAGATGTGAATTTCTCTTATAGTGCTTCTTGAAACTATTTTAGAAATCATTCCTCAAAGTAGTTTTAGGGAAATCTCATTTAGCACTTTGCTATCGTACCTTGAGTCTCTTTTTTTATATAGAAATTAATACATTATAGAATTCCTATAAATGATTGTATACTCATCATAAGTATAACATTTGTTCTAAGTGTCATTATTATCTCACCACTTTAAGTAGCGAAACTATGGGCCACTTATTTTCTCATAGTGTCGTTACTATAGAATGTTGGAACCAACTCTTAATAAATTGATCCTCAATATTTCATCCTTCTCCATCTCTTACACCCTAGAAATTTTTAAGAGTGTCTTTGATTCATCGTAGAATTTTAAGGGCAGCCCTTACCTACAAATTTTCATAGCATACATGTTATGAGAGATATGAAAGGAATTTTTTTTTCTTATTTTGCATATCAGTCAATATGCGCCCAAGAAATCATGAGACATGTCACACAATGGCTATGAAGTACCTATCCTTTGGTCTTGACAGCAGCGACATGCTCGGCCTCTATTTGTGAGGCCCTTGGGACTTGGGAAGTCCAAGTCACATGTACATGCATAGAGATTTCCTCTTGGTTCATCCAATTGAGACTGCCGCTGCTTAAATGCTTGAAGTTGAATGTTGACGAAGCAGCTCGAAGGAACCTTAGACTTGTAGGAAGAGGAGGCATCCTATCGAATCTTATGGGGAGTATTTTCTTTACCTTCTCTTATTTTTATAATATTCAAACTAACACCGCAGTAGAGGCTATGGTGATACGTGACGGTTTGCTCGTCTATGAAGAATCCAATCTCTACGATATCATCATAGAATCTGACTCACGAGTGCTTGTTCAGATGTCACGTGCAGGTTCTTATTCTCATTAGCAGCTCAAAAGTACTTGGTCAGACATCATGTGCTGTAGAGGGAGGGTCAACATCATTACACATTAGCTACATGAAGGAAATCATATGGCAGACGCACTCACTACACATGCCATATGTATCCATTTGTGCTATGTATTTTTCTCTTGGTAGGAAATGCTAGTCAAAGTTTGAGATTGACATCATTTGGAGTAGATCGGCATGCCAACACTTTGTATACGGCAAACATGTATACTTGTCGCCTTTCAACAATAGTAGATCACTTGGGGCAACTCCTAGTCAACACATGACATGGCGCGTGATGCATTGTCAATAGAAAGCTATCCCTGCACTATGAATGGGAGGAGATTCTAACATCTTGAGCCAAGATGATCAACATTGATCCTGTCTACCACTTCACCTTTCATTTACCCCTTTTTATAGAGAGATTTCTCTTGTTACCTCTAGTTCTCATGTATGAGGCTGGGGGATAAACACTTCATCAAAATCAATATTATCTACATTTTAAAAAAATAAAATGCGACACTAACCTTTCATTTAGTTTCTTACTCTTTTATTTTTTTGATTTTAAGATAATTGAATTTTTAGTGTCCTTCCTTTTAGTAGCAACACATAATTTCCTTTTGACTTTTATTTAAAATGAATTTTCTTATCATATCTAATTTTTTTGGCATCATTTTTATTGACCCCATACTTTTAACAACCATGCCTTCACCTCATGTTGGAGGTTTATGTCCAACATCATGTAATGATAATGTATATTTAATTTACTCCATCTTTGAGGTGTCTTTATCATATGATTATAAGCCTAAGGTAAGGTAGAATAAGAACAATTTGATCTTCTTCCTCCAACTTAACTTTCAAATTGTAAAAGTGTAAAATCAATTTGCTAAAAACTATTTATATGTTAGAAAATATGTTCTATTTCACTCCTATTTAAGTTGTATGTTTACTCCAAATATAGCTAATTGGTAACAATCTTTGACATGAACATCATTCTTAATTTTTTCCATAAATGAATAGTAGTTTCCACATTAGTGATGTTATACATCACCTCATGAATAAACAATTTTACCTTATTAATTAGTTTCAAATCTAATTCATACCAGTCTTCATCACTTAATTTTTTTGACTTTTTGTCTATCATAAAGAGCTTTGTGGAACCCTTATTGTGCAAATCAAAGTTCAAACAAAATCAAAGATAATAAAAATCAAATATTGGATATTAAATATGTGGCTGTGTGAACAACTAAAGCACATCAAAAAAATAATATATACCAAAGCATTGTGGACTTATTGTCAAATATATTTTTTCTAATAAGAGTAAATGTTTTGAAAATAGTTAACAAGACATAATATTACTAGTCTCAAGTTGATGGCAAAGTTGAATACAAGTCACTAAAATTATCCACAAGTCTTAATTTTTTTTGTGGTTTTAAGAAAACCTCTTATGTCTACACCAAGAACAATAGATGTTGAGGTGGAGAGACAAATGAAGAAAAGTGATTCTCAACTAACTCATATTTCCAAATATTTGGAGTGCAAAGTTCCTTTCTTCTTGAAGCCAATATGAACACATAATAAGACGAGAAATGCTTACCTTTTTCTTTTTTCACCAAATGAAATATCCAACTTGAAGTA
The DNA here is from genome assembly GCA_902729315.2 of Spirodela intermedia. Taxonomy (NCBI): domain Eukaryota; kingdom Viridiplantae; phylum Streptophyta; class Magnoliopsida; order Alismatales; family Araceae; genus Spirodela; species Spirodela intermedia. The sequence continues at coordinate 6,302,061 of LR746264.1, forward strand.
ACTGGCTCTTTTCTCTACGGAGCTACTAGAGCTCCCTAATCTCTCAAAATGCCTTTCTCATACATGACCCAAATGTCCTAAAAGGAGGAAAAAGTCATTTTTCCCTTTTATTTATTTATTATGGGCCGTTATTTCTGGCCCACTGGTTTGGACAGTCAATAATAACAAAGTTCATCGACCTCGTCAGTGCCACATATTCACTCTCCTCCTAGCTCCTCGATGGTGATGATCCCCCTCTAGCTGCTACTGCCTGCAAAGAACGTGTGTTCTTGTTCAGTACATAGCAATCCTTTCTTTCCTCTCTTCCTTTGCATTGTTCACTCCTGTTTCATGTTCTCCTGCTAACGCCTTCTTTCTAGGCCCCATCTCTCTCTCTCTCTCTCCCTCCCTCCCTCCCTCTCATACACACACACACACACACACACACACACACAGAGTCACTCCCTCCCTTCCTCCCCCCCTCTCGCCTCCGTCTAGATATAGAGGGACCCGAGACTTGTACCCCGTGCAAAGGGTCCTATTGTTCAATACTTAGCTTTCTGGATAGTTTAACTCTTCAACTCAACGAGGTCAATGGGTCTGGTACTTGAAAAAAAAGCCATTCCTTGGCAAACGTTGAAATTCAGATGAGATCCAAACCTAAAGTCAGAAACTCATTTTGTCAACGGCCCTTGACCTCACATAAGCCCACCCAAAACCCACTTTAGAGGGCCTTTTAAGGCCCAGCTCATGGGCTTCCCTCCGGTCCAATCCCACCCGTTGATCCCCCCTTCAAGTACATTTTTGTTGGTCGCGTAGTTCGTTCACAGTCTCCGTAGCCCACATAGCAGGCCATCAACAACAAAAGGATAATTTTATCCACATATACGATAATTGACTCGCCATGTCAACCTACATTTTACAAGAAGTGTTCAAGTTTTGAGTGTGACAGATTTTCGGTGGTTATTTTAAAAAAGTAGTGGGAAGAAAACAAATTTCCAGGAATTTATGACCGTCGAATCTTTTAACTTGGCGCACGGGAACAATTCGCGGGATGCGATCAACCCGCCGAATGATTGGGGTTTGAGCGAAGTATTGGATTATTACTATTAAAGGATGAGTTAAACAGGGGTGTAGAGATCAGAGGGGCCCCACGTGGAGACTCCTTATCCCTTGAATCTCAAGTGAAGATGAACGACTTTCTTTGTCTGCTCTCCTCCACGGATCGTCCTTGTTTTGGTCCGCAGCCTCCCCTCTCTTCTCAGTCGTTTGGAAGTGCCATGTGCTTTGTCTCTAGGAAGACCGGAGGGGGGGTGGCGACACACCGGTGAACGACGAACGTCTTCAACGTGGGAAGGATGGAGGAAGACGAACCAGAGAACGGCGGCGGGGGGGTCGTGCTGTGGGTGATGCCCCTGCAAATGCTGGGGTTAATCGTGTTGCTGGCGATAGTCCTCTCCTTGCTCTTACCGAGCATCCCCATGGCCATCTTCGACGCCTTCGCCGACAGCGTCGCCGACGTCGCCAACGATCTCGCCTACAAGGCTGCCAGAAAGTTCATCGAAGAGTTCTTCGAGAGAGTAAAACCGTGGCTGGTCGTCTTATCCTTTCTATTCTCCTACTTCTCTGGAGTCAGAGCCACCATAATCTACGACATCGGCTACAACATCCAAGATTACGTCTTCTCCGACTTCGGGATGCTGGACACCATCCGCCTATTATGGGCACTATACGACGCTATCTTCGGCGATGCCGATTCCACGGGGTTTGATGTGATGCGGCGGATACTTTTTCTGGTCTTCAATAAATAGCGGCTCTTTCCTCTCTTTGTCTGATTCTTACTCTTGTGTTTCTAGTCCGGCAACCAACACTTTCTTCCTCACATATGGACTGCACCCTCTCCCTCCCATGGCCTCTCCCTCCTCTCTCTCTCTCGTGAGATGCTCTGCTGCTTGCATTGACGTAGTCACGCAGCTCCATCCTCCGAGGTTCTACAGACTCGTTCCCTAGAAGTCGGAGAGATGGAGACGCTGAGAAGTAAATACTGTGGGGTCCGCACTTCGTCTTCTATCCTCCAGTTGAGGTGGCATCCGCGATGATCGAGCAGCCAGTGATCTGGCAGCTGAAGAAGACAACAAAAGAAGACGCTTGATTAGGCAGGCATTGATGAATATATCGTTCCCTCTGCTCCTCTGGCAGCCAGTGATCACTGGCAGGCTATGATCGAGCAGCCAGTGATCTACGCAGACCGTTCCCTCTGCTCCTCTGCTTTGGGATCTCAGTTTCCTTCTCTCCGGCCCAGATAAAGCCCGTCCGCGGTACTGGGATTCCTCCCGGTGGGCAGCGTCACCTGTCGGCCCCATTTTCGTCTCATCTCATCCCTGCAGAGCGTCTTCCGCCGGCGAAACCCCGTTCAGAAGAGAGTGATCAGAGTCACTCCCCTCGACGGCGGCTGGCTCCGACGAGAAGCGGTGGAAAGCAGAAGATTCGGCAGCTTGATACGGGGAAGAAGCTCGTGAGCCCAGCTCGCTGCCTGCTCTGGGGAAACCCTCCTCCTACGTGAGCCTGAGAACCCCAGGTAAACGTCAATATCGTCAGTGGATAAGCAAAATGCATGATCCAAAACCATTTCCATCAGTAATTTGAGGAGAGCACGTGGGAGGGTCCGTTCGGATTTCCTCGTAACCTATTCCCACTCGTCAGCGACCACACATCTTAGGGGAGTGCGAGAGAGAGAGAGAGAGAGAGAGAGGACATGATGAGAGATGAGAGATATGAACAATTCAAGGATGCTTCAAGTCACCACGAACTCAAACGGTCACCAGATTAATATAGAACACCGAGGTATACAAAAAACTATTTAATCGAAGAAGGAAAAATATCATAGACTAATCTGAAATAAGATTGCACCATCCAACAGCAGAGTCATAAAACTTGTGGTCTCTAAACTTATACCTAATTGAAGGAAATAACAAAGGAATGAGGAATACACGGATCACATTACCATGTCCTTAATAATGGGACTCTCTCACTCAATCTAACAACGAACATGTTGTTAATCTAATCGTCTAATAGAGAGAATAATGCCTCAAATAGATCTTTGTCTCCTTCCTATGCTCTCTCTCTCTCTCTCTCTCTCTCTCTCTCTCTCTCTTGTTGTATCTTGTACAAGTTGTAATCAACAGCAATGACAAGCTCAATGGCACAACAAGACCCAAGGATGTAGGTTTCTCCACTTTCCCACTCAATAGACAGTGGCTTTCCACCCTTCTGGTGCTTAAGTAGGCAGTCTTGCTCTCTTCCTTTTGCTGATTCATCATTTTCTCACTAGCCATCACCACCTGAGGCAGAGAAGATGAAAAACAAAAGGGAGCAAAAACTGGACATGATGGCCCAGAGGAACTCTTGCACGTTAAGTGATGGACCACATATTGAAACATGGCTCTTTTTGCTGAAAAGAATGGGCCATATGCTCATTAAGTGAGTCACGTGCCTAAGAACCTCTTCCGTCATCCCATAAGTGAGGCTCCCTCATGAAAATTGTGTCCAAAACAAGTCAAATTTTAATAAGGGAGATGATAGTAATTGAAAAATTAAACTAAAAATTTCAGTGAATCGAGGCTGATTCACAGAGATGATGGTCAATTGTGAAAGTAATTCCATTATGAGCACTAATTGAGACAAAGGAAATGAGGAATAAGGGAGAAATCATCATCTTTGTTCTTTGTTTCCCTTGTTGCTCCACATCATTGCCAATAGTTATGCATTCTAGAGTTTCCAGCCACAACTCAACCACTTGTAAATCTGCTGCAACCATTAGAACTTGTAAAATATTGAGCAGGAGCTAACAACAGAAGATTACGAGGGGAGAAGAATAGATGAAATTAGAGAGTGAGTACGTGACTGGACAAAAATAGGGGAGGAAAGAAAGAAAAACACCACCTGGCTAATTTCACTCAGCCAATAGTAAAATGGAAAAATGTTTCACGACAAAACCTAATAAAATATTTGTGAATTTACGAAATATTGAGTTTCAGATGGTCACAAACCAATTAATATTTATAGAAAGTATTTGAATGGCAAAAAGAACATTTAAACATGAACTCAGAATGAAAATCATCTATATTTGTCACCCAAGGACGAAAATAGAGTTGTTGAAAGAAAATTGAATCCAAAACCAACAAAACAAAAACTAAACGAGCAAAAAAAGTCTCAAGAATAAAGAAGGCCGAAGGGCAAGCCGTAGGCGAGCGAGGAAGATAACCCTGACTTTTGTTGGTCAACAATCCTCTATATATCCTCGTTACGTTGTCTTTCAGTTGGAAAGGCCAGGGAAGGTCAAGATATTCTTGCCTTGTGCTTGTCACCCACATGACTGGATTAGTCAAAATGAACGTAAAACACGATTTATAAATAAATCACATTTACAAACTCACCTTTATGTCACTCTACTTGTCTCCATCTATCACCCAAAGAGAGATTGATTGCTAGAAACAGAACCTCTCAATTCTTCTATTTGGCTCTACCTATTATTGTCTACCTCTACATCATGCTGTTGGGAACCAAAAGTCCCTTCCTCCATTGTTCCCCAAAAGAATCCATAAACTCCACATGCCTTAGTGTCCTCCTTTTCTCCTTCTCTCTTCCTCTCACATATCCCCCATAATGGGCCTTGATATTGGGCCCAACATTATTAGTCCATTATAATTCCACCTTACCACCACTCATAAATTTATCAAAATGTATGAAAAAATTATGTTTTCCTAATTCTAACTTCACAACACTTTCCTAGCAATTGAAAAAATGTTTTTCAAGGGTATATGCCTTGGATAATCATGTTAAATTACAAATTAGAGAATCAAATGGAAATTTCTCAAGAGTAATATCCAGATTTAAGTAAAAAAAAATATATTATAGAGTCTGTTTAAATGCTTTTCATTCAATTTTATTACATCTGACATCCGTTACTACGAATTTATTATCAATTTACGTTGATTAACATATCAAAATTATACATTAACATAAACTACATGTTCTTTTTGCTTTAGTCCCAATTCTTGTAAAAATTCCTTCATCCACAATATTTCTTTACGAAGTTAAATAACAGTAGCCTTCATAATGGAAAGAGCAATGTACCTTTAACACAATCCTCCTTAAAAAAGTGACTAAATAACCAAAAGTGAACTTGTGTCAATATCTATAGCCATATTAGTGTTAGTATAACTTGTTAATATCGAAATACTAACTTGAAAGCTTAAGCGAAATTTAGAATTTCTATCAAAATATCTAAATATATACTACAACAACATCCAATGTTCTTTCCCAATATTTGTTAGAAATTTGTTGGCAACATCCACAACACATATGATGTCTAGCCTTGTACATACAACATGATATACATCAAACTTATAATAGCTAAATTATAGAAAAAAAGGTCTGAAGTGATTAGTAAAATGAGAACTAATTGATTTGACATTACTCATAACAAACTTGTCAAGCATCTTCTATATATATTTCTCATGTGATTGATAACACATCATTTCTATGTGCTAAGTAAGACATAATTATTACATTTATTACATTAATCTATACTAAATGGCATAGATTTAAGATGCAATCAAGTAAAACATGTTCAAGATTAATTGTGTAAAATATATGCTTACTGTATGATTTTTGCATGCTTTTAAAATCTGTAAATTGTTAATATTATCTAATTCCATGCTAATAGGGTTTACATATCATTTTCCCCTTAAATATACACTTATTAGGGTTAAAGTATGGATTTAATAGTCAGCCCTTATTACATTAGATATAAATGACTTTTTTTTACCTTATTTGAAAATTTTTAAAAATATTTTTGAAATGTGTGCAGATTTCTAAGGGGGCATTCTGGGTTAATTAGAGACCCATTGAGTCGATTAATGGTATTAAAATGACCCAAGAAGAAAAATATCATGCAAGAGAACTACTTGCATGGAGAAATGGGTGGAGAAATGAAATCTAGATTCTCACTGAAAACCAAATTGATTCTAAAAAGTTTGATTCCTAGCTATTTTGAAATCGATTTTAGACCAATCAGAATATTAAAAGCTTCAGAGTTAGGATGAAAATGGGACTGTCCTCTCCCTCTTCTCGTTGGATGATATCTATCAATGTTCTTCCAGTTCAACATTGATTTTTTACCCTTCCTGAGTCAATTCTAATTTTACCTCATTTGAATGTTTTTTTCTTTGATTGATTTAAGTGATAAGTAAAGGAATCGAAGAAGTAACTGATTTATAGAATTTGTATTCACAATTTCATCTGAATTCGTTCGTCCACCTCATCCTTATAGTCAAAGGGAGATTTTTGATTCTTAGTCTAAAATAATCTCATTTTTCTTAATATTTTCTTTGTTGAATCGACTCTGAGCTCATTTTCAAATTTTATTTTTATTGTTTTCCCATCTAATTGCATATAGTGTCTCTTGAACTCTTAACTCACATCTTTGCCTATAGAGAAACCCACCAGCGCAGACATCTTTGTCTGTCTCTCTTTCTCTCTTACTTTGTGCGTGTGTGTCTCTCCCTGATCTACATTTGTAGACAAGTCTCTTGCTTTTCTCTACCCAATTCTTACTGATCCAAACTAAAGACCAAGGCATATCTCAACTTGACGTTGATAAGGGAGGAGCATAAGCTGAGCAGCAGCAGTAGATCAGTTGTAGGATTAGTGTTGAGGATTGTGGAGATCCTTTTCTAACTCCCCCCCCCCCCCCTTTATTCTCTCTCCTTTTAGTTAGATTTAAATTTCCTTAGAGAACACAAAAATTGTTGCTAGATTTGTCATCTTCCATACGGAATTGACCTAAACTCACCATTATTACTTGATGTAGTGTGATGTGAATTCAGCTTTATAAGTATCAAAATAGACATCTCTTAATATAATAAGAGGTGATCAACAGTCATATCTTCTTGGCTTTTCTACCATGGAAGATCTACATGCCAACTATTTTCTTTGTTGATCATGTCTTTCATTGCGAATGACTCATTCAACTCTTTCAACTTGTCAATAATAAACATATATTTTCCAATGATAAGTATGTCATTGCGATCCTTTCTTCTCTTCCTTGCATTTTTCACTCATCTCTTTCATACTCTCATGTCAACGCCCTCTCTCTCTCTCTCTCTCACACACACACACACACTCACTCACTCACCCACTCGCTCACTCTGCAACTCAAGGAGGTAAATGGATCTAGTAGTGGAACGCCTGCAACTTCCAGAATGTGTAATTACTTTCTGGTATTAGAACTTGGAAAACGTTCAAAAACAGATGAGATCTAATCCTAAAGTCAGAAACCCATTTTGTCAACGGACCATTGGCCTCGATGGACCTGCCCAAAGCCTAATTTAGATGACCTTTTTTTCCAGGCCCAGCTCAGGGGCTTCCCTCGGATCCAACCCCACCTGTTGACTGCCCATTCAAGTACATTTTGTTGCTTGCGTTGTTCATTTAGAGCCTCCGCAGCCCACTCAGCAAGCCAGCAACAACAAAAGGATAACTTATCGGCATATACGATCCTTGGGCCAAGTCGACCTACATTGTTACAGCAAGTGTTCAAGTTTTGAGTGGGACAGATTTTTCCGGTGATTAATTTTAAAAAAAGTGGGAAGAAAAAAAATAATCAGGAATTTATGACCGTCAAAGAATATTTTTACCTGGAGAACGGGGTCAATTCGCGGGATGCGATCAACCCCTCGAATGACTGGGCTTTGAGCAAAGTATTTGACTATTATTATAAGTAAGGATGAGTAAAATAAGGGTATAGGGTTCAGAGAGGCCTCAAGTGGAGGCTCTCCCCATTCGTTTAAATTTTATATCCCTTGAATCTCAAGTGAAGATGAATGACTTCCGTTGCCTCCTACCCTCCTCGGATCGTCCTTGTCTTGGTTGGCATCCTCCCCTCCCTTCTCTGTCGTTTGGAAGCGTCATGCGTTTTGTCTCTCGGAAGACCGGCGGGAGGGCAGCGGAACGCTGGGGGACGAGGAGCGTCTTCAGGGAAGAGAGGGATGGAGGAAGACGAGCCAGAGAGCACTGGCGGGCGGGTCGTGCCGTTGGAGACGCCCCTGCAAATGTTGGGGCTGATCGTGTTGCTGGCGATAGTCCTCCGCTTGCTCCCACCGAGCATCCCCAAGGCCATCTTCGATGCCGTCGCCGACAGCGTCGCCGACGTCGCCATCGATCTGGCCTACAAGGTTGCCAGAAAGTTCATCGAAGAGTTCTTCGGGAGAATAAAACCGTGGCTGATCGTCTTATCCGTCGTTTTCTCCTACTTCTCTGGACACAACTTTTTTTTGATCCACAACATCAGCAAAGTCATCTCTGAATTGGTCTTCTCCGACTTCGGGATCACCGGTTCCATTCGCCTAGGTTTGGCACTGAAAGACTTGATCAGACACAGTGCCGATCCCTGGGTGTCTTATGTGATTCAGGCAATTCTTTTTCTTATCAATGAATAGAGACCCTTTCCTCTCTTCCTCTGATTCCTACTGTTTCTGTTTCTAGTCCAGCAACCAACACGTCCTTACTCACATATGGACTGCACCCTCTCCCTCCCTCTGCGTTTCTCTCTCTCTCTCTCTCTCTCTCTCTCCCCCGGGACTTATTCCCCTGGCCGGCGAAGAGACGGAGGCGCCGAGTTGGACGGGAGTCCACATCAGTTCATTTTAATACAAGTGGGATGTGGGGCCTGCATTGCGTACCTCCACCAAAGGTACAGTCCGCGATGACTGCGTGATATGCCAGCTGAAGAAGACGACAAAAGAAGACATGTCGAGTAGGCATTTTATGCCCCAAATTCAGTCTCCGCGAGAGTTAACCTAGCGGACCGTCTCCCGCCGACCCCGCGGGGGGACCTCACCCGTTGCCCTTACAAGGTCAGCAGGCCACCAGAGATCGGCGGTCCTCCGACGCTGACGGTTCCTCTCCGAGCATGGGATCTCAAATTTCTAGTTGTTTGGCTCTTGGATTGGGATCTTGGTAGGTTCGTGGGTAACAGCCACGTCCCCAAGAAGAAAAGGTAAAACTTACGACCGCCACATGAGGGGCAACACCCCCCCATTTTAACCGAAGTTGTGAACGTGCAAACCGGTCCATCTCCGCAGTATCTGGGCCACATTCAACAACCGCCCGGCACCCTGCACTTAAGAGGATGAGAAATGGGATCTTGGGCAAGGAAGAAAGAAGAGTAAGGGAAAGGTTCTCAAAGCCGGGAGAAAGCTACTGTGTTCTCTAATCTGAGTCACGTCCTAAGATTCCCCTCACTGAGTATCTCTGATTGTCATCCCATATAGTATTTAATTCAAAGTCACTGTTCCGTTGATCCATTCCTCTCTCCTACTCTCTATCATGCCCCCCCTTATGAAGGACACTATCAATTTAGTATGAGAACCTTCCATTTCATATGCTAGACCCATGCTTTGCTACCACTGAAGGTCTTCCGGCCTAAATCCAGCACACACTCAACCAGCTCTCTATGCGTCCTCGGTACGAGTGCTCTATGGACCATGTGCCACCTCATTTATGGGCCTCCCCACACAGGAGTCAATGGCCTGTGATGCCGACTGGGGACAATCCACCACCCCCCTAGCACCCCCACAACCCTTTTATTGACCCAGCCCTTACCACTCGCCACATAGAATTCCAGTTTTCGCATGTCAAAATCTATAAGGTTGGATTTATCTTGCTAAGTTATTCTTCTCCATCTACCCACATTCAGGTCTGGAGAAAATTACTACGGCAGACATTAGCTTTGAAAATGATCTCTTATTCTGATTTCGTTGGGTCAAATGTCACATTCCTTTTGCCAATTGGAGGGATCTTCATCAACAGCACTTTGAGTAATTTGGAGCCTCCTTTTTGAGGACATTATGAGAAGAACTCTTTAATCTTCAACAATACCATTTTATGATTTAATATTGATTTGACTTTGAGCTGATGTCTAGGGTTGTGGTTGACCTTATGATTGAGGTTCTCCCCAATCTTTGTATGAAAGGCTTGAAACTAGATATTCAAGTGGAAGTGTGTTTACTCGCCTCTCTAAGACTTCATATCATAAAACAAGTGTCATAGCAAGCCGAAGAGCATAACTTAATCCTTCAATAAAATTCACTTTGTCCTTATTCGATAAACAAGGTGGACATTTTCTCCAGTTACTAGTGATAAGTCTTCATTATCATGAGTTAATAATTAGTAAATAATATAGTTTTAGCCTTAACTCATGATAAATAGACTTATATTTGTGTTAAAGCATGAAAAGTGGTTTTCAGTTGATTAACGTGAATTTTTGGGTAATTATGTGATTTTATACGATTTTTACAGTCTTAGTTTTGAGATAAATGAAGAACAAGAAATAAAAATAAAAATATTACAAAATGGGGGGATCCGCCGGCCAGCCGGACCCGCAAGCGGGTCGAAAGCGCAGTCGGGGAGTAGCCGCGAGTAGGGGCTCGAGCGGTTTGCTTGGATCGATAGGGGCACGTGTGCGCCACTCCCCTTCCACGTCACCGGTGGTTAGCCGGATGTGGGGCAAGGAGTGGTCGTACACGCGAGAGGGCTTTGCCTAGAAAGCTAACTTTACTATATAATCGCCCGAATAATCCGCACACAACCGATGTGGGACTAAATCCACCTTGTTCAGGGGCGGGCGACCGCCGCGGGTTCGAATCCTCCCAGAGTCAAAATTCATATATTTTTAACTGATTATCGCGACTTTCCTGCAGATCGCCGGTGAAGGATTAAGCAACCGGAATCGTTGGATCATCGGCGAAAATCTCGTCAACGCGATTGGCGGAGCATTGCTACTAAAATTTCTAAACGATTCGCGATAAAAGGATCGCAATTCATCGAGTAAATCATCTTCGATTGATCGACGAACAAGCCGTCGTCGGGAAGAGGACGATCCGCCGGGAGACCAGTCGCCACCTCCTGAGAGCGTACTAGATGCGATGAAGAGCCTCCTCTTGCTGCGCGGACCTGAGGATGAAGCTCCCTAACACGCGCCTCACCTCCATCCAGCCCCTCTCCGTCGGGTGACAGCCGCCGGAGAGCCGCAAAGTCGCCGTTTTTCCGCTCCGCCGGGTGACAGCCGCCGGAGACGATTCGACGACCCACTTCATTGGTCTCTAGACTTCGCGAGAAGATCTAGAGATTGCCCACATCGTCTTTGTCCAAGGAGAGCCTTCGAGGCCGTGGACACTACACGACGACCCTCCCGAACGCTCAGGATTCCGGTGCATCGCCGACGCGTCGCCGTCGCGACGCCGGAACTCTGTTTTCCTGCTTTATCTAGAGATTGCCCAAGTCGTCTTTGTCCAAGGAGAGCCTTCGAGGCCGTGGACACTACACGACGATCCTCCCGAACGCTCAGGATTCCGGTGCATCGCCGACGCATCGCCGTCGCGACGCCGGAACTCTATTTTCCTGCTTTCAATTTAATTTACGCTTCATTTAGTGATACTTTGTTGATTTTTATTTACCAAACTATACTTCGTTCAACTACGATTCTTCCAGCTTTTACAGATCTTAATTTGATTAATTGAGTCGTCTGTAATCGCCTACGTAAGAATCGCCGGGCGGAATTGTGTTTCCGCCTGATTCGCGTTCGCCGGGCGCTGACGTCATCCTGACGTCCGCACCCTTATTTCCTTTTTTTTCGTGAATTTTAAATATATTTCCTTTTTATTTCCTAGTATAAAATTCGTAAGAAAATCGTACTCATTGAGAAAAATTCTGAATAATTACCAGATATTATATTACATCCCTGTGATCGACCTGGAAAATTACCGCTATTTTTGGAATTTTTATTGAATTTTTATTGATATATTTATTTAGAAATACTTCTAAATATCCGAAAATTCGTATTTTTCTAGTTTTATAAATTTTATATTTGCGTGATTTAACATACAACGACTGAGTCACGTCAACTAGCCCATGCACTTAGCTTGTTCCCAACAACAAATCAGTTGAAGCCACCACTAGCACCATCTCTTCATTTCTAAATCCACCTGACAAAAGTAGAATATCAAGCATGATGACTAAGGGCCTCTACTATGCTTGTAATGAGCAGTTCACCCTTTGGCATAGATGCAAGCATGAGCTCCAAATTATAATAGTAACTATGAAGGATAGACATGTCTCTTTCCTTTCAAATAACAACACCACAAATAATAAAATTAAATTCTCACTCAACTCAATGTCAAGATTGCCATATTCAAGAACAATGAAGTTGTATGAACAATTAGGGTCCACATATATCACAATCTTGATTGATACAAATGCAACCCATAATTTTATTTATGCTAACTTGGTTGATGTTTTGTCTCTTGACATCATCCATTCCTCACTATGAAGTGATTATAGGCATGAGAACATTTATCCTTACTTGATTTATGTTGTGATATCGTCATCCATTTTTAAGGCCTAACATTCAATGAAAACTTTCTATCTCTTCAATTGGGTAAAATCAACTATATCCTTGGTATGTAATGACTTTTAACCTTAGACGAATTATAATTTGACTAGCAAATTCTTCAAATGTAATTCAAGATGGGCAATATGACTATCACCTTACAAAGAGATCTATATTTTTCAAATGATGGTATTTCCCTTAAGTCTATGGAGCATGTGTTCCATCATAACCCAAGAGTCTTCATTGAGTATAGACAACTCACACTAAAAGCCAAGAGGGATTCAACCATCACTCTTATAATAGAGTCCACACATATCACACCAACTATCACTCAAATTCCCTCAAGTCTTTGTAACACCTAATAAACTTCCTCCCTAATGAGATGTTGATCATATTATTGACAAGAGGAAGAGAAAACCTTAAAATTGATGTCTTGAAGAAGAGGAGTACATTAAGTTATATAGAAGAAGAGAAGACAGAGAGAGAGAAGGAAAATGAGGAAGAATAGGGACATGGAGAAAATAAGTTCAAAATGGGCATGGTGCGTCCAATAGGCCTATTTTAACACTTCTTCATCAAGCTGAAGCATACAAGTTAAACATGTCTAACTTGGTGCACGTCACATTGTAAGAGATCTCTGTAGAACTCTTGGTGAAGACATTTGCAAGTTGATGAGATAAGGTAACGTACAAAGTAGAGATAACACCTAATATGACTTTATTCCAGATGTAATAATAGCCAATCTCGATGTGTTTCATCCGCTCATGAAATGTAGAATTCATAACAATGAAGATAACGGCCTAATTATCATAGTACATAGGTATTAATGTAAGAGATGAGATGTCAAGTTTTTCCAAGAATGAACTTAGCCACACTATCTCTCGCACTATCTCAACCATAGTGTAATACTTAAACTTAACACTGGAGTAAAATATCACTTTTTACTTCATGGAGCATCACATGACAAGGTTGCCACCCACATATGTGTAATAACTAGTGGTGGACTTACGATCTCCTTTGTCACTAGCATATCATGCATCTGAGTAGACTTCAATTCAAAGATGCCCATATCTTTGATAGATAACTCCTCTCCTAAGAGTTCTTTTCATGTCTGTCAGACCCCGTAAAACTTATTCTTGACAAACTTGTTGAAGTTCCTACATGAATTGACTAAGGCCACTAACTGTGTACACAATATCGAAGTGAGTGATGGTGAGATAAATCATCTTTCCTAATAATTGTTTATACCAATTAACATCCTTTAAGAGTTGAGATGACATATCTTAGAAGTATAGACATATCTCCATAGGTGACGACTTTAGTTTGCACCTAAGTATCTTTATCTCTTGAAACATATCAAGAGCATATTTTCACTGAGAGAGAGCAAGATTGCCATCTTGATTGGTGAACTCAATCCCAAAGAAGTATCATGGAACCCCTAAATCTTGTATACTGAAGTGCTACTGCAAGTATGATTTGGTAGCTTGAATGTTTACTTCATTACTTCTTATCACAAGAATATTATCCACATAAACATCTAAGATGGTAATTTCAACTTCACTAGTCTTTGTAAGTACTGTGAGATTCACAAGATATGGTGAGAATCTAAATTATGTTAAAAGATCACTAAACTTGGTGAACTAGACACGTGAACTTTACTTAAGTTTATACATAGTGCATTACAAAAGACATCTTCAATGACTCCTCTTAAATAACATATCTAGGAGGTTATTTTATAAACACCTGATCATCAAGGTCATCATAGAGAAAGGTATTAGAAACATCCAATTGACGTAAAGATCATGCCTGATTCACCACTAGAGAGAGTATCACTCGAATGAAGTTGAGTCAAATCACTAGAGAGAACGTCTCAATATAGTTAATGTCATAGGCTTGTGTGAATCCACAAATAATTAATTGAGTCTTGTGATGTACAATCGATCCATATGGGTTATACTTGAGTGTGAAAACCCACTTGCACATGACAATGTTGACATCATGTGAAGAAAAGATATAAAAGGAAGGAGAAAGACAATTGTAGAAATTAAAGTAGAAATAGGATGTCTGGTGCATGCACCTATACTTTTGTGGAGAATAATAGAAATATAAAGGTCATATATCTGAGTGTTAAAAGAGACCACTGAAGAAGGCTCGTTAGTAGAGAGTGAAGACGAATCTAATTTCAGAGTTGAGGAGTCAGATGGTTATGAAGGCGAAGGTGTTGAAGGAGGAATTGACAAAAGAGAAACTAGACAAATAAAGAGTAGGAGAGGGATCTACAACGATCACCATAAGAGAAAAATTAGGTGGTGAAGATATAATAGATAAAGGAGGAGTCAATGTTGAAGGAAAGAAAGAGAATATTTATGAAAAGAAACATCAGTTGATGTCACATAGCAATGAGTATCAAGAAAATAGACATGATAATCTTTTTGTGTCTATGAGTAACCAACAAAGACCCTTTTGAAAGCACAAGGGGTCAATTTAAAAATAGAATAATAGTGGTCTTAAATGAAAACAGTACATCCAAAGACACAAGGGGTAAGGAAAGAAGAGAAAAATCAAGTGAGAAATGATGAAGTGGAATGACCCTATCAAGTGGAGTGAAAGGAAGTCAATTCTAGAGATATGTGGTTGTCAAGATAGCGTCAGATCATAGATAATGATGAGCATTTATCTCAATCAGTAGTGTATGAGTAATGTCAAATAGTTAATGATGTTTTCATTCAACAACATTATTTTGTTAGAATATGTGTAGACATGTGGTTTGATGAAGAATACCACAGTCAGCACAAAATTTGTAAAGAGTCTTAGACTAGTGACGTGACTTATTGCATAATAAATCATGTAAATTTAAAATTTATAAAATAAAAAATTATATTTTTTCAAATATTTAAAAGTATAATTATATTTTAATAAAAAAAATAATAATAAAAATTCTAAGTTGATCATAGAGATGTAATATATTATAAGGTAATATTTTAGATTTTTTCTCAAATAATATGATTTTTATAAATTTTACACTAAGAAATAAAAATAAAAGATATTTAAAATTCATAAAAAAGGGAAATAAGGATGCGGATGTCAAGATGACATCATCACCTAACAAACACAAATTAGGCAAAAATAGAGTTTCACCTAGTGATTCTTAAATAAGTGATTACAGATGATTTAATTAATCAAATTAAGATATGTAAAAGTCGAAAGAATCGTAATTGAATGAATAATAGTTTGAAAATTTTTAATCACATAAATTATTTCTAAATGAAGTAAAAATTAAGTTGAAAGTAGAAAAATCAGAGCTCTGATGTCGCGACAGTGATGCGTCAATGATGCATTAGAATCCTAAGAGTTTGGAAGAATTGTCATGTAGTGTCCACGGTCTAAAAAGCTCTCTTTAGATAAAGATGACATGAGAAATCTCTAGATCTTCTTGCGAAGTCTATAGATAAATAAAATGGGTCATTAAATCATCTTTGACAATTGTCACTCGACAGAATAAAAAAATGATGACTTTGTGACTCTCTAATAGTTGTCACCCGATAGCTGTTATGACCATATTGTTTGCACACTTTAGCTTGGCACACAAATAAGAAATTATCTCCTAAATATTTTGATCCTTATCGTGTCATCAAGCACATTGAATCTATGGCTTATCAACTAGACCTACCATAGACCACACACATCTATCTGCTCACATCTATTCTAATTGAAGATCTAGAATGAAACATTGAACCAAAAGTAGTACTATACACCAGAAAGACATCCAAAGGAACCAATGGAAAGGGATACTAGCCTTCGAAGCCACCTAGGAACCAATGAGCCATTTCTGTCAACAATTTCTAACTTTTAGTCTTGAAGACAAGATTGCTTTCAGAAGTGAGGGCATTGGTAAGTTCATGGATAACAGCCATGTCCCCAAGAAGAAAAAGTCAAACTTACGTCCACCACATCAGCGTCAACACTCCTTCATTGCAACTGAAGTTGTGAACGTGCAAACCTGAGAACCAAATCTGGAGATACTATTGTGTTCTCTAATGTATGTCTGAGTCGAGTCCTAAGTTTCTCCCTCTTATGAGTATCTCAGTATCTCTCAGGGTCTTCCCATCTTCCCCGTTATCTCACCTTCCCGTTCCCTCTCCCGTAAGCAGAGAGAGTAGACGTCTGTGTCTCTCTCAGAGTATCTCATTATTCTCTCACCATCTCTCTCTCTCTCTCTCTCTCTCTCTCTCTCTCTCTCTCTCTCCCTCTCTCGCTCTCTCGCTCTCTCTCTCTCCTTCTCTCTGTATCTCTCTAACATCACTTTATCAATATCGTTCTCGTTCTCCCTTCTCTACTGACCTGTTTCTCTCTCTCTCTCTTATTCATCTTCACCGGAAATATTCGCCATATGTTATGAAGGACCCTATCAGATTTCAGTTTCGTTCTCTCCGACCCAGATAAAACCCTTCGGCGGCGCTGGGATTGCTACAGGTCCCATTATCGTCTCTTGTCTCGTCTCATCCCTGCCGGAGCCGCGTCCGCCGGCGAAGATCTCGATCAGAAGAGAGCAAACACGATCACTCCCCTCGACGGCGGCCGGCTCCGACGAGGAGCGGCGTGTCACGAGGGCATCGCAGGACTCGCCGGGCGAGGGCGGCGGTCGGAAAGCAGAAGGTTCTGCGGACGAGGTGACCGCAGCGTGCTTGATGCAGGGAAGAACCTCGCTAGCCCAGTTCGCCGCCCGCTCTCGGGAAACCCTCCTCCGTGGACCTGAGAGCCACACGTAAACGTCAACATCGTCAGCGGGCAGGCAAAATGCATGATCCAAAACCAAATCCACCAGTAATTTGAGGAGCACGTGGGAAGGTCCGCTCGGATCTAAACGTAACTTATTCCAACTTCTCGTCAGCGACCACTCATCACCTCAACCACATCTTAGAGAGACGATGTGGATCTCCCGTGGGCTCCTCCGCAGCCAGACCAGTCCGTCTCTCCCTAGATCCCCATCGTCCATTCTCCCTCCGTCTTCCGCAAGCTCTCCGACCCCGTCTTTTCCCAGAACTAAGATAATACCGCCCAAGAAAGAGAGAGAGAGGGGACGAGAGAGAGAGAGAGAGACCATGATGGGAGACACGGGCCCGGAGCTGCGGCTGGCGAGGCCTTGGATAAGTTTGCGGAGAATCAGAGCGACCGCTGCGCTTCAAGACCCACTGGTTTTCCCGAGTAGGTTCTTCTCGGACTTTATCAAAATTCTTTTTTCCCTTGGTGGGTGGGTACTATCCTCGAAGCAGTACTTTTCTACGATTTGTTCCATTTTATTGCAAAACCATGTAATTTAGTTTTGAATCAGACGCGTACTGTGATGATTCATTTAAAAGTCATCTATGATTAGGATCCGCGATGGTGGGAGTGGGTTGCATGACCTGGTTTGACCGTAAACACAGCATCTTCATATTTTACATGGCGTAGTATGAGAGAGAGAGAGAGAGGGAGGATGAGAGCAACCTGCTGGGGACAAGCTGGACCTGTTCTCCGATCAGAAGTTGCCCGTGATCGGTAACTGACGTGGACTCTGAACTTGATAGGCCCCACTGATGGACCTAATTAGACCCAATGATTCGCAGTAAATACCGCTCCGCTGACAGTAGTCGCCTCGTTGCTCTTCGACCATTAATCGTGACGCCGAATGAAGTCCCTGGTAAAAGACTTCTGGGCCCAAGGCCCAGGTCGCAATAGACCATGCATGGGCCGGCCCATTTATCGAAACACTTGCAGCTCAACCACGGCCGACGCTGGGCTGGACGAAGATAGATGAGAGTGTAGTATCATAATAGAGAAAAAAATTAGAAAATAACATCCAAGGTGTTTTATGGGAGCCAACCGGTGCGGCTATTAGTACTTTGCCCACCTTCCTGGCAAATTTTCTTAAAAATATAAGTTGCGATATGAGTAATTGAATATTATTATCCGCCAAATGACTAAAACTACACCGGAGCGAGATTAGAAGAGGAGATTTTTTTTAAAACGCGTGCAGTGGAGTTTTAGGTACGAAACATCTGTGACATAGTACAAACTATGAATGATCTAACCCTTCTGGAACCCGAGGAGCGAGTTCATGGGTCCTGTCCGGTGAACCAGGCATTGTCTGGACGGCGGCCGACGTTGAGGAGGGACCTCCAGCAGCGACAAGAGCGAGCTCCTTACCGGCGGCGATGAAGAAGACGGTCTCCACCTCCACGAACGAAGCATCTGGTGGGTTTCCGCCGGCATGCCAGCCTCGTTCCCAAAGACACCGATCTCTCCGGCGATCTCATTCTTACTCCGTCGAACTGCCGGAGATCGCAGAATGTTCGACGTAGGCGGAGATGGGGACGCCGGAGATTAAGGCGATGAAGAAGAGGCTCGGCAGCCGCGAGCAAAGGGGGAACCGCAGCGGAGCCGAGATAAGGGGACAGGAAGCTGGTGGATCCCCCGCGTGAACAAGAGGGGATGAGACGGTGACACGGGAGCATGGTGAGCCGAAATCCAAATGAAGACTCACACTAGAGGACGAAGGGAGATTACAAGAAAGAGAGACGACGTGAGGGAGACGGATGGAAGATGATAATGACCCTTAGAGCGGGTCAGACTCCACGAGTACTTCTTTCCTGCGCCTCGCGGTAGGAGCTTCCGTGTTTAAATAATGCTGGAACGTGATTTGTTGGAGCCTGCTGCGTCGTGGAAGAAATGGCGTTCGTGCAGTTGGTGCGTCCTGATGTTGCGGAGCTTCCGGTGAGTACCTAGGGTCGTGCGGGTAAAGTCGTGGGCGATTGTGGTGAGAACGGGTCTATGGTGGTTGGAGAGCTTCATCAGATGCACAAGAGGGCGGTGCCCAGACGGAGGAAGAAAGAGAACTCCATCTCCCGCAGGGGTGAAGGGAGGCAGACTTCATGCTTGCGGCGCCGGCTCCTCGCTTCGACTCGCCGATGACGTCTGAGTGAAGTGACTGGCCGGTGCAACGCGTGCTCCGTCCCGGGATTTCCCGAAAGTCGGGCCGCACTTGCAACATTACCCCCTCGCCCCCACCCTTATTTTACGCAGAAGAGGAGGACATTTTTAGGCCTTCAGCCATGGACAGCTTCGTTGTTCCTCGCCCATCCGTCGTGAAATCTGACGCGTTTTGTCTCCCAATGAGATGACCCTGGAACGATGACGATGATGACGACGGTCATGAGAGAACGATTACAACCTCGACTGTGGAAGTCAATCCATGCGTGTCCAAGCTCTATGATCATCATAGAAGAAACCGAGGAGTAACTTGGATATTTTAATCACGTGACGGAATTATCTCATCAGGCGCGCTGCGAATAATCAGCACGATGGGACGATTTGACAGCGGGCGGATTTTTACTGTGCAACTGAAGGTCGATCGACAGATTCGTGGAGCGACGTTGTTTTTATCGACTGCATTAATCTGAAACTAGGAAAGTAAGACGGATCGCCTGCGGCTTCGGACGGTGGGTTTGGCGGCTCAGTGATCGAGCACCTCTGGGACGGCCACAGGGAACTGGTGGATGATGTTGTGCCAGACGTTGCAGCGGCTGGGGGCGGCGGCGGCATCGGAGACGCAGCGCCACATGGCGCTGTTGCACTTGAACCCGCTGCCGAAGCTGATCTGCCACACCCTGTCTCCCCTGCGCAGCCGCCCCTTCGCCTCCAGGTAGCTCAGTTCATACCAAATCGAGGACGAGGACGTGTTCCCGAAGCGGTACAGCGTCATCCTGGACGCCTCCATGTCCTCCGGTCTCAGATTCAGCCGCTCCTCAATGCCATCGATCACCGCCCGGCCGCCGGCGTGCACGCACAGGTGCTCGAAAGCCCGCCGGAAGTTCGGCACGGGGAAACTCCCTGGCGAAGACGCCGGAAACAGCCACGCCGCCGCCCCCGACCACGCGTATCTGGCCTGCTCCGAGTACGGCAGCACCAGCGGCGCTAGCGATGCGATGTTCGCCGACAGCGCCCTCCCGGCGATGTGCAGCAGCGCCCTGGACAGTGACACCCCCACTCCGCCGCCCTCTTCGTCAGGCTCCTGATAGACGGACCTAGCCAACCATCGTGCCCCATCACTGGGAGTACCCACAACCATGCCAGTCCTTCGCCGACGAGGAGGGAGGGAGGGAGGAGGGAGGGAGGGAAGGAGAGTTACCTGTAGGCCTTGTCGTCATGGCCAAGGTGAGTCCGCACGAGGTGCTGCAGGACGTACTTGGAGCTTGCGCGGGAGCTCTCCCTGTTGGAGAGGAGGAGAGCGGCGCCGCCCATGCGGAAGAGGCAATTAGTGACAATCATGGATTTGGCCTTGCCGCAGTACCCATGGGGGCCGACGGCCTCCATGCTGACGACTAGCGCGAGGAACTCGCTGCGCACCTTCATCAAGTCCCTCACCAAGTCCACTGCCAGCAGCCCGGCGCTGCACCCCATCCCGCTCAGGCTGTAGCTCAGCACGTCCCTCCGGAGGCCGAACCTGTTCACCAGCATCGCCGACAGGGACGGCATCGGGGAGGAGAGGCTGCAGTTGGAGACGACGGCATCGATGGACCAGGGGTGAACGCCGCTGGCCGCGAGCAGGTCCGCCACTATCGGAAAGAGGATGACCTCCATCTCCTCCCGCATCCCACGGAGGGACATGTTTGCAGGGATCTCGTGGACGGCGTCGGGCATGGCGCTTTCCCCACTGATGCCCGATCGCTCCAGCACCTTGAGGTGGAAGTCGACCGCCTCCTCGTCTCCGCTGGTGTTGAACCAGACGTGCTCAGCGAAGGCCGCAACGGGCGTCCGCAAGCTCCCCGCCGGCCGGTGGCAGCGGAAGTCCACCAGGTAGACACGGCGGCGGCGGCGGCGGCGGCGGCCGCCGTGAACGGAGAGGACGATGGCCAGAAGAACCATGGGGACCACCAGCGCGAGCAGGTGAGAGCAATCCATCTCCGATCCTTCTCTCACCTTCTCTCTCTGTCTGATTCCCTCAAGCTTTCCAACTTAAGATCATAACGTCTGTATACCCCGATCTAAACGCACGTCTAATTCATTGGCGGCCTGGTCGCCTGTTCATACCAACAACGTGGGTAGATCAGAGACGTGACTCCACGAGGAGCCCCCACCTCTCAGACAGGGATTCCTTGCACGGGAGACCGACCCGTGAGGGGATCCCACGCTCGGACAAGAAGCCCCGTCGTCAAAGCTTCCGGCCGCGGGGAAAAGTCTGACCCTTTCCTGTCTTCTTCCCTCCGTCGAAACCTGCGGGTCAACAGCGGGCGCGGCTCCTGTTGGAGGTCGGCTATTAGAGACGATGCACCAGAGACCGCCCATGTCGCGGCAGGATCTGGAGACGGAGCATCTGACGCTCGGAGCTTCCTAGAAATCGACTGTGAATGTGGCTGTTTGATTATCTGAGCATAAAATATAGAACTTTGAGCGTTCGTATTTCAATAAAAAAAGCAGGCGAAATGCAATCTAACCCAATGTTCGGAATGTTAACGCTAAAATTGGCCCAATTCTGCGGCGTAGTACGTTTATAGTTTTAATTCCGGTTTATACGACGTAAGTGAAATTTTCTCGAGGGTTTAACGACTTTCGCGGGATATTACGGAATAAATAATTATACTGCATGAAGTTTTTCGTACCACGAAAAATTCTTTAACCGCATGACCTGCGACAGAAAATAGGCAATTCGTCGCTTAGGTGCCCGTCGGCGGACCATAGTTTCCTGGTCGGATGGCCCCGGTAACGCGGAGTTGAGTGGTAGTGGGGCTACACATAGAGAATCATATATGGGGAGAGCGAGAGAGAGAGTAACGCGGAGTTGAGCGAAGAAATACCATCGCTGTCGTTGGAAACCACATTCAGTATGCTGACGTCAAAATGCCGGAAGAAATAACGGCAAATCCGTTCTTCAGCCTCCTCTCTCTTTCTCTCTCACTCTCTCTCTACTGGGGGAGCGAGATTCATATATAAAGAAAGGGAGAGAGTGTGACCCAGTAAATCATAGATATACATCTGTGGATGGAAGAGATACTATGCAACATGGCCAAGCATCGATATCTACCTGTCAAGAGATTGAAGAGAGAGAGAGAGAGAGAGAGAGAGAGGCTCTCATTGCACCGTAGATACAGGTTGCTAAATTAAAAATCCTGGAAGAAACAACACCAGATACGAAACAGATTCTTCCCACCTCCCCTCTCTTGTTCTCTCTCGGCTTCTTATTGCATGGGGAATAGTTGTCCTGTAATCAAACCATTAGCCGCACATGGGTTGGAATGTTTCTACAGTCCTCTATAACCCTACCTATTCCGATCCGTGTAGAGAGAGAGAGAGCTGGACATTTCCGGCCGCTGACTCTCACTTTATTCGGCGATCCTGTCAGAAGATCATTTCGGGGCACGCTTCGCAATGCGATTCATCAAGGTTACAATTGAACTAGATTAGTGTCGGGGGTTTGTCCTGACCGAAACAGTTGAAACCCCACGTGACGGCCCTTCCCGTCGAACGGTACTTTCCCGAAAAAGTATTTAGAATCTGGAATCCCCTTATTTGGGTACATAACAACGTATCTATTGGGCGAAGGCGGTATGAACGGAGGGAGGCATAACGGAGGCAAACTGGAGAAATATATTTTCCCGGGGTCCACGCACGTAAAGACGGCCAGATTTTCCAAGCTCCGCTCATGAGTTTCTATGATCAACCACGATATTTTATAAAATCGCATATTGAGTCTTCATAAAATCCCAAAAACGAGTAAATGACCTTGGATAAATCTTAAAAATCGCGTTTTGGGTTTTGCAAAATGATGAAAGTTTCTGTTCGAGTTCTACTAAATCATTAAAACAGCTAAATAAATGAGTTTTTGAGCCTCTGTAACCCTTGTGTGACGGACGATGTTGTTCTTAACGCATGATCGGCGCGATAATCATCTCCGGCGGGCTTCCCGGTCGACTCGGCGAGCCTTCCGACGCCGACGGCGCCTGAGAGGGCACGACAGCCCCGCCGGAGCTCACGCCAGAGCAGTCATGCGGCAGCAGCTACAGGGCGACGGTGTCACCCAGGCCCGCCCCTCCAGCAGAGAGAACACAGGAGAAGCGAGCGCCCCGATGACCTTTAAAGTGCAGGCCGTCGTCCCTCGAGAGGCCTCTTGCGCTGACAGGGGGCGGCGTTCAACGTGCAGCTCTCTCAGACGGCGGCCTCTTCCACAGGCCGGTAGGAGACGAGATAGGGAAGGCGGAAAGCTACCCCGGGGGGAAGAAGGTAGGAGCTTTGTCGTTCAGTCTTCTGAAACCTCCGAAATAAACGCGCCCGACTCCCTGATAAAAATAAACTGCACCACCAGGTGTTTGTTTCTGGGCGTTCGTTTAAGAAGGTTTAGTGGTGGTGATTGGGAACGGAAGACAAAAACTTTG
Organism: Spirodela intermedia; assembly: GCA_902729315.2. Taxonomy (NCBI): domain Eukaryota; kingdom Viridiplantae; phylum Streptophyta; class Magnoliopsida; order Alismatales; family Araceae; genus Spirodela; species Spirodela intermedia. The sequence goes on from LR746264.1 coordinate 6,325,899, forward strand.
GGATGTATGAGGCAAGATTGTAGAAGGACCCGATGTGCCACAGAAGCCAAGCAACGGTCACAAACTTGTCACCGGTGGTGGGGGGACTCTTTGTCTTCTTCTCGACCCGCGCAGCGCCGGGCAGTCACGAGCGAACGTTCTATCCATTTCGCCGCCATGTCTGCCCCCACTGAACGAACCCCAGCAAGCCTCTCCCACCCACACACACCTCCTCCCCACCACCTCCTCCTCCTCCTCTTCCTCTTATTCCTCTGGTTTCGGTCTGTCTGTTCCTCCGGGCAATGTCAAGCTAGAGAGGGGGCTCTGAACCTTCTGTAAGCACGCAGCGCCGACGAGGATGGCCGCGTTGGTGAACTACTCGCCGGCGCCGGCCTCACCGAGCATTGTGAACCACCTCAGCCAGCGGCTGGATTTGGATGCCATCCACGGCCTGATTTCCTCGGTGGACCACCATGTTCACCGCTTCATCTCCGACGATGACGCCCGCGCCGAGCTCCAGGGGCGGTGCACCGCTCGTCTCGCGGCGGCCAAGAGGCGGGGGCACTTCGTGTTCTCCGAGGACTCCGTCTTGTCCAACCTTTACTGGGGCGTCGAGAACGTGGAGGCTGCCGTCAAGACGCAGGCCCCCGAAGAGCGCAGAGCCCGGCTGGTGTCCTCCGAGAGGATGCTGCAAATCCCGGCCATGCTGGAAGAGGAAGGGAGTACGGCAGGGATATCCAACCGCTACATCGTCTGCTGTTCATACTTTTACCTCTCGCTTGTTCGGAGGCTCCAGGGGGACGAGTGGCAGATGGCCATTCACCTGCTTCAGGCCATCATCGTCTCCCCTCACTTTGTGCGGACGGAGTTCGCCCCGGGGCTCTGCGGTAATCTTTTCGTCCCGCGGATCGCTAGCGGCGGATGCGAGGATGCCGTGGACGAGGCAACCGGGCAACTTGCAAGGAGGTACAAGGACTGGCTGATGTACTACAGGGTCCTGTCTTACGGCGAGAATCCCCTGTGGAGGAGGGGGGTTCGCGCCATCGAGGAGCCTGGATGTAGAGACCCGCAGAGCTACCCGTAAGGACCTTTCCTTTTACCCTTTCTCTCTCTCTCTCTCTCCTTCTTCCTCTTGCCCGTTATAACTGATGCTCCTATCTTCCCTTTGCCAATGATGATTGAAATCGGGACATGTCGGGATATTGACATCCAGCAGAAGGTGATTGTCACAAAGTAGAACTCTTTGTTCTCGGTCTCGTGATCGGATAACACAATGTAAGATCTACGAGTTAGTGCCATCCCGAGACCAAAGTTCTTGAACTATTAGCCGAAATAAACAAAGAATCAGTGATTTCATTTTTCCTCCTGGCTTAAAGATGTTAAGGGTCCAAAGCTTCTAGAGACGTTATTTTCCTGGAGCTTTACATGCAGTCCTTGGTCGGAAATTATGACAAAGCCAAGGGAGAGAGAAATTGGTGGCAGTGACGAATCCTGCCATCCAGAGCGAAACAGGGATCCTGGGGTGAAACTCCAAGTGCTGCTCGTAGAATTTTGCCCTCTGCCCACCAAATGATGCCGATCAGGTGAAGAAAGTTTCCATCTGATGATCGTTCAAGAGGGTATAAGTTAATCGAGTGCTGTTCATCCATAAATGAGGAACTCAAAGTTCCGACTCTTATTTCTATATTTCTTATTTGACTCCCAAAGAGTTGATACATTTTTTTTTCTTCTTTTTTTCTGTCGTCTCTCTATTTGAGCCCATGTTTTAGACTTTCCAACTTCTTCAACCACGTTGGTTCAATTATTCTTTTCTTAAATGGCAGGCATAAAAAATCTCCGGGTTCCAGACACACAGGCCCAGCAGAGCAAGAAGGCTTCTGGCAGGTTTTTCATAAAGTAAGTAAGATTACTAAAAATTTACGAGTTTCCTCGATTCCTGCATGGAATTTCACTCGACTTGCCCCAAGGTTTACGAATTTTGGCTTCCACTGTCTAGATATTCTCTAATAATATGAATCTTATTTCTGCTTCCTGCCTTACTCATATCTTGATATATATATATATATGAATGTTTATTTCTCATTATCACATCCAAGACCCTTAATATCGACATCTAAACGATAGCTTTAATTTGGCTCACTCTATGGTCACGTGCCAAGCCTCGGTCTGTTTATCTTTCTCTGTATCATGCTTTATTCAATGTGATGCCGAAGATAGGAGTGATTATTCTTTCTCAATGGCCTGGTCATTCATTGGCGTCATGAAGCCTTGGAATCCTTATAATGTGGCAGATGTGGAGACACATCACAGATGTTTGCATCTTGTTTCTGCTATTACTTTGACTCACAATTGTTTTAAAAAAACACGTGTTTATAACCTGATACAGTTATGGTGCAAATTCCTCAGTTCCTTGCAGAAGATAACGATGGAGAAAAAAGGATTTCTGCTAAAGCTTCAGTCAGAAATTTTATAAGAAGGGACAATTGTTTAGACACTGAGGATGGAGTGAATCTCTTCATAAAGTTGGACTGTAGCATCTACAATGAAAACGGAGAAGACTTCGATATCAAGCAACTCCAGGAAATGCTGGAGGATTCTCAGTCAGATACATCCTGTTACTCTCAAGAAGAAAGTGACTCGGAGGTAATTCTCTAAAATATAGGAAAATGGCATTCCTCATATTGCTTGGAAAATATTGTGAGGATCAAGTTATTAGATCTTATGGCAAGGGATATATATAGTATGGAACATAAAACTTGTGGTTTTGTTTGTTCTTGGACATCATAACTTCCTCTTTCCATTCTTGATTATGTTTGAAATGATCTGGCAACTATCCTTGGTCTTTACTGCGAGATATTCTATTGATAGATACTTCCTGAACCAGGTGAGAATGCGTAAGCGGGAAAATCCAGCAGAGCTTCTATCAGAAAATCCAGAATTAAATTCTAGGCGGTGGGTTTGGAATTAAGTTAGAAATTATCTTTCAATATATTATTTTCCAAATTTATTTTCATCTTTTGGCCAGAGGCCTTGATCACACTGCCTGGCCGTTAGCGGTTAAAATTTTGTTTTCTGGAAATCTGCAGCAAAACGCAAGGCGAACTGCCTGTATCATCTCCTGCTTGTGGACAAATATGTCGAGATGATGCTCGCAGATGTCCTATGCAAGCGTTTGGATTGAAAACTAGCTATATTGTTTCAAGTAAAACGCTTGGTTCGTTCAGCGACCTAAGTCTGTCTGTGTTGGATATAAGAGATGCTGGCCCGTGCCCTTCCTACAAACGCTATTTGGAAATAAATACACCTCCAAGCAGGTCTCCTGCGCGCGATTTCAGATGTTTTGGGCAATTTCCATCTAAATTTCTTAGAAGGTGCAATTTCCCTGAGCTGGTTCATTGTGGGAGCTTCACAAGGAAGAAACTCAACTTTTCAAGCATTGAGAAGGACTGGACTGATGGGCACTCAAGCAATGAGAATGATAATCGCATCGAGTTTCTGGGGAGATTTGAGAAGGCAGTTTCGACCTTATGCTTCTCACAGGGTCTGGGAAAATGTGAAGATGCTGGGCTAGAAGTGACATCCGTGTGGGAAATGCTGACCAATAAACCGGAGGCAGGATATGGTTCTCTGAAGCAAGGGATTCTCCATCAGTTACTTGATATAATTTCCTCTTCCAAAGAAGAGAGAGTCATTAGAACATCGGTATACATACTTTTAGTCCTAATATCAGAAGACAACTCGGTGATTGACGATATCAAGAAAAAGGAATTACATTTGTACTGCCTTGCTAGAGCTCTGAAGACAAATGTACAGGAGGCCGTCATCCTTATCTATTTGCTTAAGCCAACACCTTCAGAGATAAAGGATCTCGAGCTCCTACCTGCTCTTGTTGAGGTCGCATGCAATCCACGTCCCGGCTACAAGGGGGCCAACTTATCGTTTCCACTGTCACCGATAGCAGCCTCAATTTCAATGATCGAGATTTTAGTAACTGCCTTTGATTATGTGACAAATAATTTGCACTTGGCTGCAATCAGTTCTCCCCAGATTCTCTCCAAACTCATCAGTGTTGCAAATAACAAGAACTTGGAAGAAGGTGTTGCCTTGGCAGCTGTACTCGTGAGATGTATGCGTTTGAGTGGAAACTGTAGAAAGTTTCTTTCGCAGGTGACGCCTGTTGATCCCTTTCTCCATCTTCTGAGGAGCAGCGAGTTGCGTGCGAAGTACGCTGCACTTGAATATTTTCACGAAATTCTTCGCATGCCGCGGTATGGCCAACTGTTCCATGCACTGGGGGTTGGATTGTGTACACTTTTTATCTCTTTATTTTACTATATACGCGGGATGTCTTTCTAAAATCTGACGAAATTATAGTAAAAACACGCCATTGATGATGTCTTTCAAAGAAAACCCATTTGCAAAATTTGCTGTTGTGAGGGAATATAACTATCAGTATTTCATCTTATTGTCAAAACCATCATACTTGAATATGCCCACGTACATTGTTTACTTGATGGTATTTCCATGACACCTACGCATCATCTCATAAATTTTAAATGTTTCATATTTTGTGAATAAAGAGATAATGTACGCATATTTCCAATCATCTGTAGACGGAAAACTTGCCCTCTTCCAGATCCCGACTGTATTTATTTAGACACTTCTTCCAATGTGAATAGATCCTCGAAATCCTTGCCCTGTGGGTTGGAAAAATATTGCTAATACGTTTCTCCCTTTGGAATGAATCCCTTGCTTATTATTTCTGAGGCAGCTTTTGAATGTCTAAAGGATTGAAGTTCTGTCCTTCATATGCTCGCTAATTTGCTCATTACGCTATGATCTATGCATTCTTTATTATTAACTTTAAATACATCGTTCGTATCTATGCTTAATCTAGGGGAGGAATACTCGGATTGACATAGCCATGGTGCGGCCTTGAAATCTGTGGTGTTTTTTTGTCAGATCACCCGCGATTGTCTTGCTGCACCAGATACGTCAGCAGGGTAACATCAACATCATGCACACGTTGATGTCTTGTGTACACCAAGCACGTCTAGAGCACAAACTTCTGGCTGCGAATCTTTTGCTTCAATTGGACATGCTCGTAAGACCACATTGTCACTCCATCTGACTAGAGATTTCCTGGATATGAAAGACCAGCTACAAATGTTTTTGACCGACTTATCCTTCTGAAAAATTATATACTAGTCTTTCAGATAGCTCTACCTCTTCTAACCTGCGAGAGTAATGCTTAATTTTACAGGAGGATTCCCTTGGAAAAAGCGTATTCAAAGAGGAAGCCATGGAAGTTCTGCTCGAAGGGATTGCATCTGAAGATACACCGAGTACCCAGATTCTATCTGGATTTATTCTTTCAAACTTAGGTGGAACATATGCTTGGACCGGTGAACCGTATACAGCCTCATGGCTTGTAAAAAAGGGAGGTCTGTCCTCCAACTGCCATAGGAATATGATAAAAAATGTGGACTGGTGTGATCCCTGCCTCCAGGTGTAGTACTAACGAGTCGTCTTCAAGCGTCCCAAACAACTAAAGTTCTTCTTTCATGATATGTTTATTTAAATACAGTATTATCACTTATGGATAATTTATTAGGAAGCTGAAATGGATGCGTGGAGCAGCAAGGTTGCAAGAAGCGTCATCAGATTTGGGAGCTCCGTCTTCAATGCCTTAGCCAGAGGAATTCAAAGCAGGACGAGGAGCGTCTCTCGGGATTGCCTCATCGCCATCACATGGCTCGGGTTCGAAATGGCCACTATGGGACCGAGCAACTTAAGATATTCCGCTTGCGATATTCTACTGCAAGGGGTTTGGAATTTTCTCCATCCAGGGTGGGAGCTCGATGAGAGAGTTCTAGCCTGCCAGTGTGTCTATAATTATGCTTCAGGCAAAGGTGAAGATCATTTTTTAGGTTTCTCTAGGTTATACACCATGCAGCAGCATCGTAATTCTTCTGGGAGCATGGGGGGGTTCTTTTTGCCATTCATGGCACATCCTTAATTGATAGCTTTACCTCATCGTTAATTTTTTTCTAAAATTAATGGTGTTTAGATTATGAGTCATGTCGATGCATGACCTCTTTTAAAATTCTCTGGTACTCAGGCATGCAGAAAGTGATGAACTTCTCTGAGGGCCTACGGGAGTCATTTAGACGCCTCTCAGGTGTCACATGGATGGCTGAAGAATTGCTCAGAGTCACTGATTATTTCCTTCCTACCAAAGCGGTGAGCGCAAGTACAAAAAAGTTTCATTTTTTTTTCTCTCCACGCACCAATTTTGACATTTTAAATGCTTATTGTCACCGTTTATCCCATGAGAATCGTAACCGTATGATTTCACAACATATACGTATTTGAAGTTGGGTAACCATAGGCTCGTCAGGAATTAATTGGGTAATGCCGCACTAGATCCTGCATCAGGAACGTAACTGGTGAATGGGAGGCATTTATATCATCTGTGTTCGTCGTCAATCCTCTGATTTTATTTTTATTTTTTTCTCGGGAAGAACAGCATGTGTCTTGTGTTCATTCGCAAATCCTGGAGGCTGGTGGCGCTGGCAATGGAGCTGCTACTGCCCTTATCTTTTACAGGGGACAGTTGTTTGCCGGATATTCTGATGGCTCGATTAAGGTAATCTCTTGTCATGCACAGATCTGGTTAAAATAATCGTACCCGTTGTTGACCAAACAGAGAAGACCGAGCTGTTTCCATGGGATCAATTCCATGCCAAGGTTCTATCTAACATCGACTGTGGAATAAAAATAGGTCTGGGAAATCAAAGGACAGACGACTAAGCTGTTGTTGGCGGTCAGGGAGCACAAAAAGGCGGTGACTTGCTTTGCTCTCGCGGAGCCTGGAAACCTCCTGAGTGGATCAGCGGATAGAACCATTCGGGTAATTGTTAGCGACACTTGGTTCATGAAGCCGGCAGCCAGGGCCCTCCACGGAAGGCATCCTATTAATGGACTGGAACTGATTACCTAGGGACCTCCTGTGGAAGAAGATGATCTAACATCGGCCTGTGGCTACCCGTTGCAGGTTTGGCAGATGGTTCAGAGGAAACTGGAATGCCTGGGGACGATCGATATGAAGAGACCAGTTCAAAAGCTTGAATCCTACGGGGACATGATTTTCGCCATTACACAGAGCCGTGGCCTCAAGGTGCCCGAACCCATGCAGCAACCGATGGCATCATAATCATAACTATAGCCTTTTATTTACACGGTGGTCGTTGAATTTTTAGGTCTGCCGCTCATCAAAAATCGTGCAAACCTTTTGCAAGAACAAGTACTTGCGGTGCGTGGCGATTTCTCAGGGCAAGATCTACGTCGGGTGCACAGACTCCAGCATACAGGTTAGCCAGATGGCCGGTGTTCTTCCCATCTGATTGAATGCAGCCCGCGCAAGTGCTTGCTTCTGTGGGTTTGAACATTCGTTCTTCAGGAGATAGATGTCGTCGATGGTCGGAAGGAAGAGATCAAGCCGCCAACAAATGGCTGGACGATGAACAACAGGCCCGTGAGCTCGCTCGTTTTCTACAAGGGCTGGGTTTACCACGCAGGTAGCAGCGTTGAAGGGTCGAAATTTAAGGTAAAGATCGCGCAGAACCAGGCGGGTTCTTTGAAAGGGGCCACCGAATGTAGAGCGATGTGACTGTGTTTTGGCTGTCGGGGTTTGAAATGCAGGATTGGAGGAGACGAAGCAAGCCCGACGTCAGAATAGGGATGCCCCGAGGGAGTGGCGTGTTGGAGATGGCCGTGATCGAAGACTTCATTTACCTGACCAGCAGCTCCTCTCCGAGCACGCTCCAGGTAATTTCCTGGCTTCCCTCGGTTATCCACAGTTTTTGGACAGAAAGCACAGCTCTTCTCATCATAAATTAGGGTTATTGTGGGTTCAGATATGGTTGAGAGGACAACAGAAGAAGGTAGGGAGGCTATCAGCGGGCAGCAAGATTGTCAGCCTCCTCACAGCCAACGACATCGTTCTGTGCGGCACCGAAAACGGGTTGATCAAGGTACTGTTTGTTGATCGTGTCCTGTCTGTGTTCATGCCTTCTTGAGTTCCTTAATCTTCTGCTTGGGTTTGGTGTTTAGTTTACTGTGTGATGACTTCCCGTCGACTCGCAGGGCTGGATCCCTCTGTGAGACGACGGCCGCCTTGGAGAATCAGATCGCCGGAGCTTGTCCATAGAACGCGTGTAAAAAAAAAAACAAAGATTAGGATATTCATATACTCGACGAAGAAGATAGGAAGGTGGAGGAGCAGCGGCATGTTCCTGTATATTCCTCGTGCTGTGAAAGTCTCGGATGAGAAGCAAAGCGATGACATATGGTTCTTCCCGATAAATATTTTTATTATTCTTTGATAGAAATATCTGAATACTGGTAGCGGGCCTGGAGAGTGTTCTCGTTGAATCCTTCGGCGCCGGTCATGTGGGCGGCGCCGCTACTTCCCCCCACCGGAGGACGCCAGGTTGTTTACAAAGGCCAGGGCGTTGCTCGCCAAGTACGTGACCTTCCTGACCCTACCCCGCAGCAGCGCAGCCGGCGGGGCGGCGGCGACTCCAATGAAGCCGTCCAGGCAGGTCTGCTCGTCGGTGAGCGCCGCGCTGACCCACGTCTGCACCTTGCTCGTCTGCCACCCGAAGCTCCTCCGCCGGAGCCGCCGCAGCTCCCCAAGCGCGCCGCCGAGCAGTCTCAGGGCCTCGTCGAAGCACTCCACGCAGTCGGAGAGTGCCCCCACGGCGCCGCTCCCCAGCCGGCCGCTCCTCTTCAGCCGGGCCAGGTAGAGCGCCACCTTCCTCGTCTCGGCAATGGTGACCGACACGGCCACACGCGCCCACCAGTGAGGGCTCTGCCTCTCCGTCCCCGAGAACGGCGCCATGGAGCGCTTGCAGACGGACTGGTGCTGCGTCAGTGCGCACACGCCGCCCACGTCCGCCGCGGCGTCGCCGGGCGAGGACAGAACGATGATGGGTAGCAGCAGCAGTAGTGGTGGCAGCTGGAGGACTATGTGACCTCTCAGCATTAGGTTCGCCATGATCGCCGGCAATCTCGCCGGAGACTTCGCCGGAAGATGGGTCGGCGGCCATCTGGAACCGAGACGAGGGTGTTTTAAAGAGGGCGGATGGGTCGGTGGGGGATCACGAGGGGGAAGGAGACGGCCCTCATGAGTCTCTCGCCCCTTCGCCGCTTTCCTGGTTTCTTTCTGGTTCTCCAGGTGAGCCACCGCCGGCGAGAGGACCGGTGAGGGCAACCATCAAGGGGAGGCTAGGAGATGAAAGCGAGTCGAGACTCGGACGCTGCACACCCCGAGTCCGCGGATCGGCCGTTCTGGCGGCGAGTTTTGATAATCTCCTGGGCCGTAGAAGGCCTAATTATTTAGGGCTAAACTGGGCTCCTCAAGGCCCATAAAGCTGTCCATACACGGCCCCAAGAGGAAAGAGGCTTATGGGCCTTCTTAACAAGCCCAGATATATGCCTTTTTAATGAGCCCAGATTGAGGAAACCTTGAAATGAGCAGTCTAAACCTAAAAACCCTCTTCTTCCTCTCGCCTGTGTTCCTCCCCCGGCGCCCGTCAATGGCCCGCCTCAGAAACGTAAGGATTTCGCGCTTCTGGGACCAGCTAGTGGGAGATTTGAGGGGGGGATTTGAGATGCGCACTCGTTTGGTCGTGCTTCTCTGTTGTCGTTGATGTTCACTTCCCTTCCTCTTCGATGTTGTCTTTGATCCAATGCAGACGAGGCGGAAGCCGTTTCACAAGCCGGTCGTGGTGAAGAATAAGCCCGCCGTTGATCAAGTCACGGGTGAGAAGATCCCGAAGAGCTTCGTCTTCGCCCGCGGCAACTTACCCGGACCCCTCAAGCAGCTGAAGCTCGACCTGCGTAAGCTGATGGCCCCCCACACCGCCCTCAAGTTGAAGGTCCGCAACTGTGCCTTGAATCCTTATTTTCTTGCTTTTGCATGCCCGTATCATACGCATTTCAACTGCCTCCGCGGCCTTATGGAGTAAATTATGTTGACCAATTCTTTCTTGGGATTTAATATCATTGGTCTGCTGATCTTTTCTTTTCCTGGTTTAATTCTCCCTCTGTGCGGGGTCTATGAAACTGAATCTGAGAGCTCGTTTATTTTAACAAGTTTCTTCTTGCTGTTCCGATATTTATAGATTTATGCGGGTTAATTATTTTACGTGGTTCACGATGGCAGGAAAAGAAGCGGAATAATCTGAAGGATTTTTTGAATGTTGCTGGACCTATGGGTGTCACTCACTTTTTGATGTTGGCAAAAACTGCAAGTTCTCCTTACTTACGTCTTGCCAGGACTCCTCAAGGCCCAACATTGTCATTCAAAATACACGAGTATGCGTTGGCCTCTGACATTGCTCGATCCCAAGCGCGTCCCAGGTGTCCTCCTGACTTGTTCAAGAACTCCCCATTGGTAATCTTCTGTGGCTTATAAGTTTCCTAAGCCTCGTGATGTAGTCTATCGCTCTTCAATAGCTCCTTTAAAAATTTCATGATGTCGTCTTGTACTTCTATTAACTTTATGAAAAGTTAAGGACTTTTCATATTTTCACATATTTATGGAGAGGTTTGGGATGAAAGCTCACGTTTGGAGTTCTTATTTACAGATCGTACTCTCTGGTTTTGGGTCTGGAGGACAACACTTGAAGCTCACAACCATCATGTTTCAGAATATATTTCCTGCCATCGATATTAACACTGTCAGTACTCTACATATTTTTTCTATAAATAACATATCAGGTGCAGCTTTTTCCATTTATCTTTCTTGCACAAACTCATTCATATTGTGTTTTTCCCTTCTGTCTTGAATCTCAGGTCAATCTCTCCACCTGCAAGCGGATAGTGTTGCTAAATTATGACAAAGACACAAAGCTGATTGACTTTCGTCATTACTCGATTCGCTTGCAACCTGTCGGTGTTACTCGTAGGATCAGAAAATTTGTTCAAAGCCATCAAGTGCCAGACTTGAGAAATCTTCAAGATGTTAGCGAATTTATCACCAAGTAAGTCTTTATTTACCACGAACTGCTTAGTAGATTCCTCTCCCTAGGTATACATTTCATGAATAATGGAGACAAAACTTAAGGGAATACCACAATGCTTTCTGTGATTTAATTTCGCATCCGTTTTTTGAGAACTTGTGATTCTTAAATGTTGTCACATTTTATTCTATAGAAGCATGCTTGGCCTTTGTAAGGTCGACACATCCATGTCATGTATGATGAAAGAAATTCATAGTGTTTTCTAAGAATCTCTCTCTCTCTCTCTCTCTCTCTCTCTCTCTCTCTCTCTCTCTCTCTCTCTCTCTCTCTCTCTCTCTCTCTCTCTCTCTCTCTCTCTCTCGCTAGTTATATTACCACATGGAGCATGGATCCCAGATGTTGGTCTACTGTGTGTCTGGAAGTTCAGAACGTTTACATGGGAAAAGAACTTGAACTTATCATCGTGAATAAGAATATGCCGCTGGGGACTAAATCTGCATTTAATGGGGAATTCCACAGGGTTCTCTCTCTCTCTACAGCCTAGATGAATTACAATAGTGAATAGTTTCATTTCATTTTTCGTTAATCGAGTCGTCTTCTAGGTATCCTTAGAGTAGAGATATCTCAAATAGCCACCATGCATACCCTTAAGATGGTGTAACCTCACTGATTATCCTGCTATTTTTCACATTTATTTTAGTCGGTTTGTTACGTAGTAAAGATCATGATTCTGTTTTATAAACTTGACGTTAAACTTCTGGTCTAGTTTGGACGCTTAAAACACAAGAAGAAATTTGGAAATTAAATCTTAAAGCATTTGTCCGTTTTTTACTTCATAGAAAAAATACTAGCAAAATATTACCACTACCTTCTTGCTGGTGCCTTGAATGGAGATTAGGTAGATGTACTGTCTAGGTACCTTCAATGGAGGTTGGGTGCCTCAAGATAGTTTAGCCATGATAACCGTCATTAAGCAGAACAATCCTTTCTGTTGTGGAAAGGATGTGGGTTCAGGAGAAGCATCAATATTTCGGATGATGAAACCCAACCCTACTCATCACCGTAGAAATTCTATATCCGAACAGGTGTTTGAAGATTTCCTATCTTCAGGACGTAAACATGCAATATATTTTACTGTTATTTTGGGGAAAACATAAATGATATTTATTTCCTTATGACATGGTCTGTTCAGTATTTGATTCGAGATGCAAGTGGAGATAGATTGTGATCCTGTTGACGTTGCTGACAAGGACTCAGTGGCTATGTAAACGGTAGTGCTGACCCGTTCTTGAAAATTGTATCTTCATAACTCTTGATCCTAACTTATTGGACCTAAGCTCGCCATGCTATAGTTTTTGAGGCTATGGCCGAGTAAGCACCCGAGCCAATTGAACAAGGCAACACGCAAATGCAAACTAAGATTGGGTGGACATCACATGAGTTTACAGGGCTCTTTCTCAACACAAATCTACTTTGAATGTGTTCGGAAGGCTGACAAATAATCTATTGAATGAATTATTTTTATTAAAAAATGATTTCAAATTTTCTAAAACAGGAGCACTCTGTTTTAATTCATGTCTGTAAGAATGTCACACTCGGACCCATGAGTATTAATTTTATATGGTTTTATTATTACGTATGCAGACTAAATTCACATTTTTTTGTAGCTTAGCTTATTTAATGATGAATTTACCTTATGTAAGTTTTATTATTAATTTGAGATTTAGACCTCGGCTAGCACCAGACACTACACCTCGTCCCTTACAGCTGCCGAGTTGCTGCTTCTCGCTTTGGGAAAGCTGTTGACTGTTCCAGTGTTCTGCAGGGACCAATTTCATTCATTCATCAAGGATTTTGAAGTATATATTAGGATGTTGGTAGTAATAGGTCAAACCGTATCATACTTATAATGTTCTTTTCTGTACGTAATCTGAAATTTTTTCAAGGTAGTAGATGAAAGGAGCCACCCCTCTACAAGTAGCCGGACTGTTCTCTGAATCCCAGCCTTTAATTTGGAAGGATACGATTGACGTTCCCGTTTCCATCTGAAGAACCGCATGCTTTTTTTTTTCTTTTTTTTTTCACTCTCCAATTCACACGAAATTGCATCATGGATAGCCTGCTGACCAGGTTTCCTCGATGTTGTTAATCCCTGAAGGGCTGGTTATGGGTCGGAGAGTGAGGCAGATGATGAAGCGGCGACCGTGAGTTTGGCAAGTGATGTCGGCCGAGTCAACCGCGCCTCAAACCGAAGCGCCATCAAGCTTCAGGAGATCGGACCCAGAATGACACTGCAACTGATCAAAGTCGAGGAAGGCTTATGCTCCGGCTCTGTCATATTCAACGAGTATGGTAAGTCAAACTCCTGATTTCAGCCCCGATAATGCAATATCCTAAATACTTCATTCAGCAAAATCCAGTATTCTCCTTTTCTTTTCTTTTTTTCTGAAGAGCATATGAAAACCTCCCTCCAATTTTGGAAATATTTCTTCTCCAAGTCAGCTCTAACGCATCTACCCTTCCTTTCTTCCCCAGAGAAAGAATCTACAGAAGGGGATCAGGAAGACGATGGGGAGCCCACATCCCAGTGACCAGTTCCTCGTCGTTTAATTTACCTGGGTTCTTCACGTTCGGTGTATATTATCTGTACACGTGTCATGGACAGGGAGTTGATGGTACTCTCAGAGCGTTGAAAAGTACGCCATTTGATGATTGCACGCTGTTTGTCACCGGAGACGGGGACCAATCGCCGCCGCAGCTGCCGCCGGCGGCTCGACGTCGCTTGGAAGGCAGCCTCACCTCCCACCTGCCATCTTTCGCCTACCCAAACCCCCAGGATTCCGTCATGCCACATGCTGATGGCCACAGTTCCCCTGCCCGCTTCCTACTTCGACTTTTATTGGGTCCCCTAATCAGCTTTGTCAACCCCCTGAAACACACCAAAGAAAGTCTCCCCCCCCCCCCCTTTGGCCCCCCGAATCTGGAAGCCTTACTCCGGTGGCCATCCATCCCTTTCTACAGCCTGCTTACTCTTTTCCATTTATTTAGAGAGTGAGCGAGAGAGAGAGAGAGGGTACGACCAAGGGTTCTGGCTAAGCTCCCGAACGGATAGGACCGCCGCGCGGAGGGACGGGGTTTTCTTAGAGGACGCTTATCTTATTCATACATAGAGGAGATCAAGTCAACTAATGACGTAACCTCTCTGGGAAATGTCCTTAAGCGACTTGATGCGCAGCGGCGAAAAGAGAGAGAGAGAGAGAGAGAGGCGCGAGAGTCCATCTTGACGGTACGCACGCCGGCCACGTGCACCGGGCCCTCTTTGACTAGTCAGACCAGGGACGGGCCCCGCAAAGAACGCAAGCTGGTCCGTCGAGGATACAGCTTGTCGGCGCGTGGGCGAGTTGCGACAGCACGTGGGCGCATTCGGCGTACGTGCGTGGCTAAACGTACTACAGGCTCGTCGGGTACAGATTTGCCAGAATCGGGTTTTAATTGCAAATAGGGGTCTCCGCCATCAACCCTCCCCCAGTTGGTTCAGCATAACGGCCGAGGCAAATGTGGCGACATTTAGGTAATTATACGTGGCTTGCCTCGGCACCAACGTTCCCTGACATCACTTGTACTCCTCCGCGAGACAACCTGTCCCCTCTGCCTGTTTCGCTCGCTCGTTCGCTGGGGAGGAAGTGAGCGATGAGACCAAAGATGGTCCGGGGGAACAGCAGAACTCGTACACGCTTTCCTCCTAACATATGAAGGAAAATAAAGATGAGGCCAAAGATGCTCCGGGGGAACAGCAGAACTCGTATACGCTTTCCTCATAACATATGAAGGAAAATAAATTATGGAGGGCCAGCCAGGGGTACAAATAGATACATAGCAAAGGGCGGCCAGAGGAAGGGCATAAAGCAGGTCGGGAGGAGGGAGAAGACGAGGAGACGAGGAGCAAGGGAGGGAGTCTCTCGCCTCTGCAGTTCCAGCTCCTTCCACGCAGCGTCACCCCCTGGTTTGGTTGCCAGGTAGGTGTAGCAGTTAGCCCTCCGAGTTCCTCTGGGGAAACATTGGTTGGATAGTGGCCCCTTCCTTCTTGGTTCCTCTTTTGCTTTCCGGTTTTGTGTCCTCCTTCCTGACCGCCACCGTCGATCTGAAGGACCGCTGCTCGGAGCTCTCCGTCCGCGAGAGATGGGGTCTGACTTGATATACCGGGGCCATGAGGAGCCCCTGCCCCAGGCCGGCGGCAGCACCTCCGGTGGGTACTCCCCCAAGCGAGATAAGCGGTGGCTCATATCGTCCTGCCGCCCCATCCGCTACCTGCTTCGGGAGCAGCGCCTCCTCTTCGTGCTCGTCGGCATGGCCATCGCCTCCGCGTTCTTCCGTTTGGCCCCAGTGCTGTCGCCGTTTTCCTCGTCGCCAGCGTCTTCTGCCGCCGCCGGCTCTTATCTGCCTGTGCCGCGTGCGGTTGACAGCCGTTTCAGATCCGCGTACGAGAGAGATCCGGTGATGGACGGCAGCGCCGGCGTGTTGGGACACCGGCTCGGCGGCGGGATGCTGGCGGGGGCGACCGGCGGTAAGATTCCGCTGGGCCTCAAGCGGAAGAGCATGAGGATCGTCGTTACTGGAGGGGCCGGATTTGTGGGGTCGCACCTTGTGGACCGGCTGATGGAGAGGGGGGACAGCGTGATCGTCGTGGACAACTTCTTCACGGGGAGGAAGGAGAACGTCATGCACCATTTCGGAAATCCCCGCTTCGAGCTGATTCGCCACGACGTCGTGGAGCCGCTGCTCTTGGAGGTCGATCAGATCTATCACCTCGCATGCCCGGCATCCCCCGTCCACTACAAATTCAACCCCGTCAAGACTATCATATCCTTTTTTTCCATTTTGCTTCTTGATGGTCTTATCTCCCTCTCATCCTCACTTCGATTCTTGTCATCGTGTTTCCAATTTCGATTTTACGTTTCCCCTAATAAAATAAAAGAGATCGCGTTTGATTCGTTAGCTTTCTGGACGGAACCGAGGGTTTTAGATCCGGCTTCCTCTGTTACGTTGGATCTGAAGAAAATTGACGCCTCACCTACTCCATGTTGCTTTAGCTTTCCCATTCGGATTTATGAGATTTGTCCCTCAGAATTATTTCTTCATTGCCTGTAACATTCCGTCGTCTATTCGGGCCACCGCCAATTCGGTAAAGGAGGATCTTCTGTCCTCTCGCAAAATCGGTTTCAGTTGAGCTCTCCGTTCTTTATTATTTATTTTTTTTCTGGTAAACGACGGGAATTCATTCCTCCAGAACAGGGCAAGGCTTTCCTCTTCTCCCATGGCCGTGTAGCTTATGGGCATCCCTTCCCCCACTAAATCTCTGTTCGGTGCGATGACGACACAACGTCTGCTTCTCGTTATTTCGTTGATCTTTTTTCATGAAATCCCATGGCACTCGATGTTCCCCTCGCTGAGCGAATGGTATGATCCCGTCTTCTTCCTTAACTTCTTCGCCTCTTGCACAAGACCAACGTTGTGGGAACGCTCAACATGCTGGGGCTGGCCAAGCGGGTGGGCGCGCGATTCTTGCTCACCAGTACCAGCGAGGTTTACGGCGACCCTCTCCAGCACCCCCAGGTGGAGACCTACTGGGGCAACGTCAATCCCATCGGTAAGTCCTTTTTGTCGTCTTTTGCCAGTTCTCCGTGACCAGCGTGGCCTCACGATACGGCCCGAGAAGATTTGCTCGGTAGTCCGCCATGGATAATCATCGCCTCCGTATGATCTTCAGCCGGTCTCCATTCATCATATGCACGGGAGCGCCGTACTTCCCTGACCTTCCCGACCATAGCTGGATTCTAACTCCCCTAATTGAGGCAACCCCATCAGTATACATTTTGTCGTATTTTCTTGTGCTCAATTTTTCATGGAGCTCTGGTCCCTCCCTCGCTAAACAGGTGTTCGAAGCTGCTACGACGAGGGGAAGCGCACGGCTGAGACTCTGACCATGGACTACCACCGCGGAGCCAACGTGGAGGTACGGATCTCCCCGATCTGCGAACCCAGCTGTTGAAACTCGAATTACCCTCGAAACGTGCCCGGCGTTTGTTCACTTCTGTAATCTGAGGAACCCCTGTCGGCTGCAGGTGAGGATCGCCCGAATCTTCAACACCTACGGGCCTCGGATGTGCATCGACGACGGCCGAGTCGTCAGTAATTTCGTTGCCCAGGTGATCTTCTCACCCAATTTGCTTCATCCCGATCTCATTTGCCCCCATATTTTTAAACTGAATTGCCGACAAATCCGAATGACGTCCGCCAGGCTCTGAGGAAGGAGCCTCTGACTGTTTACGGCGACGGCAAGCAAACCAGGAGTTTCCAATACGTCTCCGACCTGGTATACCCCTGCCTCCCCCCTTTCCATCCTCACCAATTCCTCGGTTTTCTGGCGCGGCGGTCGCCCTTGGTGGGTGGTGGGTGGTGGGTTGATGGGCATGGTTCTTGGTGGCACAGGTGGAAGGATTGATGAGACTGATGGAAGGGGAGCACGTGGGCCCTTTCAATCTAGGCAACCCTGGCGAATTCACCATGCTCGAGCTCGCCAAGGTTCCCCCTCTCTCTCTCTCTCTCCTGCAGTATAGTTCCGGGGGCAGATGGGCGTTGACTTTTGTTGCCTCTTACCTAGGTGGTTCAAGAGACCATTGACCCGAACGCCAAGATCGAGTTCAGGCCCAACACGCAGGACGACCCGCACAAGCGGAAGCCAGACATCACCAAGGCGAAGGAGAAGCTGGGCTGGGAACCCACCGTCCCGCTAAGAAAGGGCCTCCCCCACATGGTCTCCGACTTCAGGAAGCGCATCTTCGGCGACCACGCCGACAGCGGCGAGACCGCCACCAACACGTCGTCTTGAACGAACACACGGCGGCTCTTTCTCTTCGGCATATGCGCCGCTGTGTAGAGGAAAAGAGACCAAATGGGGACTGAAGGAATTGCTGCCCCTTCGTCTGTAGATCAGGGTCTTTACCTAAATCCTTACGAGGATCCCTTCTTCCTCGTTGCCTCTTTTCCTTTTTTTCCTTTTTTTCCTTTTTTGCCGTGCTTGCCTTTCATTGTACGAGTAAACAAGAACTATACCGAGTCAAGATAGCAGGGTCCGTAGATTTCCTGAATTCAGAACCCAAGGGCAGCAAAGCAAAACGAAGGAGACGAAGATTTACCTAAATCATCAGTTCTGCTCCCCAAGGTGGGCAAGGGTGTTCGATAAAAGGTCACTGTGACGATCACAATGTAGAGGCTAACAACAATACGCCGCCGGGGACCTCCTTCCTCACTTAGGGTTCCTGAGGACGATGATCACAGAATCGCCGCGTAGGAACATCTTGCTGATGAACCTATCCTTGTTGATGGGCTGCGCCTTCTTCTTGCCCTTGCCCGTCTTGGGTACCTGTGAGGAGAGAGAGAAGGCGATGGCGCTAAGCAGAAGGGAAGAGGAAGAGAAGAAGAGGGGTGAGGGTATAGATAGGCTGGCCGTACCTCGGTCCACATCTCTCGGACGTTCTCGAGGACCATGTTGCAGTGGCGGTCGAAAGCTCTCACACGGCCGAGGAGTTTCTTGTTGTTTCGGCAGTTGATTAGGACCTGAAGGAAATCCCGAAAGGGAGTTGGAAGCATATCGTGAGATGGTTGTAAGCGTAAGAAATGAAAGCGACAGAGAGAGAGAGAGGCCAGCCTGAGTGTTGTTCTTAACGCTCATCATCAGAACTGAGAGCGGTCCGGTGTTGAATTCCTCCTCTTCTTTCTTAACCTGAAAAAGGTAATTTCACCCTGGAAAGTTAGACCGTGCTGCCCGTATATAATATGAATAAATTTATTTCATGGTTTTATATATTTCGTGCGCTTTTCTTTAAGTTCGTCTTTGCTTTAATTTAAATATCACCACCGACAAAGTTCAACCCAGTTCATCATTTTTTACTCCACCATTGCAAGAGAAGCTTGGCTTCAAAGATCCAATCGTGAGGTCCACTGAATGCCACTTTCTATGAAAGAAAAAAGTCGAGCCCCGATCAAAAATAACACTTCAGCTATTTAGAGATGCCCGACAGCTGTCAAAATTATGAGGATCTGACTTGATTGAAGGGACATGGCCCGGCACATCAGCAATCTCATCACAATGGCAATGATTAGTGCTTCATACAATAAGCCTGCCATCACCAAGTTGCCTGAAATAAACTCTCTGGCCGGCCTTAAGCTGTTATTCCACTAAAATACAGCCACACAGGCTTTCTACCCATTTTACAGTAAGGATGACAAAGAAGACCAAGATTGGAAGATGTTTTACCATAAAAAACCCCTGGATCTTGGTGCCTAGATTGATCCTAAATCGGTTTTATGACCATATGGGCATTATGACAAAGATCATTTGCAAAATTAAAGTAACTAGTTGCAACTGGGTCAGTCCTGCCAGTCTTTGCAGAAGTTGCAAGAGCAGTACGGTACGGTTTTCTTCATTCGGCTGAGGATATACCCTTACCCTACAATTTCTTTCGGCAGTGCTCTCTGCTGCTCTTTGTTTTGTTCCTCGGCATAAGTTAAAAATAAGGTATCATCACAAGTATATTAGGAGTTTCTGTCACATTACTATTTTCATACCAAATATTGTAACAAAAACCCTTGTCCGCGTCTTATCCTCCATGTTTCTCTTCTTTTCGTCATAAAAAAATGAACCTTAAATTTCTCCACAAACAACCATTTAAAATAAGAAAAATCAAGTCAACGAAAAGAATGTAGAGACATCTTATTTCCTTCAACCTAAAAGCTCAAATGTCCATTTTTCTCAATTCTTTTCCTACTAGAGAACTAGAGTTTAAAGGAATTTTTAATTGGAATATTCTAAAACATAAGCTGTTTAAAACGGTTGAACAAGTTCTAAAATACATTATTAGAAACAGCATGCAATTCAAATCATGATATTCGTAGAAGGCATAATTAAGATGTTCATGTTGAGATAACTTACTACTCCATCCTCTTCCATTTGGTATGCTGCATTAAAAAGCATAAGAATTGTAAGTATAAGAGGTGGTTAAAGTATTATATTACAAACTTGCATGGTCAAATGCAAAGAAAACTATACTGACATGGTACCAAGTAGGCTTAAAACCTGCAATTCATGTATCATCCAATAAGACTTTCCTACGGTGATGTTCAGATATTTGAAGTGTTTTTTCAACAGTACTAAAGTTGATGCTCGTTCACCCTTTTGAAAACACTTAAAATTTTGACTAGGCAGAACTCAAAACCCAGCAATAATACACCAATAACCATTACGACTAACCGACTGAAACAACATAGAGCATTGAGGATGCGTCTACAATCGAAAAATTGTAGCCATCCATTGCGAACAACAATAAAATAGTTGCCCAAAATAAGATAGTGACCTTACACGTTGTCTCAACGATGAATACATCCATAAGGAAAGAAAGATATACACAGGGAGAAGAGGTAGGCGAGAAAGAGTTTTTCCACTCGACGACCAAGGAAAGAAATAAAAGCATATATCCACTACCATATAAAGCATCAAGAAAGTCAACCTTATTTTTTCCCTTTTCTTCTTTTTTTTTTATACTGCATGATTGCCACGCTCCAGAGGCACTCTAAGGCAAGACAATGCCGACCAACAAAGAAACTATCAAACAAGACCCGACTTAAAAAGATATGGCCCTAGATGAAATATGAGGGTATAGGCATTCAAATGTCCTTGGATATGAAATAAATTTCCTGTGTTTCAAAAGCACAGCAGACTAGACCAAAACAACAATTTGAGTAGATCCTACGAGTGGCCACATGAACAGCTGGTTTAACAATAGACCTTGTGAATTTTATTTTTCGTTTTTAAGTAACCAAGTTTAATGAAGTTTTTTACTAAATGAAATAAATTTAATTAACATAAACAGATATGATGAATGAGCACCTCCTTCTTCCGCGTAGTACCAGCAGAAGATCGTGAAAAAAAACATAATGAAATAGGTAACTCCATAAGATTTTAATTATAAAGTAGCATTTCGCTCGAAATGCACATTCCGAATCCCCTAGACAAGCCAAATGACAGAATATAATTTATAAATAAATTATAGTTATAAATTCCGAATCCCCAAGGCAAAATAATTCAAGTACCAGTATAATTTTAGAAGCGCTCCCCCTAAAAATTATCAAAAAAATGGAATAAGAATAAGAACACAACCACAATTATCAAAAAATAGAATAAGAACACAACACACACGAGAACGCAGACAATACTGTAAACATCCGAAAAATGATCAAACTTAAGCCAAGAAGGAGAACTTCTGCGAGAAATTAGAGATACAACTAGAGTCAGTTCACAAATTGGAGATCAACGTTTCTGTTCCATCCAGATCGCACATTTAAAATACCGTAAAAATCAAACTCGGGACGACAACGAACGTGCATACGCGATCATACGTGTTTTGCGACAAACTTCCAATGAGAAACCTAAATTACTGAGAAATATTGCGAACAGTAAAGGATTCTAGGGCACATTCTCGTTAAAAAGCCCTTCAAAGTTTCCTTAGGTACCGGACCGCAGCTGATATTCATCTTAATAGAACGATATCGAATCTGTTACCACCACCCTGACTCACATCAGAAGGATATGCTATTCCCGCCGAGGTTATCGAAGGCGACGAGCGTATGTGGGAGGAGGCAAAGGGACTCAGGAAAGCAGCCGGAGAAGAGTAGACGGAAAAAGAGAGGCAGAGAGAGGGAGAGAGAGAGAGAGAGAGAGAGATACAAAGTTAAAAGGTACGCACGGAATGAAGATATCTCTGAAGATTATCTGAGGAGAAGCTGCCGTCGCCGGGAGATGATCGCCTTCGAGAATGTGATGCGAGAAAGCCGAGAGCGGGAGAGTCGACAGCCGGAGCTAGGGTTTTTCTCTTGTGGAAAGCCGGTTGTGGCTACCCGAGTCTTCTCTGGGCAGGGCTGATCTGGCCCATTAACGAAGAAGAAATATATTTGAATTGTCTAGTCAGCGCGACATCCCACGTCTAATTCTGCTCCGCGGGTCATCACAATGGAGGCAGTAAAGACTTGCGAAGCGCCGTCGGATTCAAAACCCTAGGAGAGAGTCGGGAGACTCAGAGGTGTCGAAAACTTTGGGCTTTCGCCGCTGGTGGAAGATTGGCCGGAGAGATGAGTCGCAGGGCGACCGCTGCGTCGGCGGGGGCGAAAGTGGGGAAGAAGAAAGGAGTCACGACCTTCACGATCGACTGCGCAAAGCCAGTAGAGGACAAGATCATGGACATCGCCTCCCTCGAGAAGTTCCTACAGGAGCGCATCAAGGTCGCCGGCGGCAAGCCCGGCGCCCTTGGAGACGCCGTCACTGTCTCGAGGGAGAAGAGTAAGATCACTGTGACGTCCGAGGGTCCATTCTCTAAGCGGTAAAGTTTCGCTGCTTCTCAGTTGAAATTTTGAATGCACGTAGTTTTGGAGAGCTTTTCTTCCATTTTATTTGCGTACGTCCTTGGATTTCCTTATGCATCCGTGCTAGGGGTTGGTCTAGTGAGAATGGCACGTCTCCAGTAGGGCCAGATAACCGTTGATTAGTTAAAAGGTTATGATGCAGTTATGTATCTGTGTCTCCACAAAAATGTCCTCTATATTAGTTCTGGACGGTATCTCTTCCTGTTTCTAAATGAGTAGGTTAATTGATCTCTATATAGTTTTTGAAGTATGATGACTCAAAATACATGCTATATATGATTTTAGTGTTATTCTTAAAAGAATTCAATTCTCTTCACGCAACGATGGTCTTTATATTTCCTCAATCGAGATTCAATTTCTCTTTTTACTTTTCCATTGATTTGACGTTTCTCTCCTTATTATCAAAACCGGGATGAGAATGGTGAATGCGCTTGTTATCTTTTAGTTGATGAGATATGTACCATGTGGCATGAATAAGTGCATTGTCCTATGGTATTTTCATACAATTAAACATGGGAACATGAAGGCCAGCTCAGTAGCTTTTAGTGTGTGGGTGCTGAGGGGGAGCATTGCAGGGAAGGAACTCTTGTAGCTCTGGATACTTGGTACTTTCATTAGTCCTGTCGATGCTGCCGTATTGATTCTCTCCTTATTAGTCAACTTTATTGGAAAAAAAACTAAAGTTGGGTAAGAACCTCAAGTTAAACCCCTCAACAGAACAGGAAACTGTATATTTTTTTCGTTTTGGAGAAGTGGGTGCTTATCGAAAGCATTGGCTTCATCTATGTCAAATGCGTTCGTATGCTAGGAAATCAATGATAATTCTACATTTTTTGTTAGCTTACTGTGTTGGACGCACTGAATCGGCCTTGTTCCGTCAGACATTTGTCCATTAATACATGGGAAATTAATTAAGGTGGATAGAATCAGTCACCTGGCGTATTTCCCGTTTTTAGCAGTTGACTTCCATTCTGCAACTCATAGAAAGAGATGTAACGATATGTATCCAAAGAGAAATTATTGTTTATACTCCCTTCGTTGATCATTCCATGAGAGCTAGCCCATGATAGATATTCTTATGGATTTAACGTTACCCACACAAGTGTGTGCGTTTTTTAGGCTATTCATCTTCACCAGCTTTCATAATCAGATGGTGACATCTTCACTTGCCTTCAAACTCCCAGATATCTCAAGTACCTGACGAAGAAATACTTGAAGAAGCACAATGTCCGAGATTGGCTCCGCGTGATTGCCTCCAACAAGGACCGAAGTGTATATGAGCTCCGGTACTTCAACATTGCAGAGAATGAGGCAGAAGAGGAAGACTGATGGTGTTGCTACGCGCCTGCGATTAGATTCGAGGGAAATATTTGGGTTCCTAGATCTTTATTTTATTTTTTTCCTCCCAAAGACCTACCATTGTTAACTTATTTTCTATTCTAAATTTGAAATGCAGTAAAAATCCTGTTTTGGGCGAACATTGATTTCTTCATGAGCTATTCAACTTTTCGAGGATCCGCCTTCCTGCTCGATACAGTTTTCCATTATTTTATGGCGCCCCGTCTGAACATTTTTTGCACTCATTTTCCTTTTTTTTTCAAGTCAAAAATCTGATCTATGAAGCTTCAATCTGTTGCTTCGCTCTCAAGAAGGCGAGGACTTCTCAGCTTCATCTGGATCCTAAAAGAAATCTGCGGTCAAGGCGCGTTCTCTGGCTATCTTTATTCTATGTGCAATTGGACAATAGATGATACTTATCGAGGATTAGCTTCCTCTCTCATAGGGGCAGATCGTATTCATATGAACTTGGAGGCGTTCCCGACACAGAAACTGTGGGCGGACAAGAATCGTCCTGTTGACAGTAGGATAAAGCTGAGTAGTTCCTCACTGGAAGCAGCGACACCGGCCTCAGATTAGATCCTCGAATCCATCCTCGTCGCCTTCGTCCTCCATCCTCAGGAATTCCTTCCTCCAATCCTCCATCTGTAGAACATGTGCGAGGCCGGTTCAGTAGAGGCGACTATGAAAGGTTCTCACGGGAGCCCCAGAAGGTGAACAGATTAGGGTTTCGATCAGGGCTTTCAGTGGTTTGGCAATCAGAAGTAGGATAAACCAAAAACAAATCATGATCTGGGTTCATCGTTTTTTCTTCCCCAATTATCTGGTTCACGCTGGTTTCTATAGCGCTAGTTTGTCTGACCCCCGATACTAAGCCAAAAATACTGCCCACTGGAGATACTAACAGCTAAACCCCCACAGTAACTCCAATCTGTTGCCGAATGAAAAAAAGAGCTTTGTAATTATAGGATGCTCATCAGATTAAGAAAGAAAAGACCAGTTTAGAAGAGAGAGATAGACACAGCCCTCTGAAGAGACGTGCAAGGCCACCAGGACATATCACATGCATATCTTAGCTACTAAGTATAGAAAACCTGAGGAAATGCTACCTGTTTGTCGGAAAATTGCAGCTGTTCTGCTACAAAAAGGAGGTTATTGTAATCCCCTGATGGGGGGGTTACGTGAAACTCTTTCGCGATTTCATGATAGTCAATGATCTTTACCCGGAAGCCATGACTCATGAAAATCTTGTCCACCCCTTTTTGTGCGGTAATCTATGCCAAGGAGACGGAAACGCAGTCAATAAGAGACATTTTTTGTTCAAAGCGAGAAACATGAAGCAACCTGGAGAATAGGAAAAAAAAATACAAGGAATGAATTTTTTTAAGGTATATTGTGGAATATGTTAAATAAGAAATAAAGGGGGGGATAGAAACGAAGGTAAAATGAATTAAAAAATCTTCTCATAGAATATGAAACTAGAACCGGTGCTTGGATTTACAATAATAGCAGACTGAACTTCTCATAGAATGTTGGAATAATCCGAGACCCAGCCACAGACTGCGCATGATACATGGATTCTTGAGATTTTGACATGGAGGAGCTGACCTTGTTTCCTGTTTCAGTATCAACCAACCATCCAGGCAGTTCTCCAACAAAAATAGACCCTTTCATGGCTAAATTGCTGACCAGGAAAAGAATTTCTTTGAACGTTGCTAATGTCGTCACAGGAAATCCCTGCAAGGCCCCCAGCAGTCACCGTCAGTCATCCTTTCAATATATCGGCCGTACAGGGTAACTAACTATCATTCCGCATGACTTGTATATTAGCTTTATCCTTTTACCGTCAACGCAATAGTACTTCTATCAGATGATAAAAGGATGCATAATCACATGGAGATGGATGAGGGGATTATGAGAATAGACCATAAAACATGAAACAGACCCTTCCATACAAGAAAAATGAGATTTCGAAAAGAATGTCATTCAAGATTAGAAATGAATTCCCATCCACAGATGGAAAGAAATGATAGAAGATAATAGCGTCCGAACATTATGCATACGGGATCACCTGAAAAACCCATAAACTCGGATTCCCGCCATTAAATCCTTCGCTGCACAGAGCCGCTTGTAAATCAGGAGACTCAGAGGGCACGTGAATATGTTTGCAGGTTTTCATAATTTTTGCTCCAACAGCTGAAATTCCACACAGTGAAGTGTACAAGGTGTTTTTAGGGCTTGAAGAAGACGTGCATCGCAAATTTAAGTTACTTCCCCAAGTACATCACGGTCACAACAAAGAAACCCTTTCGGTATCTACAGAACAAAGAGTAGAGGAAATACACTCGAGCTTCCGAATGGCCGTGCTGAAGACGCTTTCCACTGAAACGTCGTATATTAAGGTTCTGGGCGGCCATTTAACCCTGTAGGGTCGCGTATCGAAGCCATCTGTGAACAGAACAATCTGTAGGGCATCAGACTTCAGCGGTGTGAAGAGGGGAGCAGAGAGTTTCAAGGGGATGGCATATGGTTGAACCATGCCTGTAAGAAGCCTCATACCTGCTTAACTCCATCAACGCCCCTCACCAAGCTGAGTAACTTCTCGTCGATAAACTTAGTGGCGAGAGTGTAATGGCACGGGGACAAAGAACCCACTGGAACCGAGTACTGCTCTTTTCCGCCATCTTCAGGGCGATCACCGGAGGAAAGAAGACAGCCGGCGTACAAGTCAATCAAGAGAGGATCTGAAATTTTGAAAAAAATTATAAGTTCTAACGAATAACCAAAACCAAGTAGCGTGACTGGGGTGACGCACACCAGAGTTAATGACATTTGGCTAAACATGTGAATGCACACCCATAACGACGTTAGAGAGAGAGAGAGAGAGTAAATGGCATGCAGAAAAGCATGCAAAAACCTCGAGCGACAACGCTTCTTCCATAGTCCAGTTTATTATGAGTTCGAGTATGAATCTCCACGGTTGCAATACAGAGAACCACCAGATGAACAGAAACAGGCTCTCAAAGCTACCAACAGGATAGACATTCCGTAGTATTCGCCAGAACAAGGTTCTCTTCTTCCAAAAAACTGACGATCAATGCCAGACGATCACCGTCTCTGTCCGCCCTCAAGTAAAGCGATCCGCCGAATCATGAACTCTGCTGGGGAGGAAGAGCAACAAAGAAGGGAGAAAGAGAAGATTACCAGGACGAAGGGACTCATTGAAGCGAATCGAGGCCGCTCTTGCCGCTTCAGCTTGAAGGTCGTGATTGGAGGCGCGTTCCCCGCCGGCGCCGCCGCGTCCGGCGAACAACCGGACGATTACCTTCCTCTTCCGGGCATCGACCTCCAGATTTGTCTTACATGTATGATCGGAAAACCAAGGCGAGACGGGGGGAAGAGTGTGAAGAACAAGGTACCTCGCCGTCCCACAACTGCCGAGGGACGCCATCCTCCCCCGCGCTCCGCTCCTGAAGCTCCCCCCAACCCCACTGTCTTCTTCTTCTGCTATTGATTTTTCAGACCCCCCAAATTACGAATTTTCAGTTTATAACCCAAATTCTTAGTATTTATCCATCTACTCCAGATTCTAAAGCAAAATGGGCCGGACGTCGGATACCATGAGACGCTCCCTCGTGGCCCAAAAGGTTCCAAAAGCTTACAGCTACCATGTAGTCCGAGCAGCGAGAGAGTTGGAGATAGAGAGAGAGAGAGAGAGTGCGGCCCTTTGGAAGAGGAGAGGGTGAGGAACCCGTGTTGGAGAAAGGGAGCACGTGCAAAGGAGAAGTTGGGGAGGGGGCCCTGCACGTGCCCTGCTTCTCCAGCAGGGGCTTCCTCGCCCGGCTAGACGGAGACCACCATGCTGATGGGGGCACTGAAGAAGATACAGGAAAAGAAGACGACGCCCCTCTATATAGACGGAGGAGAAGAATCCCCTCTCGTATAATACAACAACAAGAAGCACCCACAGAAAGAGAGAGAGAGAGAGAGAGAGAGAGAGATGGAGTCTCAGAGATTATTTTCTTGTGAGGTGTGGAGCAATCGAGTGGCTAAGACTTGCGTCACGATGAGGCTGAAGCTGTACACGCGAGAGAGAGAGAGAGAGAGGAAAGATGCTCGCGAGAGAAGCCTTTAGATCTCCGGCAGGCGCTTGGATCCTTTCTAGCATCTCTTCTGCAAGCGGTCAGGGAAGGAGCTAGAAAGGGCTCCTTAAAGAATGGAGTGAGGAACAGGTGCCTACGCCGGACCCTCGCTCTTGCCATTTCGGTCTCTGATGAGCACCGGAGCTGGGCAATGAGCTTTCGGTGTACTCCATTCCCTCTCTGCTCCATCATTCCACTCGAGCAGGATCTGAGATTCTTTTCTCCGCATGCCACCTCTCTGAAACCTCTGAGAACGCCGGGCACGGCACTTCATCCCCTGGCGAGCACAGTCGGCAAGACGATCTATGGCGCAGCCGGTGGGTTTCTTCATCCCCTCCACCCGAAAGCTGCGGCTGCAGTCGGGGTCCAACATCAGCCGCTGCGTGTCCGAGCTTTCCCTGCTTCAGGGGTTTCGACTGCCGCTTTAGGAAATCTATCAGCTTTTGTAAGTTCTCCAACGACAATGGGACGTAGAATCTCTCTCTCTCTCTCTCTCTCTCTCTCTCTCTCTGGGTTGCCCCTTTACACCTCTGGAAGTTATAGTATTAAGGCCAGCCAGTCGCTCGATTCATGGATTGAAGATAATTGGCGCTTTCATCAGATACGATTACGATATTCCACTGATTTAAAGCAGCATAATTCTAAGCTTGTAGCGTACATATTAACCGAACCAGTGAGTAAGTGGAAGGAGAGAGAGAGAGAGAGAGAGAGAGAGAAGAAGAAGAAGAGGATACCAGGCATCGGTGACCAGGAAAATTTAAGGAAGATCATAGAAACAATCGTAGATCTTCATGGGGATCATCAGGGACAGAAGACTCCCGGGAGGAGGAAAAAAATAGAAAGAATCACAGGAAGGTATGTATCGTCGCAGTCACCGCATGGCGTCGTTGATCATGAGGAGAGCCATCACCAAAGCCTGATCCATCTCCGGTTGAATCTTCACGGCCAGTACATCTCTCCCCAGCAGCTCCCCTCGCGCAACGCCCCCGCACTTCCTGGTGATCTGCTCTTCGAAAGAAAACCCGCCGTTAACTCAAAGAACCCATCAATGCCGATAAGCGGCGTCTCAGATTTAGCGCCCACCTCGGCCCTCGGCGGAGCAACGGCCGCTCCGGCGAAAATCTGGCACCATTCCTCGCGGGGTGACCAGTTCATCCGGTAAGCCGGAGCCGTGCTCTTCCCCCACGGCGAGATAGTGTAGCTAGGGTTTCCCAGCGCCTTGGTGACCCTGAAGAGGGGACTCTGACGGCGGGCCGGCGTTGACGAGACGTCGATCTCCCCCTCGTAAACCTCCCAGTTGTCTTTGATGCCGAGCATCTGCCGAGAAGATGAGAAGTCTAACGGCGATTCCGACACGAGATCAACGGCCCCAATAGAGACGTACCTTTCGGCGGCGCCGGACGGTGAGGAGGACGCCGCCGGTGGAATCCATGAGGAGAACCTCCTCCCTCCACTTGTGGGCGTAGTTGTCCACCCGGAAGATCATCCTCCCGTCGGCACTGTCGTAGACGGTGTACCCGTGCCCGTTGAAGAGCAGAGACCTGCACCACACCGTGAGTTCGACGGCGGACGTTGAGCAGAGGTGAGGACAGACCGCCGCCGCGGGGCCAACGCGGCGGCTGCGGTGTCGGTGAATGCGTCGGCTTTCGCCTTTCGCGGCAGAGTCCATGAAGACGGACAAAGCTAGGGGTAGTCCAGAGAAAACTAAGCGTGAGGTGAGTGCAGGGAAACCTCAGTTATAGATGGGGAAGGAGAAGGATTTCGAGTTCTGAAAGGGAAGCTATCGAGGGTGAGAGCGAAATGAACGGACGTGGGAAGATGGGCAAGGCCCGCGTGGCTAGCTCCTCCCCTCTCGGGGGGAGAAGAAGTGACTAGTCATCAGAGGAAGGCTGACCAGTTCCGTTTGTTGATGAAATTTCTTCGTTTGACTCTCGACGAGACGGCGTCTGGCGTCTTCTTCCCGTACTGCCGCCGCCTGTCAAAGTCAAATAGTCGTCGCCGGCTCGCTCCCGACCGTAGAGCCTACGCCACGAAGGGGTGGCAACAGTGCGTGGTGTCTTTTTTCCAAATCTAAATAAAGGAGCCGCCTTTGTTTCAGTCTCGTCTGGCCTCTGATGGCGATGACGTGGCCTGATTATCGAGACCTTCTCTTTCTCTCTCTCTCTCTCTCTCTCGCACCTGGCCCACTCTTCATTTTTCTGTTCCCTCCCTTCCACTCTCCCTTACGTGGGCCTCAAGCAGCCGCCCTGCGTGAGCTAACGGAGAGGGAGAGAGAGAGTCAACGGGGTCGTTAATTTTTCTGTTATATTTTAAATTACTAAGATAAAATGAAGGTGTTAAAAAAGAGTGCGAAAATTTCACAAATGAAAATCTCAAATGAAACATGTAAAAAACTAAAAACAGGAGCAATCTGAAAAGTAAAACTCTCATCCCCCCAGCCTCATCGGAGGCCATCAACTTGCACATCAGCACGAGAGAGAGAGAGAGAGAGAGAGAGAGAGAGAGAGAGAGTGCGAGAGAGTGCGAGAGATAATTCCGTGATAGATTTGTATGCGGGTGGGCATTTCTTTCCAATCAGCCGACGACCGACGTGCTCGGCGACGAAATCTACCAACAGTCAGCAAGCCGCACGGTCCGCTGACGTTACCTCATCTTCTCGCCCCGGTAATGATAAGCTAATTTAACCACGGCCAAGACATCCCAGGTCAAAACTACCCAATTTGCCCACTTCCCTCTCTCTCTCTCCCCTTCTATACTCAAACAGGGGAGTCAACGAGGTCTGCACATTCTGCGGGAATTGAATGCATCAAATCGAATGGCATAGATAATTATCCATAAGTGGGATGATTTACAGAGACCCAAAGCTAAAAAATCAGTAGGCAGATGGTAGATCAGATCTACCGATGACGAGACCGCAGACGTCATCCTCATCTCAACCCACCTCGAGACCGTTGACTTCCTCTCCGTCAGAGATCGTACTTCTCCCCGCAGGCTTCTCGTATTCCAAATTGACTTCCAGAGAGCTTCTAGAAAAAAATATGCCGTCCCATGCCACGCTTTGCGCCATGGAAGGAAGGCGTGGGGAGACGACCTGGCCTTGCTAATCTTCTCGTATTTCTTTGCAGAGACGGTAATGCTTACACCGGTCACTGCTGCTCCCCTGGAGTTTCCTCTATTGAGCAGCTGATGGCTTCTGGGCAAGATAAATAAATAAATAAATACCAATCATATATATATAAACCACAACTATAAATACCTATCAAATCGATGCCAAACGCACCTTTAAGAGTTTGCTAAAATGAGTAGGTGAACAACTAAGCAAATTAATAATGATTTCGGGCTTCGAGTGAAAACTACCGGCCAAGGGACTGGCCGTCTCACTAACGAGCCATCCGCCGCACATAATGCATTCATAAAACATTATAACATTGGAAGGGAAATATATAATGCGAAGCTTACAAGTAGACACAACTGATCGTCTAATTCCACAAGGGCCTAAAAATCACATGCGAAATAAGCTGTGATATTGTTCAGTGCCCTTTAATGTCATCACGCGCCAAATTATCTACATTAATTTTCTCACTCTACATCCCAGATAGATAAAAGTCATGCAAGTTTGGTACGGTTGACCAAAGTGTTGTGTTGGACAGAAAAAAGCACCCAGATTTCCTTCTCTATTGTGTTTCTATCTCTATCAGTTTGCCTCTTTCGTTGACCCCGTGATGTTTCGTTCGAGTTGGAAAAGGGTCTTCCTTATCGAGTTCCTTCTGAACTACGAACACCAAACTCCACCCGC
The DNA here is from genome assembly GCA_902729315.2 of Spirodela intermedia. Lineage (NCBI taxonomy): Eukaryota > Viridiplantae > Streptophyta > Magnoliopsida > Alismatales > Araceae > Spirodela > Spirodela intermedia. The sequence continues at coordinate 6,357,659 of LR746264.1, forward strand.
TGTTGTAAACTAAAATATCTCCACCAACACCAACTGTGCTGCCACCTTCTTCTGCATCATCAAGTGAGGGAATCTGCTCCTTCAAGGATGACACTAGAGATTCTCCACACCATTTGCCCTCCCAAAAGAGGATTCTCTGCCATTGCCTAACAACGGCTCAGGAGTTTCCCTCATACCAAGTCCCACCATACCCTAAGTAGAACATTATTCAGTGATATGTACTGGTGAATTGAAGAAAAGTTGGACATGTCATCGTCCTCGATAAAATTCTGTCAACTCCAGATGTTCAATCTTACTAATCAATCAGTTATAAATCCTTCTCCCCATGATTAAAGATGCAATAAGGGAAAAGATCCCACAGACGATTTGGGAAGAGTAGTGAAAAGATCTGATGTTACCTATCCCAAAACATTTGCGTGAAAGTAAAAGGCACAGTGAGTATTTGCGGAAACTATACAAAGACTTAAACAACAAAGAGGTATCAAATTATAAGATGTGATCTAACTGACTGCTGTCCAGTGATTTCAAATGGACGTGGAAATATCGTCATGTGGCATTTTTCAAGACGCAAGTACAAGGAAAGGAATACCAGTACATCTTATTTGGAGCTAAATTATCAAACAATGAATAAAATAAAAGTTGAAGGTACATTCCACATCCCATCACCGCCAAAAGTAAAGGAAGAAAATAGGACTTCTTACACAGGCTACTATGCTTCTCTAAGCCTTCTAGTCAAAATATCCAATGCCTTCTTCTTTGGGTTCTGCTTCGCTGCCCTTGACCCAAATGATCCAAACAGCCGATCTGTAGAATCTCTGAATTTTTCTGATATGGACAGTACCTTCTTATGATCCAATTTGTTGTAACTCTTCTCCCGAATCACCGGGTTCATGAACATTTCTGGATGGTTACTCAGAAGCAAATTAACCAACTGCCTTGCTTCAGCTAAGGCTTCCCTCAACTCCTTCGCTCCAGATTCCTCAGAATTGGTAGAGAAATGGGCCTGATTATCCGCAAAAGACTCAAATAGCTTCAGATCAGCATCAATACCAGAAACAGCATTTTCATTGAATCTCTTGACCGAATCACTCAGAAACACTCCAACGATCCTCTCTGATATGTGAGAAAGTACACCATGCAGAACCCGTTTCAGTACTTGAACAGGTAATATTTGTTGTGCAGTTGAAACAAGCGTCTCAAGGTATATGATCACCTCATTTGCGTACTCATTTCCACTAACGGAGTAATCATCTCCCATCCAGTTAATGTTCTCCGTGAGGAGCATGAAATCATCGATCTTTGTCCTAAGCAAACCCAATAATAGCTCTTCTGTAGCATCACGTGCTCTCTTCAACGGGAATTCTCTTCGACCCCTCTCTGCCATCCTTAGCGGGATGCCTGAAAGGTGTGCAGCATGGCGAAAGAAAAAATCACAGGCGCGTTCCAGTACCACCATATTGGCAGCAACCTGCATGGCCTGGGATACCCCATGGACTGAAGACTCGACAAGCTTCAGCAACGCACCATCTAGGACCTCATTCAGCAGCCGGTCTAAATACTTTTTCACTACAAAATAGAAATCAAGCTGGCCCCCATATGACATGAAGCTAACAGAGTCCTCAATGAAGGAGCGCACGATGCGGCAGGAGTCGGGTACCGTAGAAGAGAAAGGAGCCACAAAAGGGAAAGCAGGCATGATATCAGATGTCTGAATCTGGAATGATAGGACATTCATCGAATACTCGTACTCTTTCTTCATCAGCATCTGCTCAAACTTGTCAGCTGAGACAGCCTCAGCTATCTGCTTCCTGCAGTCTGAAAGTAGCAACTCGTGGTACTTGTCTCGGTGTTTGCTCAGTACATCAAGGAGAGGATCCACAGTGTAACCATAATGCCGGAGTGTGACTCCGAACAGGCTTACGTAATCCTTGATAAGAAGAAGGTGATTGGCAGTCTGCATCCGCGAGAACTGGTCCTCTAGCACAGACACCATCTTGGCAATGGCCGTCTCCCATAGGCTCTCTACCTCCATCTTGGAGATAAGCCGACCACTCGTGCGCAGGATCCTGTCCTCTACAATGAAGAAGCCAGCAATCTGCGCGAAGAATGTCTGATGAGACTCCAAAAACGGTGTCATCGAAGAGACCTGGAAATCAGAGGTCAGCTGGAGCTTCCGGTTCTCGAAGTAATAGAGCTTGAAACGATCCTCCAGGCCCAGAGTCTGGTGGATGTGGTAAGCCCTGTAAAGGGGGGTTAGGTCGAAGCCCAATATTCCATCACCGCTGTTCTCTCTACCGGAACCGTCAAGAGAAGCCCCTCCGGCGCCGGTGGGACCGTCGTCCTCCTCCTCGAGGGCATAAATGCAGTCGCGGACGCTGAGGCGGCTCTGCTCCTCCGCCTGACGCTGTTTGATCCGGAGCTCCTCCTCCCGCTGGCGGGCAGCGGAGGCGTAGCCGATGGCTACCTGGCCGAGGTTGCGACTAACGACTCGAATCTGAACAAGCCAATCGCCGAATTCCTTCCCGATCTTGCGTTCGACATGAGCGCGGATAGCGGGGATCTGCCTCTCCAGCATCCGGCGGAGAGTGGGGGAGGGAACGCCACCCGCGCCGTTACCTCCTTCTCCTTCTTCGCAATCGGGGGAGTCGAGGAGGAAATCTCGCTCCAGGTTGTCGACGCAGCGAAGGGCAAGGTAGAGTTCATCCTTGGAAAGGTAGGCATTGGCGCGCCGGCACAGGTCGAGAAGGCCGACGCATAGGCGGGCGGAGCGCAGGGCGAGGGAGATATTGCGAGCCTGCGAGCGGGCCTCGACGTAGGCGTCGAGCGAGGAGAGGAGAGGCCCGCCAACGGCCTGGAGGAGGATATTGGAATCGGAGAGGGAGGACTTGAGGGAGTCCGCGTCGGAGAGGAGGGAGCGGAGGTCGTCAACGGCGCGGATGAAATCCTGGTAGTGGTCTCGGCATACGTCCTCGATCTCCAACTCCTTGGCGCGGGTAAAGTGCCGCAGCGCCGAGAGCAGCGTCTCCGGCTTCCCCGTGGCGAAAGCCTTGCGCACGAATGGTCCGAGATCCTCGCCGTTGCAGATCGCCGAGGAAACGGGGTGCAGGTCCACCTTCCCGCCATCGCCGCCGGCTTTGGCGTTCCCGGTGGAGCGCATCGCCACCTCTGCGGTGACCGGGACGATTTTCTGCCTCATGAGGAAGAGGCGGCCTGGGCGGAACTGGGCGGCAGACTAGATCTGTGGTTGCGGCAGGTCAGGCCCTCACCTTGACTCCCCTATACGAAGGCTAAAGGGGATTTCGTCGGGATTCTCGGGTCTGCGAGAATATCGACCAGAGAGAGAGAGAGAGAAGAAGAAGACGGAAGAGGAAGAAGAAGAAGAGGAAGAGGGAGAATGTGATCGCGCTGTGTGGGGGGTAGTTGTCGTGGGCTGCGGAAGCGTGTGAGTTGGAATCTCCCAAACAGCCCTCGGTCGGATCGCTGGACGGGCCGAACGGGCCCGGACCTGACCGCCATCGGATTGACATAAGATCTGCTAGACTCGGTCCACGGAATCTGCTTATCCTGAGCCAGCGGTCAGAGAAAACTCTGACCCGTCACGCCCTCTCACGGCCATCTTGAGCTATTAGTTCCCTGTTAATTCGGCTGATAGAAGCCTGCCACGAGAATGGGCGGGAAAATATGTTTCAGGCGGCATTCTCTCTTTGTCGAGAGTCGTCTGGTCCTCCTATGCCGGGGGGGTGACAGCTTCGATCTGTAAAACTGGGATCGTCGAGGGTGCGAGTTGGTTGTCCGCCGTCTTCATGGGGTGACGGGAATCTGATGGATCCGTCGTCCTGCATCAGAATCCCCCGCCGCCGGAGGTCTCTTGCGTTAAGCATGCCTAGACATCGATGGCTTCTTCCCGGATTCCCCGCAATCCTCTCATCCTCCTTGAAACCGTTCCATCTTCCTTGAAACCGGATTCCCCGCAATCCTCTCATGCCGGAGGAGACTGCCCACGGCGAGAGCTTCGGATGCTAGGCGTAGAAGGGCTAGGAGAGTGGGTTTTGCTGCCTCATGTTTTTGAAGTTGTTTGTGTCGTAGTGGGCAATGAATCGGTGTTGCTGCTTTGTGGCGCAATGGTTCTCTCCAGGTAGCCGATAACCACCCGTTATGTTTCAGCCTTCATGCACTTTCCTTCAAATTCCGGAAATCTACAAAGCACCTGTAGGTTAGCAATTATCAGCAATTATCTGAGATTTTATTTTTATTTCTTTTTTATCATGTCTATGACGCACTCTTTTCACGGTGTTATGTTCTGCACACATCTAGATTATTATTGGTTGATTATAGAGAGGTTCCTGATGTTATATTTTGACATTATACTTTTCCCGTCGCTTTCTTCGACAAACATGCAGTTTTCTTTCGAAGGTCTTGATGGCTGTTTCAGTTCTTAATTGTGCTCGCATTTCTTTCTTGTATCTTTCTTTGTGTGATAGAGCATCCTGCATTTCTTATGATTGTCTCGCGTCCTTTAAGTTTTAAAGGTACAGGTCCGAATCCTACATGCTCCGAATAATTACATATTACCAATCAAAATAAAAATCTTACTCATGAGCAAAGAGGTCCAATACAAAAAGTCCCAAAAGAACAAAAGGAAGAGAAGGACGAACAGAAGAAAAGATAGAACTAGAAAAATAAGGAAAACAATAGAAAGAAAAAACAGACGAACAAAAGACAGGAAAGAGGAAATAATTAAAAGAAAAACACCTGAAAGACAGGAAATACGTAGGAAAAAATCACAAATAACCTTTAATTCCTAATTTATGGGATGCCATTTTCTTTTTTGTTTTCTGTATTTTTTTTCCTTTTGATTTTCTTTGGTCTGCTCTTACACCGCTTTCATTTTTTGTATTTTTCTCACGTATTGTGACTGTCTGTTTTACTATCCCTTTTTTATTCTCTGACTTTGACTTAACTGAAAATTGATTTCCGTTATTCATTATTTTTATTTTTACTTCATTCTTCTTTCATTCATTATTTTTTATCTTATTTTTTCTTTATTGTTCTTTGGTCATTTCATAAGTTTGTTGTTATTGCTCCTAATTTGTTCATTGAGATTCGTTGTTTTGTGGTTTTCTTCTTTCCTCTTATACTGTCTGTTTTTCGAAATAATTGTTATAATTTCTTACTAATCAAGCTTTCATTCTTTCATTCTTTCTTCTCCTCAATCTTTTTCATTCGTCGATTCGTTTTTTTCCACTTAATATTGCCTTCCTTTTTTCTTATGTCATCTCAGCGGCATCTTTTAGCACCTACCTTTTCACCAGTTTCGTACATTTCTCTAATGTCACGTACTGTTTTTCCACTTAATACAATTCTCTTTTGCGTGTCTTAAACGTTTACTGTTATTAATTTATAATATTCCTTCTTTTCTCTTTCTCATTTACATTATTTTAAGCAAAATGAGCTTTGGCTCTGTTCTTCTTATTTGATTTTCTTGTTTTTAATTCCGTAGATTTGTTTCTCAAATACTGTCATGTTTTTTTAAGTTTGCTTTAGGTCTTCTTGCCTGGACGTATCTCTTAGTGCTGAAAACGTTTTATTGAAATCTATGGTTGACGCTTGAATCCACTCAGATTTATGGAACCATTAAATTCCCGTCGTCTCTGTTTGTGTGGAGTTTTATTTCTTCAATGAGATAGATTCTTCCGCTTCAACTCTGCATTTTGATTTGTTGGAAGAGGTGGTTCCTACTTCAAATGAGTATTTCGCTCCCGCTGCTCTCAATCTCTTAAAATTAATCTGCAGTCATTGGTAGCTTTTATTAAAATTTTAAAGAAACTTCGATTTTATTGTATAATTCACTCATGAAATCTGATGCATTTCTTTTAGTCCAATCGGGAATAATGCTGGCCAGTATAACTACTACTTTTCCTCCCAGTCTAACTACTACTTTTCCATCCTAATCCTATCACATCATGGTTGAATTTTCCTGTATGTGATATCATGGTCTTTATCTGTTTTGGAATTTAGGCAAACTTGATCTTGGTTTCCTCTCTATAAGACGAAGCAGTCGTGATTTTAGCCCTTTTCCCTTTTTTAGAAGCATAAGCACGTGAAACACTGGGTAGTAACGAACACGTAGGACAACTGGGTCTAACAGAGGCTGATTCCTGTGTCCCAACATAATTCTTTTTGTTGCAATGGTGGGATCCTTTTGGAGATTCAACCGATAAGCAAATTGTGCAGAACTTGGGTGGGATTCTCGAAAGTTGTGTGCCAGATTACACTGCGTTAAGACTGTTACTGTAATCGTTGATGTCTTCCTCCAGCGTCTGCTCACTATTACGACGGACGCCCTATTTCTCCCCCCGACCACCGCTTCCAGTGGGCAAATGGGAGAGGGATTAGTGGATACAGGGGTTTGACGTTTGTATCTTTAAGATTGCTTTAAATGCTTCTTAGAATATCTCCATCTTACCGCCCCTGTCCAATTTACTAGTGTGCATCTTGGTCAGTTTTCGAAATTGACTTCACCACCTGAGTCTGTTCCAAGCAAACTCGGAAATGGATTCATGAACCCAAGGGTGCTAAACTGTAGTAAAGTTGAGGAGCAATTTTGTTAGCGAGAAAAGTAAGAAACTGTAATAGAATTCGCCATAGCTTATTAATGTCTGAAGTTTGGCCCCTCAGGACCCGCCAACGCTCGTGTTCAGTGGGCGAAATCTGGATGATTCATTTATATTTTAGAAAAAAACTGCAATATCACGGATTTTTTTTAGTCGTTCTTGATTTGTAGTCGTCTGGTATTGAGATGAACCTTTGCTAGTTTATATGTAGTACACTTTCATTTTTGTTTCGCCGGTGATACCTTCTGATAGCGTGTGTAACGTGCTAGGGTGGTCAGTTTTTTCTATGCGACTCTGGGTGGCATCTTGCTGTATGGCTCTTTTGCTCAGCATCACTGCTCGCTCTTCCTTTCTTGAGCATCTCTCCCCGCTTCATGGCAGTGGTCTCTTGTTCAAACTTTCGTCGTGCCTCTCCTTATTCTTTCATGCCCATTCCGGGGATTAGTTTGCAGTTAGTCTTGACGTCATCCTCATGGCTCTTTTTGCAGAAATGAGAGCATCCTAATCGTACTAGGAAAGAAAATATCGTTTTCGTGGTTGTGGTCATTCGTGGCTCACTCGTCCAGGAGGTCGACCTCTCCTCGTATCTCTGTCGTATAACTTTCTCTCATATGTCGACGGTGTTTTCCTCATGCAGTCAACCTCGGTGAGTCGAGGAGGCCTGGAGAAAGCGTGCGCCGCACTTGCTTCATCATATCTACAATTTCTGGGTAGGTGAAGTGTCTGTAGCTCTCGCACAGCAAGTAGCAGCTCGGCATATCTGATCCGACGCTCGGTTTCCAAGGTATCTTCCGTAGTGGCTGCTTTCTGATGCATCCCTGCCGATCGGAAAAAAGATTCTTTCATAGATTCATACGCTGGCCCGTTATTTTGGCATCAAGGAGACAACAGAGACAGAGATAGCGACAGTGTATAGCATTGGGGAATATCCCTATTCCTGCATAGATTGGGGAAGATCTATAGATAAGTATCTGCACTGATTGCGATTAGTCTGGCAGGGGATGTTTAACAGCAGCCATGGAGCGAGAGCGAATTATTAACTTTATTCGGAGGGAGCTGGCTTCCGGAGCATCAGGCTGCCGCTCTCCGGTTGGCCCGTGAGGCCGCCTTCCCCGAGGGCAGCTGCAGCAGGTTGAGACAGTCAAATCCGCAACCGCACTGGGGGCTCTCGAGGAAGTTGTCAATGGTGAAGCTGGCAGAGATGATGCCGACGGAGAACTCGAGCTCGTCCTCCTTCCTGGTGAGCTTGACAATGTCGAGCCAGAAGAAGACAACCTTCACGCTCACGCCGTTGAGCTTGCTGAGCTGGTTCTCCGAGATGCGCCCCGAGATGGTCGACTGGTACCTGAGCTCGTAGGAATCCTGCACGGCGAAGCTGCAGGTCCCGTTGAGACGCACCGAGAAGGCCCCCGTGGTCGCGTCCAGATCGTAGCCGACGACGCCCTTGGGCAGGATGCCGACGGGGAAGTTGTAGGACCGGAGAACCTCGTACGCCGATAGCCCGCCGGACGGGGCTTCCCCCACCTTCCCCGCAGCTGCCAACCCCCCCACCAACTCGCCGGCGGCGATAACAACCAGCAGGAGCACCACCGGCCACCACCGTGGCGCTGGGGCTGCGAGGGCGCAGGGAGCTGTGGGCATGGCGGAGGGTGGACTAAAAGATTCGCCGTCTCGCCCCGCGCGCAGTTATGTGCACCTCGACAGGGATGACGTCACCGGTTGTCTCTCGAAGCTACCTCCGCCGCACGCGGCAACTACCGAGTATGGCCCGTCGGCTCGAGGGAGGAGGGGGCCCCTCGCCGACCTATGAATGGGCATTTCTGCTCCCCATAAACACGTGACGTAGATGTGTAATGAGGGGAAGTTAAAGCGGAACGTCGTCAAGGAGCACGTGACTGGTGATCGAGTTAATTTTTTTTTCTTTCTCGCTGGCCCCTCGCCGGCAATTATGAGGCTGCTTGTTTATGTCCACGAATATAGTGGAACATAATTATTCACCGCAAGGCGACAGTGAATTCTATAAGAGGGAAACCCTTATGCAATATTTATGTATTTAAGGGTATTTTGGTTTAATATGATATTTTTAAGGATAAAATTATAATAAGATGCCGCGAAAGCCAGAGACGGCGTTGCTTCCCTTCCTCTTCTCAAGCTCTTGTTCCTTCGGTCCCCCGTCGGCGAAGCGCAAGGGCAAAGGCGGCGCGTGGAGGAACTTCCTTCTCCGTTATCGTGTAAGCTACGATTGCGAAGGGAAGTGAGGGAAGGAGGAAGCACACGGCCGCGCGAGAGATGAGCGCCCCCGCGGATGACATCCCCCCCAACATGACCATCTACATCAATAACCTCAACGAGAAGATCAAGCTCGACGGTGCGAAGCCTCTCTCACGCCTATTTATAGGGACGTGGTTCATTTTGCTGTTTTGGGGAAGATGATGAACAAAGCGGTCATAAAGTAGAAGCTACTGTCTCTGTCACCGTAAACCCCGGCTCTAGGGTTTATTGCCACCTGTCCGGAGCGGACATCATTCCTTGATGCATTTGTGTTTTGGTATGGATATTTGACGTGCATTGCCGACTCACGTTCTTTGCACGCACATGAAATTCCTGCCCTTACCTGTATATGCATAATTACACAACTTCCTGCGCTTTGACGTCGCATTGCTTGGGAAATACGAGGGGTGGCATTTTCATGATGGAAGAAAATGTGTCAACTTAGATTATTATGTTAAAGTTTCCGGAAGATTTAGAAGATTTAGTTTGATCATGTTTAAGTTCCGAAGTCGATGCTTACCCGATAATTGTATGGTATTTAAAGTTCATGCTTTAAAGTTCATGCATTTTATTGAGTTTTTTGGCTTATGGGTATTAAGATGTTTTTGGACGATAGAGTGCTAATTTATTCTTTTTTGTCGTCTCCTTTTCCTTTTCATGCATGCTAGAATATGATCTCGTTATTTGCAGTTCGATCAAACAGTTTGTGGGGAAAAAAAATGAGATGGCATACTTGGTTCATCCAATGAGATTTATGGATTAAAGGATTTGATGTTTATGCGGCTTGCTCTGTGATATCTCTTTTTTACATCATTCTTTTCTATGTGATGGGTCTGTACATGATTTCCTTAACCATCAAATCTAAATCTTGTAGTTGGCGTTGGATTGACCACCTGAAGGAGGCATTGTTCTCTTGAATTTCAGATTTTGTAGATTCGATTAGATGCAAAATGACCTAGTTTTGATCTTGAAAGCCATTTAATTTAAGTCCTCAACTCAACGGAAGAAGTAAAATACGAAAGATTACACTCCGATTTTGCCAGAAAAAAACTGATCGACTGAGAAGTTGTTACAGGCCCGTAGCATCTTATAATCTTACCTGTCTCATTTGTGCGTATTGTTTTGTTGAATTTTTACATGTTGCAACAAGTTTCTGTATTCTATCAATAAGTATTTTCAAGGAATCTGATTCCATCTATGAAAGTTGCATGGTATTTAAACAAATTGTTTGAAGGAATCATGGACGCTGGGTCTAGAAAGTATTATGCCTACTCATGTATAGTTCCAATGATGCTTATAAAACCATAACTCGATGTTAACCGGTATTGGGAATTAATAGGTGTTGTGTTATAAGTTTCACCGCTTATTTTTAATATTTTGAACTCAACAAACCTGAGGCGTAACAAGAAAAAATCTACAAACATAATAGTGACTTGTCAAAACAATGTCGGAATTCTCTTATGGAAGTCTGGAGCCAACTGCGTTCATGGAGGATGTGGTTTAATCGGTCATTGTATAAAATGTACAAGAGTATCCATGCATTCGCAGATGTATATGCATAATGTATGTGTAATATCTGTGTATGATATTTGTGTATGTACACACGGACGCATGTTTGTGTCTTAATTTAAAACATTTACTTTGTCTGACCTCTGTACTTGTGGTCGCACGTGATAATATATCTATCAACTAAAGATCATTTTCTTATATATTTTGTAGGATCGGTCTTTTTAGATCTTATTCCTGCATGAATTCGGAACTATTTTGCACAAAGTGCCTTTAGGGATTTCCGTTTTCCTGCGATAATTGAAATCGAGCCACTCTTTGACCCATTAAATGCTTTGTAGCTGGTCCATGTGCCTATTGACTCATTCCTGCAATGTTAATATTACCTATTGAGGCTATGCGTTCTTTAAAAAATTGCCTTGGTTTACTAAGATTTTGATATTGTGAACCATGATAAGGAATTGCCTTTAACTTTTCGGTCATGATAATTCGGGATGAGTTTTCTGGACTGGATTAGGGAGGTTTGCTCAAATGAGAGAACCTTTGCCTTTTTGTTTGAGAACGCCTGGAATAGAAAATAATCATCATTTATTATTGTTAATCGAAACATAATATGAAGACTATCGTTTGTCAACGTTCTTTAGTTCTTTATTTAATTATTTATTTTATTTTGGTTGGAAATTTCCCATCATTCTTTGCTATTTTTTTGACTAATCTATCTGCATTGTTTGACTAGAGCTCAAGAAATCCTTGCATGCCGTTTTTTCTCAGTTCGGAAAGATATTGGAAGTCCTTGCTTTCAAGACATTAAAGCATAAGGGACAAGCCTGGGTTGTCTTTGAAGATGTGTCGTCAGCATCTGAAGCACTGAAGCGAATGCAAGGATTCCCATTCTACGACAAGCCAATGGTGAGTATGCAATATTTTTTCGTCGTTAATTTTCTAGTCATTCGGTTCATGCTAATATGGACGAAGTGTTTCATGCTACTGGCATTCACATGCTCTTCTTTGTTTAAATGATCTCATGAATAGTTCAGATTTTTCAATAGCTTTTGTAAGCTATCATTGAAATCATGAGGCTATTCTCCTCTTAGGAACCTTGCTATGAATGAGCTCCGCAGAATTCCGTAGTGTTAACATGGGTCTGTAACTCTGACATCCATTTAAGATAGGTGGACCTCCGGGAAAGCTTGTAAGATTTTTCACAGAAATATCCAGTAATCCTCCCTTGTCGGTGTAAGGAAAACTCTTCAAATATTAACTGCAGAGTTCCTGGCCGTGTGCCATCTCCCGCCAAATCGTCCGAATCAAAATACAAATCGTTCGAATCGTCGAAAACTTTTTCCAACGCTACTTCAGAATCAGACATTGAGGCTGTGAAGAGTAAAGGAAGAGTTCAAGCAGAGGTCTATTCGTGTACTATCTCACCTGATGGAAGCACGACCATCGTTCTACCTGAAGAAATTGACTTTGGCAAGTGTCCATGGTTCCTTGACATAGTATCAGTAAATGTTTCAATATCCCCCCCTATGATTATATTTTTCCTCGACTACTGCCAAGGATAAATCCTTGGCATCAATCAAGGGGCGTCATCCGTCAAGTTTCTGATTCCCTTTGCTTGCCAAGGTATTCTTCTCCAGATTTTACCCACCCTAGAAGTAGACGATATACTTTTTGCTAGATAATTTCCAATATCATGCTACTGTAATATGGGTTTTCGGACCTGAGTTATGATAAGACGTAGGCTAGGCAGAGAATAGATCAATTTTCTCTGCTGGTTGAAGTCATTACTTTCCTATAATACATTCAGTGAGAAGGGATGCGCAAATTTGGTAATTTCAATTAAATTGAACTAACAAGTAGATATGACCAATATGGCAAAAATTACGCCAATAACAAGACTTTAGTTCACTTACTGAGTGGATAAACGAATAAGAGATGCCACGGAAGTCATTTTACTGAAATTTCAATAACTTATTACTTAATAAGAATGTGTCATCCTATGCATAGCCCCCCCACCACCCCAAACAAAAAGAATGGTTGCTGTAGAAATGTATTTTCCTATTACATAACCCGCCATAGTACAGTTATCGACCTTCATTCATCATATCTAGAAGACCTTTGAGGCAGCTTGCATAAACATCGTGTTGTGAACATTTGTGCTTTGCTGCGGTTTATGTTGTTATCACTTGTAGAAAATTAATTTTTTAAATGATATGGAGCAGATAGCTTCCCCTGGAAAAAAGAAAGTTCATAAAATCTCGGCAGCCTGCTGGTTATTGAACATTGATGCCCAAAGCAAAATCTGTATTCTGTCATCCATAGGTGGGAAAAATTTTAAAGCTCCTGCATGGAATTGCAATTGCTTCATCATGAATGGGTCAACCTTTCATCCATTTGGTATCTGTCCTTCAATCAAAATTCTATCAACAATTGAAGCACGAACCACATATATCAATGTTTGGATTGTCTGGAGATTCTTTTCTTCGGCATTCAACAGCCATTTATCATAACCTGAAGTAGGGTACTGTTTATTTTCATTGTATCTCCTCGACACAGTTTTTGAATCTAGTCTGCTGATTCTCGTTTCTTCTTTCGGATGCCTCTTGATTCAGATGATTCCCCACTCATGAATAGGTTTCCCATTTTCTTTATCAGACATCAGTATTAATTCAAATGTGGCAGCAGATAATTCCATCTCAATTTTCGGGTTGTGTTTTATGAATTGAGGATTTCATTAAGGTGGTTTCGTTGATTTCAAACTTGAATGGCCTTTATGATGCAGAGGATAAAATATGCTAAGACTAAGTCTGATATAATAGCAAAGGCTGATGGCACATTTGTTCCACGAGAAAGGCGGAAGAGGCAAGATGAAAGAGGTGAGTTCTGTCCAGTTGAATCTCAAGATATATTTGCATATTGTTCCCTTCATCAATTTTCTTTCCTCTCTTATTTGTGTTTGAGAAACAAATGCAATGAATAAATGTACGAACCTAGTTTTACTTTGACGTAATTTTCTTAGTGCACAGTTTGCTATAGAATATACATTCCGTTGAGGTAACCAGATTGAGGATTGGAGGGTCGACTAGGGATCTGAACCTGTTTCACCTGATATGTGATAAATATTTTAATTCAATTATTTGTGGTACACGATAGAGCGGTAGAACTTTCACTGCGTTTTAATTCGTTCGAATTAAATATCGCATGAAGCCAACAATTAATCTTGATCACATAACCGTCATATTTGTTGTTAGGGTGATGAACATATTGGAGTTGCTGCAGGAATTTCTTTGCTAAGAGGCTTCTAAATTTTCTCACAGATTTCAAAGTGGATAAGAATGTGAATAGATTTGGATCCGCCTTTTTTAGATTCAGTGTTCTCATACAGTTGGGTCTTTGCAGGGGGGGGATACTCACCAAATATCTTCCACGCATCAATGTTGAAACTTATTTGTGTAGCTTATCAGAATATAGATTTAGGTATAACTCGTCTTTAGTCCAAGTAAAAGTGGTATTTCATTATTCAGATTGAATTATGATAAAATCAAGTCTATATTTGCATCACATAGCCATTTCCAGCATTAATTTTGGGTACGATCTGATTTCTAAATTTGGATTAATTTCCTTTCTTTTTTTGGGTACCCAATCTTTGGATAGCTTTGGCCGTTATATTCTAGTTGTTTCCAAGGTAGATGGCACTCTCAAATTTGTTTTATAGCATACACCTGGACTACCTTTAGCTATAAATTTACTTTTGGGGATACAGCCCTGCGGAGGCAAGCAGAATTTGTGGAAGGAGCGGGATTTTCTTTCAGGTGTATTGATTTGCCATCTCAACATATCATATCATTTTCTAGGATCCATGCAAACAAATTACGCTGATCTCATCGCTGACAATGACCCTAGATTTCGCTTCATGTTTTTTCTTTGCGATTTCATATCCAAATTCTTCAGAATTTCTGCTCATCATTTGTAAACAGAACTTTATACAATTTTTGCGAATTCGGGTACTTGATATCTTGATCGTCATACTTTTTAAAAGTTATTTTGGTGGTAAGTGATGCTAGCTTGCTTCTGAATTCAGCTGAAAGAAAACGCCGGGAGCAACTGCACGATGCTAACCAAGCTGGAGTGGGTATGAACCCAGCATACGCTGGATATGGCGCTGCGCCATCGGTGATGATCCTCAAACTTCTTTCTCCTTTATATGACTTTGGGTGATTGTTCCTTTTGATGCGCTCGTGAACCATGGCAGCGTAGGACGGTGCTCAAAACCCCCTTTAGAAGTAGTCTTAATAAATTATTTCCAAAAATGGCGAATTTAGGTTCCTCTGGACCATGTATGCATGACAACAACACATCCATCTTCACCTGCTATCTCTCCCACAGCGGGAAAAAGAAAACGTCGACTAAAATGAAAACCTGCTCCTTTATTTTCTTCTTCCTGACCAATCACAGACATAATTACTTATGCTATACATGGCCTTGTCTTGTTTTCTGGGTCTCTCTCTCTCTCTCTCTCTCTCTCTCTCTCTCTCTCTCTCTCTTTGTGGAAGCCGCATCATATCAATTCGACTCTGACTGATCAGCTATACTCCACCGTTTTATTTTATATATGAACACATATACAGTTTCCTCTTATGTGCCATGCTGATATGTCCTCTCTACTTCCCCTGCCTGGTGGGCATGGTGACGTATTAGCTCTCTCAGTTGCCGTATCCTGGCGGGCCCAAGTCAGCACTTCCGGAGGCGCCGGCGCCGCCGAACAACATCCTCTTCGTCCAGAACCTCCCCCACGAGACGACCCCCATGATGCTGCAGATGCTCTTCTGCCAGTACCCCGGCTTCAAGGAGGTGAGGATGGTGGAGGCGAAGCCTGGGATCGCCTTTGTGGAGTTTGGGGACGAGATGCAGGCCACCGTCTCCATGCAGAGCCTCCAGGCCTTCAAGATTACCCCGCAGTTCCCAATGCTGATCACCTACGCCAAGAAATAGTCCTCGGGACCCCCCTCCCCCTACTTTGATCGCCTTGAATCATGAAACGTTCTCATTAAGCATATTTCTCGATTTTATGGCTACTTACTAACTGAAAGGTTTTTGTTCTCACCGTCTGAATTCCATTGGGAATGGTCTTTACTCTCTCTCTCCTGCATCCACAGATGGAAATTCTTCTTACGGTATTCAAGTCCAATTTTGTGCCGCAACCCATCAAAAGTCCCTTCTCCAAAGGCCGATTAATCTTTTAAAAAAATATCCAAGAGAGGAAATATGATCACCAGAGAGCCACTAGAGCAACAGTGAGAAAACCCAAAATTCCTTTTTACAGAAACAGATCATTCCTCTTCGAACGGGCATTGCGTGTGGCTAGGTTGGTTTGTTGGGGCTAGCCGGATGGTTCCTACTCCTCAGCATTCTTGCCGTTCTCTGAACAGCGGCTTGCCTCTGGCGATGAATCAGGCGCCTCCTCCTCCTATGAATAGGAAAAATTGGGTGGATCATGGTATGTATGTATATTCTAGATGCAGAATGGCAGTGTACATAGAATTGACCACTCACATCAGCAAGAAAAGACCGCTGATGAGACCAACTGCCCATGATAACCTCTCGTTAATGGTCATCCTCCTCACCCACCGAAGAAAATCCTGACGCATGCCCAAGCTCGTGGGTTTCTGAGGCGACCTGCGCCCAGAACCCTTCCACAACCCATCGACAGCTTCTAGACTGGCCTTGTTACCGTAACAAAACGGTTCTTCGGCGTCATGGTTTGAAAAGCTGGCGGATTGCACAGAAAAACCTGCAAGTTGGCAGAGCTCTGTCCCATTAGAGACCCACTCACTTGCTCTACCACACATCACATCGTTTAATCCGCAGGGAGACAAGACCTGACAGAAGGATAGCATCTCATTAGGCACCCAAAAAGCTAAACGAAGAGATCTTTATAAAGTTGGTACATAAATTGGAATTTTTATCAGAGACACTGATGTGTTCAATTCGAAGAAAATTTTGGAGAGATTCATGAGATTTGCCCTATCTGCATCGTGTGGTTAGCATCAAAAATAATTTGTCTGTGCATTCCACCCTAGCCTCATTAACTAATTCAGAATCATGGATAAGATAGTTCCACAACATTCTGCATGACATGTTCGTAAACATTAAAGATAATTTGCTTAGGAATTTCATACTATCCGTCAACTTTCTTAATGAATCGATATAGGTGCTCAGTGATCAAGAGGATGATCAGACCGTATGTTAATTTCAAATTTTCACAAAAAAATATCTCTTTGATCCTAAATTTGGGGAGAATAGGGTGCAGAGAATAGCCACCTGGGTTTTGCCGTCAATTGAGAAATATGCATCTGAGCAAGCACGGAAAACTGTGTCGCAAAAGGAGGCACACATGATGGGCGGTCCTGGCTTGGTGCCAACAAGCGGATGGCATATAGAGCATTCCAAAACTTCCCATAGGTCCAAGCATTCTTGACTCGCTTCCCCGGCAGAAGCTAGTCTTCTCATTGATGCAAAGGCGGGTCGTGTCTGAGCCACATCACAGCACGTATTCTCACGGAAGACCCTGCAAAGTGTCAAATCTCTGAGGCCTTTTGCAGCCTTCCTTGGGGGTTTTCCTTCGGACTTGAATGCAGGAAAGCGGCCACCAGGAGATATGCACACTCCAGCTGATTTCCCTATATTGCAATGCAGTTATGGTAGTTCCATAAGACGTCAACCAAACTCAAGCCAACAGAGTTCAAGAAAAAAACTCATCGACAGTGCAAATGGATAACAGACGATTGCTACTCCACAAAAAGGTCATCTCTTCAAGAAAATCGACTGGAGATATGCGCCGGTATTATTTTCAGGAGGAGGGGGTGGGCACGGTGGGGTTCCAAAACTCAGGCCCTTCTGTATCTACCTAAAAACATTATTTCAAAAAAATAAGGCATCCATTGGTACCCCAAACATGTTGCGTATGAGAGGAAAATAAACTAATAGTTATTGCGTGACAAACGATATTCCAGACCATTATAAATGTGATTGGCAACAATCACAGATAAATTTTCTCTGCATGTGGACATGACTATAAAGAATGTTTTGCCACATTGACAAGTTCAGACTAAGACTCAAGAATGGGTTTTGTTCTCAGTGGTTTGCACATTCAGTGAGCAGGATTGGTCAAGACATATAAAAAAAGGTTTATCAACATGGATGGTACTTAATCACACGAGCACTTGGTCACTGTTTTCATGCTCAAAGCATATTAGGACTAGTGGGGTGCACACGCAAGGTTTTTCCATGGAGAACTGTCATTTTACAGAGGACATGGGAGTAAAATCTATAAAACATGGTTAAGTTAGTCTATTCTCACAACCAAGTATGATCGGATCAAATATAACCTTTTCATATCTAGGTTCGTTATCAAGTAACCTAGCCTTGTTTGGACATTTGGAAAAATGGAATGTAAGCCGCTCTTATTTAGTGTTTTTCTAACCTCATCACATTTGACCCTGCCAAATCCACCAATAGATCAACCTCATGTATATGATTGTCCATGTACTTCTGTGGAACAAAATCATCCACTAGATGTGCGCCACAGGCTGAAAGAGTAAACACTCTTGTGCTTCACATAGAGCCCAACCCTAAGGCCCAACAAATTTCTATTAAAGTTTACCGTGTTTTATGATTTTTTTAAAGTTGTATGTTTGATGTTTCAGGGAAAACCAGGCTCAGAATGTATATTTTTATCTGCTTCTGGTTTCACTACGTCATCTGAAAACCAATACTAGAACCACGTTGTCTCTACCCCACAAATTTAGCTTGTCTGCTAAAAGTCGATCCACGATGTGACTAGAATTGGTGCCTGCACCATATTGTCGGACAGAAAGTCGATCCATTGACACCATCAGTTTACAGTTGACATCGGCACCAGAAAAGTCAACTGATATTTTGGTCGAAGCGTTCCTTTGGATATGATGCCAAACCGTGCTCATGACACAGGTCACAAAGTTCAAGGCGTTCACACATAGGATAGTTCCCCAAGCTATCCAATGGATTATCAGGTTCCCTCATCACCCGAAAACAAAAAGAAACAAGATTATACGAGGACATTCACAGGCTACGACTCATCCCATGATTCCGCTGGGACAATATCATTAGAACGTAGTCTGATCTCAATATTAGCACCAGACATCTGCACAAGTTAAAATTAAGGGAATAGTGGGAGTAGAGATGTCCCGAAAATGTTTATACACTGAAAATGTCCGTGCTTTTCCACTTTCTGGAATACTTTGAAGCGAAATCGACAGTACAAAGGCTTAATTTTATTTTGAATGAGTATAAATTCTCATTTCATCACGGAATTCCTGAAAAAATAAAAATAAGCATAAGATGCATCCCCACGAAGCCAAAAAATGCACGGATTTCAAGCGTCTTTAGATTCATTCAAACACTCGACATAATTTCTCATAAAAAACCAACAAGACTTCCAGAAGGTCTATGAAAATAAAACCATCATTCCTCATATCCATACGATTTCCGCTTGGCCACCCGATGCCCAAAATTCACAGGATCCCGTAGTCGGACAGAAAAAATGTGTTTATTGTGAACACATCTAATGCAATGAGAAAAAGTAACGATTCTACTAAGCCAGAAGACGGGAAATAGGCAACGAGAAAATACAATTAGAGAACACGCCAAGCGGCAGCAAACGAACTCACCAGCGGAGCAGGAGATTGGAGGACTGAAGAAGAAGAAAACGAAGAAGACGAAGAGGTGGAGACAGCAGTCCACCGCAGGCACCTTGAATCTTTCTCTCATCCTTCCCGTCTAAACATCTCCCCTCGATTCCATTCCCCCTTCCGCAGAGTCCCCGTGAAGACGCCGACGGAACAGAGGAGAGGAGATCGGAATCGCTCCGTCTGCCTTCGGGGGAAACGACGACCTCTGCGTTCGACACGAAAAAGAACTGACGGGTCCGGGAAAGTAAAAAAAGTCGTACTTGGGTTTTATTGAAATATTTGACCATCTCAGATCAACGATGAGGGTATTTTCACAAATTGTGCAAACACCTGAATTCACACTTCTTACTAACAGGCCATCGGGCCGGGCCAGACAGATTTCAGCCGGGCCGTCCTTCCAGGCTCGGCCCGTCTTCTCTCTCCTATGTGTGGTGGACTTTTTCAAATCATCTCAGCGCAATCGGATCTGCACCATCGGTGAAACCAGCCCATCCCGCCAAGCACCGTCCATCTCTCGTCAAGAGATTTCCCAAACCCCCCACCCCCGTACACCAAACCGAGGGAGATCTCCCCGACGAATGGCGATGGACAAAGTAAAAAGTCAACGGCCTAAAAAAACCTGGAAGGGAACCGTCTCTGACTTTCTTCTGCCCAATTACAGCAGTTCTCTCTAGCAAGGCCCTCCAGTCTATTTCCAGAACATTTATCGTAGAAGAACAAGTCAACTCTAGCGAGGGAGAGAGAGAGAGATTAGACTGTGTGAGCGACTGCTGGCATCTGGGAGAAGAAGGATTCCACCTACAGCCGAGGCTTCGCGGGGTTCGGCGGAGCACTCTGCGGGGGAAAAAAGTTTTATCAATTGCCCGTCAGCAGTCATAAGATTCTGTGGGGGGGTGGGAGGGGGGTGAACGTAACATGTATGAGGCATGAATCCCACCAGAGGAAGGCCTTTGGCGGCCCTTTCAGCCAGGTAGGCGCTCGGCTTGAAGAAATCGCCGTAGATGTTTGACCACTGCTCTAGCCTCGAGTGTATATACTTGGCCCCAAGAGAATCCGCCCAGAACATAATGCCGCCCCTGATCAGAAAAACCCAAATATTAGATGAAGTGGAAGTGATGGGTGGGTGGGTGGGGACCCAGCCTGAGGTCTAGAACACTGTGGGGGCCACAAATGGTCAACTGACGAAAGCAGACCTGTAAGGGGGGAAGCCCATGCCCATGATGGAGGCGATGTCGAGATCCGATGCCTTGGTGACGATCCCTTCCTCGAGCACGCGGCAGGCCTCGTTCACCACGGGAAGGAAGATCATCTCCACGATTTCATTGTCCGACACCTTCATCAGCTGCAGAATCCAAAGGAGAATGAGAATGAAGCTGGTTATCACAATCATGGAGGTGCAGAGAGAGAGAGAGAGAGAGAGAGGACCTTTGGATCAGGGGTGATACCGGCCGTTTTCCTCGATTCCTCAACATACTTCTTCAATTCAGGGTCCGGCATGGCCTTCCTTCTGTCATCGTACGTATAGAATCCCTTGCGAGTAGCTTCGCCTGTGAAATAGACCGCGTGCTGCAAATGAGAAACTCTGAACTCCGACGAGCACGATGGCGGATTTAACTCTCCGTGGATGATGATTACCTCCCCTCTTGTCCTCCATCATGAGCAGCAGAAGCACTGATCTGTAGCATCTTTCAGGGAAGCTTTGGAGGTACTGCATGGTGGTAGCAATGGCGACTCCAAAGCCGACGAGATCGACCATTCTGCGCACATTATGAAAATAAATTCAAACGATTTGGGAAGTCAACCGGTGGATTCATTACAGATATGGGGTCGAGAAGAAGAAAGAAAATCTATATATATATTCGAGACCCATAAAAAAACTATGTCGATTCACGTCTACAGCTTCTACCCAAAAGACATTATGCAAAAAAGTACCTGAATGGCCCCATCGGCATTCCAAACTTAGTGATTGCTCGATCAACTTGATAAACATCCAAACCGTGTTCAACAAACAAGAATGCTGACTGTGGATAAGGAAAGAACATCCGGTTGACGGCAAAACCAGTGCAGTTGCCAACCACAATGGGGGTTTTACGAATTTGCCTTCCAAAATCCAATAGGTCAATGACTACTTGAGGTGACGTCGTCTGAGTACGGACAATCTCCAAGAGTGGCATGATATGAGCAGGGCTGTGCCGAGAGCGTGGATTAAGATGAGATTTAAGGATAAAAAAATTGATAATTTGGAAATAAATGCTGTGGTGTTGATTACCTGAAGAAATGAGCACCAACTATACGATCTAGGGATTTAGTACCCTCCCCGATCAAGTTCAAGTCTATCGTAGAAGTATTGCTAGCTAGGATGCAGTGGGGTGAACAGTATTTTTCCAGGTCAGAAAATATTTTCTGCTTCAGGGATACATCCTCTATAACCGCCTGTCATAATATCAGGTACAAAGACAACTCAAATAAAATATGCTAAAAATGGAAAATATCGAAAGAAAATAAAAAGTATGTTACAATTCACACGAACGAGAGCTTGGATGCGCACCTCAATGACCAGATCTACATCTTTAAAGCGTTCATAGTCGAGAACACCTGTCAGGAGAGAGAGGGCTCTCTCAAACCTCTCCTCGGTCATTTTTCCCTTCGTCACACGGCTCTGTAAATTGCCTGAGGAGAGTAATATTATGAGCACGAATATAGTTTAAGAAATTCAATAAATTAGTATTTTTGGCAAATGCCTGGAAAGGTACAGAGAAATTCAGTAAAAGACCTGTTAGTTAGGTACCTTTAATCCTCCCAATCCCTGCCTGCAAGAATTTGTCATTCACTTCTTTCAGGATTACGGGAATATTACTCAGTATTAGTGCCGTGGCAATTCCAGACCCCATGAACCCACCACCAAGAATAGCTACTTTATTTACTTGCCTCGGCCTCAAACCATGGTCAGCAACCCCAGGAACCTGTTACAAGTTTAAATCATGTCAGATGATAGTAGGAAAACAATGCACTAATGGTCCCAAGAAAAGGTTGCGCAACAAAAAGAAGAAAACAGGAAATTTCTTCGAAAGAAATATATGAGAACCATAAAAGGTTAAATATATCTAATTGAGGGATTAAAATACACTGGTACAATAATTTATCAGGGCAAAATAAACATAAAATAGGACAAGTGATATTAAAAAAAAAGAAAAGTGACAGTAATTCTCTCATTGAAGTCAGAAAGAACAAGAGATACCAGACCTAATTTATGTGGATGGTGTACGATTACAAGCAACATGTTTATTTGTTGTTTTCTTTCATTAATTTCTAAATCGTAAGTTAGCTATAGAGATGGTGAATCTAATAAGGAAATGTTTGCATGGAACGCATGACTGGTTGCACACAGCTAGCTTACAATAGACATACAGAAACCTATAGTCTCTCGATCAAATCAGGTTCTACGGACCTGGGAAGTTGCACGTTGAGAAAAAAAGACATGAAGCAGGTTCTTGCACGTGTCTGAATTAATAAGCTTCTGGGAAGCCTCAGCTTCCTGCAAAACGTGGATATCAAGATTAGATAGCTGAAACTAATCCCGACTGTACAAAAGAAGAGCAGAGCCAAACATACCTTCCATAGCCCTGCACGAGGCCCTGAGACAATGCCCTCTTCAATAACATCAATACAAACTAATGGGTGTTGGAGATTAGCAGCCTGTTTTTGTGCCTGGGTTCTTGCAAACTTGAGGATTTCCCTTGCCTCTCCCAGGGGCTCTATTTTGTCGGTTTTGTAAAGACTCTTGATCCATGGTTTTCTATACTCGACAATATCAAGAACCCAACGACGAGCGGTATCAACCAGCTCTTCAGGTGGAACTATGGCATCCACCAATCCAAAGGCATAAGCTTCCGATCCTTTAATTGGCCTAGACAACTGTTGAGGCATGGAGAACATAAAACATAAGTGGAATGAACCAATTCACGAGATGTTAGCATGCGTAAAGGCTTTTATCATAATGGTTAAATCCACGAGATAGCCATAAGACCACATACAAGGATCATTTCGAGAGCCTTAGAAAGACCCACAAGACGAGGAAGTCGTTGTGTTCCTGGAACATAAAAGAATGTTAGTTGATTTGAAACTAAGGACTTGACTAACAGACAGAATGAATTATTTCTGATCTATGAAAATAAATACAAGAAAATATCCTCAACAACCTCCACTGACCGCATGTGTAAAGGGAGAGTAAACCTGTCTGAAGGCCACAATTTGAAATAAGAAAGATGGAGAAATGCCGAAAATAGATGAACTACAATATAGATCATCAAAATAACACGATAAAAAACGTAAAAAAAATAAGAAAACATTACGCACACAGTTATTTACAAAATACTTTCTGAAGGGCGGTAGTAGTTTGGTCTGTTGACATGCGTCCATTAAATGAGCAGTATGGTTACAACATCAAAAGAAACCACTTCCTGTCACGTTTCGCATTGCAGTCTCAAGGTAAAAAGCACTAAACTATAAAGATACATCTCAAGGGAAAATGAATATCGAGAATGGTTAACATAGCAAAGTCTTGAATGGTGAAAAGAAGAGATTTGAATATTGTAAAGGATGATCCTGTCATCATTAAAATACAAGTTCGGCTTCTGATCTGTGCGGCGATCACAGCCAGACAAGATCACCGAGACCTGAAGAATATTATCCCACGCTGTTGGAAATAATGCATAAGTCAGCCAACTACAACCGTCAAAAAATATTGGAATGTTCGTAACAGATGCCATAACAGGGCGCAGTTTATCAAGCCTTCTTTTTCTCAATTCCAGCTTTTCATGAATGCAAACGCAGTACCTCCAAATCCAGGAATGATCCCGAGTTGAAGTTCAGGAAGGCCTAGTTGTGCAGTTGAAGTTGAAATACGCCCATGACAAGCCTAACTAGGTAAATACACCAATTTAAGTGAAGCCATTGTTTCCATCAAACAAGAAAATAAAACAAATATTTAGAATTAGGGGGAATGAACTCTGGAACCCACCATTGCAACCTCCAATCCACCTCCAAGTGCAAGGCCATCAATAGCTGCCACAGAAGGCTTCCTTGCGCCTGAGAAAAGAAGACGTTTTTTCATGATGAACATCCTATGCTTAACTAAGAGGATGGATATTGTCCAAACAATACCTTCTAACGAATCGGTGATAATATCTATTGAAATATAACCAACTTTGGGCTCCACCGCTGCATTATCATAAAAAGGATGGTCGAGTCACAAAAAGCATCCTGATTGCACAAACATAAAAAGCAGACTATGGTCACCTTTCCCCTGTTGAATTCCACCAAAAGCATTGATATCAAAACCTCCGGAAAATTTTCCTTTTGCCCCTGATTTTTTTAATCAAGTGTTGAATACTAAATTAGAATAAAAAAAAAAATTAACTCTCCCCGATGAAAGCAAGAAAAAGTGTTTTTGTCACCGGTAATCACAATCGCTTTCACGTCATCTCTTTGTATCGCTTCCTCATAATTATCTTTGAGGCTGAACAACACTGAAATATAATGAGGAAAGTTACTTTTACCCAATCCAAATAACTTTTAGACAAATTCAAAGATAATCATCTTTCAGTGCACATGATGTGGGAACCGATTGCGCAGTATGATGCATAAAAATTAGGCCATATAAGGGCCAGGAGAAAATGCATAAGTGATAGGCAAGTAGCAGCACTACAGAAGAACGTTCGTTCCACCTCATTTTATTTTCCAATTTCCGTCTAGAGCGCAGAACAGCATGTAGGAAATGAAGAGACGACGCCCAGCGGAGGAAATTACACAGAAAATACGGAGCTTTATGCAGCCAGGTCATATTTCGCAATTCTCAAGGAAAGGAGGAGGAGAATACCGTCAATAGATAGGGAGTTTACGGGAGGATTCACGATAGTAATCACCGCGACGCCATCCGGCCCTACTTCCATCGCTGCCCTCCCCGCCGCCATCCTCCCCGCAGATGCTCCCTCCTTCTCTCCCGACTTCCCGTCCTCTCGATCTCCTCCTGCTCGACGAGTAGGACCAATCTCTCTCTCTCTCTCTCTCCTTGCCCCTCGCCCCTCGCCCCTCGCCCCCCTTGTCCTCGCTCTCTCTCTCCAATTGCCTCCTGTCTTATACCAGCATTCAGTGCTGTGACAGGTATTTATTAGATCGGTTCTCTCTATCCAAGACTCCCTCGATATTCGCGCACCGACTCGGTGCCGATCCGAAGCTAGGCAGCTAACGAGACACGAAACTGAAAACTTGGAGGAGACTCCCACCCTTACGTGTAAACCGTTGAGCAATAACGACACCCAGTTATCCTCACCGCAAGCCTCCACCAATGGCCGAGATCGGTGCGGTTACCAGATACCAACGAGGCGTGATGTTGCGGATCAGCCTTCCTCGGGAGGAGTATTCGGGTTCGATCGGGTGGAAAGGCCCGTATGTCGGAGCTCTGAAAAATATGAACAAAAACGGTCGCTGAGGGCCCACTCTATTAACTTGGCTTCATTTTAGTTGTGGGTATATTTTGGGCTTTACGACCGGCCCATAAAGCCCAGCAAGAAAGGGGTTAGAATATAATAATTTCAAATGAGAAAATCAAAGAATAACAAATAGGAAATAGTGGTAATTATGTATATAGTAGTAAGTAAGGGTTCTTGCCTCTGCGCGTCCTCCTCGCTCGGTTTTCCCTCCAAACAACTCCAGCATCTGGGCGTCATCCTCGCCTCGCAACTTCCGCGTCGAAGATGTTCAAAAAGTGAGCTGCTTCTTCCCACCGCTCGGCTGCGGCTTTTCGGCCATCGGTCATTATGATTGGCGAGAAATCTCCGCGTTGTTTTTCATTTCTGGATCTAGAGTTGTCTGATTTCCTTGGTTTTGTAGCCTGATATTGAGTTGTTTGATCGCCTGCGGTCCAGTAGTCCCCGTCACATCCGCAGGATGTTTGTTCCCTTTCTTTCGGTTTCCCTTCTGGTCCGCCATCAGCAATTGACTGATCCGCGGACGTTGAAGACCTTTTTTTCTTTTGTATGAGATACATTTAACGGAATTTCTCTCATTAGCATTTTTTGATGTTTCATTCTTTCATCACCAGCCGTTCCCTTGGACGGACCGCTTGCCGGGTCGTCCGAGCGGTTTGCTTCAATTTCTCTAGAGAGCGCGGTGACTAGGTCATTCCTGTATTGGCTTGGGTTGATTTCTTCCTTGCGAGAGGCATTTCGATGCACTAGAACGTCATAGGACGAAGTGGTCGTGTGCTAATATATAAGTGAACTCTATGTTTCAGTCGTTAGCTCCATGGAGGATGACCATCTTGTAATCCAAAACTATTTTATTATCTGTTTCATTATCGTGGGGGAGAATCATCATGGTTGAAGGATAATGCTAATTGGCTGTGGTTTCATTTTGTGACACTCAACGCCCGTTTGCATTGACGAAAAGGCCTGATTTCCTTTTTAATTTTTTCAATTTTAACCCAGGAGGCAGTACTTGTCCGTTTTAGTTTCCAGCTACTATTTGGTTCATCGAATGTCTTGCCATACGTAAACTCCTTGATAACCAATCCTCTAATATTTGACTTAGAAGGTTCTGAACGAAACGGAATTGAGTGTAATCACTGAAATTGCGCTTGTTTTTGGTAACAGATGCTGATTGCATAGGCATATTTTGTTCTGTACATGGATCAGTTATCCAAATTTTCGTCCTTTATCAGGAGATATTTGACTTTCTTCCAAGATCCATGTGTTATAATACCTCACCACATGGCTTCCTAATTTTCTTCCTCTGAATTTCAGATTTTCCCTAGAGGAAGTGTCTGGTCAAAATCAAGTTAAGGCATCTGTACAGAGAAAGATTCGGCAAAGCATTGTTGATGAGGTCTGATTCTTTGGTAAAGGAGGAATTACGGGCGTGTATTTTTGTGAGTATAACATTGGTTCTTTTTGAACATATCCTGCAGTACCCTGGCCTTGAACCTGTCCTGGAAGACTTGCTACCAAAGAAATCATCTCTGATTGTTGTAAAATGGTCAGTGAGGAGATCTTACATTATTTATTATTTCTCTTTTGAACAAGATACCGGTAATCTCATGCTATTTATTATTTTAAACTTTCTAATTGGATATGTTGCACCTGGTTCCTTAGAAACTTAGGAATAGAAACTTCCTAAAGGATTATTTATGTAAATATTTAATAGAATTCTCTCTCAAGGGATGGACGTCCATATGTTTTTGAGTAGTGTATTATACAGACATTTTGGATAATGATTCCCTGATAGCAAAAGAAATCAGGTACGCAACCGTGAGAGCAACATTGATGTGCCTTGAAATGATGTAGTTTCCTCCTGTTACGTGACTAGTCTGGTAGAGGGCCAAGGAGCCAAATGAAAGTTATGAATCCTCTGTTATGAATCCTCTGAAGAATTTGTCCTATTACAGCAACAGAGTGAACATAGTGAAGAGGCATTGTTTTCACATTTCTTCCTGGAGAGATGGCCATAGTTTGAACAAGAGGTGCTTCGATCTTATTTTCCAAGCTCAACAAATTTATAAATCGCCAAGTTTGGATGTCATGAGAAGGCATCTTTGTGAGCTTTTTCAATGATTGTGATATTACATGAATTAAGATGTAGAAGACACTGCCAAAGACATGGATCAAAATCTTGGTCGCAAGTTATTTTTGCATATCAAATCGAGGTCCAATTGATCATACAATATCCTAGGTGAGCACAAATATTTTCACCTTTAACTACCATCGAGTATAAGCTTTTGGCAACATATTTATCTATTTGTGGTACGATGACAAGTGTTCATTATAACACGGTTCTTTCCTGTTCGTGTAGAAATCGTCCGAGAGAAGAAACTACTGTCTTTTTGCCCTTCCAATAATAATCTATATGATTCACCTTAAGATGTTTAATGTGTCAGAGGAGAAAGAACTCATTTCCATTCGGAGAGAGAAATCAACCTGATTGTTTGCATGTTAGTTATGCGAGGGATTACCTGTGAACAGGTATATGACCAACAATGGAAAATGAATAAAGCTTGTTGATGAATCTTTATCGTAGAGGATTAGTAAGTAAGCTCAGTATTAAATAAATGATCTCGCATTCTATTAGCAATGTTCAATGTACTCAGTTGTTCTAGCCCAAATGTAATTATTTTCTTCTTTACATAAATTATCATCCATACCCCAGATATTAGATCTACATAAAGTTCTTTCATCTGGTTGCAGGTTTATGTTTGGATTTATAAACTTTAGTACAAATGTGCATGTTGTAAGATTCTAGGTTATGATTTGTATTATGCGTTCCTGTACTAGTTGAAATATAGGGATGGTGAGCATCATGGCTGAAATGAATTGGTACGCTGAAGCGTTCCAGATGGTGTTAGATTTTTTAACTGAATGGTGTACATTGTTGTCATGCGTGGATATATTAGGTCTATCAGGAGGAATGACTATCTTATCAGTAATGGCGGATAAAAAGTATATCTCCGCTCTCCATGTGCTGAGATTGAACGTCGACCCCATTTTCATGCTTCTCTGTGGCAGATTTTTTCTAGTTGGAAGCATATTATCTTTTAACTTAAGAGACATTCTGCTTTCATGTAGTAAGAATTATTTCATTTGAGTTGTGAATAACATCTCAAGCCTTCGCTGTGTGATCTTTAAACTTTTGACCTTCAAATCATCTTGTGATTCATTGTGAACTTTTTGCATTGATAGGGGTGATATCAACCAAAAACCTGAGCCACAAGTGATGACACTGCATACCAAATTCTTAGAGATTCAGAATTTAGGCTATAATGACATTGGTCACTTTACATATGACTCGAATGCCATGAGAATGATGAATAGTTAAAAAGCCATCAGTGTCGGTTTCTACTGACCAGCCTTGTTTTGGATGCTATAGTGAGAGTAACCAAACAAAATCTCAAGAGTCCTAAACCTAGATTCAAACATTCTTGTAAGCAGAGGAAGGATATAAAAGATTGGGCTACTTCTACCTCTGTGTGAGACGATAAGGAAATCTTTCGCTTTTGCTCTTTGAGATTTTAAACGTTCATCATCCTTGTGTTGCTTCTTTTCATTTGTGGAACCCTGCTGCTAGGTAAGTATTGGGAGTGTCTTCTGCTTTTTCCTTCCTCTTACATTTGTAAGTTTCGTTTCATGGTACTGCTGCACTTCAGAATTTTTTTAAGTTTCAAGGAGTTAAAGACGCCAAGGCCTGGCAAGGTGTGCATGTTGTTACCTAGGCGAAAAAATGTGGCATAATCCTAATGACGTGACGTATGATATTCATGACAGGCTTCTTGTTTGCATTTTTGCATTTTATGTGATGGTTATAAAGAATTATTTTTTATATCATTTAAAACACACAATGCAATTTGTGAAGTATCTGCTTCTAGCCGACACTTCACTAACTAAAGCTAAACTCATCCTCAGGCACAGCGATCATGGGCTCTTCAATACATTACTTTTCATGTACATCTAGAATATGCACTACTTGTTTAGGTTTTATCTGAACTGAATTTCATCCTGTTAGCCAAGATATGGAATAATCATAATTTTGATGATGATGATGAGCTACTTGTTTAATAGTGATGAATATTTTAATTCCATCGTCTTACCTAATTTCTTTTAAAAATACACTTAAAGAGTTCTATAGATAATAGCTGGTTTCCTCCTGCTTGGACCTTACTCTGTATTTTATTTCTTCCAGTCAGAATCATCTAAATCTTGTTGTTGCAAACAATGTGCCACTGTTTTTCAATATCCGTGATGGTCCTTACATGCCGACACTAAGGCTTCTTCATCAATGTAAAGTATTCTTCTTCTGCTTCATATTAGCTTTTATAACTGATTTTATAGCTCATTATTGATGTCAAATATGGTATATTTTTTTTAGAAAATGTTACATTTGGAGTAGAATTTGGACGGAAAAACTGAAAAAAAAAATGACCACTTATAGTGTTTGAAAGACCCTATGTTAAGCAAAGTTAGACACGTGTCAAGGAATGCTGTTTTAAGGTGTCTTTTTCTGGTGAAAGGTTATACTGTTTTCTTTCTTTTCTGTGTATTAGGAAAAGTAACTGATTTGAGATATTGAGATAATGAATGCATCCATGTGAAGGTCTATTTTGATGTTTGTATCCCGATGGAAAATAGCAATCTCTGAAGCAATTTAGGCTTACATCTAGTATTTGACCTTTTGACTATCTAGTATTTGAACTAATGTTTGCAAGTCCCGCTGAATTTAGTCTTTTGCCCTCCACAGATCCCAATATAATGAAGAAATTTCAGGTCGACAGGGGTGCAATCAAATTTGTACTTTCTGGCGCAAACATAATGTGTCCTGGCCTTACATCTCCTGGTGGAATTCTTGATGATGACGTGTTAGAAGCAAGACCTGTGGTAGGATCTGTTTCATATTTATGCAATTGACTTGGTAGATATATATATATATATATATATATATATATATATATATAGTATGTTGTAGCCATAATTCCTGATCCAATGAGCCCTATAAGTTTGATGTATTTCAACTATAATATCCGGAATGCGTTGCATGTTCATTCAACTCCTCCCTATCTATAATTAAAACTGTTGTTCAGATTTCATCATTGGTGCCCTGTTCTTCTAATTTGGCATTTTTTTTTGTGGCATATTTCCTTGGCAATATTTGTCCTAGGCTAGGTTGTCCAACCACCTTGAATATGAGTACTCTCCTGGATACAGTGTCCATTCTTTTCGTCATTTCATACCATCGTGGTTTTCTTACACGATTGTATGGTTGCTTCTTTTCCTATTTACATAAAGGCAAATGTGTCAGATTCCTATCAGAAGATAAATCATGAAGACTTCTTTTCGGAAAAACTTAGTTAGCTTGTTTACTTTTTCAAATCAGCAGATCTTGTTTTGAACTCAGTACCTGTGTCGTATCACGTTGATGATGGAAAATGCACTT
This sequence comes from Spirodela intermedia, assembly GCA_902729315.2. Taxonomy (NCBI): domain Eukaryota; kingdom Viridiplantae; phylum Streptophyta; class Magnoliopsida; order Alismatales; family Araceae; genus Spirodela; species Spirodela intermedia. The sequence continues at coordinate 6,388,758 of LR746264.1, forward strand.
TTCTGTAATGATGACTACTACAGATTTTGTATCTTGTTAACTTCTATGGTTAACTAATTGCAGGCCATTATGGCTGAAGGGAAAGAGCATGCCTTGGCTATTGGGTTTACCAAAATGTCAGCTAAAGACATGTAAGTTGTGCCTAAATTCGTACTATGTATTTTTCAGTATAACATGTTGGCAGTAACTTGTGACAATATCCATGTTTGGTATAGAGTAGCAGAGTTCATCGGTGTGTTTGGTATGAAATCAGTGTAGCTTGATTTTCATGATCAGTTTGCTTGCTTAAAAGGAATATTGAGTATTCTTGCTTTGGGAATTTTCCGATAAGCCAATAGTTTAAATACTTCATTAGAATTACCCACTAGCGAGGCCAGATGAATTGTTAAGATCCCTATCCTGAATTTCCATTTATCTGACTATTTCGTATTATCCTAAAGTGTATCCCAGAAGTAATCCAAAGTTCCACTGACACAGGGAATTCGTTGCCTTAGATAAATGGAGAGCATGAAAACGTACGTGGACATAGAAATAAATGCTTCATGGCTTCTTTCATTCTCACTATATTATTGTCATTTTTTGTCTTATCCTCATCTCTGTCCTACATACTTCGCCTTGATGGTTGGCTGTCCTCTCTCCTATCTCCTTCACACTTACTGATCCCTATCACTGATTTCTTATTGTCTCTCTCGATGTGCCTGGTTCCCGAATGTCCCGTCTCTGGCACATGATACATGCTAACGTAAAGACTGTCACTTGATCCACTCTAAAAAATTGAATACTGGCACGTAATGAAACGTTGATCTATGTATGACGCATTGCAAGATGCAAATGTTTGTATCAACTTTGCAAAAGAGAAGAGCAATATTTATGCCTAGTTTTCGACTAATTTTGACTCATTTTTCAAATAGAAATTCAATTAATTTGTAGGATATCAGGTTTTGAGTGAGTTCATTTAGTGCTTCATCCAACAGCCTATGGAATCTCCATAAATGCAAAAGCAGAGTCCGTTCTCTGCATAAAGAGTAGAGGTAAATGGAAACTGTTTCGGATGATAAAGTTTAATTTTTCTTTCTGGTCTAATACAAGCTTGATATATTGGTTTTCCTAAATTTGAACATATCTCCAACCCAACTGCCAGGCCGGACTCAAGGCATCAGCTTAACATTCAGATTAATTCAGGGTGGCCTAACATGTAATTCGTCTCCAATTCCCTCTGTAATGTGATCTACTGATGTGGGGCATTCAGGATTTTATCCGTATCAACTTTCCTACATCACGTAGGACGCCTGCAATGACTAGTTATACCCCTGCATTGGATTATATATCCCTGTAAGATGGGACTAACATATGCTTGGCTTTCCAGCTCTATCAAAAGAGTCGTCGTCTTAGCCAACTGTCTCCACTCAATATGAATCCTTCTGCCCACCGAAAATCTGTCGGTTTGTTTGTTGTGCTGGTGAATCGCTGGGATCTTCCTTTGGCTTCTTCTTCATTGTGATGCCCATATGTTCATATTTTATAATCTAAAATGACTCTAGGAGCCTCCCATGGTCAAGATTTTTAGGTCGCGTAAAATTTAGATTTTATGAAAAACTGACCGATGGCTACAGTTAACATTGCATAGCTCTATCTATGATTGCATAACCCTGATATACCTCGGATAGCCTACAAAATGCGCCAGCGGATGGCGTCTCGATGTATTCCTGGAACCGAGTTTCGCATCTCTTACATCACATGAATAATGCCGGCCATCATCTTCTACCATAATACATTGTCACGATTGCATTTTGATTAACTTACGCAACCCTCGCCTCGTGTGATAGTCTGATGTAATTGTGTCTAACGATTTGTCTGCTTGTTCCCTCAGAAGAACAATCAACAAAGGTATTGCCGTGGATAACATGCATTATCTTAACGACGGGCTTTGGAAGGTATCACTGTTGACGAAATACCCATCCCTGGTTACATTCCACTCCTTTTCCTCGTAGTGACGTCGAAGAATTCTTTCTATTGAAACATTTTTGTCATCAAGATCTGAAACCTAGCTCGGTTTCAGATCCCCGGTAGGGAAAATGCCCGACCGTTCTTAACTATTTTGAAATAGTGTCTACGGATTAGCTCGTACTTTGGGAAATCCTTTTAAACCCAGAATCACGTTTTCCTTTATTTGCAGATGGAAAAGCTCGAATGAGGAGGGTGGTCTCCCCGGATTTCTGGCCTGTGCCACAGCATCATCTCCGTATTTAATGACGCTTGTCTGCTCGGTTAATTTTGCTAATGATACTGCCTATCTTTGGCGTTGTCGAGACGGCGGTCCTCAGTGTAAAGGAACGGACTTGAGTTGAGGTTTCCGTCATCAAAGGGCACACTTATGTTATGTTCTTCCGGCTACCGTTGTAAATCGACTTGGCTCTGTCCAAGCCTTCAGAAATTCTGATTGACTCTGCTCCTTACGATTTCCAAAGCCCCCTTCCCTTCTGGCGAAGCTGCTCTTCTCCATTGGCTCCGAGGTCAGTCGATGTCGCCTGTGTGACTCCTTCCCTTTCCATGTGCAGGGCAGATGGCCGCCTGCAGGCTTCACGATCTCCACCGCCGCCGGCACGTTGAGTATTTTCCCTTTCTAGGCTGGGGCTGAGAGGGCAGGCATCCCGGACCATTAGTGAGAAGAACTGGCAGCCATCGCCGGTGAGGAAGCGCTCGTTTCTCACCCGACAAGCCCACCTGCTCGGGGTGTGCCGATTGCTTTATCTGCGGTTGCGTGCACAGCTGGCGTCGCCCTCGCCAAGCCTTCTTCGTGCCGCGGCGGTGCTGGGACGCGACCGAGCCGCTGTCCCTGCCGCTGCGCTGTCTCACTGGCATTTCATCGCCCACCTGGTCGGCGGCCGAGGGCGACCCGAGAGTCGCCCTCAGGTCGTCGTCCTGCTGTCTGCTTCGCGGGACGGTGGAAGAAGACTGTCATTACTGGAAAGGAAGAAAGAAAGGATCTTTAACGCTATCGGGGGGGGGGGGAGGGGGGGGTCTACTTATTTACCGGGTTGTATCACATAGCTGCCATGGCCTATCTATCTATGTTAAGTAAGCGTCAGCGTTCACGTGGGCGTGTGGGCTCCGGTTTCTATCTTGATCCGCCGTCCCTTTGTCTGCCGGGGGGGCGAGCTGTTTGGGGAACTCCTCGTGTTCCTGCGCTTCTTCGACGGCGAGGGCGACTGAGGAGCGCTGCCGGGCTCCGACGAGAGCCTTGGCCTTGGAGGACTCACGGTCCCAGTCGGTCCTGCACACGGCGGTGACTATGGATAGCGCGCAGGCCATCTGGGCGGCGAGAAGCCCGTAGCAGAGACCGAGGAACCCCAGGTCGAGGAAGAAGGCTAGGAACAGAGCCACGGGGGCGCCCACCAGGTAGAAGGAGTAGAGGTTGATGGTGGCGCCGATGGTTGGCCTGGCGCTGCCGCGGAGGACGCCGCATCCGGTGGTCTGGGGGCAGTTGGCGAGCTCGCAGAGGCCGATTATGGGCAGAACGGCGCTGGTCAGCTGGAGGACCTCGCCGTCGGAGCTGAAGGCCCTACCCCAGAGGTGCCTCCCCAACGTCGTCCATAGGAGGCTGACGAAGGACGTGGCGGCGGCGAGACCCATCGCCACCACCGCCGCTAGCCGTGCCTTGCCGGGCTGCCCGGCACCGAGCTCGTTTCCCACCCGCACGGACACCGACGAGCTGAGAGTGGCCGGCAGCATGTACAGGAGGGAGGTCGTCTGTATGACGATGGCCGACGTCCCCAGCGTGACGCGCGGATGGGGAAGGTACCCCGCGGCGAGCGTCATCAGTTCGTACCACCACCATTCCAGACAGACGCCGAGACAGCTGGGCAGCGCGAGGCGGACCAGGGGGCCCCATGACATCCCCGGGCCCGCTGCGGAAGAAGAGCAGGAAGGGGAGGGAGGGAGAGTGCTGTAGAGAGGCTCCTTGGGCTTGCGGACGTAAAGCATGTAGACAAGCAGGAAGAAGAGGGTGACGAAGTTGGTGCAGCAGGCGGCGACTGCGACCCCGGGGACCCCCAGGCGGAGGGTGAAGCCGAGGACCGCCGTCAGCGGGAGGTGCAGCAGCACGGCGAGCGAGGTGCACCAGAGGAGGGGTTGCAGGGTGGCCTTGCTGCGCATGTAGACGCGGATTGGGTGGAGGAAGCTGTTGGCGAGGAGGTCGGGGAGGGCGAAGAGGCAATAGAGACCAGCGACCCGGGTGGTCTCTGGGTCCTGCCCCAGCCACAGCATGACGGCCTGCAGGTTGACCCACAGCAGTGCGATAGGGATGGAAGCCAGCAGGAGCATGACGATGGTCCGCTGAAGCGAGCACACCACCAGCGGGAGGTTGCGGGAGCCGAAGGCTTGGCTGCAGACGGGTTCCATCCCCATGGCCAGACCGGAAAGCACAGAGTAGCCGGTGATGTTGGTGAAACCGACGGCCAGCGCGCCGCCGGCCAGCTCCAGTCGGCCCAGCCTCCCCATGCACACCACCGAGATCATCCCTTTGAGGAAGCCCACGAAGTTGATGGCGATGATGGGAAGCCCCACGCCCTTAATCTTCCTTAGCTCCTCCATGACCTTATCATCCAAACGGCAATTCGATTTTTAGGAGAGGGAAAAAACAGGGGAGCTGTACTCAAAGGATTCCATCGTACCTCCACCATCGTTATGGAGTACGTCCGGCGATCTCCGGTGGACATCTCCCCCACCGCTTCTCCCCTCTCCCCTGCAGAACGATGAACTGTCTACTCCTGCCTCTGCTTGTCATTCACGAGGCAGGAACATACGGGGGTGGCGATGGAGGTTAGAGAGAGATTGGGTTGAACCCCATAGGTATCGGGGGTTACTTATAGGACCTGAAAGCCTGAGAGCGACTCTCTCTCACCTCAAATCCCAGCACCATCCTCCAAGTAAATGGCAAGCTTTTCCGAGCACTCTCGCACACGTACCTGCCCCCCGCCCCCGCGCCCACCAAACTGCAACGCGAGATCTTTAGGTACGTACGAGATCTAGTTCGCGTCCCCACAATGACGGGAGACGTTCGTACTTGCCGTCAACGATAGCACTCTCCTCCATCTACAGCTTCGTACTTGCTGATCAAACCATGGGTGATGGGCAGTCGGCCTTGATCTCAGACGGTAAGTTTGACTCCAATATGAGATCCTTTAGTTAAGAACAGAGAAACCTATGCAACGGGCGACGGCGGCACCGTCGGACTTCCGGCGGTGTCACCGTCCCTCAATATCCTCCGGCGTTCGAGCTGCGTTCACGCGCCCTGTCGACCAAAGCTGAAGCATCCATCACCTTCTCCCTCTGCACATCGCTTTCCCGAGCGCAGCTCAAACACCCCCTAGAGTGGCATATCCACTGGACACCCAGTCTCACCCCCTCCACTATTTTTTCATGTGGGTGAATCTTCTTCTTCCTTTGGGGCGATCACGGACCCATGCCCTCCCTTCTGAGGGAGATGAAATGGAGGAATGGGGGAATGTCCAGTCCAGAATCGTCTCGTCGGGTGCTTAACTCGCCGCCGTGCACATCTTTCCTCCTCAAAAAACGAGACCACCCGCCGATAAACCGGGCATGGCTCCCCCTTCTCATCTGGCTTTGTATTCATGGTGGTTTCAAGTTCGCCGCTCATGGCGAGGGGATAAGACCGGAAACCCTAGAGGGGCAGCAAGATTGGGCAAATGATCTTGCCTCCGCCCTGAGAAGAAATCCGTTCCGGCAACCTCTCGGAGCTCTCGGTGCCGGCCTGCCGGAGATATTTGTCTGGGGAGGGCAGAAGCTTGCGTGGCTCTCTGACTACGGCACCTGACGCCCTACTTGCTGGCTCGCCCCAGAGAGGAACCGCGCATGTGGACCAGTGGCTTAATAATATCTTCAGTTCGATCGACTGGTTCGGCGATATCAGAAGCTCCCCTCGCTCAATCATGCAGGCCGATAGCAGAATAGGACGGTCGCCTCTTCCGGTGCACATGCGGTGAGGTGACGGCGGAGGAGCCGGCGGTCACATCCTTACCGACGAGAAAACTACGTTCTCCGCCCGATCAGAACGATCGCAGAAAGTGATGGATGCAGAGCGTCGATTGGTCGATGAAGGAGAGAAGAGGCTCCCACTCCGCCCTCCATGTGGGGCGCCGGCGATCCCGAAACCTCGCCCACATGTGACCTTCGTGGTTCCATCGATCCATCGCCGAATCACGTAGACCCACCCAACTGGTCTTAGATCCGAAGAGCCATGCAAGTAGCCCTTAAATTCCAGAGCGAGAGAGAGAGAGAGAGAGAGAGAGTAGAGGGGAGAACAGTGGAGGTGGGTAAGAGGGAGATGAAGCACAAGGAAGATAGTGTAGACGAGGAATGAGAGACGAGGGCGCCAACGCCACTAGAAAAAAGTCTCCATGGATCCGTCAAATATCGCATTTTTATCCTAACTATTGACCGTGAGTAGGGACGGGTCTCTCTTAATTACGCCGTAAACTATATTTTTAGCATCATTATAGCCCCAAGCGCAGTGATTCTCACTCGATATCGAAGGATACATATATATCATTATTATTATTATTATTATTATTATTATTATTATTATTATTATTATTATTATTATTATTATTATTATTTTGTTCTCACCTTGTCACTCACCTGATATCGGTAAATAGGTCATTTTTAACCCTTCCTTCTCGTCTATCGATTTCACGGGACGAGATACAGCTGGTGTCGGCGGTCAACGTCTTCCCCGAATAAATTTTCTCCGTGGTGGTTCGTCTATTTCTCGGGAACATTCCCTGACCAAAGTATAGTGAATCTACATAAATCGTGGTCATCTGAAAGATGGTCAGGGATATTGTCAGCTCCATCCCGCCCTACCCTGTGGAGCTCAGTTTAGAATGTTAAGGTCAACACTACCGTTGACTCCGTGCCCGTCAATCCGATACCATATGTTTCATCAGCTTGGCCCTACGCTTCATCGGGATCGTGGTCAACAGCTACTTGCTGTGCTTCCAACCCCTGGGTCCATCAGGAAAGGAGAGCCTTTCATCGTTGGGGGTCAACGGGAAAATGGCACATCTAGTCCATTGGGTCAAACATTCTTAGACTACGACTAAACGGGCCTTTAACGGGGAACCAAGTTTGGGGCTTCAACAAATAATAGCATTTATTTTGGATGTTGAGTATTGTCCATAGGACACCCCTCATAAATATGGCAATTTCGACCAATAATTTCAATCCCTTTGTCCATAGTTGACGAACATTGTTTTATTGTATTCTAAAAAATGGGAATTAACTATACTTATTTTATTTACTTAAAATTTAAATGTGAAATATTTTAGTTCAAGCCATCTGTTATTTGATTCAACAAAAACATAATTAAAAGCATCACCAAGCTAGCTTCTTCTTCTTCTTCTTCTCTCAAAATAATCCCAAATTCATCTACATGTCTTAGTGTCCACGAAACTACATGGATTAATTACTTTCATATTTCTAACATTTCATATATTAATACTATTTTCTCAGATAATAAAAATATTTTTTTTTATAATTCTGATATATTTAGTGTAGTGTCTTCAAGTGGACATGCATCTTTGTTATGATTATTTATAAAGTAGTATAAATATGTTTCTTTATATAATTTTGGTAAAAAAATAAAAATATTTTTTGGTTAGTTAACTCCTTAATTATCATTGAACTCTAATAAGTCTTTATTATCATGAGTTAATAATTAATAAATAATAATTTTTTAGCCTCAACTCATGATAAATTGACTTATATTTATGTTAAATTATGAAAAATGATTTTCAATTAATTAATGTGATTTTTTTAGCTAAGTATGTGATTTTATATAAATTTATATAATTTTATATTCTTATTTTTTAGATAAATAAAAAATATTATATATATATATAGAAAAAGAGAGGGACTTGCTGACTAGCTAAGCTTGCAAATAAGTCAAAGGCGCAGTCAAAATGAGCCATAAGTATGGGATTGAGCAATTATAAATTGATGAAGATATGTATGCGTTAGTTTTCTTCCACGCCACTAGTGGTCAAATTAATTGTGAGATAAGGAGTGGTTGTACACATAAAAAAAGAGACTCATTTAAAATTTCAAGGTAACTAATGGGGGTCTAAACCCACATCACACCTTCTCTATAATGATTTTGTTTATTTTAATATTTAGAATATCTTATAACAGCAATATACTAATGATAACGTCACTTTATAAAAGTAATATAAAACTTATTTCAATCTCTCTCATATAAGTGGTCGACTGACATAAATTTGAATCTTACTAGAATAAAATCTTGTATTTTTATCTAATAAATCGTAAATTTCTTGTAGATCATCAATAAAAGATTAAGTTGTCATAATTGCTCAATCATCGATGAAAATCTCATCGACATAATTCACGAAGTATTATTATTAAAATTATTAAACAATTCATAATAAAAATATCATGAATCTATTAAGTAAAGTATCTTCAATTAATCGACAAACAAATTATCATCAAGAAGAAGACAATTTGTCAAGAGATGAGTCGTCACCTCTTAAAAACATACTGAATGTGATGAAGAACCTTTTTTTACTGTGCAAACCTAAGGATAAAGCTCCTTGACATACACCCTATCTTCATCTAGCTCTTATTTATTGGGTAATAATCATCAAAGAACTACAAAGTTGTCATTTTTTCACTCCATCAAGTGATAGTCATTAGAGATGATTCAATGACCTGTTTTATTGATTTATAAACTTTACAAAAAAATTAGAGATTACTCACATCATCTTTATCTAATAAGAGTTTTTGAGGTTATAGATATTATATGACAATTTTTTAGAATGCTTATGATTATGGTGTATCACTGACGTATCATTGATGTGATGTTGAAACTCTTTTTTCTTGCTTTTAACTTAATTTTTACTTTATTTAATGATAAGTTATGTGATTTAAATTTATCAAATTATTCTTCATTCAATGATGATTCTTTCAACTTTTATAAATTTTAATTTGATTAATTAAATTATTTGTAATTACTTACATAAGAATTATCAAATGAAACTTTATTTTTATCTTATTCAAGTTCGTCGAGTGCTAACATCATCTTGATGCCTGTACCCTTATTTCTCTCTTTCACGAATTTTAAATATATTTTATTTTTATTTCTTAATTTACAATTTATTTAAAAATATATTTGTTGAAAAAATATATATAAAAAATTACATGATATTATATTACATATCTGTGATTGACTTAGAAACCTTATACTATTTTTAGAACTTTTATAAAATTATAATTGATATATTTATTTAAAAGTACTTCTAAATATTTTAAAAAATAGTATTTTCTAGTTTTATAAAATTTAAATTTACGTCATTTACTATAAATGACTAAGTTATGTCAAACTCTCTTATTTAGAGGTACAAAAAAGAAGAAGTAATATTTGAATTAAAAATAAATTCAATTTTAAGGACGAGGCAAAAATTGTGGTTTTCACATATTATAGGATATTTCCAGAACTAATATTTTGTATTTTTATATCGAAATCTGTGCGAGGTCATGTTGAACGCTCGGAAGACTGAGACTATCCATGGACGGTGGAGATTTTTCCCGACTATCAGGCGCAGATTTTAGTTCCCATGGAACGCGAGTACAAGTTATCGTCGTATGTGTTAAATCCCTGGAGCATTAAGGGCGACGTAACGGTGTCCGGAAAAACCCTAGCTGGGCTTTGCGCCGCGCCGCACCGCAGGTGGGAAAGGAGCGGCGGCGACCATGGTACGCGCATCTGATCATCAGGGTTTCGGGTGGTCTGTTGTCTTCTGCCGTTGCTTAACCTTTGCTAATCGAATGTCTACATCGCCTGCTTTCAGGGCATCGATCTCGTAGCCGGAGGTAAGAGCAAGAAGACTAGGCGCACCGCGCCCAAGTCGAATGACATCTACCTTAAGCTCCTCGTGAAGGTGAGATTGAAGTTGTATTCGTTCCGGAACCTGGTTTTTCTTGTCCACGCTAGTGATACGATGATGCAGACACGACGTTCCGGTCACCGTTTCTGGTTTCTCACGCGGATGCTTCCATTTTTGTGCGTTTTTTTGGGAGCAGCTTTACAGGTTCCTCGTGAGGCGGACAGGAAGTAGTTTCAATGCGGTGATTCTGAAGAGACTTTTCATGAGCAAGATTAACAAGCCTCCTATATCTCTGTCGAAGCTTATTAAGTTCATGAAAGGGAAGGTTCGTTAAACCGTCGATTCCTCAGCCGATCCCCCTGTGCCGTCTCTCTTATCACGTCCATTTTATCACCTGCCAACGTTGATTTTTTTTACATGTTCTCATCAGGAGGATAAGATTGCGGTGATCGTCGGGACAGTTACTGACGATTTGAGAGTTCACGAGGTTCCAGCCCTTAAGGTGACAGCGCTGAGGTTCACGGAAAGGGCGAGGGCTAGGATTCTTAAAGCCGGAGGAGAGTGCTTCACATTCGATCAGCTTGCACTGCAGGCACCCCTTGGACAGAATACCGTACGAATATCAAACCGAATCTCCATCGCATTTATTGTTCCATCGATCCCGTTCTGGGAATTATATTTTCTATTCGCTATGGATTTCAGAAATCAAAGAGGTTTTCGAAGTGGGTTCAAGGGTTTTTTCTATATGGAAATATTGTTTTTTTAGTTCCCTGTCCTGCTCTTCTTGACCATGCTAACGCTGAAGTTTATTTTGGATGAGTTTTTTCTGGAATGTCTGAGGGAACATATTCTTTAATTTATTTTATAATGCGTTTAGCGAGTTATTCGCGGTTTTTCGGTAATCTGGCATTATCTGTATCGAGATCTTACGTAGATTTAAATTTCAATGTGAATCATGTTTAGCAATGATGATGAATTTTTTAATCCCAGCTCATTATGAGATCATCCACTTTGTGGATGGCCAAGGACTGGTTTCATCTACTCATCTGAGCTCTCATGCATTTGAGTTGCTAATTCCATTTAGATTCTCATTCTTCCCTCACTTGGGCACATCTAACGCTCACTAGGAAAATCGGATTATCTTTCCTAATCCAAATCAAATTTTATTTAACTAATATGATGCTATTTTAAGCTCAGCTCATCACGAGATCAACTACTGGTTATTTTGACACATCTCGACACATTTACTTGTTTTTTTTCGAGTTCTTACTTGCGTAAGACGGGATATTCAATCGTCAGATATAATTAACCATAGAAGAGAAATTTTCTTTGGTATCTGCACGCACTTGTCTTCGTCAATATTAATTAGTTCACGGCAAATTCTTTCTAACTCGATTCCGTCTGAGTTTTCCGACGAACTTTAGCTTTGTATTTGCTTTCTTTCTAATTTCTCTCGTATTTACTGTTTTGTCAACCCCTTTTTTTGGAGTGACGTGTATGTATGTATTCGCTATGGATTTCAGAAATCAAAGAGCTTTTCGAAGTGGGTTCAAGGGTTTTTTCTATGTAGAAATATTGATTTTTTAGTTCCCTATGATGCTTTTCTTGACCATGCTAACGCTGAAGTTCATTTTTGACGAGTTTTTTCTGGAATGTCTGAGGGAACATATTCTCTTAATTTATTTTATATTGCGTTTAGTTCGCTGATTTTCGGTAATCTGGCATTTTCTCTATCGCGATCTTACGTTGATTTAAGTTTCAATGTGAGTCACGTTTCGCAATGATGATGAATTTTTTAATCCCAGCTCACTATGAGACCATCCACTATGTGGATGGCCAAGGACTGGTTTCATCTACTCATCTGAGCTCTTACACATTTTAGCGGCTAGTTCCACTTAGATCCTCATTCTTCCCCACTCGGGCACATCCGAATGTCAGTGGGGAAATCAGATTAACCTTCTCTAATTTTAATCAAGTTTTATTCAACTTCGATGATTCTATTATAAGCCCAGCTCATCTCGAGTTCAACAACTGGTTCTCCTGGCTCATCTCGTACGTTGAATTTTTTTTTTTCCGAGTTCGTACCTGTGGAAGGCGGGATTCTCGATTGCCAGATGTGATCAATCATGGTATAAAAATTTCCTTCGGTATCTGCATGTCCTTGTTTTTGTCAGCATCAGTCCGTAGCAAATTCTTCCTAATTCTATAGTCTGGAATCCCCCCTCCCCTTCCCCCGGGGGATTTTGGTTTTCAAGAAGCAATATGTATTATGTTTGTCGGACGGCTGTGCGACTTGAATTCCACCAATTCCCGGCCTCCGGTGAAGCTTGATTCCGTAATTTTTTGGGGGGCTAAACGAGTAAAATTTTTCACGCATTCTTTCTATTTCGTCTGAGATTTCCATCGGACACCAGTTTAGTGTTTGTTCATCTGATGGCTCTGCGATTCATCTCTTTGCCCGGCTTGTGCCCTCCGCAGGTCCTCCTCCGGGGCCCGAAGAACGCCCGCGAGGCCGTGAAGCATTTCGGGAAGGCGCCCGGTGTTCCCCACAGCCATACCAAGCCCTACGTCCGGTCGAAGGGGAGGAAGTTCGAGAAGGCCAGGGGGAGGAGGAACAGCAGGGGCTTCAGGGTTTGACCCGTGGGGCCCCATCTTCTCTCCCTCTTGCGGACGATACCCCCCCTCGTCCCCGTTGACTTTCAGGGTTTCCTTTTTTTCCTTTTTTTGGGTGCGATTCTCTTCAGTTTTGACCTTGTGATTTTAAAAGAATAGAGTTTTAATCTCTCTCTGAAATGTGGGCTGAATCGTGCCACGTAGATCGTGACACAGTCTGTCGGTGAGGGTTTAAATAATTAACGCATTATGTCACAATCGATAATAGGAAAATTGTGGAAATGCACTTATGTGAAAGTTCAATGCAAAAGTGCCCCGCGAATTTGCTGTGTCGTAACGGACTCAGAAGATCCGATATGGAAGGGATGATGGTTCCGTTGGGACCCGGAAAGCCTGTTCCGACGCGGTGTCTGGGCAAGGTGGATAAAGCCGCTTCCCCCTTCCCGATTCCCGTGGAATCGGAAATTCAGACGCGGTTCCCTCTGTCGTGCTCGAGTTTCCCTCTTTTTCTCTCTCTTCCTCCCGGCAATTCGAAACCCAGATTGCAGGCTTCCTCTGGCTCGGACGGATTTCTGTCTTCTACCTCTGCAATTGGAAGTCTAGAAGCAAGACGACTATCTCCGGCGTGGCCCTGCGTCTCTCGTACTTTGCTCCTTTTTCCCCATCCTCTCTCTTGGGTGCTACTGCCTGTGCTGCTTTCGTGGGCGCATGAGAAGATCGGAGAGCTTCGGACGGCCTACGGCTGGCGCGATCTTCAAATTTTCCTCATTGTTCAGGTTTCGTCCATTTCAACGGATGCTTTCTGCGATGTCTTCTGGAGGAGCCAGCGGCGTCGGCGTCACCCACCGCTGCCACGGCCTGCATCGAATATGTGTGCCGAAGGTTTTCCCGGAACGCCACCGACGCAGCATATGCTGTCCTCTTGTTCATACTACTTGAGAACAGCGGGAACAACGGGAGAAACTTGGAAATTAGATTAGGGTATTTTTTGAAATTACCTGGTTATATGCTTCTTGTACCGAGTTTGCATACCTTGGTTTCGAAAGGCAAGCAATTTTTTCGTGGAAAATGAGCGGTAACGACCTGATGATACGCAAGCCAAGCAATTTGAATGTGAGACAAGAGGCGGCGAGGGCAACCCTCCGAGAGGTCCGGCTCCATGGGCATATCTATGTGGAGCTGAGAGAGGTTGGCAGGCGGACCATCTTCTTCTGTACTCTGTGTCTCACACCATGTTACAGCGATACCTCTCTGTTTGATCATCTCCGTGGTAATCTCCATGCCCGTCGGTATGCTGCGGCTAAAGCTACCCTATTTGGTCCCGTTCCCTGGCCTTTCAACGATGGAGTTCTTTTCTTCTCCGCTACCCATGATCAAGAGCAGCATTCGTCCGCTTCAAGTCCCCGGAAATATCTCATAATTTACCCTAATGGCAGTGGCCATGAAGTAACTTCCACTTCAAATGGTCTCGGACGACTGGATTGTGTTACTGCTGATGTCAATTTAGGTTTCGGAACGATCTTGGGCTCTAATGGTAGTACTTCTAGTTCAAAAGATATGATTATTTTTTCTGGAACTCCTGATCGTGGAAATTGTGTGACCGAAAGGGAACAAGGTCTATCCCAGGGCTCTACAGTAAATGGAAATGGCCTGTCAGGTAATGGTGACAACCTTGATCTCAATGGTCGAGGAGGAAAATGTTTGAAGCTCAAAAGCTACGAGAAGTGTTTGACCATACCTAGGGTCTTACCTGGAGATCCAGCTTGCATTCTGAAAGTACACTTTGCTGGATACGGGCATATCGCCTCCAGAATCAGCAGAATTGATGAGACTGCTAACAAGATTCGCAGGATATGGTGTGCATGGTTGGGAATGGGCGATTCTGATTCCAGAAACATCCTGCTAACAATGGCAATGTGTGATTTTGGTGTTGTTAATTTTTCATACTGTTATGACTTAGGCAGACCTGGTGGCTGGGATGATGCAGACTCATCACTGTCATATGGGTCTCAGTTGGAAATTGAAAATCTTGGTAGTCCAAGGAAACTAAGAAAATCTCTTCCTGATTCTGATGAGTTCACAGAAGGTTTGAGGGATCGGTGTGGTTCATCTTGTGATGATAGTGCGGGTTTAAAATGTGAAAATGGCAAATCTGCAGTTTATGACATTGAAAAGATCAAATGCTTGGCAACTGTATCCAACAGGAATTTTAGGCGAGAGTTAAGGAGGCAAAAACGATTGGCAGCTGAAAGAATGTGTGACATCTGTGGGCAGCCTATGCTTATGTGCAAGGATGTGGCAACATTGCTAAATCGCAAGACCTGGAACATTGCATGCAGCAGTAGAAACACCAACGGGGTGGGGAGATTTTTTTTTTTTTTACATGTTTGCCCTTTCAGGCTAATGTGTCTGTCTATGGTGGTGATCTTTAATAGTTTTTTCCCTATTTTTATGTGCAGGCGTTTCATGTATTTCACACCTCGTGCCTTATACATTGGATCCTTCTTTGTGAGTCTGAAATTTGGAATCCAAAGTTACCTAACAAGAAAGCAAACCGTGGGCGCAAGGGGAAGAAGGCTGCTAAGGCATATATGTCTTCTGTACTCTGTCCAGAATGTCAGGGGACTGGTATAATTACTGAGGAAGATCATCTCGAGAAACCATCGATCCCCCTTTCTCAGGTTTTTCTCAGCCAATCACTATCACGTTTTCCCCTCTAACAGTTAATTTCTCATCTTCATTCAATGGTAACATAACCATGCGTCTGTCCTGGGTAATGCTTTCAGATGTTCCAGTATAAGCTAAAAGCAATCGAATCACACAAGGCCTGGATGAAAAATCCTGAAATCTTGGAACATTGTTCAACTGGACTCTCTTTCTCCTCTAAGTCCGAAGAAAACTTTGAGGTTACCCCTTTGTCCTTGTGTGTAAAAATTTCGCATATCTGCTGGAGGTTATTGATTGCTTTGTGGCTTTTCGTTCTGCAGGAGCAGATATTGCCTGTGAAATTATTGCATTTCTATCGGGCTTGCTAGAGAAGCTACATGTGGATAGACGACGTGCCATCTCTCTGTGTGCAGTTCCTCGCCTTTTGCCCTCCTGAAGGCCACGACTGCAGTTTTTTTGGAGATATCAAAAGAGATCAATTTGAGCACCTCTCCTTGCTAATAACTGGTTTGTGTATGAGGTTTTTTGTTGCTGTACATAACAAGTGTATTTGTACACGGATGTAGATGACTTTGGCACCTACTTGTATGAAAATTCGTCGTGTATATCTCGTCTTTAATCTTTTCAACTTTTTTTGGTGGAAAAACGTATATATTGCGCTAAGAAACTAGATACGATTTTTGAGCGCTGCTCTTTTTTTGTTCGGTTTGGAACTGAGTTTTCTTCTGATAAAATATGCATTTAGATAAGGGCTTCACATTCCATACGTTTTCTTCGCTTTAAATAACTCAATTGGTCCACTTCATAGGGCAGGCCTTGCTTGACCTTGACCTCAGATTGGTTTAAATTTCTATGGCATTTAACATATGGGTTCTTTCCACGTCACAAGCATGATGAGAAAACACAGTGAGTTCTGTGAGTGTTCAATAAGTATTTTGTGTCTATGCATCATTGAGCTCATGCATTGACTTCTTTTATTTATGAGATTCATTGAAATTAGAGGTTTAAAATTTTAAAAGGAATCATACATAGTATATTTTAAGCACCTTGTAAATTCAACGGCGATTTTTAGAATTAGTAATGATGTAGCCCAGAAACTGCTGTCAAATAAGGGATGAAAGGTTTTTGACTCCGGTGGAGAAACTAATAAGATCTACATCGAAAGAGCTAAAAAGTAATAGAATGGAGTACAGTGAAGTTTTGGACCAATTCAAGTGTTTCAGAGACTTAAAAGACGTGAAGACTCTATTTGGCCCAAATTCAGCTTGAAATGGCCCAATAAGAGATTTGGTCACATGTTTAATGTGCCTAAATCTCAAAATTTGCACATTTTATTCATGTAAAATAATCCTCTTATTCTATTTAGGGTGTTCCTATTTTTTAGAGGTGTTCTAACAGAATCCTCTTTTTTTGTAAGAAAGTTTTAATTTTTTTTTTCTTATTTTGTAGGATCATAATAGATTTCCCATTTTATAGGTTAGTTATAATTAAATTTCGGCTAGGGCCCTTCTTGTAACCCCAAAGGCAATGCACGTTTTTATCAATCAATTTTGAGTTTCCTTCCTTTCTAGAGGTTCTCTCCTTCTACTGGTGGATTCTAGTATCCTTGTGGTCTTAAGGAGCCATTTTCGATCATGTGGACTCATAATCAACCTCTTGTGAACTCAAGGGGCGAAATCTCTTTGTTCTGTAGATTCAAGGCAAGAAGTTTTCAACCAAGACGTGCTCCTTTTAGATTTAAGGTTGTAATTTTGCCTCTAGAATACACAGCCAAAGCTGAAACGTGATCAAGTTAGCAATTCTTCAAATTTCCTCTATGTCAAATAACTTGTGAATATGTGTAAGATCTAGCAAAATGTTTTTGAGAGAGTCTACATTCGTCATTTCCTTTACTAACGTGAATTTTCTGAAAAAGTCCAAGTGACAGTGATCTTGTCTATGGTGCCATATTATATGGATTTGTAAGGCATTTGTTAAAATCCCATATTGAATCAACAAAGTGGCATATCTGATACTCGTACCATTTCACACTATCAATGATGTATTGGCTTGTTGGTTAGATAAGGTGATTCAAGAGAGTCTAACCACACGTTTTGGATGATAATACGTGCTGAGATAAAAAGTAGTTCGGACCATCTTTGTTCTTCTCTTTTTCTTGTGAGTGCAAGCTGGATCGTTGGCCTTGCTTTCTGATGCTTATGCAAGGGATCTCTTTGGTTAATTAATGTGCTTGCTGTTTATTCTCATGTTAATTTTGTGGTATCAGGATCCAGTGGTTCATTGCTTGTCCAACAAACTCGTCTACCTAGTTGTTCTGTTTTTATATTTGAGACCAAATTTCATCCAAACAGTAGCAAAATTTTACGTTTTCGGTTTTTATGTATATGTAGCAGAAAATACATGCTTCCTTGGTATTCACTTTTTTGTTCAATGTGATTTAGTACTGCATCACCTGGATCCTTCAGTGGGAAAGTAGTGGCCATCCTGGCTCAAACCCAAGCTGGTACTGGATATGATCGTCCCCTCGTTCAAATATTCCAAAAGCTTGGAGATCCATGCTTGACCTTCTATTTGTTGTGTGGAGTAACATTGGCTAGTGAAATAACAGTCAGGACATTGCTGAGTTAGGGATACATTGAAATTCGATTAAATTCACCTGATGTTACAGAATTGGATTCCATTTATTAAGTGACTTCATAACTAACTACATCCTTTTTCAAACGATCTCTCTGTGGAAATACTGGGAACCTTGGGTAACCGTGACATGTGTTTTGCTAAGTAAATCCATTCTGCCTTTGATAAGATGAGGCAATATCTTTTCCCTTCTTTTAGCTTTGTTCTTCCTACCTTTTAATTAAAAGGTCTTAAATAGAATGGACTCTTAGGAGCGTGAATCGGCCAGGGACACATCATCATGATGCGCTGCGATGTCTTGGGACAGATTGGGCGCACAACCAAGAATCTTTCAAGGAGGTAGGAGTTTTTGAATCACTGACTCAGACCCATTGTAGAATCCTACTCAGCAGAATAGGGAGGTACTTATGGCAGAACGGGCCGATCTGGTCTTTCACAATAAAGTGATAGATGGAGCTGCCATGAAACGACTTATTAGCAGATTAATAGATCACTGACCCGAATCCATTAGTATGGAACATTTTCTTTTCCAAGTGAAATCCCCTAGTATATGAAAGAATGAAAAAGTGCTTTCGTTGTTGTGGAATAAGAAGCCTTCGTATCTTAATGCACCCAATTGCTCTTTTGATTTTGGAATTTATTTTATTTATCAGTATGCTCTTTCTTTTACATACTCATCTCCACTCTACCGTATCTATAATGGAGAATAGTTAGGATTAATAAAAGTAATTAATGATCCACTCATAGGAGAATCCTTTCCCGTATCAGGCACTAATCCATTTTTAACGTCTAATTAGATTAGATCGGGTAACCATTCAACTACATTGGATCTCACCTGAATCGCCCCATCTATCCTCCTGAGGATAAGTTTGGTTTCAAACTCCGATTCGAACAGTACGCCATGCTAATGTGCCTTGGATGATCCACATCTCATCTTTTTTCTGGTTGCCGTTTTGATGTTTCCTTACAGAACCATCCATCTTTTAGAAGATGGTGAGGAGATGAGTGTTACTATGACTGCCTACATATGTTGTTGCCATTTGATTTTTCTCACCTAATCTAGGTTACCAGTTACCTGGTACTTTCCCACCCTCATGAAAACAGTATGCTTCGACTTTCTTTTCTGAAAGAGCCATCCAGATGGCCTCCTCTGCGCACAGTTCAGGATAGCACGAGAGCCCCTGTACTCAGCCACAGATAGTGAAGTTGTGATTTGATAACTGGCTCTACATTAACAGAAGGCTGTTGATGGTGTTTGTTTTTAAAAGCAATCATTCGATTTGTCGGCTGATGCTCTCATCACAACATGGGCTTTCCACCGTATACATCAAGAGAGACCACATAGCATAACTTTAAAGAAACTATCCACATAGAAATACAACATTCCCTAGCGGAGTTTCTGAGATGATCCGCTGAGTTATTCGGTGGGTCTCACTTGCCCGTCTTGTTGACACTGCAGCTTTATGCTGAGGCTTTCCATCTGGAGGATGGATCGGATCTATGGCTGGAACTTCTTAATGAAGTTGTAAATGTGATCGCTGACCTCGGGTCCCCTTTCCTGGTTGATAAAATGGCCCACAGACTCCATAACCACCACGTCCTGAAGGAAGGGAACGTCCCTCTGGAAACCACCCTTGTGTATGTATTCCTGAACGCCTGGCATGTGGTATACGAGATCAAGGTCTCCCACCATGAACATGGTAGGCACCTTTACCTGTGACCCCGCCCACGGTGCTGTCAGCTCCCAATTCCTGCCAATGGATCACCAAGTCACAACATTGTTCTTGCGGGAGAAAGCAGACGGAGTTAGATTGAACATTGGGTAGGCGCTGGCATTGTTTTACTCTGCTGAAGAATCATTTATTCTTAGATATCTTCAATGAGGTAAAAGTTGTGGGAATCGTACAAGTCCATCGATCGATAGTAGTTCAAGCCCCCGGTGAAGCCCGACTTCTCAAATTTACTTGCATAATAATGGATGTCTTCTTCTGACAGCCATGGAGGTAAGGGGAGTTCATCACCAGATGGAGATCCAGATCCTTGGAACTCTGACACATGGTTAGGATCTGGTTTGCTGTCCGCCAGGAACTTCCTCATGATGAATCTGGTGCCGAGTTGGGAAAATTCAGCTTCAGCTGCACCGGGCTCCTTGAAATCATTGTGAACGTATTATTTTCAGACCAAAGAAAGTGCATAATATAAAGGCATCTTCATCTAAATCATCAGGAGCACAAAGGATTTGGTGGCATCCCACCTACAGGTATTGCTTTGCACCGGGCTAGTTGCAGGGTTTCTTTGACTTAGCTGACCCAGAGAATGATGGGTTAAGAACGGATTTAAGTCCCAAGGTATTTCCTGCTCGTGCTGACTGCACAGCATGGACTTAAGCGGCCGCTTTATTTCCGGGAAACGAGCCAATTTTTTTTTTACTTCGATTGTTAAGTCGACAGTACCGTTCAGCACGCTCTGGATGATTATAAAGTGCAACCTACGACTGCATAGGATGAAGGATGTCTATGATGTCTGGAGTTTCTACTGGATTAAAGCGCGATATAGAATAATCACATCGGTCCGAAGGACGGCAACAACTTTTGCTCGTTGGATTGCAGCGTGCACACCTGGAACTTGCAGATGTAGTATTTGTCGCCGAACAGAGCCCTCATGGACTCAACCGGCTTCCGGTCAGAGTAGTAATAGCGGAAGGGCACGCTCAGATTCACCAGCGCCTTCACCCTGTCGGGTCTGAACAAGCAGAGATTCCACGCCACAATGGCCCCCCAGTCGTGCCCAACCACGAACACCTGAATATATTGACAGATTTATTTGTTTCTTGCAAATTCTGTTAATCGATGATGCTTACTGATGGGTATCTGACCTTGTCTTGGCCCAGGGAGTCGATGAGGGCGACGACGTCGCCGACGAGGTGCAAGACGGAGTAGGCGGCCGGCGAGGCGGGCGCCTCCGTGTCGCCGTAGCCGCGGAGGTCGGGGGCGACGGCGCGGTAGCCGCGGGAGGCAAGGCCGGCGATCTGGTGGCGCCACGAGTACCAGAGCTCGGGGAAGCCGTGGAGGAGGAGAACCACAGGGCCCTCTCCCTTCTCCGCCACGTGCATGCTGATCCCGTTCACGGGCACCGTCCGGTGGCGAACGCCCTCCATCTTCCCCCCCTCCCTTCCCAGTTCCGTCTAGCGACTGTTCTCGGCGGTGTCGGCTGAGACGACAGTAGCTTCTGGGTTCGCGGGACTGTTACAGTTTTCCAAGTCGACTTTCTCTCTCTATCTCTCTTTCTATCTTGCTCCTGGCCCGCCTGAAGTCTATCCGCCTGCGTCCCCATTCTGGCCTCCCACCCCCGGCCCGTGCCCTCAAGCGCCCCTCAGGTTCTATTACGGCCTACTTGAAGCAAGTATATATTTTTTAGCTCGGCCAATCTGGTTTAAGACTGGCTAACGCCGACGGGATCGATAATCGACTGGGAGATTCTTAATCCATCGGACCCCATGGAAGATCAGGTCAGCCCATCTGATCAGATCTGGACTTAGAGTGAAGAATGGGGTCGACCCACATTACAGCCAGGATGTGGGTCAATGCCCTTTAACAGATTAAAGAAGGGAGCTTTATTCGAATTAATGGCGCCGTGCTCCGGCCGAGCAGGGGAAAAGGAATTGCGTCACAACTTCCGGATGAAGTCGAAGATGTGGTCGGTGGTCTCACAGGGCTTTTCTTGGTTGATGAAGTGGTCGACTCCCTTCATCACCACCACCTCCTCCAGCAAGGGGATGAACTTCTTGAACCCGCCCCTGTGGATGAAGTTCTGGACACCCGGGTTGTGGTAGGTCAGGTCGAGATCGCCGACGATGAACTTGGTGGGCATTTTGACCTGTGCCCCCGTCCACGGCGCCGACAGCTCCCAATTCCTGCACCGTTCCGATTTGCAGAGAAATTCGAAAATTGGAGAGCGATACGGAGATGATCATGCCGCTAACTCTAAAATAGCGGTTGATTTAGGCAAGTCACCTGTCCAGAGATCGGTAGTAATTGATTCCCCCGGGGAACCCGGTCTCGTCGAATTTGTCCGCAAAATAGCGAATATCTTCCTCTGACAGCCTAGAAGGCAGAGGAACTTGGTCGTCCGGCGAGTCCCCGAACTCCTCGTCAAGAAGAACGGACCAGGTGTCCGACACGCGAAGAACTTCCTGAGCACAAATTCCGCCCCGAATTTGGCAAACAAGTTCTCTGCTTCGCTGGGTTCCTGAAAACCCACAAAAACGAGGAACGGAGAAGAAAGATTCAAAATAAGTGAGGACATCTATCTGCAAACACGGCGGCCGGCGGTTCACTAAATCTTCGGAGAAAATAGGATAAAAACTCATCAGAACGGTCAGACATCCACATTAAACTTACCGGTTTTCCTCGAATATTCACGCAAGACCACGGGTTACGAGTCGATGATGAGTATGGAAGGAGAAATAATAGATAAGGTGGGTTCTCGAACTTGAAACCTGACCACATAGTAATCCTCTCCGTAGATGGAGCGGAAGGAGTCGATCGGCTTAGCGTTAGGGTTGCGCGGCGAGAAGGCGACGCTGGTGTTTACCAATGACTTCACTCTCTGGCCTGAACAGGCAAAGATGCCACGCCACAGGGGCCCCCTGTTGGAGTCAGACTGTATCAAGGTGACTTTTCTAATCAAATTAGATATTGATGTAATTATAAATAATTTGTAGTATTAGGGTTTATTTGGGCAAAACTGTAATACGGTTATGGGGTGTATTATATAAAGGGCTGCCCTTGGGGTCTAAATACAACAGCACAACACAATTCGTACGGAGTCCATCCATAGGAGAAAGGTTCTGATTGTGAGGATCAAACAAAAGAAAAGAAGAGAAAGATCATAAGATGTTCATCATTTTCCGCATTGATGGTGAATACAGGTACGCCATATTCCATTAAGTGGTATCAGATAAGGTTTTCTCCTCTCTGTTCTGATTGTTATATGCGACTTTCGTTATGAGGCATATGAGAACCACAGTCAGCCATTAAGTCGCCGCATGGGGACCACACCATACGTTGCCTGTGAGGCTGAGACGATGGAAGCAGCCGAATAGGCGACCGTGTCGTCCATATGAGGTGTAGACCAAGGCAGCCACTGGCTGCGTTGGCGACCAGGAAAGCTGCGGTAAAGTGGCCTTAGGCAGTAAAATGTGAGCACGCAGACGACCGTCGTACGTCGTCGAGGCATGGGTTGCCACAACTGCAGTCCAATACCCACCACTGTCATGCTGGTCGCAGCGGCGGTCCTCATCGCAGCGGGCCCCGTTTTCACCGGTGGGCTCGACTGGCAGAGGATGGGGGCGGTAATGCCGGGTGGGTCGATGCTGCCTCCGGTTGGCTTCG
The DNA here is from genome assembly GCA_902729315.2 of Spirodela intermedia. NCBI lineage: Eukaryota > Viridiplantae > Streptophyta > Magnoliopsida > Alismatales > Araceae > Spirodela > Spirodela intermedia. The sequence goes on from LR746264.1 coordinate 6,411,985, forward strand.
GCTCCGTACCACTGCCGCGGTGGCGGTTGCACTCCATGTCTCCGCGGTGTGCTCCACCACCGCCGACATTGGCGGAGAGGGGTGGAGCGTCGCGACCGTCTGGGGCGATAGGGCCTCGACGCGAGCGCCGCCTCCTGGGCCGACGAAGCGGTTCGTGGGAGGCGGTGATTCACCTCTTGATGCGCCGTTACAGTAACCATTAGGGCGATGGATGTTTCGCCATGCGAACCGGCTCGCACGGATCGCGAAGACGGCCGCCCGGTGATGACGTCATATGATGTCGATTATTATAAATTATTATTAATAAATGTATATTTTTATTATTTTTTACGTGTTTTATTTATTATTTTATGTGTTCATTAGTAGCATATTGAGTTTAAATGTTCTAATTTATTGTCTATATCCATGTTATTGGTCTTTTTGAATTTTAGACAATAATTAGATATATGACATACAATATGCATTGGACTATCAAGATAGAATATTAATTTGTTCAGTCTAATTGTAAAAATATACTGAATGCCATGTAATTATTCATTTAACTTGAGCAACTTGTGCTCCTCACCGACATGACACCAAGTAAGACTAATTATTTATATTGATTACATCAAGTAGATTTTAAATCTAATTTCTGATAGCATTCAACTTTGTCTTTAGATAAATGAGATTAATAATACTCACCAATGTGAGATTGTTATGCTTATATCTAAATGAGTGAAATGATTGTATTTATTTATTAACTATGGAGAATGTAAGTACTCAATGGTACTATATTTCTTAGACTTTTATGTATGTGCAATTAGTTTTATTTATTAATATTCCTGAGACTTTTTTGGTCCATTACATCTTGTAGACATTACCAGTGAAATATGATCTTTTTAAGGTCTCTTATAACACACATAAGGATGAATGGTCAATGAATGATATGATGATCAAGTGTGTTCAAGAGGAAGAAAGGCAAGTTGTTAGTCAACTGAACAAGATAAATATTGTGAATATGGTAAGTCACGGATCAAAAAAGCATTCATCAAAGGACAAGATGATCAAGAAATCTTCAGAGAAGAAGTACGAAGGAGGTGTGGCTAAAAGCTCCATCTTTAAAGTTAAGTGCTTCTTCTACAAGAAACATGGTCATCTGAAAAAAGAATGCCTAAAGCACTAGGAATGGTTAATCAAACAAAATTCAGATAATGAGGTCTTTGTCATGAGTCATGAATCAAAATCTAGTTTTTGTTCCTAATTTGAGTTGGTGGATTGACTCAAGTGTCATTGTGCACATTTCAACCACCTTGCTGGGGTTTCTTATAAGGCGGCCTTAAATTGAGTGTGAATTGTATGTCGTATTTTAAAATCATAAGCATTCACACGTAAAGTTAGTGGGAAATTATATAATTACTTTGAAGTCTTGAGAAACTTTATTTTTGAACTACTTTTATATTATATCATTTCAACGAAATTTGAATATGTTATCAAATTAGTTAAAGACAATTATCACGTCATTCTTGATGCATGCATCAGGCATGTCTTTAACTAGAGAAAACATTCCCATTAGGATTGGTATAATTGGTAGATTATTTAAGCTTAATATTTCTTCTGAATATATTTTTCTAAATTGCTCGAATAAAAGGAATAGAACTTATGAGAACTCTATAATTTTGTGGCATAAGAGATTGGGACACATATCCAAAGGAGGGTGGAGAGATTAGTGAAAGAAGGTCTTTTAAGATCTTTAGACTTCATAAATCTTGATATATGTGTCAATTACATTAAAAAAATTTAATTAATACATTAAAAAAAAAGTCATAAAATGTGGGGCAACATTAGATTTGATTCATATACATGCTAGAAGTATTCTGTAATCTTTATTGATGATTATTCAAACTTTGTATATCTTTATCTTATACATGATAAATCTAAAGTCTTTGACATGTTCAAAGATTTTAAGAAAGAGGTACGGAAACAATTAAGAAACTATAAAAGTGTCAAATTAGATAGAGGTGGAGAATACTATGATAGACACTAAGAAAGGACAAATGTTGGGACTATTTACGTTGTTTCTTAAGGAACATGACATAATATCTCAGTACACAATACTAGGCAAGCCTAACATGAATGAGGTTGCAGAAAGATGAAACATTATGCTTAAAGAAATGGTTAAGGCTATGATGAGTTATTCTACTCTTCTAGTCTCAATGTAGAGTGAAGCTTTAAAAGATAACTATGTATATTGTAAATAGGATTTATTTAGGGCAAAACTATAATATGGTTATAGAGTGTATTATATATATGTTTGCCCTTGGGGTTTCAACACAACATAACAACACAACTCATACAGAGACACTCCATTCATAGGAGAGAGGTTTTGATTGTGGGGATCGAACAGAAGAAAAGAGGAGAAAGATCATTAGACATTCGTCAATTTCCGCATTGATGACGAATATAGGTACGTCATATTCCATCACCCCCTAGTCATTCCCCACGACAAACACCTGCGTCGTAGAGCTTTTTTATCTCTCGTGGAGTAGTTCTTTCTAGATTCGTCTTCTCGTTGGATGATTGAAGAGGAAGGGTGGGTTCCTTACACCTGGTCTTGGCCCAGGGCATCGACGAGGGCAATGAGGTCGCCGACAAGGTGAAAGATGGAGTATGCCTCCAAGGATGGTTGCGCGTCGGTGTCGCCGTAGTGGAGGTCGGGGGCGACGGCGTAGTAGCCGCGGGCAGCGAGATGATGAAATCAAATATGTAGTGATAGTTACATGTTTTTATGCTTTAATTAATCATTTATATTTTCACGGCATGGTAATTATTACTTATTTATGATTAAAATGAAATAAACATGCATTATTTATCTAGTCCTTATTTTGGATATTTATTGACTTGTGAACTAACCCCACTTGATTCTTTTAAATCAAGTGGATTATTCTCACATTTTTCTTAGAGTTTTATTGAATTTCAGGACTTAGATAAATTGAATATTAAATGTGGAGAGAGGCAGTCAACCCATGTTCACGGGCCAACATGAAAGACCCAAATTTGAAATTAAGGAGAGACCACACATTGTGGGCTTCTCACTTTGAGAAATCAGGAACCCTATTTATACTCTCTTCCTCCCTCATTTTAGAGCATCCCTGATTTTGTCCCAAACTCTATGTTGGCAGCCTTAGTGCAGCAGTTTCTTGGATCCACTCTCTCCTCTTTGAGTGTCAGGTTAAGTGAAGAAGCGGATCAGATCAACTGATTTGGAGGAAGAAAGAGATTCCTACCTTGGGTCAGAAATGATGTGACACTAGAGGAACGGAGTAATCTCTCAAAGATTTACCTTCCTCATTTGATTTCGCTGGCTTGATTATCACTGGTGTGAGAGCCAAGATCTAGTGCTTTTGAACGTCGCAAACCACGCCCAAAATTTCATTCTGCAGCAAAAGTTACAGACGAAACATTCTACCGCTCACCGGTGCGTCATTGCCCATATGCCTGCTGCCTGCGCGCTCGTCCACCTGCTCGCTGACTGCTGCCCGCCTGCTGACATGTCACTGACCGCGTGACGCTCGCCGACGTGTGACTGCTTGCATACTGCTCGCAGGCGCGTCATCACCCGTGCGCCGTTCTCCGGCGCATCATCGTCTGCACGACGCTCGCTGACGCGCATCGCCCGCGCGAGGCTTGCCAACGCGTCATCGCCATGTCACACTCACCGACGTGCGACCACATGTGCACTGCTTGCAGGGGGTGTCACCGCTCGTGCACTGGTGCACTGTCGCCGGCATATCACCTTCGCGCTGCTCGCCGACACGTCACCATCCGCACGCCACTCGCTGACGCATCACCGCCCGTGAGTTCATCGCCTGGGCGCTCGCGTGCCCGTCGCCGGTGCCGCCAGAGTGCTGGCTAAGGTAAGGTTATTCTGATTTTAGGGTTTTCTTCTTGTTTAAAAATACAATAAATTAAATAAAAAATAAAACATAAAAAATAAAAATAAAACATAAAAAATAAAAATAAAACATAAAAAATAAAAATAAAACATAAAAAATAAAAAATAAAAATAAAAATTAAAAAAAAATTAAAATTAAAAATACAAATAAAAATACAAATAAAAGTAAAAATAAAATAAAATAAAATAAAATAAAATAAAATAAAATAAAATAAAATAAAATAAAATGAAATGAAATGAAATGAAATGAAATGAAATGAAATGAAATGAAATAAAATAAAATAAAATAAAATAAAATAAAATAAAAATAAAAAATCACTAAACAAATTCTCTGATTAATTCCTAGTTATACTTTGTGAGATTAAATATTATAAATTTTTGTTGTTTAGTCTTGACTTTACAATGATTATTACCACACTTTCTAGATAATCAATTGGCACCGTTGTTGGGGAGCCAATGTTATTAGTTAGTGAATTTTATTTATTTATTTATTATCATTTTAACACTTATTTGAGTGCAAGAATATTTTATTTTTGATAAAGTTTTTCTTACTGTTCTGCCCACTAATGGTCAACACTAGGTCAAAGAAAGTAGATTCATCTACTAACATTTCAGAGGACATAACTAAAGCTACAATTGAAGAAATGGCTGATCAAAGAAACAAAAATCCACCTCAACAAATCAGGAAGCAAACTATGCTTGAGAAGTGAAACCCAGCTAGGATTTTGAAGCAAACCAACTTCAACATCAATCTTCAAGAGGGAGTAGTCTTCAATTATGATAATGCTTTAATGAATTCTCTTCTTACATTTTATGGTTTATCTAATGATGACCCTCTTAACTTTTTAGATGAGTTTCATATCATATGTTCTGCTCAAAATATTCCTAGACCTACAACTGAAAATTTAAAGATGAAGAAAGTGTGAATCGGAACAATCTGCCCTAAGTTAATTGAAGGTCCTCTTGATTGAAAGGCTTGTGGAGGTATGGGGATCAGATGATCTTTGTGCAATGGTCATACATATACAACCAACCATATGATGTATCTACTGACTTGCAAATGCATGGGGGTTAAGCACAGAGCAACAACCTCTTAAGGAGTACTTTCCATCTAGTGTGCCGTATTTATATTCAAGAACAAAATGAAAAGCTAAAGAATGGTATAAAAGTCTAGGAGTTGTTTTTGATGAGTGGATTGAACTTGAGAATAGATTTTTACAGAAATTTTATTCTTGGAAAGACATCTAGAAGAGAAATTCAAAAATTCAGCCAAATGTATTATGAATCACTTAGTGAAGGTTGGGAAAGATTCAAAACTTTGATAAGGAAATGTCCTCATCACAGAATTGAACTTTCTCAACTAGCTCAGATTTTCTATGATGGTCTAACAGATGCTCTAAGGAGTAGAGTTGATTTGGCTGCAGAAGGATCTTTCTATCATGCTTATGGGGATGAAGTTTATGCTCTAATGGAGAAAATTACAGAAATTGATATGCAACATGCAGGTCTAAGGCAAAATGGGAGAACTATGAACCAAAGGCAAGGAGGAATTCTGAATGTTGCAGGAAGAGAGGATGAAGTGGAGAGAGATCAGACTAATCATAGCTTGAGAGAGACAAATAAGAAATTAGATGAATTGACTTCAGATTTGAACAAGGTACTTAATTCTAACTCTCCTCTCATTAAAGCTATTATTTGTTCTCTTTGTCATAGCAAAGATCATGAAGATGGATCTTGTAAAGAAGAAGAAGAGGTGAATGCTATGGGGTACAACCAAGGGCAATGGAGTGGGCAAGGAGACCAAGCAAGTTCAAGCTACAACTATGGCCCCAAGGCTCAATTTAAGCGAAGGACAAATTATTACCCTCCACAACCTCAACAATAATATTAAGCTCCACCTCACTATCAACCTCAACCTCCTCAACCTGCTCAAAATTCTGAATCTAATCAAAATGAATTTATTTTGCAGATGATGGAACAATAAAAGAACATGATGATGAGCTTTATACAGGAGATGAAGAAAGAGATGATGAACGAGATTGACAACTTGAAGAGAGGGCAACCAGACCAAGGAAGAGGTATGGGAGTTGAAATAAACTCCCATAAAGGTCGATTTCCAACTCAACCTCTTATAAATCCTAGAAATGTATCTTTTATTGATTGTGATGATGAATCTTGTGACATGATTTACGATGAGACAGATATTATGAGGAAGTGAAAGCTCATGCCATTTCTAAGTTAAGAAGTGGCAAAGAACTTCCTAATCCTTATAAGAAGTTAGAAAAGGAAGAAATAAGGGAAAAGGTTTTGGAGAGAAATGAAGAGGAAGAGGCTCAAAATGAAAAGAAAGAGCCTCAACCCTTTAAGTATCAATCTCCTATTCTTTTTCCAAGTGTTTTGAATTTTTCTAAACCCTCATCAAATCATGAAACAAGAATGATTGAGGCCCTTAAGGGTCCAACTATTATTTTTCATCTTGAAGATGTGCTTAAATGTGTTCCCCCTATCTCAAAATATGTTAAAAATGTTTGCACACCTAAGAGAACTCAAAGGAAGGTTCAATTGTCTGAAAATATTAGTTCCTTTCTTTTGGATTCTATGCCTAAAGAAAAATATCCTGGAGCTCATTTTATTAAATGTGAAATCAATAGCATGCTTTTTCCTAAATCACTTTTAGATTCTGGAGTTAGTGTAAATCTTATGCCTAAAGTTTTATTTGATAAGTTTAAATTTAAGGATCTTGAGCCTATTTGCATAGATTTATTAGTAGCTGATGGATCTGTGAGACAGCCACAAGGAAGACTCTTCCATGTACCTTCCATGTACCTTCCAAATTTAAGGATCTTGGTTAGAATTCAGCAATGTACCTTCCATGTTGACTTTATTATGGCAGATATGAATGTGATTGAGAATTTTAGTCAATCGACTATAATTTTGGGTCAACCATTCCTTGCCATAGTAAAAGCAATCACAGATTGGGAAAAGGGAACTATTGAGTTAAAGGTTGGAGAGGAGAAAGTGGAATTAAATATGACTAAGTTCTTTGAAAATTCCAAAGGATTTCATAAAGAACTTGGTACATGTGAGCTCCTTGATGAGAATGATGAGGAACCAATAGGATATCTTCTTGAGATTCAGGATTTGAATCCAAAAGAAGATCCAACTAATTCTCTTAGATTTAAAGGAGACCCTTTTCACCCAATTCTTGAACTAAACCATTGCCTTCTTCATTGAAATATACATTTTTGGACTCTAACCAATCATATCCTGTTATCATTTCTTCAAGTTTAACCTATGAGTAGGAATATGATCTCTTGAAGGTTTTAAGAGATCATAAACATGTCATAGGCTGGACTTTTGATGATATTAGATGGATATATTCTCATGTGTGTGAACATATAATTTTTTTAGAAGAAGGATCCAAGCCATGTAGAGAAAGTCAATGTAGACTAAATCCTCATATGCTTGAATTCCTAAAAAAAGAAATTTTGAAATGGTTGGATGCTGATATTATTTATCTTATTTTTGATAGTACTTGGGTGAGTCCTATTCATATGGTTCCTAAAAAGTTTGCATTAACTGTTGAAATCAATGATAAAGGTGAAGAAATTCAAAAGAGATTAGTCACTAGTTGGTGAGTTTGCATTGATTATAGAAAAGTAAACTCTGTGACTAAGAAAGATCATTATCTGTTGCCTTTTATTGATCAGATTTTGGAAAAAATTTTAGGACAAAATTTATTTTATTTTCTTGATGGTTATTTAGGCTATAATCAAGTAAATATTCATCTTGATGATCAAGAGAAAATAACTTTTACATGTCTGGTAGGAACAAATGCTTTTAAAGAATGTGATTTGGGTTATGCAATGCCCCTACCACATTTCAAAGATGAATGAATGTTATATTTTTTGACTTATGTTCTTGCAATTTACATTGAAAAAAACTTAGTTTTATGATGAAAAAAATTTCATTTTATGGTGCAAGGAGGCATAGTGTTGGAACACTAATATAACTTAGTCATTGTATAGTAAATCACACAAATTTAAAATTTATAAAACTAGAAAATAATAATAATTTAAAAATATTTATGAATAAATATATCAATTCTAATTTAATAAAACTTTCAAAAATAGTAGTAATTTTGAGGTTGATCACATGATTGTAATATAATATCGGGTAATTTTCAACTTTTTTCAAAGAATACAAGTTTTTATGAATTTTATACTAAGAAATAAAAATAAAAAATTATTTCAAATTCATGAAAAAGAGAAATAAGGGTGCATATGTCAGGATGACGTCAACGCTCGACAAATGCGAATTGGGTGAAAATAGAGTTTTATCTAGTGATTCTTACATAAGTAATTACATATGATTTAATTGATCAAATTAAGATATGTAAAATTCAGAAGAATCGTAATTAAATGATATATAATTTGATAAATTTAAAGTACATAAATTATCATTAAAAAAAGTAAAAAATAAGTTAAAAGTAAAAAACAGAGTTTTGGCATTGCAATGGCGATGCATTAAAATCTTGAGCGTTTGGGGGAGATCATCGTGTAGTGTCCATAGCTTCAAAGGCTCTCCTTAGATAAGGATGATGTGGACAATCTCTATATCTCTTTACAAAGTCTAGAGATTAATGAAATGGGCCATTGAATTATCTTCGGCGACTGTCACCCGGTGGAGCAGAAAATGACAACTTTGTAGCTCTCCGGCGGTTGTCACCTGACGAAGAAGAGCTGGATGGAAGTGAGGCAGTTAAAGAGTTTCATCTTCATGTCTACATAATAAGAAGATACTCTTCATCACATCTGATACGCTCTTTAGAGGTGACAACTTATCTCCCAACAAATTGTCTTCTTTTCAACGATGACTTATTTGTCGATCAATCAGAGATAATTTATTTGATAGATTCACAATCCTTTTATCGCGAATCGTTTAACAATTTTAGTAACAATACTCCTCAAATCGCGTTGATGAAATTTTTGCTGATGATCTAGCGATTCTGATGACTTAATCCTTCACTAACAATATACAAGAAAGTCAAGATAATCAAATAAAAATATGAGTTTTGGTTCTAGGAGGATTCGAACTTGTGTCGATTGTTTGCTTGCATGAGAGAGATTGAAATAAGTACTATAATACCTTTATTAAGTGATGTCATCATGATATATATCTATTGTAACAAAAGAATAGTTTAGGTATTTAAAATTTCAAAAATATTCTAGGGAAGATGTGACTATTGATTTAATCCAAAATCACTTGTGTGTTGAAGTTTTAGATAAATATATAGTAGTATCATATTTGGAAGTAATGAGTCCCTTTCTCCTATATGTACAATTATTCTTTGCCCTATAGTCGATTGCCTACCGGTGACGTGGAAGGAGAGTGACATACACATGCCCCCATTAGTCTTAGCCACTTGAGTCCTTGCTTGAGACTCCTAACTATACTTCCGACCTGCTTGCAAGCTCAACTAACCAGCGGGTCCCCCCTTTTTGCTATATTTTTATTTTAATTTTTTATCTCAAAAATAGGACTATAAAAATCATATAAATTCATAGAAATTACATAATTAGTAAAATTTACATTAATCAACTAAAAACTATTTTTCATAATTTATTATAAATATAAGTCTATTTATCATGAGTCAAGGCTAAAAATATATTATTTACTAATTATTAACTCATGATAATGAAGACTTATCAAGCACAAAGTAAGGATAGGCTGGAGGTAGATAAAATCAAGATTGAGATAATTAAAGATCTACCTCTTCCCATCAACCTAAAACAACTTAGGGGCTTTCTTGGCCACACAGATTTCTAAAGGAGGTTCATTCAAGATTTTGCAAAAATTTCTAGACCTCTCACTAACCTTCTTTCTAAAGATGTTGATTTTATTTTAGATGATAGTGCTAAAACTGAATTTCAAGAAAGAAAATAAGCACTCATATATGCACCTATTCTTCAAGCTCTAGAATGGAGTTTACCTTTTGAAATAATGTGTAATGCTTTAGATTTTGCAGTGGGAGCAATTTTGGGGCAAAAGAAGGATAAGAAGCCCTTGGCCATTTACTATGCTGGTAAAATCTTGATTGATGCTCAACTTAATTATTCTATTACTGAAAAGGAGTTACTAGCTGTTGTCTTTAGTTTAAATAAATTTAGGTCTTATTTACTTGGAAGTAAAGTAGTTATTTATTCTGATCATGTTGCTTTGAAGCATTTACTTAATAAGAAAGAAGTTAACTTGAGGCTAATTAAATGGATTTTACTTTTACACGAGTTTGATATAGAGATCAAAGACAAGAAAGGTTGTGAGAATGTAGTTGCTGATCATCTTTCTAGGATTAATGTAGTAGATTCTTCACCTATTTATGATTCATTTCCTAATGAACATTTATTGAATATTTAGGAGAAGAAATTACCTTGGTTTGCACATTATGTTAACTATCTTGTTTTAGGAATAGTTCCAAAGGAGTGGGGCAATAATAAGAGGAGGAAATTCCTCAAGGATATTCGATTTTATTTTTAGGATGAACCTGCTTTATTTTACCAAGGTGCTGATCTTATCCTCAGGAGATGTGTACCAAAAGAAGAACATAAATAGGTGTTATAATGCTACCATTCAAAACCAGGTGGAGGACATTTTTTTTCAAAAATCATGACACACAAGGTATTAGAAAGTGCATTTTATTGGCCTACATTATTTAGAGATGCCCATGACTTTTATCTTAAATGTTTACCTTGTCAATTAGCCTTAAGTATTGATAAAAGAGATCATATGTCCCTCAAACATATTATCGAAGTTGAAATTTTGATCTATGGGGAATTGATTTTATGGGTCCATTTTCTAATTCAGATGGGAATGAATATATTCTTATGGGAGTGGACTATGTTTTTAGATGGGTAGAGTCTATAGCTACTAGGACATGTGATAGTAAAGTAGTTGTGAAATTTACTGAAAAATTTATTTTTACTAGATATGGATGTCCTAGAGCTATTATTAGTAATGGAGACTCACATTTTTTTAACTCTAGATTTAGACATTTTTTGAAAAAGTATGATGTGAAGCACATGATCACTACTCCTTATCATCCACAAGCCAATGGGCAAATTGATGATGACTTGTGAAAACTATATGTTAATCTATTATCAAATCAGGGAGAATAATATATATTTGAGAAAGATTTCACAAGTTATCATGTTAATTATTTTATTTGTTATTTAAATAAACCTCTCTAAATCTTAATTTAAATTGATATTTTATGAATAAAAAGAAACCTGATGATAATTTATTTCATATATTGAGGCTTAATTCTTATTTATTTTATTTTTAAATGAAATTTTAATGTGCTAGATTTTTATGATTAATTGAAATATATTTTATGCAAATTTTCTAAAATTTTTAGGTATAAAATAAATATAATATGAGGCCATCATTATTATATATGATAATACTCGCATAATATTTTTGATATGAGACTAAATGTATCTTGTTATTCTTTTCAGATCTGATGGTAATGCGATCATAGTGGTCAGATCCGACGCATCGCATGAAGCCATGTCACTGCCACCGTCATACAAAAAAGTAGCTCCAAGATCCAACGGTGACTACTAGTAGATCCGACGATCCAAGAGATGCCACATCGCAGCCATTGAGGCATCAAAAGTAATTGCTAATCCAACATGGCTATCATGGCATCCGAGGCACACAAATCCCGATAAAGCATGTGCAAAAGAAGCAAGAGCCGATGGATATCTAATAGTGATTATTGGGCCGCGTCCCCCTCTTCAGAGCAAAATGACGGTGCGAGGATCCAATGATCTTCATCGAACCACGTGTCGTAGAATACATTTACAAATATCAATTATCATCTACTAAAATAGATGATATCAATTATTCTCTCGCATTGTAGAAGGGTATATGTTCAAATATTGATTATCAGCTGGTAAAATAGATAATATTGATTACTATTGTGTGAGAAAATGAGAAAATGCCAAAAAAATAGAGAAAAATTAGCAAAATATAGTAAAAAATAGGAAGTCAAAATAGAAAATGTGATTTGCAGATCTGGGGTACAAAAAGGAGGAAGAGGGGATAGAAAGGGAGCCTTTTCTGAGTTGTTCTTGAGAGAAAATATTGTTCTTCTTTCTCATGCGAAAATAGAAATATGAAGAGTGCATCGTTGATTTTGATTATTCCATTCTACCCTTTTCACCTTAAATTCATTCTGCTGAAGTAGATGCAAGACTGAGAAACACTACCTAGAGGTCGACATCAAGCCATTCATTCTAAGGGAATCTGAAGAGTGCATTGCTGATTTTGATTGTTCTCTTCTACCTTTTTCACCTTAAATCCATTTTGTTGAACTAGATGCAAGATTGAGAAGTGCTACCCAAAGGTTGACATCAAGCCATGCATTCTAAGGGTTGTAAGTTTGATTTTTAATAGAGTTTTTATTTTTTTCTTATTTAATCTGTGAAATAATTTTATTTTCTTACATTTAATTATTTCTTTACTTGTTTTTCTTCTATTTTTATCATTCCAAAGAATATTTAGTTTACTAATTTTAATTTATTCAATTTATAAATTTATATTTACATTTATTTATTATTTATTTCCTTTATTGCTTTGAATATCAATTTAATTCTTCTAATCAATTTTATAATTATTTAAATTATAGAATAAAAAAATATATTTTAAAAGTCTTCCCTAAGGAGACGACCTAGCTCACCAGTATATCTATTTAATTTTTTTTTTTTGTGTTTCTGGTTCTAAAAATTATTAAAATTGATTGATGATTCTAATGATGACTTAGAACCACATCAGTTGAACTGTGCAATAGAGAAGAAAATCTTACAAAAAGTGGTAAGGATTAATGGTAAAGATTGGTCAAGAAAGTTAGATGAAGCATTATGGGCTTATAGAATAGCATACAAGACTCCTCTTAGTATGTCTCCTTTTAGATTAATATATGGTAAAGCTTGTCATCTTTCAGTTGAGTTAGAGTATAAATCATTTTGGGCCATAAAGAAACAAAATCTTTTTCTAGATGATGCAGGTAAACACATAATGCTTCAACTACTTGAATTGTTGAAAATAAGAGAGAAAGCTTATGAGAACTCAAGAATCTACAAAGCCAAGATGAAGACCTTCCATGATAAGAGTTTGAGAAGAAGATCATTCAAAGAAGGACAATAAGTCTGGCTTTTCAATTCTCACCTTAAAATATATCTTGGAAAACTTAAATCTAGATGGGATGGTCTATATATTATTTTAGAGATCTATGAATGTGATGCTATTTTAATTTTTGATCTAGAAATAGGAAAAAGCTTCAAAGTCAATTGACAAAGACTCAAGCCATATCTAGAAGTAGAGTCACTTCATACTAATGAAACTATCTTACTTGAGGAGCCTCCTAAACATGAGAAAGAAAACCTATTTAAAGAACCTTAGTAGCTCCTTTCATCTATTTTCTTTAGTTTTTTTTTCTTTTGGTTCTCTTTCTTTTGTCTTATTTCTTTTTATGTCCTTTAGTTTCTACTTTCAAGTAGTTGCTTTCTAGAAATAAAACAAGCACTAAGAGGCACAACATCACCACAATAAGAGTAAGATATGAAGAAAGAGAGTTACCCCCCTGAGTTTGCATTTCATAAAACCCCTAAATATTTTATTTTCATTGCATTGAGGATTATGCATGAATTAAGTGGGGGGGGGGGGGAGTATTTTATAGTCTATATTTCTTGAGCTATGTTCCCTCTTTCTTCATACATTTTTGGGAGTTGGGAATTTTAAACTCCACCTCGAAGAGTGATAAGTCTTTATTATCATGAATTAATAATTAGTAAATAATATAGTTTTAGTATTAACTCATGATAAATAGACTTATATTTATGTTAAAGTGTGAAAAGTAGTTTTCACTTGATTAGTGTGAATTTTTAGGTAATTATATGATTTTATACAAATTTATATAATTTTTATAATTTTACTTTTGAGATAAATGAAGAAAAATAAATTAAAATAAAAATAAAACAAAATGAGGAAGACTCGTCGGCTAGCTAGGCCCACAAGTAGGCCAAAAGCATAGTCAGGGAGTAGTCGTGAGCAGGGGCTTGAGCGGCTTGGACCGATAGGAGCATGTGTGCGCCACTTCCCTTCCACGTCACTAGTGGCCAGTCGACTGTGGAGCAAGGAGTAGTCATATATGCATGAGAAAGAGACTTGCTTGTAAATATAACATTACTATATATTTTTCTGAAACTTTGGTGTACAAACGATGTGGGACTAAACCTACATTGCACATTTCTTAGAAAGGGCGGGGCAACCAACACGGGTTTGAATCCTCCTAAAGTCAAAACTTATATTTTTTATCTGATTATCACGACTTTTCTATAGATTGTCGGTGAAGGATTAAACAATTAGAATCGTTGGATCATTAGCGAAAATCTCGTCAATGCGATTCGCAGAGCATTGCTACTAAAATTACTGAATGGTTCACGATAACATGATCGCGAATCCCTCGAGTAAAGCATCTCTGATTGATCGATGAACAAGCTGTCATCAGAAAGAGGACGATCCGTCGAGCGACGAGTTGCCACCTCTTGAGAGTGTACCAGATGCGATGAAGAGCCTCCTCTTATTGTGCGGACTTGGGGATGAAGCTCTCTGACACGTGCCCTACCTCTATCTAACTCCTCTTCGTCGGGTGACAGTCGCCAGAGAGTCGTAAAGTTGACAACCGCCAGAGACGATTCAACGACTCATTTCATTGATCTCTAGACTTCGCAGGGAAATCTAGAGATTGCCCACATTGTCTTTGTCCAAGGAGAGTCTTCGAGGCCTTGGACACTACATGACGATCCTCCCAAATGCTCAAGATTCAAGTGCATCACCGATGCATTGTCGCTGCGAAGCCGGAACTCTGTTTTCCTGCTTTCAACTTAATTTTTGCTTCATTTAATGATAATTTGTGTGATTTAAATTTACCAAAATATACTTCATTCAATTACGATTCTTCTAATTTTTATAGATCTTAATTTAATCAATTAAATCATCTGTAATCGCTCATGTAAGAATGTTGGGTGGAACTCTATTTCTACTTGATTCATGTTCGTTGGGAGCTGATGTTATCCTGAAGTCCGCACCCTTATTTCCCTTTTTTGTGAATTTTAAATATATTTCTTTTTATTTTTTAGTATAAAATTTATAAAAAATAGTATTCTTTAAGGAAAATTCTGAATAATTATCAGATATTATATTACATCCTTGAGATTGACTTGAAAAATTATTGCTATTTTTAGAATTTTTATTGAATTATAATTGATATATTTATTTAAAAATACTTCTAAATTTCTAAAAAGTTATATTTTTAAGTTTTATAAATTTTAAATTTATGTGATTTACTATACAATGACTAAGTCACGTCAAAGAGCCCACCTTCTTCTTGACCCAAAGATTATGAGTTTAGAAGTTAGACTCTTTGAGTAGATTATAAGCATTTCAAAAGGATATTTGACATGATTTTAGACAACATATATGAGATTTCTCCAATTAGTAAGAATATCTTGTGAAATGAATTGGGGGGTTGAAGATCAAAGGTTTAAAATACTGACTGGATAATGAAGAATGTGAGTGAAATAGATAGGAACACTCTAGCTGCTTCATTAGATGGAATCCAAAGTGGAGTAGGAGTATACACTCTAGCTGATTTAAGCCTCTTGACTGTCATGATTATGCATACATTTCATTATTCTTCTCATGACAAAGAGACCCTTCTATGCCTTATCTTGGGCATGGATCTATCTTGAGCAGATTTATTATTATTATTATTAGTATTCTCTTTTTTTCTGAACTATATGTCTCGTTCAGCACCACATAAGCCCCTAAAAAAAAAAAGGAAAAAAAAAAAGAGAGCATGAGGGGATGGTTAGTTTTTTGTTCTTCATCTTCTAATCTCTTCTCTTTCTTTTGATAAGATGCTCCATCAAGCTTATTTGGTCTCTATTTTTCTTCTCCTTTTGAGAATATTGTTGAGCATTCCCTTACGTTTGCCATTTTTCTATCTTCCCCCTTTCACTCTAAATCTTGGGAATATTCCATTTGAAGAAATAATATCCTTACATATCTTTCCTTATATCCACCCTCAAATAGTCTTTTGAGCCATCCATCCATTCTTTTCTTCTTACCTCTAGAGATAGGAGCCATCCCATTATGTTTTATTGATACATTTCTTGATATTCTATGCTAATACAAGAGGAGAAATGTGTTTACTTCTGCTTTCACCTAGGAGGATAGATAATGGAGTTGTCTAGTGTTAAGCAACGATCTTGAGAGAGAGTGTCCTTGTCTACGAGATATGGGAGGCCCAGCTTTTCATCGAGTGAAGTGAGTTTACATCCATTCATAGTATCATACCTATAGAGAAGTAGATTTCCCTTTCTCATATTTATTAGCTCTTTCAAAGCTAGGAGGGGAATCAACTGACATGTCATTTTACAGGCTAGTGTCTAAATTGTCATGGAAGGTATTCCTCTTTGAGATGTGATTGATATTATTAACACTTCATTCTTATGTTTCTTTGATGTCAAAAATAAAATAAAATAAAATAAAATCACTAAAAAAATTCTCTAATTAATTACTAGTTCTCTGTGGTTCGACCCTTACTCAATTATACTTTGTGAGGTTAAATATTATAATTTTTTCTTGCTAAGTCTAAAATTTACAATGATTATTACCACATTTTCTAGAATTTACAATGATCCCGTCGATCACTATTTCCTCAACCAGATTGGCGTCAAAACCTGCCAACAAACTCTAAGACTACGGTAGAATTTTTTGTACAAATACGTTACTCATGGTTTGTAAATAAACCATAAGGGCATCTCACATAGAAGATCCTATCTTTCACAAAATAATAACAACGTTTAAACAAAAACTCGATCTGCTTCATCTTCTTCCCCATATTTTAATTGTGAAATTAGATCATTTCGTTTAAGCTTGAAACTCCATGATAGTCTTGGAACATGAGTCTCTCTTGCTGTGAGATCTTAGTGATAAGTCTTTATTATCATGAGTTAATAATTAGTAAATAATATAGTTTTAGCCTTAACTCATAATAAATAGACTTATCTTTATGTTAAATTATAAAAAGTAGTTTTTAATTAATTAATGTGAATTTTTAGTTAATTATATAATTTTCTACAAATTTATATGATTTTTATAGTCTTATTTATTTATACTAATCATGTAGTGTTAAAATATTTGTTAAAGAAAAAAGATACAAAGCCACGTTTATTAATATAAATTTTATTGTTGTAGAAATTTGACTTAGAAATAAAAGTAAAAAAGGTTTCAAGAATGTTGATGCTAGTCATATTTATAGATTGAGTGGTACACGAATAAATGCAACACCTTACAAGATGTAAATCTAGATAAACAACTGATGGTAGCTCAACGTCAACCATCACCATGGTATGTATATATCGTTAATTTTCTGATTTCTAAAAAACTTCTAGAACAATGGGATAATAATAAAAAATATTATTTCTTTTATAAGATTAGAAATTATTTTTGGCATAATCTTGATTTATATTACTTGGGCAATGATCAAATTTTAAAGAGATGTGTTCTTAGAGAAGAATATCATAGCATTCTTAACATGTGCCATTCATCTAATTGTGGAGGATATTTTTTTGGACAAAAACAACTACAAATTTTTTCAGTGTGATTTTTATTGGCCTAAAATCATTAGAAATTTTATGGAATTTAGTAGAACATGTATTTTATGTCAATCTATAAGTAACATAAGTAAAAAAGATGAAATGCCCATGAGTAACATGTTAGTAGTCAAAATTTTTAATATATAAGGAATACATTTCATGAGTCCTGACGTGACTCAGTCGTTGTATATTAAATCACGTAAATTAAAAATTTATAAAACTAGAAAAATATATTTTTTTCAGATATTTAGAAGTATTTCTGAACAAATATATCAATTATAATTTAATAAAACTTTTAAAAAATAGTAGTAATTTTCCAAGTTGATCATAGGGATGTAATATAATATTTGGTAATTATTCATAATTGTTCTCAATGAATACGATTTTCTATGAATTTTATATTAAGAAATGAAAAAAAAATATATTTCACAAAAAAGGGAAATAGGGGTGTGGATGTTGAGATGACATTTGTGCTTGGCAAACGTGAATCGGGCAGAAACAGAGTTTTGCCCGGTGATTCTTACATAAGCGATTACAAACAATTTAATCGATCAAATTAAGATTTGTAAAAGCCAAAAAAATTGTAATTGAATAAAGTATATTTTAGTAAATTAAAATCACAAAAATTATCACTAAATGAAGCGTAAAGTAAGTTGAAAGCAAGAAAACAGAGTTCCGACGTCACGACAGCAATGCGTCGGCGATGCAGCGGAATCTTGAGCGTTCAAGAGGATCATCGTGTAGTGTCCACAGTCTCAAAGGCTCTCCTTGGACAAAGATGACGTGGGCAGTCTCTAAATCTCCTTGCAAAGTCTAGAGATCAATGAAGTAGGTTGTCAAATCGTCTCTGGTGGCTGTCATCCGGTGGAGCGGAAAAATGACGACTTTGCAGCTCTCCGACGGCTGTCGCCCGACAGAGAGGAGCTGGATGGAGGTGGGGCACCTGTCAGGAGCTTCATCCTCTGGTCCACGCAGCAAGAGGAGGCTCTCCATTGCATCTGGTATGCTCTCAGGAGGTGGCGACTCATCTCCCAGCGGATCGTCCACTTTCTGACAACGGCTTGTTCGTCGATCAATTGGAGATGATTTACTTGATGGATTTGCTATCCTTTTATAGCGAATTGTTCAGCAATTTTAGTAGCAATGTTTAGTGAATCGCATTGACGAGATTTTTGCCGATGATCCAACGATTCTTGTTGTTTAATCCTTTATCGGTGATCTGCAGGAAAGTCACAATAATCAGATAAAAATATATGACTTTTGACTCTAGAAGGACTCGAACCTACGTTAGTTGCCTGCCTCTTTTGAGGAAGGTGTGACACAGGTTTAGTCCCACATCGGTTGTGTGCTGATTTTTCAGGCGAATATATACTAATGTTAGATTTCTAAGCAAAGTCCTTTCTCTCGCGTGTTCGACCACTCTTTGCCCCACAACCGGCTGGCCACCGGTGATGTGGAAGGGGAGTGGTGCACACGTGCCCCAATTGGTCCAAGCCGCTCGAGCCTTTGCTTGCGGCTACTCCTCAACTAAGCTTCCGACCCGCTTGCAGGCTCAGTTGGCCGGCGGGTCCCCCTCATTTTGTCTTATTTTTTTTTTATATAGTAGATAAGTAGCTTTTCTTGTAGACAAATTTTGACAGTAAGAATGATGTCTCACACCCTCCATGTGTACTCTTCATTTTCAGGGCTTTCACTTTATCTACTTATTTTGCAGCAAGTGTTTTTCTATGCACGATTTTCGACAATGAGAATGATGTCTCACATCCTCCATGTGTACTCTTCGTTTCTAGATTTGTCACATTGCTCTCTCTTTTTTTTTTTTCGAAATAAGTGATTTCTCCTCATAAGTCCTATAGATCAAGGTGCAAAATTCTCCATTAAACTCAAACGATCAATAAAATTTTCATATCAAGTGAATACTATCCATCAAGATCATGAAGTGAAAATCTGTAAAATCAAATCCATGTTATCTATCATGTATCCAAGGAGTATTCTAACATTTCATGCTACTAGATCATTCTTTTGACTCAATAATAATCTTCCTAGTATTTTTTGATATCAATCAATCTAATTGATTTTATTTTTTATTCATGTAATATGATGTAAGAATTTATAAATTAGATAGTTCTAACAATTTTGTTTTTTGTTTTCAGTTCTATTTTTAGCATCGATAAATTTGTCAAAAATAAATCAAAACTATCCTCTTTATAGCTGTAATTTTGAATTTCAGTAATATATGTCTAGGAGATTGAAATGTGAGAAAAGGGTCTCTAGAATTTCAAATTTTGGGCTATTTTTTGTCTACTATTTTTGACAATATGTTGTTCTTGACAAAAAACCAAAAATAGATGTTGTAGTTTTTCTAAATTTTATTTTATTTTTATTTTTTTAGTTGTTGTTCTAAGTTAAATAAAATGCAAACACATGTTCTTAATCGTCTTACAGCATAAATTAATAATGAATACTTCACTCCCCAACTTAAAAATGACATTGTCTTCAATGACACAGAAAAATCAAAATAGAATATGCAGAAAATATAATTTTCACGTACAACATGCATGTGCAAAGTTACGCATTAAAAATATTTTCATAAATGATAAAGCTCAAAAAGACATCACCTCAACCTCATTTTTAATTTTCTACTTCATCCTACATCCTCCTCTTACACTTTTTCAAAAGAACAAATACAAAAATAAGTACTGTGAAATTCTAAGAAAAATAAAGCTTAAAGAAAATGAAACAAAATGAAATAAAAACCATGAGTTGCCTCCCATGCAATGCTGAATTTAATGTCTTCAGTTGACAATTCTTAGATCATATAAGATGATTGATAAGTCTTCATTATCATGAGTTAATAATTAGTAAATAATACAGTTTTAGCCTTAACTCATGATAAATAGACTTATATTTGTGTTAAAGCATGAAAAGTGGTTTTCAGTTGATTAACGTGAATTTTTGGGTAATTATGTGATTTTATACGATTTTTACAGTCTTAGTTTTGAGATAAAT
The DNA here is from genome assembly GCA_902729315.2 of Spirodela intermedia. Taxonomy (NCBI): domain Eukaryota; kingdom Viridiplantae; phylum Streptophyta; class Magnoliopsida; order Alismatales; family Araceae; genus Spirodela; species Spirodela intermedia. Next base: position 6,432,649 of record LR746264.1, read on the forward strand.
GAAGAACAAGAAATAAAAATAAAAATATTGCAAAATGGGGGGATCCGCCGGCCAGCCGGGCCTGCAAGCGGGTCGGAAGCGCAGTCGGGGAGTAGCCACGAGCAAGGGCTCGAGCGGCTTGCTTGGATCGATAGGGGCACGTGTGCGCCACTCCCCTTCCACGTCACTGGTGGTCAGCCGGCCGTGGGGCAAGGAGTGGTCGTACACGCGAGAGGACTTTGCCTAGAAAGCTAACTTTACTATATATTCGCCCGAATAATCCGCGCACAACCAATGTGGGACTAAATCCACCTTGTAAGGCGCGGGCAACCGCCGCGGGTTCGAATCCTCCCAGAGTCAAAATTCATATATTTTTAACTGATTATCGCGACTTTCCTGCAGATCGCCGGTGAAGGATTAAGCAACCGGAATCGCTGGATCATCGGCGAAAATCTCGTCAACGCGATTCGCGGAGCATTGCTACTAAAATTTCTGAACGATTCGCGATAAAAGGATTGCAATCCATCGAGTAAATCATCTCCGATTGATCGACGAACAAGCCGTCGTCGGGAAGAGGACGATCCGCCGGGAGACCAGTCGCCACCTCCTGAGAGCGTACCAGATGCGATGAAGAGCCTCCTCTTGCTGCGCGGACCTGAGGATGAAGCTCCCTAACACGCGCCCCACCTCCATCTAGCTCCTCTCCCTCGGGTGACAGCCGCCGGAGAGCCGCAAAGTCGCCGTTTTTCCGCTCCGCCGGGTGACAGCCGCCGGAGACGATTCGATGACCCACTTCATTGGTCTCTAGACTTCGCGAGAAGATCTAGAGATTGCCCACGTCGTCTTTGTCCAAGGAGAGCCTTCGAGGCCGTGGACACTGCACGACGACCCTCCCAAACGCTCAGGATTCCGGTGCATCGCCGACGCGTCGCCGTCGCAACGCCAGAACTCTGTTTTCCTGCTTTATCTAGAGATTGCCCACGTCGTCTTTGTCCAAGGAGAGCCTTCGAGGCCGTGGACACTGCACGACGACCCTCCCGAACGCTCAGGATTCCGGTGCATCGCCGACGCGTCGCCGTCGCGACGCTGGAACTCTGTTTTCATGCTTTATCTAGAGATTGCCCAAGTCGTCTTTGTCCAAGGAGAGCCTTCGAGGCCGTGGACACTGCACGACGATCCTCCCGAACGCTCAGGATTCCGGTGCATCGCCGACGCATCGCCGTCGCGACGCCGGAACTCTGTTTTCCTACTTTCAATTTAATTTACGCTTCATTTAGTGATACTTTGTTGATTTTTATTTACCAAATTATACTTCGTTCAATTACGATTCTTCCGGCTTTTACAGATCTTAATTTGATTAATTGAGTCGTCTGTAATCGTCTACGTAAGAATCGCCAGGCGGAACTCTGTTTCCGCCTGATTCGCGTTCGCCGGGCGCTAACGTCATCCTGACGTCCGCACCCTTATTTCCTTTTTTTTGTGAATTTTAAATATATTTCCTTTTTATTTCCTAGTATAAAATTCGTAAGAAAATTATACTCATTGAGAAAAATTCTGAATAATTACCAGATATTATATTACATCCCTGTGATTGACTGGAAAATTACCACTATTTTTGAGATTTTTATTGAATTATAATTGATCTATTTATTTTGAAATACTTCTAAATATCTGAAAATTCGTATTTTCTAGTTTTATAAATTTTAAATTTGCGTGATTTAACATACAACGACTGAGTCACGTCAATGATCTATGACCATCAAAATATATTTGTATCCCAAGGTAAGTTTCATGATATTCTTTTTCAGATTTAGCATAAATTCATATACTTCATATATATACCTTGACATACTTTCAATCAAAACAAAATAGAAATTAACAAAAATTTCCTAAAAATAATATTTCTATTTTGAAAAAAATCTTTCCTTATTTCTATATTATTTTATAAGGCTCTTATTCATTAATAAATACTTTCTATTAATAGACCATAAAATGTGATCAGGCCATATAATTTTCGAATTAGCTCTTACCCAATGTAAATTTTTTTCATCTAAATTGATATCTCTAATTCTTCCATTCATCCATTTCTTAATGTCTTGTTTTATCTACATAATCTTCCCTTGCTCTATTTTATCTTCCATACATGTTTGTTCAATTTGGGAAGAGTGAAATATTTCACGCTTAGAAATAATTCTAATGGGCTGTGGGTTTTGAAAGATGGAAGGATTGTCTTCTTTAATCTCAAATCTACTGAATTCAGTAAAATTCAAATTTTCTCCTCCAAAATTATCTCTATATTCATATCCATTATTTTTGTTTCTCCCTATTAGTTGAATCAACTCTTTTTCTAGCTTTTTGTTTCTCAACTCATCAAATTCTTCATCTTCCCAAGAGCTATCTTTTAATTTCAGTATATGATATACATCATCATCCTCACTATCAACATCTATCGCTGCAAAATTATGATTAGATTTATTAATTTCGTCTCCTACATCTCCCAAATTAATTGATTTTTCGTCACCTGAAATATGTTTTTCTTTATTTCTGTCTTTACTCCCTTCTACTAAAATTTAGATGATTTTTTCATGATTAGCTTCTGTTTTTTTATCTAAGGACCCTTTCTCCTCATCATCCTCACTATATTCATTCATCAATTGTGAGCAATAAATTATTTTATTTAAATTTTTTGCTACTATATTTTTGGTCTTAATATTCTCATTTACTTCTAATGGCTCATCGATTTCTTCTAATAATTAGAAATAAGGATCAGGTAAAATATTCTTACTCAATGTATTCGTTGTCCTAATATTTTCATTTCGTGGGGTTTTTTAAAAATTTATCTGGCTAGACTCTCCTTGCTGAAATCCTATTGTTAGATAGTTTCTTGAATTTTCTATGGGCTGATTAGGTGGCTGTCCCTCTTTTCTCTTATTCTCAAGAGCTTCTATAATTTGTTTCTAGTGTAGCATCATTTGATTCATAGTTTGTTGCATCATTTGGCCCATTTGTTGCATCATTTTCATAGCATCAAGTTGGATTTGAGAGGACTAATTTTTCTAAAATCTATGTTCTTGTTTTGGACAAAATTCAAAATGTGAATTGGATCTAAGTGCTTCTAGATTTTGAATATTATTTAGGTTTCTCTATGAAAAATTATTCCCCTAATTAGAATTATAAGAATTAAAAAAATATTCTCTATTTTTATTAAAATCGTGAGGTACCTGCACTTGTTCTTGCCTATGATAATATTGAAATTCAAAATGATCATTTTCACCATACATAGGACTTGTACTATTTAAATTAAATTAAAGGTTAAGAGGCTTTTTAATATTATGAATAAGTAAATCAAATGTTTTTAATATTTGATTAATCTAATTAACCTTATTTCTAAATTTAGATTCATTATCATGATGTAATTCATGAATTCCTCTCTTCTTATCCTTGTCATATAATTCAAAAGAGGCTTGATCTCTAGAATTTTTACTTAAATTCTCATAAAGACTGTAAATCTCATCAAGAGTTTTCTCCATAAAAGCTCCTCCACATATAGAATCAACCATATTTTTATGTTGTTCTAATAATCCATGATAAAAAATTCTATTGAGTTGCCACTTTGGTATAGCATGATGAGGACACTTTTTAAGTAAATCTTTGAATGTTTCCCATGTCTCATGTAAAGTTTTTCCTAGTCTTTGAGAAAAATTTTATAGATATTTTCTCATATTTTGAGTTTTTTCTAAAGGATAATTTTTTTGAAAAAAAGCATGTTCTATATCTTTCCAACTAGTTAATTCTCTATCTAATGTGGATAGCCAATGACTAGCTTTGTCCCTAAGTGTATGAGGGAATAATTTCATCTTAATAATTTCTAGTGTAACTTGAAAGAGATTAACTAAATCACAGACCATATGAAATTTTTCTAAATGCTGATAAGGTTCCTCTAAAGGCAATCCATGAAAATTAGGGAGCATTTGAAAAATTCGTAGATTTATTTTGAATTTAATAGTGGGTACTAATGGGACTGTAATATTAGATGCTCTTTGAAATGAATAGGAGATATAATGATTTTTCATGGCCATATGATTACTCTCAGTTTGACCTGTATTTCTTTCAAGATCTATCAGAATTTATTTTTCTTTTGAATTTTCAATTTTGAATCAAATAATGAAAGGATTTTCTAGCCTTGGATGCGAGGATCTTCTACCATGTATAAAAAATCAATAAATTAGAGGGAAAAGTTTAGTAATTGTTACCCTCCTTCAAGATACTTTAGTCCTTGCCTTGCTTCTTTTCGTTCTTTTTTTCTAAAAAAAATTTCAGTAAGAAAAAAAATAAAACAAGAGTTAATTTTTTTGACCAAGCTTCCGACCCACTTGTGGGCCTAGCTGACTAGCGAGTCCCCCTCATTTTATCTTATTTTTATTTTTTATTTCTTTTTCTTTATTTATCTCAAAAGTAATATTATAAAAATCATATAAATTTGTGTAAAATTACATAATTATCTAAAAATTCACATTAATCAACTGAAAACCACTTTCCACATTTTAACATAAATATGTTTATTTATCATGAGTTAAGGCTAAAACTACATTATTTAATAATTATTAACTCTTGATAATGAAGACTTATCAAGTCTCTTCCCATTAGTTGAAAAATATGAATATATTTTGCTTGATGTTGATTATGTGTCTAAGTGGGTGGAAGCTATTTTTATTAGAACTAATGATCATAAAATCATGATAAAATTTGTGTAGGACAATATTTTTTCAAGATTTGGATGTCCTAGAGTGATTATTAATGATGGAGGAACACATTTTAGAAATAAAAATTTTAAAGAACTGTTGAAAAAGAATAAAGTACATCATAAAGTAGCCACTCCATATCATTCCCAAACAAATGAGTAAGTTGAAGTAGAAAATAGGTTAATTTAGAGAATTTTGAGAAAAATAGTTAGACCAAATAGGAAAGATTAGCCCATGAAATTACAAGATGTATTATGAGCTTATAGAACAAGTTATAAAAATCTCATAGGTATGTCCCCATTGTCTCATTTTTGGAAAGCCATGTCATCTTTTTGTGAAAATAGAGCATAAAGTATTATAAGCTATAAAAAATTTATATATGAATGAAAAACCAACTGGTGGATAGAATTTTTCAATTACATGAACTAGAGGAGTTGAGGAATGAAGCTTATGAAAATCATAGAATATATATATATATATATATATATATAAAACTAAAAATTTTCATGATAAATATATTTGTAATTTTTTTTTGATGTTGGACAAAAAATGTGATTATATGATTCTAGGCTGAAATTATTTCCATACAAATTAAAATCAAAATGGACAGGGCCTTATGTGGTGGAAGAGACATATAATCACAAGATTGTAATTATTAAAGATCCTAAAAGTAATCATAACTTTAAGATAAATAGACAAAAACTTAAACATTATATAGAACATGAACACCTTCCAAAAAAAGAAATTTTATTATTAAAAGAAATTCAAGAGTAAGATTAATGTGTCCAACTAGAGATATTAAATTCAACACTACACGGGAGGTAACCCATGGTCTTTATTTTATTTTGTTTTTTTTAAACTTTGTTTTTCTTAGAATTTTTCAGTACTTGTTTTTATATTTATTTTCTTTCAAAAAAGTACAAGAGGAGTGTAAGATGAAGTGAAAAATTAAAAATGAGGTTAAGGTGATGTCTTTTTGAGCTTTATCATTTATGGCAATATTTTTAGTACTTAACCTTGCATATATGCATGCTTCACTTGAACATTATATTTTTTACATATTATGTTCTGATTTTTTTGTGTCATTGAGGATAATGTCATTTTTAAGTTGGGGGGTGAAGTATTAATTCTTAATTTATGTTGTAGGACAATTAAGAACATGTGTTTGTATTTTTTTCATGCTCACTTAGAACAACAACTAAAAAAAGAAAATTCAGAAAAACTATAACATCTATTTTTTGATTTTCTATTAGGAACAATAGACTCTCAAAAACAACAGAGAAAAAACAACCCAAAATTTAAAATTCTAGAGACCCTTTTCTCACATTTCAATCCCCTAGACATATATTGCTGAAATTTGAAATTACAACTATAAAGATGATAATTTGATTTTTTTTGACAAATTTATTGTTGCTAAAAATAAAACTGAAAATAAAAAGTAAAGTTGTCTGAACTATCTACTTTACAAATTTCTTACATCATATTGCATGTACGAAAAATTAAATCAATTAGATTGATTGATACCAAAAGATATTAGGAAGATTATTATTGAGTTAAATGATGATTTAATAGCACAAAATGTTAGAATACTCCTTGGATACATGATAGATAATATGGATTTGATTTTATAGATTTTTACGTCATGATCTTGATGGATAGTATTTCCTTGATGTGAAAATTTGATTGATCATTTGAGTTTAATGGAAATTTTTTGTACTCTGATCTATAGGACTTTTGAGGAGAAATCACTTATTTTTTTAAAAAAGAGAAAGTAATGTGAAAAATCTAGAAACGAAGAGTACACATAGAGGGTGTGAGACATCATTTTTATTGTCGAAAATCGTGCATAAAAAACACTTGCTAAAAAATAAGTAGATAAAGTAAAAGCCTTGAAAATGAAGAGTACACATGGAGGGTGTGAGACATCATTCTTATTGTCGAAATTTATTTACAGGAAAAGGTACTCATCTACTATAGAAAAAAGTATAAAGAATATAATACAAACTTCAAAAATCAAGCTATGAAAAAAGAGAAATGTGGGATCAATATTATTCTTGGATCAATATTGATTATTGAAATATTTTGTGAATTATATCTATGAATAAAGAAGTGATAATAATATGAATAGAAAAAGTAAATTCTAAATTGTTATTCTAAAGAATACTTGAACATTTAAGTGTTTGACATCATTCTTAAATACTTGATATAAGAGTCTAAAGTGTCTAGATGTACATCATTTTTAGTTGTATTTTTCATGCATTAAAATATGATGTTTGAGATTTGTGAATTTTTATTAATTTTCATAATTCTATTGTGAAGTGACTATTAATGATTTAAGTTGGGAGGTGTAATAAATCTTCATTAGTTTTAATCTTAGCTCATGATAAATAAACTTATATTTATGTTAAATTGTGAAAAGTGATTTTTAGTTGATTAATATAATTTTTTGGCTAATTATTTGATTTTTTGTAAATTTATAAATTTTTTATAATCCTATTATTGAAATAAATAAAGAAAAAAAAGAAAAAAAGAAAAAAAGGGGACTCACCAGCCAAGTAGGCCTACAAATAGGTCAAAAGCACAGTTGGGGTGAAGTCATGAGTAGGGGGTCAAGCGGGTATGGACTAATGGGGGCACATGTGCGTCACTCCCCTTCCACATCATCGGTGGCCAATTAGTGGGTGGGACAAGGAGTGGTTGTACACACACGAGAGAGGGACTCATTGATTCTCAAATCTCACATTACCATATATCCATCTCAACATTTGGTGTATAATCGATGTGGGACTAAATCGGTGGTCACACCTTCCTTGGAATGTTTTGATGATTTTAGTACCTAAACTACCCCTTATTTATAATTACGAGATAGTATGATGACATGACAATATAAGGATATTCGAGAACTTATTTCCCTCTCTCTCATATAGACGAGTGACCGACGCAAGTTCAAATCCTACCAGAGCTAAAACTTACATTTTTATTTGATTAAATCATGACTTTCCTACAAATCACTGGTGAAGGATTAAGCTGTCAGAATTATTTGATCATCAGTGAAAATCTCATCGACATAATTTGTGGAGCATTTTACTAAAATTGTTGAATGATTCGTGATAAAAAGATCATGAATTCATCAAGTAAATCATCTTCGATTAATCGATGAACAAGCTATTGTTAGGAAGAGAATGATCTGTCGGGAGATGAGTCAACATTTCTTGAAAGCATACCAGATGTGATGACGAGCCTCCTCTTACTACACAGATCTAAGGATAAAGCTTCTTGACATGCACCCCACCTTGATGACAAGTGAGACCCATCTCCATCAGCTCAGGAGACATTGACAGTCCGAGTTTAGCTCGATTGACATGCGAAGACGAAGGAGCCTGGTTTTCGCTACACAGCCTAGCCCTTTGAGATGACAACATTTCACCTCCGTGATGACAATGAGCTCGAGCTCACCCTTATCTTTCTTTGTATTTTCATGTTGACTTGTTGGGCCTCGCATTTGTGTGTTAGCAGGCCCAATTCTATGTGTGTTGTTGTTTGTGTCTCCCTTTCTTTAGGGTTTTATTGGGTTTCTCTTTTTGAGGCCCAATTAAAACCCTAAGGGAGGGGGACCTATGCTTCTTTCCTTTTGGGCTTCTTTTGAGGCTTATTTGGGTCTTCATTTGAGGCCCACTTAAGCATCGTACAAGGGCCCTCCACTTTCTCCTTTTAAGGGAGCTTATTAGGTCTCTCTTTTAGAGGCCCAATAAGCCCCTTTTGTAGCCTTTTTGTGACTTATGAGCTTGAGGGCCTCAAGTGGGCCCACCTTCCCTTAGCCCACTTGTGGGCCCCATATAAGGGGAGGTAGGACCCCCCCTCAAAGGAGGGCTGAATTTTGTGAGAAAGTATCATTTGTGAGATACCTTCTTTGTGACCTAGGATAGGGAGGGAAGGAGGGAGAGGAAGGCCATTGATACCTTGAGGACTTCGTTCATCGTGACATTGCTACCGGAGCTGCCAAACATCTTCATTGCCTCATGTGAGATCGTTGTCGTCACTGGATGAAATGGTTGCGGTTGCCGCTGCAGCCGCCGCCACCTCAGCTAGAACCCTGTCACGCCATCGTGATGAAAGTGGCTTGCGTTGCCTCCCTATGAGCTGTCACCGAGCACTCTGCCTCCCTATGAGCTGTCACCGAGCACTCTGCCTCCCTATGAGCTGTCGCCATGCGCGTATGCTAACGTGCCCTTCGACCCACCAGTGGGCCCACTCCTAATTTGATCGTGCCACATCTTACGATGACGACTATGATGACTCTCGACCAAGACCAACCGTCGATGCTGAGCATCTCTCTTCACTAGACGTCTCTACTTATGTTGAGTCTCCACTCCGTCACAACCCGCTGGGCTACGCAGCCCCAAAGGTTAGCTCCGTACCCCTCCCTCTTAATTTTAATTATCTTTCAAAGGGTTTTCTCGGCTCGTTTCCACCACTACCAAGAGAACGTAGATAGGATAAGATGGGTTATCGGATCGTGACTTCCAACATCGTGCTAGACTCGTCACCATTCGTGAGTTACAGCCCTAGGCTACTTCACGACAATCGTTTTGCTGTCTGTCTGGATGTAGACCGAGAGGTCCTCACACTTACCATTGTCGAGTATTTCTCTAGGTTATCTTGGATTGATCATACATATTAGTATGCCTGCTTGTACTTAGGTTACGTGGTCAGACCTAGAATCTAGGGTCCATACATTTTGACCGGATCGGTCCGACTACCCTATCTTGGGTCTTGAGTTTCATTGATCAAGTACAAGGGTTCTCGCCCTGTCCTACATCAAATTGATATAAGAGCCAAGTTGGGTTACCACCTAATCTTAGTCCCTTGAGGATGCTCACCAAACTTCCATATCACTAGTAGACCATTTATATAGGATTGCATTGGCATATAGGCACCCATAGGACCCAGCCATGATAGAGACACGCTCAATCAGAGCTCGAGGAGGTTCACTATCGTCACGGCACTTGGGTGAGGCCTCAGATCCCGCCACTCTCTAAGTAGCTAGAGTGGACACGAGTCCACCATCTATGTCGAGACTGACGGATTCGGTACCAGACCCCTCTTGACCTTGAGAGACTTTGAGCCCTATGTCGGCCAAAGAGGCATCAAGGCAGCCCCAGCCGCTCGCGGTTGTGAGCCGCTAAGTTGAGAAGGAATCCATGCCCTACTATCCACTGAAGAGTACTAGGGGTCATGGTAGAGGTGGTCGATGGTAACTTTCGCCTCGGTATCCTTCGAGGGATGGAGTGCACTCCCTCCGAGATGATGTCATATGTAGCATGGCCTAGACTATTGAGCGTCTGGAGCGAGCTACCTTCGTAGCCGCAGCTCATGGCCCACTGCCACCGGCTCCACCATTGGTCACGTATCCGGTCGCACCGCCTATTACACAGGCATATTAGGAGTATTGCGAGCCCTGCCGGCCCGTGAGCCCTTATAGTGATCCATATGATCACCAGTACCTCGATCACGATCATTGTCGAGGGAATCTTTGTTGCCGCAAAGTACCTTGTCATGACAATGGCCATGATCGATTGGGCGGTCGTTGGCCACAAGATACTTATGATCGTCGCGAGCCGGTCTATCCTACTCGTGGGGACGATCTCCCATGTCCACCACCACCACCACCTCAACCCCAGTACAAGGACTATCGACCCCACAGACGTGACTAGGGACAAGACAGGAGAGACCTTCCGGGTTACAAAGCTGACCCTTCTCAACGAGAGGAGCTCAATCGGCGAGTAGAGCGCTAGCCACGAAATTGTAATGATTCCTACTGCGACTAGCAGCGTGCTCTAGACTTTTACTGAGCACCCCAAGATGCCTGCCAAGATCGTTAATACGATCAAGGACGTTACCCGAGTCCTCCCCAATATGACTTTGGTGGTGACCATAGGGCTGATCGATTGGATGATTAGGACAGGCGACGTGAGGATCATAGGGCCCGCATACTAAAAAGTGTGCGTGTCGATGTGGCAATCTTTGATGGCTCCTGTGAGCCCAAGGACTTCATTGATTGGGAGTCTAGTATGAACTCCTATTTTTGATGGTATCACATGAATGATGATTTATGTGTGGAGTATGCAGAGATGAGACTTGGTAGACAAGTTAAGATCTTTCAAAAAACAAGAGTTACGTGGCACACTGACGAGGGCAACCCATCACATCATGAATTGATATGACATCACGCTTGAGGAACAAACATGTTCCTCGACAGTACGAGTCAATGCTATTCCTCAGTTGGTTAGACCTTTGATAGGGCAAGACGCCCGTCCAAGACTATATTCAAGCTTTTGAGGAATGCCGCATGAGGTGTCGCTTTGTTGAGGACTCACGTGTGATTTTGGGCATTTTCACCTATGGACTTAGTTTGCAGCTTCAGAACGAGGTGTTGAAAGGCAATGCGTTTGAAGTAGACGAGGCCTACCACATAGAAAAGCATATGGAGTGACTTGCTAAGGACACATAGTTCACCCCACCTCTGATTACCACAAAGATGGTGTTCATGTGATCTGCACAGACACTAACGATAGCACCGACATATACTAGCGTAGGGAACAAACATATTATACTAGCGACATCAATAAGGTCTGCACCACCCCTGTGTCCACCACTAGCCGACGCATCCGACTATGCTTCGGTTGCGTCCCAAGCCCATATCACTTGTTTCAAGTGTAAGGATAAGAGACATTGATAAGTCTTTATTATCATGAGTTAATAATTAATAAATAATATAGTTTTAGCCTTAACTCATGAGAAATAGACTTATATTTATGTTAAAGTGTGAAAAGTGGTTTTCAGTTGATTAATGTGAATTTTTAGATAATTATGTGATTTTATATGATTTTTACAATCTTACTTTCGAGATAAATAAAGAACAAGAAAGAAAAATAAAAATATTATAAAATGAAAGACCTACCAACCAACTAGGCCCACAAGTGGGTCAGAAGCTCAGTCGGGGAGTAGCCGCAAGTAGGGGCTCGAGCGGCTTGGACCGATAAGGGCACGTGTGTGCCACTCCCCTTCCACTCCACTAGTGGCCAGCCGATTGTGGGGCAAGGAGTGGTCATACATATGAGAGAAAGGACTTGCCTTAGAAATCTAACATTACTATATATTCACTTGAAAAATTGGCACACAACTGATGTGGGACTAAACCCGTGTCACACCTTCCTCAGAAGAGGCGGGTGACTAGGGCGGGTTCGAGTCCTTCTAGAGTCAAAAGTCATATATTTTTATCTGATTATTGTGACTTTCCTATAAATCGCCGGTGAAGGATTAAGCAACGAAAATTGCTGGATCATTAGCGAAAATCTCGTCAATGCGATTCACAAAACATTGTTACTAAAATTGCTGAAGGATTCACGAATCCATCGAGTAAATGATCTCCGATTGATCGACGAACAAGCCGTCATCGGGAAGAGGATGATCCGCTGAGAGACGAGTCGCTACCTCTTGAGAGCATACCAGATGCAATGAAGAGCCTCCTCTTACTGTGTGGACCTGAAGATGAAGCTCCCTGATGATAAGTCTTCATTATCATGAGTTAATAATTAGTAAATAATATAGTTTTAGCCTTAACTCATGATAAATAGACTTATATTTGTGTTAAAGAATGATTTTTGGTTTTCAATTGATTAACGTGAATTTTTGGGTAATTATGTGATTTTATACGATTTTTACAGTCTTACTTTTGAGATAAATGAAGAACAAGAAATAAAAATAAAAATATTGCAAAAATGGGGGGACCCGCCGGCCAGCCGTGCCCGCAAGCATGTCGGAAGCACAGTCGGGGAGTAAGCCGCGAGCAGGGGCTCGAGCGACTTGGCTTGGGGACCGACAGGCACGCATATGCCACTCCCCTTCCACGTCTCCAGTGCCCAGCCGGCTGTGGGGCAAGGAGTGGTCGTACACGGGAGAGAAAGAACTTTGCTCACAAAGCTAACATTACTATATATTCGCCCGAAAACTCGACGTACAACCGATGTGGGACTAAACCCACACCTTCCTCAGAAGAGGCGGGGGCGACCGGCGTGGGTTCGAATCCTCCCAGAGTCAAAATTCATATATTTTTATCTGATTATCGCGACTTTCCTGCAGATCGCCGGTGAAGGATTAAGCAATGAGAATCGCTGGATCATCGGCGAAAATCTCGTCAACACGATTCGCGGAGCATTGCTACTAAAATTGCTGAACGATTCGCGATAAAAGGATCGCGAATCCATCGAGTAAATCATCTTCGATTGATCGACGAACAAGCCGTCGACGGGAAGAGAACGATCTGCCAGGAGACCAGTCGCCACCTCCTAAGAGCGTACCAGATGCGATGAAGAGCCTCCTCTTGTTGCGCGGACCTGAGGATGAAGCTCCCTAACACGCGCCCCACCTCCATCCAGCTCCTCTCCGTCGGGTGACAGCCGCAGGAGAGCCGCAAAGTTGCCGTTTTTCTGCTCCGCCGGGTGACAGCCGCCAGAGACGATTCGACGACCCACTTTATTGATCTCTAGACTTCGCGAGAAGATCTAGAGATTGCCCACGTCGTCTTTGTCCAAGGAGAGCCTTCGAGGCCGTGGACACTGCACGACGATCCTCTCGAACGCTCAAGATTCTGGTGCATCGCCGACGCATCGCCGTCGTGACGCCAGAACTCTGTTTTCCTGCTTTCAATTTAATTTACGCTTCATTTAGTGATACTTTGTTGATTTTAATTTACCAAACTATACTTCATTCAATTACGATTCTTCCGGCTTTTACAGATCTTAATTTGATTAATTGAGTCGTCTGTAATCGCCTACGTAAGAATCGCCAGGTGGAACTCTGTTTCTGCCTGATTCGCGTTCGCCGGGCGCTGACGTCATCTTGACGTCCGCACCCTTATTTCCTTTTTTTTCCGTGAATTTTAAATATATTTCCTTTTTATTTCCTAGTATAAAATTTGTAAGAAAATCGTACTCATTGAGAAAAATTCTGAATAATTACCAGATATTATATTACATCCTTGTGATCGACTTGGAAAATTACCGCTATTTTTGGAATTTTTATTGAATTATAATTGATATATTTATTTAGAAATACTTCTAAATATCTGAAAATTCGTATTTTCTAGTTTTATAAATTTTATATTTGCGTGATTTAACATACAACGACTGAGTCACGTCACCTGACACGTGCCCCACCTCCATCCAACTCCTCTCCGTTGGGTGATAGCTGTCAGAGAGCCACAGAGTCACCATTTTTCCGCTCCGCCAAGTGACAGCCACCGGAGACGACTCAACAACCCATTTCATTAATCTCTAGACTTCGCAAGAAGATCTAGAGATTGCCCACGTCGTCTTTGTCTAAGGAGAGCCTTCAGGGCCGTGGACATTACATGACAATCCTCCCAAACGCTCAAGATTCTGGTGCATCGCCGATGCATCGCCGTTGCGATGTTGGAACTCTATTTTCCTGCTTTCAACTTACTTTACGCTTCATTTAGTGATAATTTTTGTGATTTTAATTTATCAAAATATACTTTGTTCTATTACGACTCTTTCGGTTTTACAGATCTTAATTTGATCAATTAAATCGTCTATAATCACTTATGTAAGAATCATCGGGCAGAACTCTATTTCCGCCCGATTCGCGTTCGCCAGGTGCTGACATCATCTTAATGTCCGTACCCTTATTTTCCTTTTTCGTGAATTTTAAATATATTTTCTTTTCATTTCCTAGTATAAAATTCATAGAAAATTATATTCATTAAGAAAAATTCTGAATAATTACCATATATTATATTACATCCCTTGATCGACCTAAAAAATTATTACTATTTTTAGAAGTTTTATTGAATTATAATTGATATATTTATTTAGAAATACTTCTAAATATCTAAAAATTCATATTTTCTAGTTTTATAAATTTTATATTTACGTGATTTAATATATAATGACTGAGTCATGTTAGGCACCAGATGAGCCAATGCCTATCTTTGAATCTCCTCATAGAGATTTGAAGAATTAGATAGTGGTTCACATGAGGATGACATCCCTGTAGTCGATGATGTCTACATTGCTGACAAAGGTTTGGTCGAGGAGTGTAATGACACTCCTGATTTGATTGGCTACATCTAGATCTGGCCCGCCACCGTACCAACAGTCGAGGCTGCCTCTCTCACTGCCTCATTGACGAGCACTTCATCGAGGGGACTAGTCAGTATCACTGTCCAGCATCCATCTCGAGACACAGTTCCTACACCATAGTCAAACACCATGGCAGCTAGAGAGATCACCCTAGCACCAAAGACTCTTTAGAGTTTACTTGGGACTAAGCTCAAGTTCTCCACTACTTACTATCTATAAACTAATGGCCAGACTAAGGTCGTTGATAAGTCTTCATTATCATGAGTTAATAATTAGTAAATAATATAGTTTTAGCCTTAACTCATGATAAATAGACTTATATTTGTGTTAAAGAATGATTTTTGGTTTTCAATTGATTAACGTGAATTTTTGGGTAATTATGTGATTTTATACGATTTTTATAGTCTTACTTTTGAGATAAATGAAGAACAAGAAATAAAAATAAAAATATTACAAAAATGGGGGGACCCGCTGGCCAGCCGTGCCCGCAAGCAGGTCGGAAGCACAGTCAGGGAGTAAGCCGCGAGCAGGGGCTCGAGCGACTTGGCTTGGGGACCAATAGGCACGCGTACGCCACTCCCCTTCGACGTCACTGGTGGCCAGCTGGCTATGGGGCAAAGAGTGGTCATACACGTGAGAGAAGCTCACAAAGCTAACATTACTATATATTCGCCTGAAAAATTGGCGTACAATCGATGTGGGACTAAACCCCCGTCACACCTTCCTCAGAAGAGGCGGGCGACTAGCGTGGGTTCGAATCCTTCTAGAGTCAAAATTCATATATTTTTATTTAATTATCGCGACTTTCCTGCAGATCGCTGGTGAAGGATTAAGCAATGAGAATCGCTAGATCATCGGCGAAAATCTCGTCAACGCGATTCGCGGAGCATTGCTACTAAAATTGCTGAACAATTTGCGATAAAAGGATCGCGAATCCATCGAGTAAATCATCTCTGATTGATCGACAAACAAGCCGTCGTCGGGAAGAGAACGATCCGTCAGGAGACCAGTCGCCACCTCCTAAGAGCGTACCAGATGCGATGAAGAGCCTCCTCTCGCTGCACGGACCTGAGGATGAAGCTCCCTGACATGCGCCCCACCTCCATCCAGCTCCTCTCCGTCGGGTGATAGCCGTCGGAGAGCCGCAAAGTCGCCGTTTTTCCGCTCCGCCGGGTGACAGCCGCCGAAGACGATTTGACGACCCACTTCATTGATCTCTAGACTTCGCGAGAAGATCTAGAGATTGCCCACGTCGTCTTTGTCCAAGGAGAGCCTTCGAGGCCGTAGACACTGCATGACGATCCTCCCGAACGCTCAGGATTCCGGTGCATCGCCGATGCATCACCGTCGCAATGCCGGAACTCTGTTACCAAACTATACTTCGTTCAATTACGATTCTTCTGGCTTTTACAGATCTTAATTTGATTAATTAAGTCGTCTGTAATCGCTTACGTAAGAATCGCCGGGTGGAACTCTATTTTTGCCTGATTCGCGTTCGCTGGGCGCTGACATCATCCTGACGTCTGCACCCTTATTTCTTTTTTTTCGTGAATTTTAAATATATTTCCTTTTTATTTCCTAGTATAAAATTCGTAAGAAAATCGTATTTATTGAGAAAAATTCTGAATAATTACCAGATATTATATTACATCCCTATGATCGACTTAGAAAATTACTGCTATTTTTAGAATTTTTATTGAATTATAATTGATATATTTATTTCTAAATACTTTTAAATATCCAAAAATTCGTATTTTCTAGTTTTATAAATTTAATATTTGCGTGATTTAATATACAATGACTGAGTCACGTCAGCCGTCAATCGTAGCTTAGGGAATCTGCTTCGGTCATTAGTCGGCGAGAGCTTGACCACTTGGGATTTGATCATACCACACGCCGAGTTTGCCTATAACTCCTCGACCAACCGTACCACTAGCATGAGCCCCTTCAAGATCGCACACAGCTTAACACCCCGTAAGTCCTTAGATCTAGTACCCTTGGACTCTCATGTTAGAGTTTCCGAGGATGGTGTCACATTTGCCCAGCATATTAGTTAGTTGGATCAAGACATCTACGATAGGATATAGAGTCATAATGTATTGTACAAGCAAGCTGCTGATATGCATTGTCGACTGCAGATCTTCTAGGTGGGAGACCAAGTTATGGTGAGGATGAGGCCCGAGCATTACGCTCTTAATTTTGCTATGAAACTTCATGCTCATAGCATCGGCTCGTTTCGTGTTCTTTCTTGAATAGGCGAGAATGCCTATGTCGTTGGCATCCCTCCTTCGTGAGGGATTAGCTCCACGTTCAACGTGGTGGATTTGGCATCACACAAAGCCCTACCTCTTTCATCTGACATCGAGCCCTCATCTACCGGCCCCTTCTTTGAGAGAGAGTTTGCCATGGAGTCCACCCCCTCATTTTACCACCTGATTGGCACGAACGAGTCAAGGAGATTCTTCGGGAGGTAATTGACTTTATAGGGGACAGAGTTTTACAGAGATTCCTAGTATGTTGGTAGGGTCGCCCGTCGGAGGACGATGCTTAGATTTCAGAGGCAGACATGGAGCAACTACGACCAGACTTGCTGGAGCCCCTGCCTTCCCCACTTACCAACTCATCAGAGTTGAGTTCTTTCAACCCCAAGAGGATTGATGACAAGCGAGACCCATCTCCATCAGCTCAGGAGACACCAGCAGTCTGAGTTCAGCCCGATCGACATGTGAAGACGAAGGAGCCTGGTTTTCGCTACATAGCCTAGCCCTTTGAGACGACAACATTCCACCTCCACGATGACAACGAGCTCAAGCTCACCTTTATCTTTTTTTGTATTTTCACGTTGACTTGTTGGGCCTCACATTTGTGTGTTAGCAGGCCCAATTCTATGTGTGTGTTGTTGTTTGTGTCTCCTTTTCTTTAAGGTTTTATTGGGTCTCTCTTTTGAGGCCCAATTAAAACCCTAAGGGAGGGGGACCTATGCTTCTTTCCTTTTGGGCTTCTTTTGAGGCTTATTTGGGTCTTCATTTGAGGCCCACTTAAGCATCGTACAAGGGCCCTCTACTTTCTCCTTTTAAGGGAGCTTATTAGGTCTCTCTTTTAGAGGCCCAATAAGCCCCTTTTGTAGCCTTTTTGTGACTTATGAGCTTGAGGGCCTCAAGTGGGCCCACCTCCCCTTTGCCCACTTGTGGGCCCTATATAAGGGGAGGTAGGACCCCCTCTCAAAGGAGCGCTGAATTTTGTGAGAAAGTATTATTTGTGAGATACCTTCTTCGTGACCTAAGATAGGGAAGGAAGGAGGGAGAGGAAGGCCATCGATATCCTGAGGACTTTGTTCATCGTGACATTGCTACCGAAGAAGTCCCGCCGCCGCCTAAGACCACTATTGCTGCTGGACATCTTCATTGCCTCCCATGAGATCGTTGTCGTCATCAGACGAAATGGTCACGGTTACCGCTGCAGCCACCGCCACCTCAATTGGAACCTCATCACGCCGTCGTGACGAAAGGGGCTTGCTTTGCCTCCCTACGAGCCATCGCCGAGCACTCTGTCGGAGTCTCTCGACTCCTAGTTCGATTGCCACCTCTTCCTTCGGAACTCCACCATAAACTCGTCAGAGTCGCCATTCGCCACTCCGCCTAGTCGCTGGCCATTCACCAACAAACACCTACCTGCTGCCGACGTCGAGAGAGATCCTGCTGCCGTGTCGACGAGCTAGATGCAATCCAAGCTCCTCACAGGCACCCGTCGGAGTTTCCCAACGATACGCCGCTGTCCTCACAATCCAAGCTCAACCCTCCCTGGTATTGTCAGCAAAATCGCCTCCGTCCTTTGCTCCACTTCCCGGTGCCACTAGAGAAGGCCGATCCTTTCGGTGACGGTTGGGTTTCTGTCCAACTACCGACGCTTGGCATTCCCCCTAAAGCACTGTCGACGCTCGGCACTCCCGCCAAAGCGCTGCTGATGCTTGGCATTCCCACCAAAGTGCCGGTGCTGTGCGCACCCCGCACGCACACCAGGCACCCCCACCCACGTGCCCTAAGACACGTTGTGTGGCTTGTCGCGCACGTTCGCTAGCATGCCCTTCGACCCACCAGCGGGCCCACTCCCGATTTGATTGTGCCACGTCTTACGACGACGACTATGGCAACTCTCGACCACAACCGACCGTCGATGCTGAGCATCGCTCTTCACTGGACGTCTCTACTTACGTCAAGTCTCTGCTCTGTCACGAGCCGTCGGGCTACGCAGCCCCGAAGGTTAGCTCCATACCCCTTCCTCTTAAGTTTAATTATCTTTCGAAGGGTTTTCTCAGCTCGTTTTCACCGCCATCAGGAGAATGTAGACATGATAGGATGGGTCATCAGATTGTGACTTCTGATGTTACATCAAACTCATCACCGTTCATGAGCTGCAACCCTAGGCTACTTCACGACGACTGTTCTGCCATCTGTCCGGACGTGGATCGAGAGGGCCTCACACTTACCATCATCAAGTGTTTCCTCGAGTTGTCCTAGATTGATCATCTATATTGGTATGCCTGCCTATACTTAAGTTACGTGGTCAGACCTAGAATCTAGGGCCATACATTCTAACTAGATCGATCTGACTACCCCATATGAGGTCTTGAGTTTAATTGATCAGGTACAAGGGTTCTCGTCTTGTCCTGCATCACACCTCCATCCAACTCTTCTTCGTCAGATGACAACTGTCAGAGATGATTAGATGACCCATTTTATTGATCTCTAGACTTCACAAGAAGATCTAGAGATTGTTCACATGGTCCTTGTCTAAAGAGAGCCTTTGAGGCCATGGACTGCATAGTAATCTTTTTGAATGCTTAGGATTTTAGTATATTGTCGACGCATTGTCACGACGACATCGGAATTCTATTTTTCCAACTTTCAACTTAATTTTCACTTCATTTAAAGATTATTTGTGTGATTTAAAATTTTCAAACTGCTCTTCATTCAATTATGACTTTTCAGCTTTTCTAAATCTTAATTTGACTAATTAAATCATTTGCAATCATTACGTAAGAATCACCAGACAAAACTCTATTTTTACCCATTTTACGTTTGTTGAATGTTGACATTATCTTGACGTCTGCACCCCCTATTTTCCTTTTTCAGAAATTTTAAATAGATTTTATTTTTATTTCTTAGTCTAAAATTCATTAAAAAAGTATTCTTTGAGAAAAATTCTGAAATATTACTCAGTATTATATTACATCTCTGTGATCGACCTGAAAAATTATCACTATTTTTAGAAATTTTATTGAATTTTAATTGATATATTTATTCAGAAATACTTCTAAATATCTAAAAATTAATATTTTCTAGTTTTATAAATTTTAAGTTTGCATGATTTACTACACAACAACTAAGTCACATTCGAGGAGACCCATTGGCTACTTGAGCCTACAAGCAGGTCAGAAGCATAGTGGGGGCAGAGCCACAAGCAAGGATTCAAGCAGCTATAGACTAACGAGGACATGTGTGTGTAACTCTCCTTTCACATCACTCATTGATTTCTAAATCTCGTATTACTATTTATTCAACCTAAAATTCAACTTAAAATTCAACATATAACTAATGTGGGACTAAACTGGATCACACTTTCCCCATAATATTTTTGATGGTTTTAATATAAAAAATGCTTTTCATTTATAACAACGAGATATCATGATGCTTTTCAAGTGACCAATCTATGTTCGAATCTTACTAGAGCCAAAACTCATATTATTTATCTAATTAACTCATGATTTTCTTACAGATCATCGGTGAAGGATTAAGCTACTAGAATTGTTGAATCATTAGTAAAAATCTCGTCAATGTGATTCGTAGAGTATCATTACTAAAATTTTTGAATGATTCACAATAAAAGGATTACGAATGCATCAAATAAATCATCTTCAATAAATCTACGAATAAACTGTTATTGAGAAGAGGACGATCTCCTAAGAGACGAGTCGCCACCTCCTAAGAACGTATCAAATGTGATGAAGAGCCTCATCTTGCTGTGTAGACTTGAGGATGAAGCTTCCTAATACACACACATCTTCATCCAGTTCTTCTCCGTCGAGTGACAGCCTTCAGAGTGTTGCAAAGTTGCTATTTTTCTATTCCACCATATAATAGTCACTAGAGACGATTCAACAACCTATTTTATTGATCTCTAGACTTCACAAGAAGATCTAGAGATTACCTACATCGTCCTCGTCCAAAGAGAACTTTTGAGGTCGTGGACATTATTCGACGACCTTTTTGAACACATAGAATTCCAATGATCGCTGTCACAAGGCTGAAAGTCTACATTTCTTACTTTTAACTTAATTTTTACTTTATTTAGTGATAATTTATGTGATATTAATTTTCTAAACTATTCTTCATTTAATTACAATTCTTCTAACTTTTACATATCTTAATTTAAAATTTTTCTAAGTTTTATCACCTTGAGAATGTGTCTAAATTTATCAAGAACAGAGATTTAAAATTAAAAAATTCTATTCCAAGGAGATTAATTTTCATAAATTTACCACCACCTCAACATAGTAGAGAAAATAAGTTAATAATGACCTCCATCCTCTCTTGTCTTTTTCACTTTATTGAGTCAATACACATACTAAAGATTGGCCATTTTAATGAGCATCTTTTCAAGCCCAAAATAGTGAGCCATATTTTAACAAGCATCAAGTCAAGAAAAGAGATATATGCATTTCATTATGCTACTTTCATTTGTTATTACATGAAGAAATATCTATACCTCTGTTCATAGAAGTAGGAGAATTTCAAATAACCACAAATCTTGGTGTTTCATCTTATCTTATCTTTGATATTTTGGACACATGTCATATTAAACTTCCATTCTAGCACTGGTCCCATTTTATTTTTTAAACTCAACTTGTGCTGTTGTGTCACAACTCAACCATTAAGTAAACTATTGAAGAAAGTAACTTAGAAGCTCCCACCACCCAAGTTCTTTTCACAACATGTTTTCTTGTTGGATGACGGTAGAGGAAGGGTCCCTCCCACCTCAGACGCGTCAGTGTCACTCTAGCCTCGGAGGTCAGGAGCGACCATGCGGTAACCGCAGGCTGTGAGGCTGGGGATCTTGGTGGTCCCATGAGTAAAGAAACTTTGGAAGACCATGGATGAAGAGCACCATTGGCCCCTCCCCCTTCTCCACCGGGGAGAGAGAGAGAGAGAGAGAGAGAGAGAGAGAGAGAGAGAGAGAGAATACCAGTCTGTTCTACAAGGAAAGAGATTACCAAGTTAGAGACGTGGGAGTAAGAACCAGCAAGAACCCATTTTTGGGCGAAATGACGCCAAAATCTAGCTGATAATTGCTGGGCATCAGATGTCGACAAGTCAATATCTAAATATTCATTAAAGTTAACAGCTTTCTAATTACTTAGGAACTGGAGGTGATCTTTTATTTTTAAAATTTTTGGACTGAAAATATATCACGCCGTTTATACTAGACCTTGCTCTTCTTCATACGTAAGCAAGGTTGAGTCGGACGGGGGACAGAGTTCTGAAAACCCGGCCAAGCAGGGGTTTGTTAGGTATCTATTTTTAAGCGGAAAGAAAAAAATTATGCAAAAATAATTATGGCAAAAAGTGAAAGCTTTGGGAAAGTCGGACGCTTCGTAAGGCTTTCACTCCGGCAGGGTACCTTGCGCGTCCCGCGCGGGGAGATCCACCGGTCGAAACCAGCGCCGCCAATCCTCCATCGGAATCGCCGAAGCATGGCGGCGACAGGCGGCGCCCTGCCGGAGGCGTTTGCCCCGGCCGCCGGTGCTCGGTTGGCCTGCGCGGTGGGATCACCTCGGCCACTGTTGGAGTCACTCCTGAACTGGTAAACAGTTGGCAGTGGAAGACGACAAGGAGACGGAGGCGCTTGGTGGTCGGCCGGTGGGTCCTTTTCTCTTCCTCCAATCCCGTCTCTCATCTGACGTCGCTCCACCCACCTTCTCGCTCTCGCTTCGTCCTCTACTTGGAGCAACGCCGGGCTGCGCCCGACTTCCGTTTTCCCCGTGCTTCTCGGCCGTCTGTTTCCCTGATTGCTTTCTTTCACAGTCGGTTTCCGCTGCTGGAGAGGCTGATGTCGGAGGATGATCCGAATATCGGGTTGACGGTTTCCTCTTTAGATGATTCCGCCTCCCTGCGGAGCTGCCACAATGACGGCAAATGTCGGGATGAGGCGAAGGTCCGTCTTAGCGTCGACCTTATAGCCGCCGCCCGGTGGCATCTCGCCTTCCTGGCGTCCCTCTCCGATTCCAACTTCCTCCACGACGCCGCCACCATCCTCCAATCGATCCGGCGGTCAGTTAGTAACTCTTTTCTCCTCCTTTTTCCCCTAATCTCCATCCTATGTTCGGCATGTTTGATTCTGAGGAGCCGCGCGATCAATGGCTGAGTCAGTCGAACCCACTTGCAGTTACAGAGAGCTATGGATGCCTCTGATCCACGATCTCTCCAAAAACTCGTCCACAGCTCTGATGATTCTCCCACCCCTCGACGTGCAGTGGGCGTGGCACTGCCACTGCCTTAGTCCTGCTCGTTACCGGGAATATTGCATTTCCAGATTCGGGCGCCTGGTGGAGCGACCCGCCATTTTCGACGACGGCAACGCGGAGTATGCCTCCAACCGATGCAGAGGTATCTGGACGGCGCGGTACCCGTCCGAGCCATTCGATCTTGAAATCTCACCCGAGGACGAGGACGAAGATGGCAGCGACCGCCTTCCCGATGGCCCGAACCCGTCACATGGAAGAGAACTGTTCGTCGCGGTCTCCAAATACCGGGACCTCTACTCCACGTTCTTGGACCCTTTCGTGTCGGAGACCGTCTACCTCGTCTCCGCCAGGCAGAGGTACAGGAACTTCCTTCACCTGTGCAGGCAATCTTCTGATGATGGACTGCGAATGGTACCCACCTCCGACGTGCTCCTCATGTGGCTCACTCATCAGGTGTAAACATCAGACTATCATTTTCTCCTTTCCTTTTTCTCCAGATTCTCCGCATTCTTTTGAATTTCATTTGATCACAGAGCTTTCCGGTGATCTATGCGAGGGATGTGGAAGGAGTTTTGGGGACGCTGGCGTTAGAATCCAGGGTGGTGGGATTCGGGGAGCTAGCAGGCGACGGTGAGGTGGAGGAAACGATAAGGATCTGGGAACAGGCATTCGACGAACCATACGAGCGAGCTGGCGCCTGCTTCGATCCCGCCGGTTCGCCATCGCGGGAATCCTTCTACTGGGACTACAACACGCCTCCGGTCGCCGCCACCGCCGCTGAATCTAACCGGAAATACAGAGCCTTGCAGCCCAGGTCTCTAATGGAGGTTAGTCTTACTGTTTCCCTCGGTAGAAACTTCATGGTGAAATTTTAGTACTTGTAATCCTGTCGTTTCTCTTTGGAAACCAAATTGGTCCGCAACCGCGGTTCAGATGGAATTCTCCCTCGTTGACGATCAGAGAGAACCAATCATGCATTAGCTTCCTTGCGTGGGAAATAATCGTCAATTTCGCTGACAAAACCATAAAAAATTTCACCGGTTTTTCTCTCTCAAAATCCATCAGAATCTTAATGAAAACAAGCGAAGATATATACAGCCGCATTTGACATTGTTTCTTTTTTGAACTTTATATGAATAAATTAGGGCATTTTCGTATCTCGAGTTCACTAGCTGGCTAATGCGCTGGGTTTTTAATATGAACCAAAATCTGCTGAAAAAAGCGGAACATCACCAAAATTGTGCGTCACTGATCTGCTAAAGAAATGTGTAATTAATGTATTCTCTTTCGGACGACGCGAACCTGCATCTGATGTCCTCACTCGTGACGACAGGTTCGCGTTTTTCTTAAAGGTAGATGGGGAGAAGCAGAGGTCAAAGACATAGGGAAGATGTTCTTCCGCTTAAGAACATTGAGATGTCATAGAGAGATGAAATTGGAGAGGCCAGTCTCCGGGTCGTCGTCGTCAGCGACCTCCTGGCAAAAAGCCTGGGATCTCTGCTGCGAATTTGGCACCAGGGGTGTGATCTTAGACCTTCGTCGGCAAGGGAGCGGCTGCTTGGGAAAGAGCAAATCGATCAAATCCCAAGTTTTCATGTGGAACGAGTTGCTGCGAGCGCCCTCTCTCGCCGTGACCAAACATTTGGGGACTCAAGTGAAAGCCATGGTCTCCGTTACTCCCCCAGTTCAGGCTCCGTACCTTCTGAAGTGCGTCCCCGACAGAGTCACCGACGACAAGGGTTCGATGATCTCCGATGTGATTCTCAGGATGAACCATTATCATCCTCAGGCGGGTCGCTGGCTGTCACGAACTGTTCTTGACTGCCATGGGCGAGAATGCTTCGTCATAAGATTCAGGTATTCAATCTTTTCCTGGTGATCTCTGAGGGTTTATGGTTTATAGTTTACGCTCAGATGCCGGACCAGTTCAATTTCTGTTTTGTTTTCTACAGGGTTGGGGAGGGGTTCTGGAGAAGAGGAGCTGAAACCCCGAGAGCCGTGAAATGGGAAGACAGGATCATTGAGGTTAGAGAAGGGTCATGGTCCTACGTCGCCAGCTCTGTCGGAACCGCCCCTCGTAAGTTCACCAAGACCTAATCCGATTTGCTGTGAATTAACATTGAGACTTCATGGTTTGCCGTGCCATTATTGCCTAAGATGGGTGTTCTCTGCAACTGTAGAGAAGGTTGTGGGCACTGCGGTGCCCAGGGGCCCGGAGGAGAAGAAGGTGACATGGGCTCTGTCGACGGGAGATCTGCTGAGAATACGATGGCAGAGAGGGTTGGAGTTTGAACTCGAGACGGAGAACTCCATTGAATCGGTATCTCCGATGACGAAATGAATCCTTGTTTTTAATTTTTGCTGGGTGGTTGAAATAATCTGGTGGACTTTCCGTCTGCATGCAGATTAGACTCGAGGTGGGGAGGAAACTGCAGTTCCAGGTGAAGGTAGTCTCCCCGGACGAGGAAACCCACAAACGTGAAGAGGAGGAGTTCATCACTTTCATCAGATTCTCGCCGGAGAGCCCGGCGGGGAGGGCGACCGCCCTGTTCAACTGGAGGCTGTTGGCGGTGGAGTTCCTGCCGGAGGAGGACGCGGTGTTCGTCCTCCTCGCATGCATGGCCATAGTCAGGACAGTCTCCGAGATGAAGATGGACGACGTGGGCCACCTGCTGGTCCGGCGCAGGGTTAAGGAGGCCATGGCGGGAACCAGAGACTGGGGTTCTGTGATGCTCCATTCGACCTCCTCTTCTCCGCGCCAGCGGCGGCCCTGGTTCTGGAATCCCAAGGAGGTCTTCGCTTCCGCGGCGATGGATGCGGTCGCTCAGTCCATCTACAGGTACTCTCCCTCCGACGGCAAGGGGGAGCTGTATAAACAAGGGATCGCGCTATCCAGAGAGGTAGACACGAGGCGACATTGATGACGATGGGGGAAAAACCCTACGCGATAGAACAAAAAAGGTGGAATGCTACATATTTTACAGGGCCTGATTCTGGTCCAGAATGAAACTGAGAGAAACCCGAGCATGTCTCAGAAGAGATTTAGACAGTCGGCGTTGAGGGCATTATCGTATCCCCACAGCTCCAACGTGGAAGTCGTTTCAGCCGAGGTCGGGGGAGTGCCGGACGACGACGGCGGGGTCGCCGCGCCGCCGTGTCCCGTGCTATACAGGTCCTCGTCGAGGAACTTCATGTACGATTCCAATGCCTGCATGTCGTCCTCCGGGAGCTGGCCGCTGGGCGGCGCCGCTTGTGGATGCGTCTGGTGGCGCCGCTGGAAGCGAGGCTCCTCGCGGCGATGGGCGGCGGTGCCGTCGTCCTCGTTACTGTCGGTGAAATTAAGCTTGGCCTTGCTGCCGCGAATGCGCCGGGCCGCCCGGTCGTAGGCGCGGGCGGCCTCCTCTGGCGACTGGTAGGTGCCGAGCCATACGCGGACCCCCTTTGCGGGGTCCCTTATCTCCGCCGCCCACTTCCCCCACGGGCGGCGGCGGATCCCGCGGTATAGGTTCTTCCGAACTCGCTTCTTCCGCTCCTCCCCCGGTGGCGTCGGCGCCTCGGAAACCGCCGCCGCCGCCGTCGGCCGGTCCTCGGGGAAGTACTCCAGCGGCCATGGCTCCGTACCGGTGATGACCCTCTTCCTGCGGATGGAATGTGAAGGGACGAAGTCGGAAACGATCGCGCCTCCACACATGTCCTCTCCTACGGAGTGGAAACCAGGTAGTGCAGCTGAGACGCCGGCGAGTAGTGAGACGGGTGAGAAAAGAAGGTTGCTCTAGCGATTGTTAGAGGGAAGGGGCAGATAGATAGGCAGCTGGGGCTGTTCTAATAATATATAGACAGATAAAGAGAGAGCCAGCGGAGCTTGAAGTGGTTTGAACAGTCAACGGTCCAATGAGGATGACTTTCATCTAGAGGCCACAGAAACACTTTAATGACGGCGGTGTCCGAAGCTGCCAATCGCGGTGTGTTGTCTCGTGGCACATGGCTACTCCGCATGCAGGCTTACATGGAGTAATCAATCGGCGGCCGCGTGGGAAGCTTGGATGGGCTGCGGTGTGTCATCGTGAGATTCAGCATGTATCCGTCGAGATCGGATGCTCTGACAAACCGCGTCGAAATATCAACGGGAGCACCTGGTATTGTTGGCCACTGGTTTCATCCTCCCGTCCGCCTATCCCCTCTGGTGAATCCGTTCGAGCTTCCCCCTTCTAGAAGCCATTGGCACTGCCGCTTTCAATGGGATCAAGCTGGATCATCGTCAAGCTGCCGATGGAGATTCCCAAGACCCACCCGCCACCCCCCATCTTCTCCTAATAATCGATCCTCCTAATCCCCGAAAACTCTCCGCAGGCCCCGCAGCTAACACAACAAAAATGTTTAAGAAAAATCTGAGATCAGTGTCAATGTCAATGTCAATCCTGAAGGATCCCAGGAAGTGTCTCTCTTCGACAGAAGAAATCGGGAAAAATTCGAATCGTTGAATGTTTATGGTCTTGCTTTCTCCGTCTATGCTGAGATTAAGACTTTGAGAGCATCTTCCGCCCCGGTTTTTGAACCGTGAATTCCCCGAGTTCACAATTTGTCCTGCGTCGGAGCGGACGCTCTCTCTCTCTCTCTGATCTCACAATTTGCAGAGTGGATCCGGTGGCGGAGGAAGTAGCTCTTTCTATCTCTCTCGTTCATCCTCTCGCAAGGTTTGGACCTCCAGAAGAACGTTTCGATGAAGAATCTACGTGAAAATAGATTTCCTTTGATGCGTATTTATTAGGGAAACTCCATCCAACGTAGTCGAATAGAAGAGGAAAAGATGGGAGAGGGGAGGGGGGAGGGGGCACTCAGATGGAGACGGGGAGGCCGTCGTCGAAGCTCCACAACTCCAGAGTGGCCTCCTGCGGATACGATGTAGAGGGCAGACTCAGATTCAGCTCCGACGAGGCCTGCTGTTCCGCCGCCGCGTCGGCGCCCACGCCTCCCTCCATGTAAGGGATGTCCAGGAACTTCATGTACGCCTCGAAGGCTTGCAGCTCTTCCGACAGCTTCTTCGCCTCGCTGCCGCCGGTGCCGCCGCTGGGCCCGGGATTCGCACCGCCCTCCGCATCCCTCTCGTGGGCCGACGAGAGAGGGTTAGAGGTGGCGGTGGCGACGGCGGCGACGGCGGTGGGAGGTGGCGGCGGGGCGGCGAAGGCGAGCGAGGTGAAGTGGGGGCGGCGCGGCTCCTCCCGGAAGTGGGGGAGTTCCTCGTTGGGAAAATTGACTTTAGCCTTCTTGCCGCGGATGCGACGGGCCTCACGGTCGTAGGCGCGGGCGGCCTCCTCGGCAGTGTTGAAGGTGCCGAGCCAGACGCGGACTCCCTTCATGGGGTCCCTGATCTCCGCCGCCCACTTCCCCCAGGGACGCTGCCGGATCCCCCTGTACAAGTTCTTCCTCTCCCTCTTCTTCCCCACTGCGGATGCCATCACAGTAACAACAATCAATAACAACCACCTCAGAAGCGAGGGAGATTAAGAGACAGAGACCGAGAGAGGAAATCCCCTCTGTACGAACCTCTTCCGCCGACGCGTTCTTCTGCATCGAACGGGACGGGGACGAAGAAGCCGGCGGACGGATCCTGCTGCTGCTGCTGCTGCTGCTTCTTGGCGAAGCGGGGGTCGGGCCAGAATTCAGCGGCCGCGGCGAACGCGGAGCGGCCATAGCGAGAGGGTATTAAGTCGGAGAGTATAGCACCTCCACACATCTTCTGTTATGGATGCTGAAGGATCCTAAGATCAACCAAGGTTTGTTGGGTTGCAGATGGACGAGCAAGAGAGTTGAGTTGCGTGAAAGAGGACGAGTGAGAGCAGTCCGCCGAAGTCAAATAAATAGGCGGCCAGGAAGAAGAAGATGAACCTTCTGGCAACAGCTGGGTCCCCTCTTTCTTCTGGTCCTCTCCTTCGGGGGAGTGGACCTTCGGACGCTCCACCGGGAGAGGTCCCGTCACGAGACGGCGACCTTGCCCCTCTTCACCGGCTCCTCCACTGCAGACGTCAGTTCCTTGGTGGATACCTCTCCCCTGTCGTACGGTGGCACGTGCGAGCTGGAATTAACTCCTTAGGGTAGCGGCCGGAGACGGCGAACGTCCGTATCGAGGAGGAATACGCACGCCCGGATCTTCCGTCGCTGTTGGACGGCGGCGGCGGCGGCAGCAAATAGTCGCCGTTCCAAGTATAATACAACGTGGGCACCAGGTAAGCGCCGCTGTTTGACTCGCCGGAGCGGGTGGAGAAGAGATGTAGGTGTGCCACCCTCACTGAGCCGTTGACCCAACCCGTTGTCCGTACAAATTTCGCAACCTCAGAGTAAACTAGGCGACGGTAAAGAAGGTAACGACGCACGTGAAATTGGAGCAAGTGGGCCCGATTCACGTGACAACGCGTGACTCTTGACATTTCATGTCGGGTTAGGATTAGGATGAAGCCGGGGTGCCGTCACCGGCTTCCTACCGTTTAAAGAAGGGATAACGTCTTCATGTCGCATGTCGGCCCACTTATGCCGGCCCAAGCTCGAAACAAGCGACCAACTTTCCCGAGCAGGCGGAGCAGTCCACGATCACTGGGATTCCAGCGGAGGGCATTCCAGCGCTGGATCCGATAGGCCAATGGGCCCGAAAGCTGCCCTGCTTCACCCATGGTTTTTGACCCGTCGTTGGTGTATGGGCCCGATAAGGGCCCATTATTATACTCGAGACTCCGCCCTGACGCGTCCGTACGAATAGGCCGGAGCTTCCCAGCTTCCCAGCATGGCAGGTGGTCCATTCTTTTGCAGCGGCGAGAAGACAAAGATGACTGAACTAGATGTAATTTCTATGTGTGTGTGATGGGTACAAGGAACCCAATCGGATCGATAGCCATACCTGATGATACAAAACTCCACTCGACTAGTTCATTTGGGGGTTTGGGATCGTCAAATTGTAACTCAAAAAACATTTTATCAGTGATCTAGATTTCATGACCTTAATTTCATCACACCCATTGAATGTTTGAGTAATTTAGCCGTGGAATGGAATGGCGAGGAGGAGATAAGGCAAGTGCTAATGTTTTAATAATCGACCCAAATTCGTCTGTACGTATTTTCTAGCTATATTAATTTTGTTAGAAAATATTTATCAGATTTGATGGTTTAGGTCCATTATTTAAGTGATCATTTATATTATTTTATGTGACAAGTTATAATTCATATCTTTTTGTGTTTTTTTCTTTTCAAATAATTGAGGATGGCAAGGGAAGGGAGGCATCGCTTGGCTGGTTTTAGCCACGATTTCATAATCAGAAAATTCATATCTTAATTTCTCGGACATCTAGCCTACCAAAGAGTGTAGATCCAATGGCAGTCATTCCAAAGAGTACTTGACGAGGGAAGGGGCAGCGCTCCCAGATAGATGTGGTAGGGCTTTACTGCCAAGGGAAGTGTCAAAGAAATTGAGCATGGTTCTCTTTCCCCATGAATTGTTGGTGCCCACATTGTAGGCTTGAGTGAAGTACTCTTGCGTGTTAGAGGTGCCGAGTTACACCTGTGACACCTCTTGCTTCAAGGAACGAGCTTTTGGGAGTGAAACCTCATTACAAACATGAGACCATATAGTGGTCTATGCAAGCACACATGAAGCGCACATCATCACAATGCATCACGCATGTGGAAGTGTGCAACAGCATGACACGACACGTGAGCAATGAAGTTCACATAAGGCGTCTGAACCTTCAAGGATAAAGCAACCCAGGCGACATACATTGTCACATGTGAAGTGCAGCACATAAGTGTGAAGTGCACAAGGCTCATGTGGATATATGTGCAGCACAGGCAGATGACTCCACCAACATAAGAGATTCAGGGAAATGTCCTAAGAACTTCAGAGGCTGATCGCTTAAGACATCATGGTGACAAGACAACCTAGGATGATAGCAGCATGATAGCATCATGACATGGTGTAATATACCATGGACGATATATATGACACAAGGTGGCATGAGTATTGTTACATAGTGTATACATGAAGTCAGATGGTTTGCATGTTAGGTATGCAGTAAAGATGGTGTGACGTTAGCGGATTGAGTCAGTAACCTCAATAGCATGGCCCACTTTGGAAACTTGCTTTGTTAAGGTATTCTCTTTGAGAGAATGGCTTAACCACCTAGCCAAACATTACTATTATTGTTTGTTTTTTACTTCAATGCATGACAGTCTCATGTAATTATATTTCTCATTGTATTTCTCATGTAAAATAGTTTATTATTATTGTTTGTTTTTTACTTCAACGCATGACGCAGTCTCATCTAATTATATTTCTCATTGTATTTCTCATGTAAAATAGTTTAAATTATTGTTTGTTCTTTACTTCAACGCATGACAAGTTTCTCTCATAGAAAAATGCAATAGTTTATGATAAATTTTATATCACCAAAAGATCCCTTCAATCTACATTAGCAATTTTTTTTTATTCATAAATGATTTTATTTGTAAAAAAACTTTATCTAGACATGAATTTAGGTATATCAATATTAGATTGACAACTTACATGTGAGTAACACAAGAAGCATATGTATGTGTATGTATGTATATATAGATATACATACTCAATACATTTAAACTGTAAGGTAAATCTGATCTAGTTAGCGAAAGATATATAAATTTTCTAACTATTTGTTGATAAATATATTCAGATTCAATTGTGCGTTCCTCTACATAAATATTAATTATATGAATATTTTGCTCTATTCAAAATAGTTAGTTGACATCCCAATTATCATGTTTCATTCAAAAGATTTTGATTATATTTTCTTTCATAGATATACATCACTTTTTTTGATCTTGCGACTTATATTTCTATTAAGTATTTTGTCTCCTAAGTTTTATTATTAAATTTCTTGGTCAAATTTTATTTTAATATTTTTATTTTCTTTTCATTATTGCAAGTGAAGTCCATATGACCAATACTATTAAAATAGAACATCGACCGTTCTTCTTTTTCACAAAGGGAGCATGGTTTGTGTTACCTTATTGGTAACCAAAACGAGTCATTGTTTGTTGAAATCAACTGAACTATGTCTTAAGAGATTATTTTAACTCATAAAATAGATATGTATTTCTTTTAATATCTACAGCTAGAAGAGAATTTATAAATTCTTTTTCATCATAGTTTCTATTTAAAAAGGTATTTTTAAGATTGAGTTGATTTAAGTTCCTAGTACAATATACCATTAGTGATAATAATACTCTTATTGAATTCAATTTTAGAATGATTACAAATGTCTACTCATAATCTATCATATTAGTTTGAGTGAAACCTTCAATAACCAATCAAACTTTGTATCTTATAACTCTACCATTATAGTCTAATTTGATAGTAAAGACTCACTTAAATCCCACTACTCACTTATCAATTGAAAGTAACTTAGACTACTCTTTATATTTGATTTATAGATCAAAGTAGGTATAATAATATTGAGTAATATACATCCATTGAAGTGACTAAAGATAGACCCTAAACATCAGAATATATAAGATCACAAGAAGAAACACACACAGTCTCATAAGGAGGAAAGAGAACACAACATTATTTTTTTAGTTTATAAATTTGATAATCTAGAAAATGAATGTCAATCAACTCAAATGTTATAGCCAACATAGTATTTATAATATTAAAAAATGAATGGACAAAGCAAAAGTGACACAAGTAAATCTTTTGTACCTTTTGTTCCTTCTTTGGGTAGATTGTAATTGTAGCCTATTCCTTTTAGATGGTGGAAAATGTAGAGTTTTTCAGTCACACATTTAATCTTAACCATTTGATTTATCTTCAAATTTTGAAGTACAGAAAGATTAGGGTAGAAAATCATTGAATAATTTTTTTGTGATTTAAATCTACAGAAAGTAAATTCATATGAAGCAAAGAGATATGAAGTGACAGATGTAAAGATAAATAGTTTCTTAATTTGATAGAGTTTTACTAGCAAAAATAACTTGGCTTGAATTAACTATAGTTACTTTTTCTCTATTTGATAAAGGTTGATATGATGAAAGATGAGGAACTATCAATCATATGTTTGAACTTCCCATAGTTAATGACCTAGGCTTCATAAAATGATTGAAAAGCAACAATTAATGTCACCCTTGAATGAGGTGACTGTGAGAAAATTTTGATTATTTATTTGCATCTTTCATAACAATTCTTAGGGTTTTATAATATATCATAATATCTCTTAGAATCAAGAGATATCATAACCTATAGAGCCACCTAAATGAGGTACACTATCTAAGGTTGTGAAGGTTGTTGATTTGGCTCAACAAGATATCCAACTGATCTGTGTATTTTGATTTATTTGACTTTTCCTCTAAATATAACACCCAACAACAATCCACATTGTTATTCATCCAACTGTAATGCATACATTTTTTCTGTTTCACTTTTTTTTTCTTTCAACATTTTTATTTTTTAACAGTAGCACTAATTGGGATTGATGGAAAGAGAGAAGCCTTATGACTTGATGACTAAGCGAAATGATTAGACACCACCACTTCTACTCAAAAAAATGCTGCTTAGTCTACCCAAAGGTTTGGAAGAGCTGGTTTCAAACAAATTCAAAGCTCTCAACTCAGATTATAATCCAGGCCTGGCAGTACACTCCCAAGCTACTGTCCACAGGAAATGGTGGAATTTGCCGGTGGTGTGAAAGGAATAACGTTAAATCTTGAGAATGAGAATGTACATATTGTTGTCTTTGGTAGTGATATTGCTATTAAAGAAGGAGATCTTGTCAAGTGCACAAGATCTATTGTGGATGTCCCTGTGGGAAAGGTACGGACAGCTGTGGAGACTACACTAAATTAAGGTATGGACTTCATCTCTTCACCTAACTAAAACTTCCGCTGAGTCTAAAGAGGCTCAGGTGCAGAGCCTTCCACTGTGGACCGACAAAGTTAGAACACCATAGAAACTTAGCGGACTTTTTCATAAACCTTGATTTTGCTATGCTCAATAAGAACCCAACTGAAATCAGTTCACGTTCTGCTTCCAAAGTAAGTTGTCTTTGCCCAACTGTGAACTGCAGACAACTCTTCAGTATTTTTTTCATTCTATGTTCTATCATCTTAGTCGAATTAGCCATAACTAATTTTGTTCTCTCCTTACATAATAAAACTTATTCATGGGATGAGATAAGTTCTATATTTGGAATTTAACCTACTAATGTTTAAGAATCGTGATTCAAGGCAGCTATCACTATTTGAATGTTAACTAAATTTGTTACATGTGAATCATATGAATCTAATTCATTTACTATACTTTTCAATGAACTAAAATATTGAGTAACTATCATTATTTATCATTTAAATCACAGATATAATTATTCAATTGATAATAACAGCTCATATCTTGCCTTTGATCATACATTACTTATAATATTCTCCACATCTTATGACTAGTCTTTTTATGTAAAATCACTTATTGCAATTTGTGACAATTAAATTCAAGAGTCATAACATAACTAAGTTATTTTCAAAAGACCAGATTTTATAATTTTTATCCATAATGAGATTGTTTACATTAATATCATAATATATTCAATCTTCTCACATGATCCAATATATAATTGTGTTCTAGTGGTGCAAGTTGAAAATTTATATTTGGTTAACTTTTAGGAGTAATTTGTAAATGTGATTTATACATTGTTGATTCATCTCTCTTCATAGATAATTCTAATATAAGAGTGGTGGAGCTCACTGAGAAGTAGGAAGAGTTAGTGCTAATTTTAGTATTTGTAAACTAATAATTCTTTGACTAATTATAAAACTCTTAATGTCAAGCAATCTTGAATGTCAAGAATATGTCCCAAATAATTATAAAGTAGTGTATGAAGAGAGACTTACTAGATCAAAAAATATCATGATATCATGAAGAGAGACTAAACAAGGGTAAACCAAGATGAAGGACGAAAAAAATGAGGGAGATAGTTGTGAAAGAGCCAAAAATGAGTTGAAGCAGTGGCAAGGCAAGCAATAGTGAGATGAGGTCATGACAAGTCATAGTGATGTCACATTAGAGTAGTGATGAGATGAGGCCACAATGTGTCAAAATGGTGGCAAGATGAGGTTAGGTGTTAAAACTAGATTTATGTGTTTTAATTAGTTTTATTATTTGATTTTATTTTCTTAGCTTGTAGAATAAATATAGAATATATTATTAATTTTAAAAGTCTAAAGTTAAAATATTGTGTTTTTTTTATTATAAAACGAATAAAATATAAAAATATCTTCTACCTACTAGCAAGT
Source organism: Spirodela intermedia (assembly GCA_902729315.2). NCBI lineage: Eukaryota > Viridiplantae > Streptophyta > Magnoliopsida > Alismatales > Araceae > Spirodela > Spirodela intermedia. The sequence goes on from LR746264.1 coordinate 6,468,354, forward strand.
CAGCACTTGGTAGTTGACCTAGAGGGGGGGTTGTAGTCGAGTAGGTAGACCCAGACTAGGGGAGCCATATGCTGCACTCAAGTCCCAAAGGCCTCGCTCCACGCACATGTGTGTCACTTCCCTTCCATGTCCCGGTGGCCAACCGATTGTGGGGCAAGGAGTGCCCATACACACGTGAACGCTCAAGGGCGGACCACCTTTTTGTCTTCTCCCAAGATGGTCATGGGCATTATTTTATTTCGAGAAAAAAGATCTTTGATGAGAGAGTGTGAATTTGATTTATATTTAGCACATGCATTTGAAATATTTTCGATGTGGGACCAAATTTTTTCATCTATTTCAGCACAGTCATCTAGAGTGTAGTGTGATCCAGTGGTACACAGCAAGCCACATCATCAGATCAGCTAGATCCTATGGCTTGTGAACTGCCACGATGCTAGATGCATAAAGCGATCCATCAAGAATTCGCAAATCTGATGCCGCTTAGTATGCACTAACCTTAACGGATGATTCGACAGCTAAGGAGGTGTCATGGTACCAGGAACTTAAGTTTCTGATCGGCAGCGATTTGTAGTGAGTTGATGATCTTGTGTTGCTCAACACACCATGTGACTAAGTATATCTAATCTAGTGGCTCCTGAAGTGCTATGATATTGGGATCTTAAGTTCTTACACGTATCACTATTAGAGATATAAAGAAAATAATTGATTATTATCTGGTAAAATAGATATTATTAATTATCTTTAAAATCCCAATGACAATTGCAAATACGGCAATTTATTCTTCTCTCCTTTCACATGATTGAAATCTTTGGTGATTGACAAGTTTCGTTCCTTCCTCCCCCGACTGCACTCAAGGCCTTCAAAAAGTGTTTAACTCTTCACTTCTCCCCTTAGACAATGGTGACAACATGGTTGACCTTTCTTTTGGTAGATCTCTCTAGCAAGTGATGCATCACTTCTAAACAATACTTTTATGACTTTTGGCATGGTGTGACACATCCAGACGAAACCAAGCCGCCACACCAGTGTCTCTAGTTACTCAAGAGATATACTAAATTTGGGTAATAATTTATTTCCTACTTTCAGTATTTACTAAGTTACTTTTGTCATTTATTTACATTTTACAGTAAGTTCTTTCCATTTCATGCATATTTTGATTGAAATAAGTAAAACTAATTCAAAATTTTGTGAATGATCTTCATTCTTCTTTTGAATCCTTCAAAATTTATTTGAGATCAAGCTAAGATCATTTCTAACTTTTTTTTATTGATTTTTACAATTGAATCTTGATGTATTCATATTCTCGATGTTCTATAAATAATGAGTATTTTTCTATTTTTTAATATGAAATTACTGAGATTAAAGGCTGATTAATGAGTGTTCAACTATTAAAATAAATAGTAGACATTTACAGTTGACCTCATGTCATGTGTGTGAATCCTCAAGCACACATTCATCCAAGAAAATGGGTTGACTATATTTCTCTCTTTCTTCAATTTTGTCTTATTTCTCTCTCTTGTTGTCTCGTGAGACCTCTCTTCTCTCTTTGTCTCTCGTGAGATCTCTCTCTTTCTCTTCCTCTCTCTCCATCAATCTCCTTCTCTTTCTCTCTCTTGATCAATCTCCCTCTTTCTCCTTCTCTCTCTCTTCTGAAGACTTTTCTCTCTCTCTATCTCATGTGAGATTTCTCTCCTCCTCTCTCTTTCTCTCTCTTTTGTGAGAGATCTCATCCCTTCTCTCTTTCGTGAGAGCTTTCTCTTCTCTTCTCTCTCTCTTTCTCCCTTTCGCGAGAGATCTCATCCCTTCTCTCCCTCATGAGAGCTTTCTCTCCTCCTCTCTCTTTTTCTCCCTTTCGTAAGAGATCTCATCTCTTCTCTATCTCATGAAAGCTCTCTCTTCTCTCTATCTTTTTCTTTTTCCTTTTGTATGATTCCCTTCCTTTATTCTTCTCACCTCATCCTTCTATTTTATTATTTCTATTAAATATTAATAAATATTAAAATCACTTTATATATAAATTAAATTAGTTTTCACTATGGATTAATTAATCTTCTTATGTTTGACTTGAGACTTACTTCTATGCTAATATTTTATTAAGTCTTAGTTATAAATATTATTAGATAACGTGTATTTAAACACAATGACAAGTGCACATCATCTTTTTGGCACCGTTGTTAGGGAGATTTGTTTTTAATCAGTGTTAATTGATATTATTTTATATATTTTAGTCATTTTTAAAAAAATGATTTAATTATTTTATTATTTTCATTTAAATAGTATTTCAAAAAATAAAATATGAAAATAAGTTTATTAGGCTCATTTGATTTCTATTTACATTTATTTCATAAGTTAGAATTTTAAATTTTTAGTTTCTATTTATTTACTTGAGAATATTTTAGATTTTGTACTGATTCTATACTTCTCTTTTACATATTTATTAGAATTATATATTCATGTCATGATCATTGCTAGATTTAATTTTTGAAAAACCTAATTTATGAACAGTAGACACAGCTTGCAACCAATCTTAGAAAATTCAGCTTCCAACCAATCTAAAAATTTAGGAGCACAAGAAAAATGAAAATTACCACCCATATTAGAGACTCTAATAATAGAAAAAAGAAGAAATTCATCTTCTACAGAAGTAGAGACACCTAGGATTGATTATCCAGCCCAAGAGAGTGAGAATGTTGAAAATACTTAATGTTTTAAACCTATGTGTGATTATTATACACCTAATTTATATAGACTTACTTTATAAGTTAGGCTCTCCTATTTTGTCAAATGTTCATTTTGATATTTGTCATAGCACTCTACAAATGTTTCTTGAATTTCGTAAGTTAGCTAACAAGAAACCATATCAACATATTCTTCAATTTTTAGCTACATGTGAACTTATTCATATTCTTAATATTCCTCAAGATGCACTTGGGTTACATCCCTTTTCATATTCATTACATGATAAAGCTAGAAATTGGCTCACATCATTACCACATGAGATTATCACAAGGTTAGAAGTAGAGCAAGTATTTTGAGAAAATTCTATCATGTTGGCAAGACTCATGCCATGTGGAAAGCTATTTTCTAATTTACTAAAAAATTAGGAGAAGTATTCTATAAATCTTGGAAAAGATTCAAGGAGCTTCAAAGGAGATGTCTATATCATGGAATTGTCAAATGACAATTAAATCATGTATTTTATGATGGTGTATATGAACAGCACAAAAACACTATAGATGTTGGGTGGAGGCACATTCATGACTAAGGATGAGGATGAAATTTATAAGTTATATTAAAATTTAAGTGAAAATGTAGCTGAACGTGAATCTTTGCTTTATATGATCGCATCAATAATAAAAATAAAAGATGAATATTTGAGGTTAGAAATCATGATGTATTAGACATTAGAAATGAAGTTAGTGAGGTGCATCAAAAGTTAAATATTTTATATGATCATTTGCTACATAAAAAGAAAAACCTACACAACCTGCACAACAAATTCATATCCTAGATGTTCATCATGTGGTAGGATTGATCATTATAAATCTCAATGTCCTAATTTAGATCAAGAGCATGCACATGCACTTCATGATCATAGGAACTAGTCAAATCCTCCTAAAAAAAATCATACTATAAATTTACAATCATACTATAAATTCTCCTTATTTCAAATTTTCAAAATCATGTTATAAATTGTCAATCATTTCTTAGACCTAATCATGCATTTAGACATGCTCATCAACCACAATATAATGTTAAGCCCTCTTTTCAGCAAAATACTCATAATTTCTAGCAAAGTACTCATCAGCCACCAGCCCACAAATTTACTGATTCTTTTCAAGTTCAGTCCCCAATTTCAGCCCACAATATCATAATTCATATCAAAATCAATCTGATATGAATTCAAATTTGATGCAATAGTTTATGGGACAAATGATGCAGCAATTTCAAAAAACAAATATCTCTATGATGAAGATGATGGAGCAAATTAAGCAAGAAAACAAGCAAACAACCATTAGGATAGAAAAAGAGATGTAAACTAATCTTCGCCCATTCAAAATGTGAAACAGGTCATCTTCCTAGTAAACTCATCATGAACCCACGAAATCAACCTTTTAATAACCACGAACCATCTACATCTCAAGGTTTTAAAAATGTAAAAGTGGTGACCACTTTGAGGAGTATAAGTAACTCAAAGATCCATATGCACCAGATTTTTTAGAAAAATAAGTTCATGATGATGAAGTGTTGAATGATGAGGATAATGATTACTTGCTGACGATGAAAATCTAGATGAAGAAAAATAAGAATCAAAAGAAGAAAAATCAGAAGTACCACTCATTCTTATTTTATCACACCAAGATGAACTTAGAAAAATAGTTCCCTTTCATAAGGTATTAGAACCAAAACTTAAGAAAAGAGTTGAACCTAATGAAGAGTTTATCAAAATATTTAAACAAGTTCAGATCTCTATTCCTTTGATAGATGCAATCAAACTTATACCTACATGGGTAAATTTTTTAAAAGAATTATGCACCCCTCGTAGGTCATCTTGGAAGATATCTTTATCCAAAGAGGCTAGTGTCATTATTTCTCATTCTTTGCCTAGGAAATGTAAAGATCTAAGAGCACCTCTCATCTCATGTAAAGTGGGTGAAACAACATTTAGAAATGTGCTCTTAGATTTGAGAGCACCAATCAAATTAGGATGTCCATTTCTTGCCACAGCCAAAGCAAATATTGATTACAAAAATGAGATTATAAAGATGAAATATGAAGGTCAAAATATCTCTTTAAATATTTTTAAAATTTCAAAGTTTTTAAAAAAGAAAGATGATAATTATGAAGATATCAAGGTAATTGATTTTGCATAGAGGAATTGAATTATGTTCAGCAAGTTGATCAATTAATTTTTTCATTCTATGCTCATGCATTAGGTCAAAAATGTTATAAGAAAGAGGCATTAAATGATGACATAACATTCATGAAATCATCATAGAGTAGTGTCCAGTTGAAGATGTTAACTTAGCGCTAACTAGGAGGCAACCAATAATTTTAGTTTTGCATAATTTAATTTGTGTTTTATAGTTAATAAATTTAGAATTTCGTTGCTTCTTATTTCATTTCAGTATTACCTCATATATTTCTATTTTATCATGTTATACTTATTGATTTATGAGTATATAACTTTTGCTTTGCAGTTTAATTTGATATTATATTTCATGTCATTGAGGAAAATTTCGATTTTAATTAGGGGGAGCAAAGAAAATTCAGTGGATTTATTTCATGAATAATTAGTATAGAAGGAAAATTTAAAATTAGTAGCAATGAATTCATGGGTTTCTACATTTTTCCTATAAGATGGTAAATTCATTTAGGTATGAAGATTAAAGTGTGTTAGATTTAGTGACTTCAAGTGATAAAAAAAAAATGTAGTACATTGAAGGATGAAATATTTTTAGAATATATCTTGATAATCATGATCCATATGTTATGAATTCACATTTTAAATTAGTAGGAATTATGAAGTCGGATGTGATGAGGTTGAAATTGTATAAAAATTATTAGAAGCTAGACATTCTTAGTATGAGGAATCCTAAGTAGTTGATCATTTTATATATATATATAGATAGAAAAAAATCATCATATGGTAGAATGTAAAACCTAACTCACGAAAAAAATATATATGGGGATTTTCCACTTGTCCCATAGAGACTTTTTCTATATGTGAGACTAGGACAAGGTAAAAAAAAAGAAAAGTGAGTGCAAATGCTTCTATGAGAATTTCTCACTTGTCTCATGGAGGCTTTCCACATTTGAGATTTAGACATGAAAAAGAAGCTATATGGGAAAAGATACCTACCTATGATGTTTATAATAAAGAAAAGAAAAAAAAAGAAGAGACAAGTGGAATATGCTACTTATGTGCATGAATATAGAAGAGAAGGTTGAAGAGAGTTTGAAAACTTGAGTAAACTTTTGATCATTTAATTAATAATTTCTGAAAATGAAAGATGTTGAATTTCATGCATTGAAGAGAATGAAAGTTAAGATGAATATTTTTTGAAATAGTTCATTTGGAAATGTTTTTTATTTTTGATCTTGTAGGAAGCTATTTCAAATCATATGAATATCTCAATATTTATTTGAATGTCATTATATGGAAAAATGAAAAAATAAATGATTTATATAAATTAATTAATTAATTAATAACTTTAACTTTGTAAGTCTTTTACTTATTACTAGGGACAAGCAAATTTCAAAGTTGAGGGTAATTGTTAAAGCTAGATTTATGTGTTTTAATTAGGTTTATTATTTGATTTTATTTTGTTAACTTGCAAAATAAATATAAGATATATTGTTTTAAAAAGTCTGAAGTTAAAATACTTAGTCTACTTTTTTATTATTAAAATAAAAATAATCAAATATAAAAAAATCTTTCTCTCATTGGCAAGCCGACACTCAGTAGTTGACTTAGAGGGGGGGCTGCGGTCAAGTGGGTAGACCCAAACCGAGAGAGCCATGAGCTAGACTCGAGTGGTGAAGGCCTTGCTCTACGCACGTGTGCATCACTCCCCTTCTACGTCCTAGTGGCCAACCGGTCATGAGGCAAGGAGTGCCCATACACACGTGCGCGCACAAAGGTGGACCACCTTTTTGCCTTCTCTCAAGATGGTCTTGGACATTATTTTACTTCGAGAGAAAAGATCTCTATTGAGAGAGTGTAAATTTACTTTATATTTAACATATTGATAACTATAAATTAGTAGTTGCATCTATGCATTAATATCTTATATATAGATGTTAATTAATGGGTACATAATACTACTATATATATATTACTAACTCATTATAATATTTATAATATTTTATCATTTAAGTCTTAATATATATTATTTTAGTTATTTTATTTATATTATGAAACTAACCCCACTTGACTTTTATGAAGTCAAGTGGTATTCTCTCACATTTTTTTGATAATTATTTGATTACATTGACTTAGAGGAGTTCTTAATATGAGTTAGAAGTAATGGAAGAAGCCTAAGCCTTCAGCCCAATGAAAAACCAAAGTTTTATGGAGAGGGCCGACCTAATATGTTTATAGGCTTAAGAGAGGGAGTCACTTTAACCTTAGCCTATTTGGACTTAAAAGAGCTATCAAGAGATAAGATCTAGGCTGTCTATCTTAAGATGTCTTAAAATGAGATTAAGAAAGATTAGAGCATTGCCCTTATAGAATGATCTGAGCTGTCCACCAAGAGAGTCGGTTATTAATATTAACCATCCATTAGAGGGGCCTAACTCTCAAGAGGATTAAGGCATCTTGCCCCCCTCTTGGAATGTGTTTTTTGGCTCTCTCTCTAACAATGACTAGTCAAAGAAAATAAGAGGAAAATCCAGATCAACAACATTCTCATACCTAAGATCATCGTATAGAAGACATTATCTAGAGTGCATCAAGGTCGTCACAAATCGAGCATCACATGACCTAAGACTAGCACACAACAAGGTTTGTGCAAGATCTAGATTTGGGCATCCTTGTAATCCTCTCAATGGATAGATTAACTTTTAATTCGAATTAGTTTTATCATTTATTCCATCATTCCATCATGTTAAATCCATTATCTCCTTTGCCATGTTTTCTATTTCTCTTTTCTTCACCCTATTTACAGTTAATTCTGTCCTTCACAATCTCACAGATATATATATATATATAGAAAAAAAAAAGAATTCTTACTCTCATTACCCACACTCCCTAATGATCGACCTTTACTTATCCGAAATAGAAGGATAATGTTTTATAAATATTATTTGTATGAACTTGGTTGTATCACGACTACGTATTTAACCTCTAATTCGAGTTCATCAAATTGACACCATTGTTGGGGAGCTAGGTGTCATTGAGAGAATATAATTTTTATTTTTATTTTAATTTTTTTATTTTTATTGTCATTTTTCCTTTCTTCAATGAACATTTTTTTGAGCCATTGATTGAGGATTTTTGAAGATTAGCATTTTGTATTTTTATTTTCTATAACCTCTCTTTCATTACAAAAATTCATCAAAGGAGGTCTTCAAAAGATATATCTCTCACTTGAACCCTTTGATTATTTATGCACGACACTAGATCTAAGAAACCAAATTTAGTGGACCTTGATTAAATAGGGAGATCTAGTACTCTTGAGGATAGAAGCAATTGTGAAAAGATGAATCCACCACATAATCCAAGGAATAGAGATTTACCTCAAAACGATGATGATAGAAGAATGAAAATGAGATAATATTATAGTCCTATGGGGAGTAAACCAAGCACTGAAATCTGCCCACCTTTGGGAGGAGTGAGCTTTAAAATAGAAAATACATTTATTAATTCTTACCTAGTTTTCATGGTCTATCTAGTGAAGATCCTTCTGCATACCTAGAGGAATTGGCTGAAAAATGTTCTTTGAATCAAATTCCAAAAGTTACTAGTGAAGTCATGAAGATGAAAATTTTTCCTTTGACTTTAAAAGATAGAGCTAAGGAATAGTTTAAGAATTTGGGAAGGAGATTTAAAAGTTGGGAAGAAATAGAAACCTGCTTTCTTAAAAAAAATTATTCCTTAGGAAATACTAACTCATATAAGAGAGTCATACAAACATTCACTCAAGGAGATGATGTATTTTGTGAATTTTAGGAAAGATTTAAGGATTTGACTAGGAAGTGTCCTCACCATGGTATAATAATTGGCAATTGATTCAATTTTTTTATGAAGGGTTACATGAAAATACTAAAAATAGAGTTGATATGATATGTGGGGGATCACTTCTAGATAAATATGATGATGAGGTGGAAGAATTGATTGAACATTTGACTCAAAATGATAGTCATCACATGGGGTTGAGTCAAAATGTGAGAAATGTAGGACCCAAGAGAGGAAGAATCTTGAATGTAAAAGGTATGAAACTTGAAATTGAGAGAGATATGACCAATAAGCATTTAGGGAATGTTGAGGCATCCTTAAGTTGACTGATATGATGTAAAATCTACTATCCAACCTTATTGTTTCACATTTTCATAATACTCCATGCTCTATGTGTTTTAGCAAAAGACATGTAGCTGGAGAATGCATCGACACTGGTGAAGTGAATGTGATGAATCATACACCACCTCACAACTCATGAAATGGGTGAGGTAATGCAAACTTCAGCAAGGAATCTCAACCTTCATTTCAGCCAAGACCTTACTTCCAACAGTCCCAACCACAACACATGTCTCAAGGTAACTCTAATGAACTTCTTATCCAGATTTTACAAGAAATCTAAAAGGACCAACGTGAAACAAAAGAAGTAGTGTGAGGCGTGGTGAGAGATGTGGAGCAGCTCAAGGCTGATGTGGAGAGGCTGAATCAAGTCAACTCTAATGTTGAAAATATGAAAGGTAAAGGGAAAGAAGTGGACTGCGGTATAGGTCAATTTTCAACTCAGCCCTTTATTAATCCTTGTAATGTTATTTTTATAGAATCTCATTCATCTTTTCCTTCAGAAAATCATGAATGCATTCATGCCATAATTTGATTAAAAAATGGGAAATGTTTAGTTGACCCTTGTGACAAGAATGAAGAGGGAGACCAAGAGAAAACCTTAGAGATAGAAGAGGAAAAAGTAAAGTTAAAAGAGAGAGAACCAAACTTAGGAAAATATCAGCCGCCTATTCCTTTTCTAGAAGCTTTAAAATCTACCAAACCGCCCATCCAAAATAGTAAACTCTTAGAGACCTTTAAGGAGACCACAATAACTATTCCCTTAGAACAAGCAATCAAACATATTCCTTCATTCTCAAAATATGTAAAGGAACTTTGTACTCCCAATAAGAAACCCAAGAGAGTCAGATTGTCTGAAAGTAATAGTTCTATCATATTAAACCAAATTCCAAAAAAAAAAGATCCAAGTGCACTCTTAATTACTTGTGATATTAGAGGAACATATTTTTCTAGATCTTTATTAGATTTTAGTGCTAGTGTCGATCTCATGCCAAAAGCCTTATATGATAAATTTAAGTTTGAAGATCTATAACAAGTACTCTTAGAATTACAACTTGCAGATGGATCTATTAAGCAACTGTATAGTGTGTTGGAAGATGTGATGATTAAGGTAGAACATTGCACATCTCTTATTGACTTTATTGTGACTGATATGAAAATACATGATAATTGGAGTAGAGCACCAATAATTTTTGAGATACCCTTTTTAGCCACTACTAAAGCCATGACAGATTGGGAAAAAGGAATAGTAGTATTAAGGGTAGAAGAGGAGAAGGTCGAAATGAATATGATGAGTTAGGAGAAAATTATTTCAAAATTTTTGGAGTATAATAAAAAGAAGAACGATTAGAAGCTCTAGAACTCTTTTTGCCCCAAATTCAGACCTAAAACCTTTACCCTCTTTATTAAAATATGCATTCTTAAGCCCTAAAAGTACCTTACTGATAAGTCTTCATTATCATGAGTTAATAATTAGTAAATAATATAGTTTTAGCCTTAACTCATGATAAATAGACTTATATTTGTGTTAAAAATGATTTTTGGTTTTCAATTGATTAACATGAATTTTTGGGTAATTATGTGATTTTATATGATTTTTATAGTCTTACTTTTGAGATAAATGAAGAACAAGAAATAAAAATAAAAATATTGCAAAAATGGGGGGACACATTGGGCCCGCAAGTGGGTCGGAAGCGCAGTCAGGGAGTAAGCCAGGAGCAGGGGCTCGAGCGACTTGGCTTGGGGACCGACAGGGCACGCGTACGCCACTCCCCTTCCACGTCACCGGTGGCTAGCCGGTTGTGGGGCAAGGAGTGGTCATACACGCGAGAGAAGGGACTTTGCTCACAAAGCTAACATTACTATATATTCGCTCGAAAAATCGGCGTACAACCAATGTGGGACTAAACCCCCGTCACACCTTCCTCAAAAGAGGCGGGCGACCGGCGCGGGTTCGAATCCTACTAGAGTCAAAATTCATATATTTTTATCTGATTATCGCGACTTTCCTGCAGATCCCGGTGAAGGATTAAGCAACGAGAATTGCTGGATCATTGGCGAAAATCTCGTCAACGTGATTCGCGGAGCATTGCTGCTAAAATTGCTGAACAATTCACAATAAAAGGATCACGAATCCATCGAGTAAATCATCTCCGATTGATCGACGAACAAGCCGTCGTCAGGAAGAGGACGATCCGCCAGGAGACCAGTCACCACCTCCTGAGAGTGTACCAGATGCGATGAAGAGCCTCCTCTTGCTGCGCGGACCTGAGGATGAAGCTCCTTAACACGCGCCCCACCTCCATCCAACTCCTCTCTGTCAGGTGACAGCCGCCGGAGAGCCGCAAAGTCGTCGTTTTTCCGCTCTGCCGGGTGACAGCCGTTAGAGACGATTCGACGACCCACTTGATTGATCTCTAGACTTCGCGAGAAGATCTAGAGATTGCCCACGTCGTCTTTGTCCAAGGAGAGCCTTCAAGGCCGTGGACACTACACGACGACCCTCCCGAACGCTCAGGATTCCGGTGCATCGCCGACACGTCGCCGTCGCGATGCCGGAACTCTATTTTCCTACTTTCAATTTAATTTACGCTTTATTTAGTGATACTTTGTGTGATTTTAATTTACCAAACTATACTTCGTTAAATTACGATTCTTCTGGCTTTTATAGATCTTAATTTGATTAATTAAGTCGTCTGTAATCACTTACGTAAGAATCGTCAGGCGGAACTCTGTTTCCGCTTGATTCGCGTTCGCTGGGCGCTGACGTCATCCTGACGCCCGCACCCTTATTTCCTTTTTTTTCGTGAATTTTAAATATATTTCCTTTTTATTTCCTAGTATAAAATTCGTAAGAAAATCTTATTCATTGAGAAAAATTCTGAATAATTACCAGATATTATACTACATCCATGTGATCGACTTGGAAAATTACCGTTATTTTTGAAATTTTTATTGAATTATAATTGATATATTTATTTTGAAATACTTCTAAATATCTAAAAATTCGTATTTTCTAGTTTTATAAATTTTATATTTGTGTGATTTAACATACAACGACTGAGTCACGTCAAATTTTGGCACCGTTGCCGGGGATGTATTGCATAATATTTAGTATTTTTCTATTTTTCTCTTATAGTACACAAAAAAAAAACTTTACTCTTGTTTTATTTTCTTTTTGCCGATTTTTATTAGAAAAAGGGAATGAAAAGAAGCACAGCAAGGACTGAAGCATCCTGAAGGAGGGTAACAGTTACTAACTTTTTCTCTCGAATTTATTGATTTTTATGCATGGTAGAAGATCCTTGCATCCAAGGCTAGAAAATCCTTTCATTATTTCATTCAAAAATAAAAATCCGAAAGAAAAATTAATTTTGATGGATCTTGAAGGAGGTACAAGTCAAACTGAGAACAATCCTATGGCCATGAAAAATCATTATATCCCTGATTCATTTCAAAGAGCATCTAATATGAGAGTCCCATTAGCACCCACTGTTAAATTCGAAATAAATCCATAAATTTTTCAAATGCTCCCTAATTTTCATGGATTGCCTTTAGAGGAACCTCATCAGCACTTAGAAAAATTTCATATGGTCTGTGATTTAGTTAATCTCCCTCAAGTTACACCAGATATTATTAAGATGAAATTATTCCCTCATACACTTAGGGACAAAGCTAGTCATTGGCTATCCACATTAGATAGAGAATTAACTAGCTGGAAAGATATAGAACAGGCTTTTCTTCGAAAATTTTATCCCTTAGGAAAAACTCAAAATATGAGAAAATATATATGGAGTTTTTCTCAAAGACCAGGAGAAACTTTGCATGAGACATGGAAAAAATTCAAAGATTTACTTAGAAAGTGTCCTCATCATGCTATACCCAAGTGGCAGCTCAATAGAATTTTTTATGATGGATTATTAGAACAACATAGAAATATGGTTGATTCTACATGTGGAGGAGCTTTTATGGAGAAAACTCCTGATGAGATTTACAATCTTTATGAGAATTTAAGTGAAAATTCTAGAGATCAAGCCTCTTTTGAATTATATGATAGGGATAAGAAGAGAAGAATTTATGAATTGCATCATGATGATGGTTCTAAACTTAGAAATGAGGTTAATCAGATTAATCAAAGATTAGAAAAAATTAATTTACTTATTAATAATATTAGAAAGCCTTTTAACCCTCAACCTAATTCGAATAGTACATGTCCTATGTATGGTGAAAATGATTATTCTGAATTTCAATGTTATAATTTAGATCAATCATTTCACCCTATGCGAGAACAAATGCAAGTAGCTCACGGTTTTAATAGAAATAGGGAATATTTTTCAAATTCTTATAATCCTAATTGGAGGAATAATTTTTCATGGAGAGACCCAAATAATATTCAAAATCCAGAAGCACTTAGACCCAATTCAAACTCTGAATTTCGTCCAAAACAAGAAAATAGATTTCAGAAAAATCAGCCCTCTCAAACCCAACCTGATGCTATGAAAATGATGCAGCAAATGAGCCAAATGATGCAACAAACTATGAATCAAATGATGCTTCATCAGAAACAAATTATAGAGGCTCTTGAGAATAAGAGAGAAGAGGAACAGCTACTTAGTCAGCCCATAGAAAATTCAGAAAACTGTCCAACAGTAAGATTTCAGCAAGAAGAGTCTAGCTGGATAAATTTAGAAAAAAACCTACAAAATGAAAATATTAGGACAGTGAATATATTGAGTGAGAATATTTTACATGATCCTTATTTCCAATTATTAGAAGAAATTGATGATCCATTAGAAGTAAATGAGAATATTAAGGCCAAAAATGTAGTAGCAGAAAATTTGAATAAAATCATTTATTGCTCACAATTGATGAATGAATATAGTGAGGATGATGAGGAGAAAGAACCCTTAGATGAAGAAACAACAACTGATCATAGAAAAATCATCCAAATTTTAGTAGAAGGGAGTAAGGACAGAAATGAAGAAAAATATATTTCAGGTGAGGAAAAATCAATTGATTTGGGAGATGTAGGAGACGAAATTAATGAATCTAATCATAATTTTGCAGCCATGGATGTTGATTGTGAGGATGATGATGTATATCATATACCAAAATTAAAAGATAGCTCTTGGGAAGATGAAGAATTTGATGAGTTGAGAAACGAAAAGCTAGAAAAAGAATTGATTCAACTAATGGGAACAAGCAAAAATAATAGATATGAATATAGAGATAATTTTGGAGGAGAAAATTTGAATTTTACTGAATTCATTAGATCTGAGATTAAAGAAGACAATCCTTCCATCCTTCAAAACCCACAGCCCATTAGAATTATTTCTAAGCTTGAAATATTTCACTCCTCGCAAATTGAATAAATATGTATGGAAGATAAAATGGAGTAGGGGAAGATTATGTAGATAAAAGAAGACATTAAGAAATGGGTGAGTGGAAGAATTAGAGATACCAATTTAGATGAAAAAAATTTAGATTGGGCAAGAGCTAATCTGAAAATTATATGGCCTGATCGCATTTTATGGTTTATTAATAGAAAGTATTTATTAATGAATGAGAGCCTAACAAAACAAGATAGAAATAAGGAAAGATTCTTTTCAAAATGGAAATATTATTTTTGGAAAAAAAAATTTAATTTCCATTTTGTTTTGGCTGAAAGTATGTCAAGGTATATATATATGAAGTATATGAATTTATGCTAAATCTGAAAAAGAATATCATGAAACTTACCTTGGGATACAAATATATTTTGATGGCCATTGATCATCTTATATGATGTAAGAGCTGTCCAGCTGGAGACATTAAATTCAGCACTGCATGGGAGGCAACCCATGGTTTTTATTTCATTCTGTTTGATTTTTTTTAAGCTCTGCTTTTCTTAGAATTTTGCAGTACTTGTTTCTGTATTTGTTTTTCTTTCGAAAAAATGCAGGAGGAGTGTAAGATGAAGTGGAAAATTAAAAACGAGGTTGAGGTGATGTCTTTCAGAGCTTCATCATTTATGAAAATATTTTTAATGCTTAACTTTGTAGATATACATGCTTCACTTGAAAATTATATTTTCTGCATATTCTGTTTCGAGTTTTCTGTGTCATTGAGGACAATGTCATTTTTAAGTTGGGGGGTGAAGTATTCATTATTAATTTATGTTGTAGGACGATTAAGAACATGTGTTTGCATTTTATTCAACTTAGAACAGTAACTAAAAAAATAAAAATAAAATAAAATTCGGAAAAATTGCAACATCTATTTTCTGGTTTTCTGTTAGAAACAACAGACTGTCAAAAACAGCAGACAAAAAACAGCCCGAAATTTGAAATTCTAGAAGACCCTTTTCTCACATTTCAATTCCCTAGATATATATTACTGAAATTCGAAATTACAACTATAAAGAAGATAGTTTTGATTTATTTTTGACAAATTTATTGCTGCTAAAAATAGAACTGAAAATAGAAAATGGAATTGTCAGAACTATCTAATTTACAAATTCCTTACATCATATTACATGCATGAAAAATTAAATCAATTAGATTGATTGATACCAAAAGATACTAGGAAGATTATTATTGAGTCAAAAGAATGATCTAGTAGCATAAAATGTTGGAATACTCCTTGGATACATGATAGATAACATGGATTTGATTTTACAGATTTTCACTTCATGATCTTGATGGATAGTATTTACTTGATGTGAAAATTTGATTGGTCATTTGAGTTTAATGGAGATTTTTACACCCTGATCTATAGGACTTGTGAGGAGAAATCACTTATTTCGAAAAAAAGAAGAAGAGAGAGAGCAATGTGAAAAATCTAGAAACGAAGAGTACACATGGAGGGTGTGAGACATCATTCTCATTGTCGAAAATCGTGCATAGAAAAACACTTGCTGAAAAATAAGTGGATAAAGTGAAAGCCCTGAAAATGAAGAGTACACATGGAGGGTGTGAGACATCATTCTTATCGTCGAAATTTATCTACAGGAAAAGCTACTTATCCACTATTTAAAAAAAAAAAAAAAAGAAGGAAGAAATATAGTGCAAACTTCAAAAATCAAGTCATAGAAAAAGGTAAATGTAAGATCAATATTATTCTTGGATGAGTATTGATAATTGGAACATTTTGTAAATACATCTATGAGTGAAGAAGTGATAAAGATGTGAATAGAAGAAGTGAAGTCTAGATTGTTATTCCAAGGAGTGTTTAAACATTTATGTGCTTGGCATCATTCTTAAATACTTGATATAAGAATCCAAAGTGTTTAACGGTGCATCATTTCTAATTATATCTTTTTTCTGTATTGAAATATGATGTTTGAGATTTGTAAAATTTTATTTTCGTAATTCCATTGCTAAGGGACTAGCAATGATTTAAGTTGGGGAGTGTGATAAGTCTTCATTATCATGAGTTAATAATTAGTAAATAATGTAGTTTTAGCCTTAACTCATGATAAATAGACTTATATTTGTGTTAAAGAATGATTTTTGGTTTTCAATTGATTATCATGAATTTTTGGGTAATTATGTGATTTTATATGATTTTTACAGTCTTACTTTTGAGATAAATGAAGAACAAGAAATAAAAATAAAAATATTGCAAAAATGGGGGGACTCGCTGGGCCTGCAAGCGGGTCGGAAGCGCAGTTGGGGAGTAAGCCGGGAGTAGGGGCTCGAGCGGCTTGGCTTGGGGACCGACAGGGCACGCGTACGCCACTCCCCTTCCACGTCACCGGTGGCCAGCCAGCTGTGGGGCAAGGAGTGGTCATACACGCGAGAGAAGGGACTTTGCTCACAAAGCTAACATTACTATATATTCGCTCGAAAAATCGACGTACAACCAATGTGGGACTAAACCCCCATCACACCTTCCTCAAAAGAGACGGGCGACCGGCCCGGGTTCGAATCCTACTAGAGTCAAAATTCATATATTTTTATCTGATTATCGCGACTTTCCTGCAGATCCCCGGTGAAGGATTAAGCAACGAGAATTGCTGGATCATCGGCGAAAATCTCGTCAACGCGATTCGCAGAGTATTGCTACTAAAATTGCTGAACAATTCGCGATAAAAGGATCGCGAATCCATTGAGTAAATCATCTCCGATTGATCGACGAACAAGCCGTCGTCAGGAAGAGGACGATCCGCCGGGAGACTAGTCGCCACCTCCTGAGAGCGTATCAGATGCGATGAAGAGCCTCCTCTTGCTGCGCGGACCTGAGGATGAAGCTCCCTAACACGCGCCCCACCTCCATCCAGCTCCTCTCCGTCAGGTGACAGCCGCCGGAGAGCCGCAAAGTCGCCATTTTCCGCTCCGCCGGGTGACAGCCGCCGGAGACGATTCGACGACCCACTTCATTGATCTCTAGACTTCGCGAGAAGATCTAGAGATTGCCCACGTCGTCTTTGTCTAAGGAGAGCCTTTGAGGCCATGGACACTACACGACGACCCTCCCGAACGCTCAG
The DNA here is from genome assembly GCA_902729315.2 of Spirodela intermedia. Classification (NCBI taxonomy): domain Eukaryota; kingdom Viridiplantae; phylum Streptophyta; class Magnoliopsida; order Alismatales; family Araceae; genus Spirodela; species Spirodela intermedia. The sequence continues at coordinate 6,485,846 of LR746264.1, forward strand.
GATTCCGGTGCATCGCCGACACGTCGCCGTCGCAACGCCGGAACTTTGTTTTCCTGCTTTCAATTTAATTTACGCTTTATTTAGTGATACTTTGTGTGATTTTAATTTACCAAACTATACTTCGTTAAATTACGATTCTTATGGCTTTTACAGATCTTAATTTGATTAATTAAGTCGTCTGTAATCACTTACGTAAGAATCACCGGGCGGAACTCTATTTCTGCTTGATTCGCGTTCGCTAGGTGCTGACATCATCTTGACGCCCGCACCCTTATTTCCTTTTTTTTCGTGAATTTTAAATATATTTCCTTTTTATTTCCTAGTATAAAATTCATAAGAAAATCGTATTCATTGAGAAAAATTCTGAATAATTACCATATATTATATTACATCCCTGTGATCGACCTGGAAAATTACCGCTATTTTTGGAATTTTTATTGAATTATAATTGATATATTTATTTTGAAATACTTCTAAATATCTGAAAATTCATATTTTCTAGTTTTATAAATTTTATATTTGCGTGATTTAACATACAACGACTGAGTCACGTCACTTACCTATTATTATATCATCAAGCCTTACATCAGAACAAGAGGAAAAACTCATGCATGTATTGAAGGAAAATAAGGCAACAATATGATGGTCATTTGATGATATAAAAGGTACCTCCTAATGTGTGTGAGCATAAGATATTTATAGAAGAAGGCTATAAGCCATCAAGAAAAAATCAAAGGCACTTAAATCCTCATATGTTAGAAGTGTTAAAGAAATAAATATTGAAATGGCTTAAAATGGATGTGATTTATGCAATCTCAGACAACTCTTGGGTAAGTCCATTTCACATGGTATCAAAGAAGGCTGACATAATAATAGAAAAAAATGATAAAGAGGAAGAAGCACAAACTAGATTAGCCACCAGCTGGAGAGTATGTATAGACTATAGGAAACAAAATCTAGTAACTAAAAAAGATCATTATCCCTTGCCTTTTACTAATCAGATTTTGGAAAAATTTGCCAACCAAAATTATTTATATTTTTTTGTGATTATTCAAGGTATAATCAAAATAGTATTCATGTAGATGACCAAGAAAAGACCACTTTTACATGTCCAGTAGGAACATTGCTTTTAAACGAATGTCATTTAGTTTTTGTAATGCTGCTACTACATTTCAAAGATGTATGAATGTCATATTTATTGAATTAATGGGCGACAAATTAGAAATTTTCATGGATGTTTTTTTAGTTTTTAGTGCGTCATTTAATATGTGTTTATTTAATCTAATGCAGGTTCTACAAATATGTATCCAAAATAATCTTGTATTAAGTTGGGAAAAATCTCATTTCATGGTACAGGAAAGAATATTGTTGGGACATCGAGTCAGCAAGCATGGGCTGGAGGTAGACAAGGTCAAAATCGAAGTGATCAAGCACTTACCTCTTCTCAAAAATTTAAAATAGCTTTGAAGGTTCCTCGGCCACATGGGCTTCTAGATTTCTAAACCCTTAGTTAATCTTGTCCAAAGTTGTCAATTTTATTATTGATAGTGAAGCTATGATTGCTTTTAATCAAATTAAAAATGCACTTATTCAAGCTCCTATTTTGCAGGCCCCAAATTGGAGCTTACCCTTTGAACTAATGTGTGATGCATCAGATTTTGCAGTGGGAGCAATCTTAAGCCAAAGAATTGACAAGATGCTAGTGGCCATCTATTACGTTAATAAGACCTTGGTGGATGCTCAAGTAAATTATTCAACTTACTGAAAAGGAATGACTAGCCATTGTTTTTGCTTTAGAAACATTTAGGTCTAATTTATTAGGTAGTAAGATTATTATTTTTTCTGATCATGCAGCTTTAAAGTTTTTACTTAGAAAGAAAGAGGCTAAACCTAGGCTTATTAAGTGGATACTTTTGTTACAAGAATTTGATATTGAGATAAGGGATAGGAAGGGAAGTAAAAATGTAGTGGCTGATCATTTATCGAGGATGATTGTAGCAGACTCACAACTCATTAGTGATTCCTTTCCCGATGAACATATTTTAGGAGTTCAAACTAGGAAAATTCCTTAGTATGCACATATAGTGAATTATCATACCATAGGAATGTTGTCTTTAGATTGGGACTATAATGAGAGGAAAAAAATCTTCAAAAAATTATCATATTATTATAGGGAAGAACCTTAATTATTTTATTTAGGAGTTGATCAGATTTTGAGGAGATGTGTGCTAGAAGAGGAACAAGAAAAAAAATTAGAATTTTTTCATTCATCACTATGTGGAGTCCATTATTCTTCTAAAATTACAACTTCAAAGATCTTACAATGTGGGTTTTATTGGCTAACTTTATTTAGAGATTCTTATGATTTCTATTTAAGGTGTTTAAGATGTCAAACAATCATTAATTTGAGTAAGAAAGATCATATGTCCCTTAAGCCAGTTTTAGAGGTAGAGATATTTGATTTATGGAGAATTTATTTCATGAGGCCTTTCCCAAATTCAAAGGGATATGAATTCATTTTGATGGCAGTAGATTATGTGTCTTGTTGGGTAAAAGTAATTCCTATTAGAATCTATAATGGAAAGGTGGTAGTTAAATTTATAGAACAACATATTTTCTTAAGGTTTGGATGTCCTAGGGTCATCATTAGTAATAGGGGATCACCTTTTAATAATTATCAATTTAAGACCCTATTGAAAAGATATGGAGTTCATCATAAGATAACTACACCTTATCATCTAGAAGCCAATGAACAAGTAGAAGTATATAATAGAGAGATTAAAAAAATTATGTAAAAAATCTGTAGACTTGATCTAAAAGATTGATCTAAAAGTTTATATGATGCTCTATGGGCATATAGGATAGCATATAAAACTCCCTTAGATATGTCACCATATATATTAATTTTTAATAAAGCATGTCATCTTCTTGTAGAGCTAGAGCATAGAGTATATTGGGCAATTAAAAAATTAAATTTATCTCTTGATGATATTGGAAAGAAACAATTACTTGAATTGCATGAGTTAAATAAGATTCAAAATGAGACATGAGAATCCTAAGATTTATAAAGCTAAAATGAAAGCATTTCATGCAAATAATTAAGAAGAAGAGAATTCAAATAAAATCAAAAAGTATGGCATTATAATTCGAGATTCAAGCTCTTTCTTGGTAGGTTAAAATCTAGATGGAATGATCCATCTATTATTATTAAAGTCTTTTAATGTGGTGCTATTTTAATTGAGGATTCAAAAACAGGACAACAAATAAAAGTGAATGGACAAAGATTGAAACCTTACATAGAAAATGATTCACTTTGTCCATCAATCTCAATCAATTTTAATAAGTTGTTCCATGAAACTAATGATTCTCTTAACTTAACTGCACAAGCCTAGTAGTTACTCTCTTTTTAATTTTCATTTTAGTATTTTTCTTTTTTGTGTGTTTTGTTTTGTATTTGTATTTTCTTTTCTATGTAAGATGGCCTTGAAATCTTCATGATCTTGAGCTGTTGAGAGAGATGATCATAGAAGTCACAAAGGACTACCTCCATTCTTGCAAATGAAGGATCTACCCTCAGTTTGCAAAATTTTATTTGTGTTAATTCTTTCCACATGCGTTGAGGACCATGTATAAATGAAGTAGGGGTATGAGTCATTTGCATGTCTTCTGCAAAAATTTTAAAGTTTTACATGTGACTGATCCATATTATTTTTTTACTAAGTGGAGGAATCTACTCATAAAAATATTTTTAAGGGTTATCAACCCTATCTTAGTGAGTCCATTCACCTAGACATTTTAGAATTTAGGACATAGAAGTTAGGCTATTGCAGTGGGTTGAGATCAACTCGAAATGACACAACTATGAGACATAGATCAACTATGAAGATTTTTATATAATGAATGACCTCCTAGGAGTGGGATATCCAAAGAGAATCAAAGGAATATGAGAAATCAAAAGGTTGAAGTACTATTGGTGTGGACTAGAAAATTGAGTGATAGGAAATTTAGACCCTCTACCCCATGTCAGCCGATCCTACTTGGTGTATGAATTGTCATTGATTGAATTTTTTCTTTTTGGAAATAGTGGAAGGACATTGAACCTTAGGTATAAAATAATATCCATATATTTTTTATCCACTATACATTATTCAGTTCCTATATCTTATCCAACCATACCATTTATCCCTTTATAAGACCTAAATTTACCCTTCCGATTTTCACAATTAGGCCACCCTCTTTCCACTCATTTTTCTTATTCACTCATGATAGTTGTTAACCCAAATAATAATTATTTTTTACATGTGTCATTTATTCTTCTTCATACTTATGTTTCTCAATATTCCCTCATCCTCTTCTAAGTTGTATATGTTTGAGTTAAGATTTTCGTTCATCAACCAACAAAAAAAAAGAAAAAAGAAAAAAAGAAAAGAAAAGAAAAGGAAAGAATGAGGAGAATACAGGAAAGAAAAAGTCATTCCATATTCTCAAATGATGCTATGTAACTTTTTTCGATTCAAGCATCTTGATTTGGGAGCATAACTATCATGAATGGAACTTAGCTATTGATTACGTAACCTATCATTGCCACTGCATTAAATCATGGTCTTCAGCCCATGACCTACCTTATTAGTGTATTATCTCTCCATTGCCTTTATTTATCCACCTTTCTTATATCCCATCTTTTTAATCCACTTTTATCTGTACCACAAAGAGGAGATGTCTTTGCACTGATTTTCCTAAAGGGAAGGAAGTTTAAAAGAATTCTTAAACACAAAGTAGCTACCATAGATGAGAGAGAGATATCCATTTAGAGGGGGTTAGGATTAGACACATCATGAAAGGTGAGAATCTTTTCATGATTATAGTATCATACCTAGAGATATGCTCATTCTCTTTTATTGCCCATGGCTCTTTTCAAAAATTCCTAAGAGCTTACTAAGATGATAGAATCTAGACTTTCATTAGTCATGATCATGTGCTGAAGTGTGATCAGCACTTTGAACACTTTTTATCTTCATATTTGAAGATTACAAGATGAAAAGACAATCTAAGGAGAACTTAAAGAAAATTACTAAGTGACTAGTGACATGACTTAGTCATTGTATATTAAATCACGTAAATTTAAAAGTTATAAAACTAGAAAATATTAATTTTAAGATATTTATAATATTTTTTAAACAAATATATCAATTATAATTTAATAAAAATTTTAAAATAGTGATAATTTTCCAAGTCAATCATAAACATATAATATAATATCGAATAATTTTTCAGAATTTTTTTCAAAGAATATGATTTTTTATGAGTTTTTACTAAGAAATAAAAATAAAATATATTTAAAATTTGTAAAAAAGGAGAATAAGGGTGCGGATGTCAAGATGATGTCAGTGCATGATGAATATGAATTAGGTAGAAATAAATTATGCTTGATGATTCTTATGTAAGTGATTACATATAATTTAATTGATCAAATTAAGATTTGTAAAAGCAAGAAGAATTATAATTGAATAAAATATAGTTTGATAAATTTAAATCACATAAATTATCACTAAATAAAATAAAAATTAAGTTGAAAGTAGAAAAATAGAGTTCTAACATTGTGATGGTGATGTGTCAATGATGCACTTAAATCTTGAGCAATCAAGAAGATCGTTGTATAGTATTTACAATCTCGAATGCTCTCCTTGAACAAAGACAACGTGAGCAATCTCTAGATCTTCTTGCAAAGTCTAAAGATCAATGAAATGGGTTGTCGAATCATCTTTGGTAATTGTCACTTGACAAAGTAGAAAAATAGTCACTTTGCGACTCTCCAATGGCTTCATCCTCAGGTTTGCACAATAAAAGAAGGTTTTTCATCATATCTGATACATTCTCAAGAGGTGGCAACTCGTCTCCTCGCGAATCGTCCTCTTTCTAAAGATGATGACTTATTCGTCAATCAATCAGAGATGATTTACGTGATGGATTTATGATCTTTTTATTGCAAATCATTCAACAATTTTAGTAACAATGCTCTATAAATATCATTGACGGGATTTTCGTCGATGATCTAGCAATTTTGGCGGCTTGACCCTTCATCAGTGACATGCAAGAAAGTTGTGATAATTAGATAAAAATATGAGTTTTAGTTCTAGGAGGATTCGAACCTGCACTAGTTGCCCGCTTGTATGAGAGAGATTGAAATAAGTACTATAATGTCCTTAACAAGTGACATCATCATGGTATATCTCTATTATAACTAAGGGATAGTTTAGGTATTAAAATCATATTTTATAAGTAATGTCTTTTTCTCTCACGTGTACTATCACTTCTTGCCCCATAGCCGACTAACCACCAGTGATGTAGAACAAGAGTGACACACATGTGTCTCCATCAGTCCTAGCTGCTCAAGCCCCTACTCGCGGCTCCTTCTTACTGCACTTTCGACCCACTTGTGGGCTTGATTGGCCAATGGGTCTCCCCCTTACGCTATATTTTTATTTTAATTTTTTTTTCTTCATTTATCTCAAAAATAAGATTATAAATATCATAGAAATTCGTAGAAAATCACAAATATAAGTCTATTTATCATAAGTTAAGGCTAAAACTATATTATTTACTAATTATTAACTCATGATAATGAAGACTTATCACACCCCCCAACTTAAATCATTGTTAGTCTTTTAGCAATGAAATTACAAAAATAAAAATTCTGAAATCTCAAACATCATATTTCAATACATAAAAAAAAATACAATTAGAAATGATACACATTTAGATACTTTAGATTCTTATATCAAATATTTAAGAATGATGTCAAACACTTAAATATTTAAACACTCCTTAGAATAATAATTTAGACTTCACTTCTTCTATTCACATCTTTATCACTTCTTCATTCATAGATATATTTACAAGATGTTTCAATTATCAATATTCATCCAAGAATAATATTGATTTTATATTTTTCTTTTTATATACCATGATTTTTTAAGTTTTCACTATATTTCTGTTATATATATATAATAGATAAGTAACTTTTCCTATAGACCAATTTTGAAAATAAGAATGATGTCTCATACCCTCCATGTGTACTCTTCATTTTTAGGGCCTTCACTTTATCCACTTATTTTGCAGCAAGTATTTTTCTATGTATGATTTTTGACAATGAGAATGATGTCTCACACCCTCTATGTACTCTTCATTTCTAGATTTTTTACATTACTCTTTCTTTTTTTTTGAAATAAGTGATTTCTCCTCACAAGTCCTATAGATCATGGTGTAAAAATCTTCATTAAACTCAAATGATCAATCAAATTTTCACATCAAGTACATACTATCCATCAAGATCATGAAGTGAAAATCTGTAAAATCAAATCCATGTTATCTATCATATATCCAATGAGTATTCCAACATTTCATGCTATTAAATTATTCATTTAACTCAATAATAATCTTCCTAGTATCTTTTGGTATCAATCAATCTAATTAATTTATTTTTTTATACCTACAATATTATGTGAGAAATTTGTAAAGTAGATAGTTTTGACAACTTTGATTTCTATTTTCAGTTATATTTTTACCAACAATAAATTTATCAAAAATAAATCAAAATTATCCTCTTTATAGCTGTAATTTTAAATTTCAGCAATATATGTCTAGGGGATTGAAATGTGAGATAAGTGTCTCTAGAATTTCAAATTTTAGGCTATTTTTTCTTTGTTGTTTTGATAGTCTATTGTTCCTAACAAAAAACTAGAAAATAGATGTTGTAATTTTTCTGATTTATTTTTTTTAGTTGTTGTCCTAAGTGAGCATGAAAAAAATGCAAACACATGTTCTTAATCATCCTACAACCTAAATTTAAAATTAATACTTCACCCCCCAACTTTAAAATGATATTGTCCTCAATGACACAGAAAAATCAGAACCAAATATGCAAAAAATTTAATTGTCAAGTGAACCATGCATATATATGCAAGTTAAGCACTAACAATATTGTCATAAATGATAAAGCTCAGAAAGACACCACCTCAACCTCGTTTCTAATTTTTCACTTCATCTTACACTCCTCCTCTTGCACTTTTTTGGAGAAAAAAAAAACTAATGCAAAAACAAATATTATGAAATTTTAAGAAAAATAGAACTTAAAAAAAATCAAAAAAATAAACTAAAAACCATGGGTTGTCTCTCATGCAACGTTGAATTTAATGTCTTCAGCTAGACACATTAGTCTTACTCTTGAATTTCTTTTAATAATAAAATTTCTTTTTCTGCAAGACATTCATGTTCTATGTAATGTTTAAGCCGTTGTCCATTTACCTTAAAGTTATGATCACTTTTAGGATCTTTAATCATTACAACCCCATGATCCTATATTTCTTCCACCGCATAAAGCCTTTTCCATTTTGATTTCAATTTTTCTAGAAATAACTTCAACCTAGAATCAGATAACCATACTTTTTGTCCAACATCAATTTCTTTTCTACTAATGTATTTATCACAAAATGTTTTAATTTTTTCTTTATATATTAGATGATTTTCATAAGCTTCATTCCTCAACTCCTCTAGTTCATGTAGTTGTAAAATTCTATGCCCACCAACTGATTTTTCATCCATACATAAATTTTTTATAGCTCATAATGCTTTAGGCTCTATTTCTATAGGAAGATGGCATGGCTTTCAAAAAATGAGACGAAATGGAGACATACTTATAGGATTTTTATAAGCTATTATATAAGCCTATAATACATCTTGTAATTTCATGGGCCAATATTTCATATCTAGTCTAACTATTTTTCTGAAAATTCTCTAAATTTCTTTATTTGCTACTTTAGCTTGCCCATTTGTTTGGAGATGATATGGAGTGGTTACTAATAAGTCTTTATTATCATGAATTAATAATTAGTAAATAATATAATTTTAGTCTTAACTCATGTTAAATAGACTTATATTTGTGTTAAAGTGTGAAAAATAGTTTTCAGTTGATTAACGTGAATTTTTGGGTAATTATGTGATTTTATACAAATTTATATGATTTTTACTGTCTTACTTTTGAGATAAATGAAGAAAAAGAAATAAAAATAAAAATATAACAAGTCGGAAGTAGGTTGGAAGCATAGTCAAAGAGGAGCCGCGAGTAGAGGCTCGAGCGACTAGGACCAATAAGGGCACATGTGCGCCACTTTCCTTCCACGTCACCAGTGGCCAGTCGACTGTGGGGTAAGGAGTGGTCGTACACACGGGAGAAATGGACTTATAAATATAATATTATTATATATTTATTCGAAACTTCGGCACACAAGCAATGTGAGACTAAACCCGCGTCACACTTTCCCCATAAATCTTTGATGATTTTAATATCTACAATACCCCTTATTTCTAACAAAGATATACCATGATGACATTATTTTATAAGGGCAATAGTGTCAATCTTTCTCATGTAGGTAGGCAATCGACGTCGATTTAAATCTTCTCAAAACCAAAACTCATATTTTTTTATCTGATTATCATGACTTTTTTGTAGATTGTTGGTGAAGGATTAAGCCATCATAATCACTAGATCGTCGACGAAAATCTCATCAATGTGATTCGTAGAGCGTTATTACCAAAACTACTAAATGATTTGTGATAAAAGGATCGTAAATCCATCAAGTAAAGCATCTCCGATTGATTGACAAACAAGCCGTCGTCGGAAAGAGGAAGATCTACCAGGAGACGAGTCACCACCTCCTAAGAGTGTACTAGATGTGATGAAGAGTCTCATCGTGCTGCGCAGACCTAAGGATGAAGTTCCCTGACACGTGCCTCACCTCCATCCAACTCTTCTATGTCAGGTGACAGCCATCGGAGAGCCACAAAGTCGCTGTTTTTCTACTCCGTCATGTGATAGTCGTCGAAGACGATTTGACGACTCATTTCATTGATCTCTAGACTTCGCAAGGAGATCTAGAGATTGCACATGTTGTCCTTGTCCAAAGAGAGCCTTCGAGGCTGTGGACACTACATGACGATCCTCTCAAATGCTTAAGATTCTGGTGCATTGCCGATGCATTACCGCCGCAACGTCAAAACTCTATTTTTCTACTTTCAACTTAATTTTCACTTCATTTAGTGATAATTTATGTGATTTAAATTTACCAAGATATACTTCATTCAATTATAATTCTTCTCACTTTTACAAATCTTAATTTGATCAATTAAATTATTTGTAATCACTTATGTAAGAATCGTCAGTCAAAACTCTATTTCTGCCCAATCTGAATCGTCATCCTGACATCTGCACCCTTATTTCTCTTTTTCGTGAATTTTACATATATTTAATTTTTATTTCCTAGTATAAAATTTATAGAAAATAGTATTCTTTGAAAAAAATTCTGAATAATTACCCAATATAATACTACATCCCTATGATTGACTTGGAAAATTATTGATATTTTTGAAAGTTTTATTGAATTATAATTGATATATTTGTTCAGAAATACTTTTAAATATCTAAAAATTTGTATTTTTTAGTTTTATAAATTTTAAATTTATGTGATTTACTATACAACAACTAAGTCATGTCAATTACTCTATAGTGTACTTCATTCTTTTTCATATTTATTTATAAAATATGTTCTTCCATCATTAATAATCACTCTAAGACATCTAAATCTCGAAAAAATATCTTCCTACATAAATTTCATCACAATTTTATGATCATTAGTTCTAGTAAGAATAGTTTCTACCCACTTAGACACATAATCAAAGGCAAGTAAAATATATTCATATTTTTCAGCTGATGGGAAGGGAACCATGAAATTTATTCTCCATACATCAAAAATTTCGACTACTAAGATGTTACTCATGGACATTTCATCTTTTTTACTCATATTACCTATAGATTGACATTAAATACACATTATACAAAATTCTATAGAATTTTTAATGATTGTAGGCCAATAAAAATCTAACTAAAAAAATTGTGATTATTTTTTGTCCAAAGAAAGGTTCTCCACAGTTAGATAAATGACATATGTTAAAAATGCTATGATATTCTTCTTCAGGAACACATCTCCTTAAAATTTGATCATTACCCAAATAATATAAATCAGGATGATGCCAAAATAATTTATAATCATAGAAAAGAAATGATATTTTGTATTCTTATCTCACTATTTTAAATTTTTTTCGTAAACTAGAAAATTAACAATATATGCATACCATGTGATGGTTGATGTTGAGCTGCTGTCAATTGTTCATCTAGAAATGTGTCTTGTAAAAGTGTTGAATTTATTCTTATATCACTCAATCTAGAGAGATGGTCAGCAAAAACATTTTTTTATCTTTTATTTCTAAGTCAAATTCTTACAATAATAAAATTTATCATAATAAACATTACTTTACATCTTTCTTATTTAACAAATATTTTAATGTTGCATGATCAATATAAATAATAATTTTAACTCTCAAAATATATGATTTAAACCTTTCTAATGAAAATACTACAGCTAATATCTCTTTTTCAGTCGTGGTATAATTTAATTGAGCATCGAATATAATTTTACTAACATATGAAATTACTATGGGTTTTAACTCTTTTCTTAATCATAGAATGGCTCCCACTACATAATTCGATGCATCACACATTATTTTAAAGGGGAGGGATCAATGAGGAGCTTATAAAATAGGTGCCACAATAAGTAATCTTTTTATTTTAGAAAAAGACTCAAAACATTTTTCATCAAAATTAAAAGGCACATATTTAGATAATAACATGGTGAGAGGTTTAGAAATTTTTGAAAAATCTTGAATAAATTTTCTATAATAACTTATATGACCCAAGAAAGATCTAATCTATTTTACTGAATTCTAAAGATTCATTTCAGATATAATATCATTTTTTGCTCTATCCACCTCTAAATCTTTTTCACTCACAATATGACCTAACATAACTCCTTCTCTAACCATAAAATATCATTTCTCCCAACTCAAAACTAATTTTTTCTCTATACATTTCTCAATTACATATTGTAAATGATTTAAATATTCATCAAATGATTCATCAAAAATAAAAAAAATCGTCTATAAAAATTTCTATGTACTTTTAAGTTATATCAGAAAAAATAGACAACATACATCTTTAAAATGTGGCTGGAGCATTACACAGACCAAAAGGCATGCATTTAAAAACAAAAATACCAAATGGACAAGTGAAAGTTATTTTTTCTTGATCTAAAGGGTTTATATAAATTTGATTTAGCTAGAGTATCCATCTAGAAAGCAAAATAGTTTTTTCTAGCTAATTTTTTTAGAATTTGATCAGTAAATGATAAGAAAAATTGATCTTTTCTAGTAAATAAATGTAACTTTCTATAATCAATACAAACCCTCCAACCAGTAGTTAATCTTGTTTGTATTTCATCCCCATTTTTATTTTTTATAACCATAATCCTTGATTTCTTTGGCACCACTTGTGTAGAATTAATCTATTTGCTATCTAAAATAGGATAAATAATATCAACAGCTAGTCACTTTAAAAAAAATTATAATTTCCATCATGTTAAGATTTAATCTTCATTGTGATTCCTTGTTAGTTCTAGCCCCCTCCTCTAAATATATACTATGTATGTATACACTCACATCAATGCCCTTAAGATCATCTATTTTTCAGCCAATAGTTTTCTTATTTTTTTTGAAGTACATCTAATAATTCTTCTTTTTATTCATCACTCAAATCAGCTGCAATAATAACAAGAAATAAATTATTTTCCTTCAAAAACATATATTTTAAACTAGAGAGAAGAGGTTTCAACTCTAAATTCAAATGATCTTCCTCTTTTTTTTCTCCCAAATTTATACTCTTTAGTTCCTCTAATTCTTCCAACACATAGCCATCAATAACATTTAGATCATTAAAATTATTTAGAAGATCTATGGTATGACAATCTTATAATTTGGATTTCTTAGGATCATTTGATACCTCAAAAATTTTAATTTCTACTGATTGATCTCCATATGAAATTTTTACAATACTTATAGGAAAATCAATATTCATCTTTGCTACATACAAAAATGGTCTCCCTAGAATGATTGATGTATCATAAAATTGTCTATTAAAATCTATTTCCAGTACTACAAAATGAGCTGAAAATGTACACCTTAAAATTATTACTATCACATTTTCTAAAATACTTTTAAGATGTTTATGAATCTATCGGCGAATTGTAAGGTAACAGTACAAGATTTAAGATCAAAAATATTAAATTTATTACAAATACTTGTAAGTAATAAATTAATAGTAGCACCGATGTCAAATAATGTATTCTGAAAAATAAATCCACTGATATCATACGAAATTAAATGGGCACCAATATCTCTCAATTTTCTATTTTATGTGTCCTTTTTAATGTACACATTTCTTTGAAAATGTAAACATATTCAAGAATATGTTCAATGGTGGTGAGTAAAAGAAGATTAATTTGCACATCTTGTAAAATTTTCTTTATTTCTTCATTGAGTTCTTTTTTCTTTCTTTGTCTACGCTCTAGAGCTTTAGGAAATGAAATGATTGTCTTCTCTTTTGAAATTTCCTTAGTAGAATTTATAAAATCATTTTCTACTCTTATTTGATTTTATTTTGGGTTGTCCTCGTTTTCCTTTTCTCCTAATATTTGAGAATAAGGATCAAGTAAAATCTTCCCACTCTTTAATGCATTTACTGTTCTAATATTTTCATTTCGTGAGTTTTTTCCTAGATTCATGTTACTAGACTCCCCTTATTGAAATCTTATTGTTGGGTGGTTCCCTAGATTTTCTACGGGCTGACTAGGTAGTTGTCCCTCTTCTCTCTTATTCCCAAGAGCCTCTATAATTTATTTCTACTGCAACATCATTTGATTCATAATTTGTTACATCATTTAACTCATTTACTATATCATTTCCATAGCATCAGGTTAAGTTTTAGAGGGCTGATTTTTTAAAAATATGTTTTCTTGTTTTGGATGAAATTCAGAGTTTGAATTGGGTCTAATGAAATAGGTCTAAATACTTCTGAATTTTGAATAATATTTGGGTCTCTCTACGAAAAATTATTCCTCCAATTAAGATTATAAGAATTAGAAAAAGGCTTTCTATTTCTATTAAAATCATGAGCTACTTGCACTTGTTTTTGCATAAGGTGAAATGATTGATCTAAATTATACATTAAAATTTAGAATAATCATTTTCACCATATATAGGACAAACACTATTTGAATTAAATTGAGGGTTAAGAGGCTTTCTAATGTTTTTAATAAGTAAATTATATTTTCTAATTTTTGATTAATATGATTAACCTCATTTCTTAAATCAGAATCATCATCATGATGTAATTCACAAATTTCTCTCTTCTTATTCTTGTCATATAACTCAAAAGAGGTTTGATCTTTAAAATTTTCACTTAAATTCTCATAAAGGGTATAAATTTCATTAGAGGTTTTCTCCATAAAAACTTCACATATAGAATCAATCATATTTCTATGTTTTTCTAATAATTCATCATAAAAATTCTATTGAGTTGTCACTTGGGTATAGCATGATGAGGACATTCTCTAAGTAAATCTTTAAATTTTTTCAATGTCTCATGCAAAGTTTTTCCTAATCTTTGAGAAAAAATCTATATATATTTTTTCTCATATTTTGAGTTTTTCTTAAGAAATAAATTTTTTGAAGAAAGTTATATTCTATATTTTTTCAACTAGTTAATTCTCTATCTAATGTGGATAGCTAAAGACTAACTTTGTCTCTAAGTGTATGAGGAAATAATTTCATCTTAATAATTTTCGGTGTAACTTAAGAGAGATTAACTAAATCACAAATCATATGAAATTTTTCTAAATGGTGATAAGGTTCCTCTTAAGGCAATCTATGAAAATTAAGGAGTATTTGAAAAACAATTAGATTTATTTTGAATTTAATAGTGGGTGCTAATGAAACTCTAATATTAAATACTCTTTGAAATGAATCAGGGATATAATGATTTTTCATAACCATAGAATTGTTCTCAATTTGACTTATACTTCTTTCATAATGTATCAAAATTAATTTTTCTTTTGAATTTTTAGTTTTAAATGAAATAGTGCAATGATTATCTAGCCTTGGATGCAAGAATCTTCTACCATGCATAAAAATCAATAAATTCAAGGATACAATTTAATAAATGTTACCCTCGTTTAGTATGCTCCAGTCCTTGTCTTGCTTCTCTTCATTTCTTTTTTTAAAAAAAATCAGCAAGAAGAAAATAAAACAAGAGTTAATTTTTTTGTGTACTCTAAGAGGAAAACAAAAATATATTAAATAGTATGTAATGCATCCCCAACAACGGTGCCAAAATTTAATGTGACTTAACTGTTGTATACTAAATCACACAAATTTAAAATTTATAAAACTAGAAAATACTAATTTTTGGATATTTAAAAGTATTTTTGAATAAATATATCAATTATAATTCAATAAAACTTCTAAAAATAGTGGTAATTTTCTAAATCAATTGCAAGGATGTAATATAATATTGGGTAATTTTTCAGAATTTTTCTCAAATAATATAATGTTTTATGAATTTATACTAAGAAATAAAAATTAAATATATTTAAATTTCACAAAAAAGAGAAATAAGGTGTAAACGTCAAGATGACGTCTGTACCCAACAAATGCGAATCAGACAAAAATAAAGTTTCACCAAGTGATTCTTACATAAATGATTATATATGATTTAATTGATCAAATTAAGATCTATAAAAGCTAGAAGAATCATAATTGAATGAAGTATAGCTTAGTAAATTTAAATCACATAAATTATCACTAAATAAAGCAAAAATTAATTTAAAAAATAGAAAAATAGTGTTCTGGTGTCGCAATAGCAATATGTCGACAATGCACTAGAATCCTGAGTGTTTGGGAGAATTGTCATGTAGTGTCCACAGTCTCAAAGGATCTCCTTAGACAAAGATGATATGGTTAATATCTAGATCTCTTTGCAAAATCTAGAGATCAATAAAATGAGTCGTCGAATCATCTCTGGTAGCTGTCACCTAGTCAAGTAGAAAAACGGCAACTTTACGGCTCTCCATTGATTGTCACTCGACAAAGAGGAACTAGATGAAAGTGGAGTGCGTGTTAGGGAGCTTCATCCTCAGGTTCGCACAACAAGAAGAGGCTCTTCATCGCATCCGGTATGTTCTCAAGAGGTGATGACTCATTTCTTAGAGAATCGTCTTCTTCTTGATGACGGCTTGTTCATCGACCAATCAGAGATGATTTGCTCAGTGGATTTACAATCCTTTTATCGCAAATTATTCAGTAAATTTAGTAACAACACTCCGCAAATCACATTGACAAGATTTTTGTTGATGATCTAGTGATTCTGATGGCTTAACCCTTCACTAGTGATTTGTAAAAAAGTCACAATAATCAAATAAACATACGAGTTTTAGCTCTAAGAGGATTCGAACCCATATTGATTGCCCACCTATATGAGAGAGATTGAAATAAATACTCTAATGCCCTTATAAAGTGATAATATCATAATATATCTTTATTATAACTAAGAGGTAGTTTAGGTATTAAAATCTTCAAAGCCTTTTGGGGGAAGGTGTGACATGAATTTAATCTCACATCACTTGTACACTGAAGTTTTAGATGAATATATAGTAATATCACATTTGTAAGTAATAAATTTCTTTCTCCCATGTGTACGACCACTCTTTGCCCCACAACTAACTGGGCACTAGTGATGTGGAAGGAAAGTGATGCACATGTACCCCCATCGATCTAGTTGCTCGAGCCCTTACTCATGGCTCCCCCTAACTATGCTTCCGACCTACTTGCGGGCCCGACTAGCCAACAGGTCCCCCCCTTTTGTTATATTTTTATTTTAATTTTTTTTCTTCATTTATCTTAAAAATAGGATTAGAAAATTCATATAAATTTATAGAAAATCAATAATTAGCCAAAAAAATATGATAATTAATTGAAAACTATTTTTCACACTTAAACATAAATATAAGTCTATTTATCATGAGTTAAGGCTAAAAATATATTATTTACTAATTATTAACTCATGATAATGAAGATTATCAACTACCCAATGAATAAAGTGAGGGGTATTTGATAATTATAAATAGTAGTTGTATCTATATATTAATATATTATATATAGATGTTAATTAATGAGTAAATAATACTATTGTACATATGTTACTAACTCATTATGATCTTTATAATATTTTATCATTTAAGTTCTAATGTATATTATGTTAGTTATTTTATTTATATTATGAGACTAACCTCACTTAACTTTTATAAAGTCAAGTGATGATTCTCTCATATTTTTTTGATAATTATTTGATTGCAAAGACTTAGGTGAGTTCTTAATATGAGGAAGCCCAAACCTTTAACCCAATGAAAAGCCCAAGTCTTATGAAGAGGGCCAACTTAATATATTTTATGGGCCCAAGAAAGGACGTCACTTTGGCCTAGCCAATTTGAACTTAAAAGGGCTATCAAGAGAGAAAAGGTCTAAGTTATTGATAAGTCTTCATTATCATAAGTTAATAATTAGTAAATAATATAGTTTTAGTCTTAGCTCATAATAAATAGACTTATATTTGTGTTAAATTATGAAAAGTAGTTTTCAATCAATTAACATGAATTTTTAGCTAATTATATGAATTTTTATGAATTTGTATGATTGTTATAGTCTTATTTTTTTGATAAATAAAGAAAAATAAATAAAAATAAAAATATAGCAAAAGAGGGGATGTGTCGGTAAGCCAAGTCCACAAGGGGGTCAGAAGCGTAGTTAGGGAGAGCTGTGAGTAGGGGCTCGAGCAATTAGGGCTGATGGAGGCACGTGTGTGCCACTCCCTTTCCACGTCACATGGTGGCTAGCTAGTTGTAGGGTAAGGAATGATCGTACACATAGTAAAAAAGGACTAATTACTTGTAAATATGATATTACTATATAATGCTTCAACGATGTATCGAAATCTTAACGTTCAGAAGGATTGTTGTATAGTGTCTATAGTCTCAAAAGCTCTCCTTTGGCAAAGATAACGTGGACAATCTCTAGATCTTGTGAAGTCTAGAAATCAATAAAATGAGTCGTCAAATTATCTATAGTGACTATCACTCAGTAAAGTAAAAAAATAGTGACTTTGCGGCTCTATGATGATTATCACCTAACATAGATGAACTGAATGGAGGTGGGACACATTTTAGAGAGCTTCATCTTTAGTTCTATATAGTAAGAGGAAGCTCTTCATCACATCTAGTATGATCTCATGAGGTGGTGAATCATCTCCTAATAGATTGTTCTCTTCGTAACAATGGCTTGTTTGTTAATCAATTAGAGATAATTTACTCAATAAATTCGTGATCCTTTATATCCATAATTATTTAGTAATTTTAGTAATGATACTTTACGAATCACATTGATAAAAATTTTATTGATGATTGAGCAATTCTAATGACTTAATTCTTTACCAATAATTTACAAGAAAATCATGATTTAATCAGAGATATATATGAGTTTTGACTCTAGTAGAATTCAAATCTACGTCAATTGCATATCTGTATAAAAAAAAAGTGAAATAAGTACTTAAATACTTTTATAAATTGACGTCACCATGATATCTCATTGTTCTAAATAAGGGGTATTTTAGGTATTAAAACTATCAAAAATATTTTGAGAAAGGCGTGACTATCAATTTAGTCCCACATTAGTTATATGTTGAATGTTGAGACAAATATATAGTAATATGATATTTGAGAATCAATGAGTTCCTTTCTCATGTGTGCACAACCACTCTTTGTCCCATGTTCGACTAATTAACCGTGATGTAAAAGGAGAGTGACTCACATGTGCTCTCTATCAGTCCATTCTTAATTGTTCGAGCCCCTACTTGTAGCTTCGCCTAACTATGCTTTCAATCTACTTGTAAGCTTGATTGGCTAGCGAGTCCCTCTCTTTTTCTATCTTTTATTTTATTTTATTTTATTTATCTCAAAAATAAGATTATAAAAATTATATAAAATCACATAAAATTAAATAATTAGTCAAAAAATCAAATTAACCAACTAAAAACCACTTTTCATAATTAAACATAAATATAGTCTATTTATCATGAGTTTAGGCTAAAAATATAATTGATTAATTATTAACTCATGATAATAAAGATTTATCAAGTAACTTTGATTTATATTTAGCTTAAACGATGAACTACTTTCAATGTTGAACTAACCATTCTCATGAGTTTCAAGGCAACTATCCAAAGCGCGATGTAATCTAGCGATAATTGATGAGCCACATCATCAGATTAGTCAGATCATGCAGCTGATGAACTACCATGATCCTAGAAGTCTCAAGTGATCTATCAACAATTTGCGAATCTGATGTCGTACAATACACATTAAATCAAGCCTTCACACTGATGTTTTCAACTATCCACGTGATAGATTAAATTTTGGCAATGATTTATTTCCTACTTTCAGTATTTACTTACCTACTTCTATCATTTATTTATAATTTACAACAAGTTACTTCTATTTCATGTATATTTTGATTGAAATAAATATAATTAATTCAAAACTTAATGAATGATCTTCATTCTTCTTCTAAATCCTCTAAAACTTATCTAAGATTAAGTTAAAATTATTTTTTAACTTGTCTTCTATTAATTTTTACATCTAAATCTCAGTGTATTTATATTCTCAACATTTTGTAAATAAATTTTTTTTTTTTTATTTTTGAATGCAAAATCAACAAGATTAAAGACTACTTAATGATCATTGACTTGTTAGAATAATGTGGAGACATGCATGATTAATCTCATGTCATGTGTGTGAATTCTAGAGCATATATTTGTCCAAGAATAATAGTTACTATGAAAATGGGTTGACTATATTTCTTTATTTATTTATTAATTATCATCTTATTTCTCTCTCTCCCTCTCTCGTGAAATGATTTCTTTTCTCTTTGTCTCTCGTAAGATCTCTCTTTTTCTCTTGATTGATCTCTTTCTCTTTTTCTCTCTTGATTAATTTCTCTCTCTCTTTTTCTCTTTCTCATGAGACTTTTCTCTCTCAATTGCCCTTATATGAGATTTTCTCTTCTTTCTTTCTTTCTCTTTTCCTATTTTGTTTCTCTACTTCACCTCTTTTATTCTTCTCACTTCATCCTTCTATTTTATTATTTTCACTAAATATTGACAAAATATTAAAATCACTTTATATATAAACGAAATTAGTTTTTATGACAAATTAATTAATCTCCTTGTGTTTCACTTGAGACTTACTTCTATACTAATATTTTATTAAATCTTAATTATAAACATTATTAAATAATATGTATTTACCACAACAACAAATACACATCAATAGGTTAATGTCATGTTTGAAGTTATGATGCTAGTTGATGGTAGGATATCACTAACTAGATGAGGGTACATGCACAATATATATATGTGTGGAGATATGTTGTGCAAGGTAAGGGGAATTCAAGGTTAACATACCAAATTGTTGTTGGCTATGCCCATTTGAGAACTTTTGCCGCCAAGCCTATAGAGAATGCCTCAACCACTTAACTAAAGCGATGGTTAAGTGATTTTGTCTTGTATGTCATGCTATCTAAACATCCCATCAAGAATGAGGGGGCATTAACCATAGAGGTACAAAATGAGGTGACACTTCACTATGAACTTAGGAGTCTCATATGCCCCTATAGGCCGGCACACTTCATTCCTAGTTCAGGAGGGAGAGAACCCTGATGATAGTGGGGAGAGCCGCCACAAACGAAGATCACCTACATCGCCGGAGTAGGAACGCGACGGCGGTGACGCAGTCCCACGGCTACCTTTTACTGACGAGGACAAGCGAACGACACAATCAGGACGCCTGTTGAAGTCAGACAAGAGATCGTCCGCCTCCGAGTCACGCCGGTGGCGACTCGGTTTCCGGACAACGGCTTTGTGAATCCGCCGTGACCTTGTAGTGGGCCGATGTTGAATCGGACGGGCCCAGTCAGAAAGCCCGTCTTTCCGGCCCACGGCGGCCAATCCCTGTCCAGCGGTCCGCGTTGTCCTGGACGTGTCTGATCGGTCATTCGTACCGTGAAGGCAAGAGAGGTACGGAAGTCAACAGCCTCTGTCCCCGACGCCGGGGCACGGAGCCGCCGTCGACCTCTCTCACGTCACCATGGCGAATGGTGGAGAAAGGCGGCCGGTGAAATGGGGGTCCCACAGAAGTAATCTGTACGAATCTCAGAGAAAAATAGTGGACGGGATGACGCCGGCGGCGGCGGTGGTGGAGGGAGGGAAGGAGGGAGGAAGAAAGTCCCTGTACCACTTGTACTTGGGACGGTACCACCTCCGACCTCCTTCCATTCCCCAGTTGTGACCTTCCCCGAATACGACCTCCCCTCCCGTCGCGATCGGGGGAGGCCTGCCAGGTGCCGCTCGTCGTTCCCATTTTCTCTGGCCTCCGGCGAGAGGATCGAAGAAGGGAAGCTCGTCGACTCGGGGGCAGTTTCGACATCTCGCTGGCTCCGGTGTGGATTAGCTGACAACTGGGGGAGGCGATTGTCCGCCCGGGAGAAGCCTCTTTCCTTCCTCACCTCGCCCGTCGTCGTCCCCTTCTTCTGCCTCCGATCGTCCTGGTTCTTGCGCTCCTCTTTCGCGAGGGAGCATTCCATCTCGGAGACCTGATCCTCGCGGCTCTTTGGCTTTAGTCGTCCCATTATTCGCTGGCTCCCTCGTCCCTCGGTGATTTAAGGCGGGAGGCAACCATGCAACCCGAAAGCGGCCGGTCGTCGCGGTTCTTGCGTACTACCAGTGTCAAGACCTTCCGCCCCTTGCTCCATCACTTCCTCCCCTTCTGCTTCTTCCTCTTTGTTCCCACCTGAGTCTGTCGGAATGACAGGCCATTCAATCGTTTTCCCTATCACAGATCGAAGAGGGGGACATCCTTCCGTCTCTCCATCTCCCAGCTCCCAAATCTACAGACAGATGAGACACTATCCACCGGGCCGCTCGATATTGACCGCTCTTCCCGCAGATATCCTAGTTCGTATCCTTGATCGGCTCCCGGATCCATCGGATCGCAAGGCTTGGCGTCTCGTCTGCCGGGAGTTCCTGCGTGTCGATTACCTGCAAAGGCGGTCCCTCAGGTTGCTTCGCCATGGATCCCTTCCTGCTATCCTCAGGAGGTACGGCTCCCTCGAGCGCCTGGATCTTTCTGCCTGCCCGCGAATCGATGATAGCGCCATCCGGGCCGCCTTCTACGGGATCCGCCTCCATGCTCTCAGGAGCGTCAACCTGAGCCGAAGAAGCGCGCTGCGGTGCTTCGGCCTGGGGTTTATGGTGAACGCCTGCCCCGCGCTTGAGACGGTGGATCTGAGTTACTGCTCTGGAGTGGGTGATCGGGAAATGGCTGCTCTGGCTAGGGCGCCGCTGCTGCGGGAGTTGAACGTCACCAAATGCCTCGGCGTGACGGACGTCGGCTTGGCTCGGGTAGCTGTGGGATGCTCCGAGCTAGAACGGCTTGACCTCAAGTGGTGCCTGGAGATTTCCGATATTGGGATCGACCTCCTGGTCAAGAAGTGCAGGGCCCTCAAGGACCTTGACATCTCCTACCTCAAAGTCAGTCTCGCTCCACTCTCTCTCTCTGGATTACTTCCCTGTTTTTGCTTACTCCGGTACTTCCCTAACAACGTTCTGCCTCTAACATTCGATTTGTATGGTTCTTTTCCTGATGGACTGCCAGGTGACTAACGCATCCCTCCAGTCAATCTCTTCCCTAGAGAAACTGGAGGTGCTGTCCATGGTGGCCTGCTCGCTTATAGATGATACTGGCTTGTCTTACCTTGAAAATGGCAACAACTGTCTCCGGGTAATCATCCCTGTCTCGCCCCTGTCATTAATTAGCTGTTTAGATGTCTTTCAGCCAGAAGATCATGCCAGATTTTACAGATTTTGTGATGAACGTCTGTTTCTGTTGAAAGAAGTCTACGGTTCTGATTTTTCGATCTGCAACCGTTAATCTCACATGCACGCAATTCTATTGCGGAAAACCATTTCCATGCCGTGAATTGTTCCATCTCTGAAAGTAATATCCCACCAGCTTTCATGTGAGTTTTCTCACCCATCCTTCTACCTTCAATACTGAAAGTAGGTGTTGACTCCGGGATGATCAAACACAGACGAGGGAAAGAAGAAGGCCCTACCAATAGGAGCATACTGGTCCTCGTTTCTCCCATCTTATCTTGCCCATCCTGCAGGTGCACGAAGAGCTTTAGATCATCTTCTTTTTCATCCTCTGTGCCCCTCCACGGCTGCAACTATTGTGCCCCTCTTGCTGAGCTTCGGAGAGTCATCTTCCTCTGTTTGGACGCTTCTGTTGGGCTTCTCCTGTCAGTCCTTCCTAACCCTCTGCCTGGTGTCAAGTCCCCGATTAGATTCACATGTATCCATTATTAAAATTCAAATTGATGAGAATGGTAAGTCCTCCAAATCCCACAGCTCACCAAACTCTCTGAAATTTATAACTTGCAGAGCAACCCAACTTTTGTGAAACCCAAATTAAGACATTGCTAGAATCACAGAAACACGATGTTAAGTCTGCTTCTGTTGACTCTGTTAATCATAGATTCTTTTATTCATACTAAAACGACTCGCAACTTTTTGCATGTTTTCATGCAGAGCATTAACTTCTCAAGATGTGATTCTGTGAGTTCCGTGGGGTTTAGCTCAATAATCAAAGCCCACAGTCATCTCAAGAAGATCTACGTTGGCCACTGTTTTCCTGTAAGACCTCAGCTTTAGCAGCATCATTAATTTTACGTGAATGATGGTTTATATGAAGCAGCAGATCGATGATAATGATTTGATGTGAACAGGAGGTCGCTCCGCTTTTCTTGAGGAAACTCAAGGACTTGGAGAATAGCCTGGAGAGCATTAGGCTCGATGGCTTTCACCTTTCGAGCTCAGTCCTTAGAACAATTGGTATCCACTGCACGAATTTGTTGGAGATTGGTCTGGGAAAATGTGACGGGATCACTGACGAAGGAATCTCGGAGCTCTCATCCAGCTGCCCGCGTCTCAGAACCGTTGACTTGACTTGCTGTCGCCTGATCACCGACAGTTCCCTTATTGCTATAGCAAACTCTTGCAAGAAGCTCCAGTGCCTCAGGTTGGAATCATGCCCCGGAATCACAGAAAAGGGCCTTGGGCGGATTGGGGATTCTTGTTCCCATCTCGCTGAGATTGATCTAACGGACTGCGGGATCGATGATGAGGGTAAGACCCTGGAGTTCTTGAAACAACTAAATTGTGAGATTTATCATGTTATATCTTGTTTAAACCTTTGTGGATATCGCAGCTCTGAAGTGTCTCTCCAAATGTTGTAACCTGATTGAACTAAAGCTCGGCCTCTGCCCGAGAATCACCAACGAAGGGCTCGTCTACATTGGGTCCAACTGCAAGGACCTCCAAGTACTTGATCTCTACCGGTGAGGTCTTTGTGTGAGCATTGTGTGTGCTCACTGCAGCACCCAGATCTTTCTCTCTCTACAGCATCATCAGAATGTTATTTTCTTATTTAAACCACAGGTGCACCGGAGTTGGAGACGATGGTCTGGCCGCCATAGGCGGCGGATGCAGGAAGCTGAGGAAGATAAACATCTGCTACTGCACCCAGATCACCGACCGCGGATTGGAGCATCTGTGTGGTTTGGACCTGCTCACGGACCTCGAAATGAGGGAGGTGGTCCGTGTCACAGGCGCGGGGGTCACCGCCGTCGCCGTCGGATGCAGGAGCCTCGTGGAGCTGGACATGAAAAAGTGCCGCTCGGTGGACGACGTGGGCTTCTTGGCCCTTGCTCGGCACTCGGAAAACCTAAGACAGGTCTCTCATCGCTCCATTTCTTCTCTCCCCACCGGTCGTACAGTACCATCGTGCCCATTTCTCCCTCACCATCTTCTCCTGTTCTTCTTTTTATTGGTTGCTGCAGATCAATATATCATCCTGCCCGATTTCCGACGCGGGGCTCTACATGCTGATGGGAAGCCTGAGTAGCCTGCAGGTCGCGAAGCTGGAGCATCTCCCCGGGGTGTCGGTGGGGGGGTACGAGCTCGCCCTGCGGGCGGCGTGGGAGCGACTGCAGAAGCTGAAGCTTCCCACCTGGCTAAGCCCCCTGCTCTCCCGGGAGGTCCTGCAGATGCTGCAAGCCAGAGGCTGCTGGGTCAGGTGGGTCCCGAAGCCCCCCCCTTTGGACTGAAAAACTTCGAGGGAAGATCCTCTCCATGGGTTCTATGCGATTTAATCCTGAAACTGAAGGTGGGTCAACGGGTTCGAGCTTAATTCTGAAAGTCCAGTTCACTATTTCCGGGTTGAGCTTAGAATTCACTTCAGTTCGGAAGTAAAGTAGGCAACGCTTGTTATACATCTGACTTTGGTCATTCGAATCAAAATTTCTCTCTCTCTCTCTCTCTCTCTCTCTCTCTCTCTCTCTCTCTCTCTCTCTCTCTCTCTCTCTCTCTCTCTCTCTCTAAATGAAAGGTCAAGCAACTCTCCTACATACGAATAACAGATGTGACTTCAAATTCGAGAGTAACAGAGATGGGTTTGGCCGCGACGAACAAACGACGGCTTTCCGATCGATGATCCAACCTCGTCATATGCTTCGACATATTCTTACCCGAGTGCATCATATGACGTGGGGAAAATCGAACAAAAGACGACAGATTTTATATCCAACTGCACCACAGATTTCTACCATCCAGTTGCTCCAGTAGTGGCAACCAAGTGATTCTCAGAGGAAAGTGAGAACGCCCTGGAAGGCTTGAGAGCGAAGGAACTGAGGTAAGAGAACAGTAGATGCCCCATCTGGAATGTCACCAAGAACATGCCGACAGGAACGGCCAGAAAACAACAGCAGCTTTTCGAGAACGGAGAAAAAGAAGTCGAGAATTCTCGCACTGAGAAAAAAATGAACTTTCTCGAAGCTATCTATTTTATCATTAAACGAAACGGGCACAGAAAATGGAAATAATTAAAGCTTATTAGACATCAGCAATCTATCGTGATCGTGAAAGAGTGGGCTGCGTCATGGAATCTCCGACCTTGTTTGCATGATTCGTTCCCTGCAGTCAGCTCCAAACTCATTTTGATCACCGAGAAACAGCGGTCACCATTCTCATATGATAACGGACAGTGATTGGGAGCACCCAACATGGGCCATATACTTGGCAGTATTTCATACAGGTGGGAAATAAAATAAGAACAATGTGTTTATTCTCTGAATATGCATCTTTTTCCATTCCCAAATGGTTTAATGTCTCATTTCAATGATTAATCATAGTCTAGAAGAAACACACTCTCCAAATTACGACCAATTCCGACAGTGATCTTGTAGCTGGTGGATGCATCGTGAGGAGCGCACAGGGTCAAGCAAGAGTGGAAGACCGGAATCAAGATGACCGCACAATTTCATTTGGATAAGTTATAAAGGTGTGCCTCTTCATGCGGATAAAGAACGTAGTTAAGAAGCACAAAACATCAGAAATTTCCTCTGAGAAAACTGGTACTAACAAAAGCCTGCATTCATGGAAAGAAGAGACGAAATGAAAAAAGACCATTTGTGACGTTCTTAGAACGAAAAAAATTGTGAGGCGACCCACAAAAGAAATAAAAGAGCGTTGAGAATCTAATTAGGAGGGAACACAATTGAATTATTGAAGAAGGTACGGGAAGCTACTGGAACATATGCATAGAAATTGAGAATGAGAGAAGTAGCACAATGAGATTTTTGATAAAATTCGGAAAGAAGTCGTGATACAATGGTGTAAGAGCACACATGAAGACACCCCGAATGGCTAAAGGCTTTATCATTAGAGCCCATGGACCCAGGTACATATATTTTTATTCCAAATGATATAATACATAAAAAGACACCAAAAAAAATGAATATGGGAGTGGGAATATCAAATAAGAGTCTCTTAGCCAGCCATTTGCGTCAATCGATGAACGGTGCTCCTTGCAACCCTGTTTGTTGGGTCGATCTTCAAAACTGCCCTCAAATCCTCGGCCCCAAGCTTATACTTCTCAATGCTTTCGTACAAAAGAGCACGCTGCACCAACGCAGCAACGTTCCTGCTGTCGTGTTCCAGTATCTGCATGGCAACAATTGTGAGTTTGATTACAACGACCATCGAGGGGCGATATTCAAGTGTTGCACCCTTGTTTCGGTTAAAAATCTCACCTTTGAGCAGTCCGCAATGGCCTTCTTGTACTCGCCGACTTCCTTGTAGCAAGAAGCTCTACATGTCAGAACCTCCATGATCGCAGAGGTGTCCCCAGATTTGTCTAAAAGCAAAACAGCCCACGACAGCCACTTAATGCCATCAGCAAACTGCCCCTGTTTGTAGCTTTCTGACCCTTTGCTCTTCGCTATTGAAGATGAAACGCCCGCAGGAGGCGGCGGGAGTCCTTCCAGCTCCGTCGTAGTACCTCCTGAATCGTGACCCCCAAACTCAGCGCCAAGATCCCAATCATTCGTCTCCAATGGCTGGCTTCCAGCTCCTTCCGCGGAAGCTGCTGCTGCTGCAGTCCCGGACGAACCTATTGAGGAGAAGAGCGCATCTAATGGATCAGCGTCAACCTTGGGCTGCTGCGGGGAGTTCTTTGACGGTAAATCCTGAAAGGAAGGCATCCCAAAACCATCCAATGTAGCATCCATTCCGGCCGTTTTCTGAGGATTTGCATCTTGAAATCCCCCGAAAGAGAAATTCCCCGCATCGGTCTTCTTGGAAGCGAAACTAGAACCGACTGCCGGTGAAGGGCTCGGCGAGGGCTTCGATCCAAAATCTACCAAAGATCCAAAAGGGTCCTGTTTTGCACTCGGCGCCGCTCCAGATGACTTCATTGGTCGGGCACCCCAAGAATTCCCAATCGTGCTGCCAACGTTACTTCCAGTTTTGGGGTAATAGCTGCCCATATTATCCGCTGATCCACGACTGTTGGAATTTCCCGAATTATAAGCGCCAGCTGTAGTAGTCTTGGGTAGGGAATCAGACATGCTTCCCATGGAATAGGAATTCTTCGGGGCGGTAGCCTTCAACGGGACCTTGCTGCTGTTCCCACCTTTGGTCTGGCCAAGAGCAGATCCGACCAGATCTCCGAACAGGCTAGGGTCCGATCCAGGAATCCCGCGTCCTCCGCCAGAGGAAGCGGTAGAGGTCCAGCTCTTACCGAAGATATCACCCACCATGGATGAAGGGTTGGACAGGCCAGATCTGGGTCCGGCTGCCGCAGCGGTAGCAACGGCGGCCGGGGATGGCTGATGGGTCCATGCGGGCTTGTTCGGGGCCCCTGTTACAGAATAGGAAGACAGGGGGCGTTGCGAATGCGAGGAGGAGAACGAGGGGGAATTCGTGGCCGCCGACGGGTTCTTCTGGTCTCTGAGGGGGCGGGAGGCACCTCGATTAGAGAAGCCACCGCCGAGCCCGAAGTCGAACTCGTAGTTCTTGAGCGATCCCGGCGACGCCGAGGACGACGACGCCCCACCGCTCTGCGATTTACCGCCAGAGGAATACATCGTGCCACCGACAGGACCAGAGAGGAATCAAGGGCGTGGAAATTGCTTGCTCCGCAAAGTCTCCGCCGCCGAGGTTGGGGAGACGATCCACCTAGCCCTCTCTCTCTCTGTCTCTCTCTGTCTCTCTCTCTCTCTCTCTCTCTCTCTCTGCGTCCCCTCCGCCGGTCTGGAACATTTCGCAATTGGACGGTCCGATTTCAATGATAAGGGGACACCTTGGCCCGGATGGCTGAGGATCAATGTGGCGACATCGGAGGCTCAGATGAAAGGCTGGTAGGTCGAGATCGTTCAAGGAGTTGTCTTGCCCAGGTAACGACACCGCAGCTCGGCTAGCCTCGGCGACCACCTCTGAGAAAAGGTGTGCGGTGAGACCCCCGGAATTTAAGATAATAAATATTTATCATTTAGGTTTAAATATTTTCATTGCCGGTATATTAAAATAACATCCAAAATTCTACCATTGAATATTAAAATCGAATTTAAATAGTTTAATGTAAAATAATAAATGATAACGTATTCAATAATACGGGAATATTGATCAATCTTACCCATTATAACCCCCGATTTACGCTTTCACATTTCATGAATCCAGACCAGCCATTGGGAGCAACTTCCTTCTGGAAATCTCGGCCCGTTAAAGTGTTTACCAGGCCCAGTGGATTTTTTTGGGCCACTTTGGTCAACGGCAGGTGGTCGCCTTCTCCGCGTGTTCCTCCCCGGAGGTTCAACCTGTTCATGCAGCAGGGCGGAGCTGTTCCTGCTCTGTTGCGTTATTCTTCGCCGATGAGGTTCAAGCGAGAGAAGTGGGCGTTTTCATGGCCGTCCAGCTCAAATCCTCTCAGTCAGTTCTACCACAATCTTTTCCTACAATCTCGTCATTCAATGCATCTCAAGCTTTTCCCGTGAGTTTCAGACGTCGAGCTTCCGGCTGGAGCGGCGGAGCCGGCGCCGTCTCGGCTGCGATGTGTCCGATCGGCGCTGAGCAGGATAAGTCGGCGGCCACGTCGCAATTCTGTGGATTAGGGCATGTCGCCCGTCCCACCTCGTTGCCATCGACGGTCGTCGGCACGTCCGCTCTGCTCGGCAAACCAGGAGGAGACACGAGGAACTCCTTCTGCCGTCAGTCCCCGCCGCGCAGCCCGCAGAGGGGGAGATTGGACGCGCCGGTGGAAGATGATAAGGACGGCGAACTGATTTGACCCTCGTAATTTTTTCGTCTCGTCACGCACGCCGCAGCCTTCTGCTGACAATCACGGCGATTGGGACAAGAAACTACGGAGGGGAGGACCGAGCTGTGACAAAAGTGTTGTTCACTGCTCGCAGATGCAGAGCACTGGGCCTTGCGGCATGGCGTGAAAATATCCTCGGCGCCACTTGCCGAAGCTCTGACCGAGAATATATAGAGGGCGGTTCCCCTCGGGAAAGTGGAAGCGGCAGCTCGATTCCGTCCAGAGGGAGAGAGAGAGAGACAGACAGAGACAGACAGAGACAGACAGAGACAGACAGAGACAGAAAGAGAGAGGGAGGAGGAGGTCAGGAAACCATGGCGCCCAAGTTTGGGCGGGTGCCCAGCATCAGGGAGAGGGTGGAGGACACCCTCTCCGACCACCGCAACGAGCTCGTCGCCCTCCTCTCCAGGTCCTCGTCTCTCCTCTTCTTCCCATTCGTCCACCGGCGGCGAAAGTCTGGAGCAATTACTGACTTCGTGATCTGCTTCTTTGCCCTGAGGCAGGTACATGGGGCAGGGAAAGGGCATCCTGCAGCCGCACCACCTGCTCGACGAGCTCTCCAACGTGATCGCCGAGGACCATGGTCGCAAGCTCGAGGACGGCCCCTTCTTCGAGGTCCTCAAAACCGCCCAGGTCTGGCCTTCCGTACTCCCCCTACCACCATCTGTAGACCATTTCATCCTGTAGTTTTCTAACGGAGCTCTCTCCTCCCCCTCTGCATGCAACTCCCTCTTCTGGTTCAGGAGGCCATAGTTCTTCCTCCATTCGTGGCCATCGCCGTCCGCCCCCGCCCCGGGGTCTGGGAGTACGTCAGGGTCAACGTGTACGAGCTGAGCGTAGAGCAGTTGAGCGTCTCCGAGTACCTTCGCTTCAAAGAGGAACTCGTCAATGGCCAGTGAGTCCAATTTTGCCCCCTTCCCTCCCCTGATCCGTCCTCGTTCTGCTCCTCGAGCAAGAAATCCGCACCAGAGAATCATATTCTTCCCCCCTCCCGTTCGACAGCTTCAACGACCTTTACGTGCTTGAGCTGGACTTCGAGCCGTTCAATGCGTCGTTCCCCAGGCCCAGCCGGTCGTCCTCCATCGGGAACGGGGTGCAGTTTCTCAACCGCCACCTCTCGTCGATCATGTTCCGCAACAAGGACTGCTTGGAGCCTCTACTCGATTTCCTCCGAGCGCACAAGTACAAGGGTCATGTGAGTTCCCTTCGGACTCCCATCCTTCCGTCCAGGGCTCTTGCCGCCATTAATTTCCCCATTCGGGAATATCCTCAATCCACGCTCAGAACCCTTCTTCGTTCGATCCCGTTGATGTGTATTACCTGTTCATTTGGCAAACAGATACCAATCGAATTCCTGTTTCCGTGCTCGATCGAACATATATTTTCCAGGTATTGATGGTGAACGACAGGATACAGAGCTTGTCCAGGCTTCAGGCTTCTCTGGTGAAAGCAGAGGAATACTTGACCAAGGTCCAACCAGAGACGCCGTTCTTTGAATTTGCGTACAGGTAAGAACACGGCGTTCCTGGAATCGCTCTTGGTCTCTGGTTACTGTTCATGAACAAAGATGAGCCTATCCAGCATCTCCAGATCTCTCAGGCTATCCTAAATCTCTACGTAGATTCCAAGAGCTGGGATTGGAGAAAGGATGGGGTGACACAGCCGAACGATCGTTGCAGATGATACATCTCCTTCTGGACATTCTTCAGGCTCCCGATCCCGCCACTCTGGAGACCTTCTTGGGTAGGATCCCCATGGTGTTTAATGTCGTCGTCGTTTCCCCCCACGGGTACTTCGGCCAGGCCAATGTTCTTGGGTTGCCCGACACAGGCGGCCAGGTACACCACCATCACCAAAATCTCTGTCAAATTGCTATTATGATGATGATGATGAGTCTAGGGTTATTCTGCCTGGTAGATTGTGTATATATTGGATCAAGTTCGAGCACTGGAGAACGAAATGATCGTGAGGATTCAACGCCAAGGGCTGAATGTGGATCCGAGGATCCTCGTGGTACGGCCGAGCCCACAACCCTTCGACCTTGCCCCTCCCCCCGTTTGACCTGCCACGCCGCGTCGTGACCCATATTTTCGTCCATTTATGGAAGGTGACGAGATTGATACCCGACGCGAAGGGGACGACCTGCAACCAGCGGCTGGAGAGGATCACCGGAACGCAGCACACTCACATCCTGAGAGTTCCTTTCAGAGCGGACAAGGGGATTCTCCGCAAATGGATCTCCCGGTTCGACGTGTGGCCCTTTCTCGAGACCTTCGCGGAGGTAATTTGGTGGCACGATCAAGTTCCCAACCAGTCCATCACATTCCATCTCATGCGTACGTGATGGCGTGTTCCTCCTGCGGCTGTAAATCGCTGGAACTCGGAAGCAGAAATGCAGATTTTTTTCTTTAAAGAAAGATATTTAAAGGCGCTGGGTTATTTCTCACTTACTGTCTGATGATGTTATTTCCCCTGTCAGGATGCATCGAGTGAGATTGCCGCGGAGCTTCAGGGCATTCCGGACCTGATCATCGGAAACTACAGCGATGGGAACCTCGTTGCATCCTTGTTAGCCTATAAGCTGGGAATCACGCAGGCATGGATCATCCTTCTGCTTCCATTGATTTATTTATTTAGTTATTTATTTATGCGTTTACCTAATTTTTGTGCTTCTTGCAGTGCAACATCGCCCATGCATTGGAGAAGACCAAATACCCTGAATCGGACATATATTGGAAAAATTACGACGAAAAGTACCATTTTTCGTGCCAATTCACGGCCGATCTGATCGCCATGAACAATGCTGACTTCATCATCACCAGCACCTACCAAGAGATTGCGGGAAGGTGGGCCTCTTTCCCCGCTAAGGCATTTAATCGAATAGTTCTGCGATTTCTCGGCAAGGGAAGTGACTCGACGGGCCTTCTTTTTTCTGTTTTCTTGAATCGAATTTTCAGCAAGAACACCGTCGGACAGTACGAGAGTCACGCCGCCTTCACTCTTCCTGGCCTCTATCGGGTCGTCCACGGCGTCGACGTGTTTGACCCAAAGTTCAACATCGTCTCTCCGGGAGCTGATATGTCCATCTATTTTCCGTATTCGGAGAGAGATAAGAGACTGACCTCCCTTCATGGATCAATCGAAGAGCTTCTGTTCGGTTCGGAGCAGAGCGACGAGCACATGTGGGTGTTCTCGAGCATGCACCGTGAGGATCGATAATCCAGGAGAGTTGACTTCTTCTTCTTTTTCTTGATTCTTCCTCTCTCTCTCTCTCTCTCTCTCTCTCTCTCTCCAGAGGTCGGCTGGATGATCGGTCGAAGCCCATCATCTTCTCCATGGCGAGGCTCGATCAGGTGAAGAATATCACAGGGCTGGTGGAGTGGTTCGGCCAGAGCCCCGAGCTGAGGCAGCTAGCCAACCTCGCCGTCGTCGCCGGCTACAACGATGTGAGGAAATCGAACGACAGAGAAGAGGTCAAGGAGATCGAGAAGATGCACGAGCTCATGAAGACGTACCACCTGGACGGCCAGTTCCGCTGGATTTCTGCCCAGATGAACAGAGCCCGCAACGGCGAGCTCTACCGCTACATTGCCGACACCGGCGGCATCTTCGTTCAGGTGCGCTGGCCTTCATCCTCTTTCCCTTAACCGGCTAATTGGTCTTTCAGACTGATCTCTCTCTCTCTCTCTCTCTCTCTCTCTCTCTCTCTCTCTCTCTCTCTCTCTCTCTAGCCGGCTTTCTACGAAGCGTTCGGGCTGACAGTGATCGAGGCGATGACATGCGGGCTTCCAACCTTCGCAACCTGCCATGGCGGACCAGCAGAGATCATCGAGCACGGGATCTCGGGGTTCCATATCGACCCATACCACCCTAACCAGGCCTCCAAGCTCATGACTGACTTCTTCGAGCGATGCCAGAGAGAGCCCTTGTACTGGACTCAGATCTCCGATGCAGGGCTGCGGAGGATCCACGAGAGGTGCCTCCTTCCTCCTCTCCCCGAAGTCAACTCCTAGCTGTCTCTTCGTCCAGAATGAGGAAATCTTCGAGCTCGCCTGCAGGTACACGTGGAAGATATATTCCGAGAGGCTGATGACTCTGGCCGGGGTCTACGGCTTCTGGAAGTACGTCTCGAAGCTCGAGAGGCGAGAAACCCGGCGGTACCTAGAGATGTTCTACATCCTCAAGTTCCGCGACCTGGTAAGCTGCTCATCTCCGATCTTTGCGTTAATTTTCAGTTGCATTGACTTCCTCCCATCGTCAGGTGAAATCCGTTCCCCTGGAGACAGATGACTAAAAGCTGTGGATCCTCGCTGCCGTCGCCCCCAGTTCATCTGTTTGCAGCAGATTACTGCTGCCTGTGATCAATAATAAAAATATTAATATTAATAATGAGGGCCGTTCATAGTTTTTCGCTCTGAAAAAAATTGTTTTTGGTAATAACATTACTACGTTGTTCATAATTCTGGCCTGGGCCTCGTCTGAACGTGGTCGGGACTTTCTAGACGATCGCATCCCGTGTTAGCATAGTTCCTGGTACGCGAGGAATCATATGGCGACACGTGGCGACTTGAAGGATCATCAAATCCGTTACGAATGAACCAGCAATTGTCTATATCAATTCCTCCAGCGCGTGTTCCCCAGTGGCGCTATTCTGCTGCTGCTTGGGGGATGGCGCGGCAGACGAGCGATCTACAGGGGCGGGTTCAGGCGGCGCACCAGTTCGATGAAGGTGCTCTTCTGAGATACGTCCGAGCAAACGTCGAGGGTTTCCCCTCCAAACTCCTTAAATTCACCGTCGCCCAGGTACGTGAACGCCAGCCCCCGCTGATGCGGAGTTCGTGCCTCTCATTCCCTGCGCCCCATCCCACGCTCGTCCTGCTTCTGTCGACGAGATGCTGAGTTCTTATTTCTTCTTCCACTCGACTTCTTCCCCACCCACCCACCTCCGCCCACCGTTTTTTTTCCGTTTTGCAGTTTGGGCATGGGCAGTCCAATCCGACATTCTTACTGGAGGCCGTGGGGGAAGGGCGATCGGGTACGTTGGTTAACCGGTACGTGCTAAGGAAGAAGCCCCCCGGTGAGATATTGCAATCGGCTCACGCTATTGAAAGGGAATTCCAAGTAAGAATTGGGAACCCATCGGAAGGAATGTTTCGTTAAAGCAATCAGATGCAATCACTGTGCCCCCTTCCCTCTCCCCGCCCCCTCTCTGCCTTCTCAATCGAAGGAACGGCTTTCGTATTACTTCTATTTTTTCTGCCTTCAAAACCAATGTAGAACCTAATTTTGAGGGAAGCTTGATAAATATTTTCTGACATATTTGGTACATAATAAACAGTGTTTATGTATGAATTGTACAGACTTGATGTTGAAGCATAGTCGTTGCTATTTTACGAATAAGATGGTTTCTTTATCCGACACTCACCAGAAGGTGTGGCAGGACCTGTTTTTATCCCAAATAGGCATGATATACGAAGCAATAGTTGTCTTTTCAGAGTCTCAGGGAGCAAAAATTGGATTGCATGATCTTCTTTTGATAGGCTACTTAATCTAAATATTTACGATATTAGCTCTACACTGGCTCCTAAATCTTCAGGTGCTGAAGGCCTTAGGTGCGCATACCGATGTTCCTGTTCCCAAAGTTTTCTGCCTATGCCCAGATCCTAGCATCATCGGGACACCATTTTATATCATGGAGTACTTGGAAGGGCGTATTTTTTTGGACAGCAGCCTTCCTGTAAGATCTCATATAAGCTCATAGTGCTTTATTTACATTTTTAGACCTACCTTTCCTTATACTTTAATAACCGTCAGTAGGATTGCTGGTCACGTGGAATGTAGTCTGTGCTTCAATTATTTTGTGCATGCAGGGGCTGGCTCCAGAAACGAGGAGAGCAGTTTATGAAGCGACCGCCAAGACTTTGGCAGCTCTGCACAGGGTCAATGTAGACTCGATTGGGCTAGGCAAACTTGGTCGTCGGGAAAACTACTGCAAGAGACAAGTATCATATTCCACCAAGCTTTCAATCTTGACAAAAGATAAATCTTATTTTTTTAGATAAGTTACAGTTATTGCTGCTAAGAGAAACCCTTGATAGACATTATTATAAATTTTGTACTGTCAATGACCATTATGCGACCTACTATTTTTCTTTTTAGTCTCATCCTCTTAAGTATATGGCTGCATGACATCTCCTTTAACGAGAAACATTGGAGAGATCTCGCTACTTTGGTCTACTGATCATAAAGAAATGTGCATACACATCTCTGAACAGATTTTGATAAAGTTCGGTGGTGCCTGATTACTCACTTTTAAGCAGGCATGTATTTTTGCAGGGTCCACCTTATTGTGCAAAGGAGTAGAAAAGAGGCAATAATTTTTTGATATTTATATCCATATTTTCTTTTTATCCGGACCTTTGATCAGCTGCTTCATTTTTTTCCAATAGATTACGATAAGTCATTCTTCAATGAGCGCGAATTCTTGTAAATTATTGAGAAAAAAGTAATTTTTTTGTTCTAGGTGGAAAGATGGGAGCGGCAGTATCTTCTTTCGACTGGTGAAGAAAAGCCAGTGAGAAATCCTAGAATGCAAGATCTGGCAGGATGGCTGAAGCAACATATTCCTCTTGAAGATTATTCTGCATCTGCAGGAACTGGTCTTGTACATGGTGACTTTCGGATTGATAATCTAGTTTTCCACCCTACAGAGGTTTGAATCTTTAGGAAATCCTCTTTTGGGCCATGGGTTAGATAGGGAGGATTAAGATATTTTATAAAAATAGCGGCAATTGTAGTTTTCTGACCTCTGTTCTCGTTTCAATTCAACTATTTCTTTCCCGATCTGTGTGTACAAGTAACAGTTTGTCCAACTTAAAAAAGAAACTTCTTTTCTGTGTGGATGATTTTCGCTAAACTGCCTCATTAGAAAGTTCAGTAGGGTTGTTAATCTGATTGAACATTCACAGATTCTCTTACTTTATCATTTTCCTGCATAAGACATGTTACTGTTACTCATTTCACTGTAATTTCCTTGACGTAGTACGAAGTCATTGGCGTTATCGATTGGGAATTGTCTACACTCGGGAATCAAATGTGTGATGTTGCGTACAGCACCTTGGTACGCACCAAAATATTTTATGCATTGATATTTTTTTCTTTTACCTTCTCTTTTGCATCTTTTGGGGTATACTGCAGACCTATTTTCTTTTATTGTCAGTTATGTCTGACTGGTTAGCAGTAAGTTCTCTCTGGTTTTTACGAGTAGTTCAGTTCTGTCTCTGCATACCTAAGTAGTTCAGTTGCGGCAATTTTTCTTTAGATGTTTAAACATTTTTTAATGCCCTATGATATGCACAATATGCAAAAATATGTATCTTAGGACAAGTTGGAGGAGATATTAAGACAACTAGGAAAGATTTTACATTTTATGTGTTAAAGTTTTAAAAGGCAAATACAGCAAGTTCCCAGACCGTGCTGTCAACACATCGGCCTGATAATAAAGCTCAATTAATTAATGATCTAAAGCACAAGCTCGTGCGGCCAGAAGCAGGAGACTACATCCGATGTAAGCCTATGTTTTATGGTTTGAACAAGCTTCTATATCATCATCATCATCTTCAGCAGTGACGAATCCTGGATCATCGTATAACTACCATCCCAACATTACTACACAAACACAATAGACCTAAAACACAAGTAAACACAAAGACACAGATATTTGCAGAAGTTCAGCATTCATAACCAGCTTTCTATCTTTGGCTCACCCCTCCAACCCCTACCAAAAAAAAGGAACAAAGAGAAAACACCTAGAAACTTTCAAAGGCCCAACTATCTGTGCCAAAATATTCACCCTTCAATGACGAGAATGGTTCGTTTTTCTAAAAATTTATTTGCGAAAATGTATTTAGAAGAACCTCTGACACAACTAAGTTTATTTGTCATCTCTTTCAGCATTCCACTTTGGCATTTTTTCATTGACATAATCTTAGTGCATGTGCATTCCGCATCCCTCCCTCCCTCCCTCCCTCCCTCTCAAAAAAAGATACACAAAAAAAGGCTCATGACATACATAATCCCATGTTTAATCTACTTGGCTAGTCTTGTTTCCCATAAGATAGCTTCCCATAGTCTTCTTTACCCATGCAAAGAGTTATCGATTTTTTTGAAATGGAAGTCAAGGATGGCCTGGTTTGTTAGGACAAAGATATTGATATTTTAGTGATGGAAACAGAAAATAAATCTGAACTATTTTCTTGGCAGCACTTCATAATGGATATCACACTAAGTGCAGAATCCCGTGGTGGGCTTCAGACTGAAGGAATTCCTCTACAAGCGGAGTATCTCGCTGACTATTGCAAAGCAGCTGTAAGTATTAATTGGGGCTTTTTTACATGTATAATTATTTGGCTTATGTATGATTTTTTCTTGTTTTAATTATGTTGCTCATAAGCGTCAAGGTTACTCACTTCCTTTCTATAACGTTTAGGGGAGGCCCTGGCCGATGGAAAACTGGAAGTTTTATATTGCCTTCTCTTTGTTCCGTATTGCAGCAATATATGCTGGAGTATATCACAGATGGACTATGGTATTTCTCTTCAGCATGGCTTGCCACCATGACTACTTTAATTTCGGAGACATAAGTGGAATTGCTTTACATTTTGTAGGGTAATGCTTCAGGGGGTGAACGTGCTCAACATACTGGAAAACAAGCCAACAGATTTATTGATATAGCCTTGGAATTTATCCGTCTGGCACATGTTCTTCCCGATCAACCTCCATCAGGTGGCTTTCGATTTTTTTCATTTGACAATCACATTATCCGGCAATGTTCACCATGTCAATGACTGCGACTTTGTTTCCGCACTTGAACCTTGAGCTTGTTTGCATGTATTTAATTTTCATTAGAAATAATACAATGCATACTCCCTTTAAATGAATTTCCCTCAGACTTAAATCCGGAGTTGCACTTCTCATTTGGGTATGTCTCGCTGTATTCTTAAACATGTCCATTGACTTTGCTAACTAATATATTAGCCGAATTGTTAGTCAAAGTTACCACCTGCATTGTTCAAATGGTTAAGCTGCTAAATATATATGATTTCTCCCATGTGAAGCTTTTGGATAAGGGTAGAAGTCGTTGAACGATTCGTATACTCTATGCTCCTTGCACGATAAAAAATGAAATCAGTAATGATGCTGTCGACTAAATAACTTGTTTAGAATCAAAGCTAATTTTAAAGCGTGCTTTTAGGTCTTATGCTTGATGGAACTCTTGTGAATGTATTGGGTCTAGGTATTACGTGTATAATGGAATACCCACTTTTTCCCTTCATCACACTTCACTTTCTTACGTCCTTTGGATCAAAGGCCCTACACGTATTTGCCCAAATTCCCCTTCGTAGAAGAATCAGGAACATCGATTTTTTTGTGAGAATTTGGACATCTCATATAGATACTTATTTTTCAGCATTGGCCAATTCTAACCCAGAACCGTGTGACTTTTCTGAGATTAATTGATAAACAGCTGATTTTGATGGGTTTGCCTCCGTATTTGAAGCGAATCGAATTTGAATCAGTCAATCCTAGCTGATTACCTTTTTAGTCGAATTGCTACCTAATTCAGATGATTTGGCCGACGACAAATATTTAGTAGAATCAAGGATGACAGCAGTCTCTTGGACCATCTAATCTGATTTTTGAACTCCTTTTTACTGATATATTTTATCAAAATAGATAAATATGACTTCCAATTTTATTCCTCTCTATTTTTCTTTAAAATTATAACTCGGTGTATAAAAATTCTGGTTATTATCCAGCATTTTAGTGCCTAAATACTTGAAATCAAACTTGTATTTATTTATTAAAATTCGATTCGTCGATCAATTTCCTGTTCGGTTTGCAGTTCACGTAAATAATGACCATCTCATCGACAGCAGCAGGAGCAACATACATCATAGTTGGCATTAGAATGTCACCATTATCTATCACTATGAACTTATCCAAACGTTATGGAGTCAAAATCGACATGGTGATTTTCACCATACATGATTATAATGTATGTTATTCGATGTGACTATGCATGTTTATAATGTATGTTATTTCCACTACGCAGTTTCTGGAAGGCTTCAAAATCATTTTCATGAAGAGAGCAGAAGTCAATCTTCATCCAAAGGAAGTGGAAATTTTGTTCCCACCCAAAAGGTTTTGGAACTACGAGATAAATTGCTTTTGTTTATGGAAAAGCATATATATCCTATGGAAAGTGAATTCTACCAACT
Organism: Spirodela intermedia; assembly: GCA_902729315.2. NCBI lineage: Eukaryota > Viridiplantae > Streptophyta > Magnoliopsida > Alismatales > Araceae > Spirodela > Spirodela intermedia. Next base: position 6,525,945 of record LR746264.1, read on the forward strand.
AGCACAATCGAATAGACGATGGACGATTCATCCAGAAGAGGAAAGATTGAAGGAACTGGCAAAAAAAGAAGGGCTTTGGAATTTATGGATCCCTGTATGCACTTATCAATATCGACTCTATATTATTTAAGTTGCATTTATCACCTCCCTGTACCTAACCCATCAGATTTTTGTTGTAAGGACTCGTAACTGACTATTTGATGCACAGTTAGACAGCGCTGTCAGAGCAAGAAAACTTCTTCTCGATAATACACTGAAAACTGCTGCTAGGAACGAGCGTTTATTGGGTGCCGGGCTTTCAAATCTGGAGTATGGATACATTTGCGAGATTATGGGTCGTTCTGTCTGGGCTCCTCAAATTTTCAATTGTGGTCCACCTGACACGGGGAATATGGAGGTAAGGAGTCATTTTGAGAAGATATGCACGCAGCTTTTGTTTTCGTTTCTATTGAGCACTTACTGCCATTCTCATGTCGATGCTCATTCCATGGTATGCCTCTACCTGTCTCAGGCCATAGACTGCGTTTTACAGGTCTGGTCTGGCTTGTCATATCTTCCTATACAATGATCTGGACACATTCCAACCTATATTCTCGGTCTGATACTTATTCTGTGATGTTTCCTGTGCCTCATTATGCTTACTCCAAATTGTTGTTTATTTTCACTTACATTTCATCTTCGTTCGCCGAATCTTGGCCGAGTGTTTTTAAAACTAAAAAAGTTCTCTCGTTCATATTTAATTTTTCTGATGGTTCTTATGGTGGAACTTTCATAAAAAATTCAAAAGTTATCAAACGACCTACCACTGTCTTGTGCCCTCTACTCGAGCAAATATTTCACAAGTGAAACGAGCGTCTTCACGGTCTAGCTTCTAATCTTCTTGCGTGTTAGGTACTGCTGAGGTATGGAAACAAGGAGCAGCAGAAAGAATGGCTCGTCCCATTGCTAGAAGGAAACATTCGATCTGGATTTGCAATGACCGAGCCTCGTGTTGCATCCTCAGATGCAACCAACATCGAATGTTCAATTAGACGGTAGGTCTTCTTTGCAAGCACATGTAACCTTCTTGTTCCTACCGTTTGATCGCTTCACTTACTTGAATCTAAGCATTATGGATGGGGATGTTATTTCACTTGCTTACTTAGTCCATGCCGTATCTTATGTCCCATGAAGGATCAATAATGAGAACTGATAAAAGATCCCAAATTTGTCAAATTTTCTGTGGCTGGTTTATCAGGGATTAGTGAAAGCTTGTTCCCACCTCACACAACATGAGAACTTGTTTGATCTTTTTCCTGGCGGGTTAATAATATGATCCCACTAGAAATGACTGCATCTGCTTTTCTGCCCAACAACAGAGAAGGGAATTTCTACGTCATCAATGGCACCAAGTGGTGGACCAGTGGGGCCATGGACCCTAGGTGCCGACTTCTCATAGTGATGGTGAGTTTCATCACATTCCCATTTTGATTGTTTTTCTCCACCCCATCTCTTTATTTTGCTTAATTTAGTACTATGTTTATTTCAAAAAACCCACTGAGATGGAGAGTCTACACAGGGAAAAACAGATTTCAATGCCCCTAGGCACAAGCAGCAGTCGATGATTCTGGTAGATGCCGAGGCCCCGGGTGTTCTCATAAGGAGGCCACTCTTGGTGTTTGGCTTCGATGACGCCCCTCATGGGCATGCAGAGATATCCTTCGATAATGTGAGGGTGCCAGTGGAGAACATCCTCCTTGGAGAGGGCCGTGGGTTTGAGATCGCTCAGGTGAGGGTCAAAGTTGCCCCTTTTATTGAACCATTGGTCCGAAGGGATCTGTGTAATCTCTGGATATTATTATTTTCTGGTATATTTCCCGCATCTGTGTGATTTATGCTTGACGTAGGCGACATCTTGGTGAAGCCCACTCATTTGGTTCCATGCTTGGGATCATCTAGGAGTTCAGGGTGGCTCACTTCTCTCCTCTCTCTCTCGCAGGGGCGGCTAGGTCCGGGGAGGTTGCACCACTGCATGAGACTGGTTGGAGCTGCAGAGCGCGGCATGCAGCTGATGGTACAGAGGGCTCTGGGGAGGAGAGTATTTGGGAAGACGATCGCAGAGCAGGGTTCATTTTTGTCCGACCTCGCCAAGGTGATATTTACTTGCGTCTTTCATTCTATCCTTCCTCCCCTACTTTGCTGACCAAACCGGGGTGCCCTATACAGTGCCGCGTGGAGCTGGAGGCGACAAGGCTTCTGGTTCTCGAAGCGGCGGATCAACTCGACAGGCTTGGGAACAAGAAGGCTCGCGGAACAATCGCCATGGCGAAGGTGAACCGTGAGGATCCCCTAACTTCTGAAACTGGGCCTGCGATATCTTCTGCCTGACGGTTGACTTCCTGCTTTGCCGTCGCAGGTGTCGGCTCCCAACATGGCACTGAGGGTACTGGACATGGCGATGCAAGTCCACGGGGCCGCCGGCTTGTCGTCTGATACTGTTCTGTCCCACCTCTGGGCTACCGCTCGGTCCCTGAGGATCGCCGACGGCCCCGACGAGGTCCATCTGGGCACCATAGCCAAGCTGGAGCTCCAGAGAGCGAAGCTATGAAGGAGACTCATCCTCCAGGAGCAGGCTTGATGATGATGGGTCGGTAGTTGGAATGAAGAAATCGTTTGACCTGCAGTTCGTGATACAAAGTTTAATCTCCAGAGTGCGTTGGTGGAACAATAAAGTACATATTCAGTTGATCAAATATTAAAGCGTCGCCTTTTTCGTCTGGGTTGCCTGATCGATCCCGCCGGCGTGCCTCCTGGGAGAAGGCCGAGGATGAGAACACATGGGCACGCCGTAGGCGTGGTATATATATGTATCCCACGCGTTGTCCGGCTTTGCCAGCCCGAAAGAGGGTTTGGCGAGGTCTCGGTCATGGAGAAAGCGCGTGGAGGAGAAGACGAAGGCAGATGGAAAACCCTAATGAGAAACCGACGAGGCGGATGCGCCGGATAAAGGCGGAACCCACAGTTTCACGATGAGACGGGAATCGTCGCAGAGAATCTCTGATAAGATTCTTGGCCTATTTTCGCTCTCTGCACCAACGACAGCCTTCTCCTCGCTGCGCCGCCAGAGTCAACCTCCCGTCACCATCCGCAGTGCCGGATGGGGAGAGCCCTGCCCTTTTCTTACGTCGACACGATGCATCGGGGAGAAGAGTCGTCGCATCCGGGAATTTCTTCCAACCAGTCCCGTCAGTCTCTAGCATAACAGAGATCAAGTTCCTCCGAAAACTCAATAACAAGTGACAACGCACTCTAAGTTAAAAAGGAAGTGCCCGCCGCCGGCGGCCCGCCCCACACACCGTCGTGCCTTTCCGTTCTTCGGCCGCACGGCGGGGGGGGGAGCACCCGCACACTTTAAACTAAAAAACCCAACAAGATGAGAAACCTGATCCTTGCGGGAGTGAGCGCGGTGACTGTTGGTCTCAGAGCTGGCCGGAGGAGTGAGCCAGGTACGCGAGGGCTCCGACGAGGGGGGCATTGATGTAGGTGGCCGGCTCGGATTGCTCGTAGTCGGAGCGCTGGTCGGGAAACCGGTCCTTAACGTCCGGCCCGCCGACGACGGCGCCGACGAGTACGTTCGGGTTCGGCGTGCCGGAGTTCATCAGGCTGAACCCGGCGGAGCAGGGGATCTTAGCCGGATGAGCCGCCACCGATGGCAGGGACGATCCCCGATGATGGATCCTCTCCGGATACCTGCTCCCGTAGCCCACCATGTAGGACATCTTCAGGGGGTTATCGCCGAGGATGTAGTCCACCTGCCGCTTGGCGATGCGGCGGAGCGTCTTGGGTGTCACGGTGGCGGCGCCACAGGAGACTACCTTGCCGGAGTAGGTGAGGTACTTGGCGTACGTCAGGAGGAGGAAGGAGGTGGAGGTCACGTACTGCATGTTGCTGTCGCTCATCTTGAACAGCAAGCCCCCTGGATCCAAAAAAAAGAAAAAAGAAAAACATCAGATAATATAAACAATGGCAAAGAACATCAATCAATCAGAGAAAGAGAGGGAAAGACCTGGCGTGTATTGAGTCTGGGAGAAGGGTGTGCCGGGTACAAGAGAACAGATGAAGGTATCGGCATGGCCCTTGTATTCGTAGAGAGACTTCACATTCTGGACGAGGAAGGCCTGCCACAGAGATCGAAGAGGATGATCATCGGAAACAGAAGAAGAGGAAGAAGAAGCAGAGACATGAAGACGGAGGTAAAAGGAGGACCTTGGATAGGAGAATCCTCGCCCCAACATGCTTGTTGTCCCAGCCAAAGATGCTGTCGGACTCATCAGCACCGAGGGTCTGACCATTGACCTGGATGTAGCTGAGGTACGCCGGGTCCCGGGTGGCCCTATGCAGCCATGCCGCTCCCCACAGCAGCTCATCCTTCGTTGAGCGAGTCCCCAGAGACAAAGTTTCAAGGAATGCGGCTCAGAAGGTCGACAACAATCGGAAAAACAGGCCAGGTTCATCAATCTAGAGAGAGACCGAGGATACCTGATAGCCGGAGTACGAGCAGTAGAAGGGGCACACAGCAGACTTCAGCCCGTTGCTGTAGGGGCCTCTGTACTTGTCCGCGAACTCGAATACCTGTAAGATTCCATCGCATTAGCAGCCGGCGTCCGCAGAAATGAAAGGAAGAGCTTTTGGCCGGTGCGAGAAGGTGGATTATCGTACGCTGATGGCCCTCCTGCGGAGAAGCTTGGAGTAGGCCGGGTCGGTTTTTTGGAACACCAGGGAAGCAGCGGCTAGAGCGGCGGCGGTCTCCGCGGCAACGTCCGAGCCTGGGTTGCTGGGGTCGACCTTGAAGACGGTCCTCGGCGTGTCCATGTCCTCCGGCCTCTCCCAACACGCGTGATCTTTGTTGGCATCCCCAACCTGCAGAACTAAAACAGAAGAAGCTCAGTCCCTTCGCATCACCTCCATACCATCTCCATCGTTCGCCATTTCCTCCACCCTCATTGTACCCAACCACTCTCTGGGGGAAAGAGTGAGAAACGAGGGATACAGAACCAGGAAGAAACCCAGCAAGAACACGAACACGGACCAGGATTGGCATGAAAAACTACCGAGGAAACCCCGCCATAGACGATCATTTGCATGGTAAAACAAACAAAAACAACAGAGTTATGGAGATTAGTTATCAATGGATGATGATGCCCACCTGGACGTAGACCGTGTTGGGGTGGGCGGTGGCTTTGAGAAGGTAGTCGGAGGCCCAGCGGATGGCTTCCCTTGCATTCTGCAGCTCCCCCTTCATCACCCCGCCGAACTCGACCACGCTCCACGCCAGCATGGTGGTGGTGAACGCCATGGGGAACCCGAACTTCACGTTGTCCCCCGCGTCGTAGTATCCACCGACAAGGTCCACCTGCATTGTCCCAGATGAGCCTCCGACGCCGTTCAAAACGCGAGGGGGAAGGAGAGTTCGGCAGCTCTTACGTGCATGGAGGAGCCGTCGGAGAGGCCGGAGTCCCTCCTCCACTTGAGCCTCTGGCTCGGGGGCAGCCGGCCCGACCTTTGCCCTTCGAAGAAGATGATGGACTTGGTGAGGGCATCTCGGTAGTTGTGGGTCGCCGCCATATGGTGCCTTGGGTGGACTGGAAGGGCCACGGCGCCGACCAGAAACAAGAAGAAGATGAGAGAGACCGGCGAGGGGAGAAAAAGTGCCATCTTGTTCTTCACAGAGCTCCGACTGGACGAACACCCACTGGGAGGAAGAACACTTCCGAGGAGGCATTTATAAAACCCAGACCTCCGCAAACCCAGGTCGCTCTGTTCCTGCTCTTCTTGTCTTCATTCTGCGAGCATTCCTCTCTCTCTCTAGAGAGAAAGACAACACAGGCGATTGATGCATTTTTTAAACGCCACACGAGTCGGGAGCTTTAAAGGCGACAATGCCCCTACACTTTCTCCTTCCACGCTGGAACGTCCCCGTGCTCCACCGTTGGCTCGCTACTCCGGCGACGGCCCCCCCATTCATTGCATTCCCCGACGAGCATTTACTGGCGTATGTTTTCTTCCTCTCAGTTAGGTTTCCGCCGCAACGGTCAACACCGGGGACTGTAGCGTCACGGGCTCTCCCCTGTCTGCCCCGCCAGTGCATCTCTATCGAGGTCCGAAGCCCGATGACAGGGGGCCCCGCGCACCCCTGTTCGTCGGATCGGTGTGCCTAAACGAATGGCCGAGATGCCCCCAAAGGACGGCCCTGTTCCCCAAAACCGGGCTTAAACGAAAGTCGGGCCCGGGCCCAGCATGCGGAGATGGACGAGGTGGGCCGGACTGGGAGCAGCTCCGAGCTTAACAATCAATTAATCGACCACAAAACTACGAAATGCTTATTAATCCCAAATACTTCTGATCTGATTGGCTGACGACCCGCGTCAATAATTTCGTCCATATAAATAATTTTATCTTTTATAAAATAAATATTTGAATGTCGCTCTTCGATGACTTCCCAAAATTGGTCAGCAATCAGTACGTCATCCATCTCTCTCTCTCTCTCTCTCTCTCTCTCTCTCTCTCTCTCTCTCTCCCTCCTCTCTGAAGAGAAAGAAACAGCGCAACCTTTTTCCCCTATAAGAAGGCAACAGCAGAAGCCGGGGGCAGTAATCAGCGGCCCAAAATACCAACCGTAAGCGCGCCGCGGCGTGGGTCCCGCCGCGTAACCGGGAAAAGCCCTCCGAGATGTCATGATTACTGGGCCTGGGTCAGGCCCCCATTTGCCCTCCCACATGTGGCTATCTGCAGAAATACCCCCACGTACTTATTTAATTTACATAAACACCCCCTGCTAGTCCGTTGGGAGCCTCGAAAGCGCCTGCGGCTGCAGAGGCGTGGCCTAGTAACGATCGCCGCCTCCCGACCGGCTTGACCTGACAGGAGGGATCCGTGGGACCCACGATGTCGGAACGTTCGATGACCGTTACGTAGCCGTTAAAAGATCCCGAAAAACGGCAGCATAGGGTAACGGTCTCGCGTGGCCCTGCGTCCCTAAGTTGTCCGGTAATCGAGACCCCGGCCCATTAAAAACGGGGACAGACCATATGAGCCCACAATCCCCCTGGACGAGAGAGAGAGAGAGAGATTATCGATGAGCTACGGTGGGGATCATTTTATTGAAGGGAGGGAGCACGGTGGATGCAGGGGGATGATCGGGTCGATCAGAGGCCAAGGATGAAGGGGATGCCGGTGGGACCCAGCCACTGATCTCCCTGGATGAAGGATCGGACGGTGAACTGGTTCGCCTCCGTGGAGCTCTTGATGACCCGGTAACCCGGCCAGGTGACTCGCCGGGTCGTGTTTGACCCGGGGCCGCGGTTGCGGTACTCCCCGTAGTAGAGGGTGCTCAGGGCGAAGTTCCCCGACCACGGCAACCAGCCAGCGGGGTCGATGATGTTCTCCATGAAAGAGTTTATGTAGACGGTGCGGGAGTACTGGCGCCAAGGCCGGCCCAGGTAGCTCTTGAAGGAGGACTTCACGGGGATGAGGTCGGCGGCGGCGGCGACCTTGCAGCCCTGGATGGAGATGCCGGTGTTCTCGTTGGGGTCTTGTCTCCCCTGGGCGGTGAAGATGTTCTTCTGATTAGGGTTCGGCTTGCGGGCGTAGAGGCTGCAGTTCTGCAGAACCACAGCGGCGTCGCCGAAGATGAAGTCAATGGTGCCGTAGATATCGCATTGGCGGTAGAACTGCCGGAGGGAGTGGACGTAGAGGGTGTCCTGGTAACCAACGAAGCTGCACCGGTAGAAGGCCGAGAGGTCGGAGCCGCTCCGCAGGGCCACGGCCTGCTCCTTGCTCGGCCCCGCCGCGTTCTCGAACGTCATGTCCCGCGCGATGAACCTTTTCCCGACCACCGCTGCCGCCACGGAGAGCAGGAATCAGCCGGCGAGCCGGAACAGAGAAACAGTAATCTAATCCTATTTACTTATTACGGGCGGGCCAGGTCATTCATGGTGGTGGCCAGTGTATGATCCTCGTTCTTATCCTCGATCAGATCAAAGTACGTTATTTTCCCCTCGATCTCCGGTTGCGGGTGGGTGTCAACCCGGCTGACTAGTCAGTCAGTCGTATTTAAGAAGCCAACTTGCTCATCACTTCAACGCGTCGATGAGTGACTGAGTGACTTCAGTGGCTGAGATGAAGCTTTTATGACGATGAGATACAGAGAGAGAGAGGAGAGAGAGCGAGTAGACTCACCGACAGTGGCGGACCTGAACGTAGTCCACCCATCCACGACGTTTCGGCTGGCCTTCACCACCGTCTTCCCCATCCCGTCACCGATGAACATCAGGTTCGTCTTCTTGCTGTCCACGTCCACGTTCTCGAAGTAGCCTCCGGCCTTTATGTAGATCACGAACCTGGTATTGCTGTTGCTGGGCGCCGCCGCTACCGCTGCGCTGATCGTGGTGAAGTTCCCGCTACCGTCCTTGGCAACTGTTAGGTTCGGCTTAATCCCGCTGACCGGGGCCTGGAGCAGACCCCGGTCCTTCCTCGTCAGCCATGACGGGAAGCTGTCACGATTGACCTTCCCATAGCCCGCGAAGGGCTCATCCAGGGTAGAGACTGCACCGTTGCTGCTGATCTTACCGACCAGGGCGAGGGCATTGCTGACCAAGCGTGATAAGTGCCCGATCCTGCTCTCGATGGTAGAACGGAAGGGGGAGCTCTTGCCGGACGAGTCGTTGATGAAGCCGTCTAAGCAGGTGTACTGGTTGGCGATGGAGGCGCTGAGCAAGGTTCGTAGGTCGTCGACACGTCGACTCGCGTTCCCAGTGGAAGAGAGTCCGGAGACGGTATCGCGGAGGAAGACGGCAGTCTGATCGAGGAGCTCCAGACAGTCGTTCAAGGCAATTCTCTGTGGGCCGCTGAGGGCGGCCGTCCTCTGTCGGAGAATCCCGGAGCAGTTGGAGGAAGATGAGTAAACTTCGCCGATCGTGAGGCTGACGGCGGCACTGATGATCTGGGGAAGATTCTTCGAGGTGAGGCCGCGGATGCCGTTGAGGGTGGAGACGCAGAGGGACGGGTAGAGGGTGCCATCGCAGTGCAGACGTGCCGCCTGGAGGTGGGTTTCAGCCTCGCCGGCATGTGCAGAACTGATCAACAACGACAGCAACAGGAAGAGAGATGAGCAACGGAGAAATGCATCAGTTTTCCCCTTTGGACGAGGCATTTTCCCCGGGGTAAGTTAGCGAAGAAGGGAGCAGAGGAGAAAGAGAGAAGGGAGGGAAGAGAGGATCTGGAGGCTAGTTCTAACCCAATCGCAGAGAGGGAGCATCTATCTATCCGTATATATTAGCAGACAGAGAGAGCGAGAGAGAGAGAGAGAGAGAGAGAAGGGGGGGGGGGGGCACTCACGTGACCAGCAAGTCATTAAGAAAACCGGGAAATCGGTGATGGGAAGAGTAAGGCTTCAGGGTCTTATTCAATGATCTCCTCTCACGAAACAGACCATAAATTTAGCCTCTGTTGGCTTATCGAGGCCTTTGGGATTCACCCAGCACGCCAACGCCAGATTCCCGACGTGATCGCATCACAGAATTAAATATTACCCGCAGTTCTAACCTAACTCCTGGGGCCCACGTGACTATTCAATCACAAGATCCTAGATTTCCTGACATTCGTTTAATGCCACGATTATGTCACCACGCGGTGATGATCGCATTGACTTTCAGTAGCACTCGATTTATAACTGTTTCAAGCTTACTGTCAGATTTGTATAAAAAAGCTGACGACTGGGATTGGACTGGATGACCCAGGTACTATTCCTGAGAAGTTGAACGAAGCGAATGCTGAACAATGTTTCTTTCATCTGCCGGTTTCAACCCTCCCAGCAATTCGATCCACTGGGGCTGTCCGTTGTCGATCCTATTGAATAGTCCCCTCTCTCTCTCTCTCTCTCTCTCTTCCCCCCCCCCCCCAACCCCATAACGTGAGGCGGGCAGGAGGTGTGGGATATCTGCCTTACCGTTCCCCCATTAACAGTCGTGCCCTTCTTCTCGGAGAAGATGAGCATCTTGGAGACTTCACGGTTGGGGGACGTGAAGAGCAATCAATTGACGATCTGGCCATTCGTCAGCGCCGAGGAGCGCATTCGTACTGTCAGTGGCGGGCAGGGAGGTGCGCCGACGCCACCGTCTGCGGCACGCAGCCCGGGAGAAACAACGCGCATTCGCCCGCGACGCCGAGCTATGCGTTATCCGACTGCCCTTAAGAAGACTAAACAAGTTACCCTCGCTGTCACCTTAATAATCAAATTGAATGCGTGACCAAGTTGAACATTTTACTTACCGTCACGTTCTTTATGCACCATAGAGAACAAGATAGTTGACAAATGAGGTGTTACTGGGTGTGAGAAGCTCACGATTTTCTCAATTGACGCTTGTTACCTCTCGGAGGGATTTCAGTTCAAGTTTTGGCAATGTTCCTACTTTGGCGAGAAAGGTGAGCAGCGCCGCCTTTCCCGCCACCTCAATCGAGCCCTTCTTCTAATACACCCCTCCCCTTGACGAGGAGTCCTGAGTTCCTACCTGGATGCATATTATTTCCGTGAGCTGCAAGAAGACGCAGGAAGATGCTAAGACGAACAGATACGTTAAAAGTCCAAGCTCTGAACCTGGAGAGGCATCGTTAATTCAAGGTAATATGTCCGATTTTTACCAAGTTATTGGGTTGATGGAGCTTATGAACTAGTAGGGGAAGAATTCATGAAGAACGAAAATGACCAATCAAGGAGCTAAATGGGTCGATAGCCGTTCTAGGTTTTAAGTTTTCGGTCGACGCACTGCGTCAAATGAAGGCAATCAAATCTCTTAACCTGGTATTATCTTTCTGAGCAAATGAAGATAGGAAGGGAGAGAGAGCGCGCGCAGGGTAAGTTTCTCCATATGTTGATTTTCCAGAGAGAAGACGAGCTTTCACGGCCGTCCGGTCATCATCCGACGGCGACGAAAGAGTAAATTTCCTATGACTGAGACGGAAGGAGGTATGTGGGAAGGGAAAGAGGCGATAGGCGAACTCCACAGCCGAGAGGGCTGCATGAGATGGTGCGGTGGTGTTTCTTTGTACAGCGTCTACCGAGAGACATGCATTTCGTTCCTACATCATCCCTTCGACCGCCCGGGTGGATATGATCACCGGGAGATTCTCGCCGCCCTCCGCGTCGTCCGACGAAGTGGCCTGAGCCTTAAGTTTCGCGGACCTCGTGGACCCGCCGCCACCGACCGCCCCCGCCGTCCCCGTCCTGGTCTTCTTCTTGCGGGCGATCTTTGGGATGGACGGCAGGTCCCCCGTGGGTGAGTCGGTCGGCGTGCTGAGGGCGGAGTTAGCTCCGTTTCTCCGGGTCAACGGCAGCTCGCGCGCCGGCGAGTCGATGGGCATTCCGGTGGCGGACTTGTTGCGACGGGAGTGCTTTGGGACGGCCGGCGACTGGCTCGACGAGTCAACGGCTGAGCCAGCCGACGCTTGCCGTCTCGGGTTCGGGGCAAGTTGATCTGGGAGCTCCCGGAGCGGCGAGTCGTGGAACCCGCCATGACCGCTATCCAAATCTGCACCATCAACGTTTTGCGTGTCAGTCTGGGAGGATAATCGGTTTCAGCTTTCAAACGTTGACCATATCTGTCGGTCACCGACCCTGGGAAGAGAACCGGGCCGGAGCCTGGTCGGTCATAGCCTCTGTGCCGAGCGTGCTGAGTGGCGCGGATCGAAACTCGTTCATCTGAGCCATCATCAAACGAGGAAGACCTTCAGACGAGTCAAAAGGCGGGACCAGAAGAGAGAAGGACAAGTCGAAACTATACCCACCCAACTAGGAGGGTTGACGGAGGGGCCGTCCCAGCCGATGTGGGCGACGTGCTTGACGTCCGTGGGGTAGCCGATCTGCATCTCCTGCTCCTTCGAGTCTGCGGGCTCCAGCGATCAGATCTGAGGCCGGTCAGTTCAGCCGTAGAAGCAACCCGAAACGGAGATCAGAGGACTCACGTACCGAATATCTGGGAGATGTACCGCAGGCCCTTGAGGAGACCCTTCATCTTGATCGACATTCAGACTGCGCCTTTGACGGCGATCGGGTTGCCTGCTCCTCTCCGTTCACTGCAGGGAAACGCCATGGAAAGCCTAAGAAGTAGAATTATGGGGAGCCGAGGCCAGAAGAAGGTCAGCTTCTTCTTCCTTCACTTCTCCTTTCTTCCTGAAAGAAAGCATATGGGCAAGGGGATGACGAAGAGATCTCACCGCCTTCTTTACGATTATCAGAGGTTACCGAGCTCTGGGTGCATGGATTCCAAGTTGCATCCTTCCGGAGGCCGTCTTCCGCTCATCGAATGCACTCGGAGATGGACCCACCGCCGGTGGGACGGGCTCTAGCAGGAACTCTGTGATCCCTGCCGGAAAACCGTTCTCAACGAGCACTCACAGACTCCCCTTTCCAACTCTCCACGCCTGCCGAAGGAACGGTAAGGAGACTCAGATCTGGGTAACCACCGCGCAGTTTTCTTCACGGCAGCGCTGCCGCTCCTCCCCCAGCGCGGTCCGACGCGCATTCCGTTGCCGAGGACGTCTCGTAGCCGATCGTTGCCCCAGGCCGAGCTTCTTCTGCCAGTGGGCGAAGGAAAGAACTAAAAATAGGCAAGCGCCGGAGCTATCTCGTCAACGGGACGATGTGGGGGGGATGGGTGTGAGGAGCGGGTCTCCCTGCGGCGACCACGCTGGGAGAGGGAGGGGCGGGCAGCAATGACATAGCTGCATATCAGCCAGATTCTCAAATTCCGGAGCCTCCATTGTCGTCGAGGCCCTCTTTCTCGCGGAGATGCCCAAAACCCTATCACCGTCGTTATCATGAACTACCTAACTTTCAGTGCAGGACAGATTCATGGCTGGTCAACGCCGGTGCTGAGGAATCTCGGCTATCGTCCCAAATTCCTTCCTCCTCGTCTTCCTGGCTGTCATTGTTATCGACGAAAATGAGCAGCAGTCGGGGATAGGGGGCTGGTAAACGCGGACCGGTGCAGGAGAGATTCATGGCTGGTCAACACGGAGTAGAGTTGACACCGAGATCTCGAGCGTGGAGAGAGAGAGAGAGAGAATATCATAACTAACCCCGATATGCAGAAAAATATTTTTCATTTTATTTTTTTATCATTTCGGAATAAAACATATAAAAAGTCATAACTCCGGGTTATCTCCTAGCCAATAGACAGTCTTCTAAAGGTTTTGAAAAGGAATAAATGGGTCAGGCTTTTCAATTATTTTTAATGGAAGTCAACGGATCGAGTTGGACCCGGCCATTTCATTCTCATACGAAAAGGACCAAAAACCATTGAAAGATCATGTTCTCAGACACTCACGTGTCGTGTACGTGTATGGTGCTATCAAAGAGAGAAATAGAGAGAGAGAGAAAGATAGATTTCCTTAATGCGAGTTGACTCAATGCAATGAGAAATATCTCAGAGAGAGAGAGAGAGAGAGATGACCTTAGTGTGAGTTAACCTAATGCAATAAGAAATATCTTAAAATATAGTTTACATATAAATTTATTTACTAATTGTCAAGCATTTGATATGGTAAAAGGATTATGGGTAAATCTCATAAGGAGTAAACTGGGGAGTCAACGCAACAAGTAAAAAAAGGGTCTCTCTTAAGCTAAATATTATAAGTTATCTTAAATTAAATATGTGTAGTAATTTAAAAATGAACGCAAGAAGTAATAACGGGTAATAATATAAAAAAAAGTTTAAATCATGGACGAATTTTAGCAGGAGTGTTAATCGGCATAGTAAGCCCAAAGCCCGGTATCAACGACCGTCGCTACGCCTATCCATCCACCAAGAAAACAAATGGACTTGGGCCGGGCCCAGATGTAATGGCCCGTCCCGGCCCGGCCCGTTGGCAGTTGCCAACTAGGTCCCCTCCCATGAAAGGTTCCACTCGATCGGTCTACAGAGGCTGTGGACACTGACTGATACTGGACTCTGTCGAGGAGGAACCTGCCAGCATCGGCAATCGCTGCGATTGCGGTGGTCGCCCTCTTGGTTACGCGGGGGGGGGCGGGGGCGTGGGGAGGCTCAGAGAAGCCCAGCATGCGCGAGGCATTCGCCGGCCGGGCGTACTGCACATCTGTCGCGCCCATCGCCAATCGCGACCACCATCACCACCTGGCGGAGAGGGCGCTCGGCCTCCTCAAGCGCGGGCATCCTCTCGATGGCCTCGCCCGGCACTTCACCCCCGAAGCCGCCTTCCAGGCGTTGCTCCAGTCGCGCTCCCAGCGAAGCCTTGCCCTGCGGTTCCTCTCGTGGGCGCAGCCGCAGCCGTTCTTCCGTTTGTCCCTCCGGGCGCAGTGCGTCGCCCTTCATCTCCTCACCAGCCTCCGCCTCTTTGGTCCCGCCCAGACCCTAGCCCAGAGCGTCATCACCACCACCACCACCACCTCCTCCTCTTCCCAGGACAGTAAAGCTGACCCAAGACTTTCCATCTTTCAGGTCCTCAAGGACACTCAACCTCTCTGCAGCAAGCCAGGGTCGTCGGCTGTGTTCGACCTCCTTATCAAGTCATATTCTTCCCTCCGAATGGTCTCCGACGCCGTGGCCGCACTGAACCTAACCAAATCTGTCGGTTTGGCACCTGGCATCCTGGCGTACAACTCAATAATCGACGCCATGTTCAGGTGCAAGACAAATTCTCTCGATATCCAAGCCTTTTACGAAGAAATGACCAAGTCGAAGGTTTCATTAAACGTCTATTCTTACAATATCTTGATTCGTGGATTTTGCTCGTACGGGGCTTTCGACCGAGGGTTGGGGTTCCTCCACGAGATGGAGAGAGTAGGGTGCTTGCCTAATGTTGTGACATTCAATACCTTGGTCGATGCCCATTGTAAGTCCAAAAGAGCGGACGAGGCTTTTGCATTGTTGACCTCCATGCTGCAGAAGGGAGTTCAGCCGAATTTGGTCACCTACAACGCAATTCTTCACGGGCTATGTCTGGAGGGGAGGATGAGGGAGACCCGGAAAGTAGTGGATGAGATGATCGGGAGGGGCCTCAATCCCAACGAGGTGACTTACAACACTCTGGTCAATGGGTATTGCAATGAAGGGGATGTACACCGGGCCCTGGTGGTGCACTCTGAGATGGTGAAGAATGGGATTGCTCCAGATGTTGTCACGTATACTTCTCTTATAAGTGCGATGTGCAGAGATGGGAACTTGGCTAGGGCCATGGAATTTGTGAAACAGATGGAAGAGAGGGGTCTTCGTCCTAACGAAGTAACATACACTACTCTCATTGATGGGTTTTCGAAGAAAGGGTCCTTGGAAGATTCTCACTTGGTCATGAAGGAAATGATCGATAATGGGTTTGTCCCATCTCTTGTGACCTACAACGCTCTCATCAATGGCTATTGCATGGTAGGAAGAGTGCATGAGGCCCTGATGATAGTTCAAGAAATGGAGGAGAAGTGCTTGATGGCAGATGTAGTGACTTATAGTACGATGGTGGCAGCATACCTCAGACATGGAGAGTTGGAGAAGGCACTTTCGATGACCACAGAGATGATTGGGAAGGGTATCTCACCTGACAAAGTTACCTACTCTTCTCTTATAAGGGGTTTCTGCGAGGAAAGGAGGCTGGCTGAAGCTCATGAGCTTTTTGATAAGATGCTGAGCTTGAATATCTCGCCTGATGAATATACATATACCACACTGATTGATGCTTACTGTAAAGAAGGGGACATAGAAAAAGCCCTTGTTTTACACGACGAGATGCTCAAAGAAAGGATCCTTCCTGATGTTGTTACCTACAGTGTTCTTATAAACGGTTTGAGTAGAAAAGCTAGAACTCGTGAAGCTAGAAGGCTACTGTTTAGGTTGATCTATGAAGAGTCCATCCCTGATGAGATTAGCTACGATGTCTTAATTGGCCATTGTGCTGGTTCAGATCCTCAGAGTGTGATATCTCTTATAAAGGGTTTCTGTACGAAGGGTTTGATGGATGAAGCCCAGAGAGTCTTTGAGTCAATGATTCGGAGGGGCTGGAAACCTGATGAAGCTGCATACAATGTCATCATCCATGGATTCTGTAGAGGAAGAAATGTGAAGAAAGCTTTTCTTCTCTATAAGAAGATGGTGGGAGACGGTTTCATTCCCAATGCAATCTGCGCCGTTTCTCTTATTAGGGGTCTATTTGACGAGGGGATGAGTAGCGAATTAAATATTGTCCTTCAAGAACTTCTGAACAGATGTACAGTGATAGATGCTGAGACATCTAAGCTTCTCATTGATCTCAACCATGGGGAGGGAAACATGGAATTGGTGTTCAATGTCCTCAATGAGATGATCGAGGACGGCTTTATTCCAAATTCTTCAGGGTGACAAACATCGAACTCGAATTTTCACTCAAGGTCTCTCCTGCAGAACCTCCCACCTATAAGCGCGCCTTTGGATTCTTACCCAGGAAAGGAAATGGATAGGTATCTGCCTAGTTCTTATTCTGCCATGGCCAGATCTACTGGATTCTGTTAATGTGTGCTTGAATATCATGGGTCAACGCTCCACGTAGATCTGGTAATTAGGAGAATGCTTAGCTGTGATGCTACTCACTTTTCAGTACCTGATTCAGTGGCGTGGAGATTTTAATGGCCAGTGCGCTTTCTGGGACTCTGGAGACTGTTCCACGTGTTCATGTTGGAGTTCTGTGGAGTACCCTGGCCAAAGTTGAGAGAAAACAAACATCTTTGCAAAGGTTGCTTGTCTAAGACTAAAACGCTTGTCATGACCTTGACAAGAATATTCTGAGGTATGCTTCTTCTGAAGGATGCCATTTGTTCTGATTGTTCTATATCTGGGCAGTTTTATAAATTTTCCTAACATACATGATCCATTACGATCACCAATGTCTTCACATCTTTCTTTTCAAGTTTATCTTGCTGAAGCTAATAACCAAAATATATATTAGTTATTTATTTGTTTAGGGAAATCATGATGCGGTTTAAGGTTGTGTAGCTTGCCTGAAATTATTTCTCACTCTAGTTTTCTATTGGTTCTATGTCTTCAGATGCTGCATTTCTGAGACGGTTGATGGGAAAAACACCACGATGTATCATCCCTTATGCCTGATGCCTTCTTATTCAGCGTTCAAGGAAGAAGGATAACTCAGTGGACACAAATGGTCAGAATTTTAGGTATGTTTTATGTATAATAATGGATGGATTTCATACACATTTGTAACTCTTTTGCATAATAGAAAAATAAATTGGGCATCAGATGAGAAGGATCGGGGTCTCCTTCCTTCAGGCAACTCTTGAGGCGTAGGAGATATTGATGTTTATTCATGTTAATTGAACATGGGGGAGAAATAAAAATCATTCTGATGTTGGCTCAAGTTTTTAGATCGTATAGTGCAGAATGTACTCTTATAAAAGTTGCTCCCACAGGGTTTTCATGACCTTAAGACACGTTTTTTTCTCTTTCCTTTTTTGGCCAAAGAAATTGTTGACTTCTGTGACTTGTTAATCTCAACGTAAGAATTGAAGAAAAATGAGTGCAGGGTGGCATTAAGTGGTTAGTGATCATGGCCTTTGTACCAAGCTCCACGACTATCTAACAAAGTTGGAAATATGGTAGAAATTTCGGTTCTCTGAATGATGGGAAGTTACTAAAATCATTTCCGAATTTTAGAAAATAATAGTTTGAAGTAGAAATATATTTTATCTACACACACACACACACACACACACAGAGGGGGGTAGAGTATCGGGTTAATGAAAAAAGTATCATGGACGAGTAGACTGATTTAAATGGGATGGTTGTGAATGCTATTGAGACCATATATCATATTCATCATTTTCGCAAAGTTTCTGACTTAAATGGGTGAACATGTTTTATGCACAGAAGACTAAAATCTTATTCTCTTGCTCCTGCTGCAAAATATTGGGAAAAATTGGCGACCCAAATGACCTCTCAATATCATGTATATAAACTTCTCCAGAGAAATTTTGAACTCTTCATATAAATCGGAGCAGACCCATCCGATGCCTCTCGCACAGTTATTGGCATTCCGGACTATATAATTCGTAACACAATTTACAGAAAAAAGCAAAAAAAAAAAAGAAGAAGCAACCTGAGGAGGATCTTTTGCGCCAACTGATCGATGCCAGGAACTCGATTAAGGAGAAGATCGGGATCTATGTTGTCTTTGTCTGCATGCGGTGAAAAATGTGTTAATATACATATTTTCATCAGACATCCATGCGTGAAAGGACTGTAATTTGATCAAGCTGAGGCTTGCCTTCTCCAAATATTTTCTGTGAATTTTCAAGGCAGCAGTGCATGCCTTTTTTGCATCCATGTTGCCCGTAATCTCATTCAAAATCTGTTTTCAGCACTCCCAAGTTAGAAAAGATACAAACATATGCATGCCCTGTGGCCTATCCTTATGCATAAACAAATGTGGAGAGAGAGAGAGAGAGAGAGAGAGAGAGAGAGAGAGAGAGAGAGAGAGAGAGAGAGATTACCTTTACGACATCATCTAGACCTCTTGCTTCTCTTAACAGCTGCTTGTTCTTGGCCTCCAGGATGCTGGCGACAAGAAAGACAGATAGGGAACCTGGTTGGTCCGTACGTCTATTTTTCACATTCTTCTTCTCAAACCTCCCGTACTGAGTTTGGAGTCGGTCATTTTCTTTGAGTTCCATGCTCCTCTTCTCCAATGACGTTTCCGTCTGATAAGTGGCGAAGAGGTATGGGTTGTACTCCATAGCCCACATCAACTGAATTTTTTTTCGAAGTAAAAAGGCTCGCGTTAATTAGTTAATCCATTCCACTGCCAACTGCAGCATCCACGACTCTCACATCCTTCAGAGGTCCGTGAAGAAAACGTAGAGAGAGAGAGAGAGAGAGAGAAGCAGCTTACTTCCCAAAGGTATAATGAGTCCAAAAACGAAAACTCTCTTCGGAAGAGAACCATCAGCATCCGAAATGCAAAGAGATATTCTCCACCATCTAGGTTTTCTGCCATCAGTGATTCTTAGTCAGAAATTCGAATTCTGCCATAAATAGAAGAGCTCGGTCAATTATAAATGTCAAGCAAACTGCACATTCTGAGACCATTCACTGAAAAATGACCCGTCATAAAGCTGGTTCGACTTCGGAAGAAGATTTTTTGGTGGTAGGGGACTCAAACATACTGACTACCAGCTATTCGAATTCTTTTACTCATTCGTTGATTTTGGATTTCTCCCTTCCACAGAAAACGTGTATATATCCGGATGTCACATACTGATCAGGACCTAAACAGTCGCATCTGAGGCTTTGATCATTGGTACTTGTGCACGACCTCTTTGGAAATTTTGTTACATTAAATCTGACTGAGCCTTTTTTATATTCGTCTACAGGTGAAGAAAGTCATGAAATATTGCTTTTCATTTTATATGCCATTTGTTTGCTCTTCATTCTTCCAGAATAGACGACATTCCATTCCTCATTTGAAAGTTCTTCAAAGATTATCTCCGCTTCTTGATTGACCATTAAATAAATTGAAATTTCGTTGTTCGTCGACCCGAACCCTACACTGCATAGAGCTAAAATTATCTGTGGGCTAACATTATATGTTCCGTTGCTATAATTTTTTTAGTAAACTAGAACAAAGAACATAAGAATAGTACGAAAAGTTAATATTTTTATAGATGTACCAGAACATTCGAGATGATTTATATGAACAATCTCGATTGCCGTCTTTAACAACGTGTTTATGGCAATACTCAGATCCTTCAGAGGAGACCAAATGAATTTAAACCTTATTTTGTGAAACTTCTCTAAGATCAGCCAAACATGAGAAGACTATAAATTTAACGAGAAAAGAGTTCTGCAGAAGAATCAATGAGTTGAAACCGTCAATTCAGAGATAGATGGAGGCGTCATACCTAGGTGCTCATGAAGCTTTGGATCGATAGTTTTTACTACGGATGATAATATGGCCAATTGAGACTGAACTCCAACAGAACTTGATGTGCATCTGAAATTTCCTCTCTTTCAAATTTTCAGAGTAGTAATTAGGCATAAGAGGCGCATCAAATTTGCAGGAAACGGAAAATCTAGAACACTAAGTTAAAACTCTCAGATTATGCATCATCAGGATGATAACATTTGTGTAGGAATTTCATTTCAACTAAAAAAATTAATATCTGAAACAAATAAAAATAAAATCCTTGAATTTGTTTTGATGGGTTACTACCCCGTATTCAAATTTGTAAGGCAAGTGACGAGGAGCAGATGTTTCACTAACAAGTGACGAGGACGATCCTAAACAAATATATTGCATTTATTGATTTTATTTCCTGCGTAAACAAAATCTCGGAAGAGTGAAATCATGGTGAGTTACCAGCCTACGCATAAGGTGTTCAAAGCACCAAAACGCATCAGCCTCACTTTCAAGAAGAATTGCCATTGGAGAACAGAGATCACTCATCCCTGCACAATAATTAAATTTTAGCATAGTGAAAACAGGCTTCAAAGGCAAACAGAGTTGAAACTTACTGGAGCTAATTTAATTGGGCATATGAACAGGGTCCTCACCCTGGCAGTAACCAACATCTCTGTCTATCCATGAATAAACTGCCAGTATGTCCCAAAGCTTCGCAAGATTATTTGGATTCTCATAGAAAACTAATGTCCGGTCCGTACGAACCACATCCAAACCTGTTTCCAAAAAATATGAAATGTTGTTGAAATAAATAAGTGATTATCAAAAATAATATAAATGAAGGTGGAAGAAATAACCAGAGTTTCTTTCAAAAACATAAAATACATAGCCGAACCACGGAATAAATTCATTGAAGTCAGATTAATCAATCCCTGATATGTATTGAGATCATCAGACTCTTGTAGAAAGTATTGCAGGCCTAACAAAACTCTGGTTCAAATAATAAAGTATTGCAGCCGAACAACAGAATTTTATTTTTTTTAATTGATGATAATGTGGCCACCTTTTTGTCTAGGTGACGGTTCAAATATTGCAGGCCTAACAAAACTCAAGAATTAGAAAAATAAAAAATAAAAAAAGACATCACACGCTAGGCCTTAATGACAAGTCAAAATTGAGAGTATTCCTCCCATGACCATCATCCCTTCACATAATCCCAAACCAACGCCATAATTTTTTCAGCACGCCTTTTTTAAAAAGAAAAGAAACAAGCTCCAAGATACGAATGAGCCGATCTTACTACACTAGGCCTCATTTTGAAGGTTATACATACTGTTTCCTAATGTAAAATAACATCAGATTTTGGACTCACATGGAATATTCTTGACTATGAAACTAATCCTGAAAACTTTCTTGAATTGAAACTTCTACATATGACGAACGAAAATGAAATATCTCACGAATGAAGGAATGCGAAAGAAATATTATTAAAAAAAAAAAAAACAAGAGTTACCTCTCACATTATCTACAGCTCATGTCATTCTGCTGCTAGAAGAACGTCTAAAGTGAACAGAAAGACAGCATCTAGAGGGTGAAATAGTGCATTGCGAAAAAAACATATGACCTTTCGAGCGGCTCCGGTTCCTCACATTTCTACAACCACCGTATCAAGGCTATACAGATATTCCGAATCTAAACGTTTTTCATTCAATAGGAATTTGTAAAATAAATCTTTGTCTAGTTAGATAGCAGTTGGTGTCAGAGCTTTTCACAAAACATATCAGGCGGCAACATCAACAAAAATGGACATGAATGCATGCCTCTATCCTAAGATAATAAAACCACACTCCTGATTTGCAGAAAATTATACTATTAGTTTCCTTGATAGCCTTTCATTCTCCCATTGAAAAATAATGATGAACAATTATCTTTGTGAATTCTTGCCATCCAAGGAAGCATTCATGGAAGATGATGCAGAAAGTCCTTTGTATCCCTTCTGTTGGTTTGATGAAATGTTGATAATCACGTCCTCTAGATAGAGAAAATCCAATAGGTCAGCAATTCCTAAATATGGAGTTCAGTACAAGTGAAAATAAGAAGTATATTTGATTCAAGTTCAGTATGAAATCTGAATGTGAAGCATCCCCATAAGGGTTACAGGATAGGGGGACACTTGAGAGGGGGATGAGAGGTGGCCTACTATCTTGTCAATATGAATTTGGGAGACTCCTAATACGGGAATCCAATTATTTTTTTGTTCGTAGAAAGCAAGTCATTTTATCAGGGTTACAGAGGGTAAAAGCATATCTACGCTCCGATTGGTAAGGAGCCTAATTTTGGTGACAAATAACTTAGGATCAGATATATCCTACGAAGGAAATCAGAGGAACCAAATCCTAGAAATAATGATTTATTAACAAAATTGGGGGGCATTTTTACTGAAAAACGCAGATATTAACAGCAGGAGATAAAGTCCCGATTTCAAATTCCCAACCATGGAAGCTCTGCTTCAAAATTAGTACCCAGTAAATACCTCAAGTGCAAGACACAACTAAGAGATTGATAAGGCTCCGCTCACATATGCTAGAAGGAAGAAGGCCCAAAGCCCAAGAAGTTAATGACGGTTAGCATGATTGAGGGAAGGCACAGTTATGGCAATGAACAATACGACAAGGAACAGTTATGGCAAGAGCAGTTATGGCAGGAGACTAACTGCCTAAATAAGACAGGGAAAGGAGAGGATATAAGGATGGGTGGATCAGGACGGAAGAGGAAGGAAAATTGGTGTTTGTATCTCGTGCATCTATGAGAAAGGGTTGGAGGGTTGTATGCAACCCTCCATCTGTTCTGGGTTCTAGGGTTGTATGCGACCCTTCATCTGTTCTGGGTTCTTTTACTGTACTTTATCTTTGATATTTCTGTTCTAGAGATTATTTCTTTAATACGAATTATTCGTAGTTCTTTGATCTGGGTTCTTATCAGAGATGCTATTGGACATTCCTAAATTTTACAAAAACATGGTAAGGAAAAATCAAGTGTGAGTGTTACCAATTTGATGCAATGAAAGCTTCCATTGGATTACTTTCTTGTCTGGAGAGGCTTTCTCAATATTCTGCTCAATGTTCTGGGAGCCCTCTGTCTCTGTAGACAATTGATGAACAACATCATTGCTGGACGAATCTGGAATGGGTTCCCCATCTTCTGTGATTAAAGGCATTGTAAGTATCTTTCCACTGCCAACTGTCCTCTCCATTTCCTGGCATTCTGACTTCCAACTCTCATACTGTTCCCTGATGTTAACAAATAATCAGAAATTCACTAAATCCAATCAACTGAAGGAATCTACAAAAAGAAAAAGAAACTTTAGAAAGAAAGTATACGATCAGACATACTCTTTTTTGAGTTCAAGGGAAAGTGACAAAGAAGATGGCATAACAATTAGGCTTCTACATCAATTGTTAAAAGCTAAGACGAGGATACCCCTGGCAAAACTAGGAGTCATTCCGCTCAAAACACATCCTACATATTTGACTGTGTCAAATGATCAGTCAGATAAAAGCACGATTAATTGATTGATCGTATAAAACTGAGAAAATCTGAGTCTAGTTTGCCTCATCTTCCTGAAACATAAAGTTGAAAAATCTTTTACACTTCGTTTGAAGTCGCATGCAAGAAAAGTCAAGGTTGCTTCTATCAAGGACAACACTACAATGAAATATGGAAATTTAGGTTCTCACACGTCAACAATGTCTCCAATTAAAACGATGATATTGCACCAGGTTGAACACAGTAAAAACTCATATAATTAAGTAAAATAAATATAAAACAAATATGTGCCATCTTTGTTACATCATGCCCATAGTTATGCCCCTTGAGAGGCTTTATCCAACGGACAACGATTATGTAAAAATAAATCCTGCAAATATGACTTTCCCTCTTTCAAATTTTTCTACCTGATGGTCGTCAGATATATCTACCTTCTTTGCTGTCTCAAATGAGTCCTCTCATCGAAGGTGCTCCTTGGGTCATAACAACCAAGCAGAAATTCCCAGACGACACCTTTAATCGATGGATGAACCCCCTGGTAGAGAAATATATTAGACACTGTCCTCCTGGCGAAAAATAAATAATTCAGCACAGAAGATCCTTCATGTGTACAAGTTACGAGATAAATTGGACCATGTCAGTTGGAAATAAGATTTGCAAAGCGAATGTACTCACATCTGTAGCGATTTATAATCTCCGGTAGAGTATATATACGGTCCACAAAGAAAAACATTTTTGTGAAGACATTAACATTCATCTCTGACTTTTAAATTTTTACAGAAAGCATCATAATATTTTACAATTTTCTGTTAAAGATAAGCAGAAATAAAATGCTGAAATAAGTGGAATGATTAGAAAACTCAACTCTGCGTTTTTCTATCTCTAAAAGTTCATGCCTGCTTCAAAAATGAAACTAACCAAAGCAAATCATCATATAGCTTGTATTTTTTTCCCTACTCCAAGTCTCCCCTTGGGAAGTAATTAGTAATCTGCAAAAACCAAGTTCATAATTTCCAGGCTTGATGTATCTGTGAGATGAATGCCACAGATGAAGGTGTCCAAAGTAATTAAACAAAAACGTCAAAAGGTGATACATTTCTGGTTAAAAACTCAAATGACATATCGGTCCGTTTGATCCACAAAATGGGAAGTCGCATCTATTTTCAAGTCACCATTCGTGTACACTCGTCAGATGGTATAATTTACCTACTCAAAAATGGCTCACTAAGCGGTAAAGTCTACCTAGACTAACAGGATCTGATGGAAACCCAGATTGATTTAAAGAAGGAAAATACATCAGCCTGTGGTCACTGACATATCGGTCCGTTTGATCCACAAAATGGGAAGTCGCATCTATTTTCAAGTCACCATTCGTGTACACTCGTCAGATGGTATAATTTACCTACTCAAAAATGGCTCACTAAGCGGTAAAGTCTACCTAGACTAACAGGATCTGATGGAAACCCAGATTGATTTAAAGAAGGAAAATACATCAGCCTGTGGTCACTGACATATCGGTCCGTTTGATCCACAAAATGGGAAGTCGCATCTATTTTCAAGTCACCATTCGTGTACACTCGTCAGATGGTATAATTTACCTACTCAAAAATGGCTCACTAAGCGGTAAAGTCTACCTAGACTAACAGGATCTGATGGAAACCCAGATTGATTTAAAGAAGGAAAATACATCAGCCTGTGGTCACTGACATATCGGTCCGTTTGATCCACAAAATGGGAAGTCGCATCTATTTTCAAGTCACCATTCGTGTACACTCGTCAGATGGTATAATTTACCTACTCAAAAATGGCTCACTAAGCGGTAAAGTCTACCTAGACTAACAGGATCTGATGGAAACCCAGATTGATTTAAAGAAGGAAAATACATCAGCCTGTGGTCACTGACATATCGGTCCGTTTGATCCACAAAATGGGAAGTCGCATCTATTTTCAAGTCACCATTCGTGTACACTCGTCAGATGGTATAATTTACCTACTCAAAAATGGCTCACTAAGCGGTAAAGTCTACCTAGACTAACAGGATCTGATGGAAACCCAGATTGATTTAAAGAAGGAAAATACATCAGCCTGTGGTCACTGACATATCGGTCCGTTTGATCCACAAAATGGGAAGTCGCATCTATTTTCAAGTCACCATTCGTGTACACTCGTCAGATGGTATAATTTACCTACTCAAAAATGGCTCACTAAGCGGTAAAGTCTACCTAGACTAACAGGATCTGATGGAAACCCAGATTGATTTAAAGAAGGAAAATACATCAGCCTGTGGTCACTGACATATCGGTCCGTTTGATCCACAAAATGGGAAGTCGCATCTATTTTCAAGTCACCATTCGTGTACACTCGTCAGATGGTATAATTTACCTACTCAAAAATGGCTCACTAAGCGGTAAAGTCTACCTAGACTAACAGGATCTGATGGAAACCCAGATTGATTTAAAGAAGGAAAATACATCAGCCTGTGGTCACTGACATATCGGTCCGTTTGATCCACAAAATGGGAAGTCGCATCTATTTTCAAGTCACCATTCGTGTACACTCGTCAGATGGTATAATTTACCTACTCAAAAATGGCTCACTAAGCGGTAAAGTCTACCTAGACTAACAGGATCTGATGGAAACCCAGATTGATTTAAAGAAGGAAAATACATCAGCCTGTGGTCACTGACATATCGGTCCGTTTGATCCACAAAATGGGAAGTCGCATCTATTTTCAAGTCACCATTCGTGTACACTCGTCAGATGGTATAATTTACCTACTCAAAAATGGCTCACTAAGCGGTAAAGTCTACCTAGACTAACAGGATCTGATGGAAACCCAGATTGATTTAAAGAAGGAAAATACATCAGCCTGTGGTCACTGACATATCGGTCCGTTTGATCCACAAAATGGGAAGTCGCATCTATTTTCAAGTCACCATTCGTGTACACTCGTCAGATGGTATAATTTACCTACTCAAAAATGGCTCACTAAGCGGTAAAGTCTACCTAGACTAACAGGATCTGATGGAAACCCAGATTGATTTAAAGAGGGAAAATACATCAGCCTGTGGTCATTGACATTTTAACTTTAAGCTTATGCCAAATTCTAGCAACCCACAGTTCCTTGGAAACAGTGGAATTTAGGACAAGTAAAGTAAAAATATGAAGCCAGCATATATAATATTCCATTAGCCTAGTAATATCCATCTGAAAGGCTGCCATAGAATACTGCTGCAGATTGCTAGAATTTGCAGTCAGCATGCAAAGTTCACTTGAGAACGGAGATGAAGATTTTAGGATGAATGCAATGACCTATCTAAACGGCATCTATCCAGATGGGGTGCTTCGATTCAACTTTTGGATATTTTTCAATCGCGGAAGGAGTCATCACTGATCCTGTGAACAACAAGATAGGCCAGCTGGGAAGATCTTGATTCATGCCTTGTTCTTTCTATCGGATTCTTTATTGAAAGAACCCATCTGGAAGGCACAAGACCTGCTTTCATCGCAGCCTAGGCTTGGCAAACTATCCAACATTTTGTTCCTTTTCTTTTCCTAGATTGGCGTGGTTAAAAATTAAAAAAAAATCTATTGACAGCATTTTGGTGTCAAGACCAGTAGTAGAAACCGCATCATTTACATTTCATTCTTCATTAGAAAAAATGAAACTAGAAAATGACAACAGGGGCATAATCACTTGTATTCAATACTTATTTAAGACCGAACCTTATGCAACTATCAACCTTTAACCATAAACTATGTCCACGTGCACTCTTCGAGGAAGTTTTTCGTATTGAGTCACGTAGCCAAATGAAAACACTATAGAAGGCAAGTCTCATAAGCATCTTACCCCACGTTGTGCTCGTTGAAGAACTCTGGCTATGTCCAAGTAACCTTCCTCTGTGAAAGAGGAATGCCATCTTTTCGCACTAAGAGTTTTTCCAGCCTAGGGAGATGTACAGAGGTTGCACAATTACTTTGAGCATTGTAATCATGTTAATGACACTAAATAATATCGAATAAGAGAGAGAGAGGTGATGCATACTCAAGAATGTTGAGGACAACTAACTGATCTCAAGAATTAATACTTTTAAAACTGACCACATTCGTCCAACTCATCCAGTTAAAATTATGAGAGATGAAACTAGTACACTTCCGAAATTTGATAAAAAGTTAATTTCATTGTCGATCACAAGAAACTCCAAGCCAAATGGGAAGGTTGCACAGGTTCCACAACGATTTTACCTTCACAATTGGCAATAAAAACCGAGATAAAACATTGAAGTATGGAATACTACAAACGCAACTTAAAACGATGGAAGATAACTTACATAATTCAAGGAAAAATAAATATAGCGCTTGGATATCTTATCTTATGAATGATAGATGTTGATTTCATAATTGGATTAAAATTTGATGGCCAATATGTGAAGATAACTTACAGTTTATCCTAAAGGTAATTAGTCGGATATATGAATAATGGTGTTGGCCTTTGGTAGACAATATATCAGATAGCCGTTTACCTACATCGAACCTTTTTACTACATAAAAAATATTGCAGAAAGAAAAAGGAACATAACAAGGTGCATTCTTAGAGACTAACAATAGGATTGAAATCGGCCAAAATCTGTGTATTAACATGCAAATAAAAAATACTGATTTCCAAAGAAACGTTTTGCATAGAAAAGTGAAAGAAAGAAGGAAGACAAGAATGCCTTCTCTCTCTCTGAAGAACACAGATTTGTTTAGGCCAACGTATTATCTTTAGCAGAACAATGAAAGCAATCTGTGAGTCCTACGTAATATAGAAACGTGAATAATACTTGACAAGAAAACAAAACAGGTGACGAAACTGTTTTACTTTGATCTTGAACAATAAAAAATACATTTTACCGCAAATTACCATGGCAAATTTCATATCATTAGTTTAGTTCTTCGTTACTTACGCAACCCTTCATGTCGTCTAGAATGCTAGGCGATTTTAGGGACATTATATATAAGATTAGACTAGCATATGACGGTTTTTTGCAAACAAACGTAAATATGTTTTCTCTGAGTTGTTCTGTGATGGTCGCAAGGATTCCACATTTATGATGAATGTTCATATTGTATATTGTTTCCATAACTGATTTAATTTCTCATCTTCTATAAATCCATCTTGGTCTTTCATATATTTTCCCTTTCAGATCCAGATATTCATCTATCATCAACCAGGTAAAATTACTGTAGCTATCTTGTATGATGAAACTAAAAGGAAGCTTTACATGAAAATTTATGCATGGTGACACTCAAGGTCCTTTGTCTACAAGGAATACTCTTGACTAGGAATCCTTCTTTAAGCCCATCTCATGGAGACAATCAAATTCTTTAACAGATTAAGGGTCTAGAGACAACACATAAGTGTAGCCTTTCTCAAAAAAGAATTTATGGCCCCTGTTCATGCAAGCTTCAGAATTCTTGATGATGAAGCTTATTGCGTTCAGAGTAAGTGGCTGCTGCATCTCCCGTAGTTTCAGGGTAGGATAGTCGAAGCTCACTTCCCCAGTAACTCATGCTCACTTCTCATTTAGGAAAATCATCAAAATTTAAGAAACAAGGCCATTAAAAAATAATACGAGCACGACTTTCGTAATGAATATCTCATTAGATCCAAGACAGTCCACACTTGAAGAGGTGTGTAATATAAATCTTTGAGTGACAGAAGAGGCACCATAAATTGGCTTGTAAATAAATATAAGACCGTAAAAATTGCTAAGAAAATAAGAAAAGCCGTATTGAAAATCCGCACCGTGGCTTCTCCATGTTAGAGTCACCAGTAAAAAAATTAGATTACTATTATTTCACATCGTTTTGGTACGTAAATCAGATGTTTAGGCAAATCCATCATTTTATCTAATAAATTGCACGCAAATCTGAGCTAAATTATCAAAGACATGATTTCCACCCTCCGCATGAACGGTCTCGTAGATCCCGGAGGAAATGGGAATGGTCAGCTGAAGTTTCTCCCATTCTTCGTTTCATCGGAAAGCTGACACTCCTGCAAGGACATCAAAGCGTTCCGTGGTAAACGCAATGATCAGTGAAGCAACAAAGCCAGAACTATTCCACGTATTTCTGCATCTGCATCAACAATCTTGTGGATCCTAGTGAAAGCAGGTTAGTTCATATTTTTTTCCAACCTCGTTCTACGCAGCAATCAATACTTCAAGAAGGAAAATTGTATGGTACCAAACATCACAATGCTCCTCTCGCACAATCAGCCAAAAAATGAAGTATGGATGATTTTGCCAAATATTACAACGTCACGAAGTGTCACCCACGAGAGATTCTTCAAATGCAATACCGCCACGATTGCCAACATTTCAACACGAGAGAATGCAAATATGAGAGAAAATCTAGGTAGCCAACCTTCGGCTTAAACCGGGTCTTGGGGACGTCGTCTCGGCAATCCTGCCTGATCTCAAAGAAATCGCCAGTCACGCCTATAAGGCCCTGGCTATCCCCGGTACAGCAGTCCATGTACGCCACCGATCTAAATTCACAACAATGATCGAATGTCCTCAGCCAGGGGTCCAACTGGCGTAGGGATTAATTCCTCCGCCAACCCTCAGATTTCTAGCTTTCCCCGCCTAATCGCCCTTATTCGAATCATAAACTCTTCAAAATAGACAGCAGCAATCGGTAGCCGGAATCCGTGCATCGGCCCTGAGGAGAAGCGTCCTAGTCCTGACGACCACGGGAAGTCAGATTGATCCCCATCGGACTTCTCCGGAACCCAACAGACGGGAAGATGATAACTGAACAAGGATGGATGGCGAGATACCTCCGGCGGAAGCCCAGATTAGATCGTCCGCCTCTCTCTCTCCCTTCGTTCACATTTGAATAGTTGACGCGGCAACGGATTTTTACAGCGGGTGGCAGCATCCCAAAATAACGTTTCCCGTTAGCTCGGGTCCCAGCTGTCGTAGCAAAATGGGCCAACCCGGGCTTCCAGGTTTGGGCCACTAAGCCCATTAGCCCCAACGAGGGACCACCGTGGAAAATTAATTAACGGAATATGAATTTTAAAGTTATATATATTTATTTTATGATCCCTCAGAATTTTAAAATTATATCCCAAAATAGTTTCAGATAAAGCTATGAGAAGCCATGCCGCGAACGCATCGATCTACGGATCCACACCAGCCGAGGATTTCGAACCCGCCGACGCCGCCGGACGAGCAAAACTAGTGGGCAGCGGCGGGGTGAGATTCCGTAATTGCCCGAATTACCCCTGCCCCTCCCCAGGTAAATAACGAAATGCGTCTTTTGTCTGCCACATGTGCCGAGAGACAGCCGCCCTTTCGCCGCCCAGTTAGGCCGCCGCTGGGCGGCGAGCGGGAATGACGACATCGGCCCTTCGCACAAGACGACGGTGGGATCGTGCTCTGGGCGCGGTCCAACTCGGTCCCCAGATTCGAGGGAGCTTTTCGTAATATCCTCGACCGCACAGCACAACTGCCAGAACGTCACTGTACAGAAATATGGCGCGATCGTACGGTTTGTCTTTCTTTCCGGATGCCGATGATGATCGACGTTCGAGGTGGGTACACGTCCGCAAACTCACCTCCCCGAAGTCATCACTCGCTATTTACGGGGAGAAGATAATACGGAAAAGCTCCCCTGACGTCACGAGACACCACAATGGGCTCGACCGAGACCGACCTTTCCACTAATCGGGTCCATTACCGGGCCCGGTAGGTATCGCGGGGCAGAGGGGGGTAATTATTATTATTATAATGACAATAATTTCATATGCGACAAGGGAGGGCAGCCGTCTATAAATAGAGAAGTGGATGACGAGTGGTAGCGGCACGCTAGGGCGTCTCCGCCTCTGTGGCGTTGTCCTCCCTTTTTCTGCGGATCGCATGCGAGGGTGTTTAAGGCGAAGAAGGTGCGAGGAGGAAGGAGACGAAGGCGAAGATGTGCGGAGGAGCCATCATCTCTGAGTTCATACGCTTCAAGGAGGATGCCAGGCGCGGCCGCAAGCCGTTGCCGCTTGATCTGACGTTCGATTTCGACGAGATTTCCGATTTTTCCGAGAGCTTCTCCTCGTCCGCCGTCGGAGACGTCGTCGATGGACTACGAGGTAGTTTATCCCTCCCGCTCCTAGAAATTTCTCTTCAATTCCTCTCAATGAGTTTTCCTCTTACTGCGTTTCTCTAGATATGAGTGGAGCATGCATCCTGTATGAGAGAAAAATACTTTTATATGCTCACAAACTCAGGGATTACTCAGAAGCCCGAGGAGCTCTCAGATCCGGGGGCAGGGAATGGAAAGGAAGCCAGGAGCAAGCCGCGGAAGAACATGTACAGGGGCATCCGGCGGAGGCGATGGGGTAAATGGGCGGCGGAGATCCGGGACCCGCGGAAAGGTGTGAGGGTGTGGCTCGGCACCTATAGCACCCCGGAGGACGCCGCCCGGGCATACGACGTGGCCGCCCGCGAGATACGGGGCAAGAAAGCCAAGCTGAACTTCCCAGTCCCTAAGCCTGCGGTGTCCGCCGTGAGGACATCATTACCATCCCCTCCTCCGTCTTCGGACTTTTCCTCCTCTTCCTCCGCCTGGCCTACTCCCCGCCCTGCGCCGTCTGAAGCCGAACTGAAAAGGGAGATCTCGAATCTGGAGCTGCTTCTGGGCCTGCCGCATGAAGAATCGGACGCCTGGATGGGAGGCGGTTGCGGGCCGTACGATCTGGAGATATTTGACGAGGTCGATCTGGTCATCTAATCGGACGGCTGGAGGCACGGAGCTTTCTTTCCCCGCCTTGTTTACCCTAGGGACTTGTAAGTAAATAAATAACTGTAACTACCAGCCTACCTACCATTTGAGTTATGTGAGAGAGAGAGAGGGAGAGAGACCACATGTCATACGTGCGGTAAGAGAGATAAAGTCTATGACGATAAATCTGGAGTATCAATTTATCTTTTATGTTATTAATGTTGAGAGTGACTGATAGAGAGAGGCTGATTCTCATTTGAATGAGAGAGACCAACATCAAGAAGGTTAAATTCTGAGCTTTTAAACTACAAACCATAGAGCGAGCGAGAGAGAGAGAGATTGTCTTATTGATGATCGATGACGATGCGGTAAAGGAAAAAAAACGTTACTTCGCTTTTGGATAATATATCATGAAATTTATGAGAGAGGGAGTTGCGAATGGATACATAAAAATGTAATTTCCAGTCCTAAGATGTAAATTTTCTATCATCATTTTAGAGTTGACTTCATTCGTGGATCATTCCATCTGATTCAAACAAGAAGACAGCCGCCATTTCGGGTTGTCGTTTAAAATACGACGCATTACGCAGTTCAACGCGTAACCAACTAACTTACTTTGAATGTACTAGTCTAATAACGTAACCACGTGATTTTATTTTTTTTAATTTCAAATAGATAACTCTTTTAGTGGGTATCAAGTCAACTTTTAAATCCACGTAAAACAGAAGCCAGAAATATTAAATAGAATCACATCAAGTCAACTTCAATATCTCAATAACCTTCTTACATATATATATATATATATATATATATATAGAGAGAGAGAGAGAGAGAGAGAGAGAGAGAGAGAGGTAGAGAGAGGGAGAGGGAGCCTTTCAATGGGCCAGTTGGCCTTCTTCTTTAACGGTTGGAGTAGTAAAACAAGGGGCTTTTGATCCTCTCCGGTGAAACGCCGGAGAAGCACTCCCAAGCTTTCGTCGATGCGCTGCGGGGTAGAGAAAAGGATAAAGAGAGAAAGGACTTGCTTTCTTCCAATGACGAACTTGCTCTCATTCCCTCCCTCACGGAGACCTTATAGGGTGTCTGAACCTCCCTCCTCGTCATTCCTCGTTGTCTCGCCATGGCGGCATCAGTTCCCAGCTTCTGCTTCCTCCTCCTCTTCTTCTTCCCTGCATCCAAAGCTTTTGTCGCCGACTCTGCTCCTCGCCGTGAATGGGAGGGAACCTGGGAAGAGTCCCTCATCGAACAGGCTTGCCTGGGCGCCACCGACGTCGGAGCATGCCGCTCCCGCCTGAACACAGAGTGCGACCCCGACGGCCACCGGGGGGCCTTCGCCGTCCTGCACGCCGCCATGAGGAACACCATCAGCGAGGCCGTTCGAACGATCGAGCTTATGTCCAGGTTCGCCGTCGGCGACGTCTCCGAGAACCACCCGAACTCTGATCGCAGGCTCTTCCGGGAGCAGACGGCTCTGCGCGACTGCATCGAGCTTCTGGACCTCTCGGTTGACGAGCTGGGGCGGTCGGCGCGAGAGGTGGAGGCCATGCGTGGATCTCCCGGCGACGCCCGCCGGCACGGGAACGTTATGGCGTGGATGAGCGCCGCCCTGGGGAACCAGGACACCTGCTTGGAGGGCTTCGATGGCACAGACGGCCGACTGAGGGAGCACATCCAGGGCAGCGTGACGCAGGTCACGGAGCTCCTCGCCGGTGTTATGAGAATCTACAAGACGATGCACAGTCTCGCGCCACTGAACGATACAGCGGATGGTGGAGATGGTGATGGTCTCGGTTTGCCTCCCTGGATGGGTTCCCATGACAGCGCCACCGCCGTCTCCCTCGAGCCGCGGCGTCGCCGCCCGGACGCCGTCGTTGCTCTAGACGCCAGCGGGGACTACCGCTCCATCATGGACGCCGTCGACAAGGCCCCGGACCGCGGCGCCAGGCTGTACGTGATCTACGTGAAGGAGGGGGTGTACGAGGAGAACGTGGAGGTGAGGAAGAAGAAGACCCGGATTGCGCTCGTCGGAGATGGGATGGGCCGGACGGTGATCTCCGGTGGCCGGAGCGTCGTTCAGGGCTGGACGACCTTCAGAACTGCAACCCTCGGTGAGTTCCTCCTCTTCCTCCTCCTTGGAGAACCCGCCGCCCCTGCCTTCGAACAACGCCTGACGGAAGCTCTCTGTACAGCGGCGACCGGTGTGGGATTCATCGCGTCGGACATGACGATCAGGAACACGGCAGGACAGGAGAATCACCAGGCGGTGGCGCTGCGCGTCGACTCGGACTGCTCCGCCTTCTACCGGTGCAGCATCGAGGGGCACCAGGACACGCTCTACGCCCACTCGAGCCGACAGTTCTACCGAGACTGCAATATCTACGGCACCGTCGACTTCATCTTCGGCAACGGCAACATCGTCGTCCAGCACTCGCAGATCATCGTCCGGCCGCCGCTGCCGTCCCAGAAGGTCAGCATCACGGCGCAGGGCCGGCGATCGCCGGAAAGCCAGACGGGCTTCTCCATCCACGGCTGCTCCGTGCTCAGCCGCTACCCCACCTACCTGGGCCGGCCATGGAAGCAGTTCTCCACCGTCGTCTTCATGCAGACGTACCTCGACGCGCAGGTGCAGCCGGCGGGATGGCTCGCCTGGAACGGGGACTTCGCCGTCGATACGCTCTTCTACGGCGAGTTCGGCAACCACGGCCCCGGGTCGCCGACGAGCAGGCGAGTCAAGTGGCCGGGTTACCATATCCTCGACGTCGCCACCGCGAGACTCTTCACCGTCCAGAACTTCATCAAGGGACAGTTCTGGTTACCCGCGACGGGCGTCCGCTTCGTCGATGGTCTTCTCTAGTCTGAGTTGCAGATGAGCTTCACATCAGATTCTAATCCGAGGTCTGGTAATCTCTGCGACCTCGCCGGAGTTGAATAAAGTGCAAAGGGGAGCTTGCCCTTGCCCTTCTCCGCAAGCTTTCCTTTCCAGAATTTCCGCCAAAGCAACGGATCATGAATTCAGTCAGTCTTACGTCACCGCAAGCAAGGCATCCCGCGGCGAGGATTAGCAATGCTAATATTAGTACCCATCTGATTAACTCACAGTCTGTCTGGGATGAGTAAGTCGAACCCACGTAACCCTTCAAATAATCTCATGAAAAATCAAAAATTAAATATCATAATGAAAAATATGAGTTTCGATTTGCTTTACATCAGATGTCCATTCGTTTTGTGATTACATTGCCTCTAAGAGAAGGAATATTTTTCTTCTTATTATTAATCAACGTTGACTACGAACAACGATTATAGTCAACGAACCCATGAACCTATATGGGATGATCATGAAAGGTGAGGGCACGATCGTGAATAAATTTGGAAAACGTTAATATTATTAATTTCATTTTTTTCAAGATTTAAAAATAAAGCACTAAAGTTCACATATATCTACTTAAAATAAACGGGCATAATTTATAAAATTAATTTAATAGTTGTTAAACATAGAGTAAGAAAATAATGGAATAAATAAATTTATTTGTACAACATAAGGCGTACGTGAAGGTTGCTTTTTATTCCTTTGGCTCATCTTTTGAGGTGAAAGAAGATAAATAATTGTCTGAAAGGGCAACCAGGGTTATTCGTTTTTTAAAAATATTTTTAATATAAATTAATAGATGTAATAATGTAAAATCATGCACGAAAGGGCATGTTGGTAATTGCATATGGTTCGATATAATAATATAAATTATGGCCTCTGGTTCCGGTAAAGAGGGAATACATACGAACGCGAGTTCATAGGCTGCATCGGCTCTTCTCATTCATCTCCTTCCCGTCTATCCGTGTCAACCCTATGGCCGCCACAAGCTCGCCTCCCTCCTCGTCGTCATCTCCCTCTTCAGATTCATCGGAGTCCTCCTCTTCATCGTCTCACCGCGGCCGCAGCCACAGTCACCGACGGCGACGCCGGGCCGATCGAGAAGACTCTCTCAAAGTTCGCAAGAAGCACCGCCCGCGCGAGAAGCGTAGGAGGAGACATCGACGTGACCGCTCTTCTTCATACTCTGATAGTGATAGGTATGAGCTTCCTCTCGTGGTCCGGTTCTTCTGTTAAAATTCTGCCAAAATTCGGATCTCGGGCGGGATCATGTTTATGGATTTCTTCGGAGATGAAATCGTTAATCTTAAAGATGGGATTGTAGGTCTGAGCTCGAAATTCAAGGCCTGCCAGTGTCACATGATATGTGTCAGTTTCATTTTGTCTTTTTTTGACATTTAGGACGTTTCCCCAACTTTGTTTCCCATATTAGAGGATAGCGGAATTATATAGGTGTTCTCCAACTTGGTTTGACGCGAGAGAAAATTAGTAAAAAGATCACAATCTAACAGTTTCTATGCCCAATTTCGGAGGCTTTGGATCTTTACTTTTGACTGTTATAGGTTCATTGTTAGTTTTACTCTCAAGTTTATCTTAATTTTTCCTTTTGTTTCCAATTTTTGGTTCAATTTGATGTCTGATGATGTATCCATTGGGGGGGGGGGGGGGGGGACAGATGATCTAAAGGCCGATCAAAGTTTCTCTTTATGGCGAAAATTAAGATTGATTATAATGTCATGATGTATGTTTGGGATGCTTTGTGAAAGTATTCTGTTGTCATGAAAATTGTCGGCTGTTTAATCGTTTCCTTACTATTAATTGGAAGTCACTAGAGAAGGGACGAAAGATACGTTGGAGTAGTTATTTTCGCTTTATCAGAAAACCCTCAATATGTAGATTTATTTGTTGATATTTCTTTTCCTTAGGACTCATGCAAACCAATGACGGTGACGATCTACGCTCTAACACATTTGGGTCTCCTATTCATAGAAAAATCTTCATTGATCTCCACTCTATATTGTATTGTGTCCTGCTGCCCCAATCACATTGGTTTCATCTCTTTTAACCTATGATTCCACTAGTATAGATACCACGAAGTAGTACGGAAAATTACTTCTGAAATTTTTAATTTTCAGGTCTCTGTTGGAGCAGCTTCCCTTAGGCCATCTAATATGATGGACATGCAAAATTTGCCTTCGGTCTCATTGCCTCTTAGATTCCTTGTCGGGATAAGCTGCCTGGTTCTGATTGGTTCCGCTTAATTACATACCCATCTGAAAATCCTGCTTAGTTCTCACTTTACTCTTGGCTGCATTTTTATTATTGGGGTCTTATAGATTGTGATTGTGATAGAGATGCAGATTAAAGGTAACATCCATACGTACATAGTTTCATGTTTCATTTATTATGGAATGTCGTTGTCTACCGTTAATGGTTTAGTTTTGTTTTTTTCCTTTACCGGGGAAAGCAAAGTTTATTAGATGAGGAGCTATTTCGGCAAATTCTATCTTTAATTAAGGGAGTTAGAATTTTACTTGAGGTTGTAGTCAATTTAGGATCCGAGTGAGCAAAATACTATTTAAAACTAAGAAACTTGCCTATATTGTCTAAACAAGGCAAACTGTGTAATATTTCATGAGATCCATGAAATTTTCAAGGCTTGCTATAAAGTATTCCTATATAAAATGAGCCTTGCTCTCGGGTGCAAACCTTCCTGACCTCATCACTTGCTTCGGTTATTAAGTATTTCTTTCTGCTTCCCCCTCATCACTTTTCCTTACCATCCTCTTCGAGTCTTTACTCTGTCAACATCTTCAATTTCCCCAATTCATTGCTCTCCGAGCCTACGGTTACAATGGGCAACTAATGCCGGCAGTCCAGAAAGCTGATCAAGTGGTAAAATTAAAATTTATTTGCAACTGCTTTCCCCAATAAGCAGGCAGCACCCGATTATATTCCTTGAGGAGAGAAGTAATACCAAACTTCACTGGATATCCATTTTTTTCCTTTTCTAGTTTCTCTACTGAGCAATCAAGCCATGGACAGAGGTTTTTTTTCTAAGTGGGACGTATGTGGATGTCATGTCTAAACACGGCTGCATCCTTCTTGTGCCGATTTAGGCGTCAGTAGGCCGGGTGAGCCTGAAGCCCAGGCCATCACCTTTTCCCGGTTTTTTGTGTTCCAAATTGGGCCCGTTCAAGTCTGTAGGCGTGGCCTGGCCAGATTCAGGCTAGGTCTTTCTCCCTATTATCTGCTAATAAACCTAGCAGAAAGGCAGGTTTACATGGTTGGAGCGCGGGAGGTTGTTGGCATGGTAGTAAGGTGACTAGGCTATTGCTACACGCCTGTTGACATGCGACTGCCTAGTGGCATACATGCTGGCAGCAGGCACAGATAATGTGGAAGTGCATCTGCTTTTGCCACCACTGCTCGCATGTGCCTATGCCTGATCGCATGGCACCACTGCTCGCATGTGCATCACGATGGCAATGCAGTGGCACCGGGCTTGTGAGCCACGTGAGTGACATCTCAAACAGGGCCAAATGTGCCAGTATATATAATTTAACTAAATGGGCTGTGCCAATCCGCTCAAGTGGGAGGTAATACAGTAGGTCATTATGGGCACGCCACAGCCAGTTCAGGCGTGACTCAGGTTTAAATTCTGATCGATCACTAGTATAATTTATTTTAAATGAATTAAGCAAGTTTGATGATGAAATGCATTTTGAGAAATATTTGCGGTAAACAAATCAGTACATTTAACTGTATCTGAAAGGTTTCATAGGTTGTCCAAGCTAGATCTATGATGATTAATTGGTATTTTACTATGCATGTGCGTGCATATTTACTCGGACATCTGTCTTTTTCGAGCGCCAGCATCAGAAGACACTATAAATTGATTTTTTTTTTACTTTCCATCTTCACTTTCCTCTGTGCTAATATTTCAAATGTAAAGTGACCCTACCCGGAAGGATTTCCCGGACTATTCATGTGCTACCTTCTTGTCTCCCTGTTCCTAGTGTTTTAGTCGTCTTCTTTCATGACTAGTTTTTCTCGGGTTAATGTGTCCACGGAGAAATAGAGCTGTTTTCTGTATGTGGGAGTCACAACTGATGCATCCTATAACCGATCATGCCTCTGCAGTAGAGAGAGCTCTTCCGACAGCGAATCTGAGACGTCTAGTCGCCATAGGAGACGCAAACGCAATGAAAAAGCATCGAAGGTGTGTTCTAGTGTATGTTTTGGACAGTACATATTCATTGTTTCCGTGCCCTCTTACTTTATTTTTTCCTCTTCTTAGTCCAAAGGGGAATCAAGCAAGAGGAGTCGCCATAGAAGCCACAAGCTCAAGGTGAAAGAAGTGAGTCATTGGATTTACCGTTGCCTTCATGTCGTTCCCAACTTTCATGCTTCCCCCTGATTTCTTCTTCTTTTGAACACCAATGTAGTTAATAAGTATTCTTCATTTCTGGTGCTTATGTTCCTGTTTTGCCTGTTTCTTGCATTGGCTCTTCAACATTGGAGCTGGGTTTGTAACCTCGCGCGACTGGCTGATTGATTTACCGTCTGCTGGATATATGATTCATCATTTGCTCGGTCATCTTGTCCGTGAGAGTTGCGTATAGAAGGAGCAGCAGACAGATGGAAACAGTGGCCCCGTGCAGCTCTCCAAGGTATCAAATCTTTCATGGTTCAGGGGATTCCTTCTGATGATTCTCGCATAAATTCTGTCCTCACACCACCCTCTCCTTCTGCTGCCAGTTCCTCGGCCGCGACAAGGAGGAGAC
The DNA here is from genome assembly GCA_902729315.2 of Spirodela intermedia. Classification (NCBI taxonomy): domain Eukaryota; kingdom Viridiplantae; phylum Streptophyta; class Magnoliopsida; order Alismatales; family Araceae; genus Spirodela; species Spirodela intermedia. The sequence goes on from LR746264.1 coordinate 6,565,830, forward strand.
CGTCCGCCGGAGCGCCGTCTCCGGCAAAAAGGTCTGCAGCTCCCCTCTAACCTCCGGGTATGCAGCTGCCCGTAGAATTAAGACGTAGAATTCATACATATGCTCCTATTTTCTTCTAGATCCTGTTGAAGCTCGATAAATCCAAGGAGGACAAGCTGGCCGAGAGCAACCGCAATGAGCTGCTCAAGTTCCTGAACGCGAGCTACGACTGATACCAGCGAAGAATTACGGTTTTGAAATGTCCGTTCTGGGCCTTCTCGTTGTGTTCCGATCTTAAGAATTACCCTTGTAAAAGTACTGGATATTCCCCCCCTTTCCCCTCTGCAACTGTGTTGGATATTCTCTTCACTACTTCGGATGGACTTATCCCCGCCCATCTTCTCCTTTGCCTTAAGATGATTCTCTGCCTCCAGTAGACGCGTGGCAGCTGCCTTACCTCCACGTGAGCGCCCCCCGCCGCCGCCTGGAGACGCACCGTCGTCTTCAAAAGGCCGGTGGTGCACCGCGGTGGGTAGTATGGGGCCGATTGTTCGTCTTCTCGCAGGTTTCTCGCGCTCGTGCCGCTGTCCACGGCGGCGGGCGTGGAGCGCCGCCCCCGCCGGCGGCGGCCCCGCCGCCCCTGCCGTGCACAGCGAGGACACTCAGGTTGGTGAGCTACCACCGCCCGTTGGGGGTTCGTCGTCTGGGAGTGCTGGGGCGGGGGAGCTGCGGCGGGAGGGCGGGGAGAGGGAGGAGATCAGTTCCCTTTCCAGGGGGGATATCAGGAGGTCGCCCTTCGCCTCCTCCCTCAAGCTCGAGAGCTCGGAGGTGGGTCCACCGGCGGATCCATCCCTCCAACAGAAGCGCCGCCACATCCACGCCGCCCTCGAGGGCGTGATCTGCGTGGGTTGGGACGGGAGTCCCCTCGCCGGCGCCGGAGACTATGGGGAGCAGCCGGAGCGTCGGCCGGAGGACGACTACAAGCAGTACTTCGAGCATCACAAGCCGAGCCCACTGTCGGAGCTGGAGTTGGCCGACACGAGGAGCCCCCTTAGGCGGGCCACCGACAGCGACGTGGTGGAGGACGACGCCGGCGCAGCGACGGCGCCGCCGCCGGTGTGGAAGGAGGACCAGGGAGACGGCGTGGAGGCGGCGCTCCTGGGTGCGGAGGCCCAGTTCAGGCAGGCGGTCGAGAGGGGCGACCCAAACACCCCCCACGGCAGGGTCCTGGCAGATTACCATCGCGCTGTGACGTGATGGTTATCTCTTCGGCGGAGAATGTACATATTCTGAAGTCAACCCAGTCCCAAAAAGTCCGCCTATGTTGCATATATAGTCAACCCTATCAGCGGCACTGCTTTAATCAATTAAATCATGCAACTTACTTACATACACAACATCTGGCTAGGTAGCTAGCGAAATCCGTCGCGGCCGACCCTGAGGCCGTGGAGGGCCCTTTGGATCTCCATGGTCATCGCGCTGTCCACGCTGCCGGAGGATATGCTCCGGTGGGCCTTCTGCAGGTGCAGCTTCAGCGAGCTGCTGCTCAGGCCGGCGTTCTTCCCGCAGATCGGGCACACCTTCATCGTTGGCCTCCGGTGCTGCCACTGCATGGAGACCACCCCGTGGACCTTCCTGTCCACCTCCACGAGGATTCGGGCGAAGCCGTCGTTGGGCTGGGCTCTCCGGTGCACTTTCTTCAGCAGATCCCAGGCATCCAGGAGCGTCATGTTCCTGCAAAAAACAGAGAAGACGGCGATAACCTCGGAGATAAAAACGGCGGGTGTGAGCGAGTCGAGCACTTCGGAGATAACTTTCCCCTCTCTCTCTCTTCTCTCTTAGAGGGGATGTTCTTACTTTCTCTGCATCATGTAGGCGAGCACCACGGTCGCGCTCCGGCTACGTCCTTCGAAGCAGTGAACCAGAACCTTTCCGCCCTTCTGCTCGATGCCGTCGATGAAGTCGAAGGCCTCCTCGAAGAGGCCACTGATGTCCTCATCATCGTTGTCGCTTATCTGCATGCACAAGGTCCTCGGTGATGATCGCTCGTTCGTTCATTCGTTAGGTTGTTTTTTTTTACCGGATTACAAGATGAGGAGAGATCGTACCGAGAAGTTCTTGTACTCGAAATTATCAGGATACTGAGAGTCGGATTGCCCAATTTCATTCGAACAGAGGCAGAGAATGTGAGAGATGCCCAGGTACTGCAGGGTGTAGACTGATCTCGCCGCGAGGGCTCCACCGATGAACATGCTGGAAGTGATCGACGATGGCTTTTCTGTGTTCGCCGCATCGGAAATCAGGGCGGTCCTCTCAAGAATGTGTTCCAGCCTGACCTGCGAAGGTTTGAAGCCCATTTGATTTTCTCTGTCCAGAGAGAGAACACACAGGGCGAGATTGATCGATGGATCGAGGTCGCCACCTTCAGTTCATACGCATCGACGACGAAATTGCCGTCGCCTCCTTCGAAGAATCCGGTGTTGAAGTAGTTTTCCTGGCACAGCCTGATGACCTCGGTTCTGAACGTCTCGTTCCACTGCTCCATCTCCTTGCTCAGTTCCGCATCTACCTAGAGACAAACCCTAGCATCAGGAGGAGCATGAATCGAGAGAATGAAGATTGTTCAGACCTTAGCGAACTTGTTGAAGTCACGGAGTTTCATGGTCAAGCGGAGGCTGCGAGGCTCTCCATTTCCTCTGAAATATCGTCCGCCCCAGTTTTCTCTCGAGAGGGGAGAAGCGAAGTCGAAGCTCCACCGGCTTCCTGGAGATGAAGACTTGGGAGTGGCCCTCTGCAACTCGGAGTCGGTCGTATCCCCAGGGACCTCGACTGCATTCCGATCGCCACCAGAAATGGAAGAAGAGCTCGAGTTCCACCCAGCAGCGTGGACCGGAAGCTCGGGAGTCCCATGATCTTCTCTCTCGGTCTCCCCGGAGCATTTACTGTTTAGGGTTAGAAACGCGCGCAGGAGGACGTCCAGTTTCTGATACAGAGTCAGGAGAAACAGGTGGAACCCTTGAAGGTCTCGAAGAGCTGCTCTGAATCCTCCGCGGAAGCCATTGACGACCGCTGCAACCTCGGATGCGGATCGCGAAGAAGAACAGTTCGTCGAACCATCGTCGTCGGCGGAGGGCAGCCCCAGTCTCCCTCCGCTGAGCTCGAACAGGAGGTTGGAGGAATACTCCGCGCTGTTGAGCAGGAGCTCCACCAGCTTCGGGTAATACGCTTGATCTTTGGCCCGTTTTCCGGCCGGCGGCCGGCGAGGGACGCCAGAGTCGATGGCCACCACCTGAAAACCGCAGCTCTTCGTTGCTGAATCTGTTCCTTTATTCCTCATCTTCTTTGGGGACTTGACATCGCCTGGCGGATCAGAGCAGACTCTGTTGTCTGCGGAATTCGCTCTCCTGTCTTTCTGGAGGTTCCTGATCGCCCTCTGACAGCACCCACCATGCTCCCGGTCAAAGAGTTCCTCCGCCGCACCCACATTCTTGGAGATCGCCGATTTGTCCGAAAATAGCAAATTCGCAGGATTCCCACGCCATCCGAGCTGGCGACATGGGAGCCTGTCCTCGTTCCTGATGACGAGGTCCAACAGCAACACCCTCCCGAGCGCTGCAGCAGTCTGTTCAGCAGCCTGGCGGGAACTAAACGCATTCGAGCTTTCTAGCAGAGGAGAGCCATGAACATAGCTGCAGAAAATGACAGAAGGAAGTACTTAATATGGAAAAAAAAAAAGATCGATCGACTAGGGTTCTACCAAATACGGAGAAAGATAAGCAAACGACGACTGTGATGTTACTATATATGGGAAAGAAGATGAGCATAAGTCAACTGAGATACTTCTATATACGGGGGTGATTTACTTCATGAGGAGAAGGCACCGGCTCAATTCAAGAGCTTCCACCAATTCGGAGCAAGTAATTTCCCCAGCATCATCGGACACCGAAGTTGTCATGCCTCTTGCTTTATCGGCCGCATCTTTGATTCTTTGCCATTCGGAGCTCGAATTGTGGATGATTCTCGTCTGGATTCATGGGGAGAATCAGACGATCTTCTCCCCACGGGAGATATCAAGGGTGGGGGTGGAAGCTCACAAACCTGCGGCGTCTGAACTCCCAGCCGCTTCGCAAACTCATAGCCGAGCCGCTCGGATTGGGTGGCCATCCGAGAAGATGTGATCTTTATGACCGCCGCCCTTTCTCTCGCCGGCGCGTCGTCAGGTTCCGGAGAACCAAACAGAGCGAAGAACACCACGCCGCCAGAATTCACAGTCACCTGCCTCAACCCGGAAAACAAAAATAAAAATAAAAATGAAGGAAGCGTGACAGAAAGTCAACCCCAATCGCGAGCATGAGCATGGTCAGATCTGAGAGGCAGACTTGCTCGTTCTTTTGTTTCATATCATCAGGATCTCCGGGTGAGGTACCTCTAGAGCTCGATTCATTTCATCCTCGGACTGCTCGGAACTGCTCGTGTGCTCCGTGTGATGGAGAGACGAGAGCGCCCCCCAGGGAAAGTCAACGGATTCAATGTCCAATGTGGCGGCGTTGCCGAGCCGCTCCCACAGGCTGGTCTCTGGAGCTTGCTCGGAATTTACAGAACTGACGTCGGATTCTCCTTCCCTGAAGAAACGAATCCCACGCCACCAGCGATTAAATATCGACGCTAAGACTATGCTTTGATCCCTTTTTCATGAGAAATTTACATCATAAAACCCAGAAGAAGCCAGATATATCTCTCGATCACTAACTTTTTCAATCAAGAAATATGATGCCTATGAATTTATAATTCGCTCTCATTGGATCGAAACCATGGTCTCCATAATCACTAGTTCTTTCGCTGTTCGATTTGAGGTCATGCAATCAGGAGGGGAAAAAAATCCGCAAGAATTTCCCTGGGCGTTGACAAAATCGAAGACGAAAAGATGAAGAACATAAGAGATACATAAATGAGATAATTTCCAGGGTTACTGCGTCGATTTTTACAGAAATTAGGGATTTGGGTTTGATTCCGTAATGCCTCCGTTACCGTGGAGGCGATCTGTATTCTTGTGGAATCCAAGAAAATGACGGTAGTTTGATTTCGAACCATGAATGCCGGCTGCCGAGAGAGAAGATGGATGATCCAAGATGCGGGGACGAATTCTGGAAGAAGGAAAGATACGTACTGCTGCAGGTCGTGGTGGTCAAGGCCGACGGAGGGCGAAGCAGGCGCGGGGAACGAGCTGGCGGCGAACTGGAGGTTGCCGAAGGGGGTCCGGGGATCTAGCTTAGGGTGGCGGTGGGGGAAACCGGAGGAGCGGTAGGTGCCGCTGCGCTTACGGACCAGCGCTACCCATTTCTCGAACGCCAGCGCCGTGCTCACTCCGGCGAGATCCTCTGGCAGCAGCCGGGAAACCTGCTCGTTCACGAGAAATCAGAGATGATAAAACCCTGCGAGGAGGAAGAGGAGGGAAGAATGGGAGTGTACTTGGGAAGAAGAAGAAACGACGGCGGCGGCTTCCTCTCCCTCTTCCTCGCCCCGTTCCTGCAAAAACCAGTAATTTTGAGTAATCGCCTCCTAGACCATGGATGGCATGAGATCCTTACACGCGTGGCCATTGATGACGGCGGATGGAAGAGGAGGAAAGGAGGATCGTCCGCCGCCTACTCCTCCAGGTGCTCCGGCATTCAAAGCGGATATGAGGGGCCGTTCGGAGGCGACGAGCGGAGCTACGGGATGGCGGTGGGGAAGATGAGACTGCGCCCGCCCGTCTCCGCAGCAATCCTCCCTCACTATTTTTGGGTGGGAAAGCGAGAATGGGGACGGTGTCGGCGGCAGGGGAGGTTCCCCTTTTCCGGGTCCGCTTTGCGCTCCAAGGCGGCTCGACGAGGTGACAAAGGATCTTGGACCGCCGCGGCGAGAGCCTGAGCTCTGCTAGGGACGCCATGAGACCCAACACGAATGGTTCATGACAGCGCGGACTGATGGGCGGGGTATAATCCTCCATCTTTCCCCCATTGTCGGCTTTCTTTACCACCACCGTTGGCGCGTGGCAGAACGGTGTGATCCGCCACTCCGCCTGGTTTTTCAGCTGCTTCTGGTGCGAGTAGGCTTCGTTCATGTTCATGATAAATTTTCGGGGAGGGAATTCGAGATCCACATCGATCTATATGTTTGAATCACCGCAGGAAATCTTACAATTTCATCTGTTTGATGCAAAATTTATAGAGGACTTTTTATCTGTTCTTCAAAGGCAAGGATTAAAAAAGAAACCTTGAGATATTACTGTGAATCTCCGACCATGTTTGGATCTCAGAAAGTCAATCCTGAGAAAAGTGGCAAAGATCAGGTTGCCGACAGCCACCTTCTCGGGCCCACATGGACACGCCATGGAAGCAGATGAACAGCTCCATCTCCCTGATTGGGTTGCTCTCACTTTTCTGCTTTCCCCCCTGCGGGGCTCCCTGCTTCGGCGGACTGGGCTTCGGAGCTCGGAGAAATCCGGTCGGCCGTGAAGAACCGGCAGGGGCGGCGGGAGAGGGAAGGGGGGGAGGGGGCCGCCGGTGGGGGCAGAGATCATCGGGAATCAGAGGGAAGCTAAAGAAAGAACGCGATGGGGATTTGCCTAGGATCGATCCTTTTTTTTATCCCGGAAAAAAAAGCTTCCCTCAGCGACTTGTTCCGTCGCTTCCAATTTCCTCGCTGTTCTTCTACACCTTGAACACCTCAAGAACACCGAGAACGAAAGAATCGGTTGTGGTGGAGGACTATGTACAGTATGTGCGGCGCAACGGCCCGGAGAAGTCTGCACCGAACGGCAATTGAACCCACCGCCAAGGATGCGCCATCATCACTCACCTCTGTTGCGGTGGCGGGCGGGGAGACTGCTCCTCCGCCGCCGCCAACGCCAACGCTCCTGTGCCCCTCTCCAGGTCGGGTTCGTCGGAGGGGGACCCGCCGCGGTGAAACCTCAGGTCGATGCTGAGGAGCCTCTTCAGTGATCTCATCCGGCTCAACGGCGACTTGAATCCTTGCCCTCCCCCGCCGGGCGACCCCACCTCCTCCTCCAGGCTCCTCAGCCCTTCCGCCCCCGGCACGTTCGAGCTCGAGCATGCCGTCGTAGCGGCAGCAGCAACAGGAGGAAAAGAAGAAGAAGATCCTGTTCCGCCGGCGGCGAGGTCCTCATTCTCATGCCTGCACGACTCGCAGAGCTCCGGCGGAGGGGGGGGCTCGATTTGGATGTGGACGGAGTCGGAGACTTTCGCCGGCGGCGCCGGCTCGACGGCGGCGCGGCAAAGGGGGCAGGTGGCATGGGAATGGAACCACATGTCTATGCACTCGATGTGGAACCTGTGCTTGCAGAGGGGCATCACCCGCCCCATCTCGTTCTCCTGGAACTCGCTCAGGCAGACCGCACACTCCATGCTCTCCTCTGGCTCGGCCGGGCACTTGGCGGCCGTGTAGGTGAAGACCGGAAGCGACTTGACGACCTCGCGGTCGAGTCCCCTCACAACAGGCCCCGCGGCTCCGTCCTGGCTCGCCGCCGCGAAGACGAGGCGGCGGCGATCGCGTCGCCGGCGACGGGCGCGGCGGAGGAGGCACCAGCGGGCGTAGACGTGCAGGCAGAGGATGAGCAAGACGATAGTGAAGAGGACGACGATGGCGCTGAGCATGATCTTGCCGCTCAAAGCGTAGTTCCTGGGGGGAGAGGGGACGCCGGGGAAGACTCTGTGGTCTCCGGCGCTGCTGCTCTCCCATCGGTCTTGACTGGTTTCCATCTCCTCCCTTCCGCACCGCTCTAGCACCGAGGACGGGGAAGACGCTGTTTTTATATCCCCCCGAGGTACGTCTTTATCAAGATAAGAATTCCTCTTTCTTTTTTTCAACCAGGGTTCGAAGAAAAGAGTCGTCCTCTCAGAGTTGGGTTTGATGGCGGCGACTCGCTTACTCTATCTCCCCCACGTCGCGACGACCTGCATTATTAAACAACTACCGCCAAGAGAAACCGCGTGTACAGCGGCCGCCGGAGGAAAGGGAGGAGGGAGGTGGGCATCATTCGTGTCGCAGGCAGGGGAGAGAGAGAGAGAGAGAGAAAGAGAGCTCCTCTCCGTTCGTCTCTAGTGCGCTTTCCGGACCGAGTTGTCCTCGACGGGGACGGGGAGGAGTGAGAGGGATGTCATGCGACGGCGACGGCGGGGGGGTGGGGGGGCCGCGGCCATGAAGCGTCCAAGAAATCAGCGCGAAGCATCCGAGAAATCCAACGCGGCCGTGTCATCCTCCGACAGCCGACCCACCTGGGATTCTCCCACTGTTTCGCGTTGGCCGGTCTTTCTCCCCACAGCTCTGATGGATATCACCTATCTCCGGGAGAATCAGGAAGAAGGAATCCGCCTGTAACCCCAAGAGAGAGAGAGGACAACCCACTCGCACTAAGCCAGAGTTGCATTCGGCAGGGTCCTATGCAGCGGGTGGCCTAACGAGTTTTAGGATTTCAGCCATTACGGCGGTCCTCCTCACCTGCTCCACTCAAAGTTATGGCACCAATGGGGAACACGCACGGGGCCAAGGAAGTCGGAGGGCGGGAGCGAGGGTGAGGACGGCCCTTCAGTCTGATCACGACCGACACGCGGGAGCCGCCGTGTGAATCAGTTCTGTCAGCTTCCTTCCTTCCTCCCGCCGGAAAGAGGCGCCGTCGGCGCGACGGTTTGACTGGCTGGCTGAAGCGCTGGCGAGGTAGACCCACCAGGAAGGTTCTGTCCACCTTCCCCAGCCCAGCCGCCTCGTCCCTTCTTGGCGTCTCTCGTGAAAGTTCCTCTCTCCACCGCCCCCAACCTCCCGCATTTACACCTGTCTTCAGCTTATCCTCCTCCTCCGCCGCCGCCGCCCCGCCAGCCCCATCCATAGGATCAGAGCAGGTGCCCACGAAGGCGCCGCTCCGGCCGTCCGGGGAGGACGGTAGGAACTCGCTGCCCATAGCGGACAGTGGAACTGGGAAGAGGGGGTCTGTAAAAGTTGTCGGCTGTCATCGTCTTAGGGCCCACTTCCCCGGTCAACCATCTCTGAAAAGACGAGCACTCAAAACAGTGACCCAATTCAGCCCACCCTTGTCTGGAAAAGATCCCCGCCCGGGAACGCGAGCCTGACTGAATCACCAGAACTATCGGAGATACGAGAGGAAGGTAGGTGGACTACCATTTGGACAGACCGGCTGGTGGGCTTTTCTGGCCGCATGCTGGCCGCCCTACGCCGCCGCGCACGAGGCTAGCGGAGCACGCTGGCACGCCCCCCGCCGCGCGGCGCGGTTGGATCGAAGGGCAAGTGAGGGGCCTCGTAATGGGGCGGATTCTCAGCCCCGGTCGGATGAGAACTAGGTCCATTTGAGAGTTTTCTGGGCTTTCTACCTCGGCTAAGTAGGGAGGAGCATGTAACGGGCGGAATCTGTCTCTTCACCACTCTCCCGCATCACATGCTTCCCGTGGAAGTAAATCGCCGTAACAGACGGAGCAGGGGAGCTCGCACGTCGTCGATCAGCCACTCCTCGGCATTAAAAACGGGAGTGTACCACCGGCGGGGGTCCTCAGTCCTCCCCACAAAGTAACAGTCCATCTCTCTCTCTCTCTCTGTCTTACTTCGTTGGTGAATACAGAGGAGAGTAGGAGAAAGAAGAGGGGGTTGGGCGATGGCCAGTAAGACGCCCGTCTTTCCCATTCAGCAGCGGGAGCAGCAGCAGCATCACTACAGCGACTTCGGGTTTGATCCAGAGATCGAGTACTTACAGGTGGGGATACTCTTCCTCGGTCGCCAACGGCTTGCTGCTTTGGGCTTCTCTTCTTCTTGTGCTGATGGGTGCAGATTGGCGCATGAAAACAGGTCTTGGAGGAGGCGAGGAAGCCCTGCAGGCCAGTTAAGAGCTCGCCGGACTCGCTCCGCTTCGTGCTGCGGAAACCCATCTCCGACGACGAATCCAACTGCCGCTCCAAGGCCAAGAAGCGGCGCAAGTGGTGGCGCAATCCTCTCCTCTTTCTCAAGTGGAGGCGCGCCGACTGCAGCGGCGGCGGCGTCCTGGCGGCGCCTTCGACCGGGGGGGGTTCCTCGTCCTCTCCCTACAGCCGTCCAAGGCACGCTTTTTCCGGGCCGGTGTACTTGACGGAGAGCGACGGCGGTGGGTCATGCGCTCCTTGCCGGAGAAGTGCCGCCGGCGGGTGGGGGAAAGCCAGCTCGGGCTCGTTGAGGTTTTCTGAGACGGGGGACCTTGAGATACCTTATCTCTGCCTCCGAGATCCCGCCGCTGCCGTGGTTCCATCCCCTTCGGTGCTTTCCACTTCTCCTGCCCTGCCCATCTACCTCGTCACTTAGTACGCCAGCCGAGGTGGTAGAGCCGACCCAAGTGAAATATTTTTCCCTTCTAGACAGATGTACATAGAGTCAACGGTCCAAACATATTAGATTCTCTCTTCTGCCTACTCATCGTCGTGGAACGATTCTCGAACAAGGTGGTCGTAAGAAAATAGCATAGTACAGCAAAAACTATTTCCACAATAGGGAACCTGAAGGTCGTACTATTCGATCGGATGCTGATCGTTGCGAGATAACACAAGTCCTTGGAAGATGCGGAGAAAATAATTTGTTATATCAGTATTTTATTATTATTATTACTATTATAATCAACGTTTCTTCTGCCTTCGGGCAACAGTTGCCCAGATTTCACGGGGATATTCTGAATGCCCTCGTATTTTAAAGAGTCATTCAGAGAAAATAAGGAGAATTGGGGCCTATTAGTTGCAGGTTTTAGACATAAGAAAACGATCGCACAGCAAGGTCTCACCAACAGAAGATCACCTTAATGAAGATTGAATCAAAGATGAACAGTTTCTGCGACGACTAATCAGTTCATCACCAACCATGGACATCGGTATCCGAAACGTTGTGAGCTTGTCCATCCCGGTTGAAGGTGCCAAAACGTGCTCAAAGTCCGATTAGAAAATATGATATGTAGTCTCAACTAAACGAAAGGAAATTCAGATGTGGTCTTCATTCTAGTCTCTAGAACAACAAAGAATGACCCTACAAGGACGGAATCGATAAAGGGTCTCCCTCCATTTCTTGAACAAGTTGGATGCCCATCTACTTCTTCTCTAAGGCTAAAGTTGAGTGCAGGAAAAGGACCACCCTTGCCCTCCAATTGAAAGCGGCCGCGATAGGTACCAGGGGACCATCTTCCTTTCCCCAGCGGCTATCCTTTTGGTCCCCTCCCACCCTTCCTCAACCTTGGAGATGAGATACCGTCCATCCCCAGATATTGGAACGAGCGAGCGAGCTACACATACAACGGAGATAACTCTCACCGTAACTAATGAACATTGTTCAGTAGGCGAGAAGCTGGAGGAAAGGCTCCAAGCATCAGGATTTAGAGACCTAAAAGGAAGAGATAATTATCTCACAGTGACATTGTTAGGTGGCTTGCGCACGGTATAGCACTTCGATTTCTTGGTTTGCCAACAAAGGGCAGCGCTGTAAGTTAAGAAACGTGATGATTGCCAATGAAGTGAGGAAAGAAAGCGGATGGCGGGGAACGATCTCTCGGTTGCTTGAGGCGGCTGTGCAACAGGTGATGGCGGTCGATCCACTGGGTCCCGTTTTGTAGACAAGAACGCGTGTTGCGGGATGGAACGATAGCATGCCCGTGTTTTAGAGATTCTGACTTTCAGTCTTTTTGACACCAGTGATAAAGAAAATATGATCAAGACAGACATCAGTAATCTGCGATCGGTTTCTTTTAAGTGAGATAAAGCTAGTTAATCCTATGCCAAATAAAACAACCCAGGTGGACCACTTAGGATCTAAGCATCCTCAGATATATAAACAAAACAAAACGTTCAAAACATTTGTGATTTTTTTGGATTGTTCATTTGTCTAATTAGGTGACTTGTTATGTAGGAATTGCCATTTGACAACCAAAGAGCATGAAATTATCATACCTTAACATTCTCACTTGAATAAATTTTTGACAACATGACGACTCCAGATGAGGCAAGTCACTATGATTATTGGACTATAAATTATCTTCTAGATTTATGACTTTAATAGGGCAAAAATTATTTTAGAAAGATAGTTCTTACAAGTGACAAAGTTATTTTTAATAAGAATTTTATCCCACAATAGATATGAAATGATTTTATCATGGGTAGTTTTCCAGAGGATAATTGAGTTTGATTGAGATTTCAATGAAAATGATGACATTTGATAACTTGAAATTATTGTTATCTTTTTTTTGGATTTCTAATAGTTGATGGAAGGTTCGTTAAACTTTGAATAAGTTGAGGATGATCTTTCAATGTTCTAATTATGCTCCTTGAACTAATGCCTTTAAGTAGATTGACTTGCCAACATAATCCTCACCTTTTCTTGTTTAAATTTTCTATGTGAAAATCATAATGCAAAGTTGGAGGTCGTTGAAAAGATAAGGATGAACATTGTGTCATTACTTAGCCACTGAAAAATAGTATAATTTATGGACAAATCTCATATGAAAAAATCTTCAAATTTCCATAATTTTTTAGCTATTTTTGCTAAAATATAATCAATTCACATAGCTAGACCAATATGATAGATCACTTAAATGATCAGAATGTCTTCATATAAAATAAATATGTGAATATATTCATACTTAATATTCATGTCTGAATTAGGTTGATTTGGTCAAAACTAGTAAAAGATCTTATACTATTAAAACATGGTAATTAAGTCAAATAAGTAATCAAATATTTATTTAAATAAAATAAAATAAAATATGATCATTAATCCAACATGATCTCAACATTTATAATCATGATTTCTAAGATGATTTCTAAAGTATAATACTTAATATCTAAAAAATCGTGTTCAACTAAGTAATATGAATTTAATTATTTAATTTAATATTAAAATATTTCAAAACTGACATTGTAAAAATATGAGTTCATAAGTGACTTTAAGCTTTCATACTCATATCTTACTTTAAAAAATGTTTTTTATTTGAGTGCCTTAATCACTCCATTTTTTATCACGACAATTCTTGTAACTTCTAGTAGTTTTCTTAATGATATATGAAATAATAATTCCTTATGTTGTAATCAATGAATTTAATATATTTAATATTTTGGTTTCAAGTATACTTGATAAGTTATTATTTGAACTTTTTCTGATATTATTTTGGATTATCCTTGAACATTTCCAGATTTAATCTCACATCATGCATATTCTGAATTAGGCATAACTGATCTTATAATTGATTTTATATTTTTTTTATCATCAAAATATCATGTATTTAATACTCCAACAATCTAATCTTTTTTGGTGATGACAAAACTATATGCACATCACAAAGATCGAGTACATATCTATTCTCAATTCAAAGATATTAAAGGCATCAGTCATCAATCATATTTAGATTTTAAGTCCCATTAGTAATTGACTACTAATGTCAAAATTGTAAGTATAATTTTTTGAAATTCGAACATTTATACTTAACTTGAAACATTAAATGCTACCAGCTTAGAAATTAAAAATATAATAAATAAATTTGAATAAACATCAACATCATCAATTCATCAACAATTTGTGTTGGCCTTACCAAAATTTTATATTCCCTTTGAGTTAGAGTTTGATGCCTCTAGTATTGACTTAGATGTCATTCTCGAGCAGAACTAATGACCCATTGCTTATTTTAGCTCAAACTCATCTACAAGTAAGAGTTAATGGTGATCATCTTATCTTATCAAAAAATGATGACATTTTTTAATGAGAATATCTTTTATTATCTACATAGATCAACATAGCTTAATTTTTTTTTTTAGAGCTGTGACAAATCTCTTTTGATTATTAATGATGTTTAATCAATATGTTGGAATGCCAATTAGTATCAAATATAAGGCAAGAGTTGAAAATAAAATTATTGAGTCTATTTCATGTCTTATTAACTCTTGACCCTATTATCCACTTTATTTCCATAGATCATTTCTTTTGAACATTTTTGCAAGCCAACCTTCAAACTCACCCAAAGTTCAATAAGATTACACTTGACTTCACCAACTATAATCATGACTGTCCTCAATATTTCATGTGTGGGGGTCTCTTTCTTTACAAAGGGAGATTCTTCATTTCTTTATCCCGCTGATTTTTCATTAATATCATAATAGTGCCTTGGGCGGCCACTCAATATTTCTACACACTTGTAAGTGCGTTTTCAAATTTTATTAGGACAATATAACACGTTAACAAACATGGTGTGACTACATGTTCCATTTATATACAACACAAATAAAGAGCCCTATCTCTTGTGGGGCCTCTTACAATCACTATTAGTTCTACAATAGATCTAGGATGATATTTTCTTTTATTTTATAGATAGGTTATTTTATTCCAACGAGTGTTCAACTTGTCATCATCAATAGATTATATATATTTACTTACTTTTCACTCATACTACATCATTATACAACCCTATATGTCATTGTGGTGTTCTTAAAGCGTGTAGTCAAGTTACATGCTTTTTCCTCTCACTATTATCTTAGATTGAGATTATATATTTGTCAATCACTTATAAAAGAAATTGCTCTTGTTACAAGACACAAAACTTCACTAGAGCATCAACTATCATTCATCAATAGATGAATAAATTGAAGTTTAAAATCATTATTTTAAAACTTATTTATGGTGTTTTACTTCTGAACATCTCAATCAATGGTCAGAATGATTTTCTTGTGCAAAATATTTGCACAATGCCAATGATCATATATCTATTAAGCTCACTCTTTTTTAAGTAATTTATGACTGTAATCCCTCACCTCTCTTCCACTTTCACACCCAAATACTATAATTTGCATATGATAATATCTTACTCATCTAAAGGATCATCTCCACCAGGCTTAAAATCATATGAAGCTTCAATATGATAAACAATATCATAAATTATCCTTTAATATAAGTGATATGATTTATCTAAAACCATGACCCTACTGCTTACATACTCCCTCCAGATGACCTAATGAAAAGTTGTCTTTGTGACATTTTAGACCATGTTGGATTATTGCTCATATTGGCAAATTGGCTTATAAGCTAGAGCTTTCTTCCTCTACCAAGATATACGTACTATTTTATGTTTATTTGTTATGGCTGGTGCTCAGAAAATCTACAAACTCTTCCATCTATTTTAGATAAGAATATGATTTGAAATGTGGAACTTTAGATAGTGTTGCAACTATGACTTGTTAATGCAAGCCAGAAGATTCTAGTAAAATGAAAATAATTATCAACTTTTGACTCTACATGGGAGCCTTTAGATGGTTTTCAATCATAATTTCCTAACTTCAACCTTAAGGAGAAGGTTCCTTTTAGGGGAAGGGTGTATTGGTAAACATATGAATCTATATTGAAAAAAGTAAAATCCATGACCAATTCATCCAACCCACCTCCCTTTACCCATGCTTCACTTATAGACATTGTGGGTCCAACATTCTTCCGTGTAACTAACTACCAACATGTTATCACCTACGAAAGAGAGAAAATACATAAAAGAGGGGGAAGAGGAAAATATTAGAGAGAGTTCATGACCACTCAATGTCGCACAAGAGAAGGGTTTGTTCTCAAGTCCTATCTCTTTATTGCATTATTGTTCTCTCTCATGTATCATCATTCTTAGTCACTTTTACTATTCATCAATCATGTCAAGTTATAGAGTTCTATGAGTTATTTGGTTCCCATTATGTAATTTGTCCATCTTGCTGCTGAACCATAGGAGAAGAATAAGACATGTCATCATGTGTCTTCATCATCTACTATAACCATCCACTATTCATCATTAATTTATTCCATCATAGTCTCTCTCTCTCTCTATTATCATCATATTATCTTCTCTCAAATTATTCTAGTGCACACACTAGGTCAATCATTTATCTAACAGGATCTTACCACAAACACAAAATAATAACTTGCACAAAATCTGCCACTACCTCCCTCACCCTACAATCATTTATATGTTGTCTAATTACGTTTAAAATGTGAAACACTACACATGAATATAACAAAACTAAAATCATTCCTAAGAAATGAGAATAAATCAGATTGACACACTTGACCAAGAGCACCATAGAAGGGATGATCAGGTTACCACTAAAACATAGATCTCAAACAAAACATAGCACCAAGACTAGTCTCCATTTCATATCTCAAATTTCTCTCTCAAAGACAAAATTTCTCTCTAAGCTATAGAGATATCTATAGTCTAGAGTTACTTTATTATATTCTATCAACATTAAGAGCTTGACAAAGTCTAAGTATTTAGACATCAAGTTCTTGATTGTTGACAAAAGGATTCTAAGTAGTCAAGTGTCTATATAGTATATTGAGATAAACTCAATTGTAGTAGATCTCATTATGAAATAATTATTAGAAGATGTCTTTTAGGAAGATAATGTTAATATGTTAGTTCCTCATAAAGATATATAATTTCAATTGGAATTTCTATTTAGATGATTGATAATACTTTATTAGAAGGTGAAATAAAAGTATTTATTGCATGATTAACATAAAATTTGAAATTTGTAAAACATTAATCCTCATTTGCGAGTGATGTGATGAATTTATATGACATTTGTTACTTTTATGATTTATGTGAAATGAATATGTTTATAATTTTTAATCCATGTGCTAACATAATTATCAGTTTTATAATCTTGAAAATTATTTTACAATTGACAAGAAATTACTCAAGAAGTTAAAATTAGAAAATATATCTTTCTTAGATTTTTTTAGGAAATTTATGAAGACATTTTTCACTCATTTGTTAGTAATTTAGAAATAATCAAAATAATGAGAATAATGCAACAATTCATGATCATATCACTAGGAGAACTTATCAAAGGTTCATGAACCAAGTTTGTATTTTTGGCCCATGTAAATACACGTATCAAAGGTTATTGTACAAAGGTTATCAAAGGTTCATGTATTTTTGTAAATAGGTTGTGCTACATCATTCATGTACACGTCATCTAGATGATAAAAAAGAGGAAGCTAGAGGGCAAAAGGAGAAAACATGTTAGATGATAAAAAGGGGAAGATAGATGAGACAAACATAATGACATTGGACACTTGTGAATTCACTTCTCTTTTTATTGTGTTTCATTTTCATTCTTTCGTAATTCATCATCTAGGTGATAAGTAGATGAAAAGATTAAGGCATTCAACCTTTTTCGTTACTACCTTTTAGATGATTTGACGTTCATATTTTGGTACTCTATTTTCAGGCGAGAAATGAGTGAAGAAATGGATAGTGTTCAAAAATTAGATCTCCATTTTGATTTGATTTAATTTTCATTTTAACATATTTTCTTCATTAGTGTAATATGTAGAACACGATATCAAGTATTTTTAATCCATATATTAATTAACTTTTAGTCACTTTTCTATTTCATTTTTTTACAATATTATATTTGTGGGTGACAGATAGGTTCAAGTTGTAGATTTATTTCATTTTTTTAATTTTTCTTCTTGTATTTTTAATATTTCTGGTATATTTATTTGAAATATTACTTAGTGATCGGTATTTGACTCAAAATCAGTTTTTTGTTTCATCATTGGCATTGTTTCCCTACTAGTGATTGCATTTTCTCTCTCCTCCCCTATTTTTCCTATTTTAGGTGTATTTCTCATTATTTTATTTTATGTTTGCGATTTTGGAAGAAAGTTTATGTTTATTTTCACTCTAAATATATTCAGTTGATCTACGTTCAAAAGAAAGAAAGTGAATTGAAAATATACATATTGAATGACATTCTATGTAATTCCTATGCTATAAAACTAAATTTGATCTTATATCATTCAATATATGGATATATGTGATTACTTTTGGGTTTAGTTGTGCATAGAAGTGACAAAAACTCCTTTAATCTTATATTGATATGATGATGCATGAGATTGTTGAAAATACTTTTAGTAATGAGAATAATTTATTTAACATATAGTATGTAATAATATACTATCAAATTATCATATAAATGTTACTCAAGTAGCAGATTCTTGGATTTGATCTCAATGTAGACATATATATATATATATATATATATATATGAATTAGATAGTATGGATCATCATTAAATTAATTCCTTGTAAATTGATCCATTGTAGATTAATAAGGAATTAAACATCTCTTGTAAATGTGAAGCTAAACATCCAACTCATATTTTGATTTTATGATAGCCAAAATTAGCAATTAACAGCTAGAGGCAAACCACCACTTAACTATATAAATAAGGGGTCTGACCTTTGGATTTCACATTCTGCCGAATTTACTCTTGAAGTTTCTCATCACTTTGATAGGAAAGGCATATGGTTCCATAAACTTGAGATTCAAGTAAAAATAGACAAGTATGTTTTCCATTCCCTCATTATAATTCTCCAGGACTCAACACAAATCTTTTCATTTGAAATTTTCTAATTATATCCTGAGTGGAACCCCAAGTCCACGATCCTACTCCCATGAGAACCATTCCTCTAGGGGCCACGACCAGTGTTTCCTAAGCATCATTGATACAGGGGGAACCACGACAGCCACCTCTACTCACCTCACGTTCGAACGTGTACCAACGAAGATCGCGGATGGAACGATATATTAAGAAGAGGGTATTCGGAAGGCAAAGGGGAGGAAGAATTATTCGGACCGTTGAGCCACTCGAAGCGCTCGTGTTATCCCTGTCTCGTCTTTCTCTCTCACGCTATCCCTCTCATGCTCTCCCTCTCTCGCTCTCTCTCTCTCTCTCTCTCTCGCTATATATATATATATATATATATTGAGTTATCGTATTTTCTTATCGGTGTCGCTATTTCTCTCCTTCTTCTCTCTCCATTATCGTGATAGTCTAGCAACTAGCATATTATTCTCTCATAATATCTAAGTGAAGTATAAGAGACGTCAACCTTCTCATAATATCTAAGTTATAAGTGATAGCTTGACTCGTCATAATTCTTAGAGGAGGCTTGCATTCTAGGCCATCTTCTCTCGTTGATGGCACAGGCGCTCGGTCAATCTACGCCCTCTCCCTTGTCCATCTTTTGGATCAAGAAACGCCCTGGAGTACCCAAGAAACTGAAGATCTCCCTTTCCTTTCTTTTTTCCCATTGTAATATTCAGCCATGGAACTTCTCACTGGTGAGAACAATCTACATCTACAGCAACGGAAAACCTCTTCAGGGAGGACACTAGGTGGGGCTCCCTGCTGGAGCGAATGTTCTTTCCTCCGGGGAGCTCTTTTCTGCTCATGTTCGAGGCGGAGAGGCCCCTGAGCGAGGAAAACTGCCTGGGTTCGGAAAGAAGAAGGCCTTCCTCTACCTATTCCAATCCAAGCTGGAAGAAGGATTTGAGGGGGATCCGATTTTATACCATTGAAAATAACTCAACCTAAAATATAACAAGCCAAGCTGGAAGATCATGGAAAATTTCAGCAATAGATTTTCTATTCACCACCAAGCAAAACCCACATGAAATATATTTTTTATTCTTCTGAAAAAAACAAAAAAAAAAAAGAACACTTATTCGACAAACGTTTCCCGTCCTCCACTCTTCTTGTGACTGGCGTCCATTTGTATTGCCTGTCACGCAGGCTCACTTGGACCAAGACATCCCATGGGCATGCGCCCTTATCCTTCAAAGACCTCGTTGTCGCTGTTCCCAGAGGAAGCGCAGAGGGAAGAGAGGAGGCTTTTGTCGATCAATGAAGACTCCCGATACGTCCTGGTGGAGGAATGGAGAAGGCGATGAATTTAAGAGCTCTGCGTCGCCAAGCCTCATGGCCGTCCTAGCCACGGTACTTGCCGTGTCCATCGTCTTTTACTGGTTCAGGAGGGTGAAGAATGAAGCCCGTCTTCTACCTCCGGGACCCCGAGGGTTGCCGCTGCTCGGAAGTCTCCCCTTCCTCGGATCCGACCTCCACATCTGCTTCGCGGAGATCGCGCGTACCTACGGTCCTGTCGTGAGTCTCCGCCTCGGTGCCAAGCTCTGCGTCCTGCTCAGTTCTCCCCAGGCCGTGAAGGAGGCCCTCAAGGACCAAGACGCCATCTTCGCCAATCACGACGCCCCCGCGGTGTCGCTCTTCTCCCCCTACGGTGGTAAGAACATGCTCTACGCGCCCTACGGGCCTCAGTGGCGCATACTCCGCAAAGTGACGGTGCGGCAGCTGCTCAACCCCGCCACCATCGATGGCCTCTCCGTCCCGCGCCAGGCCGAGATTCGGAGGATGGTGGAGGAGATCCGAGGGAAAGCAGGCCAGCCCGTGAATCTGCGCGAGCTGATCTCCGCCGCGGCGATGAACATGACGACGGAGATGCTGTGGGGGGGCTCATTGGCGCAGAGAGGAGATGATAGGGACGCTCTTGGGAGGGAGTTCCGTTAGGCGATGGAAGACCTGGTGGAGCTGTTGATTATCCCCAACATCTCCGATTTCTACCCTGCCCTAGCCTGGCTCGACCTGCAGGGCCTGGGGAGGAGGATGCGAAGAATGGTCTCATTGATCGACCGCATCTTCAATTCAGTCATAGAGGAGCGGTTGATGATGATGGAGGGGTGTCAGGACGGAGACCCGGCGGCGGCCGTGGACATGAAAAACAAGGACTTCCTGCAGGTGATGTTGGACCTCGTACAGAACCCTGACCCCCAAGCGCCCATTACCATGGACCATATGAAGGCCTTACTCCTGGTGACCTCCTTGTCCTCATATCCTCCATCAAAATTTTCAATCGACATCTTCATACATTTGATTTCTTAGTTCCCACAATGAAAATCAACTGACAATACCCTTGCGCAATACTCACCTTTTGCGTGAAACCGGGTTGACAGGACCTGGTGACCGGAGGGACAGATACCACGTCAACGACGTTAGAGTGGGCTATGGCCGAGCTTCTCTACGACCCGGAGAGGATGAAGACAGCAAAAGAGGAGATTGTCACCGTAGTCGGGGTGGGCAACGCTGTCGAAGAGGTCCATCTCCCCCACCTGCGCTACATCGACGCCGTGGTCCGGGAGACCCTCCGCCTCCATCCGGCGGTGCCTCTGTTGGTGCCCCACCGCCCCAGTTCTACCTGCACCGTCGCCGGCTACAAAATTCCCGAGGGAACCAAGGTATTCATTAACGTGTGGGCTATACACAGGGACCCCCGAGTATGGGAGGACGCCTCCGAGTTCAAGCCCGAGAGGTTCCTGCGTGAAGCAGGCGGAGCGGATTACAGCGGCAACACCTTCCGCTACCTCCCTTTCGGAGCCGGCAGAAGGATCTGCCCCGGCATCTCGCTCGGGGAGGGGATTGTGAAGTACATTCTTGCGTCCCTGCTGCACTCCGTGGACTGGGCTCTGCCGGCGGGGGAGGCGGCGTCACCGGATCTCAACGAGAAGTTTGGGATTGTGATGAGGAAGGAGAAGACCCTCGTCGCCGTCCCCACCCTCCGGATTCCTCAGAACATTTAGGATGATAATAGTCAATATAAAAAATAGGATAATTCATTTATTGCTTTTGCCGTTATTAGGCTTCCAAGTTTTTCTCCCATAGCTGTTCTTGTCAAAAGGGGCGGCCCACACTGGGCCAGAAAGTGACGGTTGTTTTGGTCAAAGTGGGCGGCCGACACGGCCAAAAAGTGGGCGGCACTTTTTATCTGTTGTATAAATACTCTCTCTCTCCCTCTCTCTCTCTCTCTCTCTCTCTCTCTCTCTCTCTCCTTGCGGGGTATCTTCTGTGACGGTTCTTATTCAAGGGTTTTTTCTGTTCGAAATTCCTCTCCTCTCCTCTCCTCTCATTCTCTGCCAAAAATCCATCTTTTCTCTCAGAAACCGTCCTCATTTTTCTTAAGTAGAGATCGTACCCCACGAATGAGAAGAAAAACTGGCCGCGGTGGATCTCTCTTCCACAAAGCGAACATGGTGCAACTCCATTCCATTATCCTTGAACAGGACGCTCTCATCATGCTAAACATCAAATCGACGGCACCAAGCGCCTTCCCCATCCCCGTAACTCAAGCCCCAAACATCAATGATGGTTCTTAACCATGATTTATGTATCCGGTTACTATCTTTGCCGGCACTGACATGTATTGCCCACCATAACGACCCTATACCATGCAATCGACGTCAAATATATGTCCCTTGTCCTGCACCGTGGCCTGCCGCCAAGTATCTTCCTTAGTCCTTGTTTGTGCATTCAAATCCTATCGTCTGCCAGGACCATCTTATGAGGTGACCGGATAATCCAAACCTATAATTCTCTCTATCCCCATTGTTTTTCCCTCACTATTGTGAGCCCACGCCCTTATTTCAAGTTTTTTTGCCTCTAAATCGTTTTATCTTCGCTATATAAAGCTTGTTCTTGCCCCTTGTAGCTTGGAACCGTTATATGTGAAATCTTTTTCGTGGGTTTTCTGAAATTTTATTTAAAATGAGAGCGAAAAATTATTTTCATGGGGCATTTTCAATTTAACTTCTCGAAAAGGTATCTAGCCTAAATAACTTAATTTTCAATCCCTTACTCATTTATAGACCCGTTAAAGTTGGTACAACCGGATGAATTCTACCCAACAACTATTTAACTGCTTCATGTGATAAAATATATTCTAAATTTGTTGATTGAGACCATGCCAAAATTGCTTTGTATGGATCTACTTTTAGACTTTACGGCCTTTGATGATCCTACAATTGGCATGGATGAGCTTAGGCAAAATAATGTGAATCATTTAGATCCCTTTGTGACACCCCTCACCACAACAAACATATGCCATTATTTGAGGTTGCTGACTTTTCTAATCATTTTATATTCTCTTTATAAAGCTTAATCTTAGCCCTTATGATACGAAACATTCGCTAATAACCCGGCCCAAATAACTTAATTTAAAATTTTCAATGTTTTATTAATTTATGACCCATTAAAACTAGTACTAATGGATGGCTTCAACCCAATAACCATTCAATAATTGCATGTGTTAAAACATAGTCTAAGCTTTTTGATATAGGTCAGGTCATTCTTTTAAAACCTAGATCAGAAGTTGATAAAAAATAATCTAGGTGGCTCTATTTTTAGAGTTGGCCATCTTTAATGATCTTAAAATAACAGGGTATTGCATGATAAAATAATGTAAATATTTTTTATAGTAGCAGCCAATGCTTCCCCTACATTGAGATCCCTTGTGGCACCTCTTGGATACAGGAGCAAGGTTTGAGATGTTGGCTCTATAAGGTACAAAACGCAACAAGCTCACAAGTAGCTTAGATGGAAATCACCAGCAAAGGTTGAGTGAGGTTCAAGGGAATTGAATTTTAGGGTCAAACTAATTCTGCACAAAAATAATGAAAAAAGTTCTCTAAATTTTGGCTTCCAATGAGTTTATTAGAACCTCACAATTATGCAAAAAATGATACCAAAGGTATTTGGCCACCATCGCATCTTCACTATTCATTGGCCCATTGCAACAGCCCACTAGTTCAACGGATTAAAACATCATTCTTCAAAATTGACTCAATTTTGTTACTACAAACACAAGGTAATAACTAATTTTAGATACGACTACCCCCTCTTGTTGGGAACTTCATACCCCAAAAAGGGTGAACTTATCTAATCATAGGTAATGTTTAAGCTTTGTTTCTAAAAGTTTGGTCAATATATCAACAATATTATCGTAGAGTATTAATTTTCACAGACTAGATGACTTAGTCTAAATAAATTCACATAATTGTTGAAATGAAACATGAATGTGTTTTATCATCGAATGATAAATTTAATATTTTGAAAAGTAAAATTACAATACCGAAAAGAAACTCTTAAATAAAAATCTATTGAAGGAATTCAACACTAACATGCTAGTGAAGTTAAGATAGTTTTTAGGTATAAAAGTGACATATTCTAAACAGAGAATATTTGCATCACAACAAAAGTATGAGTATTCTTGCTTATCAAAATCATAAAGTTGGTAATGCAGAGGAGAGTAATCATGCTGATATAGATGCATACCAAAGACATAAGAAGTTGATTTATCTTTCTCATACAAGACCTAACATTACATATGTAGTGAGTGTACTCAGTCATTCATGTATAACCTAAGAGAAATCCGACTATTTGCTGACAAAAGAGTTACAATATTTGAAAGGGACCCCTGAAAGAGATATTTTATTTTAAAAGAGGACAGAGTTAGATTATTTGTGCATCAATCATATGAAGTTTTGTACAAAATATGTACACATCTGAGATTTTTGTACATTATTAGAATGTTGGACAAATATTTAAGTAATTCAAGTTTGGATCACTGAAAGGCAACCAACAGGGTCATATAGTACCTCGAGAAATTACATCTTCATAAAAAAAAAAATCATATTAGTTGTAGATCATGAAGTATTCTGATTTCAATTTTATTATATCTATTAATAGCCAAATATTTGCTACATATTGTATATATTTGCTGGTTGAATAAGCTACATCATACAAGGTGTTAAGCATACATTCATAACTTTTTCAACAATAATAATGTGATTTATCACATATTATGAAACATCTAATCATATAATTTAGTTGTAAAACTTTGTCACATAATTGTAAATTCTAGATATAATTGTAAGATTGCTAAAGATATTATGTGACAATATGTTGAACCTTACATGAATTGGCCATAGAGATCTTGTTGGACTCAATTGAACCAGACCTTTCCCTTCCAACAATTGAGCGAAAATGGTGAGAGCCACTTGTGTAGAGACACCATATCGTTGCCATTCTCTCTACTGCACACTCCAAGGCAGATGAGCACGATAGTTTGGACTAATTGGGCTGAAAATAAAAGGATACTTTTCATCGGCCCAAAACAATACTGTCATCGTAAAAGCAGACAAGACCCAACTACCAAACCGTTGCTTTGACGAGGTCCTTTTGGCGCGGTTTCTTCCAACGGCTATACCTTGCTTCCTTCTCCTGATCACAACGCTCCGCCACTCTGAGTGCGCCTTCAAAAATGGGGAGCTCGACGGCGCCGTCGTCTTCGTCGGTCTCTCTGTGCCCCGAGATTTTCAGGTTTCCATCAGAAGATCCCCCCATATCGA
Organism: Spirodela intermedia; assembly: GCA_902729315.2. Taxonomy (NCBI): domain Eukaryota; kingdom Viridiplantae; phylum Streptophyta; class Magnoliopsida; order Alismatales; family Araceae; genus Spirodela; species Spirodela intermedia. The sequence continues at coordinate 6,590,884 of LR746264.1, forward strand.
GGCTCACTGGTAGTGGGGAGCATCATGGTCAAGGAGCTCACCCTTTATCTTCCCCCATCGTCAACTCACTGTGCGCTTGCTGCGATCGTCAGGTTCTTCAGGACTGCCTTGGGGAAACCTCGCTTGGCTCATGAGGCGGAGGGCTTCACGGGGAGGATGCGCTGCAGCGGCGCGGAGCAGGAAGGTGGTGGAAATTTGATGGCTGCGGCGCAACGACGAGGTGGCGATTGCTTCGTCCTCTGATTGGTCATTTAGGTTTTCTCTTTGTGGTGCGATCTGCTATCTCCTCCATATGTTCGGTCACGATTCGCTTTCAATAGGGTCTCATCGATCAATCCTCGAGCGTTCTAATTTTCTCCTTGGTGTTAGTTAAGATTTCCCTAATTTCAGTCCCGCAGAGCTCTTGAAACACGTTCAGAGAGAAGCGAACACGAATTTCGGAAGTTTTCTCGTAGCCTAATGATCATCTAGCTCTCTTCGATGTGGTTTTCTCGAGGAGCGAATTTCCTAATTAGAAATATAATTTCTGCTTCAAATGCTGTATTTTTAGCAATTTCTCACCTCTTCAATGGGAAGGTTAGTTTTCAGGGAATTCTCGTCATTTCATCATTCATCTTCAATAACTTCGGTCAGGCTGCGCTATTGTCTGGCGCTATTTGGTCTGCTCAAGGTGTTGCTTCTCGAGGACATTTATGCCTGAGTCCTACTAAAATGTCATTCTTATTTTTAGACCACAGAGGGCCTCGTGGTAGAAAAGACAGGTGGGGCTGGTCGTCATTCTCCCTTCAATCCAGATGCCCCTCTGTCTGCCTTGTTCCTGCTCGAGCCTACCACCGGCCTCGGCTTCCTGCTTACGACGTTCTCTCTGTAGTCCGAGTAAACAGAGAAGAGGGCATCCCTTACTTTTCCCCATGTCTACTTCCTCCGGTGTTCTGTCTCTACAACTCAATTCTCCCTGCTTTTCTTCCCGCGGCCATATGCCGCCGCCGCTGCCACTCTTCCTCGCTATCCCGAGGTTGTGGCCCGGCAGCAGTCCGCTAACGGCCCGAGCGGTGTCCAGGCGATTCATCCTGCCGTCGGCCTCATTCATCTGGGACGCCATAACAGGGGGAAATTCCGCCCTGGAGGCATCCACTGCCGTCCGCCGGGGAATGCAGCTTTTCAGACAGGTATGGCATTTTCCCTCCCTCCGGGATCGGGTCGCTCGCTTTTATCTAGCTGTCATGTATGGAGAATGATCCGTCGTATTAATGTGGGATTTTTCACTCTTTCGACTGTGGGAAGGGTGACGTTGTGGGTTCGTTGGCTGAGTTCGACAGAGCCATAGAATTGGATCCTCGACAGAAGTCATGTACGTGCTTCCCCCGTTTTAATTCAATCGATACGTTCTTTGTTTCATGAATTAAATAACGGCGTAGAACTTCTCTCTGAGTAGTTTGGATATAGTATATCCTGCTAACCATGGAATCATGCTGCAGATCTTTGGCAAAGGGGACTCTCCTTATACTACTTGGAAAGGTATCTGCTTCTCCCTCCTCTGGCGTGGCGAGGTGAATAGAAGGCATAACTTTTAAGTTAGACCACATGCAGATTTGAAGAAGGGGCGGAGCAGTTCAGGATAGACGTTGCTGCAAACCCGAATGACACAGAGGAGTCCATATGGTGCTTCCTTTGTGAAGCTCAAATCTATGGTGTAGAACAGGCCAAGCGAAGGTTCCTTGAGGTTAGTTGATGACTGTTAGACTGAGACACTGATTGTGATTACTTGTATCGTGCAACTTCTCTAAGAGAAAATATTATTATTTTTGGATTTTGATGATGTATATCATGTCAGAAGCATGTATAGGAAATGTCATCATACCCAGGGGTTAAAACATTGAAAACTAATAAAAATATAATACAACTGATGATAAAAGCCTTTTTCGAATGATAGCCAAAACAATCGTTCGTTTGGAAAAATCTGTATATTTTTGTTTATTGTTGGTGGTTGGCATTCATAAATACGAAAAAGTGGCATGTTTTTGGTTGTCCTAATTTATTCATGCTGGTTAGAAAAGTTATTTTTTCTGATACATTATTCTGGAACTTTTTATGGTATATATTGTGAGAAAAGAAAACTCCAGTCTGTTTTCTTGACCAAAGGCATTAATTTAAGATACATTATTTGAATGATATTAGTTCTAATCACGAAAATTTATACATTTAAGGACTAGGTAACGTGATTTAACTACATTATATTCAACCATGTTGCTGCTTCTTGCATCAATCATTAGTTTTCTTTATAGTTTAACTTGAATCATAATTGGGTAGACAGATAAATTTATTGATAACTTATCATTGTTTCGCAAAGCAGTTTCTTTTTTGATTGATTTTCCTGGTCGTGCATTTCTTTTTTTCAGTTTTTGTAACAACATTCCCTGTGGCATCAGGTTGGCAGAGATTCACGACCCTTTATGCGTGAAGCCTATAATCTCTTTAAAGATGGTGGAGACCCCGAAAAGGTTTCCAAAATATTCCCAGAGATGTTACAATATACAATTTTTTTATTTGGAATATCGAGTATTATAGTTTTTTTAATGTATTTTCTTGATTTTCCATTCTCTATTACTCCATTACTTATAATCTTACTATCACTTTGTTCTAACAAAAATTCTGAGAGAGCGATTTTTCCTGGTTTTACAAAAAACCGTTCCCAGACAACAGCGACCAATTCTTTTACTGCTACTATTTACAAATAGACATATAATAAATTCAACGTTCCTTTTTTCCCTGAAATTTAAGTTTCTTCATTTCATGGCAATGCTGAGTCCATTTAAACCTGGAATATTTTAAAGCAGATATGCACCGTTCATTTATTCTGGAAAGATGTTCTCTCCTTAATTTTTTACCATGGTGCTGATAATTATCCACGGTAAATAATAACATTTTTTTCAGGATTTCTCTTTCATGTCTATTTACCACATGCATTTCTTACGGTTTTTCCCCACCAAGCATTTGGTCAATTTAATCTTCTTGCACTGGATACAATGATGCCCTTCCCTCTCTTTCCTTTCAGATTTTACCCTTTCTCATTTACGTTCTTATACTTGTCTCGCTGGTTTGTTTCTTCCAGAGAAAATCCTCGGATTAAAGGGTGCAGATTGTTGTCAAATTGAATCCAGCGTATATTAATCATATCTTTTTTTTTTTGCCAGTTTCCACCGCTTGCCTAGCATCCAGGAAGTGAAATTTCTGGTGGGGAATTGAGCTTGTTTCTTGAGGCCATTACCTGTGACATGTATAAAGGAAAAGACCTAGTGGGCGGAGAAAAAATAGAAATGCTGCTTAGTGGGCGTGTGCGTAGAGAGAGAGAGAGAGAGAGTATATGAATCATATAGAAAGGGAGGATATGCTTTGTATAGATCCGAAAGCAATCAGTATCAGGGATGTATCTGTGCGTCGTTAATATCTTGTTTTGCAATATTTATGTCCTTAAAGCCAAGTGTATGTTAACTTGGATTCAGTCTGAGTATATTTAATTTTATCCACTGTTATTATATGGCTAATTCATGCCGTGAAGTTCATTTTTCTAAACATTTAAAGTGCCTTATGGCCCTTGCAGCTTGTTTCCATGTTTTTGCACGGTGGAGAAAGCGAGTTCTTCTATGCTTCATTATATGCTGGCCTCTACTACGAATCCCAGGTTTGTGATCATCATCATTGATGTGCTTCTACTGCTTTGTAGATCCTTGCACGAGTGTGGTGCTGGTATGTTCTTGTATTTAAATAAGACTTTACCATATATAACGTGTGGTTTGTAGAATTCAACCGATTACTTGAATCCAAGTCAACTCATCATCCCGTTCAGATGGTTTTTGAAATGACAGAAAGAGATTTATTTATTTATTTATTTACTTATTTATTTATTGCTTGTTCATTCTCCCAGAAGGACCCAGAATCCTCGAAACGCCATATCATTGCTGCATGCAGGTCGCTTTACGGTGAGAGGTAAACAGTTTCACTCTGCGCCGCCTCCCTTACAAACTTGCCCTGAAACCCTACTCTGTTTCAGACTTTCATGGGTCCGTGAATGTTTCTTGCAGCTCCGGTGACTACATGGCTTCCCTCGCCAAGGTCCACTGTCTTTGCCGAAACTGGGTGCTCGCCTAAAAGTCAACGACCATGCTGAACCCACATCGCCATGTCCAATAAATTGCCTGTGAGGAAACGTACCGTGTCTTCTAAGCATAGACACTTGCAGAAACGAGAGAAATACCTCAGCATATAGTTGGGAAATTTCCTCGAGGAAGTCAACTAAAAAAATGTAATATTATTTCTAAATATCAAACGACCAAGAAAAAAAATTAACGTCACCGCAGCCAGTACCTTCATCTGTTTCTTTTCCTGACCCTGTATGATGTCAGCTAGGGAACATTCTTCTCTTTTCCTTTTGACGTCTTCCTGAATCGGCCGGCACTGGCTGCGGCCAAAGGAGCACGTTTTCCAGGTTTCCCTCGCTGGAGCCCTCGTGCCGGGGAAACTCCTCTTCGGTGCTTGGTCCGCCGACTAACTGTTCTCCGTTTTGGGCTGCAGCGCGAAGATCCGCCCCGTCCATCCGCCGGTTGGGTAATTTCGTGGAACACCAGGGCGACTGCGGAGATTTCCGGTCAGGATGAGCATCACGGATATTCGGAGGGCGCCGCGGTGGCACCTCCCCTAGCCGGCGGCTTCTTGTCCGAGAATTCCAACTTCGTGGCCCCACGTCGGCAGGCGGTTTGGCCAGGCTTTAGAGGGTATTAGGGTAAAAGGAATTAGTCAGGGCCACGACAGGAGCGTACCAGAAGAGCTCTCCCTCCCCACGCACGAGAAAAGGCCAAGTGGTGTCTCTGGTTTCGCCCTCTTTCCTCATCACGGCAACCGATTGAAATCCCCCCCATGGGAAGGAAATGACCGGCTTTCGCCCTCCGGTCCTTTCCTCTTCCTTCCATATATTCCCGGGAGCGACAGGACGGTGGTTACTCCTGGATGCCTTCGCATTGCAGTTTTACGGGCACGGGAGGGTGAGAAGGGAAATTGGTCGTATTTGACTTCGTCCTCGACAGGTCCAACCATCCGGAGGAAGGAACTTGAACATTTCTGATCAATTGGAGGATCTAAGGACCCCCCCCCTTAATGTCTTTGGAGAAGCTCACGTCTGAGGGGGAGCACCGATATGTAAAGATGCTGGGGGAGCCAACGATCCAGTCCTCCCATTCTATACGGCTGCAGGGGTTGGATCAGGAACGGATTTTTGAAGAACTGCCCAAGGCCACGATCGTGTCGGTGTCGAGGCCCGATGTTAGCGACATCAGCCCCTTGCTTCTCTCCTACACCATCGAATTCCGCTATAAGCAGGTTCGTGTCTACTTCTGTTTTTTGGATTTTTATTTTCTTGTGCCATTTGCAGTTTGATAATTTCGGATCGGAGGCACAGTGCCTCTGCATGGGAGACTTTTAATTAAAAAAACTATCTTGTTATATGCAGTTTTTTTCAGGGAATATCCTTAATGCCCTCAATTTTTGCATGTCTAAGATTTAGTAATGTTGATCACTCTGGAGTTATTCGTCGGCTGTCACTAGTGATTAAGTTCTTGAATGCCCCTCCAAATTAGATTTTTGAAACGAAGTAATGGAGACACGGAAATGTGATGTCCTTTGCTAACTTACCAGTAATGTGCTCATCTTTTGTTAGAAGGATCGAAAGGCATATTATCCATGGAAGTGTGCCATTTGATTTGAATAATAAAAAAGAGAATGATGATTGCCTCTCAGTATAATCTATTTTTATGGGTGTCGGTTCTTAAATTATAACCTTCCATTCAATGAGACAGAAATTGCAGATGGGTTTTACTTCTGTTGCAATTTTTGTTGCTGACTTTTGCACTTTTGTTTTTGACTGATGGAACCTAACGTGAGTATTTTGCCCCTGTAAAATCGAATTACCTATCTGGTTCTTTGATGGTTGATTCGGAGTCTTTATCCTGCTGATCTGGAGTTCGCTCTTCCTCAACCTTTTCCATTTCACCTTCTAGATAAAAGAACACACAGGAAGGGTCTTTGATGATCTCAAATGGCAATGGTTATCCGTAACCTATTTTTTCTATGTCATATTTTCTGAAGTTACAATTTAGTTTTTTTGTGATTGAATCATTTTATACTGATAACGTTTGGATCAACCAATCATTTAATCTCAAGAGTTTGAAATCAGAGCAACAGAACATTCGTGTTTATTTGTCTTTTCTGATTTTTTTGTATCACCTCTTTTTTATTTAAGTTGATAAATATTTTGGAAAGTTTTCGTTCTGACTTGGCCATTCCTATCAACTAGTTTAAATGGCGGTTACTGAAGAAAGCATCACAAGTTTTCTATCTGCATTTCGCATTGAAGAAACGTGCAATTATTGAAGAATTACATGAGAAACAAGAGCAGGTATGCATTGTTTTTACTTTTGCTTATCTTGGTTTCCCTGTGGACCACGCAAATCATCTTAACATTGCTTTTTGGGTTGTGGCATTCATGCAGAATTTCTTTCTATTGTGAGCTCATATTACCTTTCAAGGTTGTTCTTTGGGCTGAAATTGTAACATTGGTTTCTCCTCATTTATAAATTGTATGACAGGTTAAAGAATGGCTTCAAAACATGGGGATAGGAGAGCATACCGCTGTAACACAGGATGATGATGAACCTGATGATGATGTTGTTCCCTTGCATCATGAAGAAAGCTTTTCTTTTAAAAGCAGGTAAATAAACTCACCTCCGTTCTCATGATATCTATCCATTTTTCCTTTTCCTTAGACAAAAACCACTATGTTGTAAACTAAGCGCTTAGATAAATGTATTGACAAACCGTACATTTGGAAAATCATGCTTACAAACTAAGCGTCTTTTTCTCAGGTTCAAAGGGCACCCTACCTAGCCTTAATGAATTTAACTACCTTTTGCTGTGTATCTCACAACGAACTCTTTCCGATGAATTTTCTCCATTTTTAATTAAATATATGATTTATTAATTGTTAAACTATTTCTTTATGCATATCTCATGATCAAACGAGCAATATATCATAAATAATCAGCTTATATCACATACAAATGCCAACACACCATCCTACTGATGTATTAGCTATTCTGAAGAATAGTTTAGAAGTGAAATATTATTAAGGATTTTGAATACAGCTGAAATATGTAAATGAAAGAGCAAGTATCCTAATCTATTAGATCTGGTTATACTATGTTCATGTAGCTAAGCTAAAGTGATTTTTTTTTTTGTGTGAGATATGGCTTGCAATATTGCATTAGCGTTTATAAGGGATGGGTCAGACAGACACCTGAAACCCTTTAAGCTGAATCAACTATAATGTCAACCCTCGCAGAAAACAGACAATTGATCACACTCCTGAAAAATTCCATTCAACGTAGTTCTCTTTTCGTGCATGGATTCGTTTGGGTGTTTTGGTTTGAGGGCATGTGTGTGTTTATTTTGAGGGAAGATCGCTATCATTCTTTTTCTGAATGAACATCATCAACTTTGAAGCGTGTATGCCCTATCAATTTTGAAAAAGTACTATTTTTTTATAGAATTATTTTATAATCAATGAGCAGGGATGCAGAAGAGCTATGTAGATCTAAATTAAACTAATTTATTTGTTGCAGAAATGTTCCTTCTAGTGCTGCTTTACCCATCATTCGTCCAGCGCTTGGAAGACAACATTCTATCTCTGATAGGGCAAAGGTTGCCATGCAAGGATATCTAAATCATTTCTTGGGGAACTTGGACATCGTTAACTCACGAGAGGTATGATGTTTGATCTTTTATTGTATTAGTTTCTAGAAGAAGAGGAGAAATTTTCATTTCTCTCTGTATCATCGAGGAAGCTGTATAATACATAAACATAACAAAATTCTCAACATGTCTCCCTCTGTAAGCATCAAGAACCTCATCTCTCTGATGCGGTTCATATAATGCAGCAGCTTGGAAAAGACAGATGTTGCTGACAGTGAAGCACAACACTTCACATATAGCCTCTTTATCCAAGTCAAATACCCTATTGGCTATGTGATCCCACGGCATAAAATGTTTCAAGGGTGGAGTCTGTGATTAAGCTCCTAAGCAATTTGGAATCTCTAAAAGCGAACCATATTGAATTTATCGAGACATGTGCACCCGGTAGGTGTATGCTATGTCTGGTTCGCTTCAACGCAACCAACCCCCCCATCCCCCCTAAAAAATAAAATAAAAAAACAAAAACAAAAAAAGAGAGTAAAAAAGGAAAGAAACTAAAATCGCAACAGGACCATAAATTAAAGCAGAAGGACTTCTATCATATCTTATCAGATTCTGCACTATGTATGGTTTCCAATAAGAAATCCGGAAAGTTTTGTCTAATTTAAAGATTCCTGCTTTGAATAATTGATAGATGATATTTCTGAAATGAACACTATCCGTTTATCCATCGCTCAGTTATATGGAGAATGTACTGCTGCTACCTGCCATTGTTTTCATGATTTTGAGACTCGAACTTTAACTTGGGTGCGGGATAGAGATCCTTGAATTTTTTATGGTTGCTTGGAAAAACACAGGTCTGATATTTGAGAATTTATGTCATCCGAACCAGGGAAGTTGTGTGTATCATTGGCTTTCATGCTTTTGACTGCATTAGACCCACTTGACCTTGTGTGTAAATACACAGCTGAGTAAGTCTCAAGTTGTAATTTCACTAGTTGAGCACTTCTATCATCATATACCTTTATTTGAAAGTCGTTTATAAAATGATGACTGTAGTGTTCCACCTCAAAGTTGAGGAACCCAAAAGTTCATAGGTTGCAACAAATTATTCAGGCTTTTTAGATCTTTATGGTAAAATATTTGTTTTTAATGCTCACCATTAGTAAATTATTGGCATGATATTAGTCGGGATTAATCATCTGATAGTTATACATTGTATTGGAAGCAAAAATTTTGCTTATCTACTTGTACTCAAACCATATCTAAACCGCAGGTTTGCAAATTTTTAGAAGTATCGAAGTTATCATTTTCCCCAGAATATGGACCTAAGCTGAAGGAGGATTACGTAACAGTGAAACATTTGCCAACAATTCAAAAAAGTGACGATGATAGAATGTGTTGTGCTTGCAGTTGTTTTGGTTGTTGTAATGGCAACTGGCAGAAGGTAAATACTATATTCTGGTTTCAAGGTTTAAGTGCTCTATATGCCTTTATAATATGTGTGATTGATATAGCTGAAAAATATTAATGTGCTTCATTATTTCAATGTTTCCAATTGGGTTATTTTAAGAGAATCCCCTGTTCTTCCCTTGGGGATGTTGTAAATTTGTTGACTTATAGAATTCGTTGGATTTCTTCTAAATTTGTTTGATCTTGTTGCTGATCATTATACATTATAACCTGACCTTGAGAATGCTACTAATTATGTGAGGGCTTATCTTAGAATAGTACAAGTGGCCATGAATTTCAAATGGAAAATTATTTTGGAACTATGCAATGCAAGACATTTTCTAAATCACCATGGTGTATCTTTATGGTCATGGATCTCGATCCGAAAACTTTTGTCCAATTCTTCTTTTCCTCCTACATCCCTTACATTTGGTTGGCGTATAGTATTTCTCAAAACACGTGAAAATTGATCTGTTCCTCTGCTTTTTTTTCATCTTCATTGGTTCCTATGGAACATTGTGTTGGTTTTTTGTTTGTCGCTCTAGTTTTGCCAATAGATAGATTTCTTTTGTGAAGATTTATCTGTTTTCTTTTATCTGCACCAATTGATGATTGTTGTTCCATTTTTTCTGTGAAGAAGTGGTGACTTCGGTTAAATTATTTACTTTGAAAAAATTAGGATCCCTCTTGGTTTCTGATCTGAGCCACAACAAAAATGCATCTTTCAATGGGCTTTTTGTAGGACTTAGACGAGTTGATTTAGTTTCTTCCTCAACCGAATTCCAAACATCCCTTTTCCTGGTGTCCATGGAACAAATCCACTGTTGGCCATCTGTGCCTCATCTGGGCTGACTGCATAGATGAGACTTAAACGACAGGCCGCCAGAATGAGGCAAAAGGAGCCGCAATGATGTGGGTGGTGGGTTTCATTTATGAAAATCGATCCTGTAACCTCTTCAATGACAATGAAGTAGGATATTGATTGATAGATATACTCATTTTCTTGATTCTTCTTTGGAGTAACATAGAAATAATAGTAGTGATAAATATATGTATTTAACATTTAACTTCGTTTAGCTCCAAGGGTTAGGACGGTCATTGTGTAGAAAGGTGGCTTTGATCTGAGAGCATGTAAACTAGTGAGTTGGGGCGGTTTATTGATAGCAATTGATCCTTGTACGATAAGCATGTAAACTAGTGCTTTCTGTGATAATAGCCTAGATTTGGCCGAATTTTTAACTTGCATGGGTCAACATTGATAACATTGCTTTCTGTGATAATGTTGCTTCAGTGAGATTTCCCCATCGGGGATCTCTTGTTTTAACTACCAGACACGAGTCTCAGCTGAGTTGGCCCGCACATGTTATCTTCTACGATTTTCTATATTGAGTCAGCTGATTGCCACTCACAAGATGAATATTTATTGATGCTTGGACTTGGGGTAACATATAGAGTCAAGAATGGCAGGCATTTTTATATATATACGAACTAGATTTCTCATAGACTGGTGAGTTGCAGGTCATAAATGGCATAATATATGTGTGTCCCTTGGTCAATGTCATCATTAGAAATGACCCTTACATATTCAGTAAGTAATAGTGTATTACTCATGGAACCTTTGGCATTCTTTTATTTATTCAGAGGTGACATTTTACATTACTACATGCCTGTGTCATATACTTGCTTCCATGTCTTGTGTGCCACTTAGAGCCTTTCTGATGAATTGATGCCTCGTATGCAGGCTCTTGAGATCTTACTTTTTGTTTATCAGTTCATGATTTGCAACTTTATGTATTATATGTTCGTTTAATGTATCATTTATCTAACGTGTTGCATTTTTTAAATAGTGCAATGATTATTATAACAGTGCACAATGTGCAGGCGTGGGCTGTACTCAAACCAGGATTCTTAGCTTTGCTGGAAGACCCTTTCAATGCCAACCTTTTAGACATAATTATTTTTGATGTCCTACCCCATTCAGATGGAAATGGAGAGGACCGTATATCTTTGGCAAGGGAAACAAAAGAGCGTAATCCCCTACGCTATGGATTTATGGTGAGATATTGCAATTGTTTCACAAAATGTTTAGGCAAAGTCATGAGAAATCTTTGATGGACAAGCCTTGATATGTTAGGCTCCACTTTTTATCCAGGTTCTTTAGCATGCAAGTGATATTTTAATTTATTTTCTTATAAAGATTCACTATCCATGTCATTCTCTCCTTAAATTTGATAAGTAATGGGTTGTTGGTAAATTGTTTCATTTTCTTTGACAAGTTGACAGATTCTATAAACATTAACATAAGCATCAATATCATCTATTGATGAAACGAGGGACAACCTTTTTGGGTCATGGACCTAATTCCTCAATGTCCTTCTAGAAGAATTAAGAATCTTCTTTAAAAACGGAACTAGATGAAAGTATAATCATCATAATGAGCCAGATGTTAATTTTTGATATAGCTGGTGTTTGCTATGTTTTTTATGTCTTATGTGAATAAATTATACACGCTGAAAATAAAAGTGCCCGACAACATATTTTTTGTGAACATATATTCAGTATTTGACCCACTTAATTCTGAAAGGTTTCTTGTGGGAGTCGGTCAATCAAAATAAGGCTGCGAAGTAATACGAAGGTTAAAGACTGGGTTGCTGCAATCAATGATGCTGGCCTAAGGCCTCCAGAGGGTTGGTGTTATCCTCATAGGTTTGGATCTTTTGCCCCACCAAGGGGTTTGACTGACGATGGTAGCTTAGTTCAATGGTTTATTGACGGGAAGGCTGCATTTGATGCAATTGCTTCATCTATTGAAGAAGCAAAATCCGAGGTCCAATTTCTCTTTTATTTGAATGATTTTTGTTTGCAATCATGAACACAAATTATCTGAAAAATGGATTTTTTACGCAGATATTTATTACTGACTGGTGGTTGTGCCCTGAACTTTATTTGCGACGCCCTTTTCATGAGCACGCATCATCACGGGTTGATGCTTTATTGGAAGCAAAGGCAAAGCAAGGTGTTCAGGTGCTTTTTCTATAAATAATGAACACAACGATTTTGTTCCTGTGTTGCTTGGAGAAAAAAGAGGTTTCATAAGCTTTCAAACTGAAGATTTTCACGTTTTTGTTTTAGTAGCCTTAGTCTGTATGGGAAAGGTCTATGCACCCCTTTTAGGAAATTTATCGATGTCTAATTGAAAGGATGTATTTGAAACAAATAGGCATTGGATAACACGTGCCCAATTTTCTCTACATTCTTTGGGAAAGGTATTGAATCGCCACGATATGAATCACCAACAGCAACAGATGGGAATGAAAACTATTCCCGGGAGGACACTCAGGACATGTGAAAGGAGTAGTTATTCACTCTTCTTAACGATAGATCCTGGAGATTTCTTGGTTCATATAGTAGTGATTTAGATGGCAAGCCATCAGATAAGGCAGCTCATCCTGGGCATACTCTATAGACTGTATTTTGAACAAATAAATTATTAACTCTTCGACCCTTCCTCTAATTATTGTGGAGTTTGAAGTTTGATTCTTGGCCAAGCTAGTAGTTTTAAAAGGTTTGCATCTTCTTGTAGCTACAGAGAGAATCTAAGAAGAGAAAAAAAAAAGCTTGGAGTGAAAGTAGCTATCGTAAAAGAAAGTGCTGTAAACCAAGGGCTCCTTGTCAGTATCTCTGTTGCTACTCCGCATGTCTCCTTCCTTCCGAAGAGTTAATATAGACATTAGAGCTGGGAGATGATAAAGACATTAGAGCTGATACCCAGAAAGAGAGGATCTTATCTCTGCTTTGTTGGCATTTAGTGATTCTTGTCGCCATGATCATGCCTGCGGACTTCAGCAATAAAAGTGTGCAATATTGGTCTCAAAATGGTGTCATGTAACTGGTGCTGATCTGTCCCAACATCACAGTAAGAATCGTGCTGTCAATATATAGTCGTAATGTACAATGATATCGTTTACGAATGCTAGTCTTAATTTGTGTAGTCTATATTTTACATCACTGCACTGAGGCTTATTTTTTCTTCCCATGTAATAAACTTTTTCCTCTATATTTTGGGTGGTATTCGTCTAAACAAAGGATGGTAGAATCGAGTCGAACCTTGAATCTCGTTGCCCAATTTTGATTCACATTTAAGCAGATTGGCCCGATTGTGAGTGTCCAATTAAAGGAAGCTCTGTTAGAAATGAAAGGAATAATATTTGACTCTCTACAGGCTATGTAACTGTAAACTATTGAATAAATACGAAAATAAGAGTCCTTCTGAAAAAAATTGACGAAAACATTTACAACTGTTTCAGATTGCATATAGCCAAAGGACCCTTGTGTTTCTAAGTTCATTCGGTTAATTAATTTTAATAATTCGTTATTTATAATAGTTATAAAAACATTTCATTTTTATTTCTCACCTAGTCGCTTAGGTAATAAAGTGGTAGACTGTCTCGTTATTGCTTTTAAACCATGGTGTAATGTAAGGGTTCTCACGAAAATGCACTGAACGAAAACTGTTTCAAAATCAATTCAAGTCTTTTGATTCTCAGTCACAATATGGCTTGTTCATGCTTTCTTTTTCAATTTTATTTCCTGTTGGCAAATTGAAAGTTATTCACAGCCCTAGTCTGCACAGACACTTGTATTTAGATTGACCATTGGCATTGTTTGTACGTTGAGAATAGTATCTGTTATGGATGTCTTAGTTTGGTAAATAAACACTTCACAAATCATTTTCTAATTAATTATATAAAATAGATACTCTTGAACGATAATCTGACTTTTCATTTTACTTATTTATAGATTTTGTCAATTTCTGTGGTAATTTCTGATGAATCCATTTTGCAGATTTATATCCTGCTTTACAAAGAAGTTGCACTTGCTTTGAAAATTAACAGTGTGTACAGCAAACGAAGATTACTGAACATTCATGAAAATGTGAAAGTCTTACGTTACCCTGATCATTTCTCATCAGGTGTATATTTATGGTATGATATGAATTTGATTTTTTTTTTCAGTTTTAGAAAAAACCATATTAATTTCGTATAGTTTGATAGCATCAGCGTACAGTCTTTTCATCTTTATGTTTTAAAAGTGATCTGATACCCAAATTTGTTTCTTTGTTAAGGTCCCATCATGAGAAGATCGTGATTGTTGATCATCATATTTGCTACCTTGGTGGACTTGACTTATGTTTTGGTCGTTATGATACCCCTGAACACGAGGTCACCGATTGCCCTCCTTCAATTTGGCCTGGGAAGGACTATTATAACCCCAGGTGTGTTATGCCTCCTGTTATGGAATAGGATGTATAAATTTATTTATTTAACAAGAAATATATTCTCCATTTTGAATTCCGTTGGCCGAGAGAGGTTGAAGCGGCATAAATTATTTGTGTAATTTCCACTTTTATTCTGTTGTATGACAAATTGTCATTATCTCCCTAGAGAGTCTGAGCCAAACTCTTGGGAAGATACCATGAAAGATGAACTGGATCGTGCAAAGTATCCTCGAATGCCATGGCACGATGTTCATTGTGGTCTCTGGGGACCACCTTGTCGGGATGTGGCAAGGCATTTTGTTCAGCGCTGGAACTATGCAAAGGTTTTGTCTTGCCTACAATTTTTGTTAATAGAAGATTGATCTTCTCTCTGTCCTTATTTATTGAATTTTTATTCTCAGAGAAATAAAGCTCCAAATGAGCAAGCCATCCCTTTACTTATGCCACAGCATCACATGGTTATTCCCCATTACATGGGAAAAAACAAAGATGCAAATGTTGAAAGCAAGATTCAAATTGAGAATCATGGTGATTTGAAGAGGCAAGACTCATTTTCCGCTCGATTCTCTCCCCGAGACATCCCTTTGCTTTTACCTCAAGAGGGTGATGAACAACAGATTTCAAATGGAGACCATAAGCTACATGGACAGGATACATTCGACAGTCTTCCCGGACATCCAAGAAGAAGCGGCCAAAATATCAGCTTCTCATTCTTTAGGAACAAAGACGAACACTCAACATCAGATATGCCAATGAGGGGCTTTGTTGATGATTTGGATTCTACACACTCTCAGAAGAAGCACACCGATGTTATGACCCAGCCTGCAGTCCAGGATCAGGAGTGGTGGGAAACGCAGGAAAGGAGTGGCCAAATTATTTCTGCCGATGAGGCAGGCCAAGTTGGTCCCTGCACTCCATGTCAATGTCAGGTTGGTTGTTTATGTTATTCCTTGGATGAGACTAATAGATGACATGTAGCATCTTGATTCGCTTTTCTTGGTAAAAAATATTGTTTCTAGAGAAAAAGTAAAGAAAACAACGCAGGAAAGGAAAACTTTAGTAATTGGCCATTATTTCATGTTGTATCACTAACTCGTGTATGTTAATCAGCAATAAGTACATCACAGTTATTAATTCAGTAAGTTCTATCAGTTCACTAACTCGTGTAAACAGTGTGCTGACACTTTAGATTCCAATTATCCCTGGCACAAATGGATTGTGTAGTTCTTCGCCAGAAGCTCTACACAATAGAACATGCCGAAATTTTCTTGCATTGTCTACTGGTCAGTTTTGTAATAAAATGGATACTAACAACTGTCATAGATTTCCATGATGAACTTCTGTGCGTTGATTAGCAGATTATTAGAAGCGTTGGCCAGTGGTCTGCAGGAACTGGTCATACTGAAGAGAGCATTCACAATGCTTACTTTTCTATTATTGAGAAAGCTGAGCACTTTGTTTACATTGAGGTAAGGATTTATATTATCTTATGTTTGATTTTTAGTCTGTTCATAGGCTAGTCATATGGTATTTTTTTTCCTATCATGATCCTAAAGAATGCAGTCTTATTTTTACAACACTTACTATTGGCACTATGATTCGCTTTGTATTGAAGGACAAATTCATTTACAATAATCAGCTATGACCACAAATATGAGTTCAGTATTACTTGTGGATCAGATCGGATTACATCAGAAGTGATTTTTTTAATGATTACTGTATAATCTAAGCATTACCTTTTTCTCTGAGGTGCTACAATGCATGCAGACGGCGAATTGGAAAAGATAATACTCAACATTAGATTTATTTTTTAAAAACGTACAGTACCATGTATTGATTGAAATTGAAAGAGAAAATGGGGAGAGAGTGTGTTAATGTGCATTTGAACCAATGCAAGATGATCAAAAGCTATACCAA
The DNA here is from genome assembly GCA_902729315.2 of Spirodela intermedia. Classification (NCBI taxonomy): domain Eukaryota; kingdom Viridiplantae; phylum Streptophyta; class Magnoliopsida; order Alismatales; family Araceae; genus Spirodela; species Spirodela intermedia. The sequence continues at coordinate 6,607,271 of LR746264.1, forward strand.
CAGCTAGATGATGAAGAATATACTAAACAGTTAACCATTACAAGATGATCATCTCTTCCCATCTTTATCTGTCTTAGCCTATTCTCTCATTCCTTCACGTGTAAGTGTTCATGCTGGCTGACGACTTCATATTTTTAAACTTTATGAAATATCACTTTATATTTGTGTTTTGGAGTAATCTAGTGTCAAATTAACTGTTCATATCTTTCCAGAATCAATTTTTCGTGTCAGGTCTTTCAGGAGATGATATTATAAAGAATCGTGTTTTGGAAGCCTTGTATCAGCGTATCATGCGAGCAGATAAGGAAAGAAAATGTTTCAGGGTTATTATAGTTATACCTTTATTGCCTGGGTTCCAGGTAATGATTTGAAATAGTATTTTTTTTTTCCTCTTAGCCAATGCTTTGACACTTATACCTTGGGAATCATATTCCTTTCGAAATCTGCTTTCTACAGGGTGGGGTGGATGATGGCGGTGCTGCATCAGTAAGAGCTTTACTGCACTGGCAATATCGAACTATTTGCAGAGGGCCAAACTCAATATTGCAGAACCTTTATGATGCAATGGGTCCAAAAGCACATGATTATATCTCCTTTTATGGTCTACGAGCCCATGGTAGGCTTTCTGATGGTGGCCCTTTGGCAACGAATCAGGTGAAGATGGTTCTGCGTAGTTTTCTGGACGATTTTTTTCATGCTACCCGTCATGGTGCTAATTTTTTATCTAGGTGTTTTTAGAATGTATCCGGCGAGGCTCATCTCATGTCGGATTCACCTTATTTGTGGAGACAAGCGTATTATAAGTGCATGGATGCATAAACTTCCCGTGTTAGTTTCGAATTATGGAAACATGGTACTGAATTAAATTCCCACGACCCAAAAAATTATAGCCATGCAGACAAGGCATCTGTTTATGGTGGTCAATTAAAAAAATATATCAGAATAAATGTCCGTCATCATTATGATTTCAAGAGAATAGAGGAAAACTATGCTTTAATTGGACTTTCTCTAGATAGAAACTCAAAACATTGGCGTGATAACAAAAAAATCATTTTCGAGGAAACTATGAACGTAGATCATTAAGCAAGGTTTGAGAGATACATTGATCTAGTCTTTTCTTCGAGCACTTTTTCAGTGGAAAGCTTATGTGTTGATTTTCTACGGGTGTGATAACAGTGTTTAAATCTGGTATGGCTTGGGATGTAAATATTCATTTTATTCTCTGTGCCTGAAAATGCTATATCTCTGATACACTGATTGTGGGAGAAAAGTATTTGGTAGAGTATCCATTTGTGGCTTTCACTCTAGTTTTTAGGCATTTCGTTTTGCTCCCAATCTTTTTGAATGTAACATCTTTATGTTATCAGGTGTATGTTCACAGCAAGATAATGATCGTTGACGACTGTGTTGCTTTGATTGGGTCTGCTAATATAAACGACCGGAGCTTACTGGGATCAAGGGATTCGGAGGTACCTTAGTGTCATCCTTGTTCATCTTTTTTCTTTTCTATGGGCATATATAACAATTCGATTAACTTCTGTACCCTCACGGATGAAAGTGAGTATAGATATAAAATATAGACGAAATAGAATGCATTACAAAGCGGAAGAAAAGAAGTTTCAGTTTAAATGGGATGTAGAACTGGCCATTCCTGACGAGAAAACTGAATCAGATTTAGCCTTCCTATCCAAATCAGCCAGTTCTAGTCAAACGTTGGGGTCGGCTTGAAGGGCACCAAGATTCAATCCTATCACTTAAAGCACCATTAAAAGAATTGGCTAATACAAGAAAAGTTCTTTTTGTCGGCATCCCTCCCTGACATGGAATGAAAGAGGGGATTAAAATATAATTGATTCTCATCCTCAAAACTGGAATGGTTAACTTGAGCATGCTGAAGTTTTTCGGAAAAATTGTTTTGAGGGAGAAATGTTTATTTCGAGATGTCACGGCCCTTGTCTTTGGAGAATTTTCATATCCTTTCTTTTCTGAGAAGCAACTGGACGATACTTTATGTTTGATGAATAATTCAAGTTGCTTGATCCGGCTTCCCGAATGTGTTACATTCAGATAATAATACTGACAGCATTATTTGGAAGTTAAGACCGTGGTCAGTGACGTCTCCAACCTTCGTACAGCTTAGTTATCGAAAGTCCAAGGGAACCTCTGTATTTTCTGCAGAAACTGTCATTTAAGCTAACTTTGAGACCTTTCTAATTAATTAATATGCACACTGTGCATCCTTGAAGCTGGCTTGTTGGAGAGAGGATAAACTAATGAGATGGGTAAATAGAAAGAGGGGGAAGTCTCACAGATGATGCATAGCTAATGTTGTGTTTTATTTTTTCCTCCCTCTTTCCCTCATTTTGATCGAAAAAATAAGAGAAAGAAAGGGAGAAAAAGGAAACTCAGAAAATTCTAGGAAAAGCACTGCAGTAAAGAGAGGGTTGAATCTGTTGATGTTTAAGTGGAAGTTGTTAACACTGTACTCATCAATGATATAGATGCTGTATCTTCTGCGGCAAGGGGTGTAGTCTGGCATTTTATGCTTTGTTTCATTTCTATTGTTCCTTTGTCTTATTTTTTCGTCTTTACTATCTTTCAAAATTAAAATCTGGCCCTGACCTTTAAGGGGATCTGATGTCCAAGAACAACGTTAAACCTGAAATCTTTTGTATTATCACTTGTGTCTTGGTTATGATCTTTAGCGCAATATTTCTGTTTAACTTAAGAAACATGAACCTCCTTCATTCATTCACTTAAAACGTTGCCTTCAAACCTGCTAATGAGTCTTCTGTCACTCACTTCCTAGAATACCCGCCATACTCTTTTTCTGATTTTACTTATATACTCTGTAGTGTTTTTTGTTTTTCGTACCAGGGATTATTTTTGGTGGCCTATCTTCTAGAATTCCCTGCCCATGTTTTATTTACATTCTTAGCTCAAACTGCTTTCTATTTGCGTATCAGAATTATTTTATAATGTGCTTTAATTTCGACTGTTCACTAGTTAGTGATCTATTCCTGACCCAGGACTTTACCAATTTTTGAACGATCATGTAATTCTTATGCTTCCTGCTGTGTTTTACCAATGGAGCATCTGTGGTATTTGAATTTTCATTATTTTTCTTAAGCATTTGTGGTTTTGGTATTTCTTGCACAGATTGGTGTGCTCATTGAAGATAAAGAATTTATTGGCTCTTATATGAACGGAAAACCATGGAAAGCTGGAAAGTTCGCTTTTAGTCTCCGCCTTTCCTTATGGGCGGAGCACCTTGGTCTTCATATGGGCGAGGTTAGTGGATTTAATTTTTACATTGTTCTTATTCCCGTTTTCCATTTGTGTTTGATATGATTTCGAGGAAATTGGTATATTGCATATTGTTGATGTGTAAATTTGGATAAAATACAGTTCAGTGATGGAGCTTCTTATTCAGTGGTAGGAAATAATCTTCTTTTTTTACTTTCTCTTCTTTAATAGAGGCTCTCTGTCCTCTTCTTATGGTGAGAAAATATGATTGTTCCTTGGGATGATTTATCTACAATATTGTCAAGAATCTTTTAATCAGTCAGTTTCACATGATAGTACATACGTTACCTAAGGATGACAGACTGTTTTTATGTAGAATGAATGAGAATTATGTCTCCAAATGATATTCCCAGTGCATTGATCTTCGCTTCTGAAAAGATTTTTATTTCTTATTTTTCTCCTCCATGTTCTACTTTGGTGACCCTATACTCAAGGGTGGAGAAAGAAACCAGAAGACTGCCTTCAGATTCTGAATCCATTGGCAAGTTGACATAAAATCGCACGAATCAAGTAAAAAACTAAAATCCTGTCTAATTATTTGAACCGTCGTGGGATTAGTATGCTCTGGATTTTTAGTTACAAGTCCCAGTCAAGCATCGGTGTTATAGGAGTCTGTGTGAACAATAACACTGAATGTTGCCAAGAATGTTCTTTATTCATTTCCTTCAGAACAGAAGAATTAAGAAGAATTTACCAGTCTTTATCATAATTAGCTGGGCTGGATCACCTGTTGGGGTATGCTAATTGTATAGATTCCTTCACTTCATATTCAAAGCTAGAGAAAGAGATTTCCAAATAGTATTTTACCATATTCCACAAATCGGTGGTCTATTTTCCAAGTTCCAAATCGGTTGGGATTTTTTTTTTTCATATTACTGGCTGCCGGTCTTCCATCGGTAATATTTCATTAGAATGTCTTATTTAAGTGGATTGTGATTATACCACGAGATAATATGATAATTTTGCCCTCTCATTTCTGCATTGGAATTTTTCGAAGAATACCGTGTCCACTATTCACTGTCCCCATTTTCTCTCTCTATCCGCTTCGGAAATCATCGTTTCCCATTAATGATGTCCCTCCGATAAGGGTTTCCTCAGCTAATGGCCAATGGCAGTTAACCTTTATCATTATAAATCATCCACATTATATCTTTTCCCATCAATATCATGTATCCTCCCAAAACTTTGATTACAGAAATTCAACATGTAAACTTGAAAAAAAATGGCTTCCTCACATATGTGTCTCCAAAGTGATGAGGGCGATGATGAGCTGCTAAGATATTTATTCTGAATATTCTCATTTCTTTAATACTCAGTCATGACGATTAAAATAAAGATCCCCCTTATAACATCATCTCATGAGCTTCATTAGAAACTTCAATCTTGACTGGTCCCACCTCATTATTTTCGACTTCACACACTATCTATTGCTTCGATATGGAGCCACCTTTATCTTGGATCATTCCTTCTTAAAGGAGTTCTTGATAGCTTCTATCCCTTTCTCAATAGTCAGCAAGTTTTTTAAAAGCCTAAGTTGTCGTGATGAAAAAGAAATTTTGGCCATTGATTCTTTTACATGGATGAAGGTTGACACAGCATTCCGTTGACAACAACACAACCAAGAGACAAAGGCATGAGGTGAATCTGTCTCATGCTTCTCATCAATGGACAGCATGCAGTAAGATTTAGAAAAGAAGGGAATCATTCTCTGATTCTCTTCTAGACAAGGGAGAAAGGCAGAACATGATCAATCTTTGTCAAACCCAATTACCCAAGTCGTGTGCAAGGGATGTCCCCACACAATAGTGTGAGTCACGAGCGTCAATAACATAAATCTATGAATTGTATGTACGCCCAAATGAGCAAATGAAAAAAAAAAGTACACAGTCTAGCACTGCCTATGCTGGGTTGTCGGAGTAAAGGCAACTGTAGCTGAGCTTCTCGTTTTCAGGGCTTCGCTTGATGTTTTGCTATTTCGTACTTCATTTCTTACTGCTAATGCTTGCCGATTATCTGTGGCAACACATCTCGCTTCATGTTCTTGTCATGTGTTTGCCCGTGAGTTTTATAAGGGGAAAGCCATGTATTTTTAATGTTGTTACACCCGCAATTTTGGACGCTACTCTAGTCTTGATGTTGATGTTGCTTGCGTTAATTTTCTTTCCCCTTTATTGGATTCCTTATGAAAAGTATCACATGTTTCTGCTGGAGCTGACCGGCCTTTCTCCAATGCCCTACAGATTAAACACATCTGTGATCCCGTGGCTGATACTACATACAGAGATATCTGGATGGCAACAGCAAAGGTAAGGGGCCAAAACCATGCAAAATTTTCTGGAGTACTGCCACTTTTTCTGCGAACATTGATTGTACAGAGTAAATAGTTCAACTATGATGACTGCAGTTGGTGGAAATTAATGCAAAAACAGGTTCGGTTTTTCCATAAATATCCTCAGCGTTTTCACGGAGTGTTTCCGCAAATAATGCATATTTTAGAACAAAGAATGTGGTTACTTGTTTCTGCACTCCCTTTACCGGAGATGGGTAACCATCATACCATAGTTGTTCAGATTTCAGGAGCAGTATTTTCCATGGTTGATGTGTCAGCTCTGTTATAGTATCACCTTCATTGAAGAAGGTCTCTGGAATATATTTGGTGACTTTCTGAAAGGTTCCCGTGGTTGAGAGCTGATGGGCAGAGAAAAATTCCTTCTTTATTTCATTCCCAAGTATCAGCTCATGATATCTTTTAGACCTTTCACTCACATTGCAGTTATACTACGCTGTTCTCATACTCCATTGTCGGCCGTTCCACCTATTAATATTGTCTCATTGCCCAGATCTTAAAAAAGGATGAGAAGACACCACTCCAGCCGTTCAAAAGCTTCACATATTAATGGTTTCTAATCTCGTCCTCTGTTTTTCTCCATGAACTTGGATGAGTTGTTCTTCTGGCACTCGTCAGTTTACATCGCATATATAAACTCCATAGTTTTTCAGACCAAGCCAAGCCTTTTACTTCTATCAGGACTTTAGATTAGGATTGATATCACAAATATGAACTTAGACCAATCCATGTCATTGTGAGTCACGCATTTATGAAGTTAATTTTTGTGAATAATGGAAAGTCTGATGGTAGGTAACATGCTCTTTCATGTTTTTCTCATCTCTTTCTAATAACTGTGACTCTTCTTTCAGACAAACACCACTATCTATCAAGATGTATTCGCCTGCATTCCAAATGATTTCATTCCCTCCAGGTCTCTTTCTCTATCCTGATTTCCTTTCTTGTGTTGTCTGGCATTCTCTCTCTATCCTAAGGTGCCTTTACCCTTCAATTATGTTGTTGCCATACAGGGCTGCTATTCGACAGAGCATGTCATACTGGAAGGAGAAGCTTGGGCACACCACCATTGATCTGGGGATTGCTCCCGAAAGGCTGGAGACTTACCATAATGGGAACGTCAACGCGACAGATCCCTTGGAGAGATTACAATCGGTGAGGGGTCATCTTGTTTCCTTTCCACTGGAGTTCATGTCTCAGGAGGATCTGAGACCCGTCTTCAATGAGAGCGAATTCTATGCATCCCCTCAAGTTTTCCATTAAATCCGACACATGATTCTGTAAAACCATATGTATACTTGCGGCCGCGTTCATATGTATCCGTTGTATCTGAATTGCATATATGATTATTCAAAGAAAAAAAATGAGTATATTATCTTCCTTTAGTCTTTGTATCCACACAGAAAAGTGGCCTGTTATGGCAGACAATAGCTTTACCAGTAACCACTGAGGAAATTCGTCTGTCATGGATCGAACAAAGAGATTTTCCCTGCTCTGCCGGTTCCCACAAGTTCCCAGAAGTTGGGCACGGCTATCCATGGATCTTCCCAGCGTGGGCAATGCGGCAAGGTCTGAAATCTACGCGAAGCTCCAGAAAGGGAGGAGGTTCCTCCGTGTTCGAAGGTTGGCTCTCGCCGGAATTGGTTCTCCGCCATTGAAAAGGGCAGGCATCGGCGCCGCGGACGAACCAAATCGTTTCCTTCGAGTCCGTCGACGTGGTCGGATTCGTTCCCACACGCGTGCCAAACTCTGTTTGGATTTTTCGCCGAAAGCAGCAGGGGGGCGGGGCTGCTTGCATCAGCCCCTGACGCAGTCACGGATCACGAATATACATGATGCACTTGGATATATCTAATCAAATTCAATGCCTTGGTAATTATATTCCAGCAAATAATAGATTTTGACCTGATTAAAGCTGTAGCACTTGGAATCCATTGAGAGAGATCGTGGCACCGTTGACCACGACAATCGTTGTTCGTTAGAGGTTTTTGGTCGCCAAGTCTACGATCTCGACACCCTTTTACAGTCTGTACCCTGTTCATCTCTAAAGACAAGACTAAAAGACAGGTTCTTAGGTCAAACCGGTGCAAAGTGCGGGCTTATATTTCTCAAGGATGGCCTCTTGATGTAGAGAGCCTGAAGATTTCGCGGGATCAAGCAAGTCAATTCTTTTCTTGTCTAAACACGATTTTAAAATGAGAAAATCAAAATGGGTCGGACAGGAAATCATCGACCAGTATACGCTGTCCTGTTTTGATCGTTAGTAGATATGGAAAGCTCTGGTCACGACGGCGGAACGGGGAGGGCATGTTACTCACGTTTCAAGGATGTGACTTTGGCGGCCAATTGGGTCCAAATGCCACATTCGAACGCCGTCTCTAAGAGCAGCTCTGTGCCAACTTTCTTATAAATTCCTTCCGAAGCCCACTTCCGTTGAACGCCCCGATCGTGCTCCCGTCGTGCGTTGACAGCGGCCAGCGGGGTCGAAGTTGCAGAACCGGGGTGAGACATCGATCTCCGTCCTCCCTTCACCGACAGTATCTAGCTTGTTTCTCTTCTTCTCTGGGCACTGGCTGTCTCTGTCCAGTCCCCACCCATTCCCGCGGCCTTTAACAGACAGTAGGCGAGATGGAGCTTGCAACCATATCGCCTCGATCTGTGTTGTTTTCATCCTCTGTTTATTCATGTTATTCACTATGAAATGATTTCTACACCTTCCTTCTCGAGGACTTTAGCCGATCTCAGCTGTTTCAAGTCTCTCTTCTGAGATGACCGGCTGGACGGTTTCCTTGGCACGGGCTGGGTGGTCGTATAGAAAATGCTCGTTCCCAAGCGAAACTCTCCCCCTCCTTTACAGGAAAGAGGACATCTATAGGCGATTATTTGCGCTGTCTCTTTGATAGGGATGTCCTGATTTTTTATTTGTGCGAGAAATGATGCAGGATGGCAATGCTGGCGGCCTCGCGTCGACTTTCATGCCGGTTGAACACGGGCACACCTACACTGCTCGTTGGAATTCTTCAGTCGGCATATGGCAGATCAATATCGACTGCGTTCCGGGAGGAAAAAGACACGTTCGGGCCGATACGGGTGCCGTCTGACAGGTTAGTGGAGGAGTGAATTTTATTGCTAAAGCCTTGGCAAGGCGAGTAGCGAAATAACCGAGGAAAAAGAGGAAGAGATTGCTCATACTATGACGATAAAACTTTTAAACTGTCTGTGCGGGACTTTAAGTTACTACATGCTTTGATAATGATTGGCAAAAGCAACATTATGGTTAACAAAAAATTAGAACCTGCTGGAGAGTTCCCTGATGCTCAGAGGGCTTTACTGTTTTAAAGCTGATCTGATATGATGCAATGGCCTAATCAAACTATCTAAAGATCACTTTGTTGTGCACTCACAAAAAAACAAAAATGCTTCTGCAGAAAAATTGAGTTCGTTCTCGCGTCCCTGTAAAATTCACAGAACTCCCCTCTGATGAAAGTTAATTCTGACGAAAGTAACATTTGTACTAGTGCAAATCTATCTTTTTTCGATAGATAGATAGAGACAGAGACAGATAGAGAGATAGAGATAGAGATAGATAGATAGATAGATAGATAGATAGATGGATAGATGGATGGATAGAGAGAGAGAGCGAGCGAGAGAGAGAGAGAGAGAGAGAGAGAGATTTGGCTGTGAGAATAGCATTCGTTGTTTGTCTTTCTTGACGAAATAAAATGCCTGCTGTATTAGCCCTTGGAGTATTTTATAGTAATATTCCCACATAATAACATAGATTGCCCACCTTAAAGTGCGCTGGAATCATTCAAATGGACTTTTATTTAATGTTTCTCTTCTGAAACTCTGGATCAAACGTAAATCTGCCATTAACCTGTGGAGTAGAGTAATGAAAACGGTTAGAATTTTAAATATGTTGAAGCCAGTATAATCATGCATTGAATAACAATCAAAACGCTGGATAATTATTGATTATTGTCTAATGGCCAACCTGTTTGGTAGATCCCGCGCATGGCTTTAACTTCTGGATGTTCTCTCTATCAAAGAATCAAACCAATCTTGAATTCTTCCTTTTGTGTAACAAGCCTTTATCAGCAACAGTCACTTATTTCAGGAAAACGCTTCTTGAATTAAATAAGTGACTTCCAGCTACCCATGTCATATATATTCTTAGGTTGTGGGGTGCTCAAACTCAAAGGTCACTGCAGAATTTTGATATTGGTGGTGAACGTGAGCAGATGCCTGAGCCAATCATTCGTGCCTTTGGTATTCTCAAGAAATGTGCTGCAAAGGTTTGGTCAATGCTGAAACTTCTGAAATATTTCATACTTGATGGTGTGTCCCGTTTTATTTTTCAGCCTATTAATTGACCTTGTCATATGCAAGTTATTAAGCTAGTGCTGAAAAGGTAAGCTAGATCCGCACCAATGTAGGTTTGCTGATTGGTGAGAAAGTTGTCATCATATGTGGCTTGTTATTGTGTTAACAGTCCTTGAAACCCATGGGTGATGCAGAGCATGATTCTCTCTCCCTTTTTCTCCATCAGGTCGTTAGTGACCAGGGTAGTCATGCGGATCCACTCAATCCTTTTGGTGGGCATCTTTGAGCATTGGGGGATCGTCTTGCCAATGTGCTCCTCCAAGATCCAGCAGATGCCTTACATCAGGGCATCGTTGTAGTTGGTAGGGTCTACCAAGAGGAGCTTCATCACTTGACCCTCCAACTGGCAGGGGACCTCGGCTTAAATGTCCTCTCTGTCAAAGCAGAACCTGAATTTTTTTTCTGAGTCGGCATGCTCCAATTGCCGAGGGCTCTCCTTCTTTCATTAAATTTTTCAAGGGAGTAGATACACGGAGATTCTGCAGTGGTCGAAGGGGTTTTGAACCAATGAGGTGGTTAATCTTCTGAGAACTTGGGTTAAAAAAAACTGTTGGCTTTGTGGTTTGCCATTGTCAACTGTGGAATGGTAGGATATGTGTGTGTGTGTGTGTGTGTGTGTGTGTGTGTGTGTGTGAGAGAGAGAGAGAGAGAGAGAGAGAGAGAGAGAGGCACATGGCCTTGCAAAGAAAAGCATGCTTTGTAAGGCAATTGACCCGGCACAGTTCAAGAGAACAAATTAAACCTTTGAGGCTGGCGCATTAATGGCAACTCATAAAAAGAGGAAGAAGGAGAGTTGGCAGAGAGGAAGGTTTCTATTTGCTACCCTATAGCCATTCATATCTTTATTTCAAGCAACATTGACAGGTTAATAAGAAAAATTAAGTTATGCATGCGTGCTTTCATGTGTTTGAGATTTTCAATTGATCCATAAACGAGAACCTTATTGCCTGCCTGCCTAGGATCTTGTGAGGTTCTGAGCAATTTTATTGTCTAGTTCTTCTGTGTACAGTTCTGGGACAAATTTAGAGTCACCACCGAAAGAGGGGGAAAATGGATTGAAGGGAACAGCTTCTTGTAATAGATTTGGAGGCTTGATTATATGGGTCATGGGGAGAAACAGCGTTCTTAGGAGTGGTTCTCCCAAAAGCATAGAAATTGACTTCATCTTGAAATTATGAGGATCCATCTCTTATTCAAGGTCATATCTAAGATATTAGTCCACAGCCCTTTTCTCATTTTTGGACCCACCAATCTTCACGTCCTTTTTTTCTGCTTTATTTATTTCCTGTTTATTTTTAATTATGATGAGTTACCTCCTTGTGCATATATAAACTTAAAACGATCCCTTTATTTTGGAATGTGTTCCAGAATTAACCTGCTTATGCTGATCTAAATGATGACGTTTAAAAGAGCCATCTCAACATGGATATTTCTTACTAAATATTCTGATATATCTCATTTACTTTAGCATTTTTTATTCATGATTTGGCACAAACTTTCACAGGTGAACATGGAGTATGGCCTGGATCCACATATTGGAAAAGCCATAATTGAAGCTGCTCAAGAAGTAGCAGAAGGAAAACTCAATGATCATTTTCCGCTTGTTATATGGCAAACAGGTAGTGGGACACAGAGCAACATGAATGCCAATGAGGTTAGTCGTATGAATTCCTTCATAGGTTATCTGAATGATAGGACAATTTTATTACTTGCAAAAAAATATTTAATTATTTCCTTTTCTTGGTAGAATTATAGTAAGACTTCCCTGTCTCATCAATTGAGGTTTCCAGGATGCGTCATTTTTTCCTCGTTGACTAATAAGATGCCTCTTGTGATTATTATCTTGCTTGAGAAATATATTCATATGCTACTGAATCGGATGAGTAAACATTATAAGGTTACTCTGGGTATTTATCAGTAAAGATTTAAATCTGGCACTTTTACTATAGTCTTTTTATGAATACATATCTAACAGGAAGAAAGGATATTGTGACTTGTCGTGCTCTTTATTTGTTAGTATTGACATGATCCATCTACTTTTTGTCTTCCTTCAAAACTTCCATATTTTATGTAGGTTATTGCCAATAGGGCAGCTGAGATTCTTGGGCACAAACGTGGTGACAAGTTTGTGCATCCAAATGATCACGTCAACCGTTCACAGTCTTCAAATGATACATTTCCTACGGTAGGTCTTGTATTGCCCTAATCTCTTCTCCTAATTCTGTTTGAAAGGGCAGATGAGAAGAGGCTGGTGTGTTGCTACTCATGGAGAGCATCATGGGCCGCTCATGATGGCGCAGTATAGTTGCTTGATAACCAATGGCATTTTTTTGGCTTTGTGCAGGTAATGCATATTGCAGCTGCATTAGAGATAGACAAGATACTCATCCCAGCTTTATCAGGATTACACTCTACCCTGCATGGAAAGGTGGATCATCTTCATCTTCCTCTAATCATATTAAGAATATTATTCCTTTCATTAAGTGGTCCGAAATTCAAGACCTCTGTTTCATCTTTTCGCTCATTCTATGAGAGAGCGTCAAAATGGTTTACCTGTAGGGCGTGAAGATACACAAAGGCAGGTAGATAAGATCAAATGAGTTCACATGCAAGACGAAACTAAATGATTTCGTGACCATTTTTTGTGTACTATTAACGATTTTCCACGCCAGTGGATCTGGTTAAATCTAACTTTTATTTTTTTCAGTCACATGAGTTCCAAGAGATTATCAAGATAGGCCGCACACATACGCAAGATGCCACCCCCTTGACTCTTGGGCAAGAGTTTGGTGGCTATTGCACACAGGTTTTTCTTTCCTATTTCATTTTGTTCGATTGTTTTTTCATATCACTCCATAACTGAGGCGTCACGGCCAATGCAATTGATGAACTCATACCCAATGATTCTAGGGCTTTTTGGCTGTAGGTCCAATATGGAATAAGAAGAGTACTGGATACTTTGCCTCGCTTATATCAGGTAAGTCTACAGTTTACTTATATACATCGAAAACTCTAGGTCAGTACTTTGTTTTAATTTGATGCCTTTGTCTATGAAACAGCTTGCCCAGGGTGGAACTGCTGTTGGAACTGGTTTGAACACTAAGAAAGGGTATGATTACATTAAATTCATTTTACTACAGGTCTGTTAATTTCCCTGGTCTATGATGCATCCAGATTTGGTTGTCTTGGCGTTCATCCCTACTTGGAAGGCCACACATAAAATTCTAATCTTTCTGATCAATATAAGTTTAATTAAAACCTAATTTATAACTTTCGATTTGAATGCATTCTACTTTATAAAAATTGTTCCATCTGCTACTAATAATACATGATCATCATTCACTTGTCATTTTTCCCTACATCTACCAAGACTTAAGTAACCTGGGTTTGGAGACTCGTGCAATTGAACTCATCTGACCTTATGATATCAATTGAATCATAAATTTTGGAGAAGACCAGTATAGTGAATTCTGTTGTTCTTTCTTAGTTATATCAAATCGTTGTCTTGTTTTGATACATTTTCTATGATGTCAGGTTTGATGTCAAAATTGCTGCTGCGGTGGCTGAGGAAACAGAACTACCATTTGTCACAGCAGAAAACAAGTTTGAAGCATTGGTTAGCTCTCTCTCTCTCTCTCTCTCTCTCTCTCTCCCCCCCCCCTCTTGTCCCTCTCTCTCTTCCTCTCTCTCTCTTCCTGCACGCACACACATATACTGTCTGAAAAATGAATCGTAACTCATTGAAGCATTTGTTGTTCTTTCTTCACGATCTTCAGTACCTATTACTCACAACAATCGTTTTATATATAGCATAAATCCTTGTTTATCATGTGACCTGTCCAGGCTGCACATGACGCTTTCATTGAAACTAGTGGAGCGTTGAATACTGTCTCTGCTTCTTTAATGAAGATTGCGAATGACATACGGCTTCTAGGAAGGTACGTGTTTCTAATTTGAATGTGGTACCCAGGAATTAGGATCAGTTTAAACCTTACTTGATTTTTTATTTTATTTTAGTGGTCCACGCTGTGGACTTGGTGAGCTTATTCTCCCTGAAAATGAGCCAGGCAGCAGTATCATGCCGGTAAGTTCATTGTACTAGATTTAGTATGTATTTCTTTTTCTTTTTAAGGTTCCAGCCCATAGTTCTGATACTTGACCTGTCAATTTGAAGCTTTATGATTCTGGGTTCATAGCCATAGCAATAATTGCCGTAAAATATCTATAGCTTTGTAGGAGGCAGTTGGATTTTCTTCTAATTTATATCTTTTTTCAGGGGAAAGTTAACCCAACGCAGTGTGAAGCTCTCACAATGGTTTGTGCCCAGGTAATATTTAGTATCCATCTTCTGAGTCACATGAAAGGTTTGGAGGCTCCAAAACGTTGCAACAAATTCCTTGGAGTAAGGAGGAAATTTATGTATTACTCATATCCGGTTGATGAATTCTATCTTTCCTGCTTGTCAAATATTTGCAAACTTTCTAGGAGAAAGTAGGAAATGATGTGATGTACGTGTAATTGAGAACTCTGTAACTTGCAATCAAGCAACATTCACGAAGAATGATATTTCAAATTAATATTATGTCTAAATAGTAATTCTAGTGGAGGGGTTTGGTTAAAATCTCAGTCAGTGACCGACATTGAATTTCACATCAAAGTCATCTGAAATAAAACTTGCAGCAGATTCTCAACTTCTGATTTAGGCCTTTTGATGAACTGATTAGATCAATTAGTGGGCAACACTGATCTTAATAAAATAGTGAGAACTTGATTCTCCATGACTTAGAAAAAATATCAGGTGATACGTTGCCCCCTTTCAAGGAATTTCGTCATTTTCCTGAAGGCAAACTAGTAGCTCTGGCACCTTGCTGCTGTGTTCCACATGTCTACAAATAGGAAACGCATCTTCTATGCAGATGTGTGGAAGAATTCTATTTTCTCTCCATTAGATGACGTATATGCTTGGTATCGGCGTAGTGTTAAGAGCTGCCGTCATTTTCTACCTCTCTCTGCATCTTGTGTATGACTAGAATGCATACGACCAAATTGGAGCCCTTGAGGAGGGGAGCTAAGATTTCCTGGAGTATGGCTCAGAATACATTATCCTGGAAGATACTGGTTCTCTCGTTTCCCTCTGCATGAACGTTCTTCCAAAGTGGTCAACAAATCTCCACTGCACGTGCATCAAACAGAAATGCCTGATATTTACCTCTTATTTTCGTAAATATACTGATAGATTTGCAACCCGCAGGTCATGGGTAATCATGTGGCGATTACTATTGGTGGATCAAATGGGCATTTCGAACTGAATGTCTACAAGCCACTCATTGCGAGTAATTTGATCCGAGTAAGTTTTCTACTGATTACAGAAGATTGAACCGGTGCTGAAACCGTCATTTTCTGCAGAATATCATCCTCTTGGTTGCATGTATCCATATTGATGCATCTTTCGGTTTCCTGCAGTCAGTGAGGCTGCTTGGGGATGCTTCATCATCCTTTGAGAAGAACTGTGTGCGTGGAATTCAAGCTAATTGTCAAAGGATTTCAAAGTTGTTGAATGAGGTATAATCTAGAGCATTATTGTTCATTGTTCCCTTGTTCACTATTTTCGGACTAATTGATTGGTCTCTTGTGCTTCACTCCTAAATCCCCTCTCTCACAGTCCCTCATGCTTGTGACATCGTTGAACCCCGTAAGTTTCCGGAAAATTTTGGTTCTCCTTGGCCTCCAGATTGGTATTTGTATTAAATCTCGCGACAAGCTCTTATGACTGTTAAATTACTGCAGAAAATCGGCTACGACAAGGCTGCTGCGGTGGCTAAGAAAGCGCATAAAGAGGGTACTACCCTGAAGGTACTCTCTCTCTCTATCCTAGTTCATACATCTATAAAGTTTGAAAGCTAAGCACGACGAGGTAGCCAAGGGAACGGTGCTGCTGTTCGTTTTATCCATTAATTAAACTTAAATCATATTTTTACTTTAATTAATTATCAGTTAAAAAATGCATGGTTAATGCAGCTCCTGGAAAATCCATGGAGCAAGTGTTCTACCTGTTAAAGGGATTTTAGTATATGATCCTCCCCTCAGTTATGTCATCTGTCTTCTATAAATCATCAGTTTTGCTCACATATCCATTTTACTCAATCGATCCTGTTTAGCCCTATAAACCCAGAGATGTAGATAACGTGATTAATTTGAAAACCTTTCCGGAAATGATACTAGGAATCCAAGTCAACCTTCCCTTTAAACCCGGAAGAACAAACCATGAACAATAACGAAAATTTCCTGGTCCACTCCCCCCCTGGCGGAAAAAAAAAAGTTTATGTGGGATCTCTTCTGTGGTATAACCCACCCAATTATTTATTTATTTTTCACAAAATTTGTCTTTTAATTGCAGGATGCTGCTCTGGGCCTTGAAGTCCTCACTGCTCAAGAGTTCGACGAACTTGTGGTCCCAGAGAAGATGATCGGCCCCTCTGACTGAGGAGTCAACGTTCTCTGCTTCATTCTTGGGAGGCCTGAGCCGTCTGCTCTGATTTTTACCCTCGCTCCAGGTCAATAAGGGCGATTTCTCCTTGTATCATCTCTCACCACAGCGGGGTGTTGAGCCAGCAGAACACATGATCCAGCTGCTCTCTTTCTGTCACCCGAACTGCGTTTTTCAGCTCTGAATAGATGCAGACAATTATGATGCTGATGATGGCAATGGTTGTAGATCACTGGGTGCCTAAAATTAGTTAGTTTTCTCAATTTATCAACTGGACCTTTTTCCTTCTGTCATTAACTGAGCTTGTTCTGGACACTATGAATGTTATGAGATACAGCGGAAGTAGGAAAGGTAAACACTGACTTAGCCCTTCTTAGGGCTATACATCAGTATTTATATTGGTGTATAATGGACCTTTTCGGTATTTATAGAAAGGTCTAATGGTAGAAACACAGAAAAGAGAAATATGTCTAATATAGGAGGCTTGTTCTGCGTAGCATTCTCCCTCAAGCTGATGCATAGATATCATCCATGCCCAATTTATTTCTTTCTTTACAGAATTCTGTTGTAGAAATACCTTTTTATCAGTATATCAGTCAACTAATTTGTAGATGAGATATACTCTTTGCAAAATATCTCTAATTCTAGTTTTTTCTTTAATAAAATGTATGTCTACTTCAATGTGCTCGGTCTTATTATGTTGAATAGGATAATGTGCAATACTTATTGCAAACTTATTGTCACAAAATAAGATAATAGAACCTTTCATGAGTATTTGTATGTCATTTAGTATACTCTTTATTTAGATGATTTCATAAATTTAAAGAGCCATAGCCCTAAATTCTACTTAAGCACTTGATTGAGCCACAACTCTTTATTTTTTATTTTGTCAAATAACTAAATTTCCCCCAATGATTCAACAATGCCTAATAGTAGAGTGTCTACCATCAATTGACCCATCATAATTAGTATTGATATATATGTTTACTATAAGATAATCTTATCTTTTGAATAAGATTCTTATGCCAATTGTTCATTTAAGATAAGTTTAGACTCGTTGAACAGCTGGGTGATGAACCTCCCTATGGTCATGCATATATTAGCTTAGCACTCCAACTAAATAAGTAATATCCGATCTAGTATGAAATAGATAAATTAATTTTCTCACTAACCATTGGTAAAACCCTTTATTCACTTGATTGCTCTCCTTTGAAGTCCTAATACAATACTTCACTTCAATTGATGTACAACTTGATTTATAATTACTCATGCTCATATATTTGAGTAAATTAATAATATATTTTCTTTGAGATAGAAATAAAATTTTATGAGAATAACCTACCTCATTTTTTAAGAAGTATTTTAATTATCCCAACACTTTGATAACAAAAATAATTGTTAGTTGTTTTTGTAGATAAGTGATTTCTTACATATCGTCTCCACTGACGATCATGTCATTGACATATACTAGTAAGATCATCATTTTTCCTGAACTTGATCACTTATAAAATAAAGTATGATCTCTATTAGCTTGTTTGAACCCCAAAGCCCTCATTTGTTTGGCTAAGCAGCCAAATTGGACTCTTAGTGATTGTTTTAAGCCATATAATGACTTCTTAAGTTTGCATACCTTTGGAGTATCATTTAAGTCTTTATACCCTAGTGGAAGATCTATATATATTTCTTTCAAGATTTCTCTATGTAATAATATATTTTTCACATCAAATTATAATAAGGACCAACCATAATGTACATCTAAGGATATTAATATTCGAATTATTCTCATCTTCGCAATTGGAGCAAAGGCCTCCATATAGTCAACACTATAACATTCAGTGAAATCTTTTGTCACCAATCAAACTTTAAAACTCTCAACAGTACCATCAAATTTATACTTAATAATATATATCTATCTACAACCCACGACTTTCTTCTCTTTAGAAAGTAAAACGAGTTACCATGTTTGATTCCTCCATAGAGTTAGCATCTCTTCATTCATTGCCTTTTTTCATTGAGGACTTTGTAGAACTTCATCATTGTTTTAAAGAGTATCTATTTATCAATAGTCGACAAAAATGATTTGTATTGTAGAGACATGCGATAATAAGATACATAATTGTAGGATAGATATACCTTCTTCATTGTACATTCTCTAATTCTTTTGCAGAGAGCAATATGGTAGATTTCATCTCCTTGAGTAATGAAAAGGTTTTGTTCATCAATCAGTGATATGTCACATTCAATAATTGATTCATTGGTATCTACATGATCAGGTAGACCTTGTTCATGAGTATGTACTACATCAAGTAGATCATGTTCATAGGTATCTACTACATCAAGCAAATCATGTTCATGAGTATTTGCTACATCAAGATGATTCTGTTCGTTACTCCCTATAATTGCCTTTGTCTTTCTTTGATAATAATTTTGACCAAATTGATTAGCAGAGGTAGCGATGATGGTATCATTTCAAGAGCCTCATTTTCTTTGAGAATCTTAATGTGTAAGTCATATTTTTCTAAAACAAGAATATCACAACTAAATTTTTGAGTTATTGTCTACTAGAAATACATGTTACTTTCATCAAATATGGTATTAATTGTCACAATAATTTTTTCAAATCTTAAGTCATATAATTTACACCCTTTTCTATGTATTGAAATAACCCACAAAAATTACATTTACAATTCTAAGAGCAAATTTAGACAATTAATTCTGAGATTTGTGGATATATGAAATACACCTAAATGCTCAAAGATGTAAATTTAGTCCCTATTACACAGTTAGATAATGACCCTACAATAAGGCTTTGGGGGTCTTAAATAATAATAAATCTGATGGAAAACGATTAATAAGATGAGTGGCCATTAATACTACCCCACTCTATAAGTGCTTCAACACTTGGGCTTTAAACATAACAACCTTTGTTATTTCTAATAATTGCTCAATATTTCTCTCTACTACTTTATTTTACTAGGATGTGTATGGGTAAAAAGATTCATGAGCAATACCTTCCTCAATAAATAAATTGGAGACAACATAATTGAAGAAATCCTTAGCATTATATGATCATAATTTCTTAAGGGTTATGTTGAATTGATTTTGAATTAGTATGATAAACCTCTGAATAATATTGATGGCTTTTGATTTTATTTTCATAAAGTAAATTCATGTGAACCTGGTACAATCATCTACAAAGATAATAAACCATCTTAAGTCCCTAATATCACTGAATGAAGAAGGAACTCATATACCAAAATGTATTATGTAAAAAAAGAGATTCACTTTTATGTCTAATAGAGAGAAATCAAATTGTCGCTTTTTAGTTATTTAGTAAGGTTCACATATGAAAGTAGATTCCCCAATTGTACGACAAAACTTTGGAAATAAGTATCAAAGTACTTTTATGGATGAATGTCTTAAACAACAATATAAAAATAAAAAATTATTTAATGGAGAACAAAAGCAAAGGTAAAAATGTCTGGACTAGAATTTGTCAACATCATCTTGTCCATGTGCCTTGTGTAATAGAGTTTGTCTCTAACATGTCCAATCCTCCCACCTAAGGTGGTGTCATAAAAGAAACATAAATCACCATCAAATGATATCAAAACAATTAAAGTCTTTACCTAATTTCTCAATGACAATAGATGTGCATTCAATCTTAGAATATGAAGAACATATCTTAATAGACACAATTCCTCAAGATGAATTGATCGAATACAAGCTACAAGTAAAATATCCATACTAGTAATAATAATCTTATGATTATTAGTACATACCTCATATGTTATAAATAGTGATGCATATAGAGTCATATGATCAATAGCTCCTAAATTAATATTTCATGATATATTAAGGGGTGAATGTGACGTTAATGATGATATACTTAAGTATAATAGAAAATATTTGAGAAAAGTGGTTACTAGCATGTGTGAGGAAAGTGAAATTAATCACGCTCTTCATCTGTTTAATTTCTTCTTTGGGTTTTTTAATCTCCAAAGGTTGAACAAAAGTAGATCCGTCTTGACTAATTAACTCCTCCTTGTATCATGGACTTAACACCATCTTCATTTTGAGCATTACCTAAATGTAACTTATCATAATTATGCAATGTGTTATGAATCTTCAGCATGTATCTTTGGTATGATGATTTTTCTGACCATGTGTAAAATAGGTTTGTCTTTGGATTAGTCCTAGGATCTCCTTTAATGAATGGTACTTTACCATCCCTCTTTTTAAACCCAAAGGTATTTTTACTCTTAAGGATGTTAAATGCAGCATTTTCTATCTTTAAATCATTCCTCATATTTTTAGTATTTTCTCTTCAATGTCTGGTTAATGTAATTGCCTCTTCAATATCTAGTAATACTTTGTAAGTAAGAATCTAATATACTAGAGTCTTATACTTTAGATTTAGCCTCATCAAAAGCTTAATACAATAAATTTTTCATGATGTAATTTCACTCTTCAGCATCAACGTTCTTGATTGGTCTAGAGTGAGTCGATATCTCTTCATATGGTTTTCAATTCACATACATATTCTAGAACAATCAATATTCTTTATATCAAAGATAAATATTTTTGTACCAATCAATAAATTTAAGATTTGTCATATTTAGTGCAATGAACACAACAAACTTTGTCTCATAATTCCTTCATAGATTCCAAATAATGAAATTTATCACTTATCTTTGGTGAAGTATTTTTCAACATTCAATATTAAATTAACACCTCTTCTTTTCACTGAGAATATCTTAAACTGTCAATACTTTGTAAAGATTATGTCAAGTGACGATCCAAATTCCTCCCCATGTAAAATAAGTTCCACATTAGTGTCCATTGGAATAGCTTGATTTTGTCAAATCAGAATCTCTTAGCAATTTTAAGTGGGTCTAAGCATACCTTGAGTACCTCAAATAAATTTCTTAGACTAGAAGAGGAAAATTCACTGACTTTTGTCTCCATATTCTGTAGTGGTGACCAAATATCCCTTGAAAAAAAATCTCAAATAGAAACTCTCTAATGTAATACTTGTTTTCTGTACATTAAGTATGGATGACATTTTTTGTTCAAAAAACCAAGGATGACTGCCACTTCGTCAAGAAATGATGATGGTGTATTTGCAAACATCTACTACTGTCAAGAAATGATGATAGGATACTCATAGACGATCACCACCATCAAGAAGATGATGATTATGTGACTCTCCAAAGAATTTATCAATCTACTTATGACTAAATAATTTCATAGTTGAACTCAAGTGCTACATAGAAGAAGAAGATCACCATGCAACACTACCTACAGTGTAAAATTGTCGTCACCACTAAGGTTGGTTGATCTTCTATTAGTAGTCTCACGTAGGGTTAGAGAGAAAGCTTTAATACCATGTTACTAGAAACAACAGAACTAGGAAAGGTAAAAACTGATTTAGCCCTTCTTAGAATTGTACGCTAGTATTTATATTGGCACATAATAGACCTTTCTGGTATTTACAAAAATTTCTAATGATGAAAACACATAAAAGAGAAATACATCTAATAAGAAGACAAAAGAAAAAAATAAAAGGAGAGCCTAATATAGAATAATTATTCTGCATAACAATGAAGTTCAAGTAGAGTTCAAAAGTCAACTCCATGATCTGTCAATAAAAGACCTTGAACATGCTCAAGGTGTTTCTTTAAACCTTGCATGCATTTGAAATCATGAGAGCTTACAAATATCTGATGGGTCTGAAGTATTTGAGTCATGAAAAGGTTTAGTGCCATTAATTAAGTAATTATTGATCTTTGCTAAGTTGGGGATATTATATCAACCATTGCAAGAGGGCATATCCTCCCTTCATCAAGTGTTGATCATTATGTTTTATTTTTCTAATTCCTTGTAAACATCAACTCTTTTGCAGCAAGGTTTGACTTTATCTTATCTACTCAATGTCAATGACTTAGATCTCTAAGACATCAGTCAAGGGGGTTGTCCTTCTAGGAGAGGTGAAAGGATCAAAACCCAAGTGTTCTTTATGGCTACTTCTCATGTGCATGATAAAGATTAGTAGAATGAGAAAATGATCTAAAGCATAATATGTCATTTTATTTATAATTTAGTATTTTGGTGAGTTTTAATTGGTTTTAAACCTCCAAGTATAAAAATATCATATAAATATATATATAGTGAATTTCTATCAACACTATGAGCCATCCAAAAACCTTTGAATATGTTGTCATTGAATAAAATTATGTCTCTAAAATCAATCAAAATTAGCAAATAACGGGCTTATTTTATTTAAAATGAATGTGTTTTCCCATGATATCCTCACCCAATTGGGTAGATTTGTGATTTTTCCACGGGCTTGAAGCACGACCCTTCCATATATGTGGCAATTAATAAAAAAACCGTTTTTGAAAATATTTTAAAAGGGCACAAGAGGCTCCAACCCCTCCATATCTGTCATTAATTTTTTTATAAATATCCTATATATTCCCTCCCTTAACTCTCATTAATGAAATGATACGACGAGAAGGATGAGAGCTGTACCCCTTTGACTTTGATCTGTGATGGGTATTTGACTTAGCTCATCAATCACCAACAGACAACATCGTGAGGAATTATTTTCCATATTAAATCTATGAGTAAAAAACGGAATATATTTCAAAAATGGAAACAATAACGGCGTTCTGCGAACCTTTGAGAGGAAGAGTGCAACGGAACGGAAAGGCGCGATTCCCCCGGGGGCCGTCTGTCTCTTCTGCTTCTTCTTCAAATGTCCCATCCGCAAAACCAGCGTCTGTCCCTCTCGATCCCCTAGAAAAGCCCCAACAGGCGCTTCAACCCAGGTGGAAGAGGGAGGAAGATAAGCAGGAAGAAGCTCGCGGAGGAGATGGCGGATCCCAGAGCGAAGCTCGTGGAGGAGATATGCTCCGCCTCTTCCGCCACCGCCGCCTGCGCCCATCGCCGCCGCAACGGGCGGAAGCCCGGCTTCGTCGACTGGTACCTCGTTCTTCAGGTACGCTCCCCCTCCATCGCCGTTCTCTCTGCTCCGCAGGCCTCCTCTTTCTTTCTCGTCTTCTCAGCCGCTCTCATGGCCAGTTGGAAGAGACCGCCGGCGCTGACATTGTTCGCAGGCGGTACCGTCATCTGGGTACGCCCCCACCCTCTCCCTTTTTCTTCAAGTTTGGGAGATCGATCTGTTGTTTGTTGTCTGTGTTTTTCTCAGCCCTGCAACTCCATCCTGATAAGAACGACCACCCCCAAGCCGAGACTGCCTTCAAGATCGTCTTCGAGGTAAAACTATTCTTCTTCCCTTCTGTAAACTGATCGGAAGATGAAGCGCCCAGTCTCCGCCGGTGAATGGAGCTCGCTGCACCAGCAATGCCCCTCACGGCGCCTCTGCTCTTCCTTCCGTTCGTCCCCAGGCCTACGCGTGCCTCTCAGACGAAGGGAGAAGAAGAGCCTTCGACTCCGACCGGCGGCGCAACGCCTGCCGATGGTGCAACGGCAAGCTCCGCCGCCCGTCCTCCGACGGCGCCGGCGAGGAAAGAACCCGCAGGGCTCTTCAGGCCATGAGAGAAGAAGTGATGCAGAGACTGAGGGACGACACCATGGTGATCGAACACTGTCTACGAGCTCGTCGGCTGGTCCGAGAGGAGTCCCCCGTCTTCGACCCTACCGACCGCCTTCTCTTCCCGGAGTACCGGCGGCGACGCCACCGGACGCCGCCAGACGCCTGGTTCCTCCGTCCTCAACGCTTCCCTAGTTGCTACCAGAGCAGAAGAGCCGGCTGCGAGACCCCACTCTACGAATTTGCATCGGCAAGCTCCACCGAGCACCCCAGTTCCAGATTTTGATTCTTTCCGACCTTCGGAAACCTCCATCGCCGTCGAAAAATTTGATTTTTCCGGAAGCCGTTGCTTCTAAATTTAGGAAAAAAAAAGAAGGGAAGATGCAGAGATCGTGTGAAGCACCTGGACCGACTCTTCAGGCCCAGCTTCCGCGAATGGAGGAGCTTGATGTGGGTCGCGTCCGTTGAGCTGCTATTCACGAAATGGGTTGGAAAAGTTGTCTCCTTTTTGGATCAGTCGTGCACCCATGAAAACTCATAACTTTATGCCGAAAAATTACGAGTTGAACAATACGTGTCAGCCCCAATTTGTGCCATTCAGCTGTCATCATGTTCGAGGGCACGGCGAGATGTCAACGGGTCGGACACGACTTGGGATCTTACCAAGATTGACCCATTATTGTGGGAGAGGACTCCAGATCTTTTCCCCGCTGGGGCTTTTAATGGCAGGCTTTCGGATATCTTTACAAATTTACCTTCGAATTTAGCAGACAATAATGTTTTGATTACAAGATTAAATGATATAACCGCCCCAACTTCCACAGTCTGTTCTGTGCGTCGACGTTGATCACGATTTATTAATTAATCTCCTCTACAACTCGAAGTCGATACGCCATCCGACGCTGCCGACGTGTCGCCATCGCGACCCTCATTGTCTTGACCGGGTACGTGCATGGGGAACGGATTTATTACGGATGCGCCGTCTTTAAGGGGCCAGCTTTCAGAGGAAGAAAGTCTGGAAAAAACCGATCTTTATTCCGTACGCGTTTTTTTGCCAATAATAGTTATGTGCAGCTAGTTTTATTTACGATATTTTCGCAGATTTATATTTGACGGGTTTTTTTTGTTGTTGTTGGTTTTAGTGCTCGCCAACGCCGCCGCCCGCCGGCGAGTGCCGTCGTTGACGGGACAACCACTCCGCTGACCTCTGGAAGGAGAGGAACCGGCGATCGCGCAGCAGCCGAACGACCGGCGGGTGCCCCTCCGACAACGACTTTCCTCACTCCGGTGGGCGGCGCCGCCAACCATACAGAACTTCTGAGTCAACTCATCTGGCGACCTGCCAGAGTCAAAGTTTCGGAGTTCAGCTGAGAAAATATCGGGTTCTCGAAGTCCCTAGATTTTTTTATGGAGGCGGAGAAAATATTATCAAAGATTCATCTATTCGATATAAGAAGAGTATTTCTTCCGAAAATTACGGGAAATTCAACGCTAGAAATAATGGTTGAAAATAAAGCATATTAATTACTATGATATTAGGAAATACTCTGAGCGCGTGTTCTCTCTCCCTCATCACGAGCCACACCGCGCCGCCGTGGCCATCAGAGGATGCGACGTTTTGGACTTTTGCGGTGTAGTTTCCATTTAAGCCAACTTGTCATGTCCGGAGACAGCGACACGTTGTTTTTGGAACGGGACTGGTGGACGTCTTCGAGAACATCCGTTAGATTTGAATCGAGGCTTGGCATCCGTGTGTGGTGGCTCGATCTGGTTATCAGATAGTCTGATCATTTATCATATATATGTACGCTTGCTTATCAGCGACAAGTCGCTGAGAAGGACGACCTTTTCTTCCTGCAGTATGCATCGAAGAAAGCGAGATAACTGTATTCGTCTTGGATTCTTTGTACTACTAACCCTATGAAAGGGCAGAGTTCTCTAAAAAAGCCTCATCTGTATTTTTATTTTGGGAAAACCTTTTCAGACTTAATATTCGGCCATTCACAGCTAGATTTTCATGGCGAAAAATTGAGTGCTCATGGTCGGTAAATCTGAGAACCCCATTTAATAATTATTAATAATTTATTTTCCTTATTAGGAATACGACTGGTGAGTATTTCCGTACATGTTCCGGGCTCGAAAATGGTGAAATTACTGCGTGAGGACTCATGGAGGAATAGTATGCTTCAAGGGTGCTTTCGATAATTAAGCAGTATTCACGGGGGTTCTAAACACATATGCCATTAAATTTGCCAGCTCCTATCAATCGACTGACTCTTCATCTCCCCCCCCCCCCCGACCCCCGTTGTTATCCCGCAGCTTCCGCCTCCGCTTCCTCTTGCCTGTGTCCATGGAAGGAGAAATCTCCGGGGCCCGAAGAAGCCCAGCGAATTCCGAACCCCTTCGCTGAATCTGGAATCTTCCACCAACCACCTCATCGAATTTGTCTTCGGCGTATTCGGAGGGGCTTCGCGGTGCTCGGTCCCTGCGACTTTCTGGAGCCGGTTCTCTCATCTTCCTCCTTTCCTCCGGTGGCTCTCGCATCGTAGCAGTACTTACCCGTGTCTGGCCTCGAGCCGGAGAATTTTTGGTGGGCGGAAATGACGTCGCTGAGCAGGGAGCTGGTGTTCCTCATACTCCAGTTCCTGGACGAGGAGAAGTTTAAAGAGTCCGTTCACAAGTGAGTCCTCCCTAGGGTTTCCATGTCCTCCACTCCCCTCAAGCCGTCGTCGTCTTATTCTTCTCTCATGGCTTTGTCTTCCGCTGCCGCAGGTTGGAGCAGGAGTCGGGTTTCTTCTTCAATATGAAGTACTTTGAGGAAAAGGCACTTGCAGGGGAATGGGACGAGATCGAGAGATATCTCTCTGGTTTCACCAAGGTTGACGACAACAGATACTCAATGAAGATCTTCTTCGAGATCAGGAAGCAGAAGTACTTGGAGGCGCTTGATAGGTTAGACCTTCCATCTATTTTTTTTGTAGTTTATGAGAAAAATTCTGATAATTCCTTACAAAAACGGCACACCTTCCTTTCATTTTTATGATAAAAATTATTAAATAATTAACTTCACATTATTATTATTTATAATTCATGAAATAATAATTTCCTAGACTCTTTGAAAACAAAATTCGTTCCCTTTTTCGTCTTTCTTAGCTTTTGATATGGTTTTCTTTGTCTTCTAGGCACGACAGGGCGAAGGCTGTCGATATACTGGTCAAGGATCTGAAAGTGTTCTCAACGTTCAATGAAG
Source organism: Spirodela intermedia (assembly GCA_902729315.2). NCBI lineage: Eukaryota > Viridiplantae > Streptophyta > Magnoliopsida > Alismatales > Araceae > Spirodela > Spirodela intermedia. The sequence continues at coordinate 6,634,599 of LR746264.1, forward strand.
AGTTATACAAGGAAATTACTCAACTTCTCACACTCGAAAATTTTAGGTGAATATTTTGTTGGTTTCATTCTGTTTTTTCAAAACGAATTCTTATTCTTTCGAACCTATTTTTTTTTACCGTCAACTGTAGTTTGAAGATTCATTAATTACCATTCTCAGGTTTCAGAGTTTAGCTGTTAGTGAGCACGCCGATTACATTTCGAAAGTTTTTCTCTTCTCAATTTCCAGCAGACTTCTTGGGAGTTGGATATCTGAACTTAGACAGTGCAGTTTAACCCCCACTCTTGCTTATTATGACACTAAAACGAATGCAAGAATTCAGTGTCAAAATAGTAAAAATGTGTTAGATGTTCAAGATAAGTTTCCTGACCACTATTTTCTCAAATTAAGATGTCATTCCATTCTTTTATTTAGTGCATAATTAAATCTGAAGCGTCTTTCATCTTTCAAAAGACTACTTCCTCCTTAATCCGAATGTAAAATAATCTAAGGTATTTTCTCCACTTCAAGGAAGGAAATAATGAAATGTGAATTGAATATATTTGGAAGAAGACAAAAAAAGCACCATTTTCTAAATTGTACACTGAAAAAGCCTAGAAATGAAAAAGTTATTTCCCCCCTGCTGCTGAATCGGCTCCAACTGATAGAGCATGGTGTTATCTAGGAAAGGGAAGCGATGATATGATATGTCCTCGAATGGTGCTTTCTTTGGTTGTGGAACTCGCTCTGATTTGAAAACTATCATGATGTTGGCTTCTTCTCTTATGCACCATAGAGACATCTTTATTTTATCAAGGATATTTCTCGTGTCATTTTTTGGTTTGATTGATAGATTAATGTAAACAATCCCAGAGGAAACAGTTCCAAATAAGAGCAGCTCCTTATCAAAGCTTTAGATGATTTCTCTGCACCTGTATTTTTTTTTAATTATCTTGTCTGCTACTAACTGTTTTTTTTCATTTTTAAGCTCATCTGATTTGGGAAAAAGATTTATGGATTTTATAATTTTGTTGTTTCTTAATTGGTCGATGTGTCTCTCCTTCTGCCTTGAATTTCTTGCGATTTCAGTCGATCATTATTTTTTTTCCTTTGAGAATTGGCAAAAAACGATTTTAGTTATAATTTTCTCATTTTCCCTTATACGCAGAGAAAATGAACAATTATCCAAATATGGTGACACCAAATCAGCTCGTAGCATCATGCTAATAGAGCTTAAGAAACTCATTGAAGCCAATCCTCTATTCCGAGAAAAGTTGATCTTTCCCACTCTGAAGGCATCACGATTACGGACGCTAATTAACCAAAGGTAATTAAGATAGATATATGGCATATTGTCTTCTATCTTGTTTCTTCATCTTCATGTAAAATCAATACTTTTTCTTCGTAAGTTCTGAAATTCACCCATATTTTTAGACTTTTTTTTTCTGGTTAAAAGCCTTGTAGTCTTACTATATTAACGAGAAATTTCCATGTCATCTTGTTCGTTCCCTGACATGTGCATATTTGCTTATGCATACTCGTGCACATGCAGAGAATGATTATTTGAGTTTGTGTATGAATCCCCACGTATGTTACTGAATCAATGGTTTTGGTTATGGCAGCTTGAATTGGCAGCACCAGCTCTGTAAGAATCCCAGGTCAAACCCTGACATCAAGACCTTGTTCATAGATCATACTTGTTCACCGCCAAATGGTTCTCGCACACCACAGTCAGCCACCGTTCCTCTTTCAGCAGTTCCCAAACCTGCTCCATATATGGCGCTTGGGACCCACGGAGTACGTTGCTATACCATCTCATTTGACTTGTTTTGTATGTAATTGTTATGACATTCTGCCCGGGTTTTACATCATCCTGTCTGGATTCAATGTAGACTTTTCCGCCTGCTGTGGCGGCCAATGCCAATGCTTTAGCAGGCTGGATGGCAAATGCAGCTGCTTCTTCGTCCGTGCAGTCTGCTGCCGTTGCTGCATCACCAATAACAGTTCCACAGAATCAAGGTCTGAACCACATGTCAAAGAATAAGAATATCGTGTGCTAGTGATGCTTATGTTGATGAAAGCCCTAGCAGATTTTCTTCTTTGTTTTCCTTTCTTGAGTGTTCACTATTCAACTTCTTTCTTCAATGTTGATGAAAGCCCTAGCAGGCTGAATCAATGCGGTGTCCACACATATAAACGGCTGATTGAAACTCAAGCATAAAATCCACATATCATTTTTAATGTCAAATAAAATTTTTAAAAGGACTGTTAATTCATCAACATTGTTTTTATTTAACATTAGAAATTCCTTGAATAATGAATCTGTTTCCAATGAAAGATATGTATCTCGGATCTCATGTTATAAATGAAAACTAAATAGTTTGACTCTACAGAACATAATCATGATGCTCAGCTTTTTCGTGACCATAATGTTTCTAATTTTTCGTTCATATCTGATTTTTTTCTCAATCATTTTTGTGGGGCACAATCCAAAAGGCGTATTGTGCGGAAATCCACTCACTGAATAAAACTAATGACGATCTCCTCTCCCACGACTCCTATAGCTTTCATTTTTTTTCCCCAGGGAAGAAACAACTCTAGTTTTCCACAACACGTAATCTGACATGCTCAGAATACCATTTGAACATGTTGAGCCTCTAATGGCTCAAAATAGGTATCCCACTCTTTATATGAAATTGAAATCATTTCATGATGTTTATAGATATCCCACTCTTTAAATTTATTTATTTTTTGTCTTACAGAGAGTTATTTGTTTGTCATGAGGACGTGTCCATTGATAACTTGTAGACGTCAAATTCTGTGATATCACAAGAAATAGGAAGTTGACCTATGGCATAAGCAGGCTCCTTTTCTAGACAACTACATTTTCCTACACTAGGATGAAAAAGGTTTCCGGTATTTACTGTATATGACTGTTTTCCATTCTTATCAGAGGTAAGATAGCCTGGTGTGATATCTCTTTAGATGTGGACTTTCATCATATCCACTAATATTGAGTTAATGCGTTCCTTTTATTCTAAATCCAAATTCCTTCTAAAACTTTGGGTTTTCCTCAAATATTTTTAACTGTTAATAAGTTGATCCTGATACACATCAGAAGGTATGAAAAGCGTTCCTACTCATACATTGACCATAACCAGAACAAGTGGCAATGTATCCGCCAGGAGGTAATTCTGATGTCGGAAAAGTTTCTTGTATCTTGCCAGATGATCATTGAATGTTAATATTAACATCCAAGACATATGATGGCAATGAAAAATAATATTTTTGACTACAACACGGTGCTATAATGTTTTCATTACATTGAGACGGGGGAAAAATCATGTGCTTCATGAAATTATTGATGCAGCATTACAAGGGCGATGAAAATTTTCATTTTTCCTTTGTTCAGTTTCTATTCTGAAACGTCCAAGAACTCCTCCGAATGTACTGAGTATGGGGGACTATCAAAATTCGGATCCGGACCAACTGATGAAACGTTTACGCCCAATTGCTCATCCCGTCGATGAGGTAGTGAATTAATTTGAATATTATTATTACGTGTTTAAGTGTCTGTAATGTCGCTTCGGTTCAGCATTTTTTATTTATTTTTTACATCGTGGTATTTGCATACTATTCTACAGCGTCTTATGTTAACTGGCACGTTCAATTTATATACCCTTGACCACTTCTGCAGTCTGTGTGGTCATCAGATGACCTTCCAAAAACCGTAGCTTGTACAGTGAGCCAGGGAGCGAACGTAACAAGCATGGATTTTCACCCTTCTCATCACACTCTTCTTCTTGGTGAGCAAAATCTCATCATCTGGAAGCCCCATATCTTCTTCTTGATAAGCATTTTCTCTGAAAATACTTCCGCATCTTTCTTTGGCAGTGGGATCTGGGAATGGTGAAATTGTACTTTGGGAAATTGGTTTGCGGGAGAGGTTGGTCTCGAAGCCATTTAAGATATGGGATGCGGCAGCTCGCTCAATAGCTTTTCAGGTCTCAAAACCATTTAAGATCTTTGTAGCTTTTCTAGCCATTTTTTTCTAAATGAATTGCAAATGTGAAATGTACTTGCTTTTGTGAATTGCCCCCTTACCTAAAATCTTAATGAATCACGTATGTTTTATTGGATCCTTTAGTTTTTGGTATTTAGTCTTGCTAAGAAATGTTTTTGGCATAATCGCCTATGATGTAAAATCGCCTTATCCTTTTTCAAGTATCTAGACTGCTTGAAGAATAACTAAATGAGAGATAGATACAATAGTGCCTATGCAAAATCTTGAGCAGGCAATCAAACTGTTAGACAAACCATAATAACAGCCTATAAAGGTTCACATACTTTTATCTGTATGTTGTTGAGTTGTTTCTCTATAATTTTTTTCTTGTTTTAATGATATTCTTTCTTATTAAGCAGGCTACTTTAGTCAAAGATTCTTCAATATCGATTAATAAAGTGGCATGGAGTCCAGATGGAAGTCTGATAGGTATCTCTCACCCAGAGGTTACTGCGGCTACTTTTCATTATTGTCATCTGTTTGAAACTGTATCCTGCCCTTTCAGGAATTGCGTTCACGAAACACTTGATCCACTTGTACTCTTACCATGCACCAAATGATTTGCGGAATTTGTTGGAGGTGGGAAATTTCATTTCTACTTTTACTACTCTAGTGACCGCTGTTAACACGAGGGACATGCACTAGTTAATGACGTGAAATGGCCTTCGCTATTCATCTATGTATTCGTGTTTGTGTTGGGGAAGGGGTAGGGGGGAGAAAATGGGGGGGATTACCTTTTCTATTGAAATTGATGATAATCCTGTCCAATTTTTTTACATGAACAGATTGATGCCCATGTCGGCGGAGTGAATGACATAGCATTTTCTCATCCAAACAAGCAGATCTGTATAGTTACTTGTGGAGATGACAAGCTTATAAAGGTTGATCTGAAGACAATGACGTCCTCGTTGTGCCCATCTGTCTTTTTATTTTCCACCTCGAAACTAAATCGTGTTTGCAATCCAGGTCTGGGATCTGAATGGAAGGAAATTGTTTGCGTTTGAAGGACACGAAGCTCCTGTTTATTCTGTGTGTCCTCACCATAAGGACAATATTCAGGTAGATACTACTGTCTGCGTGCGCTTCTTCTCTCAACCGTCTCTAGCATTAGCAGTATTAAACCCATTGTTCAACTCTGAGATTGTATACTGAAAGCATTAACAATATCCCTCCAAACCATAATCGAGGCCAAGTCCGTGACTTCCGTGGGTCTGAAACTGATGACAGATTTGTCCCTCTAAACCGTACCTATGCACTCATCCTAGTGATTGGAAAAATGATTACTACCACTAGTTGTAATGTGCAGTGATTTCTCTGTGATTGTACACCTACTCTCGCCTACACCGATTTGATTTGCTTGTGTGCAAATATAACCGGACGGCTGCCTAAAATGGAATAGATATATGTGCACTCAATGGAGGTGTGATATCAGTTGTAATACTTGGGAGCTGGTTCATTGCCACAATTTGTCAACCTTGCAGTTGGATAAAGTTACGGGAGGAGCAGATCCTGGATAAAATTAAATGACGATAAGCAGTCAGTTTGAGATTATATGCATGGAATTTTACTTTAACTGTTCCTGGTAGTGAGTCGTCGTTTTTTTGTGAACTGGCAGTTCATTTTTTCTACTGCTCTTGATGGGAAAATCAAAGCTTGGCTCTACGACAATATGGGGTCCAGAGTTGACTATGACGCCCCTGGACGTTGGTGCACCACAATGCTCTACAGTGCGGATGGAAATAGGTAGACCAGTTCTTAACGTGGAGTGACTACTGCTAATTAGTTTGCAACCATTATTTATGTTTATTTTTGCACTGTATTCTGCCACATTGTCTAGACTGTTTCATTTACCCTTTTCATCGTCCAGATTATTCTCATGTGGAACCAGCAAAGATGGCGAATGTTTCCTCGTCGAATGGAATGAAAGCGAGGGATCAATAAAGAGAACATATTCAGGATTTCGCAAAAAATCAAACGGTGTTTTGCAATTTGATATCACACAGAATCACTTCTTGGCTGTTGGTGAGGATAATCAGATAAAATTTTGGGATGTGGACAATGTCAACATGATTACAAGCACAGATGCTGATGGTGGACTCCCGGTCAGTTTTTGTCCTTTGGCGCTTAAATGTTTCACTCGGATGAATCCACTGTAGTTGTTTATCACTTTAATCCTTTATTGATTTCTTCAGAACCTCCCTCGCCTGAGATTCAACAAAGAAGGGACCCTTCTTGCTGTTTCTACAGCTGACAATGGTTTCAAGATACTTGCCAACGCCGAGGGTCTCAGGACCTTGCGACCGCTTGATAATCGTTCTTTTGAAGCATTGAAGGCCCAGTTTGAATCTACTCCCCTCAAGGTAGTAATTTTAATACCATTTTCATAGGCATCTTAAGGGATCATTTCCTGACTCTCCTGCTTGCTGAACAGGCATCTGGTGCACCTCTGGTTACAAATACTCCCCCGAATATTCTTAGAGTGGATCGCTTGGATGGAAGCTCTCCTGCCAGACCTTCTCCTCTTCTGGTACGTCTAATTGGATGGTTGAAGCTTACGTTCCCCTGTGCCCATGATGATCTTCGGAGGAAAACTTTTGAGCACCCTTTTGACCTTTCTGTCAGTCTGATCACTGGTCCTTTCCTGTAATTCTCCTGGACATTTGTAGCATGGATCCGAGCCGCCTTCCAAAAATGTGGAGAAGCCAAAGACTGTAGAAGATGTACCAGATAAACCAAAACCCTGGGAGCTGGCAGAAATCTTGGAGCCTTCTCAGTGCCGCGTTGTCTCTACAACCGATTCAGGCAGCAAGGTTTATACCGTCTCAGTTTCATTTGTTTCCGCCTCGCTCCTCCCATTTCCTGAAGTGTAGAACACCCCTTTTGCACAGGTTACCAGGCTTCTTTACACAAACTCTGCGACTGGCTTGTTGGCTTTGGGGTCAAATGGAGTCCAGAGGTTGTGGAAATGGACCCGAAATGAGCAGAACCCGGGTGGCAAGGTGATACTCGTCCTCTTTTTCAACATTTAAATATCCTATTTATTTCATCAACGAAGAAGGGTGTTTTGAACCTGTTGGTGGCTAAAGGCCACGGCCCATATCGCCCCAGAGCACTGGCAGCCGAGCAGTGGTCTTCTCATGACCAATGACGTATCAGATGCCAAGCCTGAGGAACCTGTTCCCTGCATAGCGCTCTCAAAGAATGATTCATATGTAATGTCCGCCTGTGGAGGGAAGGTCTCTCTGTTCAACATGATGACGTTTAAGGTAATCCGCCCGGCAATCCCTTGGCTGGTTGTGGGAACCTCTGTGGCCGGTGATCTTACTGTGTATACCATGTGGGTATCATTCACAGGTCATGACGACGTTCATGCCCCCGCCTCCTGCTTCGACCTTCCTGGCATTTCATCCGCAAGACAACAACATCATCGCGGTCGGGATGGAGGACTCGACAATTCACGTCTACTACGTGAAGGTCGATGAGGTAGCATCTCACTCCGCTCGTGAATTCTTTGACCATTTCATTTGCAGCGTAATTATCACGGGTTGCTTCCCCCCCTCTTCTGCGGCAGGTCAAAACGAAACTAAAAGGCCACCAGAAACGCATTACGGGGCTTGCATTTTCGAACCATCTTAACATCTTGGTATCTTCGGGAGCTGATGCCCAGGTAAAGAAACAACAGAGATTATTTTAGTTTCTCCAGTTATTCTTTCATGGGTTCGCGAGATCACAGTCGTCAAAGCACCAGACCTGCTCCAGGAGTCCTTGGGCGCCTCGGGCACTCTTTCTTCTCCCCTCTTCGTATACGGGCATGGCTGAAGGGGGAGACTGATACGGGCAGAGCAGAGAGAGTGATTGGCGTGGGTAGAGTGAATGAGAGCAGGTAGAGACGGGCATTGGGATAAGGTGGCCTGTTCAATCACGAGGGTTGATCAAATTGTATGAAATGAATGGGTGAGACTGTCGCAGGGAAGGGAAGGGGGGTGGGGGGTGGGGGGCAGCTGCTTTTTTCTTCTTTCCTCTTTTCCTCATTGTAAAGCTTTTTGCTTTCCATTCTGAAGCTCAGCTCTTCCAACAAGGCCGCTAATTTCCCCCGTGCAGCTTTGCATATGGAGCACCGACACGTGGGAGAAACGAAAGTCAATCTCCATCCAGATGACTGCGGGGAAGTCACCGGGTGGCGACACCCGGGTACAGTTCCACTCCGACCAGGTTCGCCTCCTGGTAGTCCACGAAACACAGTTGGCGCTGTACGATGCCTCCAAAGCAGACCGCCTACGGCAGGTAAGCTCCCACTCACTCAGACCCTCCCTCTCTCTCTCCTCTCTTTTTCTCTCTCTTGCTATAGTACAAGGTCGGAGACTCCTCATTTCTCTCCCTCCCCTTCAGTGGCTGCCGCAAGACTCTCTGCCCGCGCCCATATCCTCGGCGTCCTACTCCTGCAACAGCCAGCTGGTCTACGCCTCGTTCTGTAATGGGGACATCGGGGTCTTTGATGCCGACAGCTTGAGACCAAGATGCCGCATCGCGCCGTCAGTCTACCTCTCCCCGGCGGTCGCCAACAGGTGCTCGCAAACTCACAGCATCGGATGTTCTTCTTGCTCCACCATCCCCTGTTTCTGACCGTCTTCTTCTGCAGCAGCCAGTCGGTGTACCCTCTCGTGGTGGCGACGAACCCACAGGAACCCAATCAGCTGGCCGTTGGGTTGACCGACGGCGCCGTCAAAGTGATCGAGCCGTCGGAATCGGAGAAGAATTGGGGCGCCCCCGTGCCAAACGACAACGGGGCCGCCGGCGGAAGAACGCCGGCGCCAACAGTGACGACCAGCCCGTAAAGAGGTCCGAGCTTCTTCTGTAAATTTGGCTTTTCCTACTAATTTAACTCCACAGGTGCCCTTCTAAACGTGGAGGGTAGAATCTTATCTACGCTCATGAAGCTTGTACACTTGTCCCCTCCCCAAGTCCCGCCCCGCCTGCCCTTCTTCTCTGCTCTGCTCTGCTCTGCTCTACACACGCTCTGTAATGCTAGTAATTCATGGTTTCCTCTCTTCTCATTGATTTTCCTAATTGCTGTAATTTCTCTCTCTCTCTCTCTCTCTCTCCCTCACTCATTCTCTCTCCATGCCGAAGGTCAGGAGTTTCTAAGATCACTTATTGATGAACTGGTCCGTTGGTCCTAGATGGCCCGGGTGAAAGCCTTGTTGGGGGCCCAATATACTAATAACGGCCCATTTGGACCCCGGCCCACCCCATACCTCTCTCTCTCTCTCTCTCTCTCTTCTTGATGAACTGATCAGTTGGTTCTGGATAACCCGGTGAGAGGCTGGGCCGGGATAGGCCCAATAGACCACTAGTGGCCACTAAGGCCGCCTCTCGCGGGGCCCACCCCTCATTTGACAAAAGAACTTCCGGCCCAGGGACGGGTCACATTTCTTGCGTTCTCACTTCGCATATCACCGGGAGAAACCGGTCGAGGCAGACAATACCGACCGCCAGCTGCCGGTAACCTCCTCCCTCCGTTACCGCAAATTAATGAAGGAAATGGCGGGGCCTCGTGGCCTGTCGAGTGAGCGAGTCCAGGCTAGCACCGTCGGCATGATTGAAGGGGGGGCCCACCCCGGGGTCTGGCACCCACATGCCTCTGACCCGGAGCGCCATGGACGGCCCCACTCTTCTCCTCAGGGGGGTGAGGAAAACGCCTGCAATCATCTTTCGATCTATCTATCTATCTATCAATCTGGTGGTGATATTCTACAGAAGGGAGTAATCTTTGGATCGGTCGATTTCCTCGTCGAGGATGTGCAGGTGGGCGGCAGCTCGTCGGTTGGATCTTCGCGGGTGACAGCGATCGCCTCCGATGATGGAGGAGCTGAGGTGTTTCCGCCCTTTTTGTTTTCAATCTTCCCGCATCTGATGACGGGTGAGATGAAAGCGGGGATACTGTGATGAACAGTAGAATAATGGTAAAAAAATGCCTGCCCGAGTACATTTCTGAAATATAAAGAGACAAGTTGGTTCGTCTAGTGTTTTCCTTCTTCCGGCGCCCCGACGCCTCCCCCCCCCTCGCCAAGCACCTCTTCTTCTTCTTCTTCTTCTTCTTCTTCTTCTTCTTCTTTTGCTGCTGCTTCTTCTTCTTCTTCTGCCTCCGCTACTTTTGCTGGCGGTAGTTCTGTATCCACTTGTGCTTGTTCAATTTTGGTTTGCCTGGCCGCTGCAGTGTGCGTGCTGGTATTTCTAGAGGGTGCTGAGGAGTGCGGGGGAGAGGAGCTCATGAAGAGGCTCGTAAGTACGTTAGTTTCTCTTTGCATTCTTTTTTTTCCCCCGGGATCCTTGGGATGTACCCCGTCTTTCCTGGTTTCTTTGGAAGTTGGCATCCCCGCTTTGTGATTGTTCTCCCGTGATCCTATATTTTGGTTTCCCGGATTGGTTCGCCCCCCCCCCGCCCCCCCCTTCGGCTTCTTGGGGATCATCTATGTCCTGGAAGTTCTGGCTTCCTATACCGTGTTTGTTTCTTCTATGTTTCTCTTTCTCCTTTCCCAGTTCAATGAATTTACAGGCACTTCCTTATTTTCATTGCCTGTGAAGCGATCGTTTTGCGCTTTCAGGGTTTCATTTATTCTTTGACCATCTCATGGATCAAAAATAGATAGTTTAGTTGTAATAGCCTGTTCTAGACCGAAAGATCTTCTTGTCTTCCCTGAAAGGATTCTGCGGGCGGTCCGATCACATCAACTACATACCCCTGTCACCTTGGCTTCGCAAGCCATTCATGAACCATTCAATACCATACTCGGTTGAATCGTTTTCCTCGTTCTAATTTTCTTGGGGCAGGTTTTCGTGGTCGCGGAGAAAAGAATTACAATTTTGATCCTAAGTTTTTGTCGCAGGTCATGTCTTCTCTCTGGCTTTTCCAATATCTTTGCACTAAAATTATTCCTTTTTTGTACAATTCCAATGTGCAACTGTCTCAGATGTTCGGGGAAATTGCATCCAGCTGGCGCTGTTACTGATTTTGGTAGCATCCAGCTGGCGCTGTTACTGATTTTGGTAGCTTTGAAGGTTGTCAAAGGCAATGGCCCGGTGACTGAGGGACAATGGAGACATGTTAAGAGCCCACAATTGAGACCTCACAGCGTCTCCATATTGGAGTTTGGGGCAGTTGGAGATGGGCAGACAGTGAACACAGTTGCGTTTCAGAATGCCATCTTCTATCTTAGGTCATTTGCAGACAAAGGTGGTGCTCAGCTCTACATTCCTGAAGGGAGATGGTTAACTGGAAGCTTCAACCTCACCAGCCACCTCACCCTTTTTTTGGAAAAAAATGCTGTCATCATTGGAAGTCTGGTGAGCTACATTCCCTGTTATTTTTTTTTGAAAATGACTCGAAATTCGTCGGTGTTCAATTCTCCCCAGTTATGTAAGAACCTCAAGTTATTCAATGGAAACAACCCATTAGTTAACATTATTTTATTTATATAAAGATGCGTGTAAAAACAGTGAGATATTTCCCCTTTTTTGAGCCAATTTACAGAGCTGTGTATTATCCTGGTACCCAATGGGAGCAACCTCTTCACGTAATAAGACGTCGAACACATGAAATGTGGAACATCGTCACAGAGCAGATGGACGCTTTACTTAGAAAAGACAACTCGAGAATGTTATCACTTGTTTAAGTGACTCAAAAGGCACATTCTTGATATTTTCCTTTTTCAAGAAAAGATATTAAATAACACCTTCCTAGGTGGATTAAGAAATGGAACTTTCAGTGAGGGCAATGAATGTGAAAATTAACATATTGAAAAAATAAGCAGATTGCGGAATCTTTTCTTTCTCTTTCCTTTTTCTTTATCACTGGATCCTCGCCTGGGGGAGCTTATTATCAGATTATTTTGGTCATGCATGAAATATCATCACTTGAGTTCGGATATTGCAGATTTATTAATTTGTTTCTAATTGTGACAGGATCCATCCTTTTGGCCTGTAATTGAGCCCTTGCCCTCTTATGGTCAAGGTGTAGATCTCCCTGGTGGAAGGCATCGAAGCTTGATAAGTGGCCATAACTTGACAGACGTGGTGATAACAGGCACTGAATTTTACTGCCACTCTTCTTCGTTTTTTTCATTTATCCTGTTACCAGAACTGTTTTTACCATCCTTCCATATGGGACTCTGACACTCTGCTCACATTTCTGCTACAGGTCAAAATGGATCCATCAACGGTCAGGGTTCAGTTTGGTGGGACTGGCTCGTTTCTCACTCCCTAAACTATAGTCGACCACACCTCTTGGAACTTGTGAACTGCAACGATGTCACGATTTCGAACTTGACTCTACTCAATTCTCCTGCGTGGCATGTTCACCCGGTCTACAGTAGGTGGGTAGGTCAAACCCAGTTGGCTTGGGGGATATGTCTGATGGGTTTTCCCTTTCTTGAGAACTTGCACTAAATTCTTCTGTCCTCTTCTTTCAGCAACGTGCACATTCAGAATATAACAATATATTCTCCGCCAGACCACTCTTTGACAAATGGTATAGTTCCAGGTTAGTGAGATTCCTTCTAATCTTCCTCTGTAAAATAGCATCTGAGCATTCAACAATCCAAGCGTACTACTTTCTGCTTTAAAATAGTATCAGCGTCTTAGATCTAAGAGCCCTTACCCTGCTTCTGCACATTGTATGCGGATTATGATTTTGATTTTGATTAATGTTCTTCTTGTGGATAGGATTATGATTTAACTTTTTGTAAGACCATGCCACTACTGAACCTTAATCCCAGGTTGAGCCATAATCTATCTAGGGTTTCAAATTGTTGAACCAAGCTATCATCTTCCGCACACAGGCCAGATTCATGGATACCATGACCTATATGAAAAACTTGCGGGTACTTTTGGTTCCAGACACCTAGAGACGACGTACTCTATTATTTGTGGGCCTTTCTAGGAGGAATTTACGATTCTGCTTGTTCCCTTTCAAGCCCGGAATGAAAGATCTTCCTATTTTTATCATGAAATAAAAGGGCTATTCTTGTCGTGAAATATCTTGCTATTTTTCTTCAGATTCATCCTCCGACGTGTGGATTGAGGACTGCACAATTACCGTAGGACACGATGCCATTGCTTTGAAGAGCGGCTGGGATGAGTATGGCCTCTCTTATGGTAAGCCCGTCTCTAATGTCCACATCAAGAGGGTCCACCTGCGGACCTCCCTCGGATCTGCCCTTGCATTCGGCAGTGAGATGTCCGGCGGCGTCACGGACATACACGCCGAGCACATCCACATCCGTGATTCCTTCACCGCCATACAGCTGAAGACTACCCCGGGCAGAGGTGGCTACATGAAAGACATCATCATCTCCGACGTCGACATGGTGAACGTGCACACTGCAATTCACTTCTCCGGCCAGTGTGGAGCACACCCAGGTGATCACTTCGACCCAGATGCCGTCCCGGCCGTTCACGGGGTGACCCTCAAAAACATTGTCGGCGAGGGCGTATACATGGCTGGAAACCTCTCGGGGATAGACCACGACCCCTTCACAGAGATCTGCCTCTCGGATATCTCCTTCTCCGTGACCTCCACAGTCCCTTGGACCTGCTCCCATGTGCACGGTTCTTCTCAGTCGGTTTCCCCTCAGCCCTGCCCTGAGCTCCGAGACCCATACTCAAACTCCTCAGCCATCTGCTTCGGCGACGTTGCAGCAGCCTAGGGAGAAATTTCCCTCCCCCTCCTCCTCCGCCTCCTCTGTACAATGATCAAAGTGAGTGAGACCCCCCATATCCCCCTCGTCTCCATATTTTTTTCTCTTCCAATAAATCGGCCATCTCCAGGCCCCCGAGCTCATCCATCTCCTTCCTGTACAGCTCCTCCTCCTCCGTCCCATGTAAGAAAGGAAAATTTTTGGTTACATGATTCTTACTTCTGCATGTGCCTGGGAGCCCACTTGTCCTGTTGCCATGAACGGTGGCTCTCTTTATGCGAAAGGAGAGATGCCCCCCTCCGCTGGCTCCCTTGCTCGTCTTTCCTGGACTTGGCAGTGGACCGCAGCTGTCGCATTCCAGACAGCCGCATCGAGCCAAATCTGACCACTTCTATGGCCATTCCGGTCGTCACGGCAGGACCACCGCGCGCAGATGCTCTTTCAGACAAGTGCGTCCCGCCGCCGGCCGCCGGTGGCAGTTGGGAGGGCCTACCAGAGAGGGAGGTGAGACAACCGCCGTCGACGTAAAGCCTGCCCCGTCTTCGTTGAAGGAATCTCTGCCCATTATAATGCGGTCCCTCGCGAACAGCGGACCCGTTTCTCCGGGCCTGGGCTTCAAATTCCGGTCCCTTCTGAGGGTTGACAATGGCCGTATGTTGGAAATATCTAACTGGTCCAGTCGAATGGTCGGATAAGGATAATTGGGTCCTTACAATTCCGTCTCGGTAGGAGTCTCGACTTGAATTCTTTCCAGACATAGTCTGCCCGCCCGATGGCAAACCGTTGACTCCTCTATGGGGGTCAACTCTCGTGGAGGTAGGTGTGAGTTCGGCCTCAGCCCGTTGACTCTTCTAGATCGTTATAAGTCTCCAAGGATATCATAAGAAACAAGTGGCTTGGGGCGTGCATGGGCCGGTGAGTTTGAAGTCCATCTCCTACTCAGGGGGGCGATCCAACATCTGCATGGGCCTTTCGGCCCACATTCCAATCCAACCAGAGTAAAGAGTCCTCGTGGGCGGCAACGGACCACGTCTCCCAGAAGCCGGCCACTGAAAATTAAGTTACATTAATGCGACTTAGGGTGCAAAATTGATCTCGTCAGGGGAATTTTTTAATAATTAATAAAAACAGTGAAGAATTACGAAGGCATTCCTTTGCCTTGGTTCCGTCTTGGGTCGGAGTAAAGCAGAGTTATTTTTCATATTATTTACTTAGGAAGGCAGAAAACATTGGTGACACTGCGTTATATAATATAATATGGGTACTACGGCGGCTAAAGAGAGGGCAAGTTCTTCGAGGGAAAATCGGAGTGGAGGAGAGGAGGAGAGCCGTCCGGAAAAGATGGGGAAGACGCCGGTACGGATGAAGGCGGTGGTGTACGCCCTGTCGCCATTCCAGCAAAAGGTTATGTCGGGGCTGTGGAAGGACCTGCCCGGCAAGATCCACCATAAGTTCTCCGAGAACTGGATCAGCGCCACCCTTTTACTTACCCCGCTCGTCGGCACCTACTCGTATGTCGCAGAATCCCCGCTCATCCTCGGGTTTATCTGTGTATTTATAATCTCCGCTTGAAGATGCTTTGATTTTCTTCTTATTCTTTTTTTCATTGACCCACCCCCATCATCGATTGCAGATCGAGATTGATTTTATGTGCCAGAAGTTCTGATCGGTTCGATTTTACCCGATATCATATCCCTGATTTGGTTGAGGACTCACGATTGGAGTCATGCTGATGTAGCGAGCATCGTGATTGTCCAGTCGTAATCCTGACTTTCCGGTTCTTTGGTTTGTAATACTTGGAAAATTGATTTTTTGCCCATCACTGATGAGATGCGTTTCCTTTTACCGAAGAACATCCGGAGATTTTGGGTCATAAGAGAGGAGGAAGACGTATCCAGCTTCCCATCGAATACGAACTTTCAGTGGTCAACAAAGCAGATACTCGGCATCTCACTTTCGCCTATTGTATGTTAGGAACATCCAGGACAATAAAAGCAGAATCCTTACCAGAGGAAAATCATTTCCAATCAATGAGGACTTCGTGTCCTCATTTATGGGTAGCTGCATCACAATGATACCTGGAATTATTCTCATACGCTGGGATCGAAAGACTGAGTGCGTTTCGTTTGCATTCTTAAGGTTTTACTTGGTATCTTTGATTAATGGACAAATAGTTTCCAGTGTACACATGTTTGCACACATTATTCCATGAGATTCAGATTGAAGGTGATTGCAGCGTAGAAGGGTAGTTATTTCTCTTGAAAACTCTTCTACAATCATCCCACTTGGTTAGACTTGTGTGTTAAAATGGAGTTTTTTGAGACATTTCTGACATGTCTAGGCTTTGAATTTTCAATATGATTAAGCAATCTCTTGAGGAATTTTGCATGTTAAAAAATAATCCTCATCAGAAATATAAAGATGTTGACAGGTGTTTTTAAGACCTCTACTTGTATCACACATATGGCCAGAGATTTATGTGTAGGCGACGCATTGACCCGGGAATGAAGGAAAATTGTTTGTTGCCTTTACACTTGAAATATGCTGATGAGGAATGCCTTCAGGAAAATCGCGGAACTTTGTGCTGGGGTGTATGGTAGTAAAAATTAGAGATTAATTCAGGGAATCTCAGCATGTTGTATTCACATGGGATTTGCATCATCTGGTATTTTTCTATCTCCTTTGGAGGGCTAGAGTGAGATGAATTGTCAAGCCCCTTGACCCTCTCTGTGGGCGTAATTAAAAATAGTCACCTCGCAGCTTCAGCATCAGAGAAGATAGGAGATGCCTGTAGCGAAATATGACAAATGGAAATATTTTCATTGGTGAGAGATTACTCTTACCCTAATTTGTGGCTATTTTAGTTGCATATGTAGTTTTCAGATGTAGGTTCTCTACAAGAAACATTGGATCAGGGAGTAACAATACTATGCATTGCCACAAAGAGTTTCTGTAGATGGACGACTTGGATCATCTCCTTTTGGCTATCTTAATGAGGTGATGTTCAATCTTTAATCAAGAAAAAAATTGGCGTCCAAGGAGTTCTACTGTTAGTAATCTGCTAATTAGATGTCAGAGGTTTAGACCTGTGGACAACAGAATGCAATTCCGGTGCTGTCGGGTTTCATTAGGTGGCTTACAATAGGATATGCATAATTTGGTTGGGGACTTTGAGATTTTTAATATTCCCAGATGGTAATTTTTCTGCCACAGGATCATGAGACTTCGCATTCAGTTCTTAATTTTTCCATACTGAAAATTTCTGGAGTTGCGAAGTCAAATCCTGGAGATCAGTCCAAACATTTTTCATCTCCTCATCAACATTACCAAAACCTCCGTAGAAGGTCCCCATTTACTAGTGACTGATATAATTTTCGGTCCTTGAAAAAAAAAAAAAAAAAAAACCAACCCTGTCCCCTCTTCCACTAGAGGTCATGTGGTCTTAACCAAAGCTTTAATCTCGTCTCTATCTGTTATTCTGCCGGCGCCCAACTTCAGTCTCAGTTGCTGTCATGTATCAACTCAATTAGCAAAGCTATGTTGCCTCGTTGAAGAGGAGACAAGAGGCTAGGCCCGTCAGGATATTGTTGGAAACACACGCAAAGCTGTTTGGTTAAACAGCATTAAAAAAAATATTAATGCAGGTTTACTCCCTACAGCTGGTGGGAACTACAGGCTTTTCTGCCAAATTGCTATGCTTGTGATGTGTACCTCTTTATAACTCTCTGAACTTGGAGCTTCCTTCGATGAGCATTTATTGCAATGTTGGGAGAAGCATGTATGGCTCGAAGTTAGATTTCTAGAATCAGTGGAACTCCTTTGGATGGTTTTCTGGTGATAAACTAATATTTGAAGTGAATATATGCTTTTTTAATTATTATTCTGATGTGGAAGCTTACCCAATCATGGATTATCTCAGATGAATATTTGCTTTGATTTATTGGGTGTTTAATTTGCGTGTTTGAGTCATCAGCGAGAAGGGAGTTCTTACGCTCCTTCCTTGCAGAATCATGTATTCCGATTTTTTCTTCATTTAAAAAATAAAATAAAACCATGATTGTGCTGTGTAATTTCGGATTTTATCAGCCAATGTCAACTGCTCCGTAGGGCTGTGATGGGATGAGGCTGATCATGTCTAGTGTGTTCATGCAGGTACGTTCAATACTACCAAGAAAATGAGAAGCTGTCTCACCGGTACTGAGAGATCTTGACCGGAGATCTGTTCTTCTTCCGGTAATGTGATGGTGATGGTGTCTGAGATGTTCTGTCTGGTCTGCCACTGAGCTGTTGGCCATGTTTCCGTTGAAAGAAAAAGCTTTTGACTCTACCCTTCATTGAACAGGGGATTGGTTTCTAGCATTTTCTCCTCCCATGACAATTAATAATGATCTCAGGGAACATCACTAAATTGGGTTTTCTTCTTAAATCCATGTTCGGTCATCATCCAAGAGGTTTTTCTCCTTTGGGGAAGAGTCAACCGAGTCGGTTTTCTTCTTCTTCTTCTTCTCTCTCTCTCTCTCTCTCTCTCTCTCTCTCTCTCTCTCTCTCTCTCTCTCTCTCTCTCTCTCTCTCTCTCCCCCTCTCTCTCCCTCTCTCTCTCGCTCTCTACGTTTCCCAGTCAAAATCTCATCTTCTCCTTGGGTTCTAAGCGCTGGCCGTAAATGGGTTCCAAAGGAGGGGAGAGGGGGTGGGGGCTTGGTAGAGGAACCGATATTTCAAAGATTGTGAGGTGTGTTTCGCATATTAATTAATAAATAAATTGGGGTTCAAGTGGGAGAGGGGGGGGGGGGGGGGGGGGGGTCTTGATGATTATGGGGTATTTAAAATTATTAGTAAAAAAAGAATAATAGAAATATGCATAAAATGGCGTCCAAAGAAGGCAAACAGAGAGTTTTCAAGTATTTTTGTGATATTTCCCTTTTTTTTCAATTCTATTAATCGAGTATATAGAAAGAAAACAGCATCCATTTGGAGAAGAGAGAGAGAGGGTTCTAAACTATTTATGATATTTAAATATTTTAATAAAAACGATGAGTATATTTCTCGTATTTTCCCTTAAATTCGTTCAAAAGAATAACGTATTCCCGATTTTTTATAATATTTTTTGGCCAAGAAGGCGAGCTGCTGGGCCCAGAATTTTAGGTGATTCTAGTAGCTGAAACAAAAACCTGATTTGAGCGAGTCCGGATCGGACCAATTTCGAGCCAGACTCGGCCCGACGGTCATCATTCCTTCCGAGTCAGACCAGGCCGAGCCCTTGAGACTCCCCTTTTTATTTACCCTACCGGAGGTTTTGCCTTGGCCTCGCCGCCGGGCACTCGCCCTAATACCCCCGCCACCGTCCTCTCTCTCTCTCTCTAGGCAGTTCTCCTCTTCCTGGAAAGCAGGGGGGGACAGGAGAGGAAAGCAGTCTGGGCGAGGGGTTTTCTGCGGCTGGGCTGTGATGGCGAACCGTACGGACCCGACGGCGAAGAGTATCCATGGGACAAACCCGCAGAATTTGGTGGAGAAGATCCTCCGCTCGAAGATTTACCAGCATACGTACTGGAAGGAGCAGTGCTTCGGGCTCACGGCGGAGACCCTCGTCGACAAGGCCATGGAGCTCGACCACCTCGGTGGCACCTACGGCGGCAACCGGAAGCCAACCCCGTTTATGTGTCTAGTCTTGAAGATGCTCCAGATCCAGCCCGAGAAGGACATCGTCGTCGAGTTTATCAAGAACGAGGACTACAAGTAAGCCCCTGCTTGTGTGGCCTGAATCGAGTTTGTTCTTCATCAGCGTATCTCATTGTTTTTGCTCTCTGTTTCTCCCTCTTGTTCTGTGTAGATACGTCCGTATCCTCGGTGCGTTCTACCTGCGCCTGACAGGGACGGTGACGGACGTGTACCAATACCTCGAACCTCTTTACAATGACTACCGTAAGCTGAGGCGCAAATTGACGGACGGGCGTAAGCCTCTGCCTTCTCAGCTCATCTAATTTTTTGTCTACCTCGCTCAGTGCTGCTTTAATCTCTTCATCTTTCAGAGTTTGCGTTGACTCATGTGGACGAAGTAATCGACGAGCTTCTGACCAAGGATTATTCCTGTGACATTGCCCTTCCACGCGTCCAGAAAAGGTGGATTCCACCGGAACTTCCTGCTTGGTTTTTGGCAATTTTCCTTTGTATCCAGTATTTTTGCCTCTCGTACTTTTTGTCGCAAGAATAAGAGTTGCCATTAACAAGGGTGGATCATAAAGGAGAAGGTTACTGTGCATTTCTCCGCAAACCATAACCGCGAACACTAAGTTTTTTTAGGATGCACTGGCTTGAGAGTTTCTCAGGTATTTCATTCATGCCTAGAAATTAGATACCCATGTATATGAGAAATACAGTTACATTAACGTAGTTAAAGTCTTTATGATAAATATCTACCATATTTTCCCATATGATTATTATCATATAATAAGATCTGCAGACATCCTTGCTTAATAGAGTCCGAAAATTCGTCATCTCATTTGGTGATTAACGTTGTGGCCAGTGAATAGTTTGTTACATGTCTTACATGGGCTCCGATTAATGTCATGTCCGATAATCTCTGTGTGATATTCTGCACTGTGGTCTCGTGGCTGTATTTTGAGGACTTATCTTTTGCCATCAGCTCTCTTTGTTTCACCTTTTATCTCATGGTTGCTCTACTTTTTGGTTGTCTCTTCAGATGAACTTTTTTCTTGTTGATCTGAAACTTAAAAATGGGTATCTTCTTGTGGACAGACTGACTCTCGAAGCCACTGGCATTTTAGATCCTAGAAGAAGTGCTTTGGAAGATGACTTCGAAGAGGAAGAAGAAAAAGAAGAGGATGAGCCCCCTTCTTTGGAACCTGAGAAGGTTTTCCCTCTACTCAATAGATATTATCTAAGCCGTCCTGTTACCCTGCAACGATTGCTTGCTGATGTAACCGGCTTACTTGTTATCGATAGGATTACCACCGTGGACGGAGTCCTGCAAGGGATAGAGACAGGGACAGAGACAGGGACAGAGATAGAGACAGGGACAGGGATAGAGAAAGAGACAGAGATAGAAAGCGTGACAGTTATAAGCAATACAGGTATGATGTTTCTCTCGTACCAAGATTACATATTATGCTGTATCTTTGGAATATCCTGCCTTCTACAGTGCTTTTTTGTTTTTTTTTTGAAATTGCTTTTTGTCGGTCCCTTTATGCATATCCTCAATAGGTTTTATAATCTACTTTGAATGGCGATGTTAGTTGTGGCATCATCTTACTCAGTCACATTAGTTCTATGAACAATAACTTATTCTTTTATTTTTGGGTCTCTTCAGTATTATTTTAGGCTCTTCTCATGAAGGATTTCTCGTTACATTATATCTACAGTGGCATCATAGAATTTTTATACATCAAGTGAAAGGCGGATGAATTTTTTTGTATTTTGGATTTCGCATTCCTTGGAAACTTGCGATCATTTCTTGTCGTATCTCCTTGAAAAGGTATCACTCGTACCATTGTTTCTTGCATTGACAATTGTAAAGAAAGTTCGTGTATGCCTTGATTCATTTTCCTTCAAACTGAGTTAAAATTGACACATTATTTGTTAATTTTGAAAAAAAAAAAATAACAGTATTTTACCCAAATAGTAAGAAAATCGGGATTCAAACCTCAGCCAATTTTTCCTGTAGTGCGAATTGCGGAATGAGAAACTTCTGTTGGGATGGGATACATACAACCTTCACTCCATGATAGCTTTTATGGCTGTAGTTCAATAATTTACCGATAAATGCTTGCTACAGTTGTTGTAGATGTCCTGGTTTTTCTGTGCTGATCGTTAAAGCGAGAACTATGATGGGCGACTCGATTATTTCCGTTTGGCACTAGATTTTTTAAGGTGAACGATATCAGCACTCTGATGGCTTCACCATGGGAGATGTAAAAAACACGTTCCTTTCATTATAGCATTGTGCTTTTGGGTTCCATATGGATGTCTAGTTTATAAATGCATCTTAGTCATTCCATTAATGAAGGAAGAACTACCGGATTGGAAGCTTACGTCAAGGTACACCTTGATTGCATCATTGATTTTACTGCTATGGCTTTATTATCTCAAGTGCCTATGCTAGAAATGAATGCTTCCTATAATAACTCCAGATGACCCTGCCAGGTTTCTCTGCACTGACAGTGTGCAGTGAGAAGTATGATGGGTCACACATTTCTACAGTACCTGAATAACGTGCAGTTTGCTATTGCTTTTAATAAAAACTTCTTCGTTTTATCCCGTTGGTACTTTGGTATCCATGTGCATATAAACTTCATAAGATCTTGTCAGCCGCAGTACTATTCATGACTTGACATTCATTTGTAGCTCGCCCTTTTAATCAATGATACCATACTCGGACCGTAACCCATGTTTTTTGAATCATTTATCTATGGTCAAGGAAAGCATAGGCCATCCATATGGGAACATCTTCTGAAAGTTCCTGTCTAATCATTTTCGTGAACGGCTTTCCAATCGATTTATTTCATCGTCACACTGTTTAATGCGCGTCTGTTCCACGGCATGAATGTGTTTGTGACCATTGTGGTGAACTAAAGATTACCTAACAGCATCAATATTTTTTACTGGATGCTTTACGAATTGTTTCGCGTTTGTAATTTTTGGAGCTATGAACAAAGATGCCGCACCTACTTGATACTAATGAATGGATATTGCAGAAAGAAAATGCTTCATTCATTTGTCTTGTGGCATGTGCTCACGTGTCTTGTATGTTCTTTAGTCTTTTGAGATCCTCATTTTCAATTTCTCCTCCTCACATATAGTTCCAAGTTGTACCTGTGTAATATGAATGAAGAGAGAGGAGAGGGACTGCAGACAGTAGATGGAGGCAGATGAAGAACAAGTGGGTAGGGAGAAAATAAACGCAGCAGGGTGAAAGGGAGCGGGGAGACAGATGGAAAGAGATGGAGGGGACAGACAGACTCGTATGAATGAGGTGGGATGAACCAGAAAGAGAGAGAGAGAGAGAGAGAGAGAGAGAGAGAGAGAGAGAGAGAGAAGATGAGGAATTCATTGTACGAGATGATCCCCATCCTTTAAAAACTAGAACCAAGACCCTTAGTTTATTCCAAAGCTGCTGTGGATATCATTTGCGAACTGCTTGATGCATTTCCTTTGACAATATTAGACCGTCGTTCGAGTGATATCTTATTAAGAAAGACTCTTGCTTTTCACAGGGACAGGGACAGAGACAGGGACAGAGACAGAGACAGAGACTACGATCGAGAGCGCACTCGGGGCCGTGACCGAGACCGGGATCGGGACCGGGAGAGGGACCGTCACCATCTGCGAGACGAGGACCACGGGCGCGATCGAGAACGAGATGGTAGAGATAGAGAGCGGGAAAGGGAGAGGAGAGAGAGGGATCGTGGAAGGCACAGGAGTCGCTCAAGGAGCAGGGAGCGGCGAGACCGCGACCGAGATGGAGGGGATCACCGCAAGAGGCACGCTCGCTCCACGAGCCCCCGCAGGCGCCAGGAGGAGACTCGCAGTGAGCCCAAGAAAAAGAAGGAAAAGAAAGAGAAGAAGAGCGACGGGACGGACCACCCGGACCCGGAGATTGCCGAGGCCAACAGACTCAGAGCTTCTCTTGGGTTGGCTCCGCTCAGGCTCTGAGCTCGAGTTCTTCTTCCGTGGCTTTTTGGCTCATAAGTTGGGGATGCATGTATTTCCGTGTTTAGTTTGGTGCATGGAGGAGCTTCTCCCAGAGAAACACAGGGCGAGCGCTTGTGGAGTGATTTTAACCTAACGGCTCAGACCCTGCCGGCATGTAATATTCTGGTGATTATTTCACAGAATGTTCATAGTGTGTATGTCTGTGTGTGTGTGTGTGAGTGAGAGAGAGAGAGAGAGAGTTGTGATTTCTTTGTTGGAATACAGAGTGCACAATCTGTGCGTCGACTATATGCCCGTTGACTTTGAAAAATTCCTTAGAACAGCAATTAGTTACCAATGCGGGCAAGATTTGGTGTAAATCAGGATGAGAAACTCGATGAATTGAAAAACAGATGACAACTTACTAGAAGACTGTCTGCTCTTCCTGAATATAAAGTCGATGGCGGTTTCCTGAATCAGGATGAGCAGCTTCCTTTCTACCTTCATTCTGAATACTGATCCTAGGACTGGTCTTTAAAAGATAGTAATGCGGTTTCCCACACCATCATGGGTCTCCCATCCAATCTGAAACCGGAAGAACTGACGCCAGTATCTCTATGACGAACCATAACCCATCTCGGCAATCAATCTGCATCTTTCTCAAAATAATTTGGCACGTGTTGATGAAAAATCCCTGAAAATCTTCAGGGTAAATTGGGCATAAGATAAACTAAAAGTCAACGCTACCCTTAAAAGCTCGGAATTCGGGCTGACGGGCTGATGGTTCCAGCATGTGGCAAAGCTGTATTGTGAATCTGACTATAAAAAAATGATAATAATAATGATAATAATAACACTAAAAAAAACGATCCCCACAAATCACCTCTACAAGCTACGAACATACAACTAACTACCTTTAAAAGGGAAACTGTCAAGGAGAAGGATAGAATGGTTACCTGAAGATCCTCACGTTTGTATAAAAAGAAGAGGCTCGATTTATGGTTTGCTATAGCTCAACAATTACTACACAGTGATCTCGAGCGACCAGCTGAAGGCATCAGCCTTCAAGCTGTCTGGATTGATGGCATCAGCCTGTTTAGGGTGTCTGGATTTAGGGTATACTTTTTAAGAACACCTCAGCCTATGGATAGATTTACCTTCAGTATATGATGCGATGCTAACAACTTGTTGATGTCCATAACATGGAAGGAAATTATTAGTAGGCCAAACAAAAAAAAAAAGAAAAAGAAAACCGAGTTCTTGTGAAGCGCAGATGCGACCTCATTTGGCCGGTCGTTGTTGCATCGATGAAGCTTCGCTTCAATGGGAAAGAAAAGGGGGTAGAGATAGGATAATGGCAGATACAAAAAAGGAGCAGACTGGTGCCCGTCCATGAGGAGATTCAAGATAGTCTCTTACACGGGGAAAGGGATAATAGACGCGGAAGCAAATTCTATGGGACTGTGCAGCGATTCCTACGAGGACACAGTTTCAGCTGAAAGTTTGGAATACCCTGGCGAAGGAAGTCAACGTCATTAGAAGCAAAAGAGGCAGTACCGGCACATTCTGGGGGAGACGTAGCTTCTATTCACTCAAAACAAAGAGATCCCAAGGGCCAGTTTTCAAAAGTTGCCTGCCGTTGTGACCTTGACGGCTTTGAATGAGGGGTGGAGGAGTCCGAGGCCGTCCTCGACCTCCAGTGGTCTGTCCGTCTCGTTTCGTATTCGCTTCACCCTCCGGCTGGCCAGAGACTTGTGGGTGAACCCGTATATCTGCAGGATCTGGTTGTCTCCGAAGTTGAAGGCTCGATCCATCTGCTTGAGGCAGCGCTCGACGGGGTAGTCCCCGAATTTGCCGCAGGGCTTGCAACCGACGAAGTGAGTAACCAGCGGCCAGCGATGGTCGCCGAGGCCTGGGTGGTAGTTCTCAATCATCTCCTCGTATCGGTCCACCAGAATGCCCCAGTAGCCGTGCAGATAGTAGGCGCTCTCCAGGTAGACCTTGTCTCCCCAACGATCCCTCTGGGTCACAAGCAGGTATACCATGGCCGACTGGTCGTCGGCTTCAAACGCCGGGCGGTCCTTGAGGAAGCTGGTCAGAACCTTGCCGGCCTCCTCGCGGACCTTGCCCTTGGGGCCCATCGGCGCCCACGCATCAAGGAGGTCGAGAGCCCACTGAGTGTTTCGGAGGAGGAAGCTTCCGGTGTTGAGGCCGATCCAGTTCTTCTGGTCGTAGATCATCTCGTTCCAACCGTGCATAACGAGGTTGTGGTCCTTGTAGCGCTCCCAGGGGACCTCGAAGGCCATGTCGGTGAACATGGCGTCGCTGTCCATCCACCAGAGGAACTCGACATCCGGATGAGACAGGAGAAGCTTTCTGATGAGGGGGAGCTTAGCCCAGAATCCGGCCATCTCCGCGTCGAGCAGGGCCATGTTGTAGAAAATGTCGATCGCGTGGAGGCGGCAGTAGTCGATCTTGTTCTTGGTGGACTTGAGGAGGAAGTGGTCTCCAACGGGGTTCTCGCAGGGCTTGGGGGAGGACCCCGTCACCAGCAGAACCCGGGGTTTCCCCGGCGCCAGAAAATTTGGCCGATGCGGATGCGCAGCAAGCCACCGCGTCCTCTGCTCGTCCCAGTCGGAGATCTTAGGCCCCAGAGAGTAGGGTACATTCGGATCGGACGCCTTATCGTCATCACCTTCGTCCTCTGCGACGGGCAATTTGGTGGCGGCGGCGGAGTCCTCCACCAGGGCGCGGTGCGGGAGAGATGACCGGTGCGACTGGAGGCGCTGCCGGATCTCATTGAAGTCCTGCTCCGGCGTGCCGAACTTGCCGGCGCCTAGGGTTCCCCGGAGGACAAGGACGGTGATGAAGAGACAGAAGAGGGTGATCTTCCCGTTGCGGAGAGCTCGCTGGATCTGCCGGACCCGCCGCACTCCCAAGCACCGCTCCACGATCTGCATTTCCTTCCTTCTCTCTCCTCTCTCCGGCCGCCTCCTCCTCCCACCGACACTCTCTCTCTCCCCCCCCGCACGAAGGAAGAAGAGAACACCTCGCTCGTGGCGGAAAAAGGGAATAAGAGAAGAACAGCTCGCCTGCCGGAGAAAGCGAGTGCCGGTCTCTCTCTCTCTCTCTCTCTCTCTCTCTCCCCTTCTGTTTTACCCCCTTCGCTGGCTTGATCATTTTCGCCCTCCTGTGTCATTTTTTAATTTATCAGAAAAACATCAATATTTAATTGTCGGCTTCCTTCAATTAATACGAAAAACCTACGCAAGACACGTGGCGATGTGCCACAAGACAAATCTTGTCGCCGACGGGAAAGTATTTTTCCTCTCCCGCTTGAATATTTATTTATTCGTACAAATTGGAGGGACGCGGTAAGGGCAACGCCGAATAGGATCATGACACGTTTGAAGAACGAAGAAAGTTAAATCATAGAAAAACCCGTGCTTGTGACGGATCCAGCACCAGGCCCAACAATATCGGCCCATTTCCCCCACACGAGCTTCAAAGCCCAGTAAGCAGCCCATCGAATGAGTAGAAAAGTCAAACTCCGGCCGCCGGGGGAAGCGCTCCGCTTGGCGGAGCTACCTCGTGCGCTGGCGGCTCGGGAGCTCGTGTAGGCGCACGCCGGTGCGCGCCTCTCGTCCCTGAGCGGCGAAGGTGGCGGCGCCGTCCCCGTCCACGATCTCCGCGAACATCCTCTGCAGATCCTCGAAGGTGTCCTCCTTCTGCAACAAGCAAGAAGGGCGTTCAGTTCTCGCGGCATCTGGAAGGCCGCCGCCGAGGGATCGGATCCACAGGTGAACGGCGGCGATACGTACCTCCGGCCGCACCTTGTCCATCATCGTCATCATCTCCTGCACAAAGTCGGAAAAACCCTGCGAGAATTTTGCAGCCCAACAACATCAGCCCAGATGATGGGAACATGATGGAGATCTATCAAGGACTTGAACGCAGTCTGCCCATTGCTAGTTCGACAAGGAGCAGGGACGAGAGAAAAAGCCAAGGTCGTCGAGCGCCGTCTCAACGACATGCACGTCACAGAGAGCAGGGCACTCTGCTGCACAAGATCTTGAGGAAAATAGAGCCAGTTTAAGACGGCAACCCATTGACCCGTCTAATCTTTTGTTGCCACTGATCGTATCTCATATTTTCCAAGTCTCCTGGTGTCGCCAGAACTATTTTTTACAATGATTTTCATGCACAATGTCTTGTATATCTCAGGAATGAAAATTTTCGTAACCATGTCGATCCGGAAGTTTTTTTGGAAAAAAAAAGCCCGAGCTGATGAAAGAAATGATTAGATCGATGCTTAGAAAATAAAACCACTGCAGATCATCCAAGACGATCGAATGCATCGAAAATCAGAGAGAGTAGAAAGGCGACAGGAGGAGACACCGACCTCTTCTTCTTCCTCGAAGGGATCGTAAAGACCAATGTCGTACAGGGACCGCTTCCCATTATCTGACAGCACTGCACCAGGGAACACAAACCAACGCACGGCTATTTCACTTCTCGTCAACCGACCAAGACCCCCCGAGGGAAGAGGAAGGACAAAGATCGACATACGTACCAGAGTACGCCTCCTGAATCCGCTGGAAACGCTGGTTGGCCTCTCCGGCCACCGACGGGTCCTTCGCCCACCTGTCTGGATGCCATTTCTGCGGCCGACCGAAACCAAAATTCAGAGACGAACGATCTACCGATCCCGAATCGCAGAAGGCAGAGAACAAACAGACGAGCCGCTCCTTACCCTGGCCAGCTTCATGTACGCAGACCGAATCTCCGAAGCAGAGGCGTTTCTGCGAACGCCAAGGATCGCGTAGTAGCAGGACCAGCCGGGTCCCTCCACCTCCGGATCCATTTTGAACCAGAGATGGAAGGAGAGATGGACAGGACGGGCTATAAATCACCGCATAGATTGAGCAAAGAAAAACACCGCCCCGACTCGTAGAATCAGAGGGCGGCGAGCAGTATCAGACCTCAGAGCGCCATGGGAACACAGACAAACGAGAGATCTGGAAACTACGGCCGTGGGGAAGGGAAGCAGAGGAAGGAGACGACGCCGGAGGCCCGCTTGCCGGAGTTGAACTCGATTTATAGCGGCGAGGGGGAGGTTCAAGGAAAGGTGGAGATTTCCTCAGCGGAAAACCCGCCGCGGAAAATATCTACCGCCGTTTCGGCGGGCCGATCACCCGAATCGAAGGTTCGAGACTTGAGAAGATAGCCGTCAGATATTTTCTGGCCATCTTCAATAACACCCCCGAAAATTTATTTTATTACATAATTGCCACACTCGCAGAAAGCGTCAATCGTTGATCGAGACGCCCGATGATTGATACCCGGCTACGACTGCAGCTCCACTTTTCCAGATTGGACGGTGCCGCAAGGGACAATGAGACCCGTATTTAAGATCTGGTATCCGTTCAGATCCAGTTGGCCGGTCTATCAACGGTCAGGATCTTATCTCGTAATCAGTGTCTGCCAGGGAGGGAGTCAGTTGGAACGTTTTATGGTGGATATTTTTAAGTAGATAATGCGACTTTACTATATAATTACTAATTAATAAACTCCGCGATGGATAAACGAATCGGGACCGTCCATCCCGTGTCTCAGGGTTCACCCGGAGCTGGAGAAAGTAAACCGATAATACATACTTTTAAGGTTATTCGGCAAATATGAGGATAAATAGTTTTTAAAAAACTGCGAGGAATTTACTGAGTAAATTGATCTCTAGGGTTTCTTTTCTACCGCCGGGCGCACATTCCACGTCTTTCGTTCGGCGCACAGTTTGCAGCTCTTCGCCTCTCCCTCTGCGATCTCTCGCGTGTCCTCCACTCTCTTGCCGAACGGCAGTGGTGCAGAGCCTCCCTGGGTTGTGCCCAGGCTCTGCTCGTCTCCTTTCCCTCTTCATACGTGCGGAAGGGAGTTCAGATTGAGCGGCTATGTCGCTCAGGCCAAGCGCGAGGACGGAGGTGCGCCGCAACCGCTACAAGGTTGCGGTTGATGCTGAAGAAGGACGGAGGAGGAGAGAAGACAACATGGTGGAGATCCGGAAGAGCAAGAGGGAGGAAAGCTTGCAGAAGAAGAGGAGAGAGGGTATGCAGGCTCAGGCCTTCCCTCCGCCCGTCCACGTCTCCGCCGTTGAGAAGAAGGTACCAAGAATCGCACCCACCTGGTTCGATCTCTCATATTTTTTTCTCGATTTAGACCCTTTTGGCGCTTTGATCTTTCTATTCTGCCTTCCGATCGAAGCATAGGGTTTTGAATATCAGCAACTTTACGATATCCCAGGATTTCTTGGCTGCTGAATACCTGTCGAGGGCTTTAGATTTGGCCTTCGAGGATTGTTTCTTATGGTATTTGCGTTTTAAATTATTAGCTGGAGAGCCTGCCCGCAATGGTAAATGGGGTTTATTCCGAAGACAACATTATGCAGCTCGACGCTACCACACAATTCCGGAAACTGCTATCTATAGGTACTGGAAATATCGTTTACTTGGCTTCTTTTTTATTATGGATTTTTGTGTGAAATCGCATGTGACACTGTTTACCGAAACCATTAATCAGAGAGAAGCCCCCCCATTGAAGAGGTGATCCAATCCGGTGTTGTTCCTCGTTTTGTTGAGTTCTTAAGGAGGGAAGATTTCCCTCAGCTCCAGGTATGAGCTCTTGCTCTTGATACGTTGTCGTCACGAAATCTACTCTTGCCTTATAGAGGCTTTGTTGATGATAAGAATTTTTTTCTATATTCAATAGTTTGAGGCGGCTTGGGCCCTCACGAACATTGCCTCTGGCACATCAGAGAACACCAAAGTTGTGATAGATCATGGAGCAGTGCCCATATTTGTTCAGCTTCTTAGTTCCCCCAGTGATGACGTCCGTGAGCAGGTACGTGTGGACTTATAATCCTATATTTGCTTATAGGGTTATCCTTTTATAGCCTTTCTTGCTATTAACAGGTCGTTCCTTTTGTTTATTTTTTATTAGGCCGTGTGGGCTTTGGGGAATGTTGCCGGGGACTCCCCAAAATGCAGAGATCTCGTTCTGGCCCATGGTGCCTTGATACCACTTCTCAGTCAACTTAATGAGCATTCAAAGCTTTCTATGCTCAGAAATGCTACATGGACATTATCTAACTTCTGTAGAGGCAAACCACAGCCTTCTTTTGAGCAGGTTTGCTTTCTTCGACATTTAACCAGGCTACGATTGGATTATTATCTTTTTAATATAAATTTTCTGTTTTGTTCGGCATTCATAACGTGCTTTGGTATTTCCCATGATTGGATAGACAAAACCTGCGCTTCCTGCACTTCAACGCCTAATTCATTCCAATGATGAGGAGGTTCTCACTGATGCATGCTGGGCTCTTTCATATCTGTCTGATGGAACTAATGACAAAATTCAGGCGGTAATCGAAGCTGGTGTCTGCCCACGTC
The DNA here is from genome assembly GCA_902729315.2 of Spirodela intermedia. NCBI lineage: Eukaryota > Viridiplantae > Streptophyta > Magnoliopsida > Alismatales > Araceae > Spirodela > Spirodela intermedia. The sequence continues at coordinate 6,665,420 of LR746264.1, forward strand.
TTGTTGAACTACTTCTGTATGTATCAAATTGTTTGGTGCCATCTTCCGCTTTTATTATTTCATTTCGTATATTGTACGGCAGTTGGTTATCTTCCAACCATAGTTGATTTTTTCTGTCTTCATCAGCCACCCTTCACCTTCAGTATTAATTCCTGCCCTCCGAACAGTTGGAAACATTGTTACCGGTGATGATCTGCAGACTCAGGTAGCACTTGCCTTTTGACATTGTTTTATATCGCTTGTCTACCCGAGTATCTATTATCGTACCCGCATACCCTTTCAAATGGTAGAAATCATTTTTTTAATGAGAAACTAAACGTCAGATGTGAAGATGCTCATGCGACCACTTTCAAACTTTTTTGTCATGCGATTTATTAAGCGATGATATTATCGTTTGTTTCATGAAACATTCATGCTTTCCAGAAATAATTCTCGAGAGGTATTCTTAAGTAAAGCATTCCAAATATTTCCTAGGTACAACATTTCCTATTTCCAGCAAAACAAATATCAATCATACACATCAGTTGGTAATCACTATCAGTACATAATTCTACAATATTTGGTCATCGAAGAAGCTAGTCTGCCTGGAAAATAGTTTTTATAAAAGCGCGACTTGTCTACGTTTGCATACCGTTGTTTGGCACCATGATCCATTATGTAGTAACGATTAAAGCGAGACGTACACTAAATGCCATTATGTCAAGAAAACATTAGGAAACGTCTATTATTCATCTCGTCTCTTTTATTGGTGTAAATGCCCGTCACTTTTGATGCTTGAAATAGCTGTCATTCTGAGTTCTTAGTAGTCTCCCACTCATGATGCTCTGCTTAATTTTTAACAAATCACCTTAATAGTAGCATATCTTTTCTCTCATGGTTAGTTGTTGAGCTGATAGTTTTATTTTTTCTGATGTTATGAATGCTTATTATCTCCCCCCCCCCCCCCCGGCACTCGTTCTCCCCCTCCCTCCCTCCCTCCCTCCCTCTCTCTCTCTCTCTCTCTCTCTTTATGTTTAACATTTTGAAATCTATTTTTAGTTCTTTTTTGGTTGAATTTGACAGTACTTCCCCTGCTTTCTCATGTTATAATTGAGTTTTATGTGTTCTGGTCACACAGTCTCTTTTTTTCTTAGTTGAAGAGCCAACATGCTTTTGTAAGAAGTTTTTTTTTTTTGTTAATTTTGTGCCTAAAGTAAGATTGTGATCACAGGTTTTTTCTTTGTCCGAGTTTTCCATGCATGCAGATAGCATAGTCAGTAGGAAAATGAGGCATAATTACTGCCATCAAGAACTTTATTCTGTCCAAGCATGCCGTGCCTTCTGAAATCTTAAACAGATGAATAGTGTTACCTTGTTTTATACATTTTATTTTGGAAGAATTTTTCGCTGTGTTTTTAAGAACTGGTCCTATCCTTGTTAACATCCATTTGATGTGATTTTATTTTTATTTTTCTTATTTGCTAGAATCATCTTGTAATTTTTTTCGTCTCTTGCAGTATATCATTGATCATCAAGCTCTCCCTTGTCTCCATAACCTTTTGACCCACAATCACAAGAAAAGCATTAAGAAAGAGGCTTGCTGGACGATTTCAAACATCACTGCCGGCAACAAGAGCCAGATACAGGTTTGTATACCAGACCACATTATGCCCAGACCTTGTTCTTTCCGCATGTCAGATACCATGAGAATATGATGTTTCTGTGCGCCTCTAATTGAATTTTTTTACGCTATGTGTGACACTCGAAAAGCGACGTTTAGAACTGGATTATAATTTCGTGCCAGCCGTTATGCCCTCAAGTGGAAAAATGCTTTCAGATTGGGGTTTTAGTCTGTCCTATTAATACCCTTGAATGTAGGGCGATCAGTACACCTATCCAAATGTTCTTATCAATTAGTTTTTTCTGCGTCTCCAAGAAAAAAAGTTATTTGCTAATTGAATGGCAATGCCAGTTTTTTCTTCGAGGACTGCAAACGTTTCATAACTCTTACCATCTATTCAATGTTCTTACATGCTTTTAATCACCGGGCTCTTGGTCTCAGGCTGTGATTGACGCCGAAATCATTGGTCCCATCGTCCATTTGCTTCAAACGGCGGAGTTTGACATCAAGAAGGAGACCGCCTGGGCGATCTCAAATGCCACCTCTGGTGGAACCCATGAGCAGATCAAGTATGAATGATACAATCTCTCTCTGCGATGTTCCTGCTCGCCCGGGCACGCCTGTTTCATCCTTTCCTCCCATGTATGTCCGCCTGGTAGGTTTCTGGTCAGCCAAGGCTGCATCAAGCCTCTCTGCGATCTTCTCGTCTGCCCCGATCCGAGGATAGTCACGGTCTGCCTGGAGGGCCTGGAGAACATACTTAAAGTTGGGGAAACTGACAAGAACTTGGGCGCGACGAATGGCATCAACGTCTATGCGCAGATGATCGAGGATGCCGAGGGGCTGGAGAAGATCGAGAATCTTCAGAGCCACGATAACACCGAGATCTACGAGAAGGCCGTGAAGATCCTCGAGACCTACTGGCTGGAGGATGAGGACGATGCGATGCCGACCAACGACGACGGCCAAGCAGGATTCCGCTTCGGCAACAGTAACCCCCCCGTTCCTTCCGGCGGCTTCAACTTCGGCTGAAGGTAGGCCCCGTTGACCCATCTCGCTTCAAAGCATAGTTTTCCTTTTTCAAGCATGGTTTTTCACTGCACACCTCTTCCCCGGGTTGACTTGTTGCCATGTCTGGTCATCTGCGAAGGGGGGAAGGACCCGACCCCGCGTGGGTTCGCCAGCCTTATTTGTGATTCAAGTGGGTTTTTGAGGGTGCAATAAATAGAATTTGGCCGCTGGATTATATAGTCTTTGAGGGTTCTTGTGAGGCTGGGAGCATCTTGTCACAGGTGAGATGGGGCTCGTCATAATCTCACCTCTGTATAGGAAAATGGAAAAGGCCTTCCCTTCCCCTTTTGTCCACCGGGGCGCCTCAGGACCTCTGGCGAGCTGTTTTACTTTTTTAAGGAGAAGTCAGCTTTGGTCATCGTGTTCTCTCTCTCTCTCTCCTTGTTCTTGGGGAGGGCTGCCATTCCCTCCTCTCCCCCCCCTCCCCTTTAATTTTGTGCTCATTCTTCTTCTCCGAGTGTTTGGTGGCGTATATTTGTTCATTTATTTGGTAATATCCATCTCGTCATAATGATCTCTGATAAGGAGCACTGAATCTACGGCTATTATTAAGTACTTTGGATCATCGATTTGCTGTATGTAGCTGCAACACTTCGCTCCCTCCTCTCTCTCTCTCTCTCTCTCTCTCTCTCTCTCTCTCTCTAGAGGAGCTTGCTGGGTTTTCATAGGTGCGCTTGGGCTACGATGTTTGTGCGTGAGTAAGACCCACGTGATAATACGCCTGCGTTGACCATCTGTCGGCTTCTTTTCTGGTCAGATTGTTGGCTGTCGGCTATTCGAAAATGTTAATTTAAGATATAGCCCTTGTCCACTGCCACTGTTACAGATTCGGCTTCGGGCCTCACTAATTTGTGTTCGAGTACAGCCTCAATTCCCCACCCTGGCGCTCGAATCCATAAAATACTCTTATATGATGGCATAAATGCAATTTTATGAAAAGCCTGGTGCGAGGACAAAGGTGTAAGCTCCTGTGGTGCGCAAGGCTAAAACTTAATTTGGGGTTATATTAAAAAAATAGTTCCTGTGGCATTATAGCCTTGCGCAAGTGTAAGTTCCTGTGGTGCATCAGATCTTCTCCTCGCACGTGCGATGCCATCTGCGGGTTGACGGCACGCACGGATCCAATGAGCGCCGTGGTCCCCACCCACGAGCCGATAAGTCAGATCGGCAATGGAGAGGGTGAGGAGGAGGCTCGTCTTCGAAGGCGTGGACTTTTAGATCTCCCTCTATCAGGACGAGCAGAGGCCATTGGTGGCGCCAGCAGAGAGAGAGAGAGAGCTTCCGAGATGAGGAGCATCCCCATGGACGGCGGCGAGGGGAACGTCACCAGCGAGGACGAGTCGGCGACGGGGAAGCCGCCAGCGTTCTGCTACTGGTGGTGGCGCTCGGTGGCGGAATTCGACTCCGCAGGCCGCGCCGACGGCCGCCTCTACCCCGCCACCGCGGCGGAGCTGACGGGGCTGAGCCCTCGTCAACGGGTTCTCAAGGAGATGGAGCGGCTGGCCCTGGTAGGCCACGACTCCCTCGACGATCTCCGCCACAAACTCCTCTCCTATCGGGCCGGCGATCTCTGGGTCCCCGCCGGCGGCGTCCCCAAGGAAGCCCTCGACGTCCCTCCGGTGGTCACGATCCTCCTCGTCGGCGCCGCCGGCTCCGGCAAGAGCTCGCTCGTCAACCTCATGTACTCCGTTCTCGGCCGCTCCGGGCTCATCCCCTTCGCCCGCACCTCCTCGGGTACTCTAATTCCTCCTCCTACTTCCACAATCTCTGAATCCTCCGTAATTTTCCGACTAAACTGATCTCCTCTCAGAGAAGAACGGGGGGACGAGCTGCTTGGAGGAGCACAACGTGCTGAGGTCCACGAGGAACGGCTTCTGCGTCTACGACTCGAAGGGGTTTGAGTACGACGAGGCAGCGGAAGGGATTGAGGAGATGGCCGGGTGGGTGGAGGACGGCGTCCGCCACCGCCAGCCCTGCGGCGGAGCCGCCGAGCTGGAGGCGCGCTTCCGCTTCGCCGGCCCGCCGGCGAGGTTCGCCAAGAGGAGGGTGAACTCCGTGATCGTGGTGGCGAACCTGGCGGAGATTTACAGGGCCCAGAAGGGCGGCGACACGAGGCCTCTCAATGCCACCAGGGCCCTCTTCCACTCCCCTTCTCTCCGTGCTGTGGCGGAGAACCCGATCCTCGCGCTGACCCACGGCGACATGCTAGCGGCGGAGGAGCGGATCGAGGCGCGACTGATGGTGTGCGAGATGCTCGGCGTGTCGGAGGCGACGGGAGCTTACGACATCGCATGCCTGAACGAGTACGGCCTCTTGGTAGACGAGTTCGACTCAGTGACGGCGTATTCACTGGCGGAGGCGGTGTACAGATCCCTCCTCGCCGCCGACCGGAGCCACCCTCCCAAGCGCAAGCTCACGGAGTGGCTCTTCCACGCCGTCGCCTGCTTCATGTGGTCTCTATCCGCCTTCTGCGCCTTCCTCTCCTTCTGCTTCTCCTCCCTCGCCAGGCGACAGCGCTGCAAGCTCAAGATAGTGTGACCCTCCTCCCTCTCTCTCTCTGCTTCTCTATCACTCTCTATCTGTCTAGCTATCTATGTGTTTGTGATTTAAGACGGGAAGGGGAATAAATGAGGGTGTTTTTCAGTGACAGAAGGGATGATTGGACTAGAGAGAGAGAGAGGAGAAAAAGAGGACCGTTTCCACGTAGGACTTTCACCATGTTCACAGGTGTCTTGTTGCCAGGGAGTTCATGGCCGTGGATCAGAGAGAAACAATCGACGAGACAACTGGTAGGCGACGGGGTTGGGAGAGTGGAAATGAGTAGCGGAGCTCGCCGGAGACGGCGGTGGGGGGGGCAGTCTGTGGAGGTGCACCGCCGGTGGGTGCTGAGGCGATGGCGGCGCCGGCGAAGGTCCACCCGCGGCTTTACGGAGAATCTCCGGTGAGGAATGGCGCAGTCGCCGTCGGAAAGGGAGCCCGCCGTCGTCCTCCTCCTCTTCTGGGCTCCGGCGGATCCATCAACTCCGCCGTCGCTGATGAAGATTTCTTGAAGAAGACGGGAAGCTCCACTGTCGTAAACGCGCCCTCTCTTTGTTCTTTACAAAACTCTACTAAAAGGTGGCCGAAGCCCTCTCATCCCACGAAAAAACATTATTAAATATTGAACATTATATGAAAAATATGTGGAAAAATAGGAGCATCGACTGGCCAGACGAAAGCCCCAACTTTGACTTGCCAGCTAGGTTACGGTTCCCTGATCGGGCGCTGCCAGTCAATACACCCTTCATAATGTTGGTAATTAAACCCTATGAGGTAGGACTTTGACCACGCCAGCTGCCAGCCAATTTCTTTGCGATAGACGTCAACGCCGCATTCTCCATTCACCCGGATCATACACTTTAAGGTGGTGTTAGCCCATAAGAAATAAGAAAATCCCTCTAAACCTTGTGAGTGCGGCGATTATGAGGGGGATAAGAGCAAAAACGTGGTTTGGACCAGGAAACTAGACCCTTTGGAAGCTCCAACCCAACACGGCATAGATACTAAATTCGGTAATTTTTTCCATTTTCCGCTGGATTTTTTATGCCTATATTGAGAGAAAATGGGAAGTACCTATGTGCCGCCTCCTCCCTAGAAATGGTACATTAGAAACTAGAACAGGGGGGAAAATATTGGCGTTGACTTTGGTTTCATATTTTTTTACTTAATTTGGAATGGAAATGGTATACCTGTGTGAGGGTTTATTCATTTAACATATTTTTGGTTTTTTCGGGCGAAGAAAATTTTGGATTTGATGTTGACGGAGGAAATGGAGGCTGACTGATGTGGAAAATAGCGTTAAGCCTCTATGGAAAAATTACTATATTTGGCTCTTCCACGAGCCTGTACTTTATTTTTATCGAGATTTAAGCGAGATTTTACTGAACGTAGTCGGCTCCCCAGGACCAAAACTTTGAAGAATCCCGTCATCAGGAGGATGAGCTATCACCCACAACTCCACCTCACCGAACTAACCCAAAAGAAAGAAAAAAGTTTTGAAAAACGTCAAATCTGGTCCTCACTTATGTCAGCTGAAGGCCCACTTGCTCTCTATCTCTCTCTGCCTTCCCATCTCTCTCTCTCCACATCCATATCTCTCTCTCTCTCTCTCTCTCAGTCGGTCACTCTCCCTGTCCAACCTTCAGCTGCTTAATAAATGCCACGCGCTGCCAACCCTCATTAATCTCCGTCTTTCCGTGCTCTACTCCCCGCCTGCGTCCCTCCATCCGGCGATCATTTGTGGGCGTTCCCGGGGAGCTAAACTGTTCTGGTTCGTCCTGGAGGGGAGATGGAAGCCTACGGCGGCGGCGGCGGCGGCGGCGGCGGGTTGAAAGGGTACTGGCGGAGGAAGCAGTACAACCAGCTCTTCAGCGGTGGCGGGGGAGGAAACAGGTGGAGGGAGACCAGGCGGCGCCGCGTGGTGCTCGGCGGTGCCGCCGCCGGCGACCCCCGGGGGGCCACAAAGCCGCGGCCGAGGAGGTTCTGGAGGATAAGGGTTGCACCGAAGCTGCAGGTCCTCCGGCAGGCGATCTCTCCACGGCGGTTCCTGGCGAGGCTCAGAGACGCCTACGTTCGGATGATGTTGAGCTTCGCCAGCTCCGGCGGGCCTTTCAGCGGCGGAGGGCTCGCCTACTACGGCACCCACAACCCGGTGGCCGAGCTCTCCCGCCCCCCCCTCAAAGAGTACGACGACAAGATGATCCTCGAGATGTACAAGTCCCTCGTGGCTCAGAAGCACCTCGTCCCCGCCGCCGGCCGCCCTACCGATGACCCGCTGCGCTCTACGATCCTCCATCGTCCTCATTAAGCGGTCTGCTTCTCTCTCTTTCTCTCTCTCTCTCACTCAAGCTTCGTCACCCCCCCTTGTTCATGGCATTTGACGAGGAAACTGTCGTCCTCCTCAAACGACCCGACAATCTGTGGTTACTTTCAGACGATCTTCAATGAGTCTTGATTTACGGAACTCGCATAGAGTCCCCGTCCAATAATAGCATTATTTGCATTAACACCCGGGGTCAATGCGTTGGTTGGATCGTCTCTCTCTTCTCGCTTTACTCCTTGAGCGAGCGAGAGAGGAGAGAGAGAGAGAGAGAGAGCGAGGGATTAGGCGGTGGGAATGGGCCTGATTAGGGTGGCCCATTACCTCTGGAGGAATTAAACCCGGGCCCATCCCCTCCGAGTTGCTCTGCCCCTCTCTCATTCAATGCTCCCCGGCGCGGGGCCCTATTTATTAAATACATCTATTATTTTATAAAACAAGAAGAAAATGGAATCCCACTTAAATTATAAATACCCGTATTTACCTAAATACTTATTAATTTTATGAAAATCGCCCTCCGTATTTCTGGCACGTTTGCCAATAGAACCCAGGTGTGGGCTGACGGCGAACCCAGAGTACCGTGATTCTCGGGATCACAGGCCATTCTGGGCCTTTTGCACCCATTTGAGGGGCCCACGAATGGAGGGAGTCAATGCTGTCGGTTGTGGGCTTCGGCCCACGAACAGAACGGGAAGGACGATACTCGCCAGCGCCACGTGGAGGGCCACCAAATATCCGCTTTTCACGTGCGGAAAAACCGACGCACGTGGCGGCGATCCACTAGACCCACTCCCCGCCCACGACCGCCCGGATTTCCGATATTTTTTCAATGTTTCTACTTCATTATTGGGGTGGAATCGCAGGAAATTATAGTATTCGTCCTTTTTTATAAAAAAAATTCCTTCTGCATTCGCACGTGCGAGTATCGATTAGCGTGCCGTTTGAATTAATTATCCACATAATGCCGTGGGCGTTCATTTTTCTTTAATAAATGATTGGCCAGGCAGACCGGGAGCACGTGTGCTTTTGTTATATATGACGTCATGAGTATCTATATAGAATTCAGACGAGCGTTCTTCTTTGAGGCCCATTAATGCGGAACTCGTTTTGGGCCGAATGGGCTGGTTTCACCCAGAACAGGTTAAATAATGGGATACAAAAATACGTAAATAATGGAATAAAAACCCATATCATTGGTGGTTAAATTGCTTCGTAGTTTGGTGGAGAGTCGACCTTCGAAATGTGATAAGAACGGGAGGTGGGGTGGGTTGACCAGGATTCGACGTTGACGAACTACCGCCTTGGGAGGTTTGCGCCGCCTGGCGGCGGCGGTGGCAGCCCTAAAATGGGCGTGTATACGCCGTCGCGAAGGATTAACGGCGGCGAGAAAGTAGGGATGGATATGGGCTAAATGCGGCAGTCCAGACATTTAGGAAAACTCGGGGTATTTCGGACAATTATCTAATTTTGACTCGACAGCCGCCCGAGAAGGGGACGGAAACAAAGGAGGGGTTTTGGGCATTCAGCATTTATTCAGGGGGTTGTGTGCAAAAATAAAACTCCGTGAAGAGGGAAGAGGCGGAAATATAGCGGTGCAGTATAAAGATGCCGTGATTCCTTCGGAGAAGCCCCCGGGGTAAGGGGGGGGGGTGCCGGGGAGAAGGAAGCGGTGGGTAGAGAGAGAAGACGGGAATTAGACGAGGGAAGAAGAGAAGGGTGAAGAAAGGGAGGGGAGAGAGAAAGCGGAGGACGCCAACGCAGATTCACGGTCCCTCCTCCCCTTCCTGCTCCTCCCTCCGCTGCCTGTCTTTCTATCTTCCTCTTCCATCTCCGGCGGTTCTGAGGAATTGCACAGATATGAGCATCCATCGTTGGTGGTAGCATCAGACACGCATGGATTCGGGCACCCTTTTCCTCCGGCTACCTTTCTCGGTGGGCCGTCGCTTTGGTGGCAAGCGATCCGGAGAGGGTTTCTGATCGTCGGTGGCAACCTTCCGCGCCGGCTTTACCCGCAACCACCGCCACTGGCGATCCCGTCGTTCGCCTCTCCAGGCTGGCGGACCCAAAGGGATCGCTCGCCTTCCTGCTCCTCTCCGCCTTCTTCCGGTTTGCGAGCTTCTTCGACCCGAGAATCCGCAGGAAGGGCCTCCACCGGGGGAAGATGCTGTGGCTCATCAGGGTCTCCGGGTTCTTCACCGCCGCGCTCGTCACCGTCGTCCTCTCCCCTTCTCTCCAGTCCTTCCCGCCGGCGGAGGCCATCCGTTCCTCCAACTTCGAGAGCCACCTCCGCTTCCCCAGCGCCACCCCATCTCGCTTCTCCTTCAGGACCGCCCCGCCGATCCGCAATGCAGACAGATGCGACTCCCCCCTCGCCGCCGCCGCCGGCAGAGGAGGGGGATCGTCGGTGGAGGATCTCACCGTCTGCGACCCCTCCCTCGTCCACATCGCCATCACCCTCGATGTGGAGTACCTCCGCGGGTCCATCGCCGCCGTCCACTCGGTCCTCCAGCACGCCCTCTGCCCGGAGAGCGTCTTCTTCCACTTCCTGGTTTCGTCTACGACGAACCTCGAGGAGGTGGTCCGCTCTGCGTTTCCGCAGCTGCGATTCAAGGTGTACTTCTTCGACCCGGAGAGGGTGAGGGACCTCATCTCGAGCTCGGTGCGGCAGGCGCTGGAGCAGCCGCTGAACTACGCCCGCAACTACCTCGCGGAGATGCTTGAGCCCTGCGTGAAGCGGGTCATCTACCTCGACTCCGACCTGGTGGTGGTGGACGACATCGCCAAGCTGTGGCGGACCGAGCTCGGCTCACGAACGGTGGGCGCCCCCGAGTACTGCCACGCCAACTTCACCAAATACTTCACGGATCGCTTCTGGTCGGACCCTCGGTTGTCGCTCACCTTCGCCAGCCGGAAGCCCTGCTACTTCAACACGGGGGTTATGGTGATGGACCTGGAGCGGTGGCGGCGGGGGGGATACACGCGGAGGATCCAGCGGTGGATGGAGATCCAGAGGAACGACGGGCGAATCTACGAACTGGGTTCTCTACCGCCGTTCCTCCTGGTTTTCGCCGGGCACGTGGCCCCCATAGATCACCGATGGAACCAGCACGGGCTCGGCGGCGACAACGTGAAGGGTAGCTGTCGGGACCTCCACCCTGGCCCCGTCAGCCTCCTCCATTGGAGCGGCAGCGGGAAGCCATGGATAAGGCTCGACTCCAACCGTCCATGCCCGTTGGACGCCCTGTGGGCTCCCTACGACCTCCACGGCCGGGAACCCTAGAAGCAGGTTCACCCTCCGCCATTACCCACGAGTCCAAAATTTGATTTCCCCCCCACCCCCCTCTTCCCTCGCACTCTCAATCGCCTCGCCTTTTTATTCATCTCCGCTGCCCTTCCTGTGGTTAGGTTTTCACGGGCTGCATACTCCTCGCGGCGGTCTGTGATCTCTTTCTTCCACGGCTGCTGCCTCGGAAAATAAGCACAAGGATACAGCGATAGACGGGGAAGGAAGGCCACCATTCAAATTTGTTCATGTACGTAGCAGCTTTTTGATACCCAGACATTATGATTCCGCTCATCTTTTTCGGTATCTATACGATCTACACGCCTGCGCACCAGCTCCTTTCCCCCTGCGCGCCAGCTTTTCGGCAGTCTCTGATAAACCTGGGCGAATACAGCTAGATATGGCTGGCAGGGCGCCCCTCCTCTCCCATGTGGAAGACCTGATAATTCGGTCCTCGCCCGTAAAAATAATGGTGATTATAATCCTCGTGGGCTCCTCCGGGGAAAACCCCCAGTTTTCTCCCTTAACTTCAGCGTGGAAATCTGGTTAAATCTGGGTGGCTCCGGTGGCGTGGACGGGCGCGGCTCCCGTTGGGCGGCGGCGACGAGATCGTGACCTACCGGCCCGGAAACGGCGTCCCGCTGCCTCCTCCTCCTCCTCCATCTGCCGCTACTGGCCGGCCGGCTGGCTGGCCCTCCATTTTTTGTTCTCCTCTGTGGGAATAACACTGACAGGTCTGGGTTTAGTGCGAGCCACCGTGGTACGCCCCCGAGCCGTCCCCATCGCCGTCGTTCCGGCGACCGCGACCCTGCCACCTACCAGCTCTTCTTCCCCGTGGCCTCCGCGGCGCGTGGGCCACACAGATCATCTGGCTCCATGAATTCGACCCCTCTTGCCGGGCTGAGGAGCGCGCTAGAGAGAGAGAGAGACGGAAAGGGTGAGCCGACCACATCTCAATCATTCCCGTAGTCTAACAAACATTATGCTCATCCAACTACTGTGGCTTGCGCATTCCCCGAGTGAGATCTCAGAGCTCAGGAGACGTCCGTGCGAAAGCTAGAGAGAAAGAAATAGAGAGAGAGAGAGGGTAGATGGGTGATCGTTTTCGGTGACGAAAGGGCGAGCTTTCTTCTCTCACGAGCCCCCGGTAGAAGACGCCTGCTCTCTTCCCCGGCGGAGACTTATTCACAGGAGCGGGAGAGGGGGAGCAGTCAATTGAGTAATTTATACGATGGTTGGGACGTCGCTACCTCCAAGAGAAGGAGATGGAAAGATAGAGTGAGGGAGAGAGAGAGAGAGAGAGAGTGGAGAGAGTGGAGAGAGTCGGTGGACGGTAGAGATCGCGTAGGGATCGGAAGGGACGTCAGGTACAACAACCAGGGCCGAATTGCCTTAGCTCGTACAGTGACGAATCGTGCAAGTAGACTCCGGTGGAGCCCCCCCACGCATCCGGCTTTCCTAAAATCCCAGGGCAAACTCCCTGGGCGATGAGGGCATGAGGTCAATGCCACGGATGCCAACGCGGCGGGTTAAGGACCCGGTCAGACCGAGTCGACCTTGGTCTTTGACTTTTTCGTACGGTACCCATGGCGAGAGGTGACACGACTGATGCCCGAGATTACCTGTCGTGGGAGACCAGGCCCCACTGATCACATCTTTCATTAAACCTTGATTTTGAAACTAAAATTAATTTAAAAATGCTAGACTGGGTCGTCTCCTGATCACACTTTATAAAAATAATATCCCGTTTAGTATCCACATTAACGCCCGTTTTAATGGCATTTTTTAAGTAATAAATACTTTTAAATGGGATCGAGCCGCATGGCTGTTCGAGGGGGGTTGACGCGTGGGCGCACGTTACTCGCTGCCAAGACACGTACTAGTTGCATATCCTGTCGAATCGGATTCGAGCAGATCCATCGATCTAAGAAAAATGAGCAACTTAATTGTATTAATGTTCTTAGTATACTAAAGCTAGTGGGTTTTTTCAATCGTTTGGAGCGATGCTGATGAGATACTAGATTTGGGAGTTTTGGGCCCATTATCGTACAAATGATGGGCTTGTTTTGTGGGATAAGCCCAGGAGCCCAATAACTCCAACGGGAAACTTGGCTCGTCGTTATTGGCCACATCGAGGCGTCGCGGCACGGGACGACCGATTCCCCACCGTATTCACGAGATGACGAAATCCAACTCGGGCTTTGCCGGGTCAACTCGGACCCCCTGCGGGTCGGCTAAACCCGAGTTTAGATACAGATCGGGGGATGAGTTGAGATGTGAATTGACGGGGGAGAAATATCTGTTCCCAGAGAGGAAGACAAAGCCGACGGGGTCAGAGGAGATAGCCGGGTCAACTGGGGTCACGTGCCCACGTGACAGCGAGGGTTGGACTTTTTTTCTGGAAGGTTCCGGTGATCTAGCAACTTCGGAATGCTGATCAGGGCTGAATCATAGTTTTCCTGCAAATCAAAAGCACGTGTAATGATTAGTCGCTATAATCCCCCCCGATATGATTGGATGGACGAGATCGGGGGAAGGGTTAGAGTATAACGATTATTTTTTAAAAAATTAATCACGAAAAAAATTGAAACATAATTAGTCGTTAAATATAGGGTGGAAATTGCCGCCGTCGCCGCCAGCTGCCGGTGAAACAGACGAAAAGTTCGAGAGACCCACCCTCTCTCGCCGACGCTTCGAAAATTCAAACTCCATGGGGCCCACAAAGGCGGCGGCGGCGGCGCGGCGAGGAATCGCAGGCGTCGATCTCCCATCCCACGGTGTTCACCAATCTCTCTCTCTCTCTCTCTCTTCCTGTCTCCTTTCTTACCCGTCCGCGGCCGCTGGATTTTGTCTGAGAGGTCGGCGGAGCTTCCTCGGCCCCTCCTCCCGCGTTTGAATGACACAGTGGATCTGGGCGGGGAGCGGGGCCCACAGATAGACGCCCGTTGAGTCGTCTCGGAAGCCGCGTCCATCTTTATTATTGGTCTTTTGGTTCCTCTTCTCCGCTTGCAGACGGCATGCGGGGAAGACGCCGTCGTACCCCTCTCTCCCTCTTTCTCTCTCCTTAGGTCATCAGACCTCTTCTTCATCCCCTTCTCGTCACCGGCCCTGCTCTTGCTTGCACACACGCTGGCTGACCAAATCATCCCCGACGACCGGCTAGCTTCGCCTCCGGGAACTGCCTTCTAACCTGCGAATTAAAGAAAGGCGTCAGAAAAGGAAACTTAAGGTAGACGGCGGCCTTTCGTAAGCGCAAGCTGTCCATCCCCCTCTTTCCTCTCTCTTCAGACACGGTTTGTCACGCTCCTTCTCTTCATCCCCTGAACCTCTCTCCTCCCTGCTTCTGTAGTCGTCCCCTCCCCCCCATCTCCTTCCGGGTCCAGGAAGGAAAGATGGGTTCCCCTGCTCATCGGCTTCGCTGCTGCGCTTCCATCTTCGCTCCTCGGGCTCTGCCGGCGGCGCTTCTGCTGCTGCTTCTTTCGCTGCTCTCGTCTCGCCTCCCCGTGAGCCGAGCCCAGAATGCCTCCGAAGCCTGCAACGGCATCTTCCTCTCCTACGATCACAGCTCCCGGGCGGCGATCCGGCCCAGGAACGTCACCCCCCAGCCCTACTCCTTCAGGGCGACGGCCACCATCAGCAACTTCGACTCCGTCCCCCTCAAGTCCTGGGCCTTCCACGTCGGCCTCCCCAACGGCACCATCCTCGTCTCCCTGTCCAACTCCGTCCTCACCGACGGGTCCCCCCTCCCCGCCGTCGTCGGCCCGGATGGGGCCTCCTTATCCGGGAACCCCGCCACCGATCTCAAGACCGCCATCGAGACCGCCGGCGACCTGACCCAGATGCAGGTCATCATCGCCATCGTTGGCACGCAGTTTGGCGCTGAGTACATGCCGCGAAGCCTCTCCCTGGGGAGCAGGAAGGACTACATCTGCCCGGCGGCGACAAGCCCCCCCGGCGCCAACACCTCGTTCACCTGCTGCGTGCGCGACCCGAACTTCAGGTCCAACGACTCGTCGCCGCTGGACACGGAGTTCCTCCCCAGGAGCGAAGGCGACATCACCATCTCCTACGACGTGACCCAGTCCCACTCCTCCAATTATCTCGCCCTCGTCACCATCGCCAACGGGAGCCCCCTGGGGCGGCTCGACAACTGGCGGCTCACCTGGCAGTGGATGCGTGGGGAGTTCATCAGCACCACGAGGGGCGCCTACACTTCCACCGTCGGCTCATCGGAGTGCGTCTTCGGCCCGCAGGGGCAGTTCTACCAGGACCTGGACTTCTCCAAGGTGGTCAACTGCGAGAGGTCGCCCACCATCCTCGACCTGCCGCTGTCCAGGGCCAACGACACCGACGTGGGGAGGATCCCCTTCTGCTGCCGCAACGGGACCATCCTGCCGGCGAGCATGGACTCCGGCAGGTCGGCAGCGTCCGCTTTCCAGCTCCAGGTCTACAAGATGCCCCCCGACCTGAACCGGACCGAGTTCTTCCCCCCGCAGAACTGGAGGATCACCGGCGCGCCGGGGGCGCTTAACCCGAGCTACGAGTGCAGCCCCCCGGTCCGCGTCAGCCCAGCCCAGTTCCCCGATTCCAGCGGCCTCCAGTCCTCCACCTCCGCCATAGCCAGTTGGCAGGTGGTCTGCAACATCACCCGGCCCAGGGGATCGAACCCGCGTTGCTGCGTCTCCTTCTCCGCCTTCTACAACGAGTCCGCCGTGCCCTGCAAGACCTGCGCCTGCGGGTGCCCTTCCTCCTCCTCGTCGGCTGCCTGCAGTGCCACCTCGCCGGCGCTGCTGCTTCCCTCCGAAGCGCTCCTCGTGCCCTTCGAGAACAGGACGACTATGGCCAGGGCGTGGGCAGAGCTCAAGCACTTCAGCGTTCCCAACCCCATCCCCTGCGGGGACTTCTGCGGGGTCAGCATCAACTGGCACATCTCCACGGACTACCGCAATGGGTGGAGCGCGAGGATGACGCTGTTCAACTGGGAGGACGCCAGCTTGCCAGACTGGTTCGCGGCCGTCCGGTTGAACGAGGCGGCGTACCCCGGCTACGAGGCGATGTACTCCTTCAACGGCACCGCCGTGGGGAACAACACCATCTTCATTGAGGGGCTCCCCGGGCTGAACTATCTGATGGGGGAGACGGCGGGGGAGAACTCGGAGAAGGACCCCAGGGTGCCGGGGAAGCAGCAGTCGGTGATCTCCTTCACGAAGAAGGCGACCCCCGAGTTCGACATGCTCAAGGGCCACGGCTTCCCCACGAAGGTGATCTTCAACGGGGAAGAGTGCTCTCTCCCGGACTTCTTCCCCGCCAACTGGGGACACAGGACCGCCATGGTCGACAGAGTCTGGAGCTTGGTCATTCTCCTGGCCGTGACGTTAAAAATATTGCTGGATCAATAGGGGTACGAAGGTTCTCCGGCCAACCGACCATCGCCGCCGCCGCAGCGGCGGAGGATGATTCTTTAATTTTTTCTTCAGTGATGCGTGGAGACTGTCTGCTGGTTTTGGGTAATGGGCTTTAGAGAACGGACCTGGTCATGAGGCGGATGATCGAAGCCGTGTTGTGCAGATCCCCAATCTGTCAGCTTTCGGTGAGGGAAGATCTGTAATGATGAGAAAGGTATTGTCACATTTGTAAAATGATCTGATTTCTTATCAACAGTATCCACCATGTTTTTTCGACGATGGTCAACAGGAACCCTCTGTCTTTTCTCGATTCCTCTGGGATTCCTCTGGGCGGCCACCTGTAGCATGAGCCTGTGCCCTTGGATTCATCCACTCAGAACGAGAAAGGCAGACCCGTGGATTTTCTGGGAAGCTTGGGTCCAAATATGTCTATGATCCTGGTCAATGAACCAGTAAGAACGAGAACAGTGCCCGTTGACTCAGACTCCAAAAACAATGCAGATTAACTCATCTCTTGGGTGAACCTCGATTTTAACCTGAATTGCATAATAAAAAAAATGGAGGGTGAATTGAGTTTTTGAACAGGATGAGCTACTGATCTTGGGACCCATTCCTCCCTGTCTAACACCCAGAATAAGAGGGACGCTCATACTGGATAGACCAGTGAATTCACTTCAAGGCGGCTTGCTGTTGCATCTGGGGGAGGACGAAAGGTTACTGTCAACAGGGATCTGTACAATCACCATGGATATCTTGATACGGTAGTTTGAAAACTACAGAATGGAAGGGATGGATAATTATTATGATGCAGATGGATAATTACTATCGACAGTGTGGTTCTGAAACTGCTGATAGGAATGAATGACTTCCGTAGTGCAGAAGATGATTATTACTGTAGAACCATTTGCCAGGATTTCTCACCACTTGAGTTTTTCATCTGCTCTAGATGAGATCGAGAGTTTAAAGCTTCAAAACTGGTATGAACGAAAAATTAGTCAGGAATTTCTGTCCGGCAGTTGCCATCTCGAAGCTCGTGCTAGTATCGGTTCCTTATGCCATCCGGCGTGTGATGGTCATGTAGATGGGATTCAATCTCCACAAAAATCTGACGCCTCCTATCCCCGATCTAGTGCTGCTTCTAGTGGTGATTCCTGGGACAACCCCTAAAATTCAATGGCCTTAATCTCATCTGGAAATCAGATCCCCTAAGATTCAATTCAAACCAATGAGTAAATTCAAATTCAATTCAGCGAGTAAATTCAAATCAACGTGCGCTTCTCCTCTCTGCTTTGACTTCCCTCGGGAGGGTAAAAGGAAGATGCCGAGCAGATCGGCCTTGCCTTCCTACCCGTCCTTCGGAAAATCAGTGAACAAAGATCGCCACCAATCCGATAAGTAATCTGATCGAAGATCTGGAAAATACTGCTCGAGGGAGGCATACGTGGGACGGTCAACGTCGGACGAATCGCCGGAGCTTTCTCCGCCACCATCGGGACTCCCTCGTCTGTCCCCAGCCGGGCACTGCCGGTGCCGCTGGCGGGAAAGGCCCCGATATAAACCGCGTCAAGGTGAGATTTAACATTTATTAATATATAGGAAATCTTTAAAAAAATAGCTTAAAAAATTTACATTACCAACGGGTCCGGACACGAGACTGGTTGATAGTTCAAAATTTTCAAAATAAATTATAATAATATGTTTTATGATATAATTTTCATCTATGGTGAGGTGAAAAAACGCATTTTTTAATATCCATCGATATATTAATTAAAATGACGTCATAAACCTGATTCCCTTCT
The DNA here is from genome assembly GCA_902729315.2 of Spirodela intermedia. Lineage (NCBI taxonomy): Eukaryota > Viridiplantae > Streptophyta > Magnoliopsida > Alismatales > Araceae > Spirodela > Spirodela intermedia. The sequence goes on from LR746264.1 coordinate 6,683,436, forward strand.
AGGGACAAAATCGATTATTTCGTGAAATGGCTCATCGTTGAACGATAAAATGGGGAATAATCGTACGATATGAACTGATTATGTCAAAAAACTGGATCGGATTCTCGTCTGGGTAACGATGAACTGCGCTAATAATTCTCACCATTAAACGAAAAGAAGATCGAATCATGGGGATGATCAGGGTTTCTCTGTGTTCGTAGATTACTGAAGCATGGCGCATTTTTGTCACAGAGTCTGAAATTCCTGGCTCAACTACGATCTAAGGGCCTAAATCTGAGCATTTTCCCGACTACCAGTTAGGGTTTTCTGGTAATTAAAGGGTTCCATCGAGGGTTGCCCCGGCCGCGGCGAGATCGGCAGTGAGTGAACGCAGTTGAGCTGGTAGAGATCCATTCCGTGAAGCAACGTCCAACTCGCCCATGGCTAGCCGCAGCTTGAGGAGGAGGACATCGGGGGGATCCCTTCCCTCTTCTTCCTCATCACCCATGCGCTAGGGTCAGAAGAGGAAGAAGAAGACTAGGGCGGCCACCTGGCGCAGAGGGGGTTCTGAGATGAGCATCTGACGGTTCTCTGCTGCACTCGTCGAGCTTCGGTGCTATCTCGGGAGTGGGACAAACGTGGGAGGTGGGCTACAGAGACGAGGGCCTCGGTGATCCGTTAAACACGGGAAGACCAGCTCCGCGCTCGTGCGCTCACAGGAAGCCCCGCCGTTAAGGACCGGTCTCCCGATTCCCCTCCGCCACTTCCTCCCCGCCTTCTGCGATCGGACCCCTCTCAGATAACAGCGACAGCCTGTTCCGAGTTGATCTTGCTCGTGGAATCGCGAGTGTGATGATTCTCCTTGGCGGCGCCCTCCATTAGCAATGTACGTAAGCCTCGACTTCCCCTCGGGGGTCTCCGATTTCCTTGTTTGCCTCCATTTCTGCTTCGTTTTCGTCCCTCGGGGCGACAAGATCATTCCCGAAGGCTTGGAGAATCCCCGCCATTGTAACTAAGATGGGCGACTAAAGAATTCTTTCTATGCTTTGAGCGGAATTTCGTCGAACAGTTGGGCGGCATAAGTGATCGCAACTCGGATCACATCGACGATTCCCTGTACTCGCCCACTGATCCTTCAGGTAGAAGTTTTCTATCAGCGATACGCGCGCGCATAGTAAAACCAATTGAGGCCGGGCTCGCCCTTGGCTCAGACTTGTCCGGTCTCAGTGAATTCGTATGTTCTTCTTTGCCTGGCGCAATGGAGACGCCCATTGATGCACTGTATGGTGACAAGTATGGTCCCCATATCTCCTTCAGTTGGTAGTCTATCATCTCCGATGGGATGCATTTCCTTGAGATATGAGGGCATTGTGCCCACATTATTGATTATGCGACATCTCCGAGACAAACGTGATCTGGGTTCTAATAATTCCAAAAATAATCCATGATTTTTATCTAGACATGTTATTAGATCCGTGATAGATTACATATCTGAGCGACAATCAGAATGCTTGGATGGGTTTTGATTCAGTGTTCGATCTTGACAGCATTGGTCGCCGCCAAACCTTGTGATGATTTTCTAGGCACATTTCAAGTCGCCATTATGCGAAGGTTGTTCTCAGAAAAACTTTTGTGCTGTGGCCAGTGGATTGGATGATCTGCCTAAAACAGTCACAGGGGATAAGATCTTTTTGAATACAGATGTGGGTCAAAATGGCTAGTTTCTCTTCCTAATATTCAATAATTAATGTTCTCTGAACACTGTTCTTGAAAGAAAGCATGATGGTGAATTTTCTGATTTCCGTCATAAATACTTGGTCTGCAGTTGGAATCTTTGATTCATAAAAAATATCATTTCTATGGTCTGTTTTTTTGCCTGGAGGAATGGACCAATTTCTTCAGGAACTATAACTTAGTTTAAATGGAAGTTTCATCTAACTGCACAATTTATTGATGATGTCCACTTGGTTTATTATAATTTATTGAGGTGGTCCAGGTAAGTGCGTGCTTGATCCTAACTGCTCTATTGTATTATTTCATCTCTCATGCTTGCTATTCATCACATATTTGTGTAGTTGAGATTCCCGTCACCCACCAAGCATCAATGGAGTTCTTACCTTCGGAGTGTTTTTTTTTTTTTTGATTGTGCGAGCTCAATGTTATATGCCATCTCATTCGTTTTCATTATGTCTATTAATTGCATTCTAGTGGTTTTTTGTTTAATTGTATGGCTTCTCTGGTTTGCATTTGGTGAATCTCGACTACACAAATATGTGATGAAGAGCAAGCATGAGAGATTAAACAATACAATATAGCAGTTAGAACAAAGCATCAATGGAGTTCTTACCTTCGGAGAGTGTTTTTTTTTTTTTTTTTTTTTTTGATTGTGCGAGTTCAATATTATATGCCGTACAACTCATTCTGGCTATTAATTGCATTCTAGTGGTTTTTTGTTTAATTGTTTGGCTTCTCTGGGTTGCATTCATTTCCTAATCATCGGTTATTGCATGAAGATATCAGCAGGACTGAGACAGGAACTTCTATTGATGACAATATGATGCCGGCATCTGATAGCTTGCCAACAGCCTTGTGGCACAGGGACATCTTCTCCGTATAATGAGACCATACATAATAGATGTGGAACATCGATTTGGTGTCATAAAATGTCCCTAGCTGGAATTTGGTCTGCGAACTTCCATCAATTGAGAAACAGTTTTGGAAGTTGCTGCGGTCACAAGCTCTTCAGATTCCAAACAATTGTGGTGTCCGAGAAATCATTTGGCAGTAGGAGAGGTAGATGGCAACCTATGAACACAAAGGTAGGAGGAAGAAAGCAGAACCCAGATGCCGGCAAGCCCTGTGATATTGATCTCAAGCATTTGGATGCATCTGTTGGATCGTCGACAGTAAGTATCAAGGAATCAGGATATGAATTTCAGAATGTTCAGTACTACAACATCCAGCGAAGGATTATTGATGGTAAAGTAACTGAGTGGCCTGCAGTAGTGCTGGTTTTCGACATTGAGACCACAGGGTTTAGTCGTAAAAGTGAGAGAATTATTGAGATCGCCATAAGGGATCTCCTCGGAGGAAGGAACAGTACTTTTCAGACCCTAGTCAACCCTGAAAAAGTCGTACTGAATTCAAATATCCATGGAATTACCTCACGGATGGTCAGCAGACCCGATGTACCAAGGTATCCGTTTCCCAACACCTAAAATCGTTTTTTTTTTAATTTTATATCATTAATCGCACCATGTAATGCACCTATGCTTTTCTTTCATCTGATTTCTGGGCTTGAATGCTTATTAAAAATTTGCAAAAACCGATGGGCTTTCCCAAAGTCAACTCTAGAGGTTTTCGTCACCCACATAGAGGAAAAAAAATAAAAATCAAGCAACTATTCCTTCTGAGTGGTGAATGCAATTACTATCTCTCTTTCTGTTTAGCTTGGTGTGACTACACATTGATAGATTGTAGACAGCAAACTAGCTCAACGGCGTGCAAAGATATTCTCTTACCAGGTATCTCATAGTTCAGGAAATTCTTAGCAGTATGAAGCCGGAAATCTCAGAGCTGTGTGGATGTTGAAATGTGAACTGCCCTCCTTCAGAAGAACATACTTCACTGCCTATATGTGATCGTGAAGGGAGAAGGAAAAAAGAAAGACTCGGAATTTTTTTTTCTATATTCATGATGATCAATTTAATCATAAAAAAATGTAAAATATAGTCCAGATCGGATGATCTTGATTGCCTTTTGCCGTTTTCTCCCCTTAATTTGCCTTCTTGAAATGCCTGTTGCGGGGACTTAAATGTTCTTTGGGCTCCTCTGGTAAATATTAGTTGGATTCCTTGCCAAAAAAACCGCGGTATAACGATGGATGATAGAAACAGAAATGCGGTCTAAATGAGCGTGCTAAAGTTAGGGCGTTAGTGTGAGATGTGTGCGAGTTGCCAGGTTGAGCAAAGCAAATTAGAGGCAAGCTAATAGGATTGGTGAGGGTAAGTCTACGACTAAAAATATGTTTGGAACATGCAGGGAGTTGAACTGGTAAATACCAAGAAACTAGTAGATAACTAGACCATACCCCAGTAAATAATTCGATTATCTATGAGATAACTAGAATAATAAATACATTCTTACAAACCTGAAGAAGCTCCTTCTGATTAGCCTATGTGATCGACTCATGCTGGTCAGTCAATGCTATCATTCTTAGACAAACAGACGGAATGTAACCATGTGAACCATACTTACCATGAACTGCAGCTGTGGAGCTCTGTGGGCTAAACGATTTGCCTAAGCATACGCAGATTTCAGTTTCTTAGATATTTAATGTAGTATTGTATTCTCATGCCATTTTTTTTCATTTTGGAATGTAAATGCAATTTATCTATGAGGGTCATTTAGATCACTTGTCACCTTCCAGATTTTGGATCGGTAGAAGGATTCGGTGCAGGATTGAAAAAATTAGGATGAAGATACCCTTCTCTCCAGTGAAGAAAGTAGGATTGAAGCATTGAATCATATGTACGTGGACTGGTATTGGAAGTGCGCGTAGGTTGGACTGTAGGGCATTCCATCTGTTGGTATGCTCCAGTGGCGATCTTCATGCCTTCCCAGCTCCTCGCGACTGATGGCAGCTTCTTTTACCTACTGGAAGGATGTTTCGGACTGATTTCAGCTTATTGATGAAACCGTGAAGCAGACGGCTAAAATTTTGTCAAACTGAGCATTGACTTACCTCAGAGGAGATTGCAGGGGGCGGAGAGCGGACGGGCCAGTGGGCAGGGGTTGACTCTCTTCTCTGGTTTAATCGTAGGCAGAGATTGAAGAAATAATATAGACGAGTGGATGGAGGAAGGATAGATATCAGTATATCTATTCGATGGGACGGGGACGGGGACCTTCGTACAACTCAATTGCTTGTTCGTGTTTCTCTTGGCATCCCGGAAGCCCGCGATCTGATCTCTTGAATTCTAACATCGTCCCATATTCGTCCTTCACGGGGCATGGCCATCTGAAATCGCTGCTTATTCCGCAGGATGGGAGACCTCATCCCCCTGTTGATCCAATATGTGCGGAGCCGTCAAATCTCCGGGAAGCCCGTCCTCTGGGTCGCTCACAATGGCCGCCGCTTCGACGTGCCCTTCATCATCAGCGAGTTCCAGCGATGCTCCGTGGATGTTCCTCCGGACTGGCTCTTCGTCGACACCCTCCCTCTCGCCCGCCAGCTTGTGAAGCCCGACGGTCCGCCTCCCCGTCGTCTCGCCCTGATCTGATACGCCTCCTCCCTTCCGTTTTTTTCTCCTCACGGCCTCCTCCCTTCCCCGCCTTCCTCGCAGGATCGAAGCTCCCGTCCTTCTCCCTGAACGCGCTGAGGGAACACTACGAGATCCCGCTGGAAGGCCGCGCCCACAGGGCGATGCAGGACGTCATGACCCTGTCGCTGGTGCTGCAGAGGATGTCGTTCGAGCTGAAGATCTCGGTCTCGGAGCTCATGCGGGAGGCCTTCCGGGCCTCCGACGTCGCCGTGGCCAAGGGGATTCCGCCGCCGCCGCCCTCCGTCTAACTCCGGCGTCATTTCCGGCGACTCATTTCAGATCATCACTGACTGCTATTTCTCGGGTAATCATCTGTTAGAACTTCTCTATTCTTTTCGGGGCGTTTCCACAGAGACGAGCCACTCCTGAATGAATTCTTTTTAGCGGGAAATGTTGGGGTAATTCCTGGAAGAAGAGGTGTTTGGTTTGGGTGAAAGAGGAGGAAAACCAAATGTTGTGGTGGGATCCTTTGTGTGGGAAACCAAATCCCCGATCCAAAGGGGTGGGGTTACGTGGTCTGCTTTCCGGGAGACGCTTTCGCGCCAGAAACCTGGGTATAAATACATGCGGGGTTCGCTTTCCGTCCTCTTCGGCGCCTAACAGACATCACCTCGCCACAGTCTGCGCGCGGAAGCTCCTGCAAGTTGAGCTCCTCATCATCTTCTTCGATCTTCACCGGCTCCAAGATCTGGAGGGAGGAATGATGGTACTGATGTTTCTCGTCTTCTCTAGTTGGTAGTGTTCGCAGGGAGAGATCTGTGTGTCATGGAGGGAGGGATCACGCTGCCGTTTTCGTCTACTTCCGTCGCGGAGATCCCCGCGTCCTGCTGCTCCGACGAGGTCGCCGGCGCGGGGAAATCCTCGTCCACGGCGGCCGGTGTTTCGGCCGACTTGATGGACCTCCAGAGACGGCAGATCTTGCGCGAACTCCAGGTCACTGTCGACCGCTACAACGACTCCTTCCGATCTCTCAGTCTCATGCTCGCCGACCTTGAGCTTCTCCGTCAAGAAAATCTCGCGCTGAGGGCGGAGAACCTCGAGTTCTCTCTCTTCTTGGAGGAGGAGAGGAACAATGTGCTGGCGGCGAATCCTGAGAGCTGTGGGGTCCTAGATCCCAGATCGACCGTCCCACAGATCGGTATGGATGAGAATTTGCCCCCAGGAGACGGAATTATCCCTAGGAACGAGAAGACTGGGGTTCTTGGCGTCGTGCCAAAGAGCATCTCGATCCGTTCCAAGGGCTTTCTGGCGGTGGATCATGCATCTGGTAGAAGCGGCGGGACAGCAGAGGACGTGAGCGCGAGCGGCAATGTAATTACGCGCCATTCTCAGCCGCAGCCTCTGGCTTCCGTACAGGTAAAGGTCGTAGGAGCCATGTTTCCAGATCCTCAGTAATATCTAAAACAAAATACAAACAAAGAAAACTAGACGTCCGATCGTTGGCCCCTCAGGTTTTAGTCTCAGATTTCAGTTGGCATCGACTCCCGACCTCTATCTGGAAGTTCAGCTTTCACTTTCTGTATCTTTAAAAATGTTTGGCGCCTATTCCGTGTGGTTTTAATGAGTTCATTCCACACCTAGGATCTCGTCTCTATTGCGTTGGGAAGAAAAATAAGGACTAAAAGTCCGACGTCATTATTTTTTTCTGTGAATTTGTCTCTTATTGACGACTTTGCCCGGTGTTTGTCATTTGTTGGACTAATGGAGCAGGTTGGAGAAGCAGACGGTATGGGCATTTCTGTAGAAGTGTTCAACCAAGGAATGGCCAAGACCGAGCTCTGCAACAAGTGGGAGGAGATGGGATGGTGCCCCTACGGGGATCAGTGCCAGTTCGCTCACGGTGTGGATGAACTTCGTCCGGTGATTCGCCATCCCCGGTACAAGACTCAGCTCTGCCGCATGATCGGCGGCCCTGGCGGTTGCCCATATGGCCACAGGTGTCATTTCCGTCACGCCCACCTCCATACGCAGAACAGCCAATAAGCCAGGTAAAATTGGCACGATCTCTTATAATCTTGTCACTCTAACAGTTTTTTCTGCAGATCGTAGACGATCAGTAACCCATACACAACCTGCATAATCGTCTTTTGTACAAGAATGACTAGAAACAACTTCAATCTTGTCCTCGGACGGGCCCATGCTGTATCTTTCGATATACTGTCAACGCGTGATTGTGATTACGATATCTTCAGGTTATTCTTGTTTATTTTGGGGTATCGTTCGATTTGAGGTAGGTCGCCGCACCGTATGACAACGGCATGCGCACAATGTCATCTCGTTTCTTGGTTCGTTCCACGGAATGACGTAATATCACGGTATGAAATCTGACCCTCCTCTTTCAATCTTTCGTCACGAGGCCATCGATTCCTCATGCAAATCAGCATACGAGTGAAAAAGGTCTTGGCATCGGAGACGATTATATGCTCCCTTTATTAAACATTCACAGTCCAAGAGTCGACAACACATTTTTGTCGCCATCGATACTCTTAACTTTACAAAACTTTTTTTAATCCAGTAGCGGTATTCCTCCCACCCACGGAACCACTGAACCTGACGGTCGGGACTAGTAATAGACAGACTTAGGGTAGTTAGTGGCGTCACTCTATAATATGAACACATGACTCGAAAAAAATAAATGAGAGGAGGGAAACCCCTTGACAATCCATCTGCTCGCCGTAATCACTGGTCCTACGGCAGTCGTTCTTTCGTCGATGGAGACGGCCCTGGAGGAATCCACCGTGGGGCGGGCAGCATCTGGTTCAGCATCCCGAAAATTACAGTTGAATGATTGACGAGTATAGTCGGTCACCCCGTGACAACAGGTCATCCTCCTCAGCAGGTTTTAAAGCATCTGACGGGGCCAGCCGCGCACGGCGGATGGAACTGATCATTATCCGTGCATCGCGTTTTGTATTCTCTTTTCGAGTCTCTGTCAGTCAGTCGAGTCGCTCACGTTTTTGTTTTCCGCCGCACGGTGGAATTGCTGGGCCATTTTTTTTGCTGTCACTATGGGCCCCCCCTGTAGCGGCTGCTCTCCGGCTGGCTTCCTCGGTTCCTCCACCCCCCGCCATATCTTTCCCCCCTCCACCCCCGCCCCCCGATGCCACGTTGCCCGTCCATCTCACACGTCTTTATTCGTTCTGCGCCAGTTGAAGCTGTTTATTCATAGACATCAGACTCGTCGTACGTACGTTTCCAACTCTCCGAGCACCGAGCAGAAGGCCGCCGCCTCCGTTGGTAATCACTATCAGCAGCTGAAGGGTGGGAGGAGGGGGAGGAGCTGGTGAACTTTTTTAGGGTTTCCGGCGGAGGGATCTATGGAAACCGACCCATGGAACCGCTTTGCCGCAGAGTTGAAGAGGCGCGAGGATGTTTTCCAATCCCGATCAGGTAAACTCATTATCGGGTGCTCATTTAGGATTGTTTTCTTCTTTTCTCGCCGTCGGGCAAGGGCGACCGGCGTCTAATTCCCTTGCTCTCTTCTCGTCGCCTAGATCTGTACATGGGTTTCGAGGAAGTCGATGGCGGGGATGACGACCCCCGAGCAGAGCTCCCCTGCCCGTTCTGCTCCGAGGACTTCGACATTGTGGGGTTGTGTTGTCATATTGATGATGAGCACCCAGTTGAGGCAGATAATGGGGTACGGCTCGCTGGTTTGTATTTGTGTTTTTTGCTGCCCGGGGAGAAAAAGGGGGATTTCCTTTTACAGAGAAGAATTGTCTTCTTTTAGTATATGATGAATCGAACTGGAAATTAAGTGTTTACTAGTAAAATAAATTACAGACGACGTCCTCTTGAGTACAATTTTCTTTTATGTTCGATGAATGATTAATGCCACCACACGTTTTCGGCTTTGGCGCTACTCTTTTGATGCTTTGAACTTCGAATATTGATTTTTAGCAAGCATCTCAGAACAAGGTTCCTTTTGTCTTCTGGTTTGTTTCGTTATAGATATCTTGACCTTTGGACTTCCCCTTTCCAGCATCCCGATGCTGGTCATTTATTTACCAGAGTCTGCGCGGCAGTGACTTAAAGCTTTGCTTATCTTCAAAAATTTATTGATAAAGTTCTTTCTCTGGACTTTACACTGAGGGCTTGTCCCCACCACATGCGCATTCATTACTGGAATTTTTTGAATTTCAAGTCACTCTTAAGGATCTCTTTCTTCTATGGTTCTTTTGTAGCTTTAGAAAATTGCATGTTTAATGTCTTCGTTGATTCTCACTTTCTATTCTCCAAACATATCTTCTATGTGTATAGTATTACTGTGATTATTGTTAGGCCCTTTCAACTGGATTGCTAGGTTTTCATTTGACCATTTCCTGGACGGTGAGACATAGTTTTCTTCTTTTAAGGTTTTTTTTTCGCCATCATTTGCCCTATATTTTGCCTCCAACTTTTCCTTCTCTTGAAGGCTCAACATATTTTTCATTTATAACTTCGTGGAACTACCATCAAAATAAATACGTATGTTTTCATTTCTCCTGGCACCATCTGTTTTCCATTTTCATTAAAGCGGAAGATGTGCGGATTCTATTCACTTTGAGAGTTCTCACCTTGGCTATCCATGATTTTCCGATTGTAAGTTACGCTAATTCGTGGCATTCACTTGCTATCTCCAGGTGTGCCCTATTTGTGAGTCCAGGGTTGACATGGATATGGTGGGGCATATAACAATGGAGCATGGGAATTTATTCAAAATATCCTTCTTTCCCCCACAGTTTATGCTTTTCCAGTTCAATTTCATTTATAAGGGCGATGGTTTAGTACAAATCTGTTGAGTGTTCTTATTTTATTCAAGTTTCTGAGATGCTATAATATTATTAGTTTATCATTTTCGTTGTCTGTTTGTAGTAATCTGCGCCGTTCATTTCTTCTATTCTTTGTTATCCTCAACCACAATAGTCACATGCAAAGCAGAAGAAAACTGCTCAAAGGCTATTCAAGGTCGAATTCTAGACTCGCGTTGCTGAGAAAGGAACTGCGAGATGGGCATATACAATCTCTCATGGGTGGATCCTCATATGCACTTAACCAATATGCGCGACCAGATCCTTTATTGTCAGCTTTTATTTCGACCTTCTCTTCAGCTGATTCATCAAAATATGTCGAGCCACAATCATTTGATGAAGGAAGTATGTTAAACAAGAAACTCAACGATGAGATAGCTGATAGGTATGTAGAATCACGAATCGATTTGTTTTTCATTTGTTTCAGTTTTGACTGTTTCCTGTAAACATGTTTTTCATATTCAATTGGATGGGCACTTCAAACATTTTTTTTCTCTTCTTTAGTGAGTCGCATTGTAGTATTAAGACTCCGAAATGTCTGCATCATTATGAACATCAGGCATTTTTCACACTTACCTTTCAATAAATTCGTCTAGGGACTGAAACTAAACGGACAAATGGATCCGTAAAACTCGCCAAACTAACACTTGAAGACATGCACTAAGTATGTTTCAATCCAAATGCTTGACTGATACATGGAGCTACGAGTTGTGACACGTGGAGCTGTTATTCAATAAACTCTCTTAGTCGTATTTTGTTAGTCAGAATTTCCGTCATTGTAGCATATGATGATTCTACAGACAAGTCTTCTCTAAGTGGACCACCCTAAGATAAGATGCTTATTTTGTTATGAATCGTCTTTTTTTCACTTGTGCGAGAAGATAATTTTTCTATAGGAAAAATGTGGTGTTCGACTGCATCAGTTTAAGATCGAGTCACACTTATTCTTGAAGTAGTGGCTAGTTTGGTTTCAACAGAGGAAACCATGGTGAAGGATACAAGTTCTATTTGTTATCTAGTGAAAGTGGAAGGAATAGGTGAGGATTAGCCACCCTCAGTTTAAAGTAGAGCTTGAAGTTGGACTCGCCGTTACAGTATGTCTGAATTTTTATTAGTAACATAGCTATTGTTTCTCCTTTTTCCTATAAACCCTTATATCTCAATACGTAGAAAATATTGACCTGTCTGTCTACCTCATGGAAGGACTCACAACCATGGACTAGTAGTATGGAGTGATGAGGAAGAATACCAAGAGATGTTTACTGAAACAGACTTCCATTTGATACCCCGGTTTCGAATGTCGGATCCGTTGGTCTTCTCGCTTTCAAGAAGTTTTCACATCACTTTGTTCAAAATGGACGTAGTTGTCTTCGAGTCGAGCATGCAGCACTAGCGGAAGTCTGCTCGTGTGCAATGGTTAAGACGATCATATTTATATGTGTCCACATTTACGGCAAAGTCCTGATCACTTCCACTAAGCTCATCCCTTTTTGTTTTGAATTTGAGGATAAGGAGTGACAACGAATAAAACGATACACCTTTTTGGGTAGCCACGGATGATTCATGTGATAGGGAACTTAAGATGCACCAATAATTTGGGTTTATTTATATTACCTTAGGTTCCGGAGCTCTTTTTATTTGTTTGTCAGCATCTTGCGCTGGCCGTGCGAATATGATCTATCAGAGCTGTTCAGGTCCTTCAATAGTATAGTTTCTTCAATAATGCACAATTATTAAATTTGTGTCATGTTGCCAAAGAAACTGGTTGTTGGAGAATTGGAATCTTAGAAAGTCGGCGCAGATACATGTGGTGACCTTAAGCATGCTTTTTCCCTTAAATAATCAAGTGAGTGGCATGGATGAGAATGCTGCATTTGCCACTGAACGACTCTTGCATTTATCGCCCGACCTAGAGGTTGACTGACCCATCACGAAATCAGCAGATGCTGGGATGATTTGGTCAGAAATTGGCTGTTTCTGATACGACCAGACCTGGTCTGGCTGTCCCTAACGGGTCAGCAGGGCAGATCTGAGTTGATGGCTTGGATCAGCTCAGGGCCTGGCTAATCTGAGTACTTCGTCTGATTCCCAGTTCCATGCCATCATCAATGGCCCTGACAGCCCTGATTCCCTGATTTCCTCCTCCTGCTCTATGCAGCTTTTCCTCATTTGTGCTCAATACCTATAGCTTCTCATGTCTTCCTCACCTCTGCTTCACATAACTGAACCTGTGAAGAACTAAAAAGGCGTTTGATTCGACATCGATTCTATGGCTTTCCCTCCATTGTGGTGTGATATTGCTCAAGTAAAGATTCCCCAGAATAGAAGATTAGCGTGTAGGGCTTCAAAGATCTGTCTCTGACAGGTCTTCTCTCCTCTACCCACTTGGAAGTTGGTATGACAACAAGGTCGTCGCTTTGACCCGGCGTGGTGGCTGATGCTCTCTCTCTTTCAGCCACTGGCAGCATTTATGTTTTCAGTATCTGACTATGATTTCACGCTGTAATCTTCTGCCCGGGGTGCAAGCTTCTGTCTGATGTGCCGTTATTATATCCAGCTGGGTTTCACCCGCCATCATGGAGCCATCGCTTTCCGACAAGGATCGGGAAGAGCAGTCCCGGAGGTCCGAGTTCCTGCGGGAGCTCGTGGTGTCGACCATCTTCGAGGATCCCTTGTGAGCAACTGCAAGGGCGGTCTCTGTAAGTAACGTTCCTCCCGTTTTTGTGTTGAAGGGGATGACCGCAGCGTGGCTGTGTGTTCAGATGCCGACATGCTCATATAGATTAAAAGAGACCATGGGAGGGCGCCCAGATCCCCTTTTTTCGTGAGAGCGGTTGTGCATACGGGAATTGGATGGGGGATTCGGCGGGCAGGGCACAAAATCCGGTCCAAGTCTCAAGTTCTGTAATAGTTGACTGTGATTCGAGTAATTCTCGAGTATAGTCAGAGTGTTGAACACTCGTGGTTATTTGAATTATGCATGCTTTGACCACCTCTGTTTGACCTCTCTCTCTCTCTCTCCATAAAGTAAACAAGAGGAGGCTTTTATAGCATGTATCCGGCGATTGCCCTGATTTTATTCCGTACCTTCCCTCTGCCAGTCTAAGTGCATTAAAATTGAGGAGTCAAGCCCGTCCTTGATCAAGTCCAGGTCGCGTCGGGAAGCATCTTTGACGAGGGCCGGTCGTATTAAACTTACATTAGAAGGCAGACTTAGAAAATGGGTGGCTGGTCGGGTTGGTGTATATAAATAAATGCAGGCAGGGAGGGAGGGAGGGAGCGACAGAACGTGCTTTGGGTTTAAACGTCTGGGTGAGTCTGATTCTCGGGCACATATTCCTCGCCTTCGGTTTTACTACTTCGGTGTCACGCATGATTCGGGAGAAATAAAAATAGCGGGCTTGGTTCGGCATTGGCTTTGAAGCTTCTCACGTGCTGTTGACTTTGACGATGCTCACCAGTTACTGATCTCTTTTTGGGAATCGGGTTCCTCGTCAGGGCAAAGCGGAGTGGCGAACGTGCCCTCCTCTCCTCTGGCTGAAAAGGCTGACGATGATGATGATCCTTCCAGTGGCTCGGTGAAGAAAAAAATAAGTGTGCTCCAATTTCTTTTTTTCAGATGGTTGACTTTCTAGAGGGAAGTTCCGGGAAACAGAGCCGATACTCTCAGCGGATCTCCCCGTTGTCGGAAAGCCGGGAGGTGACCTCATCCTTGGGCCAATGCGTCTTCTTTTCCTCTGCCGGCAGGAAATGGACAAGCTGCTCCGCCGCCCTCTGACCTTGCTGCAGCTTCTTCTCTACAACTTCGCTGCGGCTTCTCTCTCCCCAGCCGTTGACTCTGCCCCACCCTGATCTGGGTCCGGTCTTCTTCTCCCAATCAGCCACCGCCCACCGCCATCTTGACCGCGATGTTCTTCACAGTCGATAGTTGGTGAGCCGCGAGCCTCATTGAATCGAGTCGTCATCCTTCCGCTGTCGTCTCCCAAAATATTAGAGGACGCGGAAAGGGGGGCCCTTTTCTCCTCCCCCAGGTTCTCCGCTCTCCCGCCCTTTAACCCATCGGATACCTCTTGGACTTTTGGTCATGCGTAGCGCGCACGCCGCCGAGAAGCTTCTGCCCGGCTTCTCACCCGGCGGTGCTCCCATATATATATATATACGGATGGCCCGCGGCCAACTTCTCTCAACTGCCACTGATACTCACTCGGAGCGCCCGCTTTGACATCTTCGGGGGCTCTTCTCTGCATGCTGGGTTGTGTGCCTCAAACCTGCTTCGATATGCGCTCCCTTAAGAGACTGGCCTCAGATGAGGCAGAGGAGGACGATGACTGGCTTGTTAACGAATCCAACAGGCGTCGCCCCGTTCCCAAGTCAGTGGGTCCTTCCCCTCTTGGCGATTTCCCACCTCTCTCTCTCTCTCTCTCTCTGTTTCTTCCGGACTTTCAGCTCCCGGTTGTTCACTTTCTTCTTGTCTGGCAGTGCTGTGCAGGAGGCCATGATATTCGACGCGACCAAGGGCCTGCTTCTGGAACTGGAGCCGTTCTTCCGAAGAGTGGTAGGCTGATCATGGAACTTCTTTTGGAGGACAATCTTGCTAGTTAATGCCTGATCTTAGAATCTAATACCGCCTTGGTTCATCCGAGGATCCCAAGTTTTCTTCGAGTAGAGCTGAGAATTCTGAAGGAGAAACATTTCTCCCTCATCACGTCCCACATTCTTCGTATTTTCTCATGTTTCAACTAAAACCTACGGGAAACAGACGACTTCGGATCTCATAATCATCTCGTGAAGCTGGCGGTGGAATCATCGCGAGCATTATTTCTATCCATTCAGAACGAAGATCCTCCCTCCTCACTTCCCTTCAAGTCTCTATCTTTCAGGGTAGAGTAGAAGCAATTTTTCAGGGCTGTTCGTATCGTCTTTTTTCCAAGAATCTGAAAAGCCGATCATCTCTTTTGGGGGTTTCCGGATGAACAGTCTTCTCCCCGGAAGAACATCTCTCAGCAGTTTAAACTCATGCCGTGAATGTTTCCTTCACCAGGTGAGAGAGGAGCTCCAGAAACAGCTCTCTCGCTACGCCTGCTCCGCTTCAAGGTACGCGCTTTCCCTGGTCTACGTGATCATTTCATTTTATATAATATAAGTAAGTGATAATTAATATATCCCGTTCTTGCTTGTTCCTCACTTGCACCAGCCTTTTCTCCATCTTAAGCTTCACGTGTAATAGAAAAAAGCAATCAATTCAATATTAATCTGATAATAAAATGTATCAAGAATCTGGCTTTCAGATGCATTCCTCCTTGTAAGCTTCTACCCAGCACTTGGGGGTCTCTGATCTTCTTCGTTTCTGTGTGTTCTTGCAGGCCGCCATTAAACCAGATTCAGGCGTCTTCTGCAACAGCTTCCCGCTGGCGGCTAACTTTCCGCGGCGAACTACCTGGCACGCTCTTTACCAGCGGCAAAATCGAAGCAAGAGACAGCACTGCGGTCAAGATCGTCGTAGAAGATCTGAGCTCCGGGTCGGTCGTCACCTCCGGCCCCTTGTCCTCCGTCCGAGTCGAGATCGTCGTCCTCGACGGCGACTTCTGCAGCGACGAGCGGGAAGAGTGGACGGAGAAGGAGTTCGCCGACAGAATGGTGCGGGAGAGAGAGGGGAAGAGGCCCCTGCTGACCGGCGATCTCGCCGTCACGCTGAGAGGCGGCGCCGCGGCTCTCGGTTCCCTCGTCTTCACCGACAACTCCAGCTGGATCAGGAGCCGGAAGTTTCGGCTCGGCGCGAGGATTTCCCCCAACAGCAATCTCTCCGGGCAGCGCATCCAGGAAGCCGTCAGCGGCGCCTTCTCCGTCAAAGATCACCGCGGAGAGCGTAAGTTCATCGACCGCCAGCTGAACCCATCGCCGGCGTAGGTTGAAGAAGATGGTCGAATCCTCAAGAGGAGTTTTTTTTTCTGTCTTCCGTCCAGTGTACAAGAAACACCACCCGCCGTCGCTCGACGACGAGGTCTGGCGCCTGGAGAAGATCGGCAAGCACGGCGTCTTCCACCGGCGGCTCTCCGAGAACGGAATCAACAAGGTGCAAGATTTCTTGAGGTCCCTGGTCATCGACCGAGACTGGCTGCGCGGGGTAAGCAGCCGACAGTGCCGCCGCCGTCTCCTCCTCCTTCTCCTTTCCTCTTCTTCTTCTTCCTCCTTCCGCTGACTGCCGGTCTATGGGGCCTCGCCATCCGCAGGTGCTGGGGAGCGGGATGTCGAACAAGATCTGGGAGGCGACCGTCGAGCACGCGCAAGAGTGCTGCCTGGACGGGAAGCTCTACTCCTACTACGTGAGCGACGGCGGCGTCATGCTGGTCTTCGACTCCATATTTCGGCTCGTCGGAGCGAAATTCAACGGCGGCGATTACCAGGAGCTGGGAGCCGTCGACGCTCCACAGAGAGTGAGTGGCGCCGCCGCCCGCCCTCTGGATTCTCCACCGACGGCTTCCCACCGATTCGGAACCGGCTAACGTGTTCCTCTGGGCAGGCCCTGGTGAACCGACTGAAGCAGCTGGCGTACGAGAACAGAGAGGAGATCATGGAGATCGGCCTGCTGCCATTCGACGTCATCTCGCGGCGCCTAGCTCTAGAGGGCGACGCTTCCAGGCCGCCGCCGGCGATCGTCCCCCTGAACCTCCCCCCGGTCGGAGGTAGAAGACCTTGCAGACCACCCCCTCAACCATGGAAACCCAATTCGCAGATGGACTGGTAGTAATTAAGCTGGTGGATTTTCTCCCCCGCAGGGCCGCACGGAGGGGAGGCCTCCGTGGGCAGCGGGAGCTCGGTGGACTATGAAGCGGAGCCGTCCACGAGCGGCGAGACCTTCTTCAGCTACGACTGGGACATGGGCACCTGCTTCTCGCAGCCCCTCGGATGGGACACGGTGGGCCAGTCGTTCCAATCCTCGCTGGTCGCCGCAAGCGAGCCGCCGGCGCCGGAGTCGAGCGTCCGCATAGCCAGCAGCCGCTGGGTCATGCTATTGGCCGCCCTCAAATGCTGGATGTTCATACGCCGGCGCGTGGCCGCTCGGCGGATGGCGAGGCTCTACGCCCTTCGAGGCCTCTCCGGCTTACCCGGGACCTTCCCAATGTAGGTGAGATGCCTCCCCTTTCTTCCCACTCAAACCTGTGCAGTTAACACTGGGTGGGCTCGGTGTATAGAAGAAAAAAGGGGGAGAAAGCTCCGCCCCTCGGTGTACAGAGAAATTGACGAGCAATGGCAGGCGCAACTTCTACGTTGTTATTGAAGGGGAGGAGGAGGGAGACGCAGGGGAGGAGGTCTGGAAGAATATATCATCCAATGAGTTAGTTTGTCACGTACATAGATTTCAGAGGAGTTAGCGCCACGTACCGATCGATCTCCAGGGGTTAGTGGTCGATCCCTCGAGGGGGGGAGTTCGGGTTAGCTCATCAGGTAGACAATCGGCAGACAGACAACCTCGGCTCGGACAGCTTATTCCTTAGCCTTCTAACTTGTCGATGCTGGCACTGCGGGGAAGGAAGCTGGCTGTGGGTCACAGAGAGAGAGAGAGAGAGAGAGAGAGAGATGAGCTCAAATCATGACCAGGGATTTCCTCGGCCTCCTCCCTTCCATGGCGTCCTTCTTTTTCCTGCAAACTGAGCAGAGAAATGGGCCGTCCCACTGCTTCGATGACGGAGACAAGTATACGCCGGATTTGATGGGCGAGTCCTCGGCCTGGTCTTGGTCTGCCTGGCATATGGCGCACCGCAGGGGACCCGAGTCCATCTTGGAGAGAGAATCGTTCTTCAACCTGAAGTTTTTGTACGAGCTTAAATGCTTATGATTTCAATAAACACATAAGGTGCACGACCAAAAGAGTTCAAAGTGCTGAAAAAGAAGAAAGAAATTCGCAAGATCATTATTGCCCAGCAATCTACTTTCACCTTGTCCCCCCCCCCTCCCCCCCTCCTCTCTCTACAAGGACACCCACAGCTGCAGTTCCCTCGGTAAAAGCGTCTAAAAGCTTCACTTTACTTGATGGACAGCTCCTTTCAAAGGCAGCCAGCAAAGCTGAAACTTACCAGCAGAGTCTCACTCCCCCCTACGCTAACTGTAAAATATTATGAACAGAATTCGAATCATAATCTTTCAACAACGATCTGCCATGAACCAGTCCATCAATCAAACTCTATTTTCTCATCAAAATCGAGTGGCATTGCGCAGCACATGTTCAGGTAGACGATTAATTCATAAATAAATGGTATACGGTGACACTTGGGAGGAAAATGCAGAAAAAATATGCCGGCAAGTTGAAAAAATGTCTACCACAGCTGCCAGCAGATGTCGAAACATTACGTGGTTTTCTTTCAGTGACAATACTGCACATGCAAATGCCTGCTAGATAAATGAGGAAAGTAAGGCTTTTGGAAATGGCTCAAATAGCTGGTCAACGTTTCAGTAGGGTTTTCTTTCTTGGTTTGAATGTGGAAATTTCTTTTCTCTTGGGGTATGAAATTAGCAGCGTGATCTGTGTATTAAAGAATGATGACCATCATACATGGGCATCTACTGAACTTGCGAATTTCCTGTTGAGAGTAAGATATTTCTATTAACAAATCACCGCATACTGTGCGCATGGCCAAGGATGTGTAGAGAATTCTCCTCGTAGCCCACTGTAAGACCCATTAGGACTCATCTTTCTGGGCAGCATTCTAAAATTTTCACAGGGACAAGCCTCTAAGGAGGTCACACGGCATGTCAAACCAAGAAAGAGCAATGACCAAGGCATTCTTGCAAAAACCTGAGGCAATGTGCACAAAGGGCACCATCTGGCAAGGAGTCCAAATCGTTACCCTACGACAATATGCTCTACATTCCTAAATGGAAAGATTCTAAGGACACCCCGCCACCTGTTGAACGAAGACGAAGGCCACATATAGACAATTGATGAAAGTACAAAAAATGTCGCAGTTAGTCAGAGCCCAGGGAGTAAGCCCCAAGAGGAAAGAGGTACGAAACAAACCAAAGTGTTTTTCTTTCAAAGATGATAACTAGGACCCTTTCCTTTGTGAGGCAGACTCTGAGAAAGGATGATCACACCCGCCACACTCCTTTAACATCGAGTGGATTTTACTCGTCTGTCTTTCTAATCAATGAGTATGGTCCACCATGTCATGGAGCAAACACAGACACATTGCCCCCTCCCCGGAATATGTTCTACCTATATATAAAGAGGTACTAATCCATACTATTTATCAGACATAAATATTAAAGAAAGAACAAGAGTTCAAGGGAAACTTTAAATGAAAAGAGAACCAATCATACTGAATCTAGCATGAAAGACACGAACTCATCTTTAAAAATTCACAGTACGTATGGGGCATTTTAGAACTCATGACAGCTTAATCAACCTTTCCATCAACCCTACAAGGCTAATGAAGGCAAGTGTTTACCCAATCCATGTTGAAGCATGATATCATTAAGCCACATTTGATCACAAGTATTTTTCACTCATGGGAGATCAACTTGATCCTTTTCATCTGAGTCACTTCATACGAAACAAAAAACTTTTTGACTCAAAGCTGGTTTACGATAGGAATTCCAGTCAACCGTTTCTCCATCATATCCCAAGCCTGATCTTGTGCAGTGTCACCTCTATGAGATTCATTGGAGAAAAATAGCGCACAGTAAAAAGAAAAATAATCATGTATCGTACATAATGCGAGGGCATCCACTTCGAAATAAGAACAAAAAGACAGACTATTTAACTATGACTTGTAGCTAAGAGTTAACATGGAAGTACCTTTCTGCTAGCATGGCAGAACCTTCCTCAAATAGTTCCTCCACAGCCCCAACAGAAGATAACTTGTCAGGGAGCTTATTCACAGAACCTTGCGATTTTTTCCAGAAAATTAGGGATCTCAAGTTATTCTGATTCTTTTTTGGAGTTGTCGGCAAAACAGAGTGATCAGATGGAGTAATGTCGACAACTAAGCAGGTGGTATCATCTTTCAAACCAGTTGTCCTCAGAGCTTCCTAGAATCACCACAGAAGATTCAGCCAAATTTAGCGTACAATAAATAAGAGAACGATTCACGATACTCCTCTAATATGTCATTTTTTATTAAAACATATCCGCACATTTTTGGTTTTACCTTAACAACAAGCTTAGCAGCAAGTTCAGCAGGTAACCCTCGACAAGACTTTGCTGCCATCTCAGATGAAACAGCATCCCATATGCCATCTGAAGCAATAATTAGCCTTCCGCCAGAGCTTGAAAGCTAACCTCCAAAGAAAGAATCTTATAAAAATAAGACAAGCCACCACCACCATGCAAAGTTGAGTGGAAATAAGTTACGGTACTTACCTTTACTTGCTTAACATGGGGTATAGGCACAATAAACTCCCCGACATCCGTGTCTCCGATTGAACGCGAGAGGCACAATCCTCCAGGCCAGCATCGAAGTGGACCAACCTAAAAGTGAAAAAACAGTGTCGAAGATACATTCAACAAACATTTTGGCATGAAATCGATGAAGGCTGCAATCCTCCAGTATTCTGTACCTCTTGCCCACCACAAAGATTAAGACGGCCTACTTCTCCCCCACTGGCAGTCACGCGCTCCCTCTCTTCTACATTCTCCTCCAATCTATGGTCAACGGTCAACAGAGACACCACACCACCTTGCGACTCCAGTATGCACCGAGAGTCGCCTACAGAGGCAACCGTCACTGTCCATCCGTCGACTACCACAAGCGTGACTGTCGTACCTGAAGCTTCTCCTGGAAGGCAAACCCAATATATCAGACAGGAAAACAAGAAAACAAAGGACAATCGCGAAGAAAAAAGGGAGCCGATCGGAGAAATATCCAACACATGCCTTTGCGCTGGAACTCTATATCAGTCTTCACAAAGCCTGCAACGAGTGCCTGCGGAAGAGCCTGAAGCCACTCTTCCCTGCTGAGCCCTTGCGGAATCGCGCTGAGAACATGGTCTAAGAGATGTTCTTTTGTGAACACGGCCGCAGAGACTCCATTGTGACCGTCAAAGACCTGGTCAGGCAAGACCGCCTCTAAGTATAACCGATCCGCCAAAAGGGGAAAACCCATGGGGTAGAGATGCGAGGGGAGGGGTGGGAGCGAGAAGAGGCCATCGGCTGAGGATGATTACCGCGAATACGGAGAAGGCGGGGGACGAACCATCGAGAGACCGCTGACAGTCGCGCTTGATGAGGAAGTAGTCCTCCCCTCTCTTTGCAAGTCCGGAGTGACCGTACGTAATCAAGGGCTCGCCGGGATCCTTACCATTTTTCCGAAGCTCTTCTCCAATGAGCGTGGCGAGCGGCACCAGCGGCGGCCTCATCCCCGACGGCTCTCGCGGGGGCCTCATTGCAGGCGGCTCCCGCGGCGGGCCGCTCATGGATGAGACGCCACGAACACACCGTACGGATTAGACAAAACCTACACTGAAACGCACAGCCCGGTCCCCCCTCCCCTCCTCAACCTCCCCGGCGGCATCACTCTCGAAGACATCGCCGCTCCAATTCCCCAATCGCGATACACGGGAAAAGCCACCCGATGCTGCCGGACATCAGAGATCCAAACCTCTCTCCGCAACCAAAAATACAATCGACCGCTCCTGCATATATAGCGAAGGAGAAGATCTGCACCTGCGATGAAGCGGAAGTTACCTCTGGAAGCTACTCCGATCGGAGATCCTCCCCCCCCTCGATGGCGGTGGGAAGCCCTAGACGGCGACGAAACCAAGACGGCAAAAGCAGAAGACGACTTAACCGCGCACGGATTTGGTTCCTCCAGCTTCTCAGCCCCTCTCTCGTCTACTTATATAACGCGCCTTGTAAGCTGGAAAAAAAGGCCGATTCACGCCGGACGGACAACGAATTTAATAATTAACCAGAAAATCAGCCCAACCGAGAGAGGGCGCCCTTCCTCTCTCTCTCTCTCTCTCTCTCTCTCTCTCTCTCTCGCTAAGTCGGTTGCAGCTGGTCTGCAAACTGCCACACTCGGACAACGTGGTCTGGCAGAAAGATGGCGGCCACTTTATGGGCCGTATTGGGCCGGGAAACCAGAAACAGCGGATGAGAGAGATTGCCCGGCCGGCCGGCGCGGGGACAAGCGAAAGGACGTGGGTGACGACGCAGCCATGTGCACGTGCGGGCCCTCCCAGAGATGGTGCTCCACAACTGGCGGTCGAGCTTTCCACGGCGGCGAGTGACCCCACAGCTCGTCACGAGGAAGCAGAGGAGGCAACATCCTGCGCACGTGCAACACAATAAGAACAGTTCGGTTAATTACCCAACCCTATTTATCATGAGGTCAATATGCAGGAATGTTTCAAGAAATCATGGTCTTCAGTTAAAAAATTAAGAATAAAGCCACGGATAATTCTCCTAAATACATGATTTCAGAACATAGCTACACTTAAAAATCATTGATCTCCATTAGGGAATTTTGCATTTCTTCCTATCTCGATGCTATTTTTTATTTTTTATTTTTATATTAAAATAAATATTTTAATATGAAAGTAAGTATTTTTTTACTAAGACCATATAGTTGTGTTTATTAGTGACAAATAATTAAGTAAGAGGAAATTGCATGAATAAAATTGAGATGTGCTTTCAAAATAGTTTGGGGGTAGATGTCAACTATGGATTTTATATCATTTATATTACCCATTTTCCTACTTATTAGTTGTTTTTATGACACAAAAAAAAAAGAACAGATGATTTGATTGCGATCAATTTTACTTGAGTATTTTGGAAGTAAAATCTTGGCTTTGAGTCCATAAAGAACATGATTTTGTTGAAAACTCCTTATTCTTAGTCCACATAATGTATATAAAAAATCATCTATTTAGTCCACAAAAATATCAATTTTTAATTTACATGATAAAAAATGGATCTCATAGTCTAAAAGAATATTGGAGTTTACCATTAAAGATAGATAATCTCTAGAGAATAAAAGAATTCGAAAATAGATTATTGTAAATATGAATACTTAAAAGGCTGCAACAGGGGACGTTTTACTGACTGAAATCTAGTTACAACTAACTTAGAAATGAAAAATATGTTCTTAGAAAAAACAAGGGTCATGGTAGAACACCATTAACAATTTAAAGAGATTATTTGAATTTTTTAAATATATAAAATAAGGATAAACGTGGGAATTTTGCCATGTTTAACAAGTGTAAAAATCTCTTACTAGGCTATCTAGTTGAATTGTGTCTTCTTACATTACGGGCCTCTTGTTGACTTTATTTAAGCTGAAACTAGGTGGCATCACTTTGACATCTACAATCGCATATGTTGAGATTAAAGTCAATTAGTATGGATTTTAGAAGCTTACATTATTTTTCACCAGTACATAAAATAACAGTAAACAAAGCTTAATATCTGGCCATATATTGATTATCTTTGTTAAAAGTCATGGGAGATACACATGATTTTCGTTCTAAAGGTGTTTTACCATTGAGAAACTGATTTATTTTAATCCCATACAATATTTATTTATGTGTTTTTGTAATATTATCCTTCATTTTCTTGCACGGATATGGCTTTTGCCCGTTATTTTTTAAATTTCTCAACAAGGCTCCGAGAAGACGATCGATTCACATCTTAACTCCATTGATCGAAAGGGATACTAATTTATCATCCTATATGGGATTCGTACCTCTTCTCCCTACTATGATTTACGTCTCTGATTTTCATTAGAACCTTGTAATCTTTGTGAAAGACGTTGACCGAGAAAAACTGGAAAAACGCGAAAGGTTTTTTTCTCTGGTGGTGTCCATGCGTTCCCCTTCATCATCGGACAATGCCCCCCATCATTCGTGAATTATTTTACGTGGGTCAACGTGCAGATCACTCTCTGCACCAATCTCGTGTTTGGGTTTCCGGAATCCTCGGTGAAAACTGTACCTTTCTAGTTGTTTCTGGGTATTTTCTCAAGTTGAGTGTGATATGGTGAGTCGACGGCAGTTGGCATGGTCGTTTCTTACTGCCGAGAACGCCGCAGTGGAGGGTACTCTGAGGATTCGGGGGCTCGAAGATGGCTTCCGTTGTCGTCGCCGTCGCGGCAGAGGAGGTTGGTCTTCTCGAATCCCGCTCTTCTCCTCCTGAAACCGGAGTGATCCCAGATGTGGAGATCGTACCCATGCCAATGGAGCATCGACCGGCCACCACTGCAGCGGAGGAGGACGAGCCGAAGGCGGCTGGGCAGCCCAAGCAGCGGCTAGCGTCTCTCGATGTCTTCCGGGGTCTTACCGTAGCGGTATGGTGCCTTCCATTGTTTCCAGAAGATCTCCTTCTCCCTTCCCGGCGCTAACTCCATCTGCAAAACCCTCGCGTGCGCTTTCTCGCTGTTCATCGCGTTCCGGTCTGGCCAGTTGATGATCCTCGTGGACGACGCCGGAGGAGCATTTCCATCCATCAACCACGCGCCATGGACCGGCGTGACGCTCGCGGATTTCGTCATGCCATTCTTCCTCTTCGGCGTCGGCGTCTCCGTTGCTCTCGTGTTTAAGGTAATTCCTCCTGGCCGCGTCGCTCGGTGCCCTGGACTTCCGCACTCAATCTTGTGCGTGCGTCTCATTTCCTTCCTTCTAAAACGCGCCAACGAGCTCATCGGAACTCTCCTTGTGTAATTCTGTGTAGAAAGTGCCCAATAAAACTGCCGCCACGAAGAAGGTTGTGGCGAGGACGATCAAGCTCTTTCTCTTGGGTCTAGTTCTGCAAGGTCTGTTCCTGAAATTTCCTAGTTTTTGGCGAATAATCAAATCTCGGCTTTCTAACACTCGTGCAGCTTCACCGATCCACTGAAGAGACCAGTTATAAGCCAACTGGGTCGTGAATTCCTCCAGGGATTTAGATTTTGATCCTTGGAAAATTAATTACTTGACCGAAAATGAAGCAAATTGACCGGAGTTAGGGTTCTCTGCTGGCCCAGGAAACTTTTACGAGCTGAGTATGGCTGATGCTGTCTGCTACAATATCTGGCTCTCTTCTTACGTGAAGGTTCAACATAAGGTGCAAATTATATGCTTCCTCTTCAACCCAGGGTCCATTTGAAGAACTTCGGTCGGACATAAAGTGGGAAAATATGGTGCCCAGGTGCTCCCTAGGAGGACAGTACCTCCCAAGAAGATTGATCCGTTTGGATCTTGGTCCATAATGGCCTTTTTACTGTATTTGAGGTGCAAAGGAAGCAGTACGACATACTGCTCTATGTATGCCAAAGAATGATCTATACCACCTCTAAGGGTGTCCATGAGCTGATCTCTGCATCTTTTTGGTGGTCTAAACAGCGCCCCACCTTTCTCTGCCTAGATCCCTTGTCGTTTCCCCTGACTCTGGGATTGGCTTTCAATTCATTCTATCCTCTTATTTCCTATGAATAGTCAGCAGTTTATTAGACTTGAGGAAAGTTTGATGATAATGTGATGTTACGTGTACTAGTTAGTTTGATCCTGGAGGTTGGCAATTGAGAATCCCACCCAAGGAATGTCTCCTAGAGATCTCTCTGATTTTGGATTAGAATTCATCTATCGTGCATGGTATGTTATCTTCGCACAAGTCATGGGGATAGTCTGAAAAGTTTAAATCCTCTCAAGTAATTCATAATCATATATTAAATCTGGGGCTATGTCCAGAATAAGGTATCATGATTAATGCGAACCAAGATTTAGCAGGAGGAAATTCTGTATGACTAGTCTTGGCCAAAAGGAAAAAAAGCATTGTTTAGTTTAGTACTAGGTATGGTTACTTGTAAGTAGAAACATAAGGACGATGTCTCGGGCACAGGCTTCCTGTGATGGAATCTCAGATTTTTTTTTGACTTGTTAAACTTTGTGGTTGAAGAAACACGAGTGATAAAATTGTTCTTCAATTTTTTTATTTCGATATTAGTTGACCTATATTCTCATCCACTCATTTCCAGGTGGCTACTTTCATGGTCGGAATCATCTCACTTATGGAGTTGACATAGATCGCATTCGGTGGCTCGGTGTGCTACAGGTAGGCTTATCCTTAGTGATAAGCATGGTTTGGTGGCTTGGTTTCAATTCTATGTTTTGTGTGTGTTTACATTCCGTCATTGCAAAGTCGCTGATTACTATTTTTTATATTTAGAAATTAACTAGAAAAATGAGTAATCAATCTTTTTGCTCTTATTAGGGAGACTTACAAGGTTAAAAATTAATTACAACAATACTGCAATACGAATATGAGTGTCTTTTGCTAATGCAATATAACTGCAGCATACCTTTTAAAGGGATAGGATGAAAACAAATATCCCGCATATATGTTTAGGAGCGTCTGGCTAACTCATGCTGAGAAATCCTCTCCTTGGACATTTCCAAATGCTCAATATGGATTTTAGACACAACAACCAATTGCTACCAGAGTTGGAACAGTCAGGATTGGATCTCGAATGCTCTGAACCAATTGACTGAAACCAAGGGAAAAGGTCGATTTGGTTGAATATTTAAATATGTAGAAATAAATGACATTGTTTCGTGGATATATTAACTCATTTTTCAATGGGAAAGGAAATAAGATAGAAATTACTCTTTTTTTTGCACTTTACATGTTGGTTAAGAAACATGGTATAATTACATTTATTGAGTCTTTCCTTATTTTATTTTTCAACATGCAGGAATATCGTTGATATTTGCATTTTATTTTCTCAGAGGATAGCTATTGGATATTTTTTAGCTGGGATGACAGAGATATGGCTTGTCAATGACGCAACGGTTGATTCACCATTGACATTTGTGAAGAGATATTATAGTGAATGGTCAGATTTTCCTTCTTATGTTGATGTTACTTATTCACAAGACTATACCTCTCTATGACTCATGCTTATTTCTACGAAAATAGTTATGTTAACATTTAAAATGCACGTCAGGGTCCATGTGACAGTTTCTGAATTTGTCTTTATAACTTCACCAAATGGTTTAACAAATTGTAATAGAAATAAAAAAATCCCTTTTTGCTCATTATATCTGGCTTGTCTAATACTACCTTTCACTGCTGGCTTGGGTTGTAGTCTGTGCATTCTGGTTCAAGGTTTTTCTGCACAAAATCACTCTATTAACATTCTTTTCGTAAGCTTGCAAATCTCTTCTTATTTTTACGATTGTTACGTAGCTCTAGGTACATTTGTTGTATTCTCGATGTTCAGACAAGATTTCAGAGAATTGTGATGAAATAGGGTGTATGATTTATTCTTGATCTAGAGAGAACGTTTATGAGGATTGTTGATTCGTGAAGAATGAGGCTTGTTGGTGATGGTCTGATTCTGGTCAGTTGACACGAAAAGTCAGCAAAAATGGAACAAATGTGATGGGTTTAACCGAACTCTCCTTATTTGAATCCGATTTCTACTGCATTGGTTTTTTTGTACATCTTACTGCTGAAACGGTTTCTTTTTTCTATTACATTGAGTAAGGATTGTTAATTTCAGAAGAAAATGTGAAAGAAGGTTCTTTGATCTAACCTTTTGAAGGTTAGTCAACTTGTGTGGGTGTGCATCAGTGATGTGCTATGGTTTTACGGGACTGATGCTCTAACTAAATTTTGGACACTATCAATTTTACCTTTCAGACGATGTGAGTCTAAATCAAATGAAACCATTTGACAAATTAATTATGCTTATGGCTTAGATAACTATTCTGCTGATTGTATTCGGCATTTTTCTTCACGTGGGATGCTGATGATTTTTTTCGGAAAGGGTGGTGGCCATCTTGCTATCTTCAGTTTACATGGGATTGCTATATGGGCTTTATGTTCCCAACTGGAAGTTTGAAGTTCCGCAAAGCTCTTCTACGAATCAGAATTATAGTATTCAGTCAGGAACTGTAAGTTGGATACCCTTGTATAGTTTTATGAGCCTTTCCGTTATTTTATGAATACTGTGGAAGTCTCTTTTGTCCAAAGGATTTCCGAAACTGTAACCGTTACTGATGGAGAGGAGGGGAGGAGCCAATAAAAATAGTACCTTTTGTGCCTTCTATAACGCTTGAAGTGTAGGCCGTGTCTGTAAAGTTGCATCCTGATAAAATGGAGTCCGTCATTTAGTCATCTTAACAGTCTGTGAGCTTAGTGTCGATAGTCTAGAAAGTTTCATACCTCTTAATTAATTCCTGACGGCATGATGATGATTTAACGACTCTATTACTGACTTTTCTATCTTGTATTTATTACACAAACAATATAATCACATCTTATGTCCACCAAGCATTTCATTTGATTAATCGGACATCATGGATTTTTGGTATGTTTATATTTTTGAATGTCTATATATTTACATTTTTATGGTAAAATAGCTGACGAACGTGTATATCTTTAATAAGTACTCTCAACGAATTACAACTGAGGACATTTGCAGATGCATTATTCATCATGTTTCCCCGAACAGGTTTCTTGTGAAATCAGAGGCAGCCTTGGGCCTCCTTGCAATGCTGTTGGCTTGGTTGATCGATTTTTTCTTGGTGAGAAGCATCTTTACCAGCGTCCTGTGTATCGAAGAACAAAGGTTTCCGTGAATTGTTTTTTTTCCTTTTGGAGGTACTTTGGTTTTTTCTTGACGTTACCTAGTTTGGGCTCTTAATATTCTGGAAAATTTTGATACTAACAGGAATGCAGTGCAAATTCCCCTGATTATGGACCACTTCCACCAAATGCGCCCAGCTGGTGTCTTGCTCCATTCGATCCTGAGGGGCTCATGAGGTTTACCAACAACATTAAATGAAAGTGCTCTGTTACAATATTTTTCATTTCAAATATTTTTCATTTAAAACATTTTTGACATATGCTTATGTGATTGAAACTTTTAACTTGACTTCCTACTTGTCTTATCTGCATGGTTGAAAGAACGAAACGGTTTTTTTTTTTTTTCCTGTTCAGACTTTACGACCAGAATATTCTTAGCCGTCTAGGATTTCATATAAATATTTAAAGATTCTCTAAGTTCTTCTTATCCTGGATCTTTGGAATTGATAAATTAGGCGACAAAAAATTTAGGTTGATATTGTTTCTAAAAATGATTATTCTTTGATTGTGGTCATATCGGTGGATCTCCCTAAGTAATTATAGCCCTTCATGATGGACTCTCTATCAGACAAGCTAGGATCTCGTTATTGTAGTGTCTCTCTTCTATTTGGGCCCTTAAGTGAGTCAGTTATGGACTACTTAATGGGTTCTCCTTTTCTTTCTTCAAAATAAGAGGGCTTGGCCCACTAAAGATGTAACCGGTATTTAAACTGGTGTAGAGGTCAATTGAGAATAGACTTTTCGTGAATTTACTCTAATGGGATGTTCTAGGCGGCTCTAGTGAGAAGGGAGGGCGAAGACCTGATCAAGAAGATCAAGATCCTGTTTTGACATGGTATCAGAGCTGGTCGAGGCGTGAAGCATCACAAGGACAAGGACACGCCTTCCATCAACTGGAAGCAAGCATTCGAGAGGTCAATTGAGAGCAATTATTGATTTCAAGAATCAAGAAATAGGAGATGTCAATGGGGCAAGAAGCTTCTGCATCCAACTCAGTCATGACAACAATTGTTAGTGGCCAAGAGAAGACAATGTATGCGCTGTTAGGTATGCCTGAGTGCTTGAAATTTAATGGTACGAATTTGTACCAATGGGAGAAATTTGTGGATTTAACCCTCATTGGGAGAGGTTTGTCGGAGCGTCTAATTGATGTTCATGTTGGTATGAATGATCCGAATTACAGAATTTAAAAATATGAGGAAGCCTTTATTCATTCATGGCTCTTTAGAACCATGACAATAGAAATGTGTGATAACTTTCTTTATATGACTATTGTGAAAGAATTGTGGAGTGAAGTCCACAAGAATTGCTCTAAGTAGCAGAATGATTGGAAGATCTATGGGCTGAATGTCAAAACAATGAGGGCAATACAAGGGGAGAAGACAATCATGGAGTTATCATGTGAACTGAAGGTTATATGGCACGAGATTGATCATTATTGGCCTGTGAAGAATTCTCACTCCGAAGAAAGAAATTACTTATTGAAGCAGAGAATGTTTACATTCTTAATGGCTTTAAATCTAGAATATGAGTCTTTGGAGTCATATCCCACATAGAGGGCACCAGATTTAGATGAAGCCATCGGTATTGTTATGGAGGAAGAGAGTCGATTGCGTCTACTCTCAGATCCATCAAGGTCTAGCCCAATTGCCTTTTTCACTAAGAAAACTAAAAAAAATCAAGCCAAAAAGTTCAACAAGATAAGAAGAATTCAACTGATCAATGACAGAGGGCCTCAAATGACTATAAGGATAGTCTTTGGTGTTCTTTTTGCAAATGCAAAAGACATACCAGAGAAACATGTTGGAAGGTATATGGTAAGCCCCAACAAAATCGAAAGGTATATGTTGCTGCTTCTTTGAGTCATGAAGGTGGAGAACAAGAACAATCGAAGGAGCAAATAGGAGAGCCTGCTCATGAACGTGAGGAGGACCTTATAAAGATAAAGGAAGAACTAGAGTGACTCAAAAGCATGCTGAGTTTTACCTCATTGGCATGCTCAGTTGAAAAGAAAGTATTTTTCAGTAATACTATTATCCTAAAACCCAGTAGAATAAATTGGATTATTGATACTGGTGCCACAGATCACATGACACCAAATATCTCTAGATTCGTTAATTATGCAAAGATAAATAAGCCACATAAGGTCCTTAGAGCTGGAGGAGGAATCTTATCAGTGGCGGGTATTGGGAGCATCAAAATTAATGGGCTGGGTACACTTAAAGATGCCCTTCATGTGCCTAGACTTGAGGCACATCTTATATCCTTACAAAAACTTGTGTAAGATTGTAAGTGCAAATTTATTCTTGAAGATGATGCATGTTTTCTAATTGATAAGGTGTTGGGGCAAAGGACTGGACATGTTAAGCGTCAAGATGGCCTTCTCTATCTAGAAGATCAAGATGTAGTGTGTCTCTCCTCTCTTAGTTTTTCCAGAGATGCTAAGAGCCAAATCATGCTTCAGCAAAGTCGTGTTGGACATCCTTATTTTGAATTGATGAAACATTAGTTTCCTACCATTTGTAATAAGGTTGATCTCAAAACTTTGATGTGTGAGGCTTGTCAATTGGCCAAACACAAACGATCTACATTTCATTTTAAGAATGAAAGAGTTTAGTACCACTATATCGGATTCACAGTGATATATGGGGGCCATGTCAAATATCTAGTATATCTGGTGGCATATGGTTTATGCTATTTGTTGATGACTATACCTGGTTTATATGGCTTTATCTTCTTAAGTCTAAAACTGAAGCTGCTCAAATTATCTCACAGTTCTTTAACATGATAGACAATCAATTTGGAATAGTGATAAAGCGGTTCAAAACAGATAATGCCAAAGAATATTTCAATACTATCATCTCCCCTTATTTTGCTCAAAGAGGCATAATCCATGAATCATCATGTATTGATACTCCACAATAGAATGAGCTAGCTGAAAGAAAGATTGACTAAATTGTGGAGACAATTAGAGCACTATTATTCTAGGGAAATATACCCAAACAATATTGGGGAGAGGCTATATTGGCAGCTACACATCTTATAAATCACATACCAGTAAGATCAATTGGACATCAGAGTCTGATTGATTTATTGTCTAAAGCTTATCAAAATGTAAAGTTGCAAACGAACTTAGCTCCTAAGGTATTTGGTTGTGTGGCATATGTTCACATTGCTAATACTCAATTGGGAAAGTTGGATCCTATAACACATAAGTGCATATTTGTGAGATACTCATCGATTCAAAAGGGTTATAAATGTTATTGCCCATCATCCAGAAGATATTATATCTCTACAGACGTTACATTTAATGAATACGGGATGTATTATAAAAGGACCGAAGAGCCTGATATTCAAAGATCAGAAAATCTTTTAGTTTCTATCTCTGAAGACCCTTGTCCTCAAGTGACACAAATATTTAGGAGACAAGTTCAGACAGAGTCACCTAATACAACAGTCACAGTTGAGGAAGAAACGGTGGAGAATGTAACTGAACCAATGCAGCTGGAAGAAGATGATCCAGGGCAAAATGAGGTCGAACAATTTGATGTAGGCCTAGTTGAAGATGATCAGCTCGGATGGCCTATTGCCCTGCGTAAAGGGGTAAAGAATTGCAGAAACAGACCAAGGTATCCAATGCCCAATTATCTACCATATGATAGATTGAGTCAAGAGTATAAAGTATTCTTGAGCTCACTTAATATGACAAGTGTACCAAAAATAGTTGATGAAGCATTAGCCAGAAAAGAGTGAAGCCAAGCAATGGATGCAGAGATGGAGGCCCTGCAAAAGAACCATACATGGGATATGGTTCCTCTCCCAATTGGTAAGAAGGCTGTGGGGTGGAAATTAGTATATACCCCGAAATTCAATGCAGATAAGTCACTTGAAAGATATAAGACACGATTGGTAGCAAAAGGCTATACTCAATCATATGGGATTGACTATCTTGAGACCTTTGCTGGTTGCTAAGCCTAACACTGTGAGGATATTGATTGCTCTAGCAGCTAAGTTGAACTGGGAAATACATCAATTTAATGTCAAAAATGTATTTTTACATGGAGAATTAGAAGAGGAAGTCTACATGACTATACCTCTAGGATATCCACTATTCAATCAATCAGGAGTGGTTTGTAGACTAAAGAAAACCCTCTATGGTCTCAAATAATCTCCTTGAGCTTGGTTTGGAAGGTTCACCAAGACAATGAAAAGTCAAGGATATAAATAGAGTAATGCAGATCATACTTTGTCCATCAAACATATTTCGTATGAAGGTATGACTGTATTAATTGTATATGTCAATGATATATTGATCACAGGTGATGACACAAATGAAATCCAAAATCTGAGTAAAAATCTCTCACAAGAGTTTGATATTAAGTCTTGGGAGACTAAGGTATTTTCTTGGTATTGAGGTGGCACACTCGAAAGAAGGTATCTTTATTTCTCAACATAAATATACTGTTGATCTGCTCCAGAAAATTGGACAACTTACGTGTAAACCAACAGTCACACCAGTGGATATACATGTGAAACTTGGAGCAGGAGGTGACAGTCCTCCAGTTAATAAATAATCCTTCCAAAGGTTGATTGAAAAATTGATTTATCTGAATCATACTAGACCAGATGTGGCATATGTTGTGAGTTCCTTGAGTCAATTCATGAATGACCCAAGAGAAATTCACTTACAAGCAGCATATCGTATTCTAGTATATTTGAAGAATATTGTAGGACAAGGCCTATTATTTTCACGAGGTGGTGATAATACTGTGGAAATATATACAGACATAGATTATGCAGGATCAGTAAGTGACAGGAGGTCAACATCTGGATCTTGTTCCTTCGTCGGTGGAAATCTGGTCTCATGGAGAAGTAAGAAGCAAAAGGTGAGGTCCAGATCTAGTGCAGAAGCTGAATTTAGAGCTATGGCTCAAGGTACATGTGAAGCAATATGGATAAAAATACTGTTTGAAGATCTACATCTGTACTCCCAAGGTTGCATCAAGTTGTACTATGACAATCAATCAGCTATAGCTATTGCCCATAATTTAGTTCAACATGACAGGACAAAGCACATTGAAATAGATCGCCAGGGATGATAAACTTGATGTTTATCAATTCTACTATTCAAGTGGCAGATATATTCACCAAGGGGCTGTCGGGACCAACTCTATAGAAGCTTGTATTCAAGTTGGACATGTCTAACATCCACACCCAACTTGCAGGGGGGTGTCAGACAAACTAGGATCTCGTTATTGTAGTGTCTCTCTTCTATTTGGGCCCTTAAGTGAGTCAGTTATGGACTACTTAATGGGCTCTCCCTTTCTTTTTTCAAAATAAGAGGGCTTGGCCCACTATAGATGTAACCGGTATTTAAACCGGTGTAGAGGTGAATTGAGAATAAACTTTTCGTGAATCTACTCTAATGGGATTTTCTAGGTGGCTCCAATGAGAAGGGAGGGCGAAGACCTGATCAAGAAGATCAAGATCCTGTTTTGACACTCTCACATGAACTTAAACTAATTTAACGTCCATGATGGTACTTGTTAGAACTTTACTTATACCAAATTCCTTAGCGTCTGACTTTATTTTTTTCTGGGAGTGTTTTCTCAGAGAAAACGTTGAATGGACGCTATTTTCTCTCTGGACTAATGGTATTTGTCTCCTTTGGATCATAAAGAATTATGAAATTAGTAAACGATTATTTGATTTGACTTATGATTACAAACTCAACTGTCTTTTCTTTTAATGGTGAGAATATTTCTCTGATGTTTTCCCAATCTGGTGGCAGAATTTTATGGGCCATTTTATGGTCCGCTAACATCAGATCTACTTGCCATCAAGACATTGTAGTGTCTTGAAATTAAGATTCTAACATGTGGCTTATGGTTAAACTGCATATCCAGTTCCCTGTCAGCTGCTGTAACATGTTTCTTTGGACTCCATTTCGGGCACGTGATTGCAAATTTTAAGGTATGATATACTTAATGTATTTCAATCTTGTTGATATCTTTTAATCCGAACCACACATCCAAAAAACATTAGTACTTTTTCTTAAATGCAATCAAACAATCTTTGAGACAAAGATAATGAAAGCTTTTTGAAATTGCCTGGAATCTGTGGGTACTTCGCTGTGTGAACTGTGAGTGACACAAACAGAATGATGTGGTGCTGATGAGTTTTTGGGTTTTTTGGCCCCATTAATCGGCATACTGAATTTTGTTCTCATGTTTAGGGTCATATGAAGAGATTACTTTTTTGGTCCATCACTTCCTTGCTGCTTCTACTGGTGGGTTACATCTTGAAGATATTAGGTACTTTCGTGGGTATCAGGAGCCACGTATCTTGAATCCCCATTTTGTTATGAACTCAATCGTTATGCTAACCTGTTGATCCCTTTGTTTCTTCCCACTCCTCCAGGTTTGCCTTTAAGTAAACCTTTGTATACACTGAGCTATCTGTGTGTTTCGACTGGAATCTCGGGAGTTGTCTTAATTGTGATATACTACATAGTGAGTTCAAATGCTTATACAACCATATATTTTACACCATCGTATTTTAGAAAATCATTCCTCAATGTAAAGGAGGTTGCATTCACAAGAGCGTGGAAAAAATATGGATCTATTGTGAGCATGAACTTCCAGAGGCTGATGTATTTCAATGGATTCTGCAGTTTATTTCATATTCATCACATGTTAGGTCACTATGCCTTTCAATAAATGCATATGGAAACATGTTTTTTACTTCTAAAATCATTATTAGATATCTACGTAGATATTTTATTCGATTTTTGAATCAAGTTGATAGCTTTCGTTTCGTTCTATGAAAACTTGCAATGTGTTCCCTAGAGGCCCTCATCATCAAGACACATCATCTGGGCAATAAGATTGAGGGATCTGGGCAATAAGATTTGAGATTGTGCTCATTTTGAAGACGCTAAACTGTCAATAAGCACGATAGATTAGATGATCAATGCAGTGCCGGCTTGCTTTTATTGTAGAGCATTTCTTTCCCCTGTTACTCGGAGGAAAGAGGAAAAAGTGAGAAAAAAGGGAAAGTGAATGAAATCATAGATGCAGAGTGAGGAAATCCAAAAAGGGGAGAAGTAGTCTCACATGGTTGACTTTCCTCCAATCCAGATTCTTTCTTTACATGTCTCTCGGTGTTAAAGATATATTTTTTTCTGCACATGTAGTGGTTATGTGAACAACCTGTTCACCGTTCTGTTATTGTGTCTTCTCACAGCGTAATTGCTGCACGGCTCATCATCTTTTACTCTGTTATGAAGAATTACTTCGTTGCATCCTTAATGTATATAATTATTATTTAGGGTAATCCTGAGGTGGCAATCGTATGCAACAAACTTCTTCACATTGAATCACTCTGGGTACTTGGGCAGTACTATAGTGACATTTTTTTTTTTGACATACTTTTTTTTCCTGTAGGTTGATGTCAAACAATTAAAGAAGCCGACGATATTACTACAGTGGATGGGAATGAACGCCCTAATTGTGTATGCTTTGGCTGCTTGCGAACTGTTTCCGGCAGTCATCCAAGGATTTTATTGGCACTCTCCTGAGAACAACCTTGTAATCCTTTTTATCTTGCCTCTTTATTTTCCTTCACGAATGCATATTTTTCGCGCATTGATGTAATTTTATTTTCCTTTTTCTTTCTCATGATCTCCCTACAACTTTTGAATTTGTATCTCGTGGGGCTTGAAGAATTTATTTGAAGATATTCCTAGTTTTTTATGTGCTTCTTAGACTTTCCCAAGATTATATACTGAAAGCTTTTCTTCTGAGTGGTTTGCCCAATTTGCAATAAAAAGAGAGTTCTAAGAGATAGCTTCAATCACGAGGTTAATTTTAAGCGACTCTGAGACCCAGATCATCATCACCGAGCTCTTGCAAATTGATCGTGTGATCAGGATGAATTCTGCTCGTGATTTCTCTGTTTGAGTATATCTCCCTTATACATACTCTAATTGTTCGAGCACAATAGCCATGGGCAGGAAGCTCCTGTCACTTCAGCATTGAGTTTGTTGATACCATGGATTCAATGACCGGTCTTATCTGGACTTGATTCCTGCTTGCAGGTGAACCTGTCCGAGTCATGGTTGCAGGCCGTCGCTCATTCCAAGAAGTGGGGAACCCTCGCGTTCGTCCTGTTGGAGATCATGTTTTGGTGCCTTGTTGCTGGCTTCCTCCACAGGAAAGGTATTTACATAAAATTATAGCTCGCGCCGGCCAAGATTCTGTCTTTTCCTGTGTATTCTTTAATCTTGTCTCAGAAAAACTCTGATAAAATAATGGGCACGTCAAGTTGAATGAAAAATCTCAGTTTCTCAATCGACTTCATGTCAATGGCGTCCGCGAGGAGTGCCCAGCAGAGCAACCCACGTTGGGGCCTCCCCAGTTGCGGCGGCGGCGCTAGTTCTGGCTGCGCCGCCATCTCCCGCTTTCGGAAAAAATTAAGAACGCCGATCTCTGCCGGTTTTCCGCCCTCGAAATGGCGACGGATTGAAGCATCGAGACTTTAATTTTTTTAATAATTTCTGGGAGGTTACATGGAATGCACGTCTCGCCCATCCGTGCCGCTGCGGAAGCTCTAGACTTCGCGGGCATCACGTCGCGCTCAGGGGGTGAGGGGGCTGGTTCTGCAGCAGAAACGATCTCTGTTGTTGCAAATGCAGCTGCTCGTAGAACCTGGCTATGAACTCCTCGGCCTTCTTGTCAATGGACTCTTCTTCTTCCTCTTCTTCTTCTTCTTCGGCAACCACCGACTCTTCGCTGCGGCCCTCTATAAGATATCGTCCTCCTCCCCATTCTCGCTCTTCATCCACGCCGTCATAATCGAAATCCACTGTGGGTTTGAAGCAGGGGATGCTTGGAATCTCCCTGGATTTTCGCCGGCGATTGATAGAGAAGAAGAGGGGAGTCTTGTCGACAACCTCGGAGGGTGAGGCCTTGAGGCTCTTGACGCAGTTGAGCAAGCGCCGGAGCTCTGACAGAAGCCCCCGTTTGAAGACTCCGCCTTTCCTCGCCCACAGCAAGGCCAACGTGAGCAGCTTCCAAGCTCCCCCCGCCAAACCCGGTCTCTTCTTCCCCATCGTATGAATTCGCTTCAGCAGCTTGTAAAAGGAGAGACACTGAGTGTTCAGAGGAGGAGGAGAAGATGGAGGCGAAGGAGAGCTTTATATACTACCTTTGGAAGCTTGTAATCGCTGCAACCGGATCATCGCTGCCGAGTTGTTTGTTTCCGAGGGGCTGCTTCCTGCCGTGGTTCCTACATGATCAACGCGGTTTCCTCAAGAGCCAATTAACAAATGGTCGAGTGTCTGTAGCGTTGAAAAGATGGGAAGATTCCTTCCGGGAAGACGACGAGCCGATCATATAGTCTTCCGGTTGCTTTTGTGAACTATCACGGAAGGTGCCCTCTAGAGGAGATTATCGCCATGGCATGGCGGACGCGGTGGTTCGTTCTTGATCCAAATGACTTACCAGCAGAGAACGAACCTGTCACAGGCCACCTTCGCAGCGGATGCGACCAATCCCCGCCAGGAAGGTGCTCGCTGCAAGCTGAAGAATCAGAAAAGGACGGGGAAGAAACAAACAAAGAACTGGACTTTCGAAGTTTGACCGACCACCCTCGAACGGCGGCCGGTTGCTATGGCCCCGCGGCGGCGGTCGGCCTCGCCCCCGTTCCACGCGCCGCCGCCATGCAGGCGACGAGAAATGCTGGTAATTTTTCGATTGAATCAGGGGAAGCCGATTTCTTCGTTCAGGGGATGCGTGGGAGAACACTCGGCGCATCGTCGTGAAACACGCTAGAAAGGCCTCACAGTAACCACCAGCAGAGACCCGAGTTGATAGCTACTTTTCTACCTTCCTAAGCGCGTCAGGAAGGTGATGATAAGGTCGATCCAATGATCGGAGTCTGCCGCTCATGTATAAACAAGTGCAAGGTGCATGAGGGGAGAGGGGGAGAGAGAGAGAGAGAGAGAGCTTCCGGTTCCTCCTCCCCTCTTACTGTCTTCCCGTGAAACCAGCTCCCGAAAGCGTAAACGCAGATCACGGGATTCGGCACTGTGACTGAGCTTGCGACTGCTGCCCTCTCCTGCTTATAATTAGAAAGTAAAAGCGAGATTACAACGAAACCTAGCGGGGGAAGACGGCCCCGGCTTTCCAGCCTTGGATGCCGGGCCCGTCCTCGCCCTCCGCTCCTCCCTTTCCCCTCTTCTCCCCGCAAGTTTCCCTTTGAATTCCCTTCCTCGATCAGGAGGCTTGCAAGATATTTCTTACCATCGTTTGTTGGAACCAGTTTCTATTTTCGGGCGACGTTGGTGATGGGTGGAAGTAGAAACTACGCCGCTGCTCTGGACGTCAGGATCAAACCTTGTTGGTCAACGAAACGGAGCCCAAAACCAGCATGGCTTCCCTGCAAGCCTACCGAGAGATCCCTCCGTTGGCCTGTGTTTACGTAGTTCCAGCCCAGAGAGAGAGAGAGAGAAGAGATCGGGCGCCCAAAAGAGGAGAGAGAAGAGCGGACTCTCAAGAAACGTCCGCCATATATTTCTCCAGCCCGTAGCCGTCTTTTAGCAGGCGGAAAGAAGGCCCTCCTCGTCCGCAGCCTGAGGCCTCAAATAGGACCTGAGAGCTCCTCCAAGGCCATCCCCCATCGCAGATGGAGGACGAGGAAGCTCACAGAAACGACGTCACCGTCACTCGGCGGAGCCTGCCGCCTCCGGCATCGGGATCGCGCCACAAAAGGAAAGCTTCCAGGACGTATCCCATGGGCGTTGCCCTCTTCATGACCCGCTGCTCTGGCAAGGGCCAGCCGCCCCTCGAGAAAACCAGCGGGAGGAGCCTCTGGAAGTCCCTGCTTGCCACCGTGAGGCCGCTGCACCACCACCACAGCCAGCCCCATGAGCACAGACGGCCGTCTTCCCCGCCGGTGCCCGGGGACGACTTCCACGACGTCCTCACCACGCCGTCCTCCTCGGAGGCTTCCTGTAGCGGCAGCAACAGCAGGTACGCGTCGGCGGAAGACCTCCCGGCGCTCAACGACGGCGACGAGGCCGACGGCCCCCATGCGATCGACGTCAGGGCGGAGGAGTTCATCGCCAAGTTCTACGAGCAGATGAGGCTGCAGCGATTGGGATCAGTCGGCTGCAAG
The DNA here is from genome assembly GCA_902729315.2 of Spirodela intermedia. Classification (NCBI taxonomy): domain Eukaryota; kingdom Viridiplantae; phylum Streptophyta; class Magnoliopsida; order Alismatales; family Araceae; genus Spirodela; species Spirodela intermedia. The sequence goes on from LR746264.1 coordinate 6,723,269, forward strand.
ATAATGCCGGAGAGTGCATGTTGAGCGGTCTTCAGACGTCAACGCTAAGTCTTTAGTGGTCTCCTGTTTTGTTCCGCATCTCATTTTTCTCCGAAGTCAAAGGTCTACAATAACCTGGCTTTTTGCAAGAAGCAAGGCTCTTTGTGTCTCTAGTTAAATATACCGAATGATATTATATATATATATATATATATTGCCATCATGGGTTCATAATCATATGTGATGTGGGATCAACATGCATGCATGCATTCATATAGCAGAACCAGCCGATGAGACTATGCATGCATGCACAAGACTTGTTTGTGATGTCTTGTGCATGCATAGATCATCGTCATGTTTGTGTTGACATCCCATGTTTCAAAGGGATCAATAGATCATCATGATCATGATGATTTTGTCGACGGCCCATCGATCATCAGATGGACCAGACAGAAAACGTGGATCTTCTTCATATAAACAGAATAAAGCACGGAGGGCTTCACCAAATGTGAATCCCCTCTATTTTCAGAAAAGAAGAAACTGAATTCGAAACCAGTCAACTGGAGAATCCTCTTCAGAGAAAACTGACCCATCATGGGGCTTGAGGTTCTGACTTGCGAAGTTGACTCAGGTGCTCCTGCAACCGTCCGGACGCCGCAAGTATGAGGCCTATATGGAAAACGATGGTCAACCCATAGCCTGAGTTCTGACAAGAGAAGCGGAAAACATGTTGACCATAAAGTTTTTTTTTTTTAAAAAAAAAAAAGGCAGAAAATAAGACTCAGCACCAGCATCTTTCGCTGCATTCACTGAGCATGAAGGGATCTTTTATCACTCAGGTAAATGGATAAAACACCCTTCAGGGTTTCCCCATAAACTGAAGGGCCAGATAGGGAAAGCAGTAAGTGACTTACCGACGAATGGAGGAGAAGGCCGGCCTGGTCTTGATTTATATTCAGGGTGAAATTGCACACCAACGTAATAGGGATGATCTGGTAACTCTAGAATCTATTTGGAGATGTGCAATCAAAGTCATCATCAGCATATGAATAATAATAATAATAATAATAATAATAATAATAATAATAATAATAATAATAATAATAATAATAATAATAATTTAGCAGTTATTATTTTCTGTATGGGTACCTCCATTCTTTTTCCACTTTCATCCCTTCCAACGAACTGTAGACCGGCACCTTCCAGTTTGCCAATTACATCCGGATTCACCTAAAGTTTGCAGAAAAACGAAGGATGTGAGGAAATTGATTTATCAGCATTCATAGAATGGCGAACTTTATTCACAACTAATATGAACAAAATAAATCAATAATTCATCCATGGTGCTAACCTCGTATCTGTGGCGGTGGCGCTCATCCACATATGAAGAATTTCGATACCTAAATACAAAAGATTGGCAATGAGATCAAGAAAACCAAAAAACATATTTCCATGCTCAGTATGTATGCCCCAGGAAAGACTATATTCATGGACTGCAAGTGATCATCTTATTGCTGTTCTGTTTGATGTCGCCTGTTGGCAATGAACTAATGGCAGACCTGCATTTCGCTGTTCAGATCCCATATTTCTTGCTCGATGCCAAACCAAATTGTGATGAGTTTAAACAAAGCTTAGGTGACCCCGACCAACTCCAGGTGAGTAAATAAATCAAAAGCTTCTATAGAAAAATGACAGGTGACAAAATTCTGGATATTGCGTTGAGTGAAACTAGAGATATCAAAACCATGACCCGATGAACCCCAAAAACTAGGCTGTTCGAGGTGTCTTTGATGCCAGAGAACTAAGGAATCAGATGATGCTTAATGGATCAGCCAGAAGTCAGTCTAACCAATCTTGGTTCGACTAAAGGCTGGGCTACCAATTAGATTGATCTGCCAATCTGAAGAAAATTTCACTAAGTATTTTTCTCATCAGCAATTCCCATCCCTATTTGACCGACTTCTCTTTTTTTTTCTCTCTCTAACATACGGAGTTGTCACAAAAGGCGAGAGCTTTAAAGTACGTACAGCTTAGAAGAAATGCAATCAGGAGTTTGGAAAAATGTTCTACGGCAGCCAAGTCTCATTGTGCTTCCCATATATGTTCTGGATCCCTGCATGCCAGAATCAGAAATAAGAAACATTGAAAATGTACCTACTAGTTTCACTAGCAATTAAATATTACCCATTACCTCTGGCATAAATATCACAACAGGTTCAGGTGTTTCAGCATCAAACTCTGTACTGTTTGCTCTCTCCATGCCCAAAGCCTGAAAAATCAAATGCAATGAATGAAAGGCACGAAACACAAATGACCACAAGCATGTCCAAAATATTCGATAAGCAAGATGATACATACAGATCTAGAAAACTCAATCACAGATATCTGCATCCCAAGGCATATCCCGAGATATGGAATGCTATTCTCCCTAGCATATTTCGCAGCCAAAATCATTCCTGGTACTCCACGGTCTCCAAACCCACCCGGAACAAGAACACAATCAGAATTCTGTCGAGTAAACCATCGAATCAACTATTAGAACAGCTGAACAAATGTAACAACTTAATCATGATAATATATGCCACTATCTGTTATTTTTTTAGCGTGTATCAATGATGAATTCTCCAATGATCATGAGGGACAACAATCCCAGCCAACATATGTAAATTTGAATCTCACTTTTAGATTATCCCAAGCAGAGCAATGCGCTTCTGGTGTCTGCAAGACAAGTGAAACTCCAACTGAGATACATCAACCATTGGAGGGAAAAACTTAGAGGTAAACTGAAAGACATACAAGCTTTGCACTCTCGTCTTCAAGGTCAGAAGCTGCGATCCACTCAACTGATGGCTTTAAAGAATATGCAATACAAGCATGAAGAAGGGCCTGCCACGCGCAACATGATCAAGAAAACATTTTAAGATTCTATGCTTGCTGGCGTTGATATTATTGTTCTCGCTAAAATTGGGAGGTGAAAGAACATACAGAACGTGATTTTTTTCTTATTTCCATATCCCTGTGCATGCCAATCAGGAGGCATATTTATTATCTATAATTCATTAATTCTAACTATCGCAATAATGCTTCTTTATTAACCAATTACATCACTCATGAAAATGAATGTTGACAGAACTACATGCTCGGAAATCGGAGAAGTTTTTTAGTTTTGGTGCCCAGAAAAGAAGTAACTTCAAAGGAATTTACCACCATACCTTGACTACTGAGAGGTAAGAATCAGACAGGCCGGTATACTTTCCAACTAAGGCGACTTTGACCTGGATAGACAAGCTATTGTTAACACACTACCAATATGCAATCACACCAATACAAAAATCATATGATAGATTGCCACATAAACTTACACAACCAGTGAGATTATCATAAGTCTCTGCCATATTTGTCCATTTTTCCAAATTTGGGGTGATAGCAATGCTGAAGTTAAATTGCCAAAAAGAATGTCAAAACTTGTCTTGCAATCATCATAAGAAATCGGAAAGTGAGAAGTAAAGTCGGATAGGTGGGAAACCTGCCTGAGACAATCCAGTTGTTTTAAAATAGCATCATGAGCATTTTGGTTCTGCAAAATATTCTGAAGTTAGAATCCTGTAAAATAAACGCAGAAAGAAACCATAGAGATCTCAGTAGGCAAAATGTACAAAAAGATGAGTAGCAAATTATCTTGAAACCAATTTGAGTCCGTGACAAGTTTAATCATCTTTCTAACGCAGACGACCCCAGCACCAGGCAATGAGGTTGACACTGAGAAGCCTTAAAACTCACCCGAAGCAAAAGTGGAACGTGCCAAATATTTGGAACATCGTGGATATTAAGTATATTGCCGGCCTATAAACCAAAAGATCAGTAATGAGAGTCCAAACTAAAAAAGATTTCATCACGAGAGTCATGCTCATATTATGCACAGAAAAATGACAAAAACTTCAGAAAAATCCCACTAACCAAGTCAATATGTTTTTAGAATCATCTACAAACGATCTTAAACCACAACAGAGAAAACTGCAAATCAATTGTTTCTAGTGCGCCAATGAAAAATGTTTAACATATCTTACCGGAACATGACAAAACTGCGAAAGTTTCTCCTTTGTACCTTCCCTTAAGGGCTGAAATCAACAAATGAGAAAAATTAGGTCTCTCCTACGACATAATGAGCAAATAATAAAAAGCCAACTTATTTTGAGCAAAGGATTCTTGTCCTCCAAATTGGAAAAATTGAACGGAAGAATAGACTGAGTTCAAGCATCAATATGCGATTTGTCTGATGAATGATTTAGTAACAAAACAGCCAACTAAAGCATACCAACAGATCGATGGGTAAACGAATGGATGTCATGAAAAATATCCTGATGTATTCATATCTGAAACCCTTGGCTGTAGAATTACTTTTTTTTTTTATTTAAAGAAAAAATTAAGCAATGTTTACACCATGAAATAAACAAGAAACACATGTGGGCCAAGAAAATGGGTAGGAAGTGTCCCCAATTTCCCAAAGACACAAAATTATTAGACTATAACCAAAGGTACAGACTAGATGATGTACCATAAAGAATTTTGCCAGAAACAGAAATAAGATCCAGAAATTTGATTTTAGCCTGCAACCCAGATCATAACCCAACTGAAGGACACATTAGAAAGGGACATTAGAAGTGACACAGCCATCATTTATGTGATTCCAGACCATAATTTTATGAAACCAACGCACCAAAAGTCTAGACAGATGTTACTAAACAAAAATATAAATATGACTCGATAAATCACCTTCCAAATAAAACATTCAAAAACCAGGTACTCATTTCAATGAAAAAGTACTAGTAATATGAAGATACAATGTCGCTCAGTAAGTTCAAGTTATATGAATGTTGGAAGTACCTGAGCAGAACGGCAGACTAAAAGATCAGGTGTCAAACCTAATGCTCTCAACTCCCTCACACTATGTTGAGTTGGCTTGGTTTTCTAACAAAGACAAAGAGTGAAAAGGAACCACACATTCAGATTGGAAAGGTAATGACATAAAACGAACAATAATTACAAGCCAGGGAAAACTTGGTTACCACAAGAATTGTACTTTGAATTTAAAAAGAATGATCATTATGGTAGTCTACCTGCTCACCAACAACACCCAGCACCGGTATAAGGCTGACATGAATGAGGCAAAAGTTATCTTTTCCTGGGGGAAAAAAATACGAATATACATTATATCTACTTCAGTTATATGAGAAACTCATTTCACTGAAATGGAAATAGACACATGAAGCCTAATTCCGACAAACAGGCCAGAGATTATCAAATTCTTTAAGCCATTAAGCATAGTTTGTGTTTCTACCAGCCAACTATTTACAAGCCATAAAGTCACCCATTCACCACGAAGCCATAATGTAGGGACACTAGCTAAAAAGCAGCAGAGTATACCAAGATGGGCTATAACGAAGGCTTATTTCAAAAATGACCAAACACGTGGATAAGCGCTTACAAGCGATCCCAGAAGTTTTATTTGAAAAATCAAGGTAGAGAGGATACTATCTACAGGACAGGACGGGTGCATATGCGGGCTCCACTGTGGACTAGAAAAACATTTGCCCTAGCACTCATTACAAAAGACAAAAGGGGCAAACAATAATAACAAGATACTAGAGAAGACAACCAAAAGGATTTCCACAAAATGAAAAGATTCAACCTGAACTAAATTTCACAAAACTTTCTGTGTCGAAGGAAATTCCCCAATGTAATAACAAAAGAAATGGGCAGTGTGTTCTGCCACCACTTACTGACTATCATGAAGAAAGAGGAAAAAGAGACAAAAATTTCCTCAGTGCAAGTGCAGGAAGATATCTTTCTTAAGAGAGAACAATAAAATCAGCAACAACCAAATAATCAATCATAACCATGCAGCCCACTTGGTAAAAATGGCCTACTTTTGATCGGAAAAGTCATAGGAGAAAATACTAAAAATTATGCATACATACATGTTTTCCATTTTTTATTCATAGCACATGGCTGGTAATCATTTTCAACAAGGACTAATCATTTTCTCGAGCAAGTGTAATGGTCGACATATTGAAGTTTGAAATAAAAACAGTAGACAGGAGGACAGTAGAGTAATTACAGGTACCATACCAATAGAAAATGACAATTGACGCAAGGCCTCAATGAATGGCATAGACTCGATATCACCTGACAGCAAAAATTAATTTCTTGTCAACAAGAAATATCTTAAATGACCGGGTCGTAATAGGATGATAACAGTAAAGAGCTGCTTGCAACATTTGACAACAGAGCCTCATAACACCTACCTACTGTTCCACCTAATTCTATAACACAAATATCAGGCGGTCCATCTTTTCCATCGACAGAAATAGTAGACACCCTTTCAATCCAATTCTTAATGGCGTCAGTTATGTGCGGAACGACCTGAAATAAACTGGAGCAGTGGTAATAAGGGCTCTTCAATACTGTAGTCATGGACACCATAATTGATGCATGTGCATTGAAAAATGATGGATATCTGTACTTATAATCTTCAATCATCACCTGAACAGTCTTTCCAAGATAGTCTCCTCTCCGTTCCTTGTCAAGAACAGACTGAGGAAAAAAAAATGGATTCGTCACACTCGAGGAAAAAAGAAAGAAAGAGAAGAAAGAAGCAGAGCAACCCCCATTGTGAGCAAAATTTGCTTATCAAAGGCTCGTTCACCTGATATATCTTCCCAGTGGTAATGTTATTGTCCCGAGTTAACGTGATGTCCAGGAAGCGCTCATAGTTCCCCAGGTCCAGATCGACCTTTGCTCGGCATCATTTGAAACTTCAGTAGAAGTTTACAAAGTTGGGATAATAGTAAAATTAAAATAAATTATGGTAAAAAATACGGAGACGGTAAAAAAAAAAACGAATCATTGAGACCTGGTCCTATACAGTTTGCGCAAAGAGTGAAGCAACAGACCTCTCCACCATCATCCAGGACAAAAACCTCCCCATGCTCAAAAGGGGACATTGTCCCCGCATCAGTGTTCAAATATGGATCTGTAATAAACAAGCTTAATATCCATAAAATAGTCGCACAACACGCCCTTACAAGGAGATCAACGTTGGACGATAACATTCAAAATAGTTAAACGTTTCCAATGTTATCAGGATGACAAAAAGTTCAACTTTGTAGCGGCGTGAAGAAACCGGGCACGGATAAGGCAAAAAAATCCTTCTCACTAACTCGTACAAGTGGAGACGAAAAAACCGAGAGGAGTTCATCGATGAAAACAGAAAACTAGACAAACGGATAAACAGGTTCATTGGCCAATACCCCAATACTCAGGAACGGAAAATACTCGAAAGGAAAACTATCCGAGAAGAAGGGTACCAATTTTGACAGAGGTGACGCGAAGGCCGCACGCCTTCAGGACGACGCCAATGCTGCTGGCAGTTACTCCTTTCCCGAGCCCGCTCACCACGCCTCCTGTCACCAGCACGTACTTCATCTTCTCCAATCTGCTCCCACACCCTCCTCCCTGCACTTGCCGCTCCCTCACTAACCACCTGTCGCCTGTGCTCCCCAGCGCCCCGCCGCCCCGCCGCCCCGCTGCCCCGCTTCCTGTTCCTCCTGGCAGCAGGCGCCAATGGGTTGAGTCCACGGAGAAAAAGTTCACTACGAAACCTTCCCAAATGTAATTTGCCGATTGACAACGAGCAGATTTTTTCATTAATATCTTAAATGATAATAAGGTTATATAATTATTTTATATATGGTTTTGCTCCCTCTCTCACACACAGAATAAATGGTACCTGTTATGGGCCCCAGTTGGGCCCGGCCCATTATATACGGATTATCTCGATAAGAACGATTATTCATTGACCGATTGACCAGATAACGTAATTAAGGCTGCCTACGTGCCGTTAACGGGCTTCCTGAAGCGGGGCCCAGCTATCTCCGGAGAGAAAAATTTCAGCCGTCGGATCACGTGGAGATCCAAGGGACTTGGTGGGGCCCGTGGATTTCGTAATTTGAATTCGTGTTCGTCCTCCTTTTTGCCGGCGAGAGAGAGACGTTGGTTTAACGTTTTCCGACACCCCCCCACCCACTTCTCGGCTTTTTTTTATTTCATTAATGGTCGCTCCTGTCCTTCCTTGATCAGTTCTGGAGTCCGCCTCCGCCTTCCCAACTCATCTCACCACCTGGGATCCCTTGGTCTCTTCGAGCTTCGGAGCGTCGGCTTCCGAAGCTCATTTCTAACGCAGTATCTGGGGGAGGCGGCCCCTTGTGGTCGAGATATTTGCTGGAACCTGTCCTTGTTTCTGACCAGGTGAGTGATCGGTCCTCATTGTTGTTGAAATCATTGGTTCTTCCCGGCTCCGGACGAGGGTGAAGAAAATGGCATCCTCGTTTTTTGCGTTGATGATTGCGACTCTTCTCGTTTTCCCTTGATGAACTGTTCTTTTTGGCGTTGGAGAGTTAGAGAGCTAGGGTTATGGAGCAAGAACGTGGATTATTCCGATCTTGCTCGGGATCCTCCTCGTGTTTGCTTATTCCATGGGAAATTGCTCGAATGGGGAATTTAGTCTCCAATCTGGGGGCGCATTTTGTCTAAGGGACGATGAATCGTCGGGAGATTTATCTGCCTTCGGTTTCCATTTTCTTTGATAAAAGGTTGACATGGCGCGTTGTTCAGATTTATCGCAAGACCGTGGATTGCTCTCATGGTATTCTTTTCTTTTTTCCAAAACGCAGAAAAGTATTCAAGTAAAATCTGGTGACAGTCTTGTTTGCGAGTATGGCTCCTTCATTTTACTGATCTTGTCCCTTGGACTGAGGAAATGGGAGCGGAGAAGGCGGGCTCAAAAACCGGAGGATTCTTTCATCTGTTCGACTGGAATAGAAAGTCACGCAAGAAGCTATTTGCTAATGGAACCATTTCCCCTGGTAAGATCATGCTGTAAACAGATCACTTCTATTTTTCTCGCTTCTTCTCTGAAATATTGTTTCTTCTTGTAGTGGGATCGAAGCAGAGAACGAATGTCAGTGGGAACGTGCCAACAATGCGTCCCCCCAAATTCGTGAGAGCCTCTACCTCTATGTCTTTTGTCCGATTGTGAACAATTTACCTAGAATGCTCACTCACTCGTGCCTTTCAGATTGAAGACGACGACACCGGGGTGGTGTCAAGTGTGAAGGGAAGTGATTACAGTTGTGCCTCTTCAGTTACAGATGAAGAAGGTCATGGAGCTAGGGCACCTGGGGTAGTAGCCAGGCTTATGGGTCTAGATTCATTGCCCGGCGCAGGAGTTTCTGAGAATTTTTCCACCCCATTATTTGATTCACGTTCTCTTCAAGAAAAATGCTATCAAAAGGGAAGTCTGGATACCCATATTGATGAGAATTTCAGCAATGTGAGTGGTAGATCTGAATGCCATTATAGAAGACCAGTGGAGTTGAGGTGTCAAAAGATGCCCAGCAGCCCAATTGAAAGGTTTCAGACAGAGGTGTTGCCGCCAAGATCAGCCAGGTCCTTCCCGATTAATCATTACAAGTTACTATCGCCCATTAAAAACCCTAGGTTTTTATCTGGCAAAGATGCTGCTCACATAATGGAGGCAGCTGCGAAGATTCTTGAACCAGGACCTCCTAACATGAATGCCAAGTCCACAGTTCCTTCTCTTGGGTCATCTTCTCTCACAGTGAGAGTTCATGACTCAAAGGAGAACATCGCAATATGTCAGCGAGCATCAAGGCTTTCAGAATCTTCTAGACGGTCTCCCGAGCTTAATGCCCTCAAGCATCTCAGAGGGCATTCTCTGAGCGAGAGTTGGGATTCTCAAGATGGTGCTACTAGTCTGGGAACATCTACAGAACCAGGGAAAGATGGGTTCACCGGTGCCAAGTGTGGGGCCAAAAGTGTTTCGCTCGCTATTCAAGCTAAGGTAAATGTCAAGAAGAGAGAGTGCTCAAATGCATCAAGTTCGACCTCATCGATTCCCAGGGAACCAGAAGACGCTAGGCAGAACCAGCCATTCAGGAGTCAATTGAGCTCCAGGAATAAGGCCCAGAGAAAGGCTTCACCTGGTCCCCCTGGTGTGCTCAAGCAAAATAACCAGAAACAGAATGGCCTGCCAGCAAAGGAAAAGTCAACATCGAAGTCATTGGTGTCTAACCCGCAGGCTAGGAAAGCTACATCTGGAGATTCTAACTCAGGAAGGAGCAAGAACTTCGGGAAGAATAAGGAAAGCTCCAAGGTTGTTTGCAGAAAGGAAGATTTGACGACAGCAAATCCTGAGAAGGATGCGCCTTCATCAAGAACACGGAAGAAAAGATCAATAGATGGGAATTATCAGTCAGGCAGGAACAGTTTTGCTGATTCTACTTCAGTCGGCCGACGTGAGAAACGTATCCAATCCGCTATCACGATTGATGAACATAAAAAGTGGGTTGAAGACATCAAGGGAAATGACACAGATGTCGTGTCTTTCACATTTACCTCGCCTATGACTAAGCCGGCCCTTGGACCTCAGCCCACTCGTATCCTTGAGAAGAATGACAACATAAGTACGTTTCCAGTAGGCTTGCAAGGAGAACGGGATACCCGAAATGCAGAGGACAGCAAATTAGCCATGTTGGGTCGGAATGTACTCAGTGGCGACGCGTTGAGCATTCTCTTGGAACAAAAGCTGAGGGAACTGACTTCTGGGTTCGTCTCCTCTAACCTGGCTGAAGTGGGTAACATGTCATCTCCCACTCCCCTTTTCCCTGGTTCAGCATCTGCAGAGGAGAACAGCCATGCAGTGACAATGTTTGGTGATCCGAAGTCCACTCCAGATTCTTGCAGAACTAGATTCCATGATGAATCTAATTCTTCCCTCCCAGTCAATTCCTGGCTGTTCAACCCAAGCCCTAATATCCAGGTATAACAACATTTTTCCTTGTGCTTTTTGATTGGATCACATTCTAACCCTCACGGCCAGAATTGGTATTTAGTTATTCGCTCGTTTAATTGTTCACATGTGCGCCATGTTCTGGTCTTTGACAAGTCCATTCTCCGCGTCTGAATTAAGATTCTTGGTCAGATCATTTGCTTATATGAAGAAATAAGACAAGGCGTCCAATGTAGCCAATGTACGTTCTTCTGCGGAGAACAGCATCTGGGTGAATCAATTGATGAGGTCCTCGGACAACCTATAGTGTAGGTTTTGCTGTATGTCCGATGGATCAAGTACCCAACAGTTGCTAGATTGCTGGGGATGAGGGGGAGCACCACGACTGCGCTAGAATCTGTGAGACTGCTTGGTAATAGTGGGGAGACGCCATCAGCACTGTTGGTGTCCTGTGCTCGATCCAAGTGTGGGGCCATCTCCTTCATTATTTTTTCTCTGTTGGCATTGAACTGTCCTATCCATCAACGCTGTTTTTGTGGTAGTAGATTTGTTTGAATGTCGGCCTTGGTTGATGTCCTTCTCTTTCCTTCATCGAAATATTGATGATTTGACGATTGGTTCCCAGGGAGCTGAAAGCGCAGGCTTCAGCAACTGTAATGCCTACAAGGAACCTGAGCGGGAGCATCCGAGTCCCCTCTCCATTCTTGAGGCCTCGTTCTCAAATGAAAGCTACACTTCCTGTGACGTCTCCGATAGTATAAATGGTATCTCAGAAGGCTGTTCAAGTTGATTGGTACCTCTGCTGTGTGCTCTGCTATCTATCGTCTTTTAATATCGGTCTTCCCATTTTTCTATTCTCCAGGAAGCAAGATCCTCTCTTTCTCCGTTGCTACTGGTTCGGGTGGACGGAACCCACCGACGGAAGCTGAACTGGACGTCTGCGATTCGGCCTCCTCACTCAAGGTCGCTGTAAAATCGCCTGTGGAACTGACGATCCCACCGGCGGGCTCCTCGGGGACTTCCCGCCGGAGAGAGGAAGATTACGTAAGATCCATTCTGCGGAACGCGGATGAGGAAGCTCTGAGCTCGTTGACCCATTCCGGCGCCGCGCTGGATCCCCTCCTCTTCGACTGGCTGGAGAACAACCAGGAAGGCTCGAACGGAGACGACGATGAAGACGACCCCAAGATCGGCAGGCTCCGGAGGAAGGCTCTGTTCGACTGCGTCGGCGAATTCCTGGACTCTCGGCGGCGCCGCCACTTCTGCGGTGGGTACCACCGGTGGGCCAGGGGCGTGGCAGCGATGTCCGGGAGGGTTGACCAGCTCGCCGCAGAGGCCCACGAGGAAGTCTCGCGCTGGAAAACCATGGGAGACTGGATGGTGGACGAGTTGGTGGATAAGGACATGGGCAGCAGCCCTTCTGGCAGGTGGGTGGACTTCGAAGCGGAGGCTTTCGAGGTCGGCGTCGAGGTGGAGGAGCGGATCCTCAGTTCCATTGTGGACGATGTTCTCGCTGATTTTTTTATTGTGTAGCTGCTGCTGCTGCTGTCACTGTCTTCTTCTCCGGCGTCGAACGGGGGTGTTTATTTACATTACCGATCATCAGAACGGGGAATCCTCCGGTCTGGGTCACCGCCGGCGAGGTCGCCGGCGGGGAGGCCAGGATCGTCATTTCGCTGGTGAGGCAGGTGAACTGCATGAGGAATCCGGGTGGGCTTTCCGTACGGGAACATGGGGAGATGCGTTGGCGTTGGCGTTTCCCAATGTTTGGTTTAATAGATTTAAGCGGCCAAGGATTCTGTAGGAAACCCAGTAATTTGACGGAGTGTGACGGCGGCTACGCCGCTCCGTTGCATCCCTCGCCGCTGCCCTTAACGGCGCCGTCAACTCAGTTAAATCAACAGATGTTTCGAATCTTCGCCCAAACGGAAGAAGGTCCCCCGAGGGATGTGAAGCATCGCGATAGACTTACCGGAGGGGCTTTCAAATTTCCTTTGGAGGCACGTTCGTGTGACATCAGCCGTCTACGTCGTTCACGGCGAGAGAGAGAGTGAGGGAGTAAATGGAGTGGTACAATCGTTGATTGTGGCATCTTCAAGGGGTAGAATAGGTCATTCTGACAGCGGCATCGCTTTCGCCGTTCTTTCTCCCTCCCTCTTAAGACAGCCCCGAGAACACTCGCCGGCATTATTAGCGTGTCCGCCGGATGCCGCAGTGGCTGTGCGGAGGGAGAGCAGAGAATCCGAGGGTCGGGCATGTTCACCGTGATGGAAGTGAAGCCCCAAGGTGACCAGGCCACGGAGGGCGGCGACGATGGGGGAGCCCTACGGCATTCTCTTCCGAGGTGCTCCGCCGGAGACGTCGACAGCAGTTGCTCTACGCCGTACGCGAGCGCGCCATCCAGCCCCGGCCGCTGCGGCGGCGGCGGCGGCGCCCCCAGCGGCTATTTCCACAGTGCGCCGGCGAGTCCCATGCACTTCGTTCTCTCCTCTTCCCCGTACACCTGCGCCGGCGCGGCCGAGGACCCCCTCAGCGCCGCCGGCGCCGACTGTTTCGCGGCGGGGTCCTTTGAGTTCGAGTTCTCCGCCCGGTTCTCTGGCACGGGGGCTGGGAGTTCGTCGGTGGGGTCGATGATCTCTGCAGATGAGCTGTTCCTCAATGGCCAGATCCGGCCGATGAACCTCTCATCTCACCTTCAGCGGCCTCAGATGCTCTCCCCGCTGCTGGATCTGGAGGCCGAAGAAGATGAGGAAGAGCAGCCTGCCGTCAGAGGACGGGATCTTACTATGCGGAGCGGATCTATGCGCCGGAGGGCTAGATCCATGTCGCCGCTGCGGACTCAGTGGCGCCATGATGACGAAGAAGGGGGGAGGAACACCGCGCGAAGCGGCGCAGGCAAGGGCCAGGATCCGGATCTGGACGCCGACTCAGACGTGAATGCGGCGGCGATGGCGGCCGCCACGCCGGCGTCGGCGTCGTCGTCTCGGTCATCGTCAACCTCGTCGAGTAGGAACTCGAAGAGGTGGGTCTTCCTCAAGGACTTCCTCTACCGCAGTAAGAGTGAAGGGAGAGGGAATACCAAGGACAAGTTCTGGAATGCCCTCTCCTTCTCCCCCTCGAAGGAGAAGAGCTCCTCACTCCGGGACAGGTTCAAGGAGTCCCTCAAGCCCTCCCATCCTAATGCCGCTTCCTCATCGTCTTCCGCCGCCGTAGACGCAGCCGTCCCTCCCGCAGTGGAGTCCCAGAAGGGGAAAGAGAAGATGGCGCCGGCGCTGGCTTCTGCTTCCAAGAAGCCAGCATCGTCGGCATCTTCACGGCCGGTGAACGCCGTAGGGAAGCGGAGGGGATCGTCCCAGTCTGCGCACGAGCGGCACTACACCGCCAACCGGGCGCAGGCCGAGGAGATGAGGAAGAAGACATTCCTACCCTACCGGCAGGGACTACTAGGTTGCCTCTGGTTCAGCTCCAGGAGCTATGGCGCCATGAACGGACTGGCCAGGGCGCTGAACTCCGTGACCTCCAGGTGAAAACCCCAGCGGCCTCTACACCTCACGGTGCAAGTCCAGGACGAGGAGGAACACCTCTGGTATTTTTCCTCTTTCAGATTTTTTCTTTTCCCCTTTCTAGAAAACCCATTCTGTATAGGCTTTTTCTGCACCTTCTCCGGCTCCGTTTACTCCTCTCGGAAGGCCGCCGTCTTATCTGATTAGACGGGCTCTTCTCCCGAGTTCATAGTTCTTCACTGTTCCAGAGAGAAAGATCCTCCTCTCCCTCACCCCTCACCCCTCACCTCACCTCACCTCACGTCTTCGGAGGATTCCCCGGAAACCTGCTTCCTGATGAGAAGAGGGGGGGGGGTCATTTAATCCAGACAGGGGGAAAAAAGAAGAAGAGAAGATTAACAAAAACCCAGAAGCCCTGGTGGCGTGAAGACGATTTTGCGAGCCCAAAGAATAAAAATTGCCGACTTGCAGATCCACAGTTGGCCGTCGAATGTCCTTTCTGGTTCTTAATTACGTTGTCCTAGCTGCATGTGAGAACAACGCGCCGCGCACGTGACGTGCCGGGTTTTTCTGCCGCCGGTGGTGGAGAAGAGGAAGGAAAGGAAGGCCATGGTAGATGGGCGGCGACCCCACCACCGCCCCCACACTCCGGCGGAGTCTCGCCCACGTCGACGGAGCTGTCTTCCTCTCGTGAGCTTCGTCTGAGCCAAATCGGAAGGCCCGCCAGGGTTTGTTTCTTCTGGAGAGGGGCGAGCCGAGACAGGGTATTTATCATGCCGGCGGGGTTGCTGGCGCGTCGCTGTCGAGAGGGCGGGCGCCGCCATTACCAATGGGAGGCCCGGCGCGGCTCCCAGAAGTGACTGATGATGATGGGTCCTTTGCGTAGAACAGAAAAGTCGAGTCTTTCTTTTTTTCTCGCGACATATCTTGTCACCCACCAATCGATCGGCAGCAGGCAGTAACGGGCTCTCGATTCCGACCGAGGCTCACGTTGACTACATTCGATTCTTCCGAGTTCTATCTATCTATCTATCCATCCTTTCTTCTGATCGGATTCAGACTACCGAAAGGGGGCTCGAGTGCCGAGATCTCTACGCAGCTCGTCTGGGTCCCAAGAGGGAGTAAACGCTGTCCAGTGACCGGGATCGATCACGATATCGGGATGGCGATGCGTGCTAATGATCGAGAAAGCTATGGTCATTTACCTGCATTGACTTCCGACCTTTGCAACATCTCTAGCATTTACGGCGGAGATATCACTCGGCCGTTGACTAGTAAGCATGGTGGGGTGAAACGCTCGGCTGAGTTCTTATCCAGCGGTTCTCGCCGGCAGTTCAGAGATCGCCAGTGGCCGTGTCAGCGGCGCGCAGAGGCGTACAGACCCAGTCGACGGGGATGGGGGACTACCCATTCGTCGGAGAGTGGGCAGAATTTCTCCAGACCCAGTAGCCGCCGGGGCATGGGCGGTGGTGGGCCTCTCAGCAACCAGTTCACAGAGGGTGCTCCACATAACTGAGGCCGCACGCGTCGCGGCACGGGCGGCGCACAGGCCGGCACAGAGCCAAGATGGCGCACCGTGTCACGGCGGCATTGCCTCTGATGCCGTGCAGCGCCAAATGGAGGTAAGTCCGAGAAGGATAATCGGGCCACATGGACGGACTGTAAAATAATAAAAGCCCTTTCCGGAGACCGATGCCGGAGGAGTGGGGGGCCACATGGACGAGTCTAAAAGATGGGCACCTGCTGCCCGAGTTCAGAACTTCGAGATCGAGCTCTCTGTTTTGTTTACACCACTGCAGCAGCAGCCCCACGAAACCAAAGATATTATAATCATAAAGGATGTCTATCGTCGGCAGAAAATGGGTCTAAGGGATCCTCATTTTAGCAGAAAAAATTTGCGAGGTCCAACCAGCAAAATCGCGCTGCTCAGGCGACGAACGTCGACAGGATGTTCTTCTTGATGACGAACTCGTCCGCCTTGGAAGGGTTGATGGACTGCAACCAACAAGCTCAGGCTTAGTTCAATCTCATCAAGGAGGGCTCCGTGAGCATCCCTTTTCTGCCATCTTTTAGAGATCAGAACATAAGGAAACTAAGGCAAGGTAAGAAGCCCACCTTCTCCAACATTCTCTGAAGCCGATCAATTTCCTTCTGGGGGTAAGCGGCACCTTTATCGACGTAGCTCTTCGCAGCTTTTAGGTAAACCTTTCCGTACCTGAAAGATCACAGTGAGAGTCCGTGAGGCAAAGTCCGGGCAAAGGGCTAATGAGCCCAGTAAAAGCTCATCTGAGCCCATACCCCCCGGCGGGGGGGGGGGGGGCGCGAATTCTCCTCGGTAGATGACCGAGATGAAACTTTAGTCCATGTAGGATGAGGCGAAGCTGTACAGGATACTAAATATGTCGATGTATTCATCTTCTTCTTCTTAAGGAATTAAACGCCATCTCAACCCCCCATATGTAGTAAAAAGTTTACTGGACGAATCTTTTCCTTTGGTAGTAAAACAAAGACAACAGTAAATATTAACCAAGGTCATTGTTAATTACCATAAGCTATTCTAACTTTTACGATTATGATCCATCTTATTTTCGAAAGGGGTAATGGATTTACCTTGAAGAAGAACCTTCAAGCTTTTCAACTTCCTCTTCTATGCGAGTGAATACTGCCTTCTTTTCTGCTTCGCCGGCGGTTACAATCTCCTTCACCAAACTGTCCAGGCTTGCTAGAACACCAGCCTAGAAGTATCAAAAAGACAATAATTAGAAAACTATAACAGCCAACTTATATGTGCCGGCGTTGTTTCATTATCCAATACTGACTTTAGAAGTGAGTTGCCCTTTTGGGTCTCTGCTGGTGCCACATTTTTCATTGATGAAGTTGACAAAGTCAGCAACTTCTCTATCACCATCATAGTCTTCACCAGCTTTATTGCTCTTAGAGAAAAATTTTAATGTAGGATACCCACTAACTCCATACCTGCAAGGATAATTTAGCATCGAAATTAACTCTTAAAAATTTACATACCAATTAAAAATAATAGAGATATCAAGAAACTGTCAATAGACCTCGTGAAGAACCAAACACATTTTCGGATGAATTAAGGATTAAATCTACTAAGCAAAAAACGTTAAACACTTTCATTTTCTCGATATTGGACCACGATTCATCACTTGAAAAGAACATAAAACGCAGAATGCAGACCATCCTGAAAGAGGACATTTAACAGAGTTGCTTATAAGAATTAATCGGTCAATTTGATATCAGGAACCCAAAACTCGTCAGCGAGAAGCCTTGTTAGAAAAATAATAATAATAATAACCAGTAGTCGTATTATTATTATTATTTCTTTCTATACTTTTATTTTCTTTTGATTGGAGGAAAGCTCGAATTTACTTTTGTTCTCTCCTGTCAAACTACTCATTAGACAGAACATAAATAGGCTTTTCCACCTGGCTAGCACATATTTCAATGAAATTCTGAAAGGAGAGGATATCATTTCGTGCACACAGAAACAGAATTGATCAACACCCATAAACAACTCTCAGAGATTCAGATGTGGAAATGGGAAGCAAAAGAAGAATTCATGGACAATTGTCATTGATATCTGTAACAGATGTCGAGAGAAAAGCATTGGGACAACTCTGTACAGCACGGACGTCCCAATAAAATTCAGAGTTTTGTATGGAGCTAACCAGGGCAATTGCCACCTTTACCATTCAGCACATGCCATCTCACCTTAGCACATGCACTCCAAAAACCATGTATACATGTCATTAATAATCTTAAAACATAAATCGCTGAGATAAATTTTCATTAACCTCATTCTTGATATGTATTACATAATGTACCAAAAATTCAAAGTTTCATCTTTAAGGAAAATGTGTTGGATCTAAAGCATGATTTGAAGAGACTTAATATTAATTTCATCAGTCAAGAACTTAATGGTAAAATACAGACGTGAAGATGGATATATAAGTTACAGCCTAAAAACAAAATAACCTTTGATGGTTCCTGGATAAGTGCAAATAAATATTTTTCATGCAAATAAAAATTCTTTCTAAGGAAACGGAAACTAGAAATTTTTAAAAAATCTTCAAAAATAGAGTTCAGAAAAAAACTTCCAGACACTTGAGATAAACAAGGGTATACTTCAGGAAGTGTATTAGAACTGATTGCTTTTCCTTAGTATTAGATACCATGTCTCAATTATAAGCCTGAACAATATTTACTGTCCTCAAAATCGTCAATTTCATCATCAAATAATCAATTATCTTAATAACACAAATTTCTGTATCTACATCGTATTCAGATGCCAGGAAACCACACTTACTTCTCAGCCAGATCCTTGTATTGGTCGGCATCAATATTAGCAATAACTACATCATCCTCCATTTTGAATGCAGTGGCAACCTTCTCATAAGTCTAGAAAAAAAGAAATAAAATAAACCAAAATTACAGATCCCCAGGAGAACGGTATCACCCAAGGTCCAATGACAGTAGAGATTAATAAAGCTTTACTTACTGGAGCAAGGCTTTTGCAGTGACCGCACCTGCAAGAAGGAAGAAGACAAAGATGAAACTGGAGTCGAAGTTCACAAGGAGAAAGATGAGTTACATTCGACATTCATTCACGTTGCCACAGAAATATAACGATGAATATCAAAATATTGTGACAATAAAACGTGTTAAGTTTACTGAATGGAAAAAGGACGATCCAATGAATCCCAAAAGGAATCGAAACATGATCAGTATGATCTGACAATAAATGAAACAATCAGAGAAAACTTGATGAGGGAAACAAAGAAAGAGAAATGAAACTGACCATGGCGCATAAAACTCGACAAGAACATCTTTCGTCCCATCCAAAACAATCTCATCAAAGCTCTCTGATGTCAGCACGACAACACTTGAAGGAATTGTCGCAATCTTTACATTAGTACCTGTCATAAAAATAGAAAAGGGATTAGACTCCCAGCGACTCAAATCCTTTACCATTTGGTCAGGAATGCGTCAGAATTTACTAAATGCATAGGATTATTAGGCATTGAAATATGGAAGGCATCGTTCTTACAAAAGAGAGAACTCACATGCAGTACAGGTACAAAGGCGGCATGATATCATTTTATATCCTCACGGGAATTTTACAAAACAGAAAAGGAGAGAAACTATTCGGACGGCAATGCATTGTGCATATGAAAGCACAGGGAGTTTGACATGGTCTACATGACTCAAACTTAATCGGGGAACAAACTATGACTCTCGATAACATACTAACCAAGGAAGAAACAAATCAGACATTTTCAGAATAAAGGGATTCATCTGATATGAAGTATCGCCCGAGAAAACTGTTCATGATGTCGTCTAAGATATTACAAATATTGAGAATGCTAATGCCGGAAAGAAAAACGCTTCTGATTTCTCGTACCTACTTTTATGGATTTAAGGCCACGAGGATAGATGGAATAAGTCCTTTTGACAATGCAAAGATGATAAGAAAAATAAGGGAGATGAAAATACACGATAGAGACTAAAATGCTAATTAAGGGTAGCATAAAGCAATAAGAGATTAACATTATGTCACCTCCTTCAGTATTAACAAATTCAGCAAGATCTTCAGCTGTACGTGGGCCTTCATACCTTCACATGAAGTAGAGTACAAAAGTCACAACCCG
Organism: Spirodela intermedia; assembly: GCA_902729315.2. Taxonomy (NCBI): domain Eukaryota; kingdom Viridiplantae; phylum Streptophyta; class Magnoliopsida; order Alismatales; family Araceae; genus Spirodela; species Spirodela intermedia. The sequence goes on from LR746264.1 coordinate 6,743,293, forward strand.
AAGACCCGAGAGTTAATTTATTTTAAATAGAATAGTAGAATTGAACTGTTTAAGGAGAGAGACAACTTTAAGAAAGTACGCATGCCAATCTACACAACTCATATGAGAAAGTCACTACTTCAGAAAGTACAGATATATTTGTGCAAAAATCGTATCCGTACTTACATTTTTGGCTCCAAGGAACCCTTTGGAAACCACTGGATAGTCGGGTATCCTGTAACCCCATACTTGGTGCACACACTCTTTTGTTCATCACAATCCACCTATCGAAGCCAAAACGAGAAAGACATTGAGGCTCGGCCAAAGTGGAGTGAGGGTGACAAAACTAGAGAAAACGACAAACAACTCTATAAATTTCACCGAAACAAATATCATTACACGTGTCCACCTCCTACCCCAACCCTACTTGTCCACTGTATGCGTCCCCTTGAATCTCGCTCAGCCATCCTCACCTGACTCAGTGAATGCTCAACCAAAATATCAGATTTGGCCCATTCCCATGGGAAGAGGAATTTCCTTTTCTTTTTTAATTCTACCGTCCTACTTTGCGCACTAATTTAAAACAAAAATCTCCATAATGTGGAGGTGTCTTTGGAAGGTATTGAATTCAAAAACGGGCTTGGACAACAAAAATAAAAAATGGGCAAGACTAGCCCAATCTCCTCACATACTGCAAAAACCTAGGCCCCATAATCCCCCCATTCCTCTCCTCCTTTTGTGCAGCTTTCCTTTCACAAAAACTCCGCTTGCCCCCATCTCTCCTCCATTAGCATCCCGCACAGCTTGTTCCAACTTTCTTTAAGACGCAAACAAATCTAGTCAAGCCTGAGAAATAGGCTGGGCCTACCTGCGTGTCACAGGGATTCCACAAGCCCAACATGAGCCCAGCCCACAAACCGCCCTTTTTTCTGCCAACTCAAAAGCAATGAAACATTTTATCAAACTCGTCCTCAGGAAAAACATATTTCCGGCATAGTTGAGGATTTGCAACGTTCGTCTATTTTCGTTCATACTTGAATCACCAATTCTGTCAAATCACCTACGCTATTTTCGTACACGAAAAAAAAGATGTAAAAAATTACAAACGTGCATACATAGAACACAATTTAGCATTTGAATGGGAAACTAGAGATAAAAGGACTGTGAGAGAATGACCAGCGCAGGTGCATCTCACCTTTGCTATCAAGACAGATTTTGCTTTTTTGAAACTAGAACCCAACTTCTCATACTCTGGGGCGAGCTTCTTACAATGCCCACACCTACAGATAAAAGACAAAATTGATAAGATATAAACGCCTGAAATGCTGTCCGTGAAGGGTAACTAGGAAATCTTGGGCGACATTTTCTCTTTTTTCCACCATATTTAAGGACCTACGGCTTCATTTCACCGTTACCGACGACATAGACGATTAATCTCGGATAAAGACACATCAAGCGAAGAAAACGGAAAAAACTAGAAAACTCCCGTATCTAAAGCACAGCCGCAACCAACGGCTTCCCCGGCTCGGGTCATGGGTGATGTTGAATTAACAGAAAACTACTGACTGATCAGCTTTCATCGAACAATAAATGGTTGGGGCACGTCCCCAGCGCCAAAAAGAACGAGGATCACCCTCGCGACTTACTTAGGAAGACTAATCTACCTGATCCGCGATAAAACTCTCAACCCGAAACTACCCAGGGCGAGAAAAGAAGAATTCAGCGACCACAAAGAAAATTAACAAAAGAACAGCCGTGGAATCCCTCACCAGGGGGCGAAGAACTCGACAAGAGCGCCACGATCCTGACCAACCTCCTTCTCGAAGGTCTCCTCCGACAACGCCAAGACATCGTCGTCCGCCAACGCCGGCAAGGCGAAGGCGAGCGCGACGACCGCCACCGCCGCCAACCCGACCCAGATCTGTGGTCTTCCCATTTCGTTGCTCGCTCCCTACTCAACTCCGCCGCCAAACAGACTTCTTCGTGTATGGAAGACGCGATGGCGGAGGCGGACTTCGCCGGTTTTGAGTATACAGACGCGAGTATCAATGACGTGTTTAAGTCAATTAGAGCCGTCCAAACGACGGCCCCAGCTAATCGGACGGCCAACAATGGCCATCTCCCGGCGGCTTCTTGATCTGCTCCTCGGTCCTCTTGTCATACTTATTTCCCCGATATACCCTTATCACGCCCATGTGACACCCCATGTTTGATCGCGGGATCGCGCGATTGGCCCAGCCACGTCTCCTTTATAACACGTGGATCAAATCTGGCCGTACGTTTTGATCCTCGTTCTCCAATTTCGATCCTGCTCCCTCCCGCTTCTTCGTCAGTGATGACCAGTTATTTTGCACTATCTTGGGCCCGCGTATTTAATGGCCATTTTTCTCTCTGTTTTTAATTATAAACCAGATTTATAAAAAAATAATATCAATTTGATGCCAATTAAAATAATAATAATAATAATCTATGTGGGTATAAATAAGACGTTTTTTTTTAGAGCATAAAATTAGGCACGTGAGAAGTTATGCTTCATGTTTGGTAGCTCAATGGACCAAACAATGACTGGTCCACGAGCTTCGACCGTTGACGTAAAACCGGGCCTCTTTGTCTTGGATCGATACTTTGACTAAGTATGGCAATGATGACTTTGACCGTTGAAAAATAATGCATCATACCATCACGACACCGAAGCCATGAAGAGTTGGGTGGTATAAATAAAGTTCTCAATATGTCGTATGGGGCCCACATAAGGGCCCAAAGGAAACATGGTCAGAGCGGCCCAATGGGCTACTGACCCATTGGGCGTTCCCCGCCCCCGGACCAACCTTTTCCATAGACTAGATTTGAGCCTGTCCGGGCATCCAAATTTGAGCCCAAAAGTCTGTGGACTAGATTTGTGAGAATTTGTTTTAACGTGGGGTAACCTATAAAATAGCTGCCGTGGGTGGCAGAGAGTGGGCTTTGATTCAGACTGGGCCGATTTGGGTACACCTGCAGCGGTAAGATATTTAATCCTGCAATTCTAAGGCACAATGATTAGGTAACACTGCAGGGATTTTGGAATATTTTGGCGTCATTATTGGGCCGCGGCATTTTTTTCAGGGGGATATGACGTACACGTGGCAGCTAGGTCTGGGCTCTAACCGCAGGAGCAGAAATCCTCAAAGCCACGCGGTCGAAGATCCACGTGTGTCGCCTCCTTCACGGCCGTTCCCAACAGGTTTGACTTGTCAACGTCCCATTATACGATCCCTCTGTCGCGTTGCACCACCTTCCTCTTCCTCCTCGCCCCTCCACTGCCGGCTGGAGGCACACTGTCGGGAAACCAGAGCTGCTGGAGGTAGGAGGGTCGCCATTGGAGCCATCTCCGTGTTGAGATTCGAGCGCCGCTTCCAGCCATAGAAAGTGGTAGCAAGTCCAGTGATCGGATAGAAGAACAGTGGCTCTTGTGTGCATCATCTCGGCACTGTTGATGTCTACAGTACCAGTTTAGAGTTCTATGAGCGGCAGCATGTGGCTGTGGCGATGGCTGAAGAAATTGTTGTATATTCGGCGGAGCAAGGGAGCAAGGAGGGGGCCAGGCGACGCCACGATGAGGCATCCGTGCCCTTGAAACACACGGAGCTTTGGTTCTTTCAATACGAGCGACCTGGGGGTGATCCAATCACCACAACGAAGGCATATGGGACGAACGGAGGACCTAGTTTGCAGCAGTGAGGTGGGATCGCCCATCGCATGCTTCATGGGAGGTGCCCCCTCCTCTAGAGAGAAAGAGAGAGAGAGAGAAGCCAGCGCGGAGAAATGGAGTGAAGGTCGGACGTCTATGTCGTCAAATTAATTGCGGCAGATGCGTCGTCTTCTGGCCCATCACTTTATTTTATTGCCTGCCTGAAAAGGAAAGTATAAAATAAAGATAACATGGGGTTGAATTATTCAAGCTGGGGACTGGATCCGACACTACTGTCGTATTCTCGCCCCCCCCTCTCTCTCTCTCTCTCTCACTCTCCCTCGGAGAAGAGACCACGGGGAAGGAATAAGAAGCCGACGTAGCTTTCACGCTCCTCGCCATGGCAGTGTCTTTACTCCCGATCTTGCGGCCCCCCACCCCGAGCGAAAATGGATCGTAGTGGGAGGAAGCGGCAGAAGACCGAACGTCCCCCCGCCTCCCATCGTGTTCGCAAATGCCTGCAGGTGCGGCGGCCACTTGCAGTGCCTTCGCCTCCAAGGCACTGCTTCACTCCGTGCCCTTCGTTCACCGTATCAACAAGTTCTTAACTCGCTCCGACGAGACACAGATCGTCGACGGCCGGGATCGGGATGAAGGAAGTGCCCTGTGCGTTGTTTCCGGGAAAACGGATCCCCTCTCTCTAATGTGGGATCCCTCCATTAGATTGCAGATACTTTCGCTTACCTGCAGGATTTTTTGAAAGCTATCCAATGGCGATCTAGCAGGATCGGGTCGGCATCCTCCTAATTTGCTGGTCTGGCTAAAATCCAGAGAGTCTCCTCTCTTCGAAGTGGGGGTCCCCTTGGACTGGTGTGAGAGTCGGCGGATTATCTAACTGGAGCTGGGTTCCCGAGGCCTCTGCAAGTTCTTAGTTAAACTGCCGAAATTGGCAGGCTTATAAGGAAGTTGCACCTCTTGTATCCTCTCAGTTATCGAGGACTTCTCCAACCGATATTGAGATCCAAATGCCGGCTTCGATCTCCGGTAGATCAAACGAGATTACCGTCACACGAATAATCCGAATTCATCGATCGAACAGGGAAAGTGTGGCCATTCTTCCAGCCTGAAACTACTCCCTCACGAAGTGTTTTTCTCATCCCGTCTCTACGACTTGCCAGCAGCCTTCCGGGTCCGCTGTTATGCTCACGGCGGAGAAACCCAAAACGGCGCAAGTGACGGATTCATTTCTACCGCTGTCCATTCTGTAAGCTCGTCAAAGTGCACCAAGGATGTATGTAGAAGCGCTCCTATGCTTTCATGTCCTGGCTGGGGACGTCCTCATTTAAAGAGGGAGAGAGGAAGACTGTTGAAGAATATTGCCCCCGTTCGTGTTTGTTCCCATTACCACCGAGAAATTTACTTCGCTCATGTGAAATGCAAAGAGGACCACATGAAGCAGACGAAGATATACACGATGGAAAATATGGACCGTCTTCTCGTGCGTTTCTGGAGAGGAAGGAAGGTAGGTGGATGGGATCCATGAAGGCAGCGGTGGGAGGGGGGTGCATTAAATGCCGTCGAGCTGGTGTGTGGGGGGCCTCGTGGTCGAATTGAAGCCCGTGAGAGGATCCTTCTCGAGGTTTAGGGGCCAGAAAGCTGGACCCTCCTACGTGGCGACTGCCACCACCGTTCCCCAGTCGCAACGTCGGAGATCACGCCACCCTCCCACTGTGACTCCTATGGCCTTTTATTACTCCCCGGAGGTCCATATATCTCTGGTGATACCCTCAGTACCTCTGCTTGATAGCTACTGAGAGACTGGTGGGGAGCGCACGAACGTGCGAATAAATCTCTCTCCTCTTCCCCCTCCTCACCTTCTCTCTTTACACTTGGGAGTGCCTGGGGGAAGATGGGAAGGGCGCCATGCTGCGAGAAGGAAGGTTTGAAGAAGGGGAGATGGACATCCGAAGAGGACGAGTTACTAGTGAACTACATAAAGGCCCATGGGGAAGGCTCCTGGAGATCACTGCCTAAGAATGCAGGTAGAGACGGAAGGGCAACGAGAATTCGGCTCTGCAAATCTACTTCTTGCTTCCTTCTCGTCTCATTCTCTTTCTGAGCTCGAGACAGATTTGTCGCCATTGTCTTCCCAACGTTTCTACGATGCATGCCCCCAATAATAGTCTGGCTTTACTCTCGAATTCCATCTCTCTGCCCTCGCCTTCCTATTTTCCTCGGTTTAATTCCACTTAAGCTCAAACTGAGCCACGCTGCGCCATGCTTTTGGCCCTCGCGAACATCTCTGGTTATCATGACTTGCCTCCGAGAAGCTCTTCTTGTTCTGTTATTCTTATCTATCGGGAGTCGAACTCTTGCCCATTCGGCATAGGATCGTGGAATATCTCTCTCTAACACCGTCTTTTCTCCTGGAATGAAGGTCTTCTCAGATGCGGAAAGAGCTGCAGGCTGAGGTGGATAAACTACCTCAGATCCGACTTGAAGAGAGGCAACATATCTCCGGAAGAGGAAGAAGCGATCATCAAGCTTCATACTTCTCTCGGGAACAGGTGAAACACATCGTTCTTTCGAGGAGCAAGCCTCCGGTTTTGCCAAGAAATTTGGCTAATTTCCGGATAGGATAATCTCTCGGTTCTCCTACGCGGGTCTCTTGTGTTCTTCCTTGGGAAGCTCTGAGGCCCGACCAGTGACATTGATCTCAAGGAAAACCCTTGCCATTGCCGCATGGGCCCCTTGGGGTACCGAGCACGGCATATTCCTTGACTGGTCATCTGACTGTTCATCGCTGTTCCTTCCTCGAAGTTCGTGGCTCATCGCTACATCGGTCTTTTCCGTCGGCAAAGATTCATAAAAAATGGGCAAAGAAAATTTAATCGCGCACATGTAGTATGAGTTGAAACTGATATGGCAGCATAACTGAGCTCGAAAGTCTTCCATATCTTCATAACTGTGCTCAAAATGTTTACGGTCACAGGGGATTCGGACGTGGAGTTAGAATTTGAAAAGAGGAAGGCTTTCTGCAGAATCGTAGAAATGGCGCGTGGACCGGTGTTAACGAGCTTCTGGTCTGCGTTCTCTTCTTGCAGATGGTCCCTGATAGCTGCCCAGCTCCCCGGCAGGACGGACAACGAGATCAAGAACTACTGGAATTCCCATCTTAGCCGTCGGATTCACCGCCTGAGGAGGCGAGACGGCGACGAAGGGCCGGCTGTGATCGTAGACCTCGGCAAGATTGTGGGCATCCCACTTCGGCAGTGGGCCGGCCGGACGGGCCGATCGGCCATGAAGAAGGAAAACCCCGTCGGAACCGTCGATGAAAGCCGCGGCCAGGGCGGCGCCGATGGGGAAAGCGAGAAGACCACCCAACCACCTTGTGGGCGCCCCGTAGAATCTTACAGCAAGAAAATCAACCCGGAGGCGTTGCCGGAGAGCGAGTTACTGGAGACTGGCCGGGCTCTCTCGACCGAGTTCTGGGAGGCGGCGAGCGAGCTGTTGAGTCCGAGCTGGGAGAGGGGAGATGGAGGGTGGAGCGCCGCGAGCTCATTCATTGAGCAGAGAGAGTGTGGGCCATCGATGAGCTCGTGCACGACGAGCGAGGAGAGGAAGGACGGGCCCATGCCGGCGGTGGGGCAGCAGCCCTACGGGCAGGCGGAGGAGTGCAACAGCACTGCGACGACGGGCGGCGAGTGGCTAGACGTGGAGCTGGAGGCGATAGCCACCAAGCTGTGGGATGAGGCCGGCGAAGCGTGGCCGTGGCGGTGGGAAGACGCCTCAGTAGCCGAGCACCTATCTCAACAGCCGCCCACGGATTGCTACGAGTACGAGCAGGGTGCTCTCGAGAGGTGGCTCCTCTGAAACAAACCCGTCCCCCCCCCCACTCGCCGGTTCTTCTTTACGTCGTCGTTCCTCTCTGACTATGTATTTCCTCCGAACTCTGATTGAATGAGCCACATTCTTTTAACTCTTTCTCCCGCCCTATACAAGACGACAAAGAAACCGAGCCGAGGGAGATTCATACCCCCCTACCCCGCAGCGGGGCGAGAGTCTTAAAAGGACTCGTCCTCCACCGTACTGCCATCAAGAGCATTCACTGAAGGAGTTGGCGCCATCTCGTCGCCAACTGGGGCCATGACTGTCTTCCCCACAGGGAAAGGGGACGGATCGTGGCGAGACAGCGAGAGCCCAGAGAAGGAGAATCTTTAATCGGCTCCCGACATTCCTCCAGCTCGGTGCTATTAGAACTTATCTCCTGGCTTCCCCTTTGTCTGCGACGCAACTGGATGTCTGCTACCGGGACTCTGAGTTCATGATGTCGAGATGCAACAGGTTAGTTGAATATGGCTGGTAATGTGAGGACGGGATCCGAGCAGACTGCTTGCTGAAATAATCAAGATTTAATCCAAGCAGGAGAGGGGGGGAGGAACTGAGTTCTCTCTCTCTTTGACTCACTCACTCTCTCTCTCTGGGGGGGTGGGGGTATTGACAGCTGGCTGACAGCAGGCTGACAGCAGGCTGCTATAAATTAGGTCCGTGCTTTACACAAATGGCATGTGCAAAAGGGTGTCGACATAGAGGGGATGGACCAGAAATAGCCGCGGCCGACTCAACGAACCCATTAAAGGACTCCAGACTACCGACGGTTCGCAAAAGGCCTTCTGGGAGGGCTCCAAGGAAGAGGAGGGATATTCTTTGGATAATGTTATGAGGGGGCGAGATCCGGAGTTATCTGCAGATGGAGAAGCGGGTGGGTCAGCGGAGATCCAGGACCTCAAACTCCAGGTGAAGGTTCATGTACACATGTGAGCAGTGCTCATAGATGGGGTTGCCGTCTGCAGGTTCCTCGTGGGGATGGAATCCGCGCTGTTGGCAATTGCGTATTACAGAGACACCCCCGGGATCTGATAGGTGGAAGATGCCATGGGTTCTGCATTTTTATTCGAAATTCGTAAGGTTCTCTTCATTTGATGCACCAGAAATGAGAAGCGACGCTAACCTTGATGTATCTGTGGGTGCCATGACAATCGCGATGGCTTCTGGTAACATGACCTGTCAAACAAATGCATTATGAACATACATTTTAAAAAATAAATTAAACGGGGAGTGTTATGACAAGAAAAAAAGAAAGCATCAAGTTGGGATCTGTATTTTTTTTATCAACGTCGTGAAGCATGTGAATAATAAAAGATCTGGGTTGAAAAGCTAGCGACAGAAAAGCGTTTTACTGAAGGCTTGGCTTGCTTTTCCCCGGAAAAAGGAACGAAACAGTGGGGATATGAACTCGTGGGAACTTGATTATAGAGAGTAAATTCGACTTCCGGATTCTCCACCGAGTTTGGTAAACAGAATTGGATATCTTCGTTTATTGGAGGAAACTATGGGGAGGTCATGAAGAGGCCAGAAAATCGTGGCCCATGATTTGAAAGCATTCTATGGTTTATGAAAATAATTGTGGACGACAAACGAAAAAGGGTAGGGTAGTTGACCATATGCTAGGAGAAAACAAAATCGAGTCCAGATAGATATACAGAACTTGTAAAAAGCAGGCTGCAAAAGTCAAAATTCTCGTTCGAATAAGTGAGGGAGTCGAATTTGAAGTACGAATCATTTTAGTAATCAAAAGTCAACACTTTATTCGAAATAACAACCGGGGGGAGTCCACCACCTGATACGAGTAATGAGTGTGAAGGTCAACCGATGACATAAAGCAGGTCTGCGTTGGATGTGTCTGCAGGGGAAGATGACAGAGTCAGAATTGAGAAAAGCTCTATTAAAGCTGTATTATCTAGGATGAAGAGAGCGGCATTATCCTAAACAGACAATGTGGTAAATGGTATTCCCCACATCACGCCACTTAATGCGCCGGGAAATAGCCATAGCTTGCATTCATGCACATGCCAGAGCGAAAATATAACAGGCCGGTCAGAAGAAGAAAAAAAATTAAAAAAAATCATTCAGGAGCACAAACTAAAGTGCTCCAAGTGAATCATTCCACGTCAGGCCGTTGAGCAAAGAACTGACTCGTCACTTGAACCAGGATGGCTTGCTTTAGGGAGAGTATTGAAGAAAAGGCACTAACGCCCAAGTTGGTAGAAAAGATAAGCAAGCTCTGAAGAAAAGAACCATCTTCTCACTAGTTTCCAGGAGGAATTCGAACAAAGAGGTTCTCCTATGTAAAATGTGCTCTTAAGCTGCCTTCATGAACGGAAATAAAGGGAGCCGAATAAAGGGAACATTCACTGGAAGGGAATGGAAGTCGAGTATGGTGAAAACAGAACGATTATGTGGTCTACATGACTGCATAAATGGCTGCAGAAATGACAAATCCATACTGCCAAGCTTCCTAAACACCCAATAAATAGGATCGTTGTTTCTAGATTGCCAGTATTGTTTACATGCCTGATGATGAGGGAAATAGAAAATACATTTTTCTCCCTGTGATAACAACTCTCACTTCTTAAACCAGATGCCCGATTCACATGTTGTCAATACTCTTAGGAGTAAATATTTCACGCCCAAGATTATGAGTCAAATTATGCACGATAACTGTGCTAAATGATAACAACAAAAATGCTAGGAAAGTAATGGATAGAAACAAAGGGAAATCATTCCATTTCTTACGTGAATCCATCCGAGTGGGAAAAGAGAGCGTTTGTCCTGGGCATCAAATATTTCTTCCTCATTAGTTGTCTGACACTGAAATTGAAGTTTCATATAAATGGCGAATCAGACATTGATGGCAACTTTGAAATATTCATGCACAACTTAGCAACAAGCACTTCACATCTTTCTTCTCTTAATTAATGTTTCTGAGGTCAGCGGTCAGCTACACAACAGGAAGCACATTTAGCTTTTCCTAATCCCGTCATTTCCATAATCAAAGTGGAGTTTAATGCCAACATTTATCTACGAATAAAATTCATTAGGGAGAAATTGGAAAAAATTGGAGGAATAACACAGGCTACTACTAGGACTACCAGGACACACCGGGTTCGTTAATCTTAACAGGCATTATAGCTCTCACAAACGGCCTACATTAATCGAGTTTATGTTCGCAACAGGAATCTTTAGCAGTAACTCTAGGGGACAAAGAAAAAGTTATTCCAGTTTTGGAGTGGTACTAAACTACCAAGTATCAACTGGTTAAATGATGAAACTTATTTTCAGTAAACCTAATCATCTACGATCGTTCTGAATAGCGACACAGGTTCCGTTTAAAAAATCAGCGGTCATAATCTAGGAATAAGAATAATGAGAAATAAATAATCATGCATCCAACATTTCATATTTCTCCTGGAACAACTTTGTAATTACTAACAGTTGAATTCAGTGTTTATCTAACCACTTGGATACATCTCAGATCAATATTTTTGTAAATAGTATTTGACCCCATTGCCTACTAACAGACTGTGTACAATCCCTACCCACGTGTGCCTGTTTTCTTCCGTAAGATATGTGCATAAAACATGTTCAGAATGAGAACTGAAAGACAAAAAGATCATCTTACCGAGTCAGAAGTTGACTCCTGCTTAGGAATTATCAATGTCGTCACATAGAACTTGCTGTTTCTCTGCAATTATTGGAGATCCAAGGTGAGCATTGGAAGTACCCGATAGGTAAATATTTATTGGTACATACCAGTGAACCTGCAAGAACACCACAAGTTTCCAAATTCCTTTTCGTGTTTTTCTCTGCAATCTTCAAGAACGTCTCCATCATCTGTACAGGCTACGAAATATATTCACACCACAGTCAGCTACTGGCCTTGGTGAAAGTTTATATTAGATAATTAAAGATTTTAGACGAATTGCTAATTGGAGAACAACGCAAGATTCCAATGCACCATAAAAATTGGTGAATTAAAGAGAAAGCTCTAGCAGCTTACAAGGTGCACATTCTGATAAGTATTAGAATCTGAACTCCCCTGCAAAGTTTGGGCTGGTCCTGGCCTTGGATCTGCTACTTTTGAAGGATGTAAAATGGGCAATTCTTGCACTCGGGCTAGAAGTGGAGGAGGAGAGGGTTGCTTGATCAGCTGAACAAAGTCTTCTTCTGGAGCAGGAAGTGACAATCCACCATCAAACAAGGAAAGAACAGAGTCCATGTCAGGGGTAATTCCCCTCAGCCCATCTTTTTCTGACGCATGAGCATCTCCTGTCTGTGGCAGACTGCAAATGCGAAACGACATTAAATTACGCTGATGCTTCTAGACAGTACAATTTTGATTATGAATGCACAGAACGTCGAAAAAACAGTGCATATAGCGTAGGTTCCAATAAACAGTTGATTATGACGAGACCAGAAGAATACAGAACAAAAGTATTATTCAAAGGAACCAGGCTACCTGAATGTCTCAGCTTGTGCTATGTCAACATTGCTGGGATATTGGACCTGGACAAGGAAGAGGGATGAAATTCTATGACAAGCAGACATTACTCTTTAATCATGTTAACTTCAGAAAACTGTATGTAAAATAAATGAAAGGATTAATACCCTTATACCAGTAATTGCTCCACCCCGTTGTCCACGTAGCCCATTCGGACCTAAAATTGAGTGTCTGGATAGTGTTTCCTCCTTTGGATTTGGTAGACTAAAGGACCTACATAATATTACAGTGTGTATGTTACCTTGAATTCAAATATAAACCAGGAAAAATAATTAAGGAAACTCAGTTTCCAGGAAAAATGTTCTCCTCAACAAGAACGGGTAGAACAAACACATCGGCATTCCAAGTTTTATCAAGAATAATCGAGCTCATCTGCTACCAAATAGTTAACCGTAGGTTTACAAGTTTAACCAATCATCCAAAGTAATATTATATTCCAATCAACACTTCCAGTGAAAACCATGTATTGCTGTGTACATAAAAATACACATTCTGTCAGTGGTTGCTAATGGTCAATCCCTTAGTGTCAAGTATTTCATCAGCCTAACCAGCGAGCAGTTGTCCACGCGTTATTTCGGTGGCTTCAAAAGTAAATCATTCCATTGATTTACCCCCATAGATTTCCAACGGGCATTATGTATTCCAGGTTTTGCCTAAAAAATCAGAAAATGCTGCTTAGAGACAAACTATCCTGGATCTCTAACTAAGAAGCCTCCTTTGGCATTCTTAAGCCATAAATCATCGGCAAAGTAAGAAACAAGGACTTGCGATAGTGGACTTGGGCATTTTCTATCAAAGTCCATTATTGACTTCCATTCAGTCATGATGACGAAACATAACAAGTATAGAAGGAAATTAATAATGACCATGGTGTGAAGCTCCGAAGAAATGTACATACATCTTAGGGAACTGCTTCCCCACGTGCAACTGGTCTGATGACTTCGCTTGATTGATTCCATTGTTATATTTCAACAAGGCCTGAGATGAAGTTTTCATCACTGACTGTGATCATGTGAAAACAAATAAGAACAACTTGTAGACAAATTTTTAATTGACCAGATGTATGGGAATAATTCCAGTGGAAAAGAAAGGACAATGTGTATAATGCTTTCTACAATTTTCTCTTCTTCACGTAAACACGAACAATTCTATTTTAGGAAGAAAACCAAGAGCTATGAATCGTACAGACTACAATAGCGAAAACAGTCGCGGGGAGAATGTACCTGTTCACCATGGGGAATAGATGATAACTGCTGCTTTGTTGATGGCCAATCTGCGAAGGATGTAGATTTGTAAAGGTTCTTTCCCCCAAGATCAACCATATGCCCTTTGTTTAGTTCATCAACTTCGCGTTGAACAACAGGCTTCAGTGCCTCCAGTTCATTTATAACATCTAACAATTTCTAGAACAACGTGGAAACTATCAGTATGGACTAGCTTTAGCCTTATAATGCAATGAATCTAACCTACATAATCTGAATGATGTTGCCAACCTTCTTGAAAGCTAACTTCTCCTTTGGAAGCAAGAGATGGTAATCTCGATGCAAGGGTATGGTCTCACACATCAGGCTGCAATAGGAAGTGAATAGTAAAGAAATAGGACAAGCATTCACGGCCCCAAAAACAAGAAAAACGGGACACAGAAAGAAATCTGATTAATCCACTTCCAAAGACAAAAATATACATTAGGCAGTAGACTGAAATTTTCATATATAAATTAGAGCAGCTGTGATTGAAATTTTACCATTACCTGGAAAACCTAAGAAGGATGATATATAGATCAATAAGATTCTTTTCTTCCCGATAGATGCTGGCCTGAAACCAGGCAACGAGTCAAGATCCTAAAAAAATGGTGCTTCACATAAATCAAAATAAAAAAGCACTAAGGTCATTAGTCAAGGAAAAACGATACATAATCCCTGAAAATAAGTTAAATAATTTGGAATATCTGTAAATTCAATCTGGAATAAATAAAAAATGGGTGTGAAATGAAAATTTGCAGATGCCGTTTAAATGAATGAACTATGCTAAAGAAAAGTTTCGGGTAGTTTTAATATGGAATTCAAATAACCACAAGAAAACATGAGCGAGAACTTTCCCCTTTAATTTCAACACGTGAACTGTGATCTGACAAAACTTGATCTGGAATAATTGATGCTAAACACACATCTGAAGGTGTCAACACGCGAACATTGAAGAGGTACTACATCCTCAACGAAAAACACAGAAGTTTCGTAGTCTGGATAACATAAATGGTTATCATAAGCCGAGACAATGAAATCCCTCCAGTTAGTTCATATCATCTGAGAAAAGGGCCTTGGAATGTCTTATACCGGTTTCAGAGGAATCCTAACGGTTGCGATTTCAAGCTCAAAAAATATCACGCTTATCTCACGAGTTAATTTGGAATTCAAGGACAATATCCCATGGTTCTTCAGGCTGTTAGGGACAAGAAAAAGTGGAACTATATAAACCTGGCATCATCATTGTTCCTCACTGATCGCATCAAAGCCGATACATAAGCCGTGTCCACTGATCGCATTATTGCACACTGATAAAAATGACTTCCAAATCTTCAACCTCACGGCGTCCTTTAGGATAAAGATGGCGTGTGAAAAGTTTCTCATTTCTACGTGATCGCCGAAACGCCACTATATTGCCCTTGGGAAACCCTCTCACGCGTTAGAAAGTTTAGCATCGACGAACGTTGTTTTAAGCATTTCATTATCACCATTCGAGAATTATCATGCTCCTCCCTACGAGCATCGACCTTCTCTATCCATATATCAAATAATCCTTATTCCGACAATCCAGATCACAGTTCAGAACCACGTGTCACCTCAAAAAAGAAAGCGAAGAATGGATCGCAGAGGGGCAAGCGTACCTGTTTGATGAGACTATCAGCGATACGATAGTAATAACGGAGCGGGAGGCGGTTGTCGACCTGCACCTTCTTGGCGCAGGAGTTGATGTTGATCGCTCGCACGGAGAGCTTCATGGCTCCTCGGCGGCACCGTTCCACGCACTGCACTCTCCGACTATCTCGTTCCCGAAGAAATCAGTACCGGGATTGCGAGAAACCCCCTTCAAAGGCCACGTTTTCCACTGATTTCTTCGTTCTTCTCCGTCCGGCTCTGCTGCCAGCTCTTCCCCCTTTCTGAGAATTATAGTGGGGGGCTACTTTTATACCACGAAGAAGCGCGACGGGAAAGCCTCTTCGTGTTCGTTACTTTCGGCTAGGCGTCCGACCATGATAAGCGATTGGCAGCCGTTAGATCTGTACAGCCCTGAAGCGAAGTTCCCCATACTTGGATCATAAGCCAACGCGGAGCACGAGCCAACCGTTGGATCAGACAGCGTGGACAGTCCACGTGGCGTAAAAATTACCGTCGATCTTTTCTGATGAAATGGGCTTCGGCCCGAGGGACGGACGTGTGTTCAATTGACGAACCCTGAATGCTGGCGGGGAGACACGTAGCGGATGCCACGTTGCACAATCTTATTGGCTGGAGCGAGAATTCGCCTCGTCCGATTGGTCTCAGTGCGTGTTCTTAATGAAGCCGTTAACAACAACAAAGGTGGGGGCGGAAGAGAGGGAGAGAGAGTCAGAGTGGTCGCTGGTCGGGAGAGGACGTCGAACTTCGCAGGAGGAGGGGGAGGGGGGATCGATTTCTTGTCACCTTTCCTGTTCTTCCGAGCGCAGATTCCGAGCATTCAAGCCTTCTTCTCCAGTCGGGGGTCTACGAGTGCCTAGGAAGGAGGGCGGTGCAAGTTTGGATTTCCCAGATTCTGTCTGGAGCGCTGCCGCCTCCGTGGGATTGATATCCAATGGTGCAACTGAGGGCGACGTTGCTGCTCTTGATCGTCGCCCTCTCCCTTTTTTTCTGTGCCATCGGAGGGTGAGAGGCAGCTCAAACCATCCTCCTCCGTCCAGAGCATCTCTATTGCTGTCATCTGTCTGCCGTGATGTGTTGACCCCCTCGTTGTGGTGTGTTTGTATTTTTTTTGCCATCCTCAGGAAGAGCTATTACGATGTGTTGCAAGTTCCTCGAGGGGCCTCAGAGGATCAGATCAAGAGAGCCTATAGGAAGCTCGCGCTGAAGTACCATCCCGACAAGAACCCCGGCAATGAAGAAGCCAACAAGAGATTCGCAGAGATCAATAATGGTATGGATTGGGTTATTTGGTGAAATGGTTTCGCTGCATATAATTTCCGGGATTTTGGTAGGACTGATGCCCATGGATCATTATTCTGATTTATCGTTATGAAAATATGTAGCCTATGAGGTGCTCTCCGATCGTGAAAAGAGAAACATCTACGACCGGTACGGTGAGGAAGGCCTGAAGCAGCATAGTGCAGGTGGGGGAAGGGGTGGTGGGATGAACATTCAAGATATATTTAACAAGTGAGTGGAATCTCTCTCTCTCTCTCTCGCTCGCTCTACGCATGTCTTTCTATCTTTCTATCTACATATCAATATTTATCTCCTTATCCGTGTGTGTGCATGCATTTGTTCCTGGTCGTGGTGGCACAAATGAGTCATTGTAGTGAGCTTTTTGACTGACTAGCCTTTTCCTCTCTCTAGTGTCGTCCTCTAGGCCAAATGGGTATAGCATCTCAAGTGATGTCCATTGTGTACAAAAGATGGTTCATGCTTACTTGAATCTGAATAAAGTCGTATCAACCCTCACAGGAGCTGGATGGTTCAGTATACGTTTTTGTCATGACATCCATTCGCTTGTCAAGCTGGATTGACAACAATTTCAGTTCACCTAGTCCTGATATTATGGATAGGCGCCATATCCTTTCGGATGAAACGACTAGGAGGTGTCTGGTTGCAATGCGAGGACACAATTAGGTCGCAATTATGTCATTTTTTATGACGTCTGAGTTCTTTTTAGAAACATAAGCTTGCGATAAACTCGTCATTGTTACGATAACTCCCTCATCATCATATCAATGCTGTTATTTCACTCTAGTCCCAATAGTGATTGGATGTAAAAGCTGCTCTATATTTAATTTTCATATGTTCAATTTACAAGACCTGAACCACGTCCAAAAATCACATTTATACTGTTAATTCTTGTGCGTTATCAGTATACCATTTATGATTGATGCAGCCACTATATCAGATCTGTGATACCTCAGATGCATTTTCTACATGGCAACGAAAAATCTCCTCAAAAAATATTTTCACTGCAGCTGCTGAAAGCAATAGTTGAATGATGTCCTTGTATCAATTGTGTTGATTCTTGTTCTTCTGCTTCTGGGTCTTCTACCTTATCTTTTATGACCATAGAACACTGCAGTTTTGGTTGATGTACTGATATGACCGATTGAATTGTAATTATGCAATTAATCATTCCTGTTTCAATCTGTTTAATTTCAATAATAATTTCCATTTTTTTTTCTACATATATTAATACTGAGTGTTAGAAGAAATTTCTATGGGTCTGATAGCTATGCTTAAGCCTTGAGAAAGAGTGTTTTTCCGGTGACCACTTAGCCTCTTGTGCAAATGTGGTTATTGACACTTTTCATAGTTTAGATATGGACAATTTTTATGCTTTGTCCATTTTTCAATTGTGTTCCATAGTCTAGAACGAATGAGACAAACTAAAGGAGCAGTGAAACGGAGAACGAAATAAATGGGTTTTGCAATCTTTATTTCCTTCTCTTCCTCCTACAGTATATTTTTAATTTGATTGTCAATGACGTGTTGTAATAGGTAAGGAAGGGTCACTTTTATGGTATTTTGAAATGTCTATTATATGTGAGAAGAAAAAATAACATTTCGTGGGAGGTTCTTTGGCTTTCCCTTAGCTTCTTTGGTGGTGGAGTACCTGACGAGGAAGAGGACAAAGTTGTAAAAGGTGATGACGTGATTGTAGAATTGGATGCGTCATTAGAAGATTTATACATGGGAGGTTCCTTAAAGGTATGTCACCCAACGTATTAGTTTCCTCTGATCCACACTTTCATGGAAAGAGTTCCTCTTCTACAGTGTTTCCCAAAGGGTACATTTTACTTGTTTCGTAGAGTCAAAATATTTGGAAGTTTTGTAATATTTAATTCTGATGCTGTTTCTTCAGTGACCTGCTCCGCATGTTTCTAGAGTTCACTTACCTCTTCTTTATTTGTTCCGCACTAGATAATCTTTGTGCGTTGGATCAACAGAGGTTCCACAAAGGCTTGGAGCTTGTCACTTTTCTTTTTTTCTTTTTCTTTTTTAATTTTTTACCGCTGTGGGTTGGGTGTGCATGGTTGAATGATTCATAAGATGTCACTAATTTAAGTGGGGGGGTCATCTCCAGTATGTTTCTGCACGTCACATGACCCCTTAGAAGTCTTAACGGAAAAAAAGGAGTCACTTTGTTGCAATCTTGACTAGTTGGAAAAGAACTCTTCATGAATATCCCTTCCAGCTTCCAGGTTAGGTCATCATTTAGGTTGCAAATTTACCTCACCCGGACAAAAGTGTGACCATTAAAGATAATTGTTGAGGACACATTATGGCAAAAATTGAGCATTAGACACGGATGCTGAGATGATCAGTAAAATAAGAAAACAAGTATTTTAGACAAGTTTATCTTTTACTGTGTCAGATGGGTGTACCCTTTTTGAATGTTAAATATATATGATTTAAATCTTTTTTATCTGTATTTCAAGTCTTATGGTCACTATGAAACTATCAGATCCTATTTTTCTATATCAACCCAGATGTTTTGAAAGAAAAATCTGTGTCCTAGCTGTTGAAAATAAGTAGAATTTGACCATTAAAAACACAACCCAAATGGTAGAGATGATGCTTTGTTTTATTTTCAGGTTTGGAGGGAGAAGAATATTTTAAAGCCAGCACCAGGCAAAAGGCAGTGCAACTGTAGAAATGAAGTATATCACCGGCAAATTGCTCCTGGAATGTTTCAGCAGATGACGGAACAGGTACCTTATATTAGATAGAAATTTGAATCTGAGTTCTGGTATCGAGCTTCATATTGTATGGATGCGTGAACAAGCATCTGTCGCATCTGTCAGACTATCGTTTCTGAGATGGCTATGGTTCTTTAGCCTAAGGGAATTTTATAATTTTTTTAGTATGTTTCTCTCTTTAGGTATGTGAGCAGTGTCCCAATGTCAAGTATGAGAGGGAAGGCTACTTCCTCACCGTTGACATTGAGAAGGGCATGCGAGATGGACAGGTACGGCTTTTTGTCATAATTCTTTGTCTGATATCGGATTTGAAACATTGAATGCGTGTATTTCTTCTATAGGAACGAAATATGTTATGTGACTTCATTCGTGTGGTTGTTCAGAGACGTGAAAAAACTGGAATGGGAACAAAATTAGTTATGCTCCAACACCAAAGTATTGTGGGAAGTTGAGTACATTGACAGAGATAAGATGCTTTCTTAGAAAAAGAGATACATCATTGCCTTTATAAGCCAATCTATAAGATTAATGCTTAATCTGGTGAGGAATTCGTGTTCAACTACTTAATAACATGCAAGGCGAGATCTTAGTGAGGACAGTTTCCCTAGAGAAAGATTGATGTTTGGTGTTTTTCTTGCATGACACAATATCGATTTATTGGGGTAAAAGTTCTAAGGAGAATCTTTTTGGAAACGATGAATGCAGTTTATTGGATGATTTCGAAACTCAGAACACTACGATGAAGTTTGGAACTGAAGAGGACTAAATTTCCCTGGGAAGATCACGGGCTCTACAGTATGTGTTTTCCTCTCGGGGTTTCCCTAAATGATCCAATTGATCATTCCAGCCTCCAGTAATTAGTGTGCCCGAGTGGGGTCCGAGGGGCACCTATAATTGCAATATTTATCTAGAAATTCTGGACGTGGAGGGAGATGTTGATAAAATTAAAACTGAAGAAGCTGCTAGTGTATGACGTTATTTGAATGTGTTTTTGCATTTGGAAGCATAATATGGATCCAGTGGCTCTTTACTGGCACCGGACATGCAAGTTTTGTGTCTTGGGAGATCTCTTTGCACCTGCCTGGCAGGATCTTTTCTGATCTACATTCTTATCTGCTTGTCCAAAATCTGCAAAAGGTCGTTGACTATTTCGGATGTCAAAGTCATGCTCAGCTGTCAGGTGATGATTTGGTGTTAGATGAAACTCGGTGAAATTAGTTCCAGAGAAACTACAGATGTCAAGAAATCCTCGAAAAAACTGGCAAAGTTAACAGTCTTCCACCCTCTGTTCTTCATCTTATAAGATCCTCCGACATTTTAAAATCTGGCTATTCTTAGCCCAAGTTATTATCATGATAATCCTCCTTCGAAATCTTAGCCCAAGTTAGAATCATCGTATTATTTATCCATGTTATGTTCATTAATTCCATTAACAACAGTTTCTTTGTGATTAAAAAGAAAGAAAGAGGTAAAGCCGTACTTTTTAGACTTCTTGGATGTTCACATCAGCAGTACCGTTTGTTAACTTTCTACATGGCATTATCTGGGTTTTTCACAGGAGGTCGTGTTTTATGAGGACGGCGAGCCGGTGATAGATGGAGAACCAGGAGATTTGAAGGTCTGGCATATCTAATATTCCCGTCGGAATGAAATGATACCTGCATATATTGACAGCGAAACTAACACTATATTATCCTGTTTCCAGTTTAGGATTAAAACTGCACCACATGAGCGCTTCAGAAGGGAAGGAAATGATCTTCACACCACTGTAACGATTACCTTGGTAACTATTCTTCTCAGTCTCCGACTATCTCCACTAGTTCTTTGTTTCTGTTATTCATTTACTTGTGTTATTTATTTATTTATTAAAACCTTGTACGTAATACAAAAATTCCGAACCAAAATTCTCGTTTCTTTTTCACCAGTCTTTTATCCTCGTCTTAGCCTTATGGCATGGCGTCGCTGGTTCTTCCAAGACATGAAAATTTAGTCTATGGTTCGATGCTGAATCATGTTGATTCTAACTTCATCTGAGTCTTGGGTTATCTACATGCAGAATACACTTTTAGCATTTAACTCTCCACATCACATCATGACATAGGTGATATTAATGCAAATGACATTCCTAATAGTACTCATGTTGGATTTTTTATTTTATTTATATATTAACTTCAGACTAGTATCTCCTCAGCTAGCTTTATCAATTCCATGTGGTGTACTAGATTGTGTGTTAGGGAGGTATGAGGTCAAGTGCTTGCTAATGATTGCCCTGAATCTTGTTTAATCAAGGTTCCTCAATTGACAGAGAATGGAAAGGATGATTCCTGATTTTGGTCAGATCTGAGAATTCTCATAGATTCATGTCCCTTGGTGCTGAGTCAACGATCAACACGAGGAAAACATTGAATTCATGCCTTTTTTCTGTCTCGTTGACTTTCATCTGACATTCTAATCTCCCGGGTGTGGTTTTCTTCAGCTTCAAGCCCTTGTTGGGTTTGAGAAGTCCCTGGTACATCTTGATGAGCACCTGGTGGAAATCGGCACTGAGGTCAGTTAACCTGGGATATATATAGATATAGACTTTCCCTCTCTCTCTCTCTCTCTCTCTCTCTCTCTCTAGATTCATTTCTTTCTAGTTTATGTTGTGACCCTGGTAGAGTCATCTCCAGGGAATCACTAAACCCAAGGCAGTGAGGAAGTTCAAAGGGGAAGGTATGCCCCTCCATTCGAGCAACAAGAAGGGCGATCTGTATGTTACCTACGAGGTCCTGTTCCCCTCATCACTCACTGAAGACCAGAAGAGCAAGATCAAAGCAGTACTCTCGTAGGGTTCGGGCTACACCGAGCGCTGCTTGTCTGGACGGGATCTTCGCAATTTTTTTTTTGGTCCAGCGAAATAGAGAATGGGAAAGCGGAGTGAACTGGCCTCTCTCCGACGTCCTCCTGTGATATTTTTTAACGATGGGAATAGAACCTTTTACTATGCGGCCTTCTCTCTCTCTCTCTAACTCTTTCTATTAAAAAAGAGGTTGACCGGGGGTCTTGTACTGGTGGGAGACACATGGGGTACGTAGATCTTGAGCTACCATCACCATCGAAGAAGTCGCTCGAATTATCTTATTTTTTCCAGCACCTAAGTGGGTAGAGTGGGGTTTTGACGAGTAATCCGAGAGGAAAGAAAGTCAACGTTACCCAGAGGGGGATTGTTCGCATGCGGTGTAGATCAGACCCCTGACCACGCCGGACGGAGGTTCTCACGAGACTCCCGAGGTGGATCAGATACGAAGAAGGATATGGGCTACTAAACGTGGATGATCTCTGAAATGGCCCAGTACGGGCCGGGCTTTTAAAAAAATGGAAATTTAAGGCCGGGCCCAGTGCTCAGAATTCTTGGCGGAAGAAGGATATATCGGGCCAATTAGGTAGGAGCTTTTGATAAGGCTCAAAACCTCCTCTCTCCGGGTGTCAAAACAAATTTGAAAGGGGTGTTGCGAGAATCGAACTCGCGACCTCTCGCACCCGAAGCGAGAATCATACCACTAGACCAAACACCCATTTTCGTATAATGCTAATTTTAAAGTTGACCAAATTGAGGCCCCCGCGCCCGACACCTATGGGCCAGTAAATGGGCCTCAATATGTCTGCCCAATTTTATTTACTGGCGTACTTTCCTGATATTTTCTGTTCTCCGCTCTGAACACGTGGAGACGTGTCGAGCTTATCTCCGAACACGTCATCGGTGTCGGCGGCTCTGCCACGGGAAAGCGCGGGGAGAAGCCACCTTCCTTCTGAGGCTGCACAGGGTGGACTTTGGGACGGGAAATGTCAAACGGGGGCGGGGGCGTTCCGGAAATAGAGAGTATAAAGAGGGAGCCCTCACGCCGACTGTACCTGCGAAGGAAGCCCTCCGCGGAATCTGGGCACCTCTTTCACGCCGCACCCTCCCCCCCTCCTCCATCTCCTTCCTCCGATCTCCTCGGCGGTTCTCACAAGTACACAGTGCGAGGCGTGGATTGCCCTGCGGAAATCCGTGGTGTCGTCGCCGGAGCAGGAAGATATATTGGGGAGATTGACGAAGCAGGGGGAGCTGGTAGCAGTCGAGATCGCCGGGTTGGAAGGTGGGTGGGGGGAGAAACTGAGAGGAGTTGGTTGGGTCGATCTGGATCTTTTCTTTTTTTTGGTCGAGTTGACGATGTTCTCTGGTTTTCTTGTTTCTCGGGGAAGGAGAGGACGGGTTGGGTCCAACTCTGGGGGTTGTAATTGCTTGCGCAGGAAGGTTAACGACCTCGATGTTCTTCGTCTTCTTGTGCGACAGCTACCCTCAGCGCCAGGATCTCCGGAAACTCTGAGCGCTTGATCTCGGAGAAGGCCGCCGCATGGAGAGCCTCTGTTTCCGGCCGCCGACGGCCCTGCTGGGTATGTCAACGCCGCCGGTTCCCGCCGTGGGCATCGATGTCCGCGCTCCCCACCACTACCACCCGGCGGCGCATGTCGCCGCCGCGGGGAGAAATGCGGCCGCCGGAACGGCGGTGGAGACGTCAACGGGCACCGGTACCTCGCGGCAGTCTTACATGTTCCTCCATCCCTTGAGGAGGCTGTGGCCGGTAGGAGGTGGCAGCGGGAGAGCAGACGAGAGGCAGAACGGCGCGTTTTCAGCGCTGGACGAGGAGGGAGCGGACGGGGAAGGAGAGCCCGGTGAGGGAGAAGAGGATACGGTGGTGGCGGCGGCGCAGGAGAGGGAGAACTGGGTCATGAAGATACTCCGCGTGCGGTCGATCCTGCCGGCGGAGGATAGAAAACCGAGAGGAAGAATCGCCGGCGACGGGCTCTCAGAGGGTGAAGGGAACTGGGCGGATGGTGATGAGATGCTGGATGCGGGAGATCGCTGCGTGGGCTGCTACGACGCGGAAGGATCAGAGGGCTGTTTCGTCGGCGAGGAGGAAGAGGCCGAGGTGACGTTCGACAGGGAGTCGTTTTCCAGGCTTCTCCGGAGGGTCTCTCTGCCGGAGATCCGCCTGTTCTCGCTGTTGTCATACCTCGGCAGCCTCGCCTACAACATCCCCAATCTCAAGGTGCGCGTTCATCCTGCAGAGATTTTTTGTTTCTCGATCCTCTGTAGCCTTTTTACACTTTCTGATGGAACTCATTGTCCTCCCCAGCCCGCAAATCTTCTTAAATACCACGGAATGCGGTTCATCGCGTCGTCGATGGAACATAGATCGAAATTCCCCAATGGGGAAAAAAAGATGAATCCGGCTGCTCACGGCGGAGCTCCGGAGGCGCCGCAGGCAGAGAATGCAGAGAAGGGCGAGAAGCGCGAGCAGAAGAACGGCTCTCTGATAAGAGCGGCGTCTGCGTATCAGATCGCAGCTTCAGCCGCGTCGTATCTTCAATCCCAGACATGGAGCATTCTGCCATTTGGGTCTTCGAGGTCGGAGGCGGCGAGAAGATTGGATACAGCAAATTCCGAGCTGACCTCTTTCATGGCCACCACCGACTCCGTCACCGCGGTTGTAGCTGCGAAGGAAGAGACGAAGCAAGCCGTCGCCGAGGACTTGAATTCAGCAAAGTCTTCACCTTGCGAGTGGTTCATATGTGACGACGACAACAGCAGGACGAGATTCTTTGTCATCCAGGTTCGTGTAGTTTTTCCCATGATCGTGGATTCTCGTCTCTCAGTCAATATCGCGAGCCCATTAAAGACGCATGAGATCTCGCTCCTGCAGGGCTCTGAATCTTTGGCTTCCTGGCAAGCAAATCTCCTTTTCGAGCCGATTCAATTCGAGGTGAGCCTCGCGTCTTTCTCGGCTGATCTCCGTCGGAATCCATTCTCTTTGCGTTGAACAGCGCTTCAACGAGAGCCCTCTTCTGCAACTCCGTGCAGGGATTGGATGTGCTGGTCCACAGAGGCATCTATGAAGCAGCGAAGGGGATCTACCGACAGATGCTGCCGTACGTCCGAGATCACCTTAAGTCCCGCGGCGGCGGCGCCGCCTTCCGCTTCACCGGGCACTCCCTGGGGGGCAGCCTTTCGCTGCTCGTGAACCTCATGCTGTTGATCAGAGGGGAGGTTCCGGCCTCATCTCTTCTTCCCGTCGTGACATTCGGCGCGCCGTCCATAATGTGCGGGGGAGACCATCTGCTCAAGAAACTGGGCCTGCCAAGGAGCCATGTCCAATCTGTAACCATGCACAGGGACATCGTGCCGCGGGCATTCTCCTGCAACTACCCAGATCACGTCGCTGAGATCCTCAAAGCCCTCAACGGCAACTTCCGCAAGCACCCTTGTCTCAAGCACCAGGTGGGTACCTCGGATTTTACCTTGGATTTCATTAATAATCGGGAAAGATTCGAAATTTGACGAGAAAAACTCCTGCCATTTTGCGTGCTGTTCTCCCTCAAGAAACTACTGTACGCGCCCATGGGGGAGCTGCTGATTCTCCAGCCAGAGGAGAAGTTCTCTCCTCACCACGACCTTCTCCCCTCCGGCACCGGCCTCTATGTCCTCGGAGCCCACAGATCTTCCAACTCCGACGACTCGGGGAGGCTGCTGCGGGCCGCCCAGTCCGTGTTCCTCAACTCTCCCCACCCCCTGGAGATCCTCAGCGACCGGGCGGCGTACGGCGCGGAGGGCACCGTGTACAGGGACCACGACGTCAACGCCTACTTGCGGTCCGTTCGCGGCGTAATCCACCGCGAGTTAAGGCAAATCAGGAAGGCCAAGAGGGAGCAGCGCCGCCAGCTGTGGTGGCCTCTGGTCGCCGCTCAGAGGGTCAACGACGCCAGCGGGCAGCTGGCGAGGAGGAGAGTAAACTCTGGCCATCGCCAAGTCAGCTTCCCAGGGATGCTTCAGAGCGGGAGCGAGTCTCTGGGGCGTCTCGGGAAGCTGGCAGTCTCTCGACACGTGCAGGTGCTCTTGGTGCTGCTCCTGCCCGCAAAGCTGCTGATACTCGGGGCCTTGAGCATCGTCCCCCTTGGCTAAAACTCGAGCTTGGGGCGGCGGCGGCGAGGTCCCATACTTTCCGTTTTTCTCTTGTCGGCTCCTAATTCTTTATTCGTTCCTCGCGCCGCTGCTTCGGTCTCCCTTCAGAAAGTCTTTGCTCCGCTTCGGGGGAGGAGCACAGAAAAATGTCACGTCTTTCTCTCTCTATCTCTCTCTCTCTCATTCTTTACTTCCCCCGGTGTAAAGTCAAGTGGACATAAAATTGTAGTCGGCAGAAATATCTTCCCATCATGGAACGCCCTTGGGTCGGATTAGTTTTGCTGACATGATTGGTAGGCTGGTGCAAGCAGATATCACCCGTCGGAATCACTGATATTAATTAAATACGAGAAATCTTGTTGGCTGTGTACCCAGTCCGGGAGGTCTGAGTGGAGCGTTTTCTTTTCGAGCTGATTGCCCAGTATTTGACCGTATATTGGCTCGTCGGAATACCTCCCGGCGCGCGCTGGCGGCTTCCTCCGATGATCAGATGTACTCGTCATCCGGGCGGTCCGTCAAAGGCCGGAGAGACCCGCGAGTAAGGTTGCGATTGCCGTTGGACCAACTGACTGCTATCCGTTCCTCTCCATCACCCGCTGGCCCCGTCGTCCATCACCGGAGTAAGGATGTGTCTCCATCACCCGCCGGTCCTCGTCCTCTTCGTCTTCCAACTCTCCCCTTCTGATACGACACGCTAGCGTTCCACTGCGCCGGCCCAAAACCCGCAATCTACGTCTTGTCCCGCAACGTGGGATCGCGTAGCGCGCGGAAACAATGTGCAACTTACCGGACCAGAACGGCCGGTGGTGGTCTGCTCCTGCGCACCGCCTGGTCTACAGTGGTGGCGGTCGCGCCGGCAGAAGCTGACGTGCCGGCGCCGACCCCCTGTTCTGGTCCTGACCGGAGGAGGGAAAGCGCTCCCCGCGGACTATGGTAGGGGAGGCAGTCCACCTCTGCAAGAGACGTGCACGGGGACCGATTGCTTCGAGTCAAAGCCCTGGCCTTGTCGCGTCTTGTCCGCGTGGCGGGCGGTGGGCCCACTCGCGCTGCCCTATCCACGCGGTTGCCAGCTGCTGCGTTGAGGACACGTCAGCCGTCGGCAGGAGGGAGATGAGCGAGTAAGGGTGACACGCCAGCGTGGGGCGGGAGGAAGCAGATGACGACGACCATGCGAGTCGTCTAGTCTGGTTACTGTTTCCGGTCGTTTGCTCTTTCTTGCCGTGCGAGGGGACGACGCTTCACGGGTCCCCTTTCGACGGCCTTGGCCCAACGCCATCTGAGCGCATAATCGCCTACCACTAGAAGTCCCTTCGCGGGTGGGGTCTCTGGTTGGGGGAGGAGGTGGAGAGGCTGACCGATTCCTTTCCAGCTCCACCCTACCCGAGGTTACACCAGAAGTAACCTCGGCGTGAGGAAGCGGACAAGGGGAGAGAGAGAGAGAGAGAGAGAGAATGTCCCAGCCAAGCTGGGCCTGTTCATCTTTTCCGAGCTGATGTTGGACCTGACCACTAGGCCCATTGGCACGTCTATTAAAAGCTATATCTGGCGCGTGAAAATCAGAGAGAATGATCAAGGGGAAGACCGAAATGTAGGCAGGAAAGCTCGTGGTATCCCATTCGACGACCCTTTGAAAGAGAGAAATCTACGACATTCTCAATTCTTTTGGTAAGTGTCAGAGCCGGCTGGTTTCACGAGCAATAAAAATGGGTCAATTCTGTTTTAGATGAAAATACGCATGAATGGGTTTTGGGCATGAAGAAAGCCGTGCAAACGACCCTACCAAATCAAGTCGTATAAAACGAACTGCTCTGCCCTCAGAAACCACACCGAAGAGACTCACTCGCGCACGAGCTGGAATCGCGTTCGCATTTACATGGGTATATGCTACAAGAATGCACCGGCAAAATTCATAAGCTCTGCGGTTGGTGAAGCACAGCGCCGCGGTCCACTCCGGGTCGTTTAGGGGGTTGGGGGCTGCTGATGCTGCTGCGCCTCAAAGCAGCCTCAAAAAAACTGGTACAGCTTGCCACCATGAAGAACAAGAATAAATATGTAAAAGAAGAAGTCTTCAGCTGCATCTTGCCCATATTAGGAACTACGGCCTAATAATGACAGTCCTGAGTCCCTTCCGAGTCCAGAACTTTGAGAGTCTCCAGAAATAGGCTGCAATTTACAAATGGGATAGTTCAGGTCATTCCGGTATTGCCATGATCTTGGTCTACGCTACCTGAAAATTGAGCTAAATGGGCATATTAATATAGCCTGATACGGAGCAGGGGTCAGAGTTTTTGATCCTACAGCATTGCCCAGAACAGAACTTCTTTCCACGAAAAAAATCTAAACGTGGAAAATAAATGCCATGTAAGAAGTAGGAGAGAGAATCGAGATATTGCCACATGGCATCAATGGATTGAAGATGAATTTACCCAAAAAAAAAAAAAGAAAAGCGGATAGAATAATCTCCACGAAAATAACAAATCTTGGCAGGATAGTCTAGATGTTACTAGGTGAGATGCACTTCTTAGAGAAAAATCAAAAAGACAATTCTAAATATAAAACAAACATGAATGAAGCGGACAAAAGATCACTGAAATATGAATGCTTTAAAATTTGACACGGTGAATGATCAATTTATGGGGCAGATACTGCAACGAAACACCAACAAGAAGATCCTGAAGGAACTAGAGGAGTACCTTCCCGTTGTTTGTAGACAAAAAGAATGGTTCTTGCTCCCGTATTCCACCAGAGTCTTCGATAATTTTTAGTAAGTCCTGTTGAGACATTTCTAACAGTTAATCTGCGACTCATTCGAACTACATGCAACATCCGCGTAATGAGAATGGCCTGTCACTCCCAGGTTTGACATTAGAAATAGCCGCGTAAGGTTTAGAAGCCTTCATTCCTGAAGAGCTCGAGGGCAAAAATCTTCCTGAAGAGCATCTGCACACCTTATGCTGTGAGACAAAACCCAGCTGTACAGACAGCCAGCGGGGAGGCGAAAACACCACCCACATTTGGATATTGTGTTCCTGGTCAGAGCAGTAATCGTGGGCACGCTGTCTCAGGAACAAAAAGGAAGACAACGAGATTCTCCAAATGCAGCAAGCGAGTTTCTATGAACAGCTACAAACCATCCTCCGCTCTTTGGTTACAGCCTAGGTCCCCCCAATGGGGAGAGCGGGACTTTTATAATGAAAGCTTATTGACCATCAATAAAGCACAAGGCATAATTAGACCATGATCCTTTTCTATGGAACAACCAAAGGGACCGACTGACCTCATCAATCATCACTCACTGAGCTATTACTTGGCCGGGCAGATACGACGCCCACACACACACCTCTTTCCAGCTGAAGAAAGCTGGATCCAGCAGATGGAGTTCGACCGTAGTGATTAAAACTAACACAATTCTCCGTGGCAAAAAATTGATAAAGTAACTTGTGAACAATAATCTCAGCGAGTAAATCACAAATTTTGGCCAACGGTGTTGCATGAAAATAAGGACTCAGACATTCTCTTTAAGATTACGCGAAAGATCTCGTAAGTCTCAACGTGAGCGCTTCAATGAAACCATGAGGATAGCACAGGAGATATGATTCTTCCATGACAAGGAACTGGCAAGACATCGTAAGGCACAACCATTCTTATCTCTATCTTGTGTGGGCTAAGATCCTCTTTGCAAATAGAGCTTCTTCACTAAATCTAAGGGATTAGCCTCATGAAATACAATGCCGAACACCTAGTATCTTTAAGGGGAGGGATGTGAGAGAGAATTTTACACAATCAACATATAGTAATGTCTCAAGAAAATAAAGTTTCTGCATTGAATAATAGCATGAATAATTCTGGTACCCTCGTGCAGCTTTGCATTGAGAAACTGAAGCTTCGTTGGAAGCTGGAAGGAGACCACCAAACAGTTGTCTATGAATGACCAATGTAAGACAACAACTACAAATGCTCACCACCAATCGGGTGTATAAGGTGTAAAGAGCTGCACCCCTATAAAATGTTTCAGCAACAGAATGTGGACATTCTCCAATTGACCTGCGAAGAAACAAACCCAAGCTGTGTATCTGACAAGAGAATCCTACAATCATAAACTTTGCCTCCCTCAGGGAATCACTGGTTCACTGCTTCAGGAATGGCTGGGTTCCTCAATTTTAACTCAGTGAAAATGCTTTATCTTCGTGTCTTATTCTTTGATTAAAAATTTAAACCATAAAACGTCTTTTTAGTGCACGAAAATGCGGGCCATTTGGTTAAAATTCTGTCTTCAGGATGTTTGTCATAAATAGCCATCAAATCCACCTCATTGAAGTTTACCCAGAATAGCCTAAGGATGGGGCGGGCTCTGAATCATGTGCAGACTCCAGAATTTTGGCACAGCAACTTGCACGTGTAAAAGTGGCGAAAAGAAGTCAATGAAATGCAAGTTACCGTATTCCTTGACTCGGTCTCTTCTTTGTTAATAACAATGCCATTTGGCAAGAAATGAAGGAGCAATCTACTTCTAATCATTGTATGCAGACATGAGTGATTTAGGCAGCAACTCATCCATACCTTTCCTGTCAAATTTTCAAACTCAAGTAATTGCTCCACAATAATTTGAAGTACAGCACGATTCTTCACAAGCATTTCCTTCGCCTTGTCATATGCCAAATTGTACATCTAAACAAAAAGAACATGACGATCGACATTTGAGGATTACCATATTAAGTCACAAGAAAAAAAATGTAAAGAGCCACGGATGGTTCATTACCTTTTCAACCTTGGCCGCCATCTCAAACTCATGGATATTACCCATACTCATGGCTGTACTCTGTGCGAAAACATTAGACGGTAAAACATACTAACTTCCACTATATTATGTATCCAAAGAAAACTTAAATGGCAGTAATCAAACAATTTCAGACGATTTAGCATTCATTTCATTCATAAAATTCACCATGGGAACATAAAAGCAAAAAACAGGTTGATTTATATTGAATCTACCACGCTTGTTCCAAACTCAAGGGAGAAACCTGGATCCCGTTTCATACTGAGGAAAATAGAAAAAAAGAGCAGACTGATAATCAGCTGATCTCACTTGAATCGACAATTTCCTAGTCAAATTGGAAATTCTACCAGCCATTGGAGGAAGAACGGGGAAGAGTGGCAGTCCTTAATAAGAAAGTTCACTTGAAAATATTTCTTGTGATTGCAGCATGTCTAGAAAGCAGTACTTATACTGTTAAAAGAACAATAGAATACAACGTTTTATGTTATTTTCACCCAATCAAGTTCGTCACATGGACAAGAAAATTATGTGGGTTAAGTTATGATCTCTTCATAAATTTTGGTGTCATGATATAGTGAAATAACTTGTGTTGTGCATGTATACGGTGCATAAAAACCACAATTTAGACAACTTTGTCTCCCATAGGCAGGGATATCAGTACTCACGGAGATTTCTACAAAGTTCCAAATAAAAAATGGTACATTCCAGACGTTTGGCAAGAAATATGATCGTTGGATATTTTGTTCAATTTCACAGTCTAAATGAACTATTTTCCTACAAAGAGCCTTCCATGTACAGATATAACTTGATAAAGGCATTTTCCATTGAAAAAATTGACAAAAGAATCAGGAAAGTGAATAAATTATTTCAACTCTTGTGTATTTTAAGGAAAGAAGTACAGAAGGTGGAAAATCCTTCTTGACATTTTGAGGAAAATACTTCTACATTTCTACACGTATTTATTTTCACTTCATGATTTTCTATGAGCCAATGCAAACTGCAGGAGCAAAAACTGAAATAAAAAAATTATCGTGCAACACTCAATAAAGGTAATTACCGCATTGTTGCAGAAGTAAATAGTAGGGCTATCATCGGGGCCCCATCCATATTGAATAACCATGCGTGTAGCTATCTGAAATGGCAATCAATATGTAAAGTAAATCATGCTAGAGACATACAA
Organism: Spirodela intermedia; assembly: GCA_902729315.2. NCBI lineage: Eukaryota > Viridiplantae > Streptophyta > Magnoliopsida > Alismatales > Araceae > Spirodela > Spirodela intermedia. The sequence continues at coordinate 6,775,213 of LR746264.1, forward strand.
ATTATGTGATCTTGAGTTTTTTTAAGGAAACGAGTTTACCTCCTGTGCCTGCTTAAGTTCTGATGAGGACAAAAAGTTTTCCTCACCAAAAGAAAGCAGCAACTGAGATGCAATATATGAACCGAAACAAAATACCAACTTCTTCTCAAGGTAAGATCTTGTCTCTACATTTCCATTAATTGACCCTTCATTCCTGGCCTTCGTTATCTTTGTACATCCAATACCCTATAATCACGTAAAGAACTCACTTAGCAAGCAAGAACGTACGAGAGTTTAAAAACCCAAATACAGAAGCACAAAGAACTAGGAAAGGAGAGGACTATCATATGACAAAATTACTAAATGTTTACCTCGACCTCGGATTTTTGAGAAACAGTGAATCCGTCTAAAGCAAAACAATGAAATAAGACTATATATTTTTATCATATTATTTATTTTTTCCTTTCCAGTGTGAGACTACTCGAATACCCTAATGTGTACGTGCAAACACTTTTAGAATCCACTAAATGAAAAAATGGAAATGGTGTTCAAACAGACTAACCAATCGGATAGTCTGATATAATCTTAATCAATGAGTGGAATGAGTCCAGAACCTTAAACCAAGAGTTTTTTTTTCTTCCAACCATCTTAGGGCCATTGAAACAAGAAAATAGTGATAGACCATGTCTGAAAATTTAGAGAAAGTTTGAGACGTTTACTTCATGAAATTCGCCACATAGGCATCAAGTGTGAGGTTATTCATCCTACCTCTCTAGGTTAGATTTCCTTCATCTTAAAAAATGTATTTAGATTTTTTTGTGGTTAGATGGGGAAAAATACGCAAACTTTCGGGCAAGTTTCTGAAGTTGAACATTGTCCATTCCTGGTGTGGTCTTGGCAAGTATGCACCATGATCAGTTGGTAGCAATTATGTGACCCAACAAGCACATTTCAAACAAACCTAAAAGAAACCTTGATTTTATAGAATCGGATAACTTGGGCATAAAAATAAAAAGATAAAGGAAAATAATGTTTCTCTCCATATAAACTAAAAGATTAATTGAACTGGAAAAAATTCATTTCAAGACCAGACAGACTTGATGCACTGCCAATGACCAAAAAATACGAGTGCATCTTCCAAGTGCTTCTCATCTTCCAAAGCTAATCAAAGAGCTACAAGCGCCTGTCGCAACAATAACCTTGTGATATATGAATTATTCGATTAGTGAAATGTAAACAAATATCAAGACGTAGTAAAAGTGAGGAACTTATCTGTATTAAAGAAAAGAACACATGATGCAACAAAGGTACAAAACCCTTATAGAAAAAGGAAAGGAGCTTGAAATAGAACCTCCCATGATGCTGGCTCCAGCCATATATTATCAACCACGTCAAAGTTAGGAAGAAGAAGGGCAATTAGACCACGCCCTGCTGCCCAGACTGCATGCGGAAATTTTGCTTCTCTAGTCCACTGTGAAGAAAATTAATTCGTCACTGACAGGCCTTTTTATTATACAGAGAAATAACTAAGCATATATTGTTGCATTGAAGAGCTCCAGATAAAGTAAACATCGCCAAAAGGTTGACGAATTAATTAAAACAAGAACTATCTATACGCCTCCTAAATGTAAGCATGATGTATCACACAGAAACACAACAGAATGAAGCAAATAACGCAAAGCTCTTTGACAACAAACTTCAGCATACAAAATTTAACCATAAGCATATCAAACTTCAGCATACAAATAGCCCATGGCACTTTGAAAACAAGTAACCTAGTCAGATTTGAGGCCTCAATTCCAATTGTTATAAAGCAGGATAACTCAATTCAATAACAGAAGCAAGATTAAAGATCTCTCATCGGTGAATTCCAAGGGGTTGGACATTTGTGATTCAAACAAGAAAGAGAATTCCTAGGAACAGTGGAGAAGTTAGGTTACACATCTTCAAATTAAAGACAACATTTAAAACTTTGAATCAAACTCAATAGAGAACATGGAAAGACAAAAACAAAGAGATTCAAATTATGATGCCAAAACTTTGGCCGCCACATCTTTTCAAAGACTTCTAGTAATTCCAAGAATGCAACAAAAACAGCATTTCATTCTAAAATTTAAGACGTTAGCTTATCAAACAATTTTGAAAGATTTTCCACTTCAGTATTGAAGTGAAACTCGAGAATGTGCGAAAAGCTCGGACAGACGTAATGACTCGGTCATGAATCATAAAGAAATACACAAATTAGGTACATCATAGACTTGGTCGACAAATGCAATAATACCAAACACGAAAGAAAAAATAATGAACGTCATATGGATAAATCCTTTTTTAAAAATATTCCTACAAAGTCGCACGGAAAGCACATCTGTGGAATATCAGACAATAATGTTTGTCACAAATTTTCTTACATCCTGAGGAGGACTCAAAAGTTCAATGCCATTGCTTATTTGCCCATAAGGTTCCATTAGATCTACAACCGACTGCATGTCTTCTTTCGTCAATCCCAAGCCAAGATGATTCACCAAGCATCTGCTAAACTCTTTGATAGGTGGCACATCCCTCAGCCACCTTGGAACATTACTGCTCAGGCTCTATACGAAAAAACAAGGTGTTAAATATCAAACAATTTTAGAATACCAAATACCAAAAAATAATTGAATAATATATGTGCAAGAGAAAACCAAAACCAAAATTGGATTTGCATGCTTATCTTAATGTCAGATGGCACAGGGGCCAACAAACAGAAATCGTTTTCTTTGTTCTTGGGGATGCTATGGCTGGGAATAGGAAATCAGAATGGATTTGGTGCTGATGGAGGTGTCTTATTGTCATGCAGAGGTGACTACAATGCCCCTCCCAGTAGCCCAAACCCAGATGATGCATGTTTTTGCCTAACTTAAACAAGCAAAGAAGACTTCCAAGGAAAAGTAATGGCTGCAGTATAATCTGTCAACACATCCCTAAATATCGTCGTCTGATCCATCCTACTATCAGCACAGGGTCAAATAAAGTTGGCATGCCACCCGCAAATGAAATAAATTTTAACAGCAAAATCTGTAGGACATCTAGAACTACGTATTATGTCTATATAACCTCGTAACCTTCAAGTCTTGACATTATATCCGTAATCAGCATGTCTGTCCACATGCAAAGGACGTCCAATAAATCTCTTTAAATGCCCCTCTCATGACTAAGTTCCTTTGATTTAGCCATCGCACTGTAAACTTGCAAACAATATTTAAATGACTGTTTCGTTCTTGTAGAGCATAAATATTTTGCCTTTTTTGTAAAAAAAATTACGAATAAATTTCAATTTTTGGCACAATATGAGAACGCCATCCCTTTTCTCTTTCCTAGTTGTTGTCTGTTAAAATGGAGAACAAAGGCTAATGACTCACGCAAGTATTTGAGGGAAAAACAGAGACGCACAGACGAACAAAATCAGCACAAAAAAAGGGATACCCTCCTCAACTTCCCAAACATCTCCACATCCAGGTTCAATTTTTTTACTCTCAAAGATATGGGTAATTATGAGAGTTCAATAGGTATAATAATAAATCTAGGTTATTTTAAGGATATATAGTAAAAATTCACTGGAACTGAAAACCAAGCTACCTTGTTATTAGATTTCATGTCATAACATCACATTAAAATGAAAAAAGGGCAACCTGAAAGCCTACCCAGCAGAACTATGAAAGTTTTCAATGAACCAGCCTTAACCTGAAAGTAACACGTGCCCTTGCGTTCCTGAATAAGTCTACGAAGCTTCCTATATTATAAAATAGACAAATGAAATATATGCTTTTGCAACAATAATATCTGGACGAGTGATCTTCTTTCCGCTGGAATTAAACTCAAAGTCACAGTGGGAATCGTACCGCAAACCAACCACAATAGCTCATTAGTTCATCTGTATCAAGGAATTTGTTCCGGAAGGCACTGCCTTCCAAGGCTAATGGAACAAGCTGCAATTCTACAGGCCTTAATAAAGCAGTCTTCTCAGCTACCTGGGAGCAAAAGAAACGTCATGGCTTGATAAGAAAAGACAAAATCCTAGAAAAATAAATCAGACAGAGAACACAAAGGAAACGCTTCTACTCACTTATATCACGGTCATAGAGAGTTATTAACTTGGGATAGGTTCTGATACAAAAGCTAAGATAGATGGGAGAAGGTATAATTGAACTGATCTAAGGAATATTACAATTGGATTCAACTTTAGGTTATTATTTCTCCAAACAATTAAAATCCATTTCAAGAATGTTTAGTTGCTTAAAAAGCACGTCTTATTTTTGAAGGGTAGAGTCTCAACATATCCAGATATCACAAGCCGTTCCGTTTGAATCTTCTAATCTAACATGCAGGGGCATCCAAATCATTTGACTCAGAAAATACTAAAAGTGATTTTCTGTCAGCCAAATGTGAATGCAAAACCATGGTGTTCAAAGGGATAACTGCAAACAAATAGCTTAATGGAGGAGTTTTTTAAAAAAACTAATACTTTTTATTTTGTAACAATAATAGATGTGGTTCATAAAGTAAAAAATGAGCTTGAGGAAGTTTATGAAGTTTGGATTACACTAGAACATATTTGACAACCTATAAACCAATACCTAAGAAATTGAATATACAGACGATAGTTTCACATAATAAAGGTTATTTCAAGTGTAAACATTATTAGGTCTTTCAAAGGCACGTAACAAAAGCGGTCTTGAGTATTTCTTCTAAGGATTGTCGGTCAGAAAATGTTACAAAATATAAACAAATTGGGCCAACGTATATTTTTGAGATGTGAAATTTTTGCATCTTCATAATCATTCCATCAATTTAATTACCTTCCTCCAATCTACAAAACCAACAAGTTCCTCATCCATTGTTTCCCTGGCTGATAGTTGCAATATCTTCTCCCTTTCCATCTGAGTCGGACGCTGAAGATGCAATACTCTATCCATGCGGCCAGGTCTTTGCAATGCCTGATCAATTTGCTTTAGATTTCTGGTGGTAGCCAATAAAACAACACCATCCTGCTTCTCGAACCTGAAGAAAGAGATTCCACCATGACTATAACATTCCGTCTACCACTGGAGTTTCTCTCACTATCGTTAGGTAGAAATCAGGTATCTGAGACGAAATAACCGATGCAATCCAAGAAAAAAAACAAAGGTGCTATAATACTATGCTTATATATTATGTAATTCGAACAATAACCCCAAAGTTTTCATTTGTAACTTTTCATATACTCCAAAGATGACAAAACCTAACATAAAACTTTGTTACAGATTGGTACCGGAGTGACTGACCCATCTGGGTACAGAAGTTCACCTACCTTCCACGCATTTATTTAAACTGGGCAAGTTGACGCATGTGATTCTCTGGATTAGCCGGCCCTAATAGTCAGCCTGGGGGTGGGTCCGTCCTTCCTCAATCAAAGAAGAACCCCTCCTTATGTTAAGTAAAGAATGAATGCCTTGCCTCAGAGAGACATGGCCTCAACCTGGCGATGGGGCTTGGTTCGTGAGGAGTTGAGCCTGAACTGGCAAACCTAAGTCACTTTCGTAACCATTATTTCCACAGCCAACATGTGTCCAGGAGAAAGTTTCCTTTCACTACTCTTCAAAGTGGCTATAAGTTATCCACCTGATTGACCCCAGAACTCAAGGTCTACTTCCAATAAAGTACAGTTTTTGACCATACATGTTGTCTTCGTCCAACTTCAAGCTCTAAAACGCCACAGGTCTGTCTTCCACCGCTCCTATTGTCCCTCTATATGACCCAAACTGTGTTGTCTACTCGATACCTTCTGAAATGTATAGACCTCACGCAATGAAAAGTTTAGTTCTAGAATCTGTCAACTCATCCTCAAGACGATATGTCGAAGACACGATCATTCACATAAATTTCAGCAGACAGGAAGCTACTGTTTAACGAATGCCATGCAAACAAGGTAGCTTGCTGACTCTCCTAGTAACGTGCATTGGCAGCAAGGAAGGAGTACGGAAAGACTAGACCATAAAGTACAAGAGTGGGAAGTGCTAGTCGCTTCTGATGAAATTCTTTGATTCATCTTGACTTTAGGATAGGAGATCAAAGCACAGATCGTTCCGAAGTGAGCCACTTGCAACTTAATTAAAGTCGAATTCTCATTCGCCACCCGGCCAATTGAGAAAACAGAAAATCTCCCCAAGTAGGATTCGAACCTAGCTTATATTTTAACAGCCAACCGGTCAGCATTCAATGTGGTCAATTACCCTAGCTTATGTTTTGTTCATAGTCTGCGACGGGGACTTCTAAAATGAGTTGACTCATAAGTTTGTCTGACAGAGCATACGCAGTATAAGAAAATTTTCAGTCTCAATACTAGCTGTTATTTGGATGTTGAAGAAGGCTCAACTCAATCTCCAGCAGGTAGTATGATCTGTTGAATCATTTATATACGTTTCCAAAATTTTAGATGGAACCAATGGAGCTTATTTCAAGTTCCGAACTCAAATTTGAGAACTTAAGCGCTTAAAAACTCTCTTTTCATTATGTAACGATAAACAAGTGTTGTAAGTTCAACAAGTGTATTCTTTTGACTGAATTGTTTCACTAATTGATTTAAAAGAGTTGATGGTACCCCACAGCTGAAAATCCAAGAGTGTGTACGTTGGCAAATATAAAACTAACACAATACCTTCTTGCCAAACGTGTAATGATCATTATCAGAAGTCTCAAAATAGTAGAGTGGGCAGAGCTAAATCACCTTAAATCCCTGAGTTGCGTACGTTCATTTTCACTCAATTATCTGAGACGTCACTATTGAAAAATAAACTTAAAGTGCTAAATATGGCTCCCTTCTCCTTCTTGGTTACCTACAGTCACCTTGGACCAAGAATTTTTTTTTCCAATGAAATGGGGTTTACATAATATTAACTTTGACCTCTCCAAATGTGATAAATTAAAGTTTTCTGTAGCGAACTAAGTGCACTAAACTATCACAATTTTTTGGCAATTACATCTATCACATAGTTAGAAACTCCGTGCTTTTTTGGATCAGGGAATTCTCCCCAAGAAGCATTGGTAAGCTTCAAGGCAGTGTGCGAGTGCATAATCAGCTGCTTCTTAGATCCATTGCAGAACAATTTTCAAGAAACTTACCATCCATGAAACCTTTAATATCCTGAAGAATGTCAAAAAGAGACATTGGCCACAATGGTCAAATTTAGATTTGGTTCTCTACGAGCTTTTGGGTTCAACAGAATCTTACATCATAAAGAAGCAGATGAATAGATTGTGTTCTGGAAAGAACAAGAATCAAAACCTCAACGATACATATATTATACACTCACATCTAAAAACATGAGTATCAGTTAGATGATGCTATGATCAATTCATCTCTCAAAAGGTGTAACGTTATCATCAGTTTGAAATGACAGATATCAAGCCTTTACGCTAAATGTCTTCATGTCGCTTATTCTACTCGAATTTACCTATCTTCACAGAGAAATTATATCTACCACATCAATATATAGCTTCACCAAGGGCTCTCAAACAATTGACAATCCTAGGGAACTTCCCTTGAAGATTCATCCCTCCAGTGGTGTATCGTTGGGGGGACTAACACATTACCATCAACTTGTTCGCACTTTTTGTGTACTTGAAGGTATCTCGTCTAAACATTGATCATATTGTGCATATCTTGAGTCAATTTGTTAGTGCTACTACCTCAATCCATTATATTGTCCCCACCTCAGTTCTTCGTTACCTACGGGAGACCCATTCCCACTCCTTGTTTATGTCATTCACTAAACCTTTGGACCTTGATGTCTGTACTGATGTTCATTGGGATAATGATCATGCTCTCTCAAAAAAGAAGCATCTGCATCTTTCTAGACTCCTCTCTCATCCCCAAAAAGGAACAAGAGGTAGGTCGTCATCTCTCAGTCCCACACAAAGGCCTTGCACTACCCTATGATTGATACATTCGGCGATAGCTTCTTTGAGATTTAAGCATAGCTTCCTCAGTTCTTACTCCATTTTATTGTGACAATGGCGCCACTTTGGGGATGTATTAAAAGAGGAATTGAAAAAAATAATGTTGGAACAACTCAGGGGTAGGGATATGGTCATAAAGTACAACAAAACTAAAACCAGAAGAGAAGGGGAAAAGGATGATAGCCTAAACTTGGAAAAAAGGAAATACGGAAGCCGGATGTTGATATAGACCAAGACACTGACTCCAGCCAAAACCTTCAACATTCAAACTTGTGAGGATACATGCAAGTTTCTGAAAGTGTATGTGAATGAAATAGTTTCAGTGGGGATTTTTATCCACTTTAAACTATGCGATAATCTCTCTTGAAAACATTGAGGGCACCTTGGAGGGCTCAGAAAGAAAAATTCGAATCTTCAACTCAACAAAAGAGTAAGCTCAAGGACCCAAGGAAAATAGACTACATGGAATGGCCACTTAGAGAGGAATTCAGTACACTCTACAAGTCGTCAGTAATATTGTCATCCATGAGAGGACCAAATATATAGAAATTTATAATCAATTCATTCTCAACAGTACCTCCCCAAGACCGTCTCTTCATCAAATTTCTTTTGTTGAGCAGCTTGCTGATTGATTCCCAAAGTCAGTTACCTATTCTATATTTATCCTGTCTTTCTTTGGGATCTTGGCTCTTGTACTTAAATATAAAATAATAATAATAATAATAATAATAATAATAATAGTAATAATAATAATAATAATAATAATAATAATAATAATATCTTAAGGTTCAAAATTCGTAGCACACAATCAGCATTACACTGTAAGACATGATTTGGGCTGGCCTAATGGGTGTATATTCTAAATAGCTCACTAGCACACAATGATAGTGGGCCTATTAAACTTTTATTCTAATTGACTCTCTAAGAGGATATATACAGATTGCAATATCACCTGAGAGATACGCTCTCCATTTCTTTTTGTTCTCTCTAGTCGTGCTAGATTTAATTCATACGAATCTATTCTCTTAGGTCGCATGATCAATAGACTATAACCAAAATTCTCGATTACATATGTAAAAACAACAAACTGATATAACTAAATAGAGAATCTACGAAATAGCTCATAGCAGCAACAATCGTAAGGAAAGAACAAGAAACATACCCATCAAGTTCAACAAGAAGTTGATTTATAAAAGCTTCATGGTCTTGCTTCTTAGTATGAATAAACTGTCCACGAACGCCCGCGAAGAGGTCAAAGTCCTCGACAAAGATGATAACTGGTGCCTACGAAACAAAGTATCATTATTTTCATCAAAAGCCCTGACGAAAGATAAATACAATCTAGGTCCTTTTACAAGGACTCCAAGTTAAATTCGCCATTGAATGATGCAAGTAAAATTTCAATGGCATTCCCAAAGTCAAAAAAATACTGTACGAAATCAATAGTTCTAATATATCTGATTTTTTAGCAGAGCACAACATTACAGAAATTTATTCCAAAACATGACATGAAGATAGAGTTCTTAATTTGAAAGTCATTTCATTATGTATAGGATGCCGAATATTTCATCAAACCAAGAATAGGTATGCAATATCCCTTCCAATTAAAGGTTTGGATTGGCATTTTTTCTACATGACCTAAAAGCTCCTCTTTGTCTAATTTTCTGCTGCGTCTTCAGTTTGTGTCAGATATGACTTCTTAATTAATAATGGACGAACAGATGTAAGACTCAAAATAGTGAGAGAGAGGGTAATATCAAAACTTTCACGAACTGCAACAGCATTGCAGTTATAGTAGTACTACAGATTATTATGTTGACCACAGGGAGTAAAGGAAAACCTGTACAGATAGTATTCTATAGTATGAAAGATATTCTCTAAACTACAAAGACAAGAAGGATGGAGCACAACAGGCTACAATATAGATTTTTTAAGATTTGGATGAAAATGGAAATGGCCAAAAGCACCAGCATTTTAATAGATGTTCATAATTTAATGAAAACAGCAGGAGGAAACTTTAAATTTTAAAAGGGCAAGGATAATACAATGAATACAACGAATAGAGAGATATCTTCTCCAACAGAAGAAAATGATGGCTGGGAAAAAAAACAGCAGGTCCAACACTTACTGGTGCCTCTCTCCACAGTCAGCCCCAAGGCCTTTATGCATGATCATAACAATAGGTGTCTTTCCGCAAATAAAGTATAGAGATGAGACTATATACAGTCTATGAGAACAAATAGAGCAATTATTCGGGTAATATTGCGAGACAGACGTAAAATTTCGAAAAACATAATGGTATTCAGCATGATGGTGCTTTTCAAGAAAAGAAAAAAAAAAGGACTAAAGAAAGGCCAGAGATTAATATTAGGGAAATCCCAAAAACAAATGATTAATAAATTGGCTCATCTCTTTTTAGGTCATATGTTCATTATTTTTTGGGCCACCTGTCTATCTGGTAAGAATAATGGAAATGGTCAACAAGGTTGAGAGGACAAACCAAATCCCTTGCAGTTTGAAATAGCTCCCTGACATTTGATGCACTTTGCCCAACCCAAAGCCCAGCTTCCAGCTGGCGAGCTTTAACTTCAACAACAGGAACCTTGGCCTCTGCAGCAATGGCCAATGCAAGGGATGTTTTCCCCGTTCCTCTCTCACCAACAATAAGAACACCCTGCACCATAAACGAGACACAATCTGAGTAATATATGATGTTGAATACACATCTCAGAGAAATATTAAGAGAAAAGGAGATCACTGTATATATCATCCAGTATCCTAGATATACCTCATCTTCAAAAGAATAATCAATAGAAGATGTATGCCCGTATTCGACACTTGGTTGACCAGAATTTCCAATCATTTGACTATTCTTAAATTCCTTTCGATCGTATTCCAACTTTCCTCAAAAAAAGTGCACTCATTTTGCAGCCTTGCAAAGTGCTCTAACTTCCATTTCCTTACCTCCCAAAAGTCTTCTATCTCCACCCCCATCCATCAATGTAATATCGTTTCGGAATTTCAGCTTCCTCACAAATGAATCCACTAGAATGTCCCTATCTGATCCACGACGTCCCTTTCATCTGTACCCAAAAAACATGCTCTCGTACTACTCAAAATCCTGCTAGTTTCATCAAGTGAAGAGAGCACTCTCGTGGAAAAACTATCTACTTTTTTTTACTGCAAAAACATAGCATATTCCGCGAGCCAAGTTCACAAGAACTCCAAGGATGGCAATACCAAATCACTCTCTGTACCATAAAATATGACTGTTTCTTCAAAAATACAATTCATCAATTGATGGGACATGGCATCTTGAATTTCAAGTCTGAGGAAAAACAAAGTTTTCAAACTATAAAAATCTACAAAGTAACTACAAGAGATTATCGAACATTCAATCAAAGTTCTCACAATTCTATTCTCAGCAGGAACATATCATTTATTTACTTAGCAGTCATACGCCATAATTCTGTTCATCTGTTAAAACCGCCAACTTGGGCGGATGAAACAAGACAGGTTAGTTATGGACACTCTTCAAATGTCCACTGTTTAGAATGACCCATCAAAAGCTCTAGTTTCATGATTGTACAAACTAATAACTACAGAAAATCATCTTCATGCTAGTTAATGAAGCAGGAAGAAAATTTACAAGAACATCATTACCCGTGGAGCACGAGCACCCATTTCTTGAAAAGCAGCAGGATTCCGTAAAAATGCAACTATTTCATTTATTTCCTCTCTCATAGAATCAACGCTTGAAAAATCATCCAGCCTTATTGGTGGATTTTTAACCCTCTGCAAATTCAAACAATTAATAAGTGAAACAAAAAAAGGTAGAACACCCTTAAACATGCACTCAATGGAAGAATCAAAATACAGATGTCTAAAGAGCACCTTCATTTGTTCAAAAGCAGACTTTATAGGGTCAACACCTTCTTTTCTCCTGCGAATTCTTCGATTCAACCTAAATTGATGATAAAATCTCTGCATACAGTAAAACAGCACCAATACCCATTATATCAATCCAAATAAGAAGAAAAATTAGCTTAACAAGAATAAACCAGCATAACTACCCCTCATCATTAAGTGAAGAAACAATAATGAATAAACAATGCAATCATTTTCACAGCAAACCTACTAATCACAAGTAATATGGGTGCACAATTTTGAGCATAAAACTTGCTCGTATCGCTAATTTTATCACGAAGGTACCGACAATCTAGCCCCATGTCCCAAAACAAGCATCGTCAATTGCATTTTATCATAAAACATTCTACATTATCGACCTATAAAATTCTTTTTTCTCCTGCCCTACGTCATCCAAAAAGAAACCACAGGGTGAGAATCTATTTACAAATGTATTCGATTCCACAACAAGAACTATAGAGCACACAGATCTAATAATAAATGGAATAATATCATAGGTAGAAACAGTTTGAAACTTTTTTAACTCACTTTTTTAGAAGGGAAACGAAAAAAGAAAGAGAAGCGTGACCAGAAAAAATGGTTAGAATTGTGCCTATTCGAGGAAACTATTAAATCTATTTGAAGCCATAATCTTAAGAGGCATTCTCAGTATTGGATTACCAATTGACAAAGAATGCATAACACTTATAGCAAGTTAAGCAGCAACTTGCACCAGAACAAGACGATATGATTAACGATTACATGCATAAACTAGAAACCAGAAACACATAAATGTGATAGAACAAATGGAACTTACCACTCTCCTCAACTTACGTAAGTTAGGATCCTTCCGGAAAGGCCCATATCCCAGTGCTCTAGGTATCTTCCTCATAAATCGGAGAACATGAAACACAACAAAACCAAATAGAAGGCTCCTGAAAAGAAATCCAATAAACCACCAAAGGCTGTTGGTTTTATGTGACTTGAAATTGATTTCAGCCTCAGACTGCCATTTTAGGTACCAAGTTGAGCCCACAAATTGATCTACTTCTTCAGGCCACGCCATGCCTAAGCTCATCCTTACCTAGGAGATGAAATGAATGTCCAATTAATATGTTGTATGCCAGCTAAGCCAATAAAATATGTTACAAGATAAATGATTAGCGTATGGACAAGCCTCACCGGCTTTGGAATAATGAACTCCACAATGGGAAAGCCAATCATAATCATTATGTCATCAGTAGTATTTTTTATCTTTTTATAAACCCATTCCTTTCCATATGATACAATTGACGATTTCCATAGTCCAAGTAAGCACTGATATAGCAGCTTAGAAGATAAGACAAACTGCTGGCGTATGTCCAGTTCTGTGAATGGAATCCACATTAACTGCACAGTAGTTGGAATACCAGATGATAACATTTTGATGTAGAGCCCATCAAAACCCCCAAAATCGTCAAAGAGTAGTTCAAATTCCTGAAAGAATCATAAACATGAAAAGGGATGATGACCACAAGTTAAAAAAATGAATTTCAACTAAAAAAAACAGGCATTGGGGAATATGAGGAAGCAAAAATCAAAAATAAGTCACAGAGTTGCCAACCTTTATATCAACATAATATTCCTTGTCATCACCCTTAAGGGCAACATACATGGCACCCCAGTCATGTCGAATCCGCGCATACTCTAGTAGTTTCTTGGACACAGCATAGGGTACGGTGACAGGATCCATTTCCCACCTATTCTTTTCCTGATTATACCATGATCTCCCCACCACCCTGTCGCGATCCAGAAGGAGGCGTTCCTGCACAGTATAAAAAAGGCAATCATGGAAAATTGTTTCAACTAGTTCTTCAAACTCTCAGGCAAATTTGGGCCAACTTGAAAAGAAATCCTGAAGTTGGAGTAAAAAGTCGAGTTCTTTGAATGGACATTTTTGCAGAATGTTCAAGTACAGCCACAAACCCCATAGATATCATGCTGTGCTTATGAATTATCAACCATGATACTTCAAAGAGAATTTTTCATTTACTTCATCAGAGTATTGAGCCACCCAAGTGAAAATCCATTTGGAATGAGTAGACTAGGTCCATCTACTTTTAACTGCAAAATTATACCCATCTTCCAGAATAGAACTATTCAAACACCTATACTCCACTCACTATGAATTGAGATATAAAGCTGAACCCAATCAGATAACGATGACGAGAACCGTTGTGGATTTCCTTTTTTCTCTGATGTAGTTTCTCATGTACTTGACCTCAGACCTAGCTTGGGAAACAGGGTTGGTGTGACAAATTTCAATCCACCAACCACTTCCCACTGTAGGGTTTCTGTACTTCGGGAGTTTTTTCTTCAAAAACCAGCACAATTCCGAAGTTAGCATAAGACCGACTCATATATTTTCTGAGCACATTATTCATTTAAATTTGACATATAAGCAATGTTTGAGGGAGCAACCTTTCGTGGCAGTTATGGCTGACTACACACTGGAGAACATGTCCATTCCATGTTGTCTATAGTCATCGATGAGATGCCTCTTAATGACGTGATCATAAGAAGAGTGATGAGGACTGCCACTTCCATGCGTTTTCAATAAGATATTTATCTCTCTGAAACAAGTTGGTAACCATTTTTTTTCATCTGCAGTCACTAGTTGCACCTATATTTTAAAATATAACTTTAGATATTTGTTTTCATGAATATATTGCTACAGCTCTCTACAAGTTCTTCAGAGAAACACTTGATCCTTTTGTCTTCTCACCAACTAATATAAACAACCCCCCACATCTATAAACCTTTTTGGCATCAATAATAGATGCCAAGTTAGTTCTCTTCAGAGGGAAAGGTCAGAGCCTGCTTCCTCTATTTGAGATGAAAAAACAACAGAAAAACATGCAATTACTAAGTTGCAGACGAACATACTCGTCCAAAAATCTTCTAAAAAAATAAGAAATTCAGATAGAGAGTAAACATCACGACAACATTCTATCATTGATTTAATGGATAGATTTTAGTTGCCACCGAAAAAAAAAAAAGGTTGTTCTACGTACTCCCTCTAAGACCCATGTAGAAATTGTAATCACAACATCATCTACTTATTGGCATCCAAGGCTGAACTAGTTACAATTTTAGCACGAGATGTGGCCTTACATTGGAGGGAGGGGTACATAGCTTAAAAACAACCGAGTTCTCCACATAACCAGTATTCTCTGGGTCGAAACATGCAAAAGCAATGATAATGTAAATAGTGTGAAATGTTAAAAATAATGCGATCTTTAAAAAATTACCCAACCTTCATCAATCTCCATTAGGTTCATGTATTGAAGATGAAAGTCATAGCATAGCATGCCAGGAACCCATCACACAGGATTCACTTCACTACATAACCTAGAGCAAACTTCTCATTGAGTTCGGAAACAGAAAAAAATTTCTTACAGAATTCAAAAACCAGAGGACGTGACCCAAACATCAATGTCCATACTATAAACTTGCAGAGAAAGAATCACTATCTAGCAATAGTATGAAAACAAAAAACTTTCAGAAAATGTTAATTATCAAAACATACAACTAAGCTGACTAACTTATGAAACAACAAACGGAAGAGTAGATCTGGGATACATGATTTTGTGTGATTTAATGATTGTGCAATTCGTCACTTGAGATCCACCCACCATAATAAATTAACAGTGATTTGCCATGCACTAAGACGTTTTTCAAGAGCAAGCATGTGTCACAACGAACTGAATCAGCACACTGCATTGCAAAAGAGAAGCCCGATTCATAAGTGAAGATAACTATGCAGAGCTGATCTGCAATACATTGCCATGCAATGCAATATGACAATTTAAGAGAAATTATCCATCATAGTCCATTCAATAGGCAGACTACATCACAAATGCATCGTCAGAGTGAATCACACCATTCTAAAGATAAACAATATGCAGACAAACATCAGGGGAGAAAAGTTTCATCAAGTTAATTCTGATGAAAAAACTACCTGCCTCAGTTTAATGTATTCCTTTCGGTAGTCCTCATTTTCCACCAATTCTCTTTTGAGGTTCGCCTTGGTTTCTTCACGCCACTTTTTCCATCCATGAAACAAGTGTAGGCGAATTGCCTTTGGGACTGTAACTTCTTTTTGTCCAAACATCCACTTTAACTCAACTTCTGGAAAACCTTTCACAACCTCATCATCAGGTGTATAAACAAGAAAGCGCTTTTCATCTCCAAATGTCTTCATCTTATTTCTTATGCGATCTTCCAGATTCCTTTGAAGCTCTTTTGACTTTTTGAAGGCCTTCCTCACATTTAGAACGAACTTCCGAGTGCTTTGATCCATGAAAGACTCTGCATCCTCGAGCTCCATGACTGATGGCAGAACTATTTGCTCCAGATAGCTCCTACGAACTGTTTCTAGATCTTTTTTTATCTCAAGTGATGAGAGCTTGCTTGGACTCTTTGCCTGACTGTGACCGAATATAAATCAGTGTAAGCGGTTAAAAATGAGAGCTTGCTAGAACTACATTCACATTTGGCAGAACTATTTGACAATGTGAGAAAATGATACAGAAAGCAATATCCCGTAGTAATGCGAGCACAAAAGCATGTTGCTTCCACCATCTCATTTAAGTCACTCAGCAGGAAGGCTGCCCCACATAAGGCACTAAAGTTAAATTTCTCGTAGTAATGCAGAAAATATCATTTTTCGCAGCACTTTGTAGTATTCATTCCTCTATGTCGGTTAATTATATGAACAAATACAGAAGGTTTATATCGACAAGATGGACTTTGATGAGATGAAAACGTGGGTAGATGCACAGGAAAAAGGAAATCATTGCACACTAATGAGTACTATGAAAATCCTGATGACACAGGGAATAGGAGTGTAAGGGAGAGGAACTGAGATATGTAATGTGAAAATTCAGTTCACTAAGCAGTCAAGACAAAGTCAACCAAGCTTTATCTTGCTCCAGCCTGCTTCATTTATTAGTCAAGCCAAAATTAAGGAACTTTGGATGTTAACAGAGGTTAACTCTTCTAATACCCACAACCATGTCCAAGCTAATAATTGTCTCACAAAGGTATACTTGTTCCTCATCAATACACATTTATGCCATTTACTTCGAAAATACGAGCTAGGTACTAAAGAAGAAATAGACGAGCTGGGTATGAGGCACTAAATGGACACGAATGGACGCACTCCTGAACAAAGGAAGAATTTTGCAAGTTCAAGCTTGACCTTGTGAAGGTTTTGCGCAAGATTTTTTTTCATAACAAGGATGAATAAGAAAAGTAGAGTTTTTAAGAAGTTTAATCGCGAGTTGTCAATTTGGAGTAGCATTTATACATCAGCTTTACAAAGTATTGAATTTTAGGATAACAATTCCCGGAAGAACTATGACAAGCAAGACAGTTCTGAAGACTCCACCAGCCAAAAGAAGACTATATTAATGATGAAGGATCCATAGGTTGATCAGTGCCTAGATATACCAAAATATAATAAAACATGACCAGATGCAAGTATAGACCATAAGATCCAATAATCTGTATCAATATCTTCACAATTGGTATTCGTAAGTCATATGAATCGATATAAGCACCAGAGAAAAGTAACACAGAAGGATAGTTAGAAGTCAGGTCCATTGGCTAGGAGAAATGGGGTTCTATGATTGGGTTGAAAATAGTCATATGGAGACCACTCTCCAAAGCATAGGAGCAAAGGTTTTAGAAAACTGAATCGTCTAGAAGGAATTTGGCTTCAGTAGATAGGTGCTCTACGTTCTCTTAATAAAATGCATATATCATATGCTGATAAGAGAAAAAGAGAGTCAACCATAAAGGACGCACTGAGGAACTCTAATTAGGGAGGTGTTGGACATAAATACAGTCTTAATCCCTATAAGATGAGAACATATAAAGAGCTCTTCCATGAAAGAATGTCGGACAATGAAGGCAAAATATTTAACCATGGAACATTTAAACTAGAAGAAGGGATGAAACTGACTATTTATAAGCAGTGGAAAATTGAACCTGAAAAATCACAGAAGGGGATAATTCAATGAGCACCTAATCTGACTATCTAAAAGATTAATGGAAAACTCGCAGCGACTGGCCTTCCAGTTCTTCATTCTTTCTGATTTCTTCCGTCCGTAGCTTGACCACTGTCAACATAACTAGACATGGCATACGATAAACCAGTAATCATGGCGTAGGGATGATAAACAGTACCTGTCAAGTACCTCCTGCTTCAACCAAAGCCTAAACCTCTCCACCAGCAGCTCGCTTTCCCTCTCTATAAACGAAAGTTCCCTGATTGCAATGCTATATGTCAATGTCTCTCTCCTGAGCATCTTGTCATCTAGCTCTCCAACCTTCTCCCACAAGACATTATACTCTTCATCTGCCAGGTTTATTCTATTTTCCAAAATAGCCACCTTCTCCTTCACATCTTCACTGTCCTTATCCAATAACCTATCCCGCTCCTTCCCTGCAGTCAATGCAGCGTCCAGGACCTCCCCTGACTGCTTTACGAGTTCTAACTTCTCCTTCCTCAGCAGCCTCAGTTCCGAGTTAAGCACGTCGAGGACCTCTTTCTGCACCTCCTTCCTCTTTACTTTCACCTCCCTTAGGGCCTCGTGGACAGCATTCATATTCCCTTTAGACAACTTCACAGCTTCGATCCTTTGCAGGAGAACTGAAACAGACTCCAGCAGTCTCCGAGTGTAGCTGGAGAACTCATGATCCAGCGGACTAAGAACCTCGCTTTTCGCGCCAGCCTTGCCCCTAGTTTCGTCCTTGGACGTCACAGTTGCAGCAGGCGCGGCAAGAACGTGAACCCGCTGGACAGGAAATGGTAAAAAACCGACCGCGGCACAGAACAACGCCAATGTTAAAGGTCTCGCCAAATTCTTGCCCATTTCCGTTATCTTGCTAGCGTGAGAAAAGGGGGCAACAGGAGACGCGGATGTGGGGCGGCACCCACAGGGATGCTCATCGGACAATTCACATCGAAACCGGTACCGTGGGAATTTCACGCCGGTGGGAGGAATGGCACGGGAAATGCGATTGAAATACCGGTGCCTGGAGACAGGAACCACAGAGGATGTGAGCCGGGTAGAGGTATTGAAGGGACCGAATGTAGCCCAATCCATGGCGGGGCTGAGCGAGGAAAGACGGCCGCTCCTGCAAATATCTCGACGTCACACTCCGCCGAGCAGAGTTCTCTTCACCGCCCTGCCCATCTCTGATCCTTTCCCCGCGGCGCCTTCCCCCCGGCGGAGAGTCGCCGGAGCTTCAGCCTTTGGAGGAAGACTGAAGGGTTTTAGATAAACCAGAATAAAAGATATCTGACCGGGGAGGTTACAGCTTTTTACATGTGAACCGTGATAACTATTGTATTTGTGAATATAACCATATAAATTCCACCTGTATAACTACATATTCTAATAACAAGGAAAGTATTTAATACGACTTCTAACCGCTTAAATAAGGCCTTACATTTGCCACGTGTTAGAAGGATTATTTCCATATTTGGCGGGGACCCTCACCGGGAAGAAATTCAATCGACACCGTCCATTTTTTATGCGGGGGCATTCGCAGCGCCACGTCACCAGAACTGTCGAGCCAGCTTTCCCGCTCGCCCACTTTCCGCGCCAAATCTAAAAGACCCTAAGATTTGGCTCCCAAGACGACGGAATGGTGGTGTCGCTGGTGCAAAGGTCACTACATCGGCTGTGGGCTGACGAGCAACGGGAAGAACGAAGGCTCAGGCAGTGTTCGTGAATCAAATCTTCAGGACGTCTCACCGATTCCTTGCGTGCTCACCGATCCATTCTTCTTCAGATGTCCTGTTTTGATCTAAATCGTTGAACTCTTCGGGCGACGCTTGTTCTGAGGAAATGGCCGGCGGGCTCGGACCGAACGAGGGAGAGGTTTTCACTGGCGTTCGTTTCGTTCTCGTTGGGTTCGATTCCGTCTCCGAGGCGCAGGTGATTGTCTCATCTCCGACTGTATTTTGTTAGTTTCTATTTTGTATTCTCGATTGCCCAACTCTGCGCTCGTGCTCAATGTTTGCTAACATTGGATGATAAATTGATGCCTGCCGTGCCTCAGTATCGATCCGAGCTCGTCCGGAGGGGTGGCACTGACGTGGGTCGCTACCATTCAAGCTGCACTCATGTCATCGTCTTTGGTCGCGTTCATGTGCTCTCTCTTTCCCCCCAGACCGCGCTCATACGCACATATCTGTTAGGATGTCAAAAAATTTCACATGCCTTGTATTTTTTCAGGACGATCCAGTATGCATTGCTGCTAAGAATGATGGGAAGGTGCTTGTGACAGAATTATGGATCGAGGACAGTGTAGACTTTTCAGAACTTGCCAATGCCGACCGGGTAAGTTGAACAGCGTCTTATGCAGCTCAAAGTTGGGAAAAATGTCATGCTAAGTTCATATGATCGAAGATTCCATAAATGAAAGAAAGGAGCGTCGACTTCCTACAATGTCATGTCGCCGTAATTTCGTAGTGCCACTTGAAATGCTCAGGTTATTCTAACCAGGCGAATCGCTTTTATATTCTTGTATACACAAACCATGCTGCAAAGCAGGTTCTTGAATACCAATACCAGCCTCCACAACACAAGGAGGAAGTTCTTTAACTCTCCTTTGTTTTTAATCGAATATCCCTGAAATTAGAGTACATGCGCATTTTGTCACTCCCCAGTCTGTCAAGAATGCGTAATTTCAGAGTATAAGAGGCATGAAGATGTTGGAGTGGACTGGTTCTCCATGTAATCGGACAGAAAATATACCATAATTTTTGGCATCGAATGCCCTGGTCATTAGGTAACTAACAGATCATTTTGGACTATGCCTCAACTATAGCAGATGTACTTGAACTGTTAGATAATTATGGTCGATGATAAGATCACTGTTTATGTCGCTATTCCAGGACCTTAAATGAAACATTCATTTCATATTTAAGGACTAGTTCGGAGTTAACATTAAATTACCTGTTGGGTAATGAATAGAATAAGAATTGATTGTACAGTTCAAACTAGGGCACTAGTGCATGTATTTGACGTTTTTAATATTTTTATTATTTGTGTATACAGCAATGTTTTTCGACGGGTGGGATGCCAAGTTTATTGTTTGTGCGATACAAGCTGGATTTCATGAATGATTTATGTTATCAAAACGATTGGTTGGCTTATGTTGTGGTTGTTGTTTCGCATCACTTAGCTGTATTTTGTCAGACATTGAGAATACCAAGCCAGTGTGTGTTACATAGAGGATACAGCATCCCTGTTTCAGCTTTAATCTGTTAGGAAATAAGTTGGTTTCACCTCTACGTTTTAGGCAAGCATGCGATCATCATGGAACATGAGGTAGTGCATGGAAAAGTGGTAGTAAATAAATGTTGCACATGGTTTATGGATTTATGTTTTAACTAGTGCAGTTGCTGTAGATCCTTTTTTTCCCCTTTCATCACGTTATCATATTTTATTCATTCTATACCAAACTTAAAGGGCTGTCCTTATTTTGCGCCACAATTGGAAATGTGTCATCTCAATAGTCACGAAGAATTCAGAGTGAAACTACTTATGGTCATTTCAGCATCATGTCTGGTGTAACGAGTTCTCTAACACCAATCTCATAGAAATGACATTGAATCAACGACGTAGGCCTTGCTTGTGATCTATCTTCCTCCTCTCCTTAACTATAGACGTTATTGAAGCAAAAATGAGAAATTGTGATGAATACAGCTGAATAAACCCAGATGAAGTTGTACATCACAGAACCTGTTATTGAACAAACGGAATAAATGAGATACAAATCGTGCTTCATGAATTCAGCGAATAGACTAGTGATTAATATGGTCATGAACTCGGACTGGTGAATCCCTAGATGTATGCTTTAGTCACTTCATCGTGCTTGTTTGCACATTCCCAAGAAAATAGCAACGAACTAAAGCGTGGTGTGAATGCATGTTGCCACCCATGCACGTGTTGCATTGTGTGTGTTTTGTTAGATGTAATGGGATTTCTTAACACGTTTATCTGCACTTTGTAGTTCGTGGGTGCTTGTACAGGGGCCAACCTGCCTAGAATTTTGAATAAATTGATTTTTTTGCTCACATTTGGGATATGTTCATTGTTTGTTTTTGTTTCTCCCTTGCAGATTTTATACAAGCCAGTCAAAGACTTAAATGGGATTCCTGGAAGTGAATTATTGTTTATTTGTTTGACAGGATACCAAAGGCGAGAGCGTGATGATATCATGGTATGAAGTTCCCATCAATAAGTTTATTGATATCAAAGGCTTTATTCATGAAATATCTGCTGGCTCGAAGTTAAATCCTTGCCTTCATGAATGCAAGGATTTAGTTCTTAGGAACTGCATTATTTTATCACTACGAAATACTGAGGTGGGAAATTGGTGGGAAGAAAGGAATGGAATCTGTGAAAAGAGGGAGCGTTGACTTCTGAGATTTCAAGCCAGAACCTGGAAAAGCTCGGAGGCTACCGACTTGCCTTGGCCATGCTTGGCCATCAAATTTTTTGTAGTCTTTGCTTTTAAAATCAATCTTACAAAAAGTGTTAAGGGCTAAGCTTCTGGGATACACAGCTCGTCTAGGTCCCCAGACATCAACCTCTTCTCTTTACTATGATTTTGACAACCACCCCCCACATGCTGTTAGGCACCCTTGTGAATTTTGAGAGACTCCTTATGGTCGTCATTTATTCCGCTCCCCCACACTAAAGTGTCTAAAGAAAAACTTTGCTACTCATGCATTATACTACTCGAATTACTAAACAAAAAAATTGAAAACTTATTAAGAATTTGTGGAGTTTGCGTAAGAGACTATTTTAGTGCATCTATATATACATATATATATAAGTTGATTCTTGGGCATTTTTATGTGTACACTATTAATTGGGTGTATGCAGCCAAGAGTGTTCGTCAACTGTGGTGCCATGTTAAAGTTATTCGTTCATCTAACATAAACCCAATTACCAAAAAGCTTTGTAGATCCATCTATCTAATCACATGAGTTTGTTTGTATCTTCCAATAATAGGAGCGGTCAAATTAAAACGCGATCTATACTCATCTCTCGACAATAAAGTCAACTGAAACGTTATTCCTCTGTAGCATATAGTCTTTGGTTTCTGGTTTTTGGACCTACAACATAATCTTGTGTAATAATATGTCACTACCGCAACACCAGTCAAAAACCTGCTATTCCTCTGTATTATGCTTATGGGTGTTCTGTCAAAATTGAGACGTTTTTTTATTATATTTTTTTCCTTATATTTGAAAATCCTTTTTTATCTACATAGAATGCCTTTAATATTCGCTCTAAATGATACGCATGAACATAAAACTAAGTGCAACTTGAATTCATTTGAAAGCACTTAGTGCATTCCAAAATACATCACTCAGAAAATATGGATCTTAGTTTTTTTGCATCTGTCCATCTTGGTTAAATTTTGTATTATCAACCGACAGTTAATTATGCAGCCCATATCTACTTAGATCTGATTTCGAACCACATGATAGCAAACTCCAGATTAATAGTAGTCTTGATGATGATCTTGATATTATCAAACCACCCATGCAGTGCATATTGATGTATTTCTGCTTCATCGAACAGAATTTGAGGAACTCATTGTTTAATGGGTCTCTTTACCTGAATATTTCTCTTGATGTCGAGAAACATTTCTTGATGAGGTTGAGCACATTGCCCGCCTTAGTGTAGATTGTTACATTTTAGTCTGTGTCTTTGTTATTTATGCTGATCTCACATGAAATGGACGACAAAGTTTAGTTCCAATCATGTTAACTCACTCAGATCGCGCTTATTGAAACATGATTTTTTATCTACCATTTTCTTTTTACTAGTCAGCCCTAGCTTCTTCTTTTGAATGTTTGCAGAAAATGGTGGAATTGATGGGTGCACACTTCTCTAAGCCTTTGATAGCGAGCAAAGTCACTCATCTTGTTTGCTACAAATTCGAAGGTCTGTTCATTATTCTGAAAGTAATCTGTATTCAATATTTGTTGTTTCCAATTTGGGGACTGATGATTCATCTCTTAGTTAGCTGTCAAATTTCCCTGCTTTTTGCCCTTTTTCTACTTTCCTGTCATGCAAAAAGGCCCGAAACTTAAAGTTTGTCTGTAGCGGAACCAGGCTGAGCGGAAAATCTGTTCCGCACTACATATGTTATATATAATGACTGGTATAGAGTGAATGGAACAATAGAAACTAAAGTGTTGTACAGTGCGTTTAATAGTATTTTCTTATTATAAGAAAAAATGTAGGGAGTACCTGTGCTTTGATAACAAATCTCGCATGTGTGTGTGCAAGTATTTCGTTACTATGTACATAGAATTCTAATTATCATTTATGTCGTCATCCGTTTATCATTAGCCAATCATCCGTTCACTTAAAAAACTAATGTTCAAGGAATTCTATGTCACAGGCAATTAATGGAAATTTAATTTATGATAATGCTTTTTTCTCTGTCGATTGAGCTGGATTTTTCCGCTAGGGAACTTAATTTATTCACCTTCTCCGCGTGTCACTGCTGTAGAGGTTTGAAAGTCAGAATCAACGGGTTTTACTTTTCGCGTAGATTGTTGATCCTTGCTAATGAATGTGCTGTCTGTTATTGAAATGTATTTTTTCATTCAAAATCCATCGCTTTTTGTAATTGTATGCTGTAAGGAAGGTATTCTTATATCCTTTTTCAACTCCCTACCAGGTGAGAAGTATGAACTTGCAAGAAGAGTGAACATAAAACTTGTCAACCATCAGTGGTTAGAAGATTGGTATGATAAAACATTTTCCACGCTATTTTCATTTGTTTAAGTAAGCCATCTTCAAGAAGATGCTTACAAATTTTCTGTAGGCTATTTTTCTGATGCTTCGTTGTTCCAATTCTTCTCTCAGCTTAAGAGCATGGGAAATCCTTCCTGAAGATAACTACAGAATGAGGTGAAAAAAAATTCCTCCTTTCAAACTTATTTTTTATTTTGTTCTCATTACTACATGGGAAATTTTCATATTCTTGTTCATTATAAATTTAGTTACTTTTTTCATTATTGCATGGGAAAAACTAGGTCTTTACTAATGCTTTGTTGCCTCTTGGATATGTGTTGTCTCCGCGAACTGCCAAGAAAGAGTCCTCTAAGAGGGCCAATTGTACTGATGATCCACAGATGGTCTCATCTCCTAGCTCAGTTCCTTAAGTCTTAAAGGCAATCTACAGTCTTGTCGTCAGTGCCATAGGATTCATTTTGAATTTCAATCGTCATTCTCTTGTTTATTTTAGACAAATTGTTTAAATGATTTGTGGGATGACTTGTCGGATGAGCCATCTCAAGTTCTTCATGGAATGCTGTTAGCAACATGATTAACTACCTGCAGGATTTGCAGAGGCTCATATGCGAAGATATTATATTAAGTATCACAAAAAATAGCCTTAGTATTATGATGAAAATACCGATCCATTACTCTTAGGTGACCCCTATTATGATTAACCTAAAAATGAGCCATACTATGTGCGAAGAATTTTTTATCCTAAACAATAAAGCAGGATTAATCAACCAAACAAAACAATTCAGTCCTCTCTTTTTAAGAGATAGGATGGAGAGGATCTGGTCCACACTGGTCCCCAATGTGGGTATATTAGACCCATATTTAATGAAACTGCGGTTATATACCATTCGTCCTGATGGTGTTGTGTGCGTATCAAACGAGTCGACCTTGTTACAAAAAGAAGAATCTGCGGCTCTTCATATTTGGTATAGGGAATACAGATTTTCTTATTCATCACAATTTTCAAAACAAAATGACAATCTGCTTTAATGCATTTGTCTTTCCCATGAAAAACAATATTACCAGTAATGAAGATGCATGGTCATCAAGTTTCTGTGAGGCTGTTTAATTCATTGTTCTATTCTTAGCCTCACCACTAGGTCCTCGATAACAATTTGTCTCTCAATCTTCCAGAATATGAGATTCCCACCAATTAGCATAAAAGACATAATGGTAGATTGACTATCACTCGTTGATATTGTACAGTCTACATCAGAGGAAGCAACAGTATGTAGATTTACATTTGTTAGCATCTGGCAGGCCTTCCCTTAGAGCACATTTATTCAAGCCGAGTCTGCCAATAAGATGTCTAAATTATATCTTGTCACTAAAAAATAAAAAAAAATCACAAAGTTTAAATTTTCTCCATGGGAGTGGTTGCTGGTTTTGCTCTTAGCCTGCATGGCGAAAGAGATCTGTGGATTCTTTTCTTCAGGATGAAAAATCCCTTTGTTTCCTCAGAAAACTTCAATTCAGTATTCATTCTCTTTTCATTCAAAGGAGGGGGAGGAGGATATAGTAATTTGCATCGTTAATCACATGCCACAGTTTTATGTATCTATAGCCAGTATTGCATTCGATGGTTGATGCGGTATGAGATACATAGGAACTATTGAATGAAAATATGAAGGAATTCCTAATGTTTGAATCATGTTTTCTATTTTGCACTTAGACCAAGTTTTTTGTTGCGCAATAGTGCTACTTTTTATATTCGGAAGATACAAACCAATTTATTCATATGCATTATTATTTTTTCTTTTTCGTTTCACCTAAACGTATTCACTTGTGTAGCCTTCCTTTTTATTTTATGGAGTAATTGAAATTCTATTTTTATCATATGTTTATCCTAAGATCTCAAATGTCAGTACTTCTCTTTCTTTCTCAAGCACAAAAAATGTTTATTTTCTAAAGTGAAGGAAATGACACACCCATTCAACCAAAGAGTTAGTACACTAAAAAAATATTTGCTGGGTTAGCCTTGCATCTGCCGACGGATGTGACTTATCCCGTTTCTCTCTCTCTCTCTCTCTCTCTCTTCCCCGCACCCCACTGGAATGACCACACAGTTCGATGGTTTATTATTTGTACTAAATAGATGATGCATTCCTTTGGCCCAACTTATTAAAAAAGGAAACGTAATCTTGAATATTATGTTTTATTTTTTGGTTAGAGAGGCCTGAGGCAATTCCTTTTTTTTAGCATTTTCTGTGCCATATTTAAGGGTAAGCTACAATGCCAGTTCTGCTAAGTTTTCTTCACAGTGGCTGGGAGTTGGAGATTATGGAAGCTGAGGCAAAGAATTCTGATGATGACTCTGAAGAGTGTTCAAGGGTGCGACCAGCGAGGAAGAGAAGCACTACAGCAGAGAATTCGGATATGCAGAGTTCTATGCCAGTGTTACACAGTCCTAAACCATCATTGACAGTTCCGGACAGATCTATCATCAGGCAGGAAGATACTGTGCCATCAGAAGTTCTGCACTCCAAGCTTGACGAAGTTCGTGTGGGCAACGCATCATTATTGAATCCATCCAACGAGGACTGTTCTGCCATAGCTTCTAGCATGCGTAATAATGGCAATATCACCGAAAAATTAGCCATTCAAGATGGTAATGGGACAAAGGACAGTATCACGAACGATGCCCACCTCCAGAACCCAGATGTTACATCGGACAATATTGCTAATGTAAATGATGCAGGCATTGAATTGTCACCTGATTCCTTGCGTAGAAGCTTCTCAAGTTATGATGCAGCTGAAATGAAATCGGGTTCTGCGAGTTACTCTAGGAAAAATCGTAGAAAATCAGTATCTACGGAAGATTTAGCAAGGAGAATGGGTTGTCCTCAAAGAAGTTCAAAGGCAAACGACATTCCATCATCAGTTCCGAGAGGACAAACAAGTAACATTGGGTCAGCGGATGTTCAAAGCCCAACGACCATGAAAGAATTGTCCCGCATGGAGGGGGTATGTAATGCATTGCCTCAGAAGAGGAAGGTGCCTACTTTTTATCCCACGTCAATAAAGTCGGGACTTCAAAATAATTCAGAAACCTCTGCTCGGCAGAGTTACTCAGCAGCTTCGGTATCATCACAACTTGAAGCTTCAGGCAAGACTGCACACCAAGGTGGATCCCTTTCTTCACTTGATGATCTAAAAACAGCTGATGGGCATGGGAGTCCGTTAATTTCAAAATCTTCAGTTTCCGGAAAATTGAATGAGCGTGAACCTTCTTCAAGGGATAATGAAAAAGCTTGTTTAAATGGTAAAGTCATGAACTCATTTCACAATGCTGGATCAATAATGTCGCCCCTTCATCTGAGTTCAACAGATTTGAGCACAGTTGGTGCACTTTCTCGTTCAGGTTGCAGTACGAGTAGTTTACATCAAGATTGCGACCTAGGCAGGGCAACAAGATCTACATTGTGTATAAGGAATACTGTGGACAACCTTGGTGCACTATCCATTGATTGTCAAATGGTAGATGGCGTATCTGCCGAGTGCAAGAAACCAGAGCGATCTCCAAGTAAGACATCTGAGTTGTATCTCAAGCATGATAAAGTGGATGTTCCAATGTCTGATTTGTCAGACATTCATATCGGTGAAAATGGGCAAACCAGGCCGCTAAAGGACTCGGGGTCTTCATCAGGCGGTAATAGGGATTCTGGAATGGGGAAGTTATCGGATCCTTCAAATCCTAATCGCAGAGTGCTCTCGAAAGCTCTAAACAAGAAGGTAGTTGCAAAGAAAAAGCTGAGCTGCATCGGTAAACCAAGTGTAGAGAGCAAAGATAGAAGCTCTGTTTACTCGAACAAGGTTGTCAGTCCAAACTTATCCACCTGCAGAAGAGAGCAACAAAAAGAGCCTGAACATGGGCAGAAAGCCAATGACGAGAGTGACGAAATGGTTGGGATCTCCAAAGAAGTAATCATGGTGGGAATACTTCAAGAGCCACAAAATTCTTCAAGTAAAGGCGACAGGATAAGTTCTAGTGAGAACATCACCCTTAACCGGAACAATGAAACTGTGGGTGAACATGACTTCAAATCAATGGAAGTAGAAGGGCCTGTGCTCAAGGGGACATCTGTCAACGAGACAAATCTGATGGTTAAGTCAGTACATGGCAATACCGTAGTGAGGGGGAAGATGAAGAAGGCTCATCGTCTTGATGTTGCCCCCAATGCCAAGAATGTGCCAACAGTTGCAGTGCACCCGTCTGATGACACGGGGAAGGAAAATAAGTCCATAGAAAATACCCTTACAAACAGTAAGATAGATAAATTTGGTGGAAAGTCAGCTGAGAGTACCAAGAGAATTGATGAGACAGCCACTGGTCAACTTCAAAATCACCAGCATCCCAAGTATATTTCCGAGCCTTCATGCTTCATCTTGAGTGGGCACCGTCTACAAAGGAAAGAGTTTCAGAAGGTCATCAGGCGCTTAAAGGGGAGGCTCTGTAGAGACTCCCACAACTGGTCTTACCAGGCTACACATTTCATCTCCCCGGAGCCTATACGGAGGACTGAAAAATTTTTTGCAGCCGCGGCATCGGGAAGGTATGCGGCTAACCTCGTGCCCACTGTTCATTTCATGCGGATTCCATTGTTTAAATGACACCGATCCATGGTTCACGCTACATACAAATTCCATTAAAACCCCTGCGCATTCATTCCTTCCAAAGATTTCACTCGAGGAGATGTTCCTCTTGCTGAATGTAGGTGGATTCTAAAGTCTGACTACTTGGCCGCTTGTAACGAGGCTGGGAAGTTTTTGCCCGAAGAACCTTTTGAATGGTATGGCTGTGGCCTTACTGAAGACGGAGCAATCAACCTAGAAGCTCCCCGAAAATGGCGTCTTCTGAGGGAGGGAACCGGTCATGGTGCTTTCTATGGGGCGCGTATCATCGTCTATGGAGAATGCATTGCTCCTTCTCTGGTACTCCACCCTTTTCCTTCTCCCCCTTCCTCACTGACTGCCCTGATAGTTGATATATAACCTACAAGCATCTGCTCCCCGAATGAAGAAGCCTCTTTTAAGCATTTTGGCTCGCTATAGTTCCACCCCATAAACGCTTTTAAAAGCAGAAAGGCTGATGAG
This sequence comes from Spirodela intermedia, assembly GCA_902729315.2. Lineage (NCBI taxonomy): Eukaryota > Viridiplantae > Streptophyta > Magnoliopsida > Alismatales > Araceae > Spirodela > Spirodela intermedia. The sequence continues at coordinate 6,805,050 of LR746264.1, forward strand.
CTTCAACCCTTCTGTACTTCCATTAAAATCCCGTCAGAAGTAATGCTTCCTTTCTTTTCTTCTGTTTGGTTTTTTTTTTTCCGAGGAACTGCTGCCATCTTTGGTACGATTAATGCCACATTGGTGCTTGTTTCTTCTTTTGGTCTAGGACACTCTCAAGCGTGTGGTGAAGGCTGGCGACGGCGCGATACTGGCCACCTCCCCACCCTACACCCGCCTCATGAACTCGGGCGTTGACTTCGCTGTTATCAGTCCAAGCACGCCCCCGTCGGACCCGTGGGTTCAGGAGTTCCTGAGGCACGAGATCCCGTGCGTGCTGGCCGACTACCTAGTGGAGCACGTGTGCAAAGCAGGCTACCCTCTCGACCGCCACGTGCTGTACGGAAGCCTCCCCTTGGCCGAAAGGGCGCTAGCGGCGCTCCGCCGCCGATCGGAAGAGGCTGTCCCCCCCGGTGAGGAGACCTCCGACGACCTCAGCTGCTCAGTCTGCGGCTCCCGAGAGAGAGGGGACGTGATGCTAATCTGCGGTGACGAGCTGGGGCTCAGCGGCTGCGGCGCCGCCATGCACACCGACTGCTGCCAGCCGCCGCTCGCCGCCGTGCCAGAGGACGACTGGTTCTGCCCCCGCTGCGCTCAGGACAAACCCACCAGGAGATAGGTAGCCTTCTTCTCTGCATGTAGAGTAATGAGCTGAACCGCCCTTGTTGGAACCTTCATGTTAATAAATCTAGGCATCGTATTTGACAACCCCAAACACCCTACGGAAGAGATGTTCTAGCTCCTCCAGCAGCCCGCCAGTAATGGATTCTTTGGATATCGACTTGAAGAGCTGTTCTTCCCCTGTTCGAATTCCCCTACTGACTGCCTTAGACGCCTCCCCACGTTCCCTAAAGGTTTAGTCTTCGAATTTGAGTTAGCTGACTAAAAAAAATATCCAGTTCGATCTATACTCGGAATTCTGTATAGAAAAAACCAGTGGGCAGGCGAGATTCCTAGTTATCATGGAACCCTCTCGATATTAATCAATAAGATTCAGCAGCTTGGCTGCCGGCTGGAAGTCAAATGCACTCAGAAGCCACCATGTGAGCAGGGGAGGAGGGATTGGTGGGTCGCTCGCCTGAGACGTCCTTTGCATGTTAGAGATGCTGGCGAGGTCTTCCAACTGCCCATCTGTGTCAGTGGCTCCTTGCGGCGTAGACAACTCGATTGTCAATTCCCTCCTCCCTAAACTGTCAGAGTGCAACGTGGCTCGAAGCAACTCGTAGCCATTATTTGTGCAGGCCAACCCCGAGGAGGGAGAGACTCTCTCTCTCTCTCTCTCTCTCTCTCTCTCTCTCTCTACCAGATCCACACTATCCCTTCATGTCTGTATTAAAGTCGGACACGAAAATTTCTGGGCATGAATAGAAAACGCAACACCGCACATAGAGCCCAGATTTATTTTTTTTACTCGCGATCGTAGGAGCTGGAAGCCTCGAATCAGGAGAAGGGGTAGCGAAAGAGATCTACCCACCCCTGCGGCTGACGAAGAACCCAAGCTGGGGTCGACCCACCGGCGGGACAGCTCCGGCCGGCAGACGGGCCGGGAGAAGAATCCTATGTCGCGGCGGTGTAACGATGGGGCAACCTCATTGCCTTTCGCCCTGTTTTAACTCCGCCGCTGACCAGAAAAGCCTGCAGTCCGGGGCTCCGCCATGCTTCGACAGACGTCATCTCAGGATTCGTGATGTTGCCCAGCGCTGGCCTCGAGGGAGGAAGGATCAGATCCACGTGACGGATTCTCCGCCTCCCTCTCCGGCCTCTCCGATCATTTCCGCTGCCGGGGCTAAAAACCGGTTCCTCTCCATCATTTCGGGTACCTGTCGACTTCAAGTACAACGGATAGACGCGACCGGCTCGCTCATCGCCTCTGCCAGTGCCCGGCCCCACCGTCTGGTCCTCCCCCCCTCAACTGCCGGGCTCCCCTGGGCCGCCGCCATAATATTTTTCTTACGAGAGCTGAGGAGCGGGCCCTGTTGCAAAAGGCACGATTTTTAATGTCCAGGGAAATGAGTGCGAGGTGGTGATGGCGACGGCCATGGTGGCGTGCACATCACCGCGCTTAGCAGGTCGCATGCGTCCCATCGCTCCCCCTTCCGGCGGCCGTACGCCGGAAGACTCGGTCCACGGGGTCTCGCCACGGCTACTACGACGTCATGGCTGCCCTGTGAGCCCACCTCTCCTCGCAGACGGGGGCCACGGATGGCGCAGAGGGATCTTGGCTTGCAGCGGCGAGTTTTTACCGGGATTCGGCTGAGTAGAGCGAGCTCTTCCTTATTCGGGGGAATCGTTCGATCGCTCCTTTCTTTATCGCTGAAAATGGAGGGAGGGAGTTGCCTTTCCATGGCCGCTTTAGGGTTTCAGACCTACGGTGGAAAGGAGGGGGGTGGAAGTGTCAGGGGAGTTTTTTTCTGAATAGATTAAGGAGTTGAACCACTGCTGCATCATCATCCCCTCCCACGGTTTCGTCATCGAACTGCTCCCAGAAGAGCCCTGCAACGGGTCCAAGGAGGTAGCTGTCGTCATTACGTCTTCTCTCCCCAGAATTGTGAGGGAGTTTTCTCGATGAGGATCAGACTTCACGATATTTTACCCCGATTACGTCGCCGGTGGCCGTTAGCAGTGGAGGGCGGTGGCGCCGCACGCTGCCGCGCTGGCGATCCAAATCGACCCGTGGGATCCCTCGCCATCATACTCATCGTCCTGTTTCTCTCTCCCCCCCGTGCTCATCGAGGGCAGAAAGGACAGGCTACGACCCTCGCGTCACTCGTTGACACAGATCAAGATCTGTACTGCTTGCCTACGTCATCTCTCTACCTCTCTTCGGCGCGTTTATTACCCTGTCCTCTTCGGATCATCACCACCGTAGATGACTTCTGAAGAAAGACGTGCCGTGCTTGTGAGTAAGGCGGAAGGCCCGTGTTCTCACCCACTTCCCCCGTCGCCCCCAAGCCCGAACCTTGTGCCTTCCCACCACCATGAAAGCATGTTGGTTCCTCTCTCTCCAGCTGGGCTAGAGCACGACGAGCAATCAGAGTGAGGGCGCAGCATGTGCCATGCACTGGGGCGGGTGGAGTTTTAATAACTCGCTGACGATTCAATTGATTGCCAGATTATTTTAATGTCCGAATCGCATATTAGATCCTTAAAAATACAGAGGAATTCGGGATGCAGCTTCCAACCGCGTAAACTGACCGATCATTTTGTCTCATTCACGACTTCAACTGAGATTTAGAGCATCTCCGACCATCATCGGATGGATCGTCGTCGCCGGTGACGGCCACCGGAGAGGAGCCAGTTAGAACCCACCATGAACAACTAGAAGCTCGAGAAATGTAGATGGATTCAACAGTATATACACCATCAAGAGAGGTCGCGGATGAAACAAAAGTTCTAACGAGAGAGGGAGATGGCGGAGAAGATGACGACGATGACGATGAAGTTTTGAACCAGAGGCTGCAACAGCGAACGATCGAAACTGAGACAAAATTTTCCCTGCGGTGTCTTGTCCACTGTACAACCCGAGAATCCTTTCGGTCCCTCCCCGACTATTCCGTCCACCTTCATCAGCAGCTCAGAGCTTCGTACTTCACCGAGATGGCCCTGTTGAAGTTCACCTGAGAGAGAAGGCTCCCCACGGCTGCCAAGTCACGGCAGAACACCCCTTGAAAAACCGACGCGGCGGCTGCGGCCGCCGCTTTCGCGTCCGACGGCAGCTGCCGTCCGGTTTCGTCGGGCTCGCCCGACTCGACGTTTGATCTCTGTGAACCGCTGGATTCTCCTTCCGCCGCCGGCTTCTCCGTCGACTGTGGGGACAGAACAGCGGTGGCTGCTGCGGCTTGCAGCGCCGCAACAACGGCCCTCAGCCTCTGCTTCTCCGCTGCTTCTTCATCTATGACGGTGGACATGATACTCGAATAACCCTTCTGAAGAAGACGATACAGCATCAAAGCCGACATCTTCGCCTGGTCCCTCACCGCGTCCAAGTCTCGATAATCGTCGGTGAACTCCACCCGATCGACGAACGCCGCCGCCTTGTCGGGGCGGTGCTTGAGGGACAGCAAAAGATGGGCACGCTCCAATTCGGATCTGCTGCACCCCCTCCTCACGCCGATCAGCGCGTAGTAATCCACGTTGTAGGCTTCCCCCCTCGCCACCCTCTGCCGCAGCTCCTGAGTCCTCGACGCGAGGGCTCGCAGGTCGCCGGCGATGTCGTGGTAGCGGACGCCGTTGTGGAGGCGCCATGCCGGACCGGGAAGCTTCCGGTCCCGGAGAATGGCGTCGTAGAGGAGCTTGAGGTGGTCGAGGTCGCGAAGGCAATCGGGAAAGGAACGCACCGACTCAAGCAGGTCGGCCCTCGCGCGCAGTGCCGGTATGGACGCCGGATCGAGAGCAAGAGCTCGGTTGCAGTCGGCTATGGAGTCGGCGATCCTGCCGGAATCGCGGTAGGCGGCGGCGCGTCCGACCAGGCAGCCGGCGGCGAACGAGTGAGGGGTCCCTCGCCGGCCGTCCAAGAGCTTGGTGAAGTGGCGGACGGACTCGGTAGAGAGGCCCGCGTCGAGCGCCGCCACGGCGGCGGCGCGGCGCCGGAGGAGGAGCTTGATGTGACTGAGGAGGTGCGCAGCACCCTCCAATTCCGTCGAGAGAATCGGCGGAGATGAGCTCGACGTAGCCGGACAGGACTCGTTGCTGATGAGGATCGAAGAAGAAGAGAAATCGTCGTCGGAGAGGTAGCGGCTCTCTCGGCGCGACGCCGCCGTGGCGAGGCGCCTCCCGGTCTGGAGGAGCACCATGGCGTCCTCCATCATCCCTAGGTGGCTGCAGGCCTTGCCCAACACCATGTACCTGGAAAAAAGAGGCCGCCAGACAGGACAGGAAGCGCAAGGTCAGCGATCGAGCGCGGATGAATAAACGACAGCTCATCCATGTCTTGCGGAAAGGGATGGGACCTAGACCTAGCCCTGCTGTACTGCAGATTGAAGAAGATGAAACAGGAATTCCCATCACTACCCCCCTCCTCCCCTATTGCCCAGCTACTGCTGACTTGCAGGAAGGAGTTTGGGGGGCCGTTCTGGGGGACCGACTACCATGATCTGTCACTGCACACGGAAGGTCGTCCGGAGGAAAAAGTATAGGCTGAGCTCGGCGTTGAATTCGCCGGAGAGGACTGTACTGGCTTCTTCTTCTGTGGGTTCTTACACGCCCGCTAAGATCTTGAAGAGAAGGATAATCTAACAAGAACAGAACCTCTACCGCTGAAATTTCTTCCCCCTTTTTTTCTGATCGCTGTCAGGAAATGCGAGAGAAATGGATTTAGAGGAAGACAGGGTGCTGGATTGGAGGAAATGACATGAGAGTGCAGCACTGCATAACCCCAGGTGAGAGAGAGAGAGAGAGAGAGAGAGAGAGAGAGAGAGGGTACCTCCATGCTCCTTCATGGCCGCAGTCCCTGTACAACCCAGCCAACACCTTCCTCTTCATGTCTGCCATGGAGAGGCACCTGAGAACACCGTCGGGTTTAGAGTATTCCTCATCCGAGGAGGAAGAGGGCGAAGGAAGCAGCTTGACCCGCTCCCTGGACAGCTGCTGAGACTGGGAAGAAGACGAGGAGTTGTCCGAGGAGAGGGACGTGAACGAGTCGCCCACGTCCTCTGCCCCCCTGAAACTGGGGATGTAGTCCTGGAGCATGTCGGCGACCTCACGGAACCGCCGGAGATAAAGCAGAGACCGGGCCCTCAGCTCGAGCGCCGCCTCGTTGCGCGGGGAGACGGCGAGGGCGGCATCGAGCAGCCCGAGCGCCACTTGGACGTCGCACGGCTCCTCCGTCGAGATGAGCGCTCGCGCGTCCTTGACGTACTTTTCGACGATCTGCACCAAACCGAGAAATCACACAATGCCGGTGAGCAAAATAGATTCCCGAGTCTACGCACAGCCAGAAACGAGAGTGAGAGAGAGAAAGAGAGAGATAGAGATGCTGAACGGAGACGCCTCAGTGGCGGGCGGAACAGTAGAGGGATATCCCACCTTGCGGCTGCTCAGCCACCAGTGCTTCTTCTTCGGGCACAGCGAGGGAGAAGACGACATCTCGACCAGGGCATCACCTTGCAGTTGAAGAAGAAGAAGACAACGACCAGGGGAGCGGGAAGGGCGGGAGGGGCGGGAGCGGCGGGAGCGGCGGGCGTAGACAGCTTTCTTCCCCGCTCCCTCTCCTGCGGGATGGGAGGTGAGGAGTTGACGAGAGTGAAACAGACCGGAGAGAAGAGAGGGGAAGGGGCGGAGGGTAAGATCGGGAGCAGGGAACCCCACCACTCTATTTAAAGCGAGGGAAAAGATGTGGAGGGGGGGAGGGAGAAGATAGCCACAAACAGGGAACACCCGGAGCCGTAACAGGGACTCGGATGCCAGCCTTGACTGTGTCTTCCTTGCGCCATCCCTCCGCCGGGGTTTCCCTCCCGAAGAAAGCTTTCATCCTCTGTTTCTTCGCTGGCAAGATGCTCTCAGACCTAAATTTAAATAGGACGAAGAAAAAAAAGGACAAGCCTCTGCCACCTAAAAGCTCAGCAAGGAGAAGACCCGACCCAATCAGATAATACCTTATCGACCGGCTGTAGCACGTTATTCCGGCCCAGTCGCGGGTCATGCAGTCCACCCCAAAATACCAGATCGTGGACTTTTGAATATAATTTCCTTAATGCCCCTAATACTTGGTTGAAGTATCCCCTTCACCTCTTCTGAGTTATCCGTATCAACCCGACTCGGGAAACCCATTGAATTTTCAAATCGTGGCAGTAATGACCGAGTCAGCCGTTTCGATCGGATCAGCAGAAGAGATCTCAGTGCGGATCGGAAAGGGGTGTTATGGTCTTTCTAAGTTGGAACTAATAATTTTGGACCGGCAGAACCGGTGCCCGGATCTTTCCCTCCCTCTATTTTCGTCGTCTGTTTCCTTTCTCTTGCCGTCTTTGAGAAGGATAGGCCTTTCCGTGGGGCCCACACGACTTTCTGTTCAATCGGGCACATGAAAATCAGAGTAGAGAGAGAGGATAAAGGGGGGAGGGCAAAAAGGGGAAAGGTGGGGGGGGCCCTACTCCAAACTCCTCTCTCTCTCTGTCTCGCTCTGTATTCGGCCTCCTTAATCAAGCTCATGGGATGTATGCCGAACCATTAATGCACCTGCTGGCCCGCGCGCCCCTGGCCCTGATGCGTGATGGGGTCCAACTCTGGCCCACAATCCAGATGGTAGAGAGACAGCTGGGATGCGGGCCCGCTCAAATGACAGTTCGGCCTACGCCACGTAGGCTACTCATAGAGGTCAATCGCATCATTTAACGGCCACAGTTGACCACGTTATCGGGTCCCGTTAACGGGCATTGTGTAAGCGGTTGTTTCGGTTTTTTCTCTCCACCTGTCGCGGTTTTAATACTGTCGACGTACCCGTTATCAGACCGTTGGTGGCCACGTCCCCACAACCCAGTTAAGGCCTCCTGTGTAGCAGGTGGCTTCTTTGTCTGGTCTTTAATCTGGTGGTTAGATAATAAAAGGGGGAGGCCCTCCTCGGCCGTCGCCGGCTTCAAGCTCGTCCTCCTCCGGCGGCACTCCGGCAGAAGGCGGTCCTTCCCCACTTTCCTACGACGCCATTATTTCTCCAAGTTCCAGCGGGAACGTATGTACTGACTACTGTATGAGATTGTTTTTTCCCGAGCTCGAATGAGACGTCCATGACGAGCGAAAGCTTGTGTGTTTCTTTAATACACAATGAGGCGAGCTCTGCGGCTGGTGTCCCGCATTAACTGCTCCCCCTGCCATCGGATTCCTTCTGAGAGAAGAAGAAGATCTCGAAAGGGGAGGAGTTGATCGTATGATTCTGCTTGCGGGGAGATGGCTGCCGTAGTTTATACGCCTGGACGACAGCCCCCCTCGCCGCCCGGGAGTGTGCCTTGTTCTGCAGGCAAAGGGGGCCTCACGTCGAGAGATGTGGAGCATTTATAAACCTGGAAGTGTAGGTGGAGCACTAGCGCCGTATTTTGAACTTCTAAGATTATCCGAAGACACGTAGGCGGTGACTTGCGCATCAACACGCCCCGAGGAGGGGAGGGAAGAAGATCCCGAGTTGGGTGAAACCCAGTTAGACGGACATCAATTTTCCGATAAAGGGAAGACTACCTCCTCTCCTTCTCTCTCTCTCTCCCCCCACTGTGCCACAAGGGACAGCTTTATTGAAAGGAATGTTATGGAGAAGATCAGCTGGCGGACTAATTCCTCGCCGTCAGCGTCCATGTGATAGTTCCTATCGACGACATCTTCCTGCCGGTGCAACCGCATCTCCGGCCCCGGGATAGCGGCGAATGAGAGCCGGAGGGCGTCACTATCCATCCGGAGCAGACACACCTACTGGCTTCTTGTACCGCTGTTCATGTTGGACCCCCACATTAAGCCATCGGCAGTTAGCTCCGCCCCATCCAAGTTGCGCCAGCGACAAAGCAGGTCCCCCCACCTCCGCGGCCGATATCGACCATCAATTATCCTCTTCTCCTTCGTCTTTCTCCCCGTCTGTCTGCTCATCCTTCTCATTCCCTATCTTCGTCTTCCGCTTCCAGCGGAAAATGACGAGAAATGATCTTTCGACGTAAAACGGCCGGAATCGACCGCGGTTCATCTACCACACCCAAGTAAGAAGTGCAGTAGCAAGAACACTGAGCCAGTTCAGTCAAATTATCATACAATGCCGGGAATCTCTGGCGAGTAGATTCTCTAACCAGGGTCCGTCCATCCGTCCACAGTGCCCAGCGGTGGCAGAGGCAGAAGGGCTGGGCTTCGTAGGTCACGCGCTCGTGGAGATCGTAATCTCTCTCCTGAATTATGAGGGGAACATCCATAACAGGAGGAGCTATACCCATGGCCTCCAGCGCGTCCCCCCCCCCCCCCCCCCCCAACCCCACCATTTGCCTCCCTCTTCATCCACAGACTGGCCGGCTGTTCAGCGCCCTCCCCGCCAGATCTTTTCAACACCCCGCTGTCTTTTCTCAGCCGCCAACCCTCCCACAGTCACGGGTCTTGTCCAATCCTTCCTTTCCTCCCCCGGCGCCCCACATGGACAACCTCCCCCGGCACTGGTACGCCCTTCCCGACGACCGCAGTCCTCGTTGTATTCTCTGGCTGCTTCCTCCCGGATCACTGCACGGCCTACGGCCTCTTCTCTCCACGCTGTGGAGATTCGTCCTCGTTGGACATGGTTACAGATGAAGCCGAAGATTAAAACGCGGCCCTCTGGTCAAAGCACAAGAACGCTGGATTCTCTTTGGCCCGAGCGGATGAGGCCACCTCGGATTATCGAACTCCACGCCGGCCGATGATCCCATCAAAATCCAGACGGCCCTCGACGGGTGGTCAATCTATCGTTCGTTTGGCCTTCGACGGCTGTTTCTTCGGATTGATGGGCCCCACTCGCTCATCCGATCTTCGCTCCACAGCGGATTCTGGAGCTACCATAGAAGAACGAACAGGAAGCAAAGAAACCCTCCAGTTTAAAATATAGAAGGCACGAGTAAAAAAGACGCCCACCGTGGGGCTCGAACCCACGACCACAAGGTTAAGAGCCTTGCGCTCTACCGACTGAGCTAGACGGGCTGTCCTAATTTTTTCAAATGTTATTTTTACTTGCACCATAGGCCCTCAGAAAAGGGGCTCTCCCTGCAGCCGGATCCCTCTTCGCTCCCCGATGGCATTTATTAGATTTTGCAGAAGCCCCACGCAGGCCCTCGTCAAGTCCACGCCAAAACACAGTAAAATGCTCTTGAAATTACTACCCACAACGATTCTCCGCGATTCATCCCGGGCAGGCAGCCCCTTGATCGAAACTCGTCGTTCTTTCGCTATCCGCTCACATGGAGCTCGGCTCCATTCATTCCACGAGCTATATATAGATGCTTCGTTGCCGAATTAACTACAGGAAATTGGCGTAAATTAACTACAAATATCGATCATCGGGTATAGTCGATAGACCAACGCAGGAGCTTCTCTGAGGCAAGAACCTCGATCGGGCACAGCGCACCCCAGCTACCCGCGAAAGCTAAGCTCGTCCCCGACGGAGGTGCAGGCCGGCCTTCGAGGTGGCAGGCGCCGGCGAGGTGTCGGCTGGGAAGAAAGAATAAAAACATAGAGTTCCGCGTCATGCCCTCGAGACCGAAATCGGAAACAAAACGTACCCAGACAGACCGAACCTGCAGCTTCGGCCGTAGAGGCTCCGCAGCGGACCCCGCGGCCGCCCCTTCCTGCGGAGAGACGGCGAGTGAGCGAGAGAAAGCTTCACGGGAGGCAGATGAGGAAAGGCGTGACCTTTATTTAGCGGACCGGTCTTTCTTTGGGCGTACCTTACAGAGGGCCCAGTCAGCGGAGTCGAAGAAGGCTCTCCTCGTGTCCTGCAACGTAAAGCGCAGTTAGTTGGGTGTTGGTCAATAAATGGGTCGGTGATTTAATGGACCCATTCGGCCCATTTTGAAGTAAGCCAAAAAAAGGCACCTACTTTCGAGATTAGCGGCTTCTTCTTGGGCGCTATCCCCCCGTACTTCCTCTCCGGCGGCGGCTGCCATCGGCGCTCGAATTTCAGACCGGAACAGAGAAAGAAATCGAGAAATCAGTTCCGAGAAAACGGGAACCCGAGATACCTTCGCCTCCGGCGATATCATGCCCTCTCCGCCGCAGCCGTTCATCTCCAACCTCTCTCTCTCTCTCTCTCTCTCTGAGACAGAGAACGGGGGAGGAAGGAGGAGGGGAGAGACGGAGGTAGGGGGAAGAGAGACCACGCACTTTATAGAGCTTGTGGGTGGAGGGGAGAATCCGAAGCAAGCGACGGTTATGGGCGGCGGATAAGTGTGAGAAAGATGGAGGGGAAGATTCGGGGGTCAGAACCAGAAGCTCCGAATGTGCCCAGAAAGCGGGTGGGGGAGGAGGAAGATTAGAAAGGTCTGGCACTTGGGGAGGCGGAGGGCCGCGGCGGCGGCGCTGGTAAAGTAGGAAAGACGGCGAGTAGAATGTCTCCGTCCTTGCATGGTCCGCGAAGGACATCCTCACGGCCACTGCGTGCTTCCCGTGGGGGGGCCCACCGGCGGGAGACCTTTGGGCGGTGGGGTTACCCACTTCGAGGTTGACCCAGCATCTTCCCTGGATAATCCGCCGGTGTAGATGGGCCTTACCTACCACTCATGGCCCGGCCCACGGGAAAGATGGTACTCAAGTCAACCGTTTGACCTATGATGTCAAATAATATCTTTCACTGCGGTTTGCATTTTGTGTTACGAATTCCAGGGAAGATGAGCTCGCTGCGCATCTCAGGGGCAATTGGGGGCATCTCCTGAAGTCGAAGGGTTGACTTCGAAGAAATCATTGTGCGACTATTGTGATGATATAGTAAATGCTGTATATATTGTCGCAAATATCAGTATGTCGGTACATAATAATTACCAAGTGGGGTGAAGAATAAAGAAATATTTTATCGTATTGGAAATATTATTCATTTATGATCGGTTAAATTAATAGTTTTTATTATGCGGATGGGCCCTACACAGGTCAAACTTACAATACTCCACGGGGCTTGCTTTCTGTGCTACGAATTATAGGGAAGATGACGGGGGAGGAGATATTGTCAAAAATAGTAATCTACACGTTTCTGTGGTTACTCATAGGGCCACTTGGACCCATCTCCTGAAGTAGAAGGGTTGACTTCGAGGCAGCCAAGTCTCACACAATCGTCACCTAAAATTCTGATTTTACTACTAGACAATGGCCTAATTATTTTTTCTAAAAAATTTAACCACGGTTCCCCCAATTGTATAGAAAATAACCTATATATTATAGTAAATAAATAGATCAAAGTATATATATATCGGATATATATCGATAGAGATCGAGAGAGAGAGAGAGAGAGAGTACAGCTGGCTGGATCCCGTATCAGTATGTTGGTAGAAAATTACTACGTGGGTGACGAATGAAGATTTTTTTTTCATCGTGAAAATATTATTTATTTCTGACTAGTTAAATTATTAGATTTTATGATGGGGTTGGGCTCTGTACAGGTTGGGCTTAAAAAAAATCCGCCGTGGCGTTTTTCCCGGGCACGGCCCAAGCCCAATATTGGGATCTTCTTATTTGGACCTACGGATCAAACGGCTATTATTGTCTGGAAGTAAAGCTGCCAAAGGTCCAAGCACTCTGGGTAGGTCAGTCGCCGCCGTAAAGTCTGCCTGTAGGGAGACCGGGAGTTCGCCGGCGGCGGGTCGGCGACGGCGACACTGGGGGAGGGCTTTCGCCAACCTCGTGCCAGCTTGGCGTTGCCAGAGGGAGGAGGTAGGAAGCTAATTGCGGGCGAGATGGCGAGCGAAGATGGGCAGAAGGCTGGAGGCGCCGGGGGAGAAAATGAGGGGGCGGAGGAAATGGTGGTGAACCCTTGGGAGGTGGCGGTGAAGGGCGGGGGCAAGATTGACTACGACAAATTGATCGAGAAGTTCGGGTGCCAAAGGCTGGATTCCTCGCTTGTGCGCCGCGTTGAGCGCCTAACCTCGCGACCTGCCCACGTCTTCCTCCGCCGCGGCGTGTTCTTTGCGCACAGGTATAAGACAGTCGCTCGTCGATAGTCCCCGCACATCTCTCTCTCTCTCTCTTTTTTTTCCCTTCTCCTCATTCTATCCATTTGCCACCTCTCTCTCAATATCCTGACATCTTCTCGTGTACATAAATACATGTGTCATTTTCTTCCCTTTGTCTCATTGTTCACATCGAGAATAGTGATGTTCATTTATAAACTTGTTTTAATACACTACTATGTAGAGATCTGGAAGAGATTCTGGACCTTTACGAGCGTGGGGAGAAGTTCTACCTATACACAGGCCGGGGACCATCTTCAGAAGCATTGCATTTGGGGCATCTCGTCCCCTTCATGTTCACAAAGTAAGTTTCAGTTTTGCGACGCCACTCCCTGTCCACGAAATAACATTTTTTAATGATAACTTATTATCTACCCTAGAAAATTATGTAAAGATTTGGCCTCGTCATCATGTCGAATGATTGGACAACACTATTATTTTATTATTTTCTAAAACCATGGATGAGCGATGTAAAGTTAAAATGGAAGAGAGATAAATGGTGGATTTTTTACCATAGAGAACTGGTCTATATTATTATTATTAAGTTTGATTTCTTTATATTTTTTTAATGGGCATGCTATCTCATGAATATAATATGGCGATGATATTATCTTATAGGTGGTTTGGTGCATATAAATTGCTATCTTCCATTTTTTTCTTTCGGGTCTCTATGTTCTTCTAGCAATGGTGGTGGCAGTTAACTTGAGGCGATTCATGAACGTTATTGTGCTTGAAGCGATCGTCAATTGGTTGATTTCATTGTCAGCAAGTGAACATGAATGTTTTGCAGGTACTTGCAAGATGCTTTTAAGGTTCCTCTTGTTATACAACTTACAGACGATGAAAAGTGCATGTGGAAGAATCTCTCTGTTGAAGAGTGTAAAAGGCTTGCTCGTGAAAATGCAAAGGACATCATTGCCTGTGGTTTTGACATAACAAAGACTTTCATCTTCTCCGACTTTGATTATGTTGGTGGGTAAGTTGTGGTTGTATCATCTGTTTGTTCTTCAGTTGAATGAATTGTGATCTCGTCAGCCATATGCGCTTCTCATACCATATTGAACAGTTGAAAGCTGCCAATACAATTAGTAAACATGCGACTCATTTAAGCAATTGTATCGTATAGGCAAAGAAAACTAAAATATCTTATATTAATTATTTTTTATGCGACTTGAAACTCACCTATCTTCTCTTAAATGGTTGTTTATTTATTGTATCTTCAAATTCCATATTCCTTTTTCAGTGCTTGATTATCATCATCATTGCCGCCCTGCATGTTGAGATTAATGCTCTAATTTCTTGGTATCCATTTATTTCGCAGTGCCTTTTACGAGAACATGGTGCGAGTGTCGAAATGTGTCACATTCAATAAGGTCAGTTTACTCGTCTAGGTTTCCAGTATTCTGTTGTTCAACTTCTGTTTCATTTTAATAGAGTAACCGTCTTTTTTTTTTCTTTTTTCCTGCGAGTCATTTTTTCTGATTTTATGTCACCTAAAATTCTTAGAATTTTTAAACAGGTTGTGGGAATATTCGGCTTCACTCCAGAAGACCACATTGGGAAAATTAGTTTCCCTCCTGTGCAGGTGTTACTGATTCTATGCTCTTGCATCCTTACAGCGCATTCTACTTTATCTATGCTTATTTGTGGGTATTATCTTCGTTCATTAACTGTCCTTTATCAGAGGCCATTCATAGCTTAACATTGAAGCAATCATTTTGACTGCAGGCTGTTCCATCATTTCCAAGTTCATTTCCACATCTCTTCTCAGGCAATGATAATCTTCGCTGTTTGATTCCATGCGCCATTGACCAGGTGCTAAGATCCCACCTTATAATGCTCAACTGGCTTCATTTGCACGGTGAATAGTTATGGTTATTGTGCTTTGAGGCATTAGTTATTTGTCATTTTGTCAACATATGTGTCGCTGAGGCCACCCTGTTAACCAAGACACATCTTTATGCCATCAAAGAATCCATTTGGATTATGCCAATCTGTATCCAAGTTTTACTGATACTGATTTCAGGGATCAGAACTGAATCTGCTCTGGTTAATTTCTTTTTGTCAAGGACTTGAAATGCCATTATGACTATTTCTCCTAGATACGTGGTAGAATTACTCGGCCCATGGGCAGGTCAATGTGACATTAACCAAACCTCGCCTCTATACTTAACTTGCTCATCCTAGCCCTCTCTCTCCGCCTAATGTTTTGGGATACTCCGACAATTATATGCCCACTTATCCGATGCCCACCCCGCCTCATATTTTGCCAGAATGGTATTTCCTACCGATCTATGCTATTCTGTGCTGTATACCTCGCTAATTGGGAGGTGTAGCCACAAGAGCACCAGTCTCTGTATATCTTCTGGCTCTATCAATTTTCAGTCACAAATACTGCTAATCGGCTTATATTATTGCTGGTTCTGGTTCCTCGTATGATGTCTCTCCCCTAATTTATGCTGGTATCACTTTTTGAAGTACTCTGTCATGAATGACAACGAGCATTCCTGTTATGCAAAATAAATGAGGCTACGTGATTATTATTTGACGGGGGGACTCAGCTAGCCGCCTAAAAAATTGATTTCGTCCTTGAATTCAGAAGTTCGCTCTTTGATACCAGAGAAATATAAGTTTGGTGTTCTCTGGCAATTTCTTGATTCGTGGACGTGTTTTTTCTTGGAAAACTATTGGGAGATATTCCCCTGTTCATCTGGGTTGAATTTTGAGATGTTACAGCGAAGAACACTTTTATGTCTTGTTCCTGAATCCGTGAATCTTAATTTGATTCAATGAACTGTTGTTCAGCTCAGGCTTGGATGCAGGGTTTTCTAACGTTTGATCCTTTCCGATGGATAGTATCATGCTAATAAATTATATAGAGAGAATCTGATTTTTGAAGTTAGATACTGATCTCGTCATCTGAAAAGCATACGTTTGGGTCAACGTGGATTCGTTTTAAAGGGGATGACCTGAAGTATCATCACCAAGGGAGAAAGCGCCTTAATACTCTGGAAAATAAATAGTTTCTCCCTTCCTATGTCAATTATTGGAGACATTGTTCATCCATCTGAACTGCTGGGCCAGCTAATGACATGCACTCTCCTTTTTTTCATTCAGGACCCTTATTTCAGAATGACTAGGGATGTTGCTCCCAGGATAGGCTACCAAAAGCCCGCATTGATTGAATCATCCTTCTTTCCTGCTCTACAGGTATTTCCCTTACTAAAATTGTTTTATTTGATCTGCATGGGCATTGCCTTTCTTTTAGGAGAGAATTGGCTAAAAATGGGCACATATATAATGTAGAATGTAGAAACCTGGTGGTAAGATAATGGTTGTTCGTGTCAAGCCTGCCACATTTACAGTTATTTTATACTCTGGCAGACTTGTCGGCCACTGGTCGTGATATCTATTTCTGCAAAAATATAGATTCTAAGTGATTTGTGAATAGAGCATAGTCCCCCATGATGAATTTGAGAAAACTTTAATAGGCTAGGAGATATGTTTATAATATGAGTTAGAAAACCCTTTTTATGGGGCCAAATGAAATGAATATTCTTGTATGTAGGTACTTGTGATCACTTTTTGTGTACAATCCTCGTAATGCTTTCATTTCCCCATCCTGTTCACCTATTCAGAGTTGTGCGGCGTTCAATAAGTGATTACTTTTTATAGCTTTCTCTGATGCTTCTTTCAACCATTACAAATAATCATCGAATACAGAAATATTGCTTTTATATAGTCGGTTAGATAGGTACCTGCTAGAATTCCACATCAATTCATGTGTTAGATGCATGATATCTTAAAATCATGAGAGCATGTTGGATGAAGTTGGGCGAAATGTTTTTTTACTTTGTTGTTTCAGTGTCAAGGTCTGCCATATAACTAGTTTTAAATTATATATCTGTTGATTGCTATTTCATTATTTGGAAAAAAAAATATTTTATGGAACTTTTAAAGAAATATTTAGCATGAGCCATTCTGTTCGCAGGGTGAAACAGGAAAGATGTCAGCAAGTGATCCAAATTCTGCAATATATGTAACAGATTCAGCCAAAGATATTAAAAATAAGGTTTGCCTGCGACGTTACTATTAATATCTTACATGCCTACGTTGGTGCTTATTCAAGACTTTGAAATCGTGTAATCTTCAATGTTCAAATGTTTAATTTACCTTCGTCACTGTTGAAGGCGAGGTTTCTTCCGTATATCTTCATTTCTTCAGTATTTTTCGTCCAAATTTTGCTGTATATTGAATATATTTTTTCTCAGGATGGGTTAATCCTAGATAAAGGTAAATGTCTAAGGTCGGGTTCATTGTCTTTATCCTTTTGAGGGGTGGGATCTTAAGCTTACTATGCCGGGAACTCATTTTGCTCGGTTTTCGTTATGCTTTGTCATTACTTTTATCTCCAATATTATTCAGACCCTTCAGAGTATGTTTTGAAAGATGGGCAGTTGTTACATGTTATCAAAGAAAAAAAGTAGAAAAGACTATAGAAGAGAGGCAAAAATAAAGTGAATCTCCTAGCGTTAATACTGTTCTTCGGTCTTAATTGTACAACTCCCTAGAGAAATATTATTTCTTTATGGGCTATGAATGCAGGCATAACTCCCCCCAGCTTCCTACTAATTACTTAAAATACACCATATCTGTCATAGCAATCCTGAGTCACCTGTGATACAGTATATCGGCTTCCTGTTTTGGCCGAGTCCATCCCGTCTTAAAACCTTGGTTAGTCATCAAAGTCGTGATTTGGTGCCTAGTCAGTTTGCGTTGGAAACATGACCACGCCATTACTGGTAGGAATGTTGAGAACGAGCATGGTTTATAAAATATTACGTGGGAATTGCTGAACAATATTTGGACTAAACATCATGTGTAGTTTCTTGCTGGCCAAGTAGGGTAAAACAGCAAATACCGATCAAGAATTATTTTTCTTTGTTCTCAATTTCTAAATCTGTCGTAAAAAATGTCACTATCTTTCAGTTATTGTTCTACAACCTTTTACGCTAAAAGCTTGAAATGGTTAGTAATTTATTTCAGGTGAATAGGTATGCTTTTTCTGGTGGTCGAGATTCGATAGAGCTCCACCGGAAATATGGGGCAAACCTGGAGGTAAGTTTTTTGATTAAATGAATTTCTAAACATCATTTGAAAGGGTACTAACGTTGGGTCATGTCGTTTTTTTCTACATCCTATTTATCTGGATGGATAAAAGATTGTGTAATTACTCAAAAAATTTCAGGAATTCAAAATGGAGACTGATAGTTTAGGGTACAGAATTGCATCAATCCTTTTTCTCCTATTGAATATAGTGGCAAAAAACTCGGCTGGCTAATTTTGCATTTTATGGATGAACCTTTATGTACTTTTGTAATTATAAATATGTACAATATTAATAAACAGTGGAAGATTGATAAAAATGAAATAGATGAAGAATCTAGAAATAGAAGAAATCGGGCAAACAAGCTTTTCTCTGATATTCCCAACGAACTCAGTGTGGAGTATGCCATAGGAGCACGAAGGAAACCCGGATAACATGATGACAGTTGTTGAGAGGAAAAGTTCATAGAGAAGTGGAAAGGTAGCATGGGTTTGGATGTTGAATGATTAATTCCCATCGAAACTTCAATGGAGGAAATGTAGACAAATATTTGATTCTTAGCAGACTGGATCCCAGCATGAGATATCGGGAAATGGTAGAATTAGATCTGCGCCCGCCCTTGAACCCAGTCAACTAGGATTATGAGTTTCGTTAAATAATGATGATTGTCATCCATGACCTGGTATGAAGCAAAGTACAGTTGATTCTCGCTATAATCTGTCATCATGAATTTTGAAAATATTTTTTTTGTACATGCTATTCTTGGACAATAAGCAAATTTTGTAGCTGAGGTGGATATTGCTAATTCTAACCAGTAATTATATATTGGATTAGAAAAAAAATGAAAATAAACTCACATTTCCTTATCTAAACGTTACTGTTGAATTACTTACGTCACCATAGGGATCAAACGGTGAATTCTTTTAAAATTTCCACCAAAGTCCGGTGCACCATTGGTTACAAGTGGGATTTTATAAATTCTTTTGCCCTTCTTTTCCTTTTCCAGTTCCCTATTGAACCCCCTGCATGATCCAGTGTTTCTTTTGCAACAAACTATTAAAAAATAATTATGAGCTTATACATTCTGTACGGTCGCACCCTGGCTCCAAACTGCCAGACTGATCTATCCATCATGCATACCGTTTGCCAATCTATACCAAATTTATGATTGTTCTGAATCTCATACTTCATTTAGAATCTAGGCATTTCTTATATGTTCTCATTTCTCTTCAGCTGGCCGTTTGAGGTTTTTGTGCTGGAGAAGTAGTTTCGGTTACACTCATCATTTGCGGTTTTTGAGCCAGGTTGATATTCCGATTAAGTACCTTGGTTTCTTTCTTGAAGATGACGACGAACTGGAGCATATAAAGACGGTACGTAACATGATTTATTTGATCTAGCAGTGCCCTCGAGAAGTGTGTTCATCATCCAAGAGCCAACAATTCATACTAGACTACAATTTACCACAATTTTTTTTTTGCCTTTATCAGGAATACGGTGCTGGACGTATGCTGACAGGAGAGGTGAAGAAGCGCCTCATTGAAGTCCTGTCAGAAATGGTCGAGAGGCATTGCAAGGCTCGAGCTGCAGTAACAGATGAGGTAACCAATGTCCCAAGCTGTGTTTTGTTCTTCCCCGGATTAGGATCACATTGTTTCAAAGTAGATCATATTATGTTTTATCTATATATAAAAAATAAATTGGGACTACAATCTAACGTGATGATCATATATTTCATACAGTTTATCTCTCCTCTTGCGCCGTTTAGGTGCATTAACACAATCTCGCACATGCCCATAATTAGTGTCTGATGTAGGTGGGACATGAACATCTTTTTTCATGAGAAAACTGATGTAGGTGGGCAGTTGTCAATAGCCGGGGAATATAATCTAGTTCGGTTGTTTTGTTTACAACTCTCGCGTGTTTTAGAGTGATGAAGCTGGTCTTTTTTATCTTTCTTGGAGCGCCTCTGGATTTTGCCTGTTTCAGTCTCTGATATGGTGAATCTTCTCTTCTTCAAGATGGTGGATGCATTTATGGCCGTGAGACCTCTTCCCAACATGTTCAGCTGAGTCCCTTGTTCCCTCTGAGCTCCACTGAAACCCGCTGGGGCTGCCATATGTTCCGCATCCCCACTGGGCCAAAATGCGTGCAGGAGGGGGAACTCCAGAGCCACTGGTTTTCTTTGTTCTGATGCCGAGCTCATAAAGCTTATGAGTGGAGAGGGTTTCATTATTTATTGTCATAATTTTTTTTTCTTTTCCATCTTCCCCCAGCCCACCCATTCAGTCTGGTCCATCATTTTCTATCTTAAACAAGTTTTCTTCCAAATCAGTAATCTTCGAAATTTTTCTAGAGAGAGAGAGAGAGAGAGAGAGAGAGAGAGAGAGAGACGATGCATCAGGGATAATCAAAGGCCTGGAGCCGCCGCGTGGATGGAGAAAGTGTGTTTCTGGTCGCCGATATGAAGGGTGTGCTCGCCGATCGGAATCCTTCGGATCCCATTTGCGTCTGCGAAGCTCAGATCCTTGCAGACGTCGATGCCCAAACGGACACGCGCCCGCGACTGCGCCTGCACGTGGAGCTTCTCGAAAGCGACCAGCTGCCTGAACGGCGCACGGTGCCCCCCCGGCGGGCTCGCGAACAGGAGCACGGCGTGGGCGCCGTCCCTGTCTCCGGTGTTCTCGACGTCCACGAGCACGTCCATCGCCAGCTCGTCGCATCGAGCGTGGGTCACCCTCACGGCGGCGGCGCTCAGTAGGCGGCCGGTGGTGGAATTGGCCTGCGCGGGACCACGCCGGCCGGCGAGGTTGACGGAGATGGCGGTGGGCGCGTGGGCGATGGAGTGCGAGAAAGACGTGTAGCTGAGGCCGTGGCCAAAAGGGTACACCACGGGGCCTCTGTAGAACCTGTAGGACCTGCCGGGGTAGCCGTTCGCCGGGTCAGCCCTCATCGCCATGTCCGTCATCGGAACCTTGGCGGCGAACTCCTCTGGGTACCATGTTGTCGGCAACTTACCCCCTGCGTAACAAAAGCCCAAGTGAGATTCCCGGTGGATCTGACTGTTCAAGTGGAGGCGAGGAAAACAGAGGAGGCGATGGAGGTGGTCACCTGGATTGTGGGCGCCGAAGATGACGTCGGCGATGGCCGCCCCCCCGGCCTGGCCTGGGTAGCCGACCCAGAGGATGGCGGCGACCTTGGGGTTGTTATTCGCGAAGGTGACGTCCAGGGGGCCGCCGCTCATGAGGACCAGCACCGTGGGGCCTCTGGAGGCGGAGGCCACCTTGGAGACGAGCTCTTGCTGGCGGCCCGGCAGGAGGAGGTTCTCCCTGTCTTTCATCTCCGCCTCCTGCGACTGGTCGAGGCCCATCACCAGGATCGTCGCGTCCGACTCCCTCGCTGCGGTCACGGCCGCATCTATCGGCTGGTTCCCCGCGCAGGGTACGTTGTTGCATCCCGGCTGGTGGATGGTCCTTGCGTACCTTCCGATCCCCTGCAGCGGCGTCGCATACCGGCACGGCACGCCGGCGTAATTGCCGATCATGGTGGCGGTGGCGACGGAGTTGGGCCCAACGACGGCGACAGTGCGGAAGCGAGAAGCGGAGAGCGGGAGCGCAAGGCGGTCGTTCTTCAGCAGCACGATGCCCTGGAGAGCGGCCTCCAAGGCGAGGCTCTGATGGGCCGGCGAGCACACGTCAGACGGCCCAAGTTTCCCGAAGGGCTGCTCGGAGGGTTCGCCATCGAACATCCCCAGCCGCATCTGGACTGTGAGGGTGTTCGCAAGGGCGTAGTTCACCTGCAGCTCTTGCACCTTCCCCTTCCTCACGGCCCCTTCAGTGTGTTGTGCGAGAAAAGGCCCACAATCCAAATCCAGGCCTAATCAAGACCATAGACGAACAGTTTCAGGCGAAGGCCCACGCTCGAAGCAACAATAAGAAACCCACTGCGGTCGCCGGCGTCGTACCTGCTTTGATGGCGTCGGCGGCGGCGTCCTCGGGCGTGGATGCGTAGTGCTGAGAGTTGTAGAAGACGCCGACGGAGTCGCAGTCGGAGACTATGTAGCCATTGAGTTCCCACTCGCCCCTGATTGTGTCGAGCAGGAGGTTGCGGTCGGCGCAGGTGGGAACGCCGTCGACCTGATTGTACGAGCACATCACGCTGGCCACCTTCCCTTCCATCACGCACCTCTTGAAAGGCACGTTGAAGGTGTCCTCCAGGTCTTGCTTCGTCACCTGCGGCTCCATGGGGCGGGACGCGTCACCCAGAGGGATTACAAGGGAGGAAACTGGCGGCGCCACCGGTGCGTCGAGAGCTTACCCGGGCGTTGAAGTGGAAGCGATCGGCGCCCTTCCAGTTGTCGAGGTCGTAGGCGGTGTAATGCTTGCAGCAGGCGGCGACCTTGAGGCGGTTGGCCTCGTAGCCGTAGGGCTGCTGGAGGCCGCGGACGTAGCTGGCGGCGTACCTGCCAGCGACGAGGGGATCCTCGCCGGGGGTCTCCTGCCCCCTCCCCCACCGTGGGTCCCGGAAGATGTTCACGTTGGGGCTCCAGAAGGTCAGCCCCGCCTGCCCCCCGTTGTACATGGCCCGGCCCTCGTCGGACACCACCTGCTCACACACCACGACTCGCAAGATTAGGGAGGAGGAAACCCATGCAGAAGAAGATGTAGTCGGCGAAGAAGCTGGCATTTCCGTCGCCCGTGAAGTCGGCATTGATTGGTTTTAGGCGTCTGACGAGCCTGGCTGGATCAAGTTCCGATTAACCGCTGGAAATTAACCCTGAAGACCGCCAATCGCCGGACAAGCACCGTCCAGAGCTCTGACCAATAATCATCGGGCTGCCGACAATAAATATTTACCGACCAAGAAATGCTTTCAAAGATTTCAGCTTGGCCCAGGAATACAGAGAAATCGAGAGAGAGAGAGAGAGAGAGAGAGAGAGAGAGAGAGAGAGAGAGAGAGAGAGAGAGAGAGAGCCGCCAAGCTCTGACGTGGGATACCGACGGAAAGATAACTAAAGGTGATTGCCCACGGTACAGGTAGTTGGTGAAAGGAGGAATGTACCGATGTTCTGCGGTAGATCAGGTTTCCGATCCGGTCACTGGAATAACGGGAGTTTCAAGAAGCCGAACGAGGTGAGACTACGAAATCCGACTAACTCTTGGTGAGTGGGGTCATCAGTGGTCTAGATCTCAGCCCAGGAAGATGAAGATGGATCGGGTGGAGCTGTGTAAACTACAGGTCTCATAGATCTCTTCTCTAAACAAAAGCCAACTCCATGTATGTGTCATCATCCCCCTCAACAGGATAGCGAGAGATTCCCAGCAGATGGGTCTCCACTCTCCACCCAGAGCATAAAAAGGAGATGGAGGAGAAAGCTGGTGTGGCGTGGGGCTTTGGCTATGCAGTCGTATGAGTCCCTAATGAATCATCATGGATAAAGGAAAAGCGGCAGCAGTATCAACTTCTTAGATATTATCACCTTGCCGATGTCTTCCCAGAGGGAGGCGTTGAAGGAGGCGGCGGTGAGGATGACCTGGGGGAAGATGGTGGCGCCGGGAAAATGCCCGCCGAATCTGGTGCCGGGACCGACGTTGGACACGCCGTGGAGAGCCTCGGACCACCACTCGTAGCCGGATATCCCCAGTCTCGGCACCCCGGCGGCATTGTTCACTAGCAGCCGGATCTTCTCCTGCAGCGTCAGCCGCCCAATGAGGTCTTTCACGCGGTTGTGTACCGGCATCGTCCTCCGGCAGAAGGGCAGATGCGCGAACTCCTTTCCGCACGCGAAGGCCGGCCTCGCTTCGGCCCCCTGCCCGAGCAGGGCGGAGCAGGAGAGCACCAAGAGAACGGGGAGGAGGAGAGAGGATCGGTTACGGCGGTGGGGGGGTGGCGGTGACCCGGCCATTGGACCCGGGTGGCGGTTGTGATTGAGCAGGGACTGAGGTGAGGAAGGACGCGGGCGAGGGGGACAGGTATAAATAGGTGGGAAGACAGCGGTGGATGGCATCCGGCCTTTTCTCATTTGCCAGAGAGACTGAGTTGCCGTGTTCCCACTTCCGACTGGTCCTATTACAAGGCCGATAGATCTACTCCCTCTCTCTCTCTACTAAATTTATCTTCTTTCGCTTTGAGCAAGTCCACAGAGAGAGAGAGAGAGAGAGAGAGAGAGAGAGAGATGGCACTCCGACGAACGGTGGTGGCCGCCGGCAGGTTATCCCTACGGTGCCATGACATCAGTCGCGGGTCAGGAAGGCGACAAACAACAGGGATGAAGCCGCACGCTTTTTCTTCAATATTTTTCATGTTGTCCTAAAAAATCCTCTTTAATACACGTAGATTCCATCGACCCATGTATCGTCCCAGGTAACTACACGATTGAGACCTAGCGCATCACGATCAATTACACGAATATATACGATACAGTATTCTAAGCGATACTGACAAGTCCACCATTATTTTAGATCAAATTTCTTTCTTCGCGTATATTCCATGCAGTACTTGCCAAGTACTACCGCTCTATCCACAATCATACAGAAATCCTGAATGTGGTTTACTATTAGTTTATCGAGCGCTCTTATTCTAGTGTTAAATTATTTGGTAATATAATCCCCGATTTTAGGGATTCCCGAGGGACCCATCGATCCAGTTCCCAATACAATATCATTAGCTTACAGCCGCCATGAGTGCCGTATATTCGTCGTAATGCTTGCAGTTGTATGTTGGTTTTCAATCACCATTACCAGAATGTGGAATGGGGTCTAAGTCTCTAAGTTCTTTCCGGTACTTCGCTTGATAGTTCTCTTGGACTTGGGGTTCTTGAGTGGTATAGAAGTGCCTCCTGAGAGGGAAATGATCCAAGGTAACCCACACCGAGACGGGATTACATCTCATCCTACCCATTTGAGTGCAATCGCCTGCCCTCGTCACCCCAGTGGACGGAGATGGCCATTGATGGTACCCGAGTTTCTTGCAGGGGAAGCTCTCCCCTCTCATCTTTGTCTCGTTCGTCTCGATCACCCTACCTACTCTATCTACACTGTCTCATTCCAAGACTAGAGAGATAGAGAGAGAGAGAGAGCTGATCGATACGGACGAGATAAAGAGGAAAGGAGGCGGGGGGTAGGCAGGTCCACATTGCCGCATTGGGTCGACAACTGGGGAAGTTCGTCTCCAAGAAGGTAAGCTACGAGAGGAGAGACGTACAGCGGCGGCACGAGCTCTCCCAAGCGGCGGGCGTGGTGACGAGGTGGCCGGTAACGCCGTCAGGGGGCTAGGAATGGGGAGTTGCCGTGGGAATCCATTATCAGTTGCGAATGGATCACACGCGATGCTCCCCATAGCCGGAGAGTAGTTCCTACGAAGTTAAAGCTCACGAGGACCGCCGCACCGTAGTTGTGGCTAGTAAATGCCTCACGGATGCCTGGTCTGAGCTCGCACTCATATTCTCCATGGCTCTATTTAATTTTTCCAAGTGTTAGTACCGAATAGCTTTCGAAAACCGCCTCCTTGGTGGAGGGTAAGCAACCGATTATTAATAAGAAGAGACTCCATCCATCTCGAGGTGAGCCAAAGGGCATTGACTAGAGGTTCATTGTATGGGCTGCAACTCGTAGATTGAGCCCACGTGAAGACCCACCCGTCTGCGATAGGCCACAAGTGAGAGCCTAATAAAAATCGGGAACAACGTCCTGCATATTGCGTTAAATAATACCTTGATATTTGACTACTCATTGCGGCATATTTGTAAATTTTTATGTTAGGAGTATGTGGGAATCTACCCGAAACTTTTCTCCTGATTTTAGACTCAGATCGATCAGGATATGGATCCTCGCAAAGCCCACGTTTCATCCCTTTTTCCCGGGTCAATTTGGCCCGGTGTGGCTAGTGCTCAGCTCCAACAAGCTTATCTTCCTATATTTTGGGTCTCAAAGTTAAGTATTAGATTGATAATGACAATAAACTAGCTAAGTTGTTATGCGGGCAGGGTCTAAATTTTCCACAGGATCTCGTTATAAAGTCTAGAATCAAAATCAGGCGGTCAGCTGATCCTCTGCTTTTGATGCATCAGGAAGTCATCGGATTTGAACAGAGTCGGTTCATTCCCCCGGACAGCCCTTCCCTCAGACGGCCCGATCAGGTCGATCTGATCCCGACCCACTTCTGGGCCCGGGTGAGGACGATTGGACCTCGCTTTCTAATCAGTTTCTTCTTAATAGGTCCATTTTTGGCCAGGAAGGTTCAGGTGGCACGTGCAGAGGGAGCTGAGTCAGGAGGTGCTCATGAATGCGGTCATTGGACGCTTCGCTTGCCATTCTTATCCCCAACAACCCTCCGCCCCTCCCAACTCCAGCCAGCGCAGCGCGTGGGCCAGTGATGTGCCGTTGCCATCCATCCCCAGTTCAGGTGTTCCTTGATCTGGACAAGACAGCTGGTATTTCCTCCACACAGTCGAGTCGGCGGAAATCCAGAAGGGTTCCTCGTCGAAGGTGCACTTAATTTGGTGCCTGTTTTGTCAATCATATAATAAAGAACTGATGACAAACTTTGAGAAAATGAAGTCTCACATAGAACAACCATACAGAAGGGTGATTCCGAGGATGACGACGGGCTTTGGTGAGAGAGCGATCATAATATCTGGCTACAGCCTACTCTTCCTCACCGGACCCATCTCCTTGGCCTTCTCCCTCAACAGGTTCTTCTTGATCTTCCCAGTCGCGGTCTTGGGGAGCGGCCCGAACACAACGGACTTGGGAACCCAGTAGCCGGGGAGTTTCTCACGGCAGAAGTTGAGGATGTCCTCGGCCAGCGCCTGCTCGTTGCTCGGGTCCACCTTTCCCTTGGGAGTGACAAAGGCGCAGGGCGACTCCCCCCACTGCTCGTCTTCGCGAGCCACCACCGAGACCTCCAGCACCCCGGGGTGCCTGTACATCGCGCTCTCCACCTCCAAGCTGCTGATGTTCTCCCCGCCGGAGATGATGATGTCCTTGGCGCGGTCCTTCACCTCGATGTACCCGTCCGGATGCTTCACCGCCAGGTCGCCGGAATGATACCAGCCGCCGGCGAACGACTCGTTGTTAGCTTCCGGGTTCTTCAGGTACCCCTTCATGACGGTGTTTCCCCGCAACACTATCTCCCCCAGCGTACTGCCGTCGGCGGGGACGGGGGCCATCGTTTTCATGTCGACGACGTCGAGGCCTTCCAAGCCGATGTAGCGAACGCCTTGCCGGGCGTGCAGGCGCGCGCGAGCGTCCGCCGGCAGCAGATCCCACTCGGGCTTCCACGCACATACTGTAGACGGCCCGTACGTCTCAGAGAGGCCGTAGGTGTGGGTGACCCTGAAACCGAGCGAGGACATGGCGGCGAGCACCGAAGCTGGAGGAGCTGCCCCAGCGGTCATGACGTTGACGGTGCGCGGAAGGGGGAGGATGACCTCTCCGGGGGCTGCGTTGATGAGAGTGTTGAGAACGACAGGGGCTGCGCAGAAGTGAGTCACGCCGAGGTTGGCTATGGCCGAGTAGACAGCCCGAGCCGATACCTGCAGAGGCACCACCATCTGATAAAAACCCTAATCGTCACATTGCCCATCTTGGACAAGCAAGCCGATCGGCGACCATCGTACCTGGCGGAGGCATATGTTCGTCCCGCAGAGGGCGGCCAGGGTCCAAGTGTAGCACCAGCCGTTGCAGTGAAACATGGGGAGAGTCCACAGGTAAATGGCCCCCTCGTTCATTCCCCAGATGAGAGCTCCGCTGAGGGCCATGATGTAGGCGCCCCTATGGTGCAGCACCACGCCCTTGGGGCTGGACGTCGTCCCGGAGGTGTACCCCAGGGCGATGCTCTGCCACTCGTCATCAGGGGGCCTCCATGCGAACTCGGGGTCGCCGGACCGCAGGAACTCCTCGTACTCCATGGCCCCCTTGCTTCGCGCATACTGAAGCGTCCGCCTGTCGCAGGTCTCGTCGCCGATGACGATCAGGAGAGGGGGCCGGAAGCTGTGCTTTTTCTTGTCTTCCATGATCTTCAACGCGTCCTCCGCCAGAGTGAAGTACTCCTGGTCGACCATCACCACCTCGGCGACGGAGTGCTCCAGTAGGAAGGCGACTGTTGGAGGGTTTAGCCTGATGTTCACCGTGTTCACCACCGCTCCCGCCATTGGGACTCCGAAGTGAGCTTCGAAAATAGCGGGGACATTCGGCGCGATTACTGCGACCTGAGAAACCGCAGAGAACAGGTTCTGTTATCTTGGCTTCCAGCAGCCCTCTCTCTCTCTATCTCTCGACATGATTTTTCATGCTTCGACCCAGATGAAACTATTCTGCGAGCATCAATTTCAGCCGCTTTCCAACTGTCCGCTCGATTGCTCCAGAGATGACCGATTGAGGCAGATTCGGGTCCGCATCCAAGGACAAAAGTAAAGGGTGATGTTCGGCTCAGATGTCCCATGGAATTACAAAAATAAAAAATGCTCCTAAAATATCTTCTCTTTTTTAGCGGGTTGGAGGGTCAAAAAGGCGAGTCGTTTATGGAGCGGTCATCGTTGATGTCAACGTGGGGGGGAACCAAATGGACAAAAAATAAAGACCAAGAAAATATAGGGTCGAGGAAAACCTCCCTGTTGATAGGTCTGGGAGGGGGAGAGGGGATGCCAACAGAGACATGGCAGGGACGGAGGGGGATCCTCTCTGGAGGAATCGCCGGTAGGTTATTGCTCCGTCGATATGGATGCGGGGGGGGGGGGAGAAGGATGGACGAAGGAGGAAAATCACAAAAAAAGAAAGAGCCAATGGTGACTTAAATTTCGGGCGAGGAAACGGAC
This sequence comes from Spirodela intermedia, assembly GCA_902729315.2. Classification (NCBI taxonomy): domain Eukaryota; kingdom Viridiplantae; phylum Streptophyta; class Magnoliopsida; order Alismatales; family Araceae; genus Spirodela; species Spirodela intermedia. Next base: position 6,833,650 of record LR746264.1, read on the forward strand.
TCGGAATGGGGACGGAGAGACGGCGGGCATCGAGCGGCGGATAGGAGGCGAGTAGGGAATCTCACCGTGGAACCGGGGCCGATCGAGCGGCTGGAGAGGGCGGAGGCGAGGCGGCGGCAGCGCTCGTAGGTCTGCCTCCATGTGTACCGGAGGGTGCCGTGGACGATCGACGCCCTCTCCGGATGAACATACGCCGCCCGCTCCAGGAACCACAGCGGCGTCAGCGCCGTGTAGTTTGCTGCGTTCTTCGGCAGATCGTCAATGTCCCGATCCATTCCAGGCTCCCCCCCGAAAGGCTTACCGAGAGAGAGAGAGAGGGAGAGAGTCTGCTCAGTATGCTGCTAATAGGAATAGAAGACCACTGCGACCGTCGGCGAGTTATACGGCGCCCCTGAGGCCTCTCAGCGCTTCATTCTCCCAGGTGATGTGCTTTGGACCGTACGCGTGGCCGATCAAGGCGGATCTTCACCGCGGTCGGAAAGCCCGGTCGCAGCAATCGTCAGTTGGGCACGAAAAAGACACGTGCGCAATCTATCTCAAGAGTGGAATTACTGATATGCCCTCAAAAATCTGGGCAATCTGCACCGTCCAATGGAGGGCTGAGCTCTCTGAGTGCGTCAAATTGTCACAAGCTGACGGAACCAGTGATGGTGTTGAGTTCGTCGTTGACTTTCTTGATTACCAGTTTTTGGATCGACTTTTTCTTCACACAGGGTACTGAATTTCAAAGCGATGGGTTCCGAAAAGGCTAAAAGGGAAATTACTCAGAAACCCTCGGCAATTGACTTATATTGCTTTCGTACATTTTCCGTAAGTTTGTTAAAAATCGATTGCATAAAGCGATTTCCAGGGTACTACATCTGACGGTTGTGATCAGTGGATTAAAAATTCACAAAAAAAGAAAGAGCCAATGGTGACTTAAATTTCGGGCGAGGAAACGGACTCGGAATGGGGACGGAGAGACGGCGGCTGGGCATCCCCGGCGGAACGATCACCACATCGAGCGAATTGCGGATAGGAGGCGAGTAGGGAATCTCACCGTGGAACCGGGGCCGATCGAGCGGCTGGAGAGGGCGGAGGCGAGGCGGCGGCAGCGCTCGTAGGTCTGCCTCCATGTGTACCGGAGGGTGCCGTGGACGATCGACGCCCTCTCCGGATGAACATACGCCGCCCGCTCCAGGAACCACAGCGGCGTCAGCGCCGTGTAGTTTGCTGCGTTCTTCGGCAGATCGTCAATGTCCCGATCCATTCCAGGCTCCCCCCCGAAAGGCTTACCGAGAGAGAGAGAGAGGGAGAGAGTCTGCTCAGTATGCTGCTAATAGGAATAGAAGACCACTGCGACCGTCGGCGAGTTATACGGCGCCCCTGAGGCCTCTCAGCGCTTCATTCTCCCAGGTGATGTGCTTTGGACCGTACGCGTGGCCGATCAAGGCGGGATCTTCACCGCGGTCGGAAAGCCCGGTCGCAGCAATCGTCAGTTGGGCACGAAAAAGACACGTGCGCAATCTATCTCAAGAGTGGAATTACTGATATGCCCTCAAAAATCTGGGCAATCTGCACCGTCCAATGGAGGGCTGAGCTCTCTGAGTGCGTCAAATTGTCACAAGCTGACGGAACCAGTGATGGTGTTGAGTTCGTCGTTGACTTTCTTGATTACCAGTTTTTGGATCGACTTTTTCTTCACACAGGGTACTGAATTTCAAAGCGATGGGTTCCGAAAAGGCTAAAAGGGAAATTACTCAGAAACCCTCGGCAATTGACTTATATTGCTTTCGTACATTTTCCGTAAGTTTGTTAAAAATCGATTGCATAAAGCGATTTCCAGGGTACTACATCTGACGGTTGTGATCAGTGGATTAAAAATTCACAAAAAAAGAAAGAGCCAATGGTGACTTAAATTTCGGGCGAGGAAACGGACTCGGAATGGGGACGGAGAGACGGCGGCTGGGCATCCCCGGCGGAACGATCACCACATCGAGCGAATTGCGGATAGGAGGCGAGTAGGGAATCTCACCGTGGAACCGGGGCCGATCGAGCGGCTGGAGAGGGCGGAGGCGAGGCGGCGGCAGCGCTCGTAGGTCTGCCTCCATGTGTACCGGAGGGTGCCGTGGACGATCGACGCCCTCTCCGGATGAACATACGCCGCCCGCTCCAGGAACCACAACGGAATAGAAGACCACTGCGACCGTCGGCGAGTTATACGGCGCCCCTGAGGCCTCTCAGCGCTTCATTCTCCCAGGTGATGTGCTTTGGACCGTACGCGTGGCCGATCAAGGCGGGATCTTCACCGCGGTCGGAAAGCCCGGTCGCAGCAATCGTCAGTTGGGCACGAAAAAGACACGTGCGCAATCTATCTCAAGAGTGGAATTACTGATATGCCCTCAAAAATCTGGGCAATCTGCACCGTCCAATGGAGGGCTGAGCTCTCTGAGTGCGTCAAATTGTCACAAGCTGACGGAACCAGTGATGGTGTTGAGTTCGTCGTTGACTTTCTTGATTACCAGTTTTTGGATCGACTTTTTCTTCACACAGGGTACTGAATTTCAAAGCGATGGGTTCCGAAAAGGCTAAAAGGGAAATTACTCAGAAACCCTCGGCAATTGACTTATATTGCTTTCGTACATTTTCCGTAAGTTTGTTAAAAATCGATTGCATAAAGCGATTTCCAGGGTACTACATCTGACGGTTGTGATCAGTGGATTAAAAATTCACAAAAAAAGAAAGAGCCAATGGTGACTTAAATTTCGGGCGAGGAAACGGACTCGGAATGGGGACGGAGAGACGGCGGCTGGGCATCCCCGGCGGAACGATCACCACATCGAGCGAATTGCGGATAGGAGGCGAGTAGGGAATCTCACCGTGGAACCGGGGCCGATCGAGCGGCTGGAGAGGGCGGAGGCGAGGCGGCGGCAGCGCTCGTAGGTCTGCCTCCATGTGTACCGGAGGGTGCCGTGGACGATCGACGCCCTCTCCGGATGAACATACGCCGCCCGCTCCAGGAACCACAGCGGCGTCAGCGCCGTGTAGTTTGCTGCGTTCTTCGGCAGATCGTCAATGTCCCGATCCATTCCAGGCTCCCCCCCGAAAGGCTTACCGAGAGAGAGAGAGAGGGAGAGAGTCTGCTCAGTATGCTGCTAATAGGAATAGAAGACCACTGCGACCGTCGGCGAGTTATACGGCGCCCCTGAGGCCTCTCAGCGCTTCATTCTCCCAGGTGATGTGCTTTGGACCGTACGCGTGGCCGATCAAGGCGGGATCTTCACCGCGGTCGGAAAGCCCGGTCGCAGCAATCGTCAGTTGGGCACGAAAAAGACACGTGCGCAATCTATCTCAAGAGTGGAATTACTGATATGCCCTCAAAAATCTGGGCAATCTGCACCGTCCAATGGAGGGCTGAGCTCTCTGAGTGCGTCAAATTGTCACAAGCTGACGGAACCAGTGATGGTGTTGAGTTCGTCGTTGACTTTCTTGATTACCAGTTTTTGGATCGACTTTTTCTTCACACAGGGTACTGAATTTCAAAGCGATGGGTTCCGAAAAGGCTAAAAGGGAAATTACTCAGAAACCCTCGGCAATTGACTTATATTGCTTTCGTACATTTTCCGTAAGTTTGTTAAAAATCGATTGCATAAAGCGATTTCCAGGGTACTACATCTGACGGTTGTGATCAGTGGATTAAAAATTCACAAAAAAAGAAAGAGCCAATGGTGACTTAAATTTCGGGCGAGGAAACGGACTCGGAATGGGGACGGAGAGACGGCGGCTGGGCATCCCCGGCGGAACGATCACCACATCGAGCGAATTGCGGATAGGAGGCGAGTAGGGAATCTCACCGTGGAACCGGGGCCGATCGAGCGGCTGGAGAGGGCGGAGGCGAGGCGGCGGCAGCGCTCGTAGGTCTGCCTCCATGTGTACCGGAGGGTGCCGTGGACGATCGACGCCCTCTCCGGATGAACATACGCCGCCCGCTCCAGGAACCACAGCGGCGTCAGCGCCGTGTAGTTTGCTGCGTTCTTCGGCAGATCGTCAATGTCCCGATCCATTCCAGGCTCCCCCCCGAAAGGCTTACCGAGAGAGAGAGAGAGGGAGAGAGTCTGCTCAGTATGCTGCTAATAGGAATAGAAGACCACTGCGACCGTCGGCGAGTTATACGGCGCCCCTGAGGCCTCTCAGCGCTTCATTCTCCCAGGTGATGTGCTTTGGACCGTACGCGTGGCCGATCAAGGCGGGATCTTCACCGCGGTCGGAAAGCCCGGTCGCAGCAATCGTCAGTTGGGCACGAAAAAGACACGTGCGCAATCTATCTCAAGAGTGGAATTACTGATATGCCCTCAAAAATCTGGGCAATCTGCACCGTCCAATGGAGGGCTGAGCTCTCTGAGTGCGTCAAATTGTCACAAGCTGACGGAACCAGTGATGGTGTTGAGTTCGTCGTTGACTTTCTTGATTACCAGTTTTTGGATCGACTTTTTCTTCACACAGGGTACTGAATTTCAAAGCGATGGGTTCCGAAAAGGCTAAAAGGGAAATTACTCAGAAACCCTCGGCAATTGACTTATATTGCTTTCGTACATTTTCCGTAAGTTTGTTAAAAATCGATTGCATAAAGCGATTTCCAGGGTACTACATCTGACGGTTGTGATCAGTGGATTAAAAATTCACAAAAAAAGAAAGAGCCAATGGTGACTTAAATTTCGGGCGAGGAAACGGACTCGGAATGGGGACGGAGAGACGGCGGCTGGGCATCCCCGGCGGAACGATCACCACATCGAGCGAATTGCGGATAGGAGGCGAGTAGGGAATCTCACCGTGGAACCGGGGCCGATCGAGCGGCTGGAGAGGGCGGAGGCGAGGCGGCGGCAGCGCTCGTAGGTCTGCCTCCATGTGTACCGGAGGGTGCCGTGGACGATCGACGCCCTCTCCGGATGAACATACGCCGCCCGCTCCAGGAACCACAGCGGCGTCAGCGCCGTGTAGTTTGCTGCGTTCTTCGGCAGATCGTCAATGTCCCGATCCATTCCAGGCTCCCCCCCGAAAGGCTTACCGAGAGAGAGAGAGAGGGAGAGAGTCTGCTCAGTATGCTGCTAATAGGAATAGAAGACCACTGCGACCGTCGGCGAGTTATACGGCGCCCCTGAGGCCTCTCAGCGCTTCATTCTCCCAGGTGATGTGCTTTGGACCGTACGCGTGGCCGATCAAGGCGGGATCTTCACCGCGGTCGGAAAGCCCGGTCGCAGCAATCGTCAGTTGGGCACGAAAAAGACACGTGCGCAATCTATCTCAAGAGTGGAATTACTGATATGCCCTCAAAAATCTGGGCAATCTGCACCGTCCAATGGAGGGCTGAGCTCTCTGAGTGCGTCAAATTGTCACAAGCTGACGGAACCAGTGATGGTGTTGAGTTCGTCGTTGACTTTCTTGATTACCAGTTTTTGGATCGACTTTTTCTTCACACAGGGTACTGAATTTCAAAGCGATGGGTTCCGAAAAGGCTAAAAGGGAAATTACTCAGAAACCCTCGGCAATTGACTTATATTGCTTTCGTACATTTTCCGTAAGTTTGTTAAAAATCGATTGCATAAAGCGATTTCCAGGGTACTACATCTGACGGTTGTGATCAGTGGATTAAAAATTCACAAAAAAAGAAAGAGCCAATGGTGACTTAAATTTCGGGCGAGGAAACGGACTCGGAATGGGGACGGAGAGACGGCGGCTGGGCATCCCCGGCGGAACGATCACCACATCGAGCGAATTGCGGATAGGAGGCGAGTAGGGAATCTCACCGTGGAACCGGGGCCGATCGAGCGGCTGGAGAGGGCGGAGGCGAGGCGGCGGCAGCGCTCGTAGGTCTGCCTCCATGTGTACCGGAGGGTGCCGTGGACGATCGACGCCCTCTCCGGATGAACATACGCCGCCCGCTCCAGGAACCACAACGGCGTCAGTGCCGTGTAGTTTGCTGCGTTCTTCGGCAGATCGTCAATGTCCCGATCCATTCCAGGCTCCCCCCCGAAAGGCTTACCGAGAGAGAGAGAGAGAGAGAGAGAGAGTCTGCTCAGTATGCTGCTAATAGGAATAGAAGACCACTGCGACCGTCGGCGAGTTCATAGCGGCGGTATTATACGGCGCCCCTGAGGCCTTTCAGCGCTTCATTCTCCCAGGTGATGTGCTTTGGACCGTACGCGTGGCCGATCAAGGCGGAATCTTCACCGCGGTCGGAAAGCCCGGTCGTCAGTTGGGCACGGAAAAGACACGTGCGCGATCTATCTCAAGAGTAGATTTACTGATATGCCCTCATAATCCGGGCAATCTCCACCGTCCAATGGAGGGCTGAGCTCTCTGAGTGCGTCAAATCGTCACAAGCTGACGGAACCAGTGATGGTGTTGAGTTCGTCGTTGACTTTCTTGATTACCAGTTTTTGGATCGACTTTTTCTTCACACAGGGTACTGAATTTCAAACCGATGAGTTCCGCACTGATGGAAAAGGCTAAAAGTGAAATTACTCAGAAACCCTCGTCAATTGGCTTATATTGCTATCGTACATTTTCCATATGTTTGTAAACACGTGTTAAAAATCGATTGCATAAAGCGATTTCCAGGGTACTACATCTGACGGTTGTGATCAGTGGATTAAAAATTCCCAAGACCACGAGAGATCCGATGGACGCGGACATCTCATCGTCGCCGCCTCTGGTTTGACTCTTTTGCACTCGCGAATGGTCTCGAGAACGGGCTTCCACCGCCGAGCAGCTCCGATGGGGGGGAACCGGGGTAAGTCAGCCGTGTCTCCCCCACTCCTCCCCTCTTTGCCCTCCTCGCTCGGCCAGTCGCCGCCGGCCACCACGCCGGGGAAAACCCTGCTGCCGGCGGCGAGCCCCCGCCCATTACCGGGTCTCCTCCGCTTTCCCCCCCGGCGAGCGCTCTCGACGGCCGCCATTTGGTGCTCCGGCAACCTGGAACCCGCCCTGTCAACAGGGCACAGCAGGTAGACCCCGCCGGCGCGCAGCCGTTCGTCGGCCTTCAAGGCGACGGCACGGCGAGTCCTCTTTGCCTCCTTGCCGCAGACGATCATGTGCCCCGGCGCCTCCAGCATCAGCTCCGCCACAGTCGCGAGGAGCTCGTGATGCCGGAGGTTCCCCTCCCAATCCACCAACTTCGTTATCTCCGATGCGCCGCCGCCCACGATACACGACACGTAGTCTGCAAACTTCATAGCCGCTTCTCTCTCTCTCTCTTCTCAGTATTCTTCCAGATACTGACTTCCCTCTCTATGAGATGCTCTCTCTTCGTTTCTGCTCGCAGTGACGAGACTGGTGGTAGACGATATATAGGCCTCCGGCGAAGGAGAGGGGAAGGAGGGGAAAGAAGGGATTGAGTGGCGCGTGGTGAGTCAGTGGGAGAGCGTCGGCACGCGGCGGCCAGCTGGTCTTCCTTAGACAGGAGCCAAAACTACTCTGAGACGGCACCTCTACACGTTTTTGGGTCAAACAGGAAAAGTCCACGCTCACAGCCGTCCATCTCATATCAGATTGCCTATTTTCTCAAAACTAGCATCAAATAAAACACCCAGTTTTCGGTGAACGAAAAATAGAGGTAATAACGACGGACGAAAGACAAGTGAATTGAGCAAAAAATTCCCAGTTCTAACAGCATCAGTATCTGTTATTGGTCAAACAGGAAGACCAAAGATCACCCTGCGATACTCCGATAATTCCCATTCATGTTGTAAGAATAACTTCTACGGCTAAAGAGAGAAAATCGCGACTGCTGATGCCCACACGAAGAAGAAGGTTGAAGAAGACGGCGGCGAGGTAGGGGGAAACGGGGGCTGCTACTTGATGTACTGAGAGACCCACTTGAAGCCTTCGCCATAGCCCATCTTACGGACGACGCTGCACATGAAGACCTCCATGGGGCGGAGGTTGGAGCCGTCGAGTTTCACTGTGCCCTTGCCGGTGGCGAAGCTGCTCAGGCCGAGGTAGTACTTCAGCTCCTCCTCAGACGCCGCGTATGGTATGTCGATCTTGTTGCCCAGAATGAGGAAGGGGACGTTGACTAGCGAGTCGTCGGAGAGGAGTCCATCGAGCTCCTTCTTCGACTCTACAAACCTCTCCTTGTCGGCGGCATCGACCAGGTAGACGACGGCGTCCACCTGCGCAGGCCCAGACGAGAAGCATACCTTCAGAAAGCTGGTCTGAGCCGAAAGAGGAAGCCTCTTCCTGGGGTATCATCCTCCAGAACCAGAAATTTGTATCAATTTTTTTCGGACGACTGTTGCCGCAGGATCTTAATGGGTTCATAGAAAACCAATCAACTTTCAAGAACACAGGTGAAAAATACGGCGGCTGCTGCTACCAAACGAAAAACCAATGTAAGCAGGCCCGTCGACGTCCGGGATAAAATGAGAATAAATGGTCTGATGCAGCAGAAATGAATAGGCCATAAACAGTCAGATGAATAATAAAATCAGACACAGATGGGAATTTCTCGATAGTCGCGCGCTCATGATGGGATCATTCCAGCACGGTCTACCATCCTCTCAAAACCCATGAGATTTATCCTTGATGCCACGCTCTACGAAGGCACAGAAACTTCTCAGACCCTCTTGATTCTACCTGAAATACAAATTCTCCAAAGAATTGGATTCCGATGGGAGATGGCGATACGGGGAACCAAAGCTTCTCCAGATCGCCGATAAAATATTAAGGGGCGCGTTAAATCTTCAAACTCCGCAACGTTTGATTTCTCCTTGAAATCTTTCCTCCGTTGCGCGGACGAGACTAGAAATGGGAATTTCCTCACCAAGCGGATTACTGGCATCGAAGAGGAGGAACCACGCGATTTTGCGGGGAACCCATCAAGAGCAAAAGCGTTGGGTTTCTTCATCCATACGACGGAAAAAACTCGGGAAATCTTTCGTTTACAAACACGGTGTGAATTGCAAATCTGAGAAACAAGAGGCCTTCCCGATGCTTACATCTACCGGGACTATCCACAAACGACCAGAAGAAGAGCAGATGAACAGATGGGCGGGTGGGTGGGTGTGGCGGGGGGCGGGGGGGGGCGATAGAGCACGAGAGTGAGGACCTTAGCGTAGTAGTCCTTCCAGACCCGGCGTGCGATCTGGTGGCCCCCCAAATCGAAGGCTTTGAATTTGATTTTGCCGATGCTCAGCTCCTCGGACGTCGGATGCTGGGTCGGCTGGTGCTGGACCAATCTCTGCTCAACAGATTTGGGCACAAACGACCAACCAATCAAACGAAGAAGGAGAAAACAAGGGAAATCGAGAAGTTAAAGAATCTCTCAAGGAATAATTGGGTACAACTACCCTCGGGCAAGGTCAGAGATCGAACCTCGTCCTTCAGCATGTGGAGCAGGGTGGTCTTGCCGGCATTATCGAGGCCCAGGAACAGGATCTTCGCCTCCTTGTTAGACAGCCCCAGGAAGGAGAGGATGCCGTAGAACCAGTCGAAGAGAAACATTTGAGCGGGTCCGGGGGGAACTGCACGGGATGATAACTCTCCCCGCCTCTCGGATTCCGACGGGCCAAGGCTGATGATGTGAATAAAACTGTCTCCTTCTCTCCCTCTCCTTCCTCCCAGCAGATCCCAGGGAGGTGAGGTGTGGATGCGTTTTTATGACCAGAGGGAGGTTGACAAAGAGAGGGCTTGAGAAGGAGAGTCCCGTCTGTCTCTTACACCAATGCCGATTCCCTGCGCGAGTATGAGCTACACCTCTCTCTCTCTTGCAAGCTCACCACTCCCCTCGCCCACTCGGTAAAATGGCGACCTGCAAGTAGCGGCGACCCACCGGGAATCTCGACGCCGACAGGTAGGACGGCCCGCAAACTTGGGGGGGGGGGGGGTGGTGATGTCGCCGGTAGGTGAAGTTTGAGGACAGGACTGCGATATGAAGTGCCTGGCAGCGATATTCATCGTCATCGAGCAAGCCCACGCCGTAGATTCTTCAATGGACGGGATTAGATCTGTCAGACTATTTCCGTTGCCCATTTCTCTTATTTTCTGCCTGTGTTTTTTATTGTAGAATCCAGCACGGTCGTATCCAGAAGGAGAAGGAGAGAGAAGAGGGATGACGGTTCAGCACGTGACTCTCTCTCTCTAGATCGGATTTCTGATCCTAATTGGGCCAAGTTGAATGGGTAGGCCCATTTAATACGTGGGACAGAGAATGATCGAAGGTACTATAAAAGCCAGGGAAACCCTAAGTCGACTTGTGCCGCCGTCGCGAGGGAGCTCTCCTGCAGGTATTCCCCGCGGCACTGCCGCCACGCAATTCCCAGAAAACAGCAGAGAAAATAGTGTTCTGGTTTTTTTTGTACTCTGCTTTCGCCTATCTTCTCTATCTACCATCTCCCACGTCGCCGGCTTAGGTCGGTTGTTGATTTGGCTGTGCAGTTGCAGCCGAAGAGATGGCCAAGTCGAAGAACCACACGGCGCATAACCAGTCGTTCAAGGCCCATAGAAATGGCATCAAGAAGCCCCGCAGGCACAGAAAAACCTCCACCAAAGGGGTACGACGTCCATATCATCATCCTTCATCACGTTCTCCCCGACATATGGATATATATTATTCGGCGTTTAATTTTTCGTGATCCGTGTAGTTACGGGCTTCTTTATGCCGAGTTTTTTCGATCTATGTAGTTACCAATTTCTTCTGCCTTCGTTATGGCGAGTTCTTCGTTACGGGCTTCTTCGGCTGTTTTTTTTCCGTAATTTCCTCGATTTTATGAGGCTGGTAGGTTAGGTTCCTTCGATCCATGTGGTTTTGTATTTTTCGCTTTGATTTCTGTTTTAAAGTCATCATCTGCGCTGGAATCTCTTCGGATTTAGTCGGAAATAACATGTGGAGTGTGCGCATCCCGAATCATATCAGATGGACCCAACTTATGCATATATTCTATAGTAATCGATAATTTGTGATCCGTATGTCTTTTATGTTCTTCGATCTATTAAGTTACCGATTTCTTCTTCCTGATCTAGAGCTGTTTTCTTCCGTGAATTCCCCGATTTTTGCGGTGGACAGGTTAATGTGTTTCGAACCACGTGATTTCTATTTTTTTGCTTTGATTTCTGTTTTAAATGCATCATCTGTGCGGGAATCTCTTACCGTTTCATCGGAAATAACGTGTGCATTGTGTGCATCCCGATTCGTATCAGATGGACCCGAAGTTCCTGAGGAACCAGAGGTACGCCAGGAAGCACAACAAGAAGAACGGCGAACTAGCGACAGAGGAAGAGGAGTAGGATGCTATCGACAAGTATCTTCTTCTTCTTTTTTATCCCCAGGGCAGTGGATTCCTTCTCTTTATGAATCGATTTCTCTTCCCAGTTACTACGCAATGACTGCTGAATGTGTTCCCGAAGTAGTTATGATTTTCAGTCATCTCGTGCACTCCCGATTCTGTAATACTTTACCAAGTTCTTCCCGTAGAACACGAACTGATGGGCCATCTTTCTGGATCACAATCATAGAAGGGCTGCCTGAAACAGCGGCAAGCACAGGACGAATCCCGATCTCAAAGATGACTGAAAACAGCCTGATTTGTCACAGATCCACATTCCGACCCTTATGTACATTTATTACCATAAAAAAAACCAGAATGCAACAGGGCGTCCGTCGACGAAGAACTGCTGTCTTGGCCTCCCTCGCACAGATTCACGGCCGCTTCACGATCAGCACCGGGCACTTAGCGTGGTGGATACAGTAATCGCTGACGCTCCCCAGCAGCGCCCTGAGGATTATTATATGGTGAGGAGAAGGGAAGGTTCGATCGATCTAAGAGAGGGTGGGAGGGGTACCTCTTGACGAAGCCGTAGCCATGGCTCCCCATGACCAGCAGGTCGGCTCCCACCCTGTCCACCGTGTCACAGATCACGTCCCTGGCGTCCCCCGTTGCAATCCTCTTCTCGACTTTGATCTGGTAGATTAAACCAAGATCATCAGGTAGATAAGAAAACCCCCCCATCAAGGAGAAGTAGAGAGGAGCCCATGGCGGAAGGAAAAGGACCGGACGTTGTCGTGGTTTTTCAGTATCGTCTGGGCCTTGTCGATGACGGAGTTCTCCACTTCCTTGTTGTACTGCTCCATCGTGGTGATCTCCTCGTCGGAGAACAGATACCCTGTCGAATTCGGACAAGAAAGAGGGTTACGGCGGAGAACAAGAGCAAGCCCGGTGGGCGTCGACCGTAATGGAAGCTTCCCATCTATTAAAGCCGCAGGGATGATGATGACTTCGCATCTATCGCATTTTCGCCCACCGGGGTTACCTGCATCTGGGAGCTCCAGATTAGGGACGTAATCGGTTTCGACGTCGTAAAATCCGTGCCGTTCTCTACGGGAATCTGGGGATCATGGCGGAAACGAATCAAACCCAAGTTCTTACAGGGAAAATCCGACGAGCTTCCCACGGCATCATGAACTTCAGTCATCTACCGGACTAGTGAGGGAAAAGAGGGGAAAACTGTAGGATCGATTGTTCGCATCTCTCGATGGGTTTGTACGCCGATCAGTGGTTTATGGGAGAAGTGGGCGGAGGAGGAGGAGGGCGAGGACTCACCGCTGGTGTCGGTGGATGGGTAGATCGGGGGAGGAGGCCTTGCGTAGAGGAGGACGACCGTGTTCTTGGCGCTCGCCGAGAGGACGTTGCGGAGGCTCCAGCCGAGGGCGTGCATGCTCTCCTCGCTGCCGTCCACAGCCACTGCGACCCTCCATTCCGCAGCCGCTTCGCCGTTCTTCTCCATCTCTGCGTCGAACCTTCTTCCTTCCACTCGGGCTTGGTAGATCGTTCCGGTCGTTCCGGTTTTACGGACGAACTGTCGGGACTGTCGGTGCCTCGAACCAGCCCCCAGATTTCGGCCCTCCAGCGGCTGGTTTTGGATGGGACATATGCCGTTTGGATACCCCTCCTCCATCCGAATCCGGAAAACTGCTGTCGGCGTCTGGCGGTGCCCGGGCGCCGCGTGCCATTCAGCGGCCATACAAGGATAGAAAGATAATTTATTGCTTCACATGCGATACGGGTGATAAAAAATAGTTGTTGGGTTTATCGGGTTATAATCCGTAATTCTTGATGACTAGGATAGTGGGATCATTTACTGGCTCAAATGAGAAACCAGAGATAAAAAAATGGTTTTTGAGTGTAGTTTGGTTTTTAGTCCGTAATTCTTGATGTCTGCATATGATCGTCTCATTTTCTCTCTCAGAAACCGA